>CM018077.1:74838113-76178113 GCA_008658365.1 Alca torda | reverse complement strand
AAGAAAGGAAGACTACTACTCAACTACTTTGGCAGAGGATAGCTAAAACACACCAGTACCTTTGAGGTTGCAGAAGAGGGGCACAGGACCCTCGTGGATCCCAGGGGAAACAACACAGGCAGCAGGACAGGGCATAATTCAGTGGAAGATTCACAATTCTTCAAGGAGATTGGTCATGTCGCAGGCAGGGTGAGTCACTGGACTTGACTGTGAAGAAGATCCAGGAATCAGTATTTGTTGGATCAGTAAAACTAGTAATAATGACGTGAAGGGCTGCTTATATTCACTCTCTACATTAAGCGATGCAGTAATGGTGGTGGGCATGTGACCATGGAGTTGGGCTCTTGTCTGGAGTGTGCTGGTTTTGGCTGGGTTATAGTTAATTTTCTTCATAATAGCTAGTATAGGGCTATGGTTTGTATTTGTGCTGGAAACAGCGTTGATAATACAGGGATGTTTTAACTATTGCTGAGCAGGGCTTACACAGCATCAAGGCCTTTTCTTCTCCTCACACCACCCCACCAGCAAGCAGACTGGGAGGAGACACAGCTGGGACAAAGGGCTATTCCATACCATAAAGTGTCGTGCTCAACATATAAACTAGGGGGAAGAAGAAGGAAGTGGGGGGATGTTCGGAGTGATGGTGTTTTATCTTCCCAAGTAACCGTTACATGTGATGGAGCCCAACTTCCCTGGGGATGGCTGAACACCTGCCCGACGATGGGAAACAGTGAACAAATTCCTTGTTTTGCTTTGCTTGCATGTGCAGCTTTTGCTTTACTTATTAAACTGACTTTACCTCAACCCACGAGTTTTCTCACTTTTACTCTTCTGATTCTCTCCCCCATTCTACTGGGGATGAGTGAGCGAGTGGTTGCGAGGTGTTTAGTTGCCAGCTGGGGTTAAACCGTGACAAGGAGAAAGGACAATACATAGACAACAGCACCCTCCACTGGGGCAGTGATGCTTAGCAGATCTGTAGCTGCTAAGAATGGGTTCACAGTACATGAAGTGTGAAAGAAGCAAGGCAGACACTCTCCACCTCTTTTGACCAGTTACTTGGTCTTTGGGCTCCCCCCTCCAAAGGTACTGCTCTGGCTTATGAAGGAGGCTGGGATGTAACTCACTAGAGAAGGCAAGATCAGTACTTCCCAGAAAGTATGGGAGTTGGGGCAGGCTTCTCCCTACCCCTTCTTCACTTCTTGGTTTTACTTCAGCATGAAAGGCTCAGTCAAGTCACTCCTACCTTAGCATTATGACCATTTGCAGAGTGTCGTAAACAGAAACAAGCTTCTGCTCAGCAAACATCTGTCACTCTTGAGAGGCTGCTGTGTAGCTTCCTACTAGATAGTTACAAAATTATATACCCCACTGCAGTTGTAGTCACTGCAATGGGAGATTAGTTCCTTCGGTGGGTCCTGGAGCATTAGGCAGAAATAGCTGCCCAGCAGAAAGAAAAGTCTTCAAAGTTCACCTGTTAAGAAATGGGCAATTGTCTAGATTTAAAGAGTATGAACAACCTTTAGTTGGTTAAACACAAAGATACATACATATCCTAAGAGGGGTCATGAACAAAAAATGTCATATCCCTAAAGTGCTCTGACAAGGCCTTGAGAGGAGTTATTTGGATGCAGGCAAGATGCCAAAAAAGTGGTCTCCTGACATGAAACAAGTTCTGATGAGTCAGGAAAGCTAAAAGGTCACAAAAAAGCAGTGATGAAAGCATCCAGAGACAGCTCTGGTGGAGGCAGAACTCGGCAAAAGCCCCGCAGGGAACACAGCACGCTGCTAACTGTTTTACTGTGAGAAGCAGATAGCAGATCACGGCCTTGAATATCTTCCCAAGCAAGCCCAAAGTGCCCTCAATCCACCAACTGACCACAAGAATGGAAATTTTATTTTTTTTTTGCTGATATTCCTGAGATGTCTCTGATTTTCCCTGATGGGAGAGCGACCCTCCTTTCATAACAAATTACAGTAAGTTTCACTTGTATGAAAACAAAAGTGTCAGCAAGACTCCGGCTGTGTTTTTGGACTTCCCATATTCAGTGTATGAAAACATGTAAGAAAACAATAATAGCTGTATTTTCTTAAATACTTCTAGGCAGACTGTTGTTTTGGGGATAGTTGGAAGAACACCATGATTCAGTACTGGTAGTGTCATGGTATATAAACACAATTCTCACCGAGAGCATAACAACCGCTTTGTTTTGATGTGCACAGCTGAGCAAGAAGTCATCACCAAAATAAACCTGACTCAAACACACCAGAATTGTTTTTGTTTCTTTTCTTTTTGCTCTTGGGTCATATTCACTGCTGGTATGAAAGAGTATAATTGCATTGAATTCTATGGCGGGCGATCTGCATAGACCAGAGATTAATATAACTATAAATATCCAATTTCAAAATACCTGTTGGTTTATCTTTTTAGCCTTTTTTAACTCTGCATAAATATTTTTCATTGTTCATTATTTTGTTTACAGTTATGTAATGAAAACCATGAGAAGTAGGGGAGCACAACTCTAACTCATTGTGGGAGAGAATGTGAGTCTTTATTTGCACGTTTGAATAAAAGCTCTGCTTGGAAAGACAGAGAGTGACTGAAACTTCTTATCATAGAGGTCAAGGTATTTTTGAGGTGCAAAGTCAAGTGCATATAATTAGCAGAGAGCAACATGATATCCGGGCAGAAACTTCCTAGTGTCAATGCAACCCTAAATGCTTGCAAACCCCCACTTTCCATCCCTTCTCCCAACAACTGCTACATCCCCACTGAAGTAATGATAGCATGACAGTTCATGGACACACCTTAGCTTTGTTTATTTTTAAAACCTCCTCACATGGGAGGGAAGCTATTCTCTGTCAGGCAATGCTTCCTCATAATTCTTTTTCTAGTCTCGTTAAGCAAATATTGCAATTCACCGCTTCTGCTACGAATTCCCTCCCATTGCTTTCTCCCCTTTCCTACTTTAGCACACTAGCAGCGATGCCATGTCTTTTAAAATTTCTTATACGGACATTAACTCTCCTGGTTTCTTTAGAGGTATGAATTTCTCCCTCTCGCACACTGTGGTATGATCTTAGGATAAGCACTGGTGGTATTGGCACAGGAATGATGACACCTTAGGGAAGGATATGGTCACCACAACGCAAAAGGATACTCAGAGTACTCAGGTGGTATTCAGAGACTGGTATTCTCTTCACAACTAAAGAAGAAACACTTTAAAAGCTGGAATTTGCTATCCTGAATAAAATTTTAGAGAAGCCAAAGCTCCTGTAGTTTTCACTTCTAAGTAAATTAGAAGTTTATCCCACAGGGTAAGAAATACAAATGTCTTATTTCAGCTAGGGCTTTAGAGCTCAATAAGTATCCCATGTTAGCTATCCATTGGGGAAAATCCACCTTTTTGGCAAGAAAACTAATATCAAAGTTTGCACTCTCAGTATCCAGTCTTCTGGCACTGCCACATCAAATGAGACACAGAGAGGATGCCATAATTTGCGGTCAGTCATACTGAACAAAGGTTGTAATGTCTTCCCACCCAGTTAAATAAAGGTCTAATTCAATATGATCTGACCCATGCCCACACAGAAGCCCACCCATGACTTGTCAGTGTGGTTTTGGACACAGCACACATTCAGCTGCCAGTTCTGCTGCGCATTTGCGTGCCTACATGGATCACCACCAGCAGTGGCCAATGGGTTATCCACATCATAAATACTCCTTAGGTCTCTTCACCCGCCCTTTACACAAAGTAACTTCATCCTAATCCCAGTTGGCTGAGGTGGCGTTTTCAAGTCCTCCTCTAGACTGCGGAAAGCTCCTTCTTTTTATTTTTAAATGAAAGTTTAATTCTTATGTAATCAAATTCCAAGACCAAACTTTAAAGAACAATGCTGCTAATCTAAAGGCATAATATAAACCACCAGAGACAGCAAATCCATCACTACAGAATCAAGGCTTAGCTAAATTTGAATTATCTTCTGACAAGTGATTTCTTTATTGTTCTCATAAAAGTGACTTCTAAATTAATGAGAAATACCCTGAGTGTTTATCCTATTGAGCTCCTTCTCCCGCTGCCTGAAAAAAAATAATTAATCATTGTTTAATTAATTATTTATTCATGTCCCTTTTGCAAAGAAATGTCTTCCTGCAAGCAGCTCTTGCCATCACAGACTTAAACAAAATCACCTCATTTGATTTAACAGGAGATTGCGAGCTAAATACCACTTTACTATTACATACTAAACAAACACAAAAAGAAAAGCTCATCCAGGGGAAAATAGCAAGTCAGGAAGATCTGGTCTTATTTGCCTCCTACTGTCATCAAGGAGAACACTTGAGACTTAGAATGGCAGGCCTGTCAGAAACCACGGGATGTAGCTCTCATTAAAAGGAAATACTATTTTTAAAATATAACACAGATGTCTTAACAGAATTCTAAACAGATCTACAATAACGCACGGTAAGTCCACACATAAATAGAAATGTCCAAGGGCAAAACAGCTGATGAAATAACACGACTAGGCAAAAAGTGAGGCTTTTCTGGTTTGTTTTGATTCTTTCTGTAGATAAAAATTGACTAATATAATGCAAGAGCATTGCAACCACATTCCCACTAAAGGTGAGTGACTGAAACTGATGTAACAACTTTTCTCATTGTTGCATTTCTTTGCTCAGGTGCACCTTGAGGAAAGTCCTTCCTGAGCGTACTTAGAAGCTGTTCTGAAGCCACCAAATTGATGAGTAACAGCAGCGCCAAGTCTTGACTACGAACAAAGAGGATCTGACAAGAGATTTCTGTTACTGCAGTGGTGCTTAGGTGACAAGCCTTGTGGAACAAGTACATTTGAGGGACATTTGGGGCAGGCAAAATAATTCAACCAAGCAGTGAACTTGGATGACAGTAATTCACGTTAAAACCTGTCAGCATCCAAAAATATGATACTGTCTGAGAAATGAAGCTATCAGCCTCCTTCTCTTGTTCCTCCTCTTTAAAAGCATGAACTCTGCCTCTCTTCTGAATAGCAGCGGAGCAGTTCCTGGAAAAGCAGAGGACACAAACCATCTCCTCACTGATTGCAATTTTCAGTTGCTTTTGTAGTTGTTTTCTTTCCCTAACCTCACATAAAAGAGCACGTCCCTTTCCCTCCCTGTGGCTGTCCTGCCACTCACGCCCCAGACGAAGCAGGGAGTCTCTGCAGAAGAGACCAGCCAGCACATGGGGCAGAGTAGAAATTGCCCCATCCCAGGCATGCAACTACCTTAAGATCTGCCCTTGTTGGTTTTTTTTCTGCCTCTTTGCATCTCTTCCTACTGTTCATCCATGACTCCAGGTTTCTTCTGCAGCACAGGAACCTTCTGACCAGGTTCCACCTCAGCACCAGGCTGTCGGGAGTTCATAATACTGCTAAAAAACATCCCAGGACTTTCCACATGACTACTGCCCTGCTTGGAGAAGGACATGTGAGCACCAGAGCATGCTAATCCTTATTGCCTTTTTCTGCCGGCAATGCTGCAAGGCCAGGATCCTTCCAGTTTTGAGGATGAAAAACTGGATATTGAGACTCTCTCCCCATTGCAACAGCCTGCTCCTGCTGCCCCAAGGCCTGACCCTTCATGCCTGCACTTCACCCTCAGTCAGAAAAACCTGAGCATTTCCCTCCTTTCTGAGAGCTCAAGGCTGGGAAGCCAAGGCTGTTCTTTTCATCAAGCTCAGAGGAAGCACTGACCATGCTGGTGGACAGTGAACAGTGGATACCTGCAGTGGGCAAACAGAGCTGGAAGTTTTGACACTCCCACAGTTCTGAAAAGCCAGGTGATACCATTCATAAGAAGCCAGAAGATCCAGAGACAAAGCTGTGTTTTGACCAGACACCTCTGACTCTCCTGTTCCCAGATTTGGGTAACACACCACTATTACTCCCATTTTTTCCACACAGAAATCCATACTCACCACATCCCACATGGAACAGAGTAATGATCCCTACCAGTCAACTCCAGAAAGTGAAGATGTGCTCCGCTCCCCATCTCCTAAGGCTCTCCACCTCTTCCCCTACCTCCCACCCTGAGCATCAGCTTGGTGTAACCCATGAAGGAAGTCTCAGCAGCAGCAGCTCCCACCTGAAGGAGATCTGAAGAGCGGGCGGGGAGGGGGAAGAGGAATCAGGTCACTCAGAAAAAATCTTCCTTTGTTTTCTGAAATCTAGTATGGAAAAAAAAAATCAATATTGAGTTTCAATTGAAAATACAAAGCTTTATATTTGAAACACTTTTTCTCAGATTGACTAGGGAAAGAATATTTTCTACAACTAATAAGGTCTATATACGTTATATACACTTGAAAAGGAATATATAAGCAATAAGTTTTTTAAATAAACTTATTTTATAAAAGACATTTTAATATCAGCAAATTATAATTTCAAAGGCAGCTGTTGATTGTTAAACTTGAGCATATATCCTAGGTTATTTCTGTTGCTTAACATAATACTATGTTAGTGCATTAAGATAAAATATGCTGTTGTATTTATTTTGAAAGTTTTTTCCCTAGAAATATGTATTTCTTTTATCCTTCTAGTATGGCTGTATACCATTTCTGAGCCTTAAGATTATGTAGACTTTTGTTTACAAAATAATGATACGATATTAATTCTAATTTCAACGTTTTGTTTTCCTGATTTTATTAGAGCTGTATTAAAAGAGAGGAAAAAATACACGTACCTTAGTATGCAGATCAGCTTCATCTGCAGCCCAATGTACTAACTTTATTTGTATGCATTAACTTTATTTGTTGTTTCAAACATTATTTGTTATTTCATAAATATGTATAAATGCAGAAACCATGCGCTAACTTTATTATAGACAACATCTTTCTCATTCTTAAAAAAAAAAAAAAGAAAAAATCTAGGGTCTTAGGGAGAGAGGGAAGGAGAGGGCTGGGGTGAAGAGGGGTGGCAATTGCTTTTCTGGGAAAATGGGGGGGCCAAAGACATCTCAGGAGGTGGGATAGAAGGGGAGGAAGAATGCAGAAATGGGGTTGCATGGAAGGTCAGACCACTGTTGATACTTTCAGAGGTTGGAAGAAGGGAGGGAAAAGGGAAAGAGTAAACACAGCTGCTTCCCCATGATGACACCATGGCGCACACCCTTGCTCAGAAAGGATGACAGCAGCAAGCCCAGCACCTCACTACATCACCCAGTGGCAAGCAGCCATGGATTGTCCAAGCACCATGCACTGCTCAGAGAGCCAGCCTTCATCTCCCCTGGGGCAGGACACCAGCAGAGCACTCTGACTGGGCCATTCTGCCCCATCCAGCAGTCAGCAGGAGCACCACAAACTGCTCTCCAACCTCATCTCCCCACAGTCATGGGAGAGAATCAGCCCAGGTCTCCTCTCTGGTGACTCACCAGCACTGAGGTTGAGGAGCCCCAGAGGACTAATCGTCTGAATCACTCCGAACAGTTTTGGCCTAAGGTGCTGGAACAGGGACAGCACCACCCTAGGGCCTACTGTGTCCAATTTTGGGCTCCCCAGTCCAAAAGAAATATGGACATACCAGAGAGAGTCCAGTGAAGAGCCACAAAGGTGATGAAGGGACTGGAGCAACTCTTCTGCAAGGAAAGTCAAGAGATCTGGGCCTGTTCAGCCTGGAGAAGAGCATGCTTAGGGGGGACCTCATCAGTGTATATAAAAATGTGAAGGGAGGGTGCAAAGCAGATGGAGTCAGGCTCTTCTCAGTGATACCCAGTGACAGGACCAGAGGCAGTGGGCACAAACAGAAACACAGGAGGTTCCCTCTGAACATCAGGAAACACTTTTTCACTGTGAGGGTGACCGAGCACTGGCACAGGTTGCCCAGAGAGGTTGTGGAATCTCCATCATTGGAGACATTCAAAAGCTGTCTGGACATGGTCCTGGGCAACCTGATGTAGGTGGCCCCACTCGAGCAGGGGATATTGGCCCAGATGACCTCCAGAGGCCCCTTCCAGCCTCAGCCATGCTGTGATTCTGTGATACTGCCCTTGCCTGTCTGTAACACGGAGATAACAGGCTGCATCTGCATTGCACATTACACAGAGGCCAGGTCTCAGCTGGGGCACAAAAGACTTCGCTCCAGCGGCACCTTGCCTCCATATCCGGGCAAGAGCTGGGCACAGGGGAGCTTCCTCACGCCTGCATTTCTCCTGAAAGGAGGCCCCAGAGGATTTGCAACATGCTTGGCCAACCTCCCGCCAGGGTCAGTGGGAGAGAAGGTAAAATTCTCTGATTAGTGTCATCGTAGCCAGTGGTCCCATTTCACTTGTGGTTTCTGAATGCTACGCTGGCATTGAAGCAACTGACAAACACAGGTGCTTCATGTCAGCCACACTTAAGCCACCCAATAAATTAGCTCCTTCTGCTGAGAGAACAAGCCCCCACAGCTGGCACACCTGATCTCCCAGCCAATATTTCATCATTACTTTTAAAATATACCTTCCAGTTCGCAATAATAAATGGAATAGGCTTTCAAAGTGGAAGTAGCTGAGGAAAAGAAATGCTCATCTGTTAAATGCCCCCCTAAGACAGAAGTAATACTACAGGCAGTATAGAAAAAACTTTGGCTATTTTTGTATCTTGGTATACTGGAAATCTTGGTCAAAAAAGTGCAGTGCTTTTCCCAGAAAATTTATCATTAAGATCTGAAAAAAAGAAAGAGCCATCTATCCTTTTATAGATGGGTGGTAATTTGATTTTTAATCCATACAAAATTGAATTATACATGACTTTGCTTTTATACATCAACACAGTCTAAAATACACCAAAAATATTAAAGGGAGTGTGGCATTGTAAAAAGAGGACTTTTTCAGTGGGGGGGGAAAAAAAAACACATGAAGTTTGTACCCACCCAGTGAAAGGTTAAAATCTTGCCACTTGAGGAATTTTTATTGTTTATACGCACATGTATTCCTTTGGCTAGGGCAGTACACCAAAACAGCATTCTTGCTTCCTCTGTCTGTGCTTGAGGACTAATAATACCAATAGAATTCGAGGTAAATATAATTTTTCTGCTTGTTTCTCATCTCTGGCAAGTTTATAAAATGATCTCTAGATAACGTTTCAGGGCTTAAATAGTTCCACACACTTTGCAATATGTCTAAATGGGCTGCAGAAGTAGTTATATTCAAATGTCATTTAAATACAGAAAATACTTCCTATCCAGACCTCATACCGATAGCCTGTGACCCTTCTTTTTACCTTAAAGGGAAAATCCTAGAGTTCAGACATATTAGATATTCTCAGACTGGACCCTTCCTGTGGCAGGGCCTTGGAAGGCAGCTTCAGACCACACATTGATATTTCCTGAGCAGAGGGAGAGGAACCCTAACAGACCATGCCTCCAAAGGATGGGTCATGTTGTCTCTTTGTACCTTGTTCTTAGCATTTACATAGGACTCACCACACTTCCAGATGGGAATAAATTGGTTGCCGGTGCATCATTGTTTTTAAAAAGGGAACGGCACCTACTGCACTCTCCCAGGCCACTGAGAAGCAGGGCTGACACCAGCATTTCATTACCACTGTCAGAATTACAGTGAGAGACAGCCAGAACATCGTTAGGTATTTCAGCAGGATTGCGGTAGAGCTGTGATTAATATTTTAGCACCTATGTTTGCCGAAGCAACATTTTAATTTGCTTTAAAAATACTTCTGATTACAGTGTAGTCCAGCGTTCATGAGGCAAAGTATAGCCATGTGGCATTTATGAATAATCCTATGCTTTGTTTTGTTGTTTGAGAGATTTTTCATAACTGTATGAAAGTATCTCAGCAATTCACACTGTAATTGAACTGGAACTGCTGGACTGAGAAAATTTTCCATTTTCAATGCCTACCTGCTGAACCAATTTACTTCAGGACTTATCTCTTAATGGAATACTATGGAAATTGAAAATTTTCTGATTGCAGCTATTGGCTGCGGGTGCTGGAATACAGGAGCAGGAGATCACAACACTCCGTCCGTGCATTCCTTCTGTTTCTGGCTCTTATTATCACAAAACACACCAACTGTGAAAAAAAAATTGCTCCTACAATCTTGAATTATATCTTTGTCTGGAACAAATGAAATATCTGAGGTGCAGGTATGGCAAGGTATTGAAAGCAGGGTTATTTCCTTGGTTTGGGTATGAGTTCCTGGAATTCAAACAAGCCGAAGTGAACCCTTCTCAAAATGCTAAGTGGTCTCAGCCCAAACATGGAAAATTGTAGACCTGAAGTAATTGGTCTGGAAAAAAGAATACATGAGCTGCTGAGGGCAGACTGGAGCACAGCTTAGAAGGAGCAAGGCTCTTCCTCACGGGTACCTGTGCAGTGAATCTCTTATGCTATCAACTGTTTCAGAAACCTTGGGAGTCTTTCCTGGCAAGCTGTAGGAGTTACAGAAAGTGACCTTAAAGAAGAATCACAATGACAAATTTTCACCATCGGTGCCAAGATGGTTGCACTTCCAGTCACTGTCAAAACACAAAAAGCAAGGAAATTACTTCTTCAAATCAGTGCTGAGATTAACTATATTACGGATAAAATCCTGGAAATTAAAATACAGTGAACCCTAACAGACATCCCGGTGCCAAATCAGGTCAATATCACGAGAGCTGTGTGCATCTAAGAAAGAATTATTTTAGGAGTGTTGCAAGCTCATGTATTTATTTTGTAATTGGAAAGAATGCAGAGCTGAGTGACCCTGGATGAACTGGAAAGAGGCTACACATTAAACCTCAATTGCTTCTGATGAGCAGTATTTTTAACCAAAACTTGGAGATGTCATTTCTGATGTGGGGCTACAAGGATCTCCCTCCAAAATTAATGAAATTACCTATGCGTGCTCTGAAGAAAGACCGTGCAATTGATATGTGAGAATAGACTTGGTATAAAACTTCACATTTTCTTGTGTATTAATAAGAAGGTGTTCATTTACATCATCCTGAATTTTGGACTGAAGGTCTGCAAAGTAATTTCACAAAAGGATTTGAAAGATGAACCCCCTTAATAAAAGGGCGGATTTACTTATAATCGTTTTTATCTGCTTTACTTTCTTGCTACTAGTAAATCTGTCAGATGAGTTTTCTGAGTACTGTCTAAATTCATCCCCCCAGGAACCCAAAGATGTTTTCATGTACCTTAAAGCACTGTGCATTACTACTACAGTGGTAGATGAAGCTATAAACAAAATTGGAAAACAATTTGGAAAATACCGTTATTTATCTTAAAGCTATCACTATAGCAAAGGAGAGGATGTTTCTACTGACCCACACATGGCATCATGCAAAGTTTTTATAATAAAAAAAGAGTTAAATTGCTACCAGTGAGTATAAACCATAACACTATGGATCTGCTCTTGATGGAAATACCAAGCAGAGTGACTTTTGTGCTGGGAAACATTCCATGAATGACTCCAAGATAGTAATTTCATTTGGGAAAGGAGATGCCAGTCTGTAATTCCTAAGGCACTTCAGTTCTGTGAGCATTAAAACGTGAGCCAGCTTAAAGGATTGCATATATAACGGCCCTGGTCCTTAGTCAGGCAAAATAAAATATTTAGCCTTTGTCAAGGAAAACCTTTGCCTTGAAGCGTTCGAGATTGGATTCTCAGGGGAAATATTGCCCTCTCCTCAGGCAGCACAAGCCCGGCATTCAGTGGGCCAATATGCTTCGGAAGCATGAATATCACAGAATTTCTGTGGAGTAAGGAGTAAGCAAAGCCATTTTGCAGATCCATCTGCACACTGACTGGAGTCTGAGAAGGGGACTCTCCTCAGTCACAGGGCAAACTCCACTTTAACTGTAAGACTCGCCGTTGCCTAAGTACCCTTTCCTAACTTTATTTTGAAAAGTAATTCATAAGGAGTGTTCACACATGACTAACAGCGTGGGGTTGCTGCCTTCATGGACCCTTGAAGTGTAATCACTTGAAACTGTAAACCAACTTCTGCTGAGGAGAATGGATTTGCCCGAGGGGAGATGATTTCCACACAAGGGTCACCTATCCACATCCCAAGCCAGCATGGGCTTAAACCCGTCAGAAGTAGCTGTGATGTCGCCTGTTGGCAATCTATTGAGTGGCCAAAAGAGGTATCTACCAAATCTGGTCAGAGCGTGTGAGCACAAATGCTTTTGCCTTTATCCTCAGAGAAGCTAGGAGGCAACCACTCAAAGAAAAGCAAAGCTGCTGTTCCACCTGACCCCTCCCCAGTCATATAAGCCTGTGCAAAAAGAAGACTTATAATTTACAGGCAATGTGTATAATAGTGAAACTGTCTTTAACAAACCTACAAAAAAATTAGCTATGAGTGCTAGCTTTTTAGACAAAGATAGGTCTTTCTGACCTCAGAGACAGGTTTTACATCATGAAAAGTGCTTCTTGCTCCACTACGTGCATTGACTTGCAGGGACTGACAGAGCTGGTACAGAGCTGATACAGACTGCTACGGAACTGGGAGGCACCTTCTGAGCGTTCCATTCAGAAAACAATTCAGTGAGAAGGACCATTCCACAGAAAAATATATTTCTGCTGCACCCCAAAGATAGATACCTATCCAGAGCAGGTACCAGATACCTGTGCTCTAAACTCTATATTGAAAGAGGCTGAGCAGCCAATAATCAAGATACAAATCCACATTTAGCCAACAGGGAGATAAAGGGCAGTCTGCTTAGCCAGGACTTTCTGGGCTGACTTCCATGCAGTATCCCACCCTTCCAAGCAGGCAACTTCCAGATCTACTGTAAGGAGAAAACAGATCTCTTAAGGGGAAAAAAATACCAGGTGTTTAGCTACTGTGTCGTGAGACCCATATAGGGAGGTTAGTTGCAGTAAACTCAGTATTTCTGACATGCGTGGGTTTCAAACAATACTGTATGAAAAAGAAACTCATCAAGCAGTCATCTACATCCAAGATGCAGATGACAAACCTGATCTCCTTCTATGATAAGGTGACCCATTTAGTGGATGAGGGAAAGGCTGTGGATGTTGTTTACCTGGACTTCAGTAAAATCTCTGACACGGTTTCCCGCAGTATTCTCCTGGAGAAACTGGCTGCTCATGGCTTGGATGGGTATACTCTTTGCTGGGTAAAAAACTGGCTGGAGGGCCAGGCCCGAACAGTTGTGCTGAATGGAGCTAAATCCAGTTGGCAGCCAGTCACAAGTGGTGTTCCCTGGGGCTCAGTACTGGGGCCAGTTCTCTTTAATGTCTTTGTCAATGACCTGGATGAGAGGTTTGAGTGCACCCTCAGTAAGTTTGCAGACAACACCAAGTTGGGTAGGAGTGTTGATCTGCTTGACGGTAGGATGGTTCTACAGAGGGACCTGGACAGGCTGGATCAATGGGCAGAGCCCAATTATAAGAGGTTCAACAAGGCCAAGTGCCGGATCCTGCACTTGGGTCACAATAACCCCATGCAGTGTTACAAGCTTGGGGAAGAGTGGCTGGAGAGCTGCCTGGCAGAAAAGGGCCTGGGGATGTTGGCTGACAGCCAGCTGAATATGAGCCAGCAGTGTGCCCAGGTGGCCAAGAAGGCCAGCAGCATCCTGGCCTGTATCAGAAACAGTGTGGCCAGCTGGACTAGGGAAGTGATTGTCCCCCTGTACTTGGCACTGCTGAGGTCCCACCTTGAATACTGTGTTCAGTTTTGGGCCCCTCGCTGCAAGACAGACACTGAGGTGCTGGAGCATGTCCAAAGAAGGGCAAAGAAGCTGGTGAAGGGTCTAGAGAACAAGTCTGATGAGGAGCGCCTGAGGGAACTGGGGTTGTTTAGACTGGAGAAAAGGAGGCTGAGGGGAGACCTTATCGCTCTCTACAACTACCTGAAAGGAGGTTGTAGAGAGGTGGGGGTTGGTCTCTTCTCCCAAGGAACAAGAGATAGGACAAGAGGAAATGACTTCTAGTTGCACCAGGAGAGGTTTAGATTGGATTTTAGGAAAAATTTCTTCACCAAAAGGGTTGTCAAGCATTGGAACAGGCTGCCCAGGGAAGTTGTAGAATCGCTACCCCTGGAGTTATTTAACAGACAGGTAAGTGTGCTGCTTAGGGACAGGGTTTAATGGTGCTTTTGGCAGTGTTAAGTTGATGATTGGACTCTATGATCTTAAAAGTCCCTTTCAAACTAAACAATTCTGTGATTCTATGATTCTAAGATGTCCTACAAGGCTGAGGACAAATGACCAAGGCCTTCATATCATAGGATGACTCTGAAATACACAAGTTAGTTAGTTTATTTTTGTAACTATACTGAGCACTAACTGTAACACAACAAACATTTCTATAATTAATACTATTTCAGATAACAGTGTATACTAAAAATAGAACATGTGAGAAAGACACGAGGAACTCTGCTATGTGATTTGTTCCTGTGTTTCAGATGTTAGAGGCAGTTTTAGGCAGTCAGGATGACAAGGAGGAAGAAGACTGCAGAGTATCAGCCCCAAGTATGGCATAGTCTTACTAGAGAAGGTAAAATCCGGGCTTGAAGAAGAAACAAGCTTCAGCCTTAGCTAAAGTGCAATTACGTTCCTTCTGTCACCAATTTTGAAAGTACTAAAAGATTTTGCCCTCTGCTCCCCAGAGTGGCTTACTCCAGGTAGCTGTGTTTATAGTGAAATTGAGTTCTAGTGAGGAAAAATCCTACAAGCTACAAAAAGCCTCTGACATCATTGTATTATTTTTAAAACTTTTTCTCCATGATTTATCTATGAAATACCAAGTCTACTGTGATCTGGTTTTCTCCACAACTTTTCCGTAAATCACTACTGTTCCACAATAGCTACTTAGCAGGATATAAACTGAGTCAATCCTATACACAAACACTTTTTTCTAGTGGTTTTTCAAAGCCACTGCCTGCAGTATATTCTTTATCGCTAAAACTGAATGCATTGCTATCCCCAAAAGGCTTAAGTGGAAGGGACAATAAATAAGAATAATTCCCCCAATTTTATATAACAAGGACGACTTAAAAGGATCACAACATGATTTGTTGTTTTGTAGATATTACAGACCAGATTTGGTCTGTAAACTGTGTTATAATCAATGGAAATCTTTCCTTTGGGCTTAAATTTCCTCTGTATCAAGACACATACACACAGATTCCCTCCTCCTCCCCAGTACATCAGAAATCTCTCAGGTGAAACATATGAGCCCTGTTACACCAGTTGCTGTAGCTTCCCATTTTAAAGAAGGGAGAAGGAAAGGGCACAAATCAAGCAGTACAGTGCTGTAAACTCACAGATGCCTACTCTCTGGGAAAAGGGCATCCAAAAATGGGGAAAACGTGTATATCCCACAAACACAAACCCTATTAAAAGAGCTGCTATCAGGCTGTAAAACCAAGCAGCCAAAACAGCCCATGACAGAACTGGAAGTCCTTGCACATCCTCACAGTGGGTTTTGTCAGCAAGGTGCTACCGTGTCCGCAGCTCCATCTGTGTCGGCTCCGTCCTGCACAGCTCGGCAGTCTCTGCCTGCTCTTCCCTGCGCTTCCAGCTCAAGGCTCCTACCCCCACAGCTCACCTCTGCCTGCACCTCCTGGAGCGTGTGTTCACTGCAAGAGCAATGTCTGCACAGCCGGGATACCTTCACAAGGCTCCTCCTTTATACAGGCACCGCCTGAACTGACTCAGCAGATCGTTGACTTTGGTGCATGGCCAGCAGTAGGTTCAGCCCAGCAGGCAAGAAAACGTGATTATATGAAATGCGCTCACCCCTCAAATCAGCTGTCCTCTGTTCTGGCTTCATTCCTCACATCTTCCTCTTCATGCTTCTATCCTCTTCCCACTTAGCTCCCATTGCCAAAATGCCCGTTGGCTCTCTGTCCCTCTGGCCAAGGCTTCTACAGCATCCTGATCAGAAAACCCTGGTACACAAATCCCTCCACATCTTCCTCTGCAAGGGAAAGTTACTGGATTTCACTTGGGGCTAGAACAGGTGATAAACGGCCAAGTCTGAGACCAGGACACCTTTGTCCCTACAATTAACTTCCTGTGTACCAGGGAAAGAGCAGCTCCGTCCAACACCCATCTAGGAGGAAAGGTTCCCAGACTCCACTCTAAATTCCAAAACCAACAGCTAAGTAAGCGCACTACCTGTTTGTGTTCCCCTTACGCTTTTAGCCACTATTTGCATCTTTTTACCTTATATCTAGAATTTCAAATGCTTTTTCCCAGTCTTTACTGTATCACTCCTCATAAACAAGTAAATAACAGTAATGTGGGAATACAGTTATGAGATGGGATTTTTTTTTTCCCCTAAGAGAAACTTTAATATAGAAATGAGTTTGTATTGTATAAAATGTGACTCGGCATTTCATGCCAGAAATTATCACATTATATTCATTAACCACAGGACAATGATGCCTCAAGGTTAGTGCCCAAGGTCCAGGAGTTTAGAATTTAGGTGACAGCAAGTGCACAAGCCATGAAAAAGACCACACTCGTTTAAGCATTGTCTAACATGCTGCCAATGTCTGCGCGGCAGGAATGATGGCATTATGTCCAAATCCTGTGATAGCATCCACATCTGAAACTGAAATCCTACATTTAAATGATAAGACAGCAACGAAAGTTATAGACTGCATGACAAAGCAGCATCCGCAATCTCAGTCCTAAACTCTGAGCTGATGAGAGAGGGACCTGAATGCTAAAGGAACGAGGAGTGCATCTATCACTTTTATATCCTACATTCATGACACAGAGGGAAGATACTACATCTGAACAAATAATACAGAATGATCGTGATCTCTGAATACTTTGTGATTGAAAGGAGCAAGCGTAATACATTCACAGAGATGAAGGCCACAAAAAGCAATTAATCGATCCGGCATGGCTCCCTGTATTTTAGAAGCAATTAATGCCCATCTACTTTGTCTTGTACTGGAACCAGTATCTTGTACTTGAAGTCCACTTTCCAAAGAGGTGATATGAACATCAGGAGGATGGGTGTGTGTGGGTGTGTGTGTGTGGAATCTGTGGGGTTTTTGTTATGTTGTTGCACAGAGCTCCCAGTTCAAAATCTGTGCTTTATTTCCTGTCTCAGCTGGTGTAATTTCAGCTTCAAGCTACAAGATCATGTCACACGCTTGTCTAGACCTCATTACTCTCTCTCCTTGAAGGAACTGCTGCACTGTAAACCTATCACCTCTTGATTCTCATTGCTGATAAAATAAACTGAGATACTTAAGTCTTGTTTCAACACCAGAGTCCGAAGCCCTCAAAAAAATTCACTCTCACTTCCTTTATGTTTCCACTTTAGTTTTCAAAAATCCCTTTGAAACAGCAGACACCCCAAGACTCTGTAACAATCTCACTGTGGCCAGACATGGCATAGGACACAAATTAGTACCTAATCAGTAAATTAGTCACAAATGTTATCTATATTTCACCACTCCTAAAGTAAAAATAACTGCTTCTTCCTTTCTTTCCTTCCTCCTCTGCTTTGAAAGAGGTTCTAATTTCTGAATTCCAGTGGTTTTTCGAGACTAGTATTCCACTCCACCAAAGTCTGCTTATACCTTTAACTATAACTTACTAAAACCAAAAAAGTCCCAATTTTTAACATTGTGCTAAGACACCACAAGTTTGACACCTGTTTCACCTGTGTTTGTTAACCATTTCCACTCCCATCTTTCACTTTTTTTCCTATAACAGAACAAACTTTGCTCTTTATCAGCCAGTTGTATTACTCTGAACTTATATTGATGTCAGTGAACTGTACCAGGTGCTAGGAAAGCTCACGAGCTTTTCTCATCACACTTCTGAGGACAGTTCTCATCTCCATCTCAAATTTAAACTCCTTTTCCTGAATATTACACTAAAAAATGAAATGTCACAAGCTGGGATGTTCTGCACGTCAGCGGTAACTATTGTATGTAATAAAGGACTTTATAATTTCTATTATGATATCTACTGAGACTCATTATGTCCCAAAATAAATTCTTAGCCCTCACAGTAGTATTTTGCAGCTCTATAAATCTTAGGCTTGACTGAGGCCTTGATTGCATGGATACAGAATATGACTGAAATTAAAAGAAAGCTGACTAAATCTGGAAAAACAGACAGCACACTGGGGCAATATTTTCACATTAATATGTGCAAGAAAAAAATCAGACTTATCTTCGGTTATTCCCTTTTGGTGATGTGCATCCAAAATAGCCAAGTGTCTGGATTTGGAATATTGGTCTGAGTGAACAACAAAGAATTTAGATAATAATGTTAAGATTATAAGTTGAATTCTACCATGGAGGAGTGAATTTTCCCATTAATTCTAATGATATGAATAATGCACAGTTGGAACCTCTTGAATCAGCAAAGTTAGAGTGGGAGAATTCTCATGATTTACATTTCCAGTGCCCAGCTCATCCCCCTCTTTTCATACCTGACTACCACCTCTGTTCTCATGGTTCGGTTTTGTGGGGGTTTTTTTTGTGAAAGTTGCCTGTAGAAAACTGTTCTTTTCAAAAATCTCCCTCACGAGCCTAAAAACTGAAGCTGGTACACCCCATGCAACAGAAGGAAGAAAAGACATAGTATCAGTGAGAAGAGAGACTTTGGAGAAGCAGCTGACCCCCCTCAAGACCAAAAGCTCCTTGCCATTTTCTACTGACTTTGCTAAGCAGGACAAAGCAATTCAGATATAAGAGCTCATTTATAATGTCATCCTCCAGGTCAGTCTCAGACAAACAGTGCAAAGCAAAAGCACTTTTCTGTTCAATGAATCACATTGTGGGTTTTGAATATGGAATGCGAATGAGCTTGTTGCTGAGGGAGAGCAATGGGCAGGAGCCTGAAGTGTCAACAAATGGAGAAGTAGGTATGAAAAATGAGGTTGTTTGCGAGCCTGGTGAATGGAGGATGAATGGTCAGCAGGATGAGAACGAACAAAAGTGAGAGATCACTTGGCAAAGAAGTGGCATTGTTTTCTACAAAAAGCCAAGATGAATATCTGAAGAGCAATCTACTCTCTCTTCTCCCCGACAATCACAAACTAGGTGGGCTTAAATTATTAAGTTGCAGAAAGATGCATCTAAGGCCAATATTACTATGGGGAGAGGGTGCAACTGCCACCATTTTGGGCTAGCCAAGGTGAAACGCTAATGGGCAGACATCTCAAGGGCTTGGAGGCTCAGAGGTTTCTGAAAATAGGATCCATTTAACACTTCCCAGACAGAGCACCAAAACAATGAGGCTTTGTTGCTGCTGACAGACAGAAACAATCAGTCAGGGATAAAGGAACAAACATGAACAAAGCAAACCTCTCATTTCCGCAAAGAAAGCTATTTCTAAGTGCAGAATTCAACATGAGTGGCATGCAGCCAGATTTCAGTAGATGAGTGTGTGACCAAATGTGCGCACGCAGGCAGCCACTCTGATCCTGGAAGAATTTCCCTCTAACTTCACTAAGAGCAGAAACGGACACTAAAGGCTAATTCTGGGGCCTGAATTCTTCCAATCTGCTGAGCAGCTGCATTGGTTTGACCTGTGAAGTACGGTGCTGCTGGAGGTGAGAAATGATACCATCATCCGGCCCCGAGGATTTTGTGAACCCATCTGACTCTGAAAGAGCCAAAGAGATAAACATTTTCCAAGCTCTGACCATACAACTGGCCCTCGTAAAGCTGTCAGTGCAGGAGACTGACAGACAGCGCTTGAAAGGTCATAAAATCAATACACAGAAAGTCAGCTCACGGAAAAGCTAATAGGAGAGTAACTGCCCTTTGGCTCAAAACAGGAGAGAAAGGTACACATCCCTGATGATTTCTAGGTGGCAGCTTCTCTGCTGCTTTGAAAGGCCAGAGAGGCGTCTTTGTTTTTCTACATCCAGCTTATTTTCGCAATCAACCCGATCTGCAGACACCGTAACAAGAACAGTTCTTAAATTTGGAGGTGAACACTATCTCTCCTGGATGATTTACAAGTAAGGAATGAGAGAGGTGTTATCTGATCCTCGAGCTCTCAGGACGGAACGTAAGTGTAGCTCCTCTGTGCAAACTACAAAAGGAGCAGAGCTCGGGTGCCTGTGGCTGAAAACAAGCTGCGCAGCTCCAGCTGGGGCAGGGGCGAAATGGAGAAGCCCAATGTTGGTTCACTCCCACCCCACAGGCATGGATGCTTTCAGGATTCTGCCCAAACCCTTCCAAGGAACAGCTGCATAGCACTTTTCCAATTGACAGTGTCTGTCCTGGGAAATACCAGTGGAAGGAAGCCCATCCTCTAGCTCATGGGTTTTTTCCAGTCTGGACCTGGACTGTTTTCCATGGTGGCCAAAACTCCACAGGCAGGATTACCCTGGAAACGATGTATTTTCTTCTCCTGCATGAGGTGGCAACCATAAGCACAGAAAAATGAACTGTCAGATTGTGGGTGAGGGGAAAAAAGTGAAAGACCGACAAAGAGGATAACAAAAGATCACAGAATCATGGAATTTCAGAGTTGGAAGGGACCTCTAGAGATCATCTAGTTGAACTCCCCTGCTAAAGCAGGATTAGTCTAGAGCACATTACTCAGGACTGCATCCAGGCGGGTCTTGAAAATCTCCAGAGAAGGGGACTCCACAACCTCCCTGGGCAGCCTGTTCCAGTGCTCTGCCACCCTCACTGTAAAGAAGTTTTTCCGTGTATTTGATCGGAACTTCCTATGTTCCAGCTTGTGCCCATTACCCCTCGTCCTGTTACTGGGAACCACTGAAAAGAGTCTGTCTCCATCCTCCTTAAACCCACCCTTTAGGTACTTGTAAACATTAATAAGGTCTCCTCTCAGCCTTCTCTTCTCCAGGCTAAAGAGTCCCAGCTCTCTCAGCCTTTCCTCATAAGGGAGATGCTCCAATCCCTCAATCATCTTTGATGCCCTACGCTAGACTCTCTCCAGTAGTTCCCTGTCTCTCTTGGACTGGGGAGCCACTTAACTTGCTACATAGTAAGAAATTCCAGCAATTCAGTTCAGGTTACATGCACATGTGCATAATGCAAGGGGCATTTACTCCAGTGCCCTTTTCCCAGCCTCCCTGCCTAATTTCTTTTACTTGGTAAGACCCCCAGCATAAGGTCTCCCACAGAACATTTTGCACATTTTCAGGATCCAGCTCCAAGTTATGCAACTTACCTGGACATACGAATTGTCCCTCTGCAGTGTTTCCAGTGTTCTTGAGGGGTTATGGACTGTAAGCGTGAAAATGCGGTGCTCTAGCAGCAGCTCTACTTTGGAGAAGCTTGAGACAAAGAAGTCCAAGAAGTGCTGCAACAAAAAAGGAAAGTCCCATTAATCAACAGAACCACCAGAAATGGGCAACAGTTTCACTTGCATTCAGCTGCCAGTGAAAACACACTGGAAACTACCCCAGTTGCTCTGTTAACTGGGTAATGGCTTCAGGAGTGTCTGCTTGTGTTTGCTTCCCTCAAATACTTAAAGGGGTAGCAACAAAATCTTAAGAATGCAGTGGCAACAAATCCATTTTTATATTATGAATTAAAAATAAAAAATTTAAATGTAAAAAAAAAAAAAAATCAATAAGCAAAAAGAAACCAGCCCCATATGATCTCCATTCATTCCCAGTTCACTATACTTTTGGCTTTCACATACCTCTGAATAATTTCCTGATGACTGCTGCACAAAAAAGTACGGTTGAGAATACACTGGGGTACTCATAGACAGTATGCGGTTTACAATAAAGTCCACCCAGGTCTGTTCTGAAGCATTCCTCCAGTTTTTTTTTTCACACGGATATTTTACATCAGTGTATAATACAGATCAATTTGCATTGGACATTCACATCAAATTATTTGCAAGATGAGAGAGACAAGGAGATCGTCTTTTAACATGAGAGTACTGGTATCTAGTAATTTGGAGTCACATCATATGAGAAGGTATATATGCATGTGGGCATGCAGGAAAGAGTGAAAGAGCAGAGAGAGAACGCTCCTTGCAAAACTGATAGTCTCCATGTTGAGGTGAGTTGCATTGAAAATCTTCAGACATTATTATTTTAGATGAAAGGGTTTTTGCAAGCTTTTCCCTATGAGTTTTTTATAACCTTACAAAACCATGTTCTATGCTCCCGAGGCTTCTCAGGGAATGCCATGTGAAATTTTACAACATATATATCATTAAAGATAAATACACACACACATATGCATGCACACACATATACATGTGTGTATATATACACATGTACAGTTATAAAATATGCTCCAGCTTGCACTATTTCTGAATTTACACATAGATTTTGGATAAGTGTGAAGGAACACCTGACTGTACTTTTTCTTTTTTTTTTTTAATTTCACGCAAACACTTTTGAGGAATAATTGTTATTAATAAACTTATCCAATTCTGACATGATACCTCCATCGTACTTGCTGTTTGACTAAAACCATACAGGCATACAAGAGGAACAGTTCAGTTACACTGATACCTGCATTACCAATGTAAAGGACAAACCCATGTTGGTCTGAAATTTTTTACTTTTGTTTGCCTTTGAATTTATCAACCATTAAATAGTTTCCAAAGCAACAAAGGGGTTTTTTTAATTACATTAATACACAGGTTTGATTTTGATACGTTAATATACAACTCAATTTTGTAGCCGTTTTCATATAAACCATATTCTGAAGTGTCTTGCTGCATTAAATAATGCATGCCAATATTTTAAACAAGTTTTAAGCAGTTCATTTTGTATTCAGCCATGTATTCTCAAGTGATCAAGGTTAGAGCCTTCATTTAAAAACAAGACCTGAACATATTTTTGAAGAGGTATTTTAAGACAGTTGCTGCACAAGCTCTGCAGGAGGTGTAATCTGGAGGGTTGGCAGGTGTTTTTTTTTCTTTTAATCTTGCAGAAGCAGCCTATGCTGCATCTCAAAAAATTCAGCATTATAAAACTTAAAGGTAGCGGGCACCATCTAGCCTAATCCCATCTCACTTCCTAGTTTTACAAAAATATCCTGATGCTACAGGTGTGTGTCACTCCTCCAAAAGCCAAATTATGTGGAAAGCAAGAAAGAGGTATCATCTCTTCCTGATGGCTCTGCACCGTCTGAGCCTGTTTGGCAGCTGTGTGCAGGTGACCCCCAGCAGCTGAACCTCTCTGTCCATAAGAAGATGGAACACCAACACCCATCTGACCCTGGAGAGAAATTTTCTTGCTGCCCTCAGTTTTGTTGATTACCATGGCCCCAAGCATGCGAGCAGGGCACGGTCATCAGGCATCTCAGAGGACGCTCGGCGCCAGCAGCGAGCTGCTCCATTCAATATTCTGCCTACAAGCACTGAAAAATGTCATGTGTTAATCCGTGAGGTCAAAAAGCAGTGCTGCTATTAGCTATTACTATTGTCGCTGCCCAAGGTGGGGGTGGAACTGGATGATCTTTAATGTCCCTTCCAACCCAAACCATTCTATGAGCCTATCAGCTTCCCTGCTGTGGTCAGGTGCCTGCATACACTAATGAAGTCACCTCCCGACCTCCAAACATGCCAGCGGAGGAAGTTGAAATCTTCACCCTCCCCTCAGAACTGGCTCTCAACATAGGTAAAGTATTAAATTTTTTAGGGCAGCAGATCATCAACCACAGGAAAACACCTACAGCCCGATTTCCTACTTTGCTTCTACCAGACTCCTGGTAAACCAAGCCAGCTGCCGAGGAGGAAGAGGATGAGGACGGGATCCTGACACAAGGGCTACTGCAGCCGCAGTTGTCTCCACCCTCCCTTTGCCTCAGCTGTAGCATGGCCAACGCTCCAGCCCTGCTCCTTTTGCCCAAACACACTGCCGGCAGACGTAGGACTTCCCAGTTCTGGGAGGAAAGATAAACAAGAGCCTGCCTTGCATGGTGTGGCAGGAGGCTAAGACAAGAGCTCCCAGGGAGAGGCACGGAGACCCGCGCCTAAAGGAAAGCTGGGCATTGGGAAGGGAGGTTGTTCTTGGACCCAACACGGAGATGGTCCCAGGGCAACAGCACATCAAGGAGAGAAGCCAAAGCAGGGCTGGCTCCCTCGCAGGGGAGCTGTGAGACAGGACAAGGCTGGGGGAGTCTGACCAAGGGGTAGGTATGGTTTCATCTACGGAGACAGACGGAGCCAGAGCAGCCACATCAGCAGCCACTGCCCCAGCAAAACCAGTCGTGACAGGAGGGGATTTGGTCCTGCTGGGGTGCCACCACTCTGCTGCGCACCTGTGCAACGCAGCCTTGGGACTGGGTGTCTGCCTGCAGGCTGCCTTCGGCAACCCCGTGACAAAGGGGATCTGCGTTAATTTAATAGCACACAACCAGTTCGATTTCAACAAGGTCCCTTTCACAACATCCCAGGGGAATCTGGCCTTGTTTCAGGCTACGTTTTGCTTATTCTAGCTCTTCCTGAAGAGGGAACTCCTAACTAAGCCATTGTAAATTTGTTTTCTTGCCTAGGTACATTAGTACTTCAAACCCAGCCGAAGACAATAGTAGGTTAAGTATAGCCTTATGATTTAACAGCTGAACTCCACCCAAGTGCTTTTATTTTACTGTGCTACGCAGACCTTATCCATCCCTCGGTGTCTGCGTAGACTTTTCTCTTATCAATATTTGAGTACCCACAGGGAAAAAAAAGAAAAAGCAAACAAAACAAACATAATTGGAGACAAGAATCTCAGGGTGTAAGTAGAGGAAAACAATTTTAGATAAGTGCTTGGCACAGTGTGCTAATCTGCTGTTCAGTAATACTTACTCATGCTGAGAGTATTTTACTCACCATTAGCCCTGGTGCTTCAAGCACCTCTGCGTACAAGGCCTCTGGCTCGGTGAGAACAGAGGTGGCAGAACTGGGGCTTCGTGATTTATCCACCCTCCTCATAGAGCCACCACAAAAAGCTGCACAAGTTGCATTGTTCCCCTTATGTAGGCATGACCGGGACTGGTCAAAAGTGATACATGGGTGCAATTAATGTGTCCATCTGCACCTGTGACCAATTAATTAGGCTGGGGATACGGCTGAGCTGAACAGTAGCTTGGGAGCTGCTTGCATGCCACAGACAATCGTCCTGGCTTTCTAACCAGAGCAGCAATGGATGAAAACCTTGGTTTGTTTACTTGTTTGCTTATTTGTGTGGTTTTTTTCCCCTGAATATGTCTTAAATTACAGCTCTTTTTTTTTTTAATTTTATTTTTAGTTCTTCCCAAATACAGGTAGGATGTGCAGCTGGCTCACTGACTCTGAAGGAGATGTCTCATTTATTGAAGTCTGGGGATTCTGGTCTGTCCTGGACACATCAAACTTGTTGACAACACTGAGTATTAGATGCCTCAGCAGCAAGAGCTGTATATAAGGCTGATGAAAGGCTCAAATTAATTCACATGAGTTAGGAGGCTTGATATTCTGTGGTAAAAGATAGTGTCAGAGTGAAAACCACTGCATATTCATTGTCAGCCATGTCACTGTATTTATTCTACTAACACGTTTTTCAGACATGCCAGGGAACACAACCAACACCCTTCTACTCAGTAAGGTTTCCCGAAGGATTAACTTAACCCATTGCAATCAGCCCCTGCCCTGGCAGCCTTCCGACTGCTGCTCCGCAGCTCACAGCCCGTGACAGCCGATAGAAGCACATAGTCAAAAAAGAATTTAAGTGGCAACCCCAGATGAAGGTAGTGCTGGCAACAATCTGTGTTGACTAAACCCAGCTCAGGGTGTGCGTTCGCCTAACGCTGACAGCAAAGCAAATCAGCTGGTCAGTACTATGCCTTCCAGTTAGGACTTCGCAAGCTCTTTTGCCGCCGCTCCTCTGCCCTGTTTGCTTCGTTCCCCTCTTCCCTAGTGCCGTAGAGAGCCTTACGCCACATCTTCAAACACAGACCGTGCCGCCTAAAATACCAACGAAACACCCCAGCCTTACGGGTCCTACCATAGGGTCAACTCTCACACGCGCCCATTGGAAGGGGCAGAGGGAACTCGCGCCAATGTGGCCACCAGGGAAATGACTAAGGGGCTCTTGGCTGGGTGAATTGTTACAAAATCATCATCAAAGCCCAGGGAAAAAAGAGAGAGGAAAGCGATGAGCAGCATCAAGGTTAGGAAGGCTGTATTCAGGCATTAAACACACAAAGCAATATACTCACCTGGGTGAAGCTTAAAAATGCCAGAGATAACAAACAGCAGGCAGCAAATCAGTCCTTCAGAGAGCAAGAGAAACTTTTGAAAAGCAGTCATTAATTTGGCTACCATAATGAATTCCTCTGTGGTGAAAGCAACAACCCACTTCACTGCTTCACAGATTCATTGCCTAGGAGGCCATGAGGAACAATGTAATAATTTAACCTGTCTTCCTGCATAAGACTTCAGCTACCAGCAATTTTTTATAATGCCTTCAGCTGGCGGTAAGGGAGTGGCTTTGATGAGACAACATCTTTCATACATTTGCGTGCAGCTGTTGCTTCACTCATGAGGAGTCTCCTCCCAACTCCCCACACAGGCAATGGGGAGAGACAACACCCAGCAGCAGAAGGGCTACAACTGGCCCCATTTTGCTTTACTTTCGTACTCAGAAAAGTCAGGAAACATCGTGCCCAAAGGCACACTCAGCAGACCACATCTGCACCGCAGGCTCTCCCTACGCACCCCGTACAAGGACTGTCACACAAGCAGCTGAGCAGTTACTGCCCGATGGATGCTCGTCCATGTTATGCGGTGCCATAAATGACTCCCACATTGTAAACCCAGCCCTTGACTGCAGCAACATCACCTCGGGCAGGCACAAGGGCAGGATTCAGGGGACTCTGGATCTCCTAATGGTTGTCCGACCCCCAGGTACACCTAGGTCAGTCTTTTTATTTCTTCCTGCCTTGTCGTTCTCCATCGGTTTGAAGTAGTAACTGCTGAAACACAATTTCTGCTCCCCAGATGTGTTTTTAGTGCTTAGCGCTCTTCAAGCTATTCTAGTTAGCTTGATAACATAAGAAAAGCTTTTACTCACTGAAGTAATGCATCAAGTCTTTGAACAAATCTCCCTTATATGAGACTTACACCACTAAACCCATCAAATTCCCTTTTTTTTCAACTTTACTGAGAAGCCTTATTTGGCATTACTGAATTTAAACACACTGGAAATGTCCATTA
Organism: Alca torda; assembly: GCA_008658365.1. NCBI lineage: Eukaryota > Metazoa > Chordata > Aves > Charadriiformes > Alcidae > Alca > Alca torda. The sequence goes on along the minus strand of CM018077.1, from coordinate 76,151,010 downwards.
TGCCTGTCTGTTGATGGCACAGGGGAAGAAAAACCATTGCTATTTGAGAATGTTTCCATCTAGCCTGGGAATTAACAGCTGTACTGGATCCTGAGATTTCCTCATCTGTTAGACTGGGATCTACTGAATTATCAGTATTTCATACCACATTATAAGTCTCCCTCAGGCTTTATTTCCCTTAACCACTTGAATTTTTCACTGGTGAAATTGCCTCTTTCTCCCTCTACCTGTTCTGTTTGGCTAAGAGCTTCCCTGACTCTCAGTAAAATTTTCTCTCTCCTCCATAGCTCACATCTCCCATACTCTCTCAGTACTCCAATGAAGTGGCATAACTAAGGCAAATTCAGGGCAATTGTTGTCTGCCTGTATCTAGTTTTGATGTAGGCTACTCTTATTACAGGCTTGAAGAAGAGGAGCTTGTGGGCACAAAACCTCATGTGTTTTTCCTCAGTTTATCGCTTCATCTAATAAAACATGTTGCCTCACTTGACAAACCTCATTTAGACTCAGTTCATCCCAACTAAAACAACCATATTTACTAAGCTATCATAAATGCCAGAGCACTGTATGGTTTTGCCTTGCTTTTGATACTAACGAGCAATCAAACACACCATTACCATGCATTTCCCTTTGATGACACTCCTCTACAGTCCTGCCAATTGGTATTTGTCCCATCACAGTGAAATTGGGTGACCCAACCAAGCTTAATTGCTTAATGTCTCTAAATGCAAAGCGATGTCATAAAAGTTGTGTCATGGCACTACTAATGAAGAGATTCGGCCTCTGGCAACTGCAAAACTCCACTTGCCCTAGGCTGTATACAGGCAACCAGCACCACCGTAATTTACCACTCAAGGCTGAAATACATGTATAGAATGCTAGAAGGGGCTGCATTTCAAAAGAAAAGGAATTACATGAAGAGAAGCAAAAATAAAATCTAATTTCCTGTGCACTGCTGTCTCACTATTCACTGTAAGCTCCCATTTAAGTTTTTCTTCTGCTTGAGTCATTTATTGGGGAGCATCTCCCATGTGGTCTTTCTAACATCTAATAAGATTCAAGTCCACGCTGCAGCTTTCTCATATGTTTGGCACATACAGGATCTGTCTGTCTTCCCTCTACTTTTCTACCCACACACCATCAAAACAGAAATTTAATTATCTTTTAGATGGCTATCACTGTGTTAAATTTGGTTTGAAAGGTCAGTGGAAAGGGACACACAGATGCAGCGCATGAGAGTGCATGTCTCATTTCCATAGGAAACCAGGCTTAAAAATGGAAGATTTACAAGGAAAATGAGCTGCACTTTTGCTCACAGCAATACACTAACTTGAAACACCAGAGATCGCTGAATAAAAAAAATTACCTGTATTTATTAGTCCTCACTCTGGGTGTTGTAAATACTGAAGTCATTGGATTTACATTCATTAGTACCAGTAGCCCATTAATTTCACATTTATAAGGATGTGTGTCAGTTAAGGAGGTAAGAGACTATCTCTAGACCTACACAGTTGAGCGTAGACATGGCTGTGCATGAGCGCGTGTACACTCAGGTATCACAGAGCATCCACTGGGAAATGTCACAACAGTTCCCATCCCAAAGGACAGAGATTTGCACCCAAGTCAAGGCCAAAGTTGTTTCAAACTGGCAGAGGTAAAGTTGCCCAGGGAAAGGAGGGGAGTGGCACCCATTCATTTTTCTCCCTCTCTTTCACAAGATCATAAAAGCAGCTTTCTGATGGACCACTTGAAAGTCACCTCCACGTATCTGAAACTTGGCTGAGGATCTCAGTCTTCCTTTATTACTGCGCAACTCTATTAAAGCTCTCAGTGGAACCGATGAGTGAATGTTCCAGCCAATTTTACTTTTTGTATTAAAAAAGAAAAGCACACACTAGTCTATTGAAAATCATTTTGAAGAATTTTAATCATAGCAAATGTGTCTGAACAGTTCTCATAAAATCAGCGCTTCCACATATACAAAGGACAAGACTCCAGAGATTTGACTACAAAAATACCATGTATTAAAACACCTTCTAGGAGAGACAAAGCAAGAAAAGAATGCTTCTCCAGACATTGAGATTTATTGACAGCACTTTGATTTCACCTTTATAATGTCAATATTTGGCAAGGGTTTGACACGGTGGCTCAGCAGCTCATGTATCTGTAGTGGCTGCTTAGCCCTTCACATGAAAAGAAGAGGGAAGTCATCTAAAACCAAGTCATATGTGTGCTTGCTTCCGAAACACGTCAAGGACTTTTGTTCACAGCCACTGAGCAGTGCCAGCCTGCTTGTTTAGCTAGAATATAATTAACGAGGGGTGGGGAGGGAGCCTAGGGAGGGCAAGGGACCATGTAAAACAGAGTGTACAACAAGGAGCAGAGATGGTGATAGAGCTGTAGGAGAGCCATGTAATACCGGCGTGCCCGAGGCTAGACTCAACCTTCCAGCTTCTGGTGCAACTATTAATGAGCCTGAAAGTCCGGAGGGGGAGGGAGGAGGACATTGGCACTACCTGGCAAAGGGAAGCCTTTCTGCCTTCGATTCTTAAAACATGAGCCAAGCCTTCCTTCATTCATCTCTTGTTTTAATTAATGTATAAGTGCATGAGTGCGTACACACGTCTTCAACGTTGGCACTGAGATAGGGAACTAGCTCGCGCTTCAGAGCTGTGCTGAGGACACTTCTGCTGACATAAAGATTATTCAGTATTTTTCCTTTGCCTTTTTGTTTCAACACCTGTCAAAGTTTATTTGCCTTTACCAAAAAAAAAAAAAGGAAAAGAAAAAAAAACCCAAAACAAAACAAAAAAACAATCAAGCATCCCCACTCCTCCCTATCTCTCCTAGTATACAGAAACCTTTGCTAATCGGGATAGTGCAAAGTCAGGCCCTGTGGGATGGGTTTTTTAGGTCTGCTTTGGACGACAGCTCACTTGCAATGCCTTTGGAGCAATTAGAGATACTGTAGCTGAAGTAATCTAAACTGATACCAACTGCAAGTAGCTCAAAATACATGTTGGGAAGCTGACAAGCTGCTTCCCTCGAGAATACGAGCGCGTGTGCAGCGTCGGTCCTGGCCTCCCCGCTGCGTCCCCGTGCCACACCAGCCCACTGCTCTCCCACCACGGGGACTGCAGCGGGGGGGGGTCGCCTCCTTGCGAGGGCTGCCGCTGCTCCCTCTTTGCTTTCCAGCAACCACCGACTGCATCTGCTGGCGCCTGGGACTTAAAAATGTTTTTCCCCTCAGAGGTCCTCTGCTCAGCAAGGTTTAGTCTCCAAAACAGGAAGCCTATCGGGATTCATTCGGAGCACAGCTGAAATTCAGGGGCACCTCTGCTTTCTCTCGACAGAGTTTAAATAGATACGGAACAGATGGTATAAACGTGGCCTGAATGAAGAACAGCTTTACTCTTCTTTCTATTTTTCCTAGTGCCTGTTTTTGTTTTTCCAAAACAATTATAAGCAAAATGAGGGTGGGGGAGGAGGGGGAAGGACGAGAAAGACTGTTTAGAGCCTACCACAAAAGAGCATCTAAGCAGCACATTAACCCTCAGCTCAGTGACAGACACAGCGTCCTGCCACGAGGCAGCCTTCTTTGGGACCACCTTTCTCACCTGAAGGACATGCTCTCCAGTTTGCAGGATACTGGGCAGCCAGGAGAGTTCTATGCTTGTGACGACTTAGACAGCTGAAGGAATCTTACAGAAAGGTTCTCACATTTATTTTAAACCTTAAAAGTTATATCTACAGCACAGGAACCATAAGACCCCCATGCTCTAACCAGAGATGTTACATTGGACCGTTCCAGCAACGAGAGTATTCAGCGTGTCCTTGCAGGGCCATCGTTTCAACAGAGGTTTGTGGTGGGTCACATCCATGTTTCCACACCCACCCCGGGACATCTCCTCCCCTTGGGCCACTGAGCAAATGCAGGGGAGGGGCGGACTGTGCCAGGACAATTTAACCAAATTCCCATCTTCCTTTGGCAAAAGTCGGGTCACTGACCCAATCAGGAATTTAACAATCTCTTAAGGAGATGGGTAATTTGCCCTCAAAATTGGTAAGTATCTCCTTATCAAAGGCTGGTTGCTTTAGATCTATAAAATGAGGACTGCCACTAACTATAGGACATATGACATAGATCCTCAGAGGCCAAGTCCCCTAATGGCTTTAAATGAGGCGTAAGACCAGAGTTTGATCTCGGAGAACTGACAGTCACAACTAATTCCTCGTATAGTGCTCTGTGTGCTCCACATCCAGGAAGTCCAGGCTCTGCACATTTCAGCAGGCATTCGAAACTTAATAGGCAGCACGTGACATTTCATTAAGATTTTGGTGCTGTTGCAGTTTTCAGCTGCTACGAGGTTTATGGGGTATTACACAACAGAAGCACACACATTCATTTTGAAACTCAGCAGACCTAATCTGAGCACTGAATATGGATTTTCTTCTTCCTTACCTCCCTCCCCCACCAAAGGAAATGGAATCGCAAAAATTAATGTCACTGATACACTGAACAAAAAAAAAAACAAAACAAAAACAAAAACAAAAAACACCATAAAAACTGTTAATGAATGATCTTATCTTAAAAATCAGATTGTGTTAGTCTCTGAGTTGTTTTCTTATGTTTTTCTATTGCTTTTTTTCCAAAATATTAGGGCAATAGTAAAGAAACAATAATCCAAAATACTTATTTAAAGAGGAGCTATGATAAGAACAGCAGATAAAGAGGTACTGCAAATAAGAGTCTGTATGGAGCCCTGGAGATATTCCTGCTTCTGTGGCGAATTTTTTAACCATTTTCATCACTGAAAAGGCAGTAGAAATTTGCAGTCACCCATATATACAAAGGTAAATTTCTCCTTGCAAATCTGCAGGGAAACAGGATGGCCAAACAACGGGCTGAAGAAGAGGAAACAGGAGATAAGGAGCACGCTGGTAAGGAAGCAGTACAAAGTGCTTTTTAAGCTTCTTGTTATAAAGGACAAAAGAAAGAACCCGAACCCAAAGATGTCAGGCATCAGCAATAACACACGCAGAGAGTATCTAAGGTATTAAAAAATATCCTCATTTATCCGCTCCTCCTGACAAAATTCCTCTCGATCGCAGGGGTTTGCTGGAGTTGCTGCGCGCTTGTTCTGCCTGGATGGCTGCCGAAAGACATGCGGTGTTGCAGGTCTTTGTTTATCACAAAGCCGCGCTCCTTGCTGGTAACATTTTACAACTCTTATCACGCTGTTCAATCCAGCTACAACTGTCCAAACCTTGTCTTCTCTAAACCAGAGGAGGTCAGAAAGGAAAAGAAAGAACGCTCTTGTGTATCCATTGCAGTTAGCCAGTTTAGCAAATACAGTCATTAAGCAGGGGTTCAGTTTTATCAACCTGTAGGTTTAGCAAATCCCTCAGCATTTCAGCACAGCAGGAAAGAAGCGATTAGAATTCAATTCATTTCTCCTGAGTTTTTTAAATCATCATTACTCTGGATTCCTAGGGTGGGTTTTGGTGCGGGTTTGAACTGCAAACTTTTCTTTTTTTCACCATGAGTAAAGAATTCTCAGCTCTGTACAGTAGCAATTTAAAACGGGAGTTATAGAAATACAGGTTTCTACACTCAAGTGCTTCAAAACAGCTGCCTTGAGCTATTACTGAGCCTCTCCTAGTCAATATGCTTCCAGATTTCAAAATTAAACCTTCCCCAAAGCAAAGCTTATTACTTCAAATGGTCATTAAGAATTGTGCAGACTAGGCAAGTATCAAGAAACAAACACCTAAGTGTAAAGTCCACCTCTATTCAAGAAAGTATTTAATCATCTGTGACCGAATCCCTTCATCTTCCTTAGATTTAATGCTTTAGTGCTTTCTCCGCTAGCGTATTTTCCTGAATCCTGTCCCAAATATTTAAATACATTCCCTAAGCAAATCTTTGAGAAACATCTGTGACCATTATTCCAAATAATTTAAGCAAGAAATTATTTATTTGCAGTTCAATCAGCAAATTGGCCATGCCTGGGAGCTGAGCTCCCTTTTATGCTCATAGTCAGCCACGCGCATCTACCCCAGGACACGCTGCTTTGAAAGATCCACCACCGTTCTTAAATACTTCAAAGTGAGATCACGCTCTTTACAATGTCAGCCCGAATTCACACCATCTTGCGGGGGAAGATTTTTTTCAGATCTTGGGGTAGATGCAAATTTCTCCCAAGCAGATGCAAACCCCAACGATTCAGACCAAGTCAGTGCACGCTGGCAGCTACAGGGCAATGCTTCCAAAACTGATCAGCACAGTGACGATCCACACACATCTTTTTGTAATTTTAAGATAGGCAAATAAATAACCTTCAGCCTGAAACTACTCAGGTTTCTCATTTATTTTATTTATTCCATCTTGAAAACCAAGCCAGAAAGCTACAAACCCCTAACCTAATCTTACTATTTATTTTGAGTGCAATAGCTGTACCAAATAAACACTTCTTTTGTTTTCAGCTTCTTAGATCTAATAGATTCAATAGATCCTGTCTTTAGCTGTTTGGCATTACCAATGTTGTCAACTTCATTATTTGTCCTGGGAGATGGACACCTGCTTTCGTATGTTCAGTCAATACACATGCAAATAAAACAAGTTTTTATTTTAAACAATATGTGACACATTTGCACGCACCAAGAATTCAAGACTTTGCTTTTTCATCCCAGCTTCTTCCCACTGAATTCCTGTTCAGCTTGTGTCCGAGTGCTGAGCTTCAGTGATGATTCGGCACCCTAAAAAATTTCTGCACACCTGTCAAGTTTTTCAGTTAGGCAGAAAACTGCACTTTTGAAATAGGCAGCTTCCCAACTCAAAGGTGTTGAAGGAAAAGCAAGACCTAGAGTTTCACTGCCTTTCTCGAGGTACAGTTTGGCAGAAATGACATACGCAGGCCCCTGCAAACCATTCCCACTAGATGTTTTTGCACATACAATCTGAATTTCCAAGCTACTGCCTAATCGTTTACTCATTTCCAGGTGTCCTTCTCCTTCTGCACCCTTTCTTCTTTCTTTCAAATCAGTTCAGGCCAAGTCTGCGTGTTGCCTTCAAGCTTTACAGAGTGCTTAATGCAGCTGTGTTTCGAAAGACCACCACTTGAACTTACAGACCCCTGATAAACTAAAAGCCCAGGCCATCTGCCTGTTCCCTTTTGGGTGGACATCCCAGCCTAGAGGCACAGCGTGATGATGCGGCTCCTCACCTGAAGCCCAGACGAGATGTCACCTGTGGACCAGCCAAGTCCCACCCAACAGCCGCTTGCAGGAGACAGATCAGGGCAGGGGAGGTGGCAACTCATCTCACATGAAATCCAGGTAGTGATACCACAACTTCATGCTACCGAGCTATCTCACCAGCTCATCATTCCAGCACCATAAAGCACATGACCTTCCTGAGATACAAGACCTTGAGGCTCTTTTACTAATCCACTTGGCCTCTCTCTGCTCCATGTGAGCATGTGCTGTGGACATACCACCCCCGTGCATGGAAACACGAACCTGTGCTCCAGTCTATGTATAGGGGCTCCATGCGTCCCCATGAGTCCCCATTCCATCCCCATGCTTAGGTGCTTCAGCGTGATATAGATGAGGAAAGTGAAAACAGACTCGTGTAGATCTGAAGGGGACTGTGGGATGGATAGGGGGGGATAGGAAATAGTTTCTTTTGGTTGTAGATCTTACCTAGTCCCTCAGAATTGCCTCTGATGTTCAGGAAAACGCTTAGCACAAAAATTACAGGAATTGTTTAGAACTAAAATAAAAATGTATTGAAGCATAAGGAAATGTTTGAAAAAATGCATTTTCCGAACATTTATTAAGCATTAAATTTCACTGAACTTGGAAGGTAATTTTTTTCATTAGAGATGCTCAGGGCAACTTAAGAAATGTCTGTAAAAGCGCTCAACTTGAGGATGAAGCAAGCAGCTTTGCTTGTTGACACGAGCATGCAAGAGGTAAAGTGACAAAGAGAAAGAACACAACAGCCCCAGCTGTCAGGCCTACGGACCGTGTACAGCACCAGAAAGGTCAGGAACATGCTGTAAATCCATTGCAGCATTTCCAGATAATCTTGCCCTGCTGAAGCTCTTGCACGAAAACCTTTGCCTTCGGGGCCAGCAGATCCTTCGGCAGCCTCCCAGATGATGCCGGGACTCATTTGCTGCCATGTACCTTCTCCTTCCTTCCCTCCCCGGGCTCCATCCACCTACAGAAAATGTCTGGAAAAAACAAATCTCAAGCCACGCTTTCTGTGCAACACAGATAAGGAACATTTCGACCCCAACGTTTACTTCAGAGACGTTCACTTGACATGCGAATGTCTCCTGCAGTACCCACCCAAGTGTCTTGTCATGCCTGGGGAGAAGGGGGACTGTTACCTGTGGATGGTGGGTACGGCCCGTCTCCGTGACTGGGAGGAGGCAACATCCTCCACTACGTGGCGTTGCTGTGAGAAGATCCAGGGAACACAGAGGCTTGGAGCAGCTTACACAGCGCCAAGAGCTTTTGACAGCAGGACACCTACAGAAGACCTCAAATCATGTATGAATTGTTTTGGTTTTGGTTTATCCCTGTTCTGAATGTAACAAAACCAGTGCAACATCAGCCATCTCTGCTCCAGAAACGCATCTGCAGTATCAGAAAGGTTGGCTGCCCAGGGCTCTAGCAACAATAACGTGAGTGGGAAGGCAGGCCCGAGGGGACGAGGGAGCCGGTGTGCCAGTCTGTACTACCCATGCTTAAGTCAAGGCCAATAATCCCTCACTTCCATAAGCAAAAACTTCACCTAAAACTTTTAAGTTATCATCTGATTAAAACCGAAAAAAGAAAAAAAAAAAAAAATCTGTTGTGTGGCTCTAGTCATCAGCTATAATTCTGCATCCAAGGTAATCAAAACATAAAAAACCTTTTACTCTCTACCACAACCCACACTTAACACTTTGCCTTAGAATGCAGGGAGTCAAATTTCAGCCACCCCCTCCTAAAATGCAGAGCAATTCTGCCAAATTTCCTTCCACACTCTTCATTTGATGGTAAAGTAACAGAGGTACCACAATTCACTTGATCTCATTCTTTTCCTGATAATGTTTTATTCAGACTGAGCTTCATTGACTGATAAAGATGAAACTTTGGACTCATGATCGCTCCATGTTTACAAAACATCCAGGCTCCTTTACATCTTGGTTAAGCACAAACAATCACCGAACACACAATTTCCTAAAAAAAAACCCGCATACCAAAATTGCATATTTTGAATTTTTAAAATTCACTAAACAAAATTTCACAGAGTGAACCCTAAAGTCTGTTTGCCAGGAAAGCACAAGCCAAAAATGGAAGTTGGGACCCTCCAGGAAAAAATCAAAGCTGGAGCCCAACACATACGTCCTTCCCATTAAACAAGCAAATAAATACACATTCATACAGAGTAATTTGTTCTAAAAATGCAGGTGCTTGAGTAATTACCCACAAGTTTTAGCATAAATTTTGGTTGCTCAAACAGTACTAGAGTCACAGTAAGTTTCCTTCTTTTTTTTTTTTTTGGTGGAACTGGGCAGTGATTTCTTAGTGGACACCAGAGAACAAAAACTAGACAAGAACCTGATGATTTTGACACAAGTCATCATCTGTTTCTCCACAGAGAAAAAATACAAAGACGAGGCTGTTTTTAAAAAAAATTAAATAATAAAAAAAAATTTAGAGGTGTATATAGCAGCTTCACTTTTTAATGCCAGGTATTGGACCAAGGAACGGGACAGACTGCACTGCATTTTTAAAGTAGTATGACTATCAACATACTTGAGAAACATTTTAACACTGTACATTACAACAAACTATTTAGTTCACTTCTACACAAGTCAGCAAAAAAGCTAGGTGATCCAACATGATATGGCAGCTGCAAATTTAAAATGATAGTCACAGTCTAAAGCCAGAACAAACAAAAACATCTCCAGAACTCCTATTTATAAAAAAGGACCAAACGTATGCACCGCGCGCACACGCAGACAAAAATCTTGAGGTTTTACTTATTGCTCTTCTTACACAAGGCTGTGAGCAGGCAAATGTCTGGATCAGAAATTAGGTCAAACATGCATTTCCGCAGGCACGAAAAGTACGGAGATTCATATTAACGAAACAATGTACCGTGTTACGTAATACAGGATGGTATTCCGCTAATATAATACTTACATCATTAATACCGGATAAACTCCAGGTCCGCCTGTTGCATAATGCGTTATGCAGCGTGGTATTTTAACCTAATTTCTGATTTCTCTTCCGCACTGTGCCCTCCATGTAGGGCCAATAAGGGGTGGTTTTCAAGACAGCCATTCTCTGCAACGCCAGAGAAACCCTGGCCTCAAGAGCTTCGGTCGGGCAGGTACGGCCAGGCAGAGGTTAACGTTATCGGCACTGGATCTCCAGGACCTGCTCTTTGACCACCTCAGGGCTTTGTGCAGTCATCGGCAACTCAGATGATAGATAAACAAATGCAGAAGTTGCTGCAAAATCCACCAGTGCCTTGTTCTCGGAGCATCTTCCAGCTATGCTCTATGCTCCCGTTACACTCAGCAATCGCTACAGGGGATAAGGCAGTAGAGGGTCAAGTCCCGTATCTGGTCACTTCCTCAAGAGTCTTATAAAGGCAAGATTTTTTTTTGTGAACTGGCTTTCCCTTACACAAGAAGTAGCGTAGCGCGGATAGCAGTAGAAATATGGCTACCTACTGGCAACAAGAGACTTGGACATTCACAAGACACGTTTTGGAATACCTGCTGTTCCCTACTGCAACCAAATTAAACATGCTGCGGAGAGGCGTCCACGTAATTACAATACTCTTAAGTCAGGTTCAAGGCATACTGCACATGGACCTTGCACGAAAAAGGCATTGAATGTGTTATCTGAGGAAATTTTTTTATTATTGTTTTTGCTGTGCTACGCATACATACGACAGTAGATAAAAATCAGCACAATGGTTCCTCTCCATACATGACCCAATAACAATTAAGCACCTTATATGCTATTCTTTAGTTAACAGGAATCAGGGAAGAAAACAGTGGTTTGGGAACAGGGCTAGGAAGAAATCCAGCATGAAGTTAGAGGTATGTTCCTAACAGAAGTCCTAGCTGAGGATGTTTATTGTGAACCAGCAACTGGATTTTGTGACATAACCAGCAAACCACCGACATCTACAGGGCCAATTTGGGCACTGCATAGTCAAAATTTATGTTCTCCGGTGTTATATGGCATTGAGCAATCTCCAATAAATTATTAGAAAGAGCAGCAGGTAAGACGACAAGAGGAGGTCACGCTTCAAGGAGGTTATGCTTTGTACTTGCAAAAAGAACCCGTGCAAATCAATAGCTTTTTCTGTCATTAAAAGGTCTGTCATGTGCCCCTTGATCCAATCCCAAAATCTCACACAAATTTCAGCTTTCAGATTCACACTGAGCTCTATTTTACTTATGAGCAGCACTACTAAAGCCAGGGGGACTGCCTAGAGCAAGGCGCTACTTCAGTAAAGGCTGAGGAATTTGGCTCTTTCCATGAAGTGAACTGCAAATGACTGGGGTTCATGACACTCAGGTGGAGGGAGACACCAGTTGTGTTTTTTTCCAATCTGTCCTTACAAACACCAACATTTATAAGACTGAAATGTGGGGAAAGGCTCCATTATGCTCAGACAGACATTTTGATACCAGGACAGCCACAGCGGTTTAGGAGGGGTAGCCCACCCAGTAGAGGGTTAGGTTGGCCTGGGTTCTCCTCCCAGCCATGTCACTGCCTCTTACTAGATGATTGCACATAAGGGTCCTTGGTCTCAGTTGGGATGGTGAGGCTTCCTTAGAGCAACTTCTGTGTTACACCATTCACGGATGCACAGTGGCATCTCCTAGGAGAGAGGGGGGCAAAATAGGTCTAAATTCTTTAAAAACAATTAAGAAAATCCAACCTCTAGAAAAAGATAAAGAACAATTTTCTATCACATCCTTGCAGGAAGGAGTCCTAGGACTGCTCATGACCCATTTCTTCACTAATGGCTATGAAGGCCAGGTCATCAGGAAGCCCTGCTGCCAGATCAGAGGTAAAACACCGTGTCCAGTGTTTGCTGTTCAAAGCCATCCTTTGCATGAAGCCTGTTAGGCAGAAGTGTTTGGCTGCATTTTTAGGTATTCCTCCCAGCCCACTTTGCTTCCCTGCTCGGAAGCTCCTTCAAATAAAAGATGCTGGAAGTGCCACTTCCCTGTAGCTGAAAATAACGGGGAAAAACAGAGAGACAAAAAACACACACCACGGAACAAAATGAATTGCTTGTAAAATGCTTCCTTTTAAAAACTACTGTACAACTTCCTAACTTGGTTTAATTAATGTGCAGTTTAAAACATATAAAATGCCTTAGCAGCTAAATGATCTCTTGGTTTTACAAGTCTGTCTCCCTCCCCCCATTAAAAAATAATGCATGTGTGGACCGGTATTGAACACCTTGTACAGAGTCGCGCACCAATTCTCCTTTTAATTCTACATGGAGCAGTTTTGATTTTAATCTACTGTGTTTAGAGAAGAGCTCATACCATATACTTTACAGTATAACCAGCTACATAGATGTCTTAAATCTCGTAACACGATAAAAAAAATCACTGTAAGTTGCAGTCCCTTTGATAAATGATTATGGTGACGCATGCAGTCCTCCTCGGTGCCGCTGCCGCCAGACACGGGATGTGATTTTCTCCGCACGCTGCCAAGAGGCCTGATGCCACCCCACCGGGGGCCATGGCCGGGCCGGTGCACCACTGCCCCCGTGCACAGCGTTCTGCAGTCATTGGGCAAAGCTGCGGTGAATTGTCTCCCTCGACCCCACCACCACCACCACCGACCTGACCCAACCACCCGAGGGAGCACACGCACCCCTCCCCGCCTCAGCCGCAGGAGATCACTGTGAAGCGCTTAGAAATGCACGACATGTTGTGGAGGACGATGCCCAGGAGAAAGACCAGGACGCAGGCCACCAGGATCACAGTGCAAACCCCTGACCAGGTGGAGCTTTTCACAACGCCTCTCCGGTCTGGCTCCTCCGCTCCCCGCTCAGTGGGGAGGCCGCCCTGCAGCGGCTGCTGCTCAGCCGGGATCGTCACCACCGCCAGGGACTTCTGCTGGCTGCCGGGCAGGAGGCGGCAGCCGATGTCTCCCGGCAGAAGCGCCCTCTCCTTGGAGAGGGGCAAGGGCAGCATGTAGCACCCATTGCTGGGGAGTTTGATGAAGACCGGCGTGTGCTCCGAGGTGTGGGGGATGGCAATGACGGCGATCACCTCGGGGTCATCGGGCAGCTGCGACACAGAGTACCCCGGTGGCAGCTTGGTGATCCCGCGGCACCAGGGGCACCGCAGGTCCTTCTGGCTGGTCCTCATCTGCTGCAGGCACACCGAGCAGCAAGTGTGCTTGCAGTCCAGGAGCTTGGGCCGCCGGCGGGGGCTGTAGTAGTTAAAACAAATCTGGCACTCCAGCAGAGAGTCCTGGGACAGGGTCTCCATGGCGGCCGGCAGAGGGAGGCACAGCGGCCCTCGCAAGGAGCCTCACCCCGGCGCCCCACAGGCAAGGGGCAGCGCCTGTCTTCCAATTACTTCTCCTCAGGGCAGTGCCCACCTTCCCGACACTTCTCCTCAGGGCAGTGCCTGCCTTCCCGACACTTCTCCTCAGGGCAGTGCCTGCCTTCCCGACACTTCTCCTCAGGGCAATGGCGGGCAGCAACTAGGGAGAGCTGAGGAAAACCTCCGGCCTGAACCTTTCAGTACCTGAGACAAAACAGAAAAATGTGAAGGAACAGGTTAGTTACAGGAACCAGTGGGAATAAAAAAGCCCAGTTAAGGGGGAATGAAAACTAGCACCGGCCTCGTAATCTGGCAGGAGAAACAAATTTGTGACCCTTAACAAGAAAGCATCTTCCCATTGGCTTCACTAAACTGCCCAGTGGCAAACCTTGAGGGCAGCCATCACTAGATCTCCCTTTTTTCTTTTTTTTTTTTTTAACCCCTACCAACCCACCAGTCTGCCACTCACAGTTATATTTATACCTGTAACAGGGGAAGCTGTAGTTCACTAAGCAGTTCCTTTGGCATCTACCTCCTGTCATATTCTCAGGACTTTTCAGCCCTTCCTGCACCTAACAATTGTTCTCATTTAATCCTTTAAACCCCTGAGGATTTTTAGCTATTTGGCTCAACGCTAAGTCTGTGTGAAAGGTGGGGGGAAAGAAAAAATATGTTTAAACGGATGCATTTGCACAGGCCCCCCGCACTTACGCCTGTGCATGAATGAGCAACCAAGTAACTAGACTGAAACACCCACATTTGCGCACAACGAAAAGGAATGGCATGGTTTTCAGTCCAATTAACTGTTTGCCTGGTGACACGAGCAGCTTGTTGAACATGGCCCTCTGAAACATACGCCTTCTCACTGATGAAAACTTTACCCGAGACAAAAGGCCCAGGACCACCGAAAACCAACGGAGAACAATCTGTTCCTGCCCTGAATTAAAGGCAAATTGTTACTAACCTTCTTCTACACTATTCATTATAAAGGGATTCTTTGCACTTCCCCACATATTTCTTACAGCTATGGGGAAAAAAGCAGCTGTGTTTACTTCCACAGCGAGTTGTTTGGCTTTGTTTGATTTTGGTCACTCCAACACATCATAAATATGGAGGGGGTGGCATTTTTACAGCTCTTTGCATTGCCTTCCCGGATGTATTTAAGAAGTATCAGTTTGAATTTGCATCCAGAGAATACAATAAAGAAAACTCAAAATATTTGCAAGATGACATTTGATATTATCTTATTGCAATGTTACCCCCAAAAGAGAATTAACACCAGAGGACTGCAGCTGTCAGGACTTTTTCCCTTCCATACAATTATTTCATACAATCGTACAATCATCTAGATTGGAAGGGACCTTTTAAGATCTGAGTCCAACCACCAACCTAACACTGCCAAGTCCACCTCTAAAACACGTCGCTCAGCACCACATCTACCTGTCCTTTAAATAACTCCAGGGATGGCAATTCTACCACTTCCTTGGGCAGCCTGTTAGATTGCCTGCCAACCCTCTGGGTGAAGAAGTTTTTCCTGATATCCATCCTAAACCTCCCCTGGCACAATTTGAGGCCATTTCCTCTTGTCCTGTCACTTGCTACTTGGGGGAAGAGACCGACCCCCACCTCACTACAAGGTCCTTGCAGGGAGAGGTTGTAGGAGTAGTTGTAAGGAGCGGTAAGGTGGAGCCTCTTTTTCTCCAGACTAAATAACCTCAGTTCCCTCAGCTGCTCCTCATCAGACTCGTTCTCTAGATCCTTCACCAGCTTTTTTGCCCTTCTCTGGACATGCTCCAGCACCTCAATGTCTTTCTTGTAGTGAGGGGCCCAAAACTGGACACAGTATCTGAGGTGCGGCCTCACCAGCGCCACATCCAAGAGGACAATCACTTCCCTAGCCCTGCTGGCCACACTGTTCCTGATACAGGCCAGGATTTCTTGCTCTTCCCTCCCGATCATAGCAACGAGGTTGCAACAGGCTAATCGATGTCTGACGTCCATAAACCAGAAATAACATAGTTCCAGAAGAGAAGGCAGGCAGGGACGTGGGGTTGCAATGTGGGACAGCCCTCTGGACCGCGCTGTCCCGTATCCTGCTTCTGGCCGTTGCCAGTATTTGAATAGGGGAAACAAAATACACGTCATCTCTTCAGATGCTAACGACTGAGATATCACTGACACTGGCAGAACTGGCCCTGCTGCTGATTTTGTAACAGCAGCGGATTTTGGCTCACCAGGCACTTAAACAAACACACAGTGACAACCCTGACTCAGGAGGGAGCCGGGGCAGATATGAAGGCAGGAGCTTGTGAAACACAGGCAATAGATGGCTGCAGGGGGAAACGGCACGTGCCAGCCACCCAAACGGCACTTTGGGGATGCTTTGCCTGAACATGGCACAGAGGCCACAGCTGTGAGAGACTCCCACCAGCATGAAGCCAGCACAGGTCCGTGTGGCGCCTGCTCTACACCAGCATTACACATGGTGTTAAAACAAACACTCTGTGTGGAGAGGGAGCCTAGCACCGCCACGCAGGGGGGTTTGTATTCACCACCCGCATGCGGGCCACGCTGAGGGAAAATGGAAGAAAATGAGTGGAGATTTTATGTTCTTTATCCTCTCCTTCCCGTTACCATCTCCACATCCCTAGGGTACAGGCAGGCACCAAAGAAGACTGTCAGAAAGGGTCATTAGAAGACTGGCATGCAGCTGAGAGAGAAAAATAGGGCAATTCCCAGCTGAAAAACATTAAGAGACAAAGACCAGATTAGAAATTAGTTATAGGATCTCAGGAAGGGATCACTGGAGCCATTAGATCCAGTTTTCAGCAAAAAGCAACCCAGCAGTTCTACATTTTGCACAGAAGTATGCATACAATATCTTCAGTTATGCACTGCCCAAGCCAAACTTGAGCTCAGACATTACAAGACGCAACTCTGATCTGCTGTATCTACAACCCTATCGGAAAACCCCAAGTATAACAATACTACAGTATTATTACTGAGAAAAAGCATTAATGCCCGCAAATTCAGACAGTAAGGCTTATGTTTAAAAATAGAGTGGAAGTACTCCGTGTGCAGATGTAAATCAGCATCTGACCTCATTTAGCTGTCACCTACAAACATCTCTCTCCACTTACGGTGCTAAAGGTAAACCAGTTTCTATTGATGTGAATGTGATTGAGACCAAGATCATTTTTCTGACCTCATATCCTTGTCCAGAAGTCATATATATAGTCATGTGCTATCAAGCCCCTCATCCCTGTCCCAGTGACATCCTTACAGTAGAAGACAAGGAGAGAATGAGATGAGGTATTCGGTACTGAAGAATAAAACAAAAGTCACCTCCAGGCAAAGTGTGCTACGGAAAAAGAAGAAAATCCATCCCAACAAGAAGATCTTGGCTGGTTCGAATGCTATGTAATGCTGTGAAGCACTTCTCCATGAAGTCAAAGTTTTAAAGCATTAGTGCAATCTAAAAGAAGAAAAAGGAAAAGAGGAGAGCCATATTAAAAGGTTAAGATAGGGCTTACCACCTAGATGGCATACATTCTTCAGATACGTGCATATATATTTGCAGAAGCTGTAAATACACCGACATCCCCATTTTGACCTGGTGCTCAATCAAGGAAACAATCACTTCCAACTATGTGTCTTGAAGGTACTTTTTTCCTTTCCTTCCCCCCCCTCCCCCCCCCCCACCAAAAGAACTGTAAACATCATTCCAAGTAACAAGGTTACATTGTGCATGTATGTGTATATATGATTATGACATTTCTTACTTTCCCAAAATGTCTCAAATGATGATCAGAGGTGTATTTTGACAGATCAGTGGCAACATCCCATAAGCAGAAAGGTGAGTATGATTCCTTCAGAATATGTCTAAAGACAAGTTAAAGAGTAGCCACAGCCATCTAACCCCTTGGCCTTTGCTGACACTGCCTTGTTCAAAGGTTGGTTATCTCGCTCCATGGGTGCAACATAACTTTATTCCCAACCATACTGAAAGCCCCACAACCCTCCTGCGCTCTGCCACAGCTCCGTCTGGGGATAACAGAAAGTCAAGCCACCATCTACAGTCATAATTAAACTACTTAACATCTATTTGATTCATTTTGCAGTATGTAGTTAGGAAGGAAAAAGCCACGGGAGCTCTCTCCGTACTCTTTTACCACTTCACTTTAAAAACGATGCCAAGATTTAATACCACAGTAGACCTCCTCTTCGACAGGGATCGGAACTCTCTAGTTTGTTCTCAGCTTACACCCACACAAGTTGGAGGTACTGAACTATCACAGGTGAACACCTCGCTCAAAGCTTGCTCAGATTGGACTCTTCTCAGTGCTTCGAGCACAAAGACCAAAAGGCAGCCGGGCTGCATGTGCACAACTAACATCAGCATCAGCCAAAAGCATTGCTTTGCCATTATTTGCTTGTCACCCAGCGACGGGGTGATGCCCAACGGGGGCGAGGGGACTGTTTACAGGAAAACAGGGAGGGGGGAAAGTCAGAAAATATCTGTAGGGGATATCTGTAGGTGTCCGCAAGAGAGACAGCGTATATGTATGTGTGGATATGGGCACCCACGTGGACGGGAGAGCTGGGGACTATGACAGTGAAACCACACACAGACACAGGCAACTGCAACTGCGAGTAGTGACTGCCTGGCACAAACCTCACCGCAACTGGAAGCTCTTCAGGGCTGACACAAATGAAAACTAACCGGGTATGAAAAACCACAAGCTCCAAAACTCAGGTGTCAGAAAGGTGCAGCAGGAGCAAAGGAAGCGAGAAGAGACAGGCCTTGCAAAGAAGCACCGGGAGACCTCTCTGCCTCACCAGCACCCTCTTCCCTTTGCTGCGGGTCTGCCCAACATCCACAGGGCTGCCGCTGGACGGCGAGATGAGAGGTTCGCAAGCGGTTACAGAGACCCAGGGAGGGACCTGCAAAGCTGATGACCTCTGCAGCAGAAGATCAAGGTACAGCCGGGTGGCTGAGAGCACAGCACAAAGGTCCTTCTTGCAGATGTGGGCTGCCCTCTGCATGAGTCAAGAGGTTCTAAGATTTGAGAAACAACTGCGTGACTCAAAAGCAATAAAGGTCTGGAGAATAAAACAGGTAGGTATTTCAGCTGTTTGTCGGTCATGCTATCTGTTAGTAACAGCCCCAAGCTCTCTTCTGTGGGGTGAGCAAGAGGCCAGGAATGCCAAAGCATCGGCTTCCTACTCCCCAAGAAGAAGGGGGAAGGGGCATTTGTTGCTCTCTTGCAATTCGTAGCTTCCCAGCACAACGTATGGAGGTGCTGCAGGAGGTGAACAGATGCAGGGTGCTGCAGCTAGCATAGCACAGCTACAGGTGGCGAGAGGAAGAAGAAAGCACAGGCTTGCCGCAGAGAAAGTTCTGCACAAACCCTAACTATAAAGTGGTCCCCAACTGGCCAGGTCAGAAAAGAAAGCTGATTTTGGAACCCAGTGCGCAGAAGACATTGAACATCCATGACGGGAGCACAAGAAGTCAGAGAACAGAGTAATGGTAAATCCTTGTCTATTGATATAACATTTTTTCTACGTAAGGACAGCCCCAGTGATACTAAGCAATGGAAAACACAGCCTTGAAGGGATGCTGCTCCACTGGAGAACGCAGAACTACCTTCACACGTACTTCCTAACTTATTAGGGCCCAAAATTATATTAACTTGAAAGCTCCAAAAATAAACTTTAATGATGCCTGTGCAATCTAATACAATTCACAGAAGATTAAACATCATATCACATTTTTAAAGACTGCCTTCAGGGCATGCTGATGTGATCTGATCACTGAAAGAAAGCCTCAAAAACTTTGCACAGACTTATGCACATATTTAGGCATGCTCTACTTGCTGTACGGCAAGGTTAATAACAAGACTTTCAGCAAGGCAGCACATTGACGATACTTCACCTTTCTCAAGGAAGGTTCATTACGTAAACTCCCCAAACACATTAAGAATTCTTTGACAGTGTTACTGAGAATGTATGATTTATGATGAAAAAAGATCCATTCGTTTCAGGTGCCCTTAGGCTGGAAAGGAGATGGGGGTGAGGCGGGGGGGTACTGTTCTCAATAGGGGAACTAATTGCAAGAATCATCTGCCCACAGATATGGAAGGAAACGTGTGCTAGAGTTGCTTTAAACTGCTAGTGAGGAAGAAGGATTTGGAAGGATTTCTGCTACAAAATTCAGCATCTGTATATGTTTTCAACAAATTCATGTTTGGACAAAACACATTGGGGCTGTTTCAAATGCCCAGGACGTACTACCTGATTTCCCCTGAATATCCTTCACTAAATGATCCTATTTATTTTTAGGCTGTTCTGTAGCACTAATTACCATAGTAACTGAGAACAGCACAACGATTAATTAATTTATTCATCACAACACCCTTGTTAAGAGAGAAGCATTATCATCATTATATCCTTCCATCATCTAAGAAAAGAAGTGCTGAGAGACAAAGCAGTTGGTCCAAGGTCATACAAGCACCACCCAGATTGCCTCAAAGCTCCTGGACAACTTCATCGCAGCTCCATGTTTCACCTCATGAGCTACCAGACAGAGGCGACAGATTCTGGACAGCTTCTTTTTTGCAACAGAGAATCAACAAAGCTCAAAAAACCACCCACTTCTCCCCATCTCTTCCAGCTGGCAACATCTCCATGGTATGCCTGAGATTTTTTGTGGCTTTCATTGAACATACCAGTTTTTCCACAGACCGTGAAAATCATGAGAACCTGTGATCCAGAAGTTAAAGTATCTCCACGGACACAGCTCATTCACCATGTAGCTTACAACTAACTGAGAGACTATACGCATTTCGAGGCACGTAAAGCTAACAATAAGACAACAAAGTTAATCCATTCTTCTCTCCAGAATTACCTATTTTCCAGGCACCTTATTCTAAGCCATGCAGTCTACACCCACCATCCTTTCCATCCAGTTTTTCACAACTGCACAGAAATATTGCAGAGTAAAAGTTTTTTTAATTTGGCCAAATCCTTAGCCAGTGCAAGCTGGCACTGCCCCTTTCACTTTAGTCCAGCCCTTGACAAGATAAGAATCAGGTGTACACACTCCTGGATGCATAAAGCTACAAAAAATAAAGCTGAGTGAAACTGTGATATACGAGCCTACAACATCCTATGAACCAGCACCAGGAGATCCATACTGATGGAGAGTCTGTTCTGGATGATCTCAACGGCGCAGATCAAACACAACAGCAGTTGTCCTGCCTCTTTGGCAGCTGAGCGATTGGAGCTGCATCACGAAAAGGAGCCTAGTTGCAAGGTGTCATCCCACAGCATTTACCTTAGAAACTGTCACCGGCCAGTCCTTGCAACAGGAGACGGAGGCAGAAAGGTCACCCACAGGAATGTAACTAGATGTAGAAGTTTACGGTTTTGGAGCAAAAACAGATGAGGTGAAAACACCAACCTTTGGTGTTTATAGAAAACAGAAAGAGACTCACATGCTGCTCGTTGTTCCATCTCACGTCGCCAGCTGCGCTGCTCCCTCCTTTTATCTGCAAACTCTGACATGTCCACATTCCCTGGCTCCAAAGACCTTATTTTGGTCAAATATGACCAGGATAAGCTGCACTTTGTTCCAACAGCAAACACTACTAATCACCTGCAACATGCCAGGTCAGCAAACGACGGGTACAGTTTCTTACCGCTAAGTCAAAACACTACACCTGCGCTCATCAGACAGTTTCACGCAAGGTGCTTTACCAGTGAGAAACACTGTGTGAAATCAAAATATTCCACAGAAATGTGCCCATTTCAGACAGGCAGAGACAGAAAGCCCACAGCTTTCCTGTCCACCCTGCCCCTCGGCAGCTGTCCGTACAGGTGCTCCTGGAGCCCAGGCTGGGGGAGCCTGACCTGCTCCTCACCAGCCCAACTCTGACACATCTGCAGGTTTTTGGCAACAAGGTCGAAAGCTCTGGGTCAAGCTGCACCAGAGCTACGGTTCCCTACAACTCCCATGCTCCCTCCAGCCTGGCAGAGCACAGGGGACCCCCAAGTGCAGCTCTACCCCGGTAGAAAAGGTGTGAAGGTGCTCCTCACCACTTCTGCTGCCTGTATTAAAAGGTTCCATCTCAAGTTGCAATAAACAAAATCTCCAGCATTCAAAGCATCCCAAGGGATGGTACTCATTTGTACAGCCCACTCTGAGCACAACACTTGCAGGGCCATTAGTGCTTCTTCAGCTTTGCTGGCTGCTCTTAATTATGCCTGACTCACTCCCAGGGTGAGAGGAATTAAAAGCCAGGTTTTTCCACTACCAAGTGAGAGACCCATCTGCCATTCAAACTGACATCAAAAGGAATGGGGGTAGGAGGGGTGGCATGAAAAGAAATCTACCCCTCACCCCCTGAATAAAAGCAGCACCAGTAGTTATTTATGACCAGGACACAAGGAGCAGGTGGCTGGCAAAGAGAGATTTAGAAGTCGCTTCCCTAACTTAAAGTGAGGTCACAAGTTAAGTTATAGCATCATAGAATGGTCTGGGTTGGAAGGAACCTTCAAGATCATCTTGTTCCAACCCCTCTGCCATGGACAGAGACACCTCCCACTAGACCAGGTTGCTCAAAGCCCCATCCAGCCTGGTCTTGAACACTCCCAGGGATGGGGCATCCACAACTTCCCTTGGTAACCTGTTCCAGTGCCTCACCACCCTCACAGTAAAGAATTTCTTCCTGATACCCAATCTAAATCTACCCTCTTTCAGTTTAAGACCAGTTAGCCTCATCTTATCGCTCCACTCCCTGATAAAGAGTCCCTTCCCCATCTCTCCTGTAGGCCCCTTTACGTACTGGAAGGCTGCTATAAGGTCTCTGCACAGTCTCCTCTTCTCCAGGCTGAACAACCCCAACTCTCTCAGTCTGTCCTTATAGCAGAGGTGCCCCAGCCCTCTGATCATCTTCATGGCCCTCCTCTGGACCCATTCCAACAGGCCCATGTCCTTCTTGTGCTGAGAGCTCCAGAGCTGCACACAGTACTCCAGGTGGGGTCTCACAAGAGGGGAGTAGAAGGGCAGAATCACCTCCCTCAACCTGCTGGCCACACTTCTTTTGATGCAGCCCAGAATGAGGTTGGCTTTCTGGGCTGCAAGCGCACATTGCTGGGTCATGTTGAGCTTCGCATTAACGAACACCCCCAAGTCCTTCTCAGGGCTGCTCTCAATCCTTTCTCCTCCCAGTCTGTATTAGTGCCTGGGATTGCCGTGACCCAGGTGCAGGACCTGGCACTTGGTCTGGTTGAACTTCATGAGGTTTGCAAGGGCCCATCTCTCAAGGTTGTCCAGGTCCCTCTGGATGTTATCCCTTCCCTCCAGCGTGTCGACCGCACCACACAGCTTGATGTCGTTAGGAAACTTGCTGAGGATGCACTCAATCCCACTGTCTATGCCACCAACAAAGATGTTAAAAGAGCACTGGTCCCAGTACTGATCCCTGGGGGAACGCCACTCGTCACTGGTCTCCACTTGGACATCAAGCCATTGACCGGAATTCTTTGAGCACGGCCATCCGACCAGTTCCTTATCCACCGAGTGGTCCATCCATCAAATCCGTGTCTCTTCAATTTAGAGAGCAGGATGTTGTGCAGGACAGTGTCAAACGCTTTGCATAAGTCCAGGTAAATGACGTCTGTCACTTTCCCCTTATCTACAAACACTGTAACCCCGTCATAGAAGGCTACCAAATTTGTCTGGCATGACTTGCCCTTGGTGAAGCCACGTTGGCTGTCACCAATCACCTCCTTATTTTCCATGTGCCTTAGCAGAGTTTCCAGGAGGATCTGCTCCACGATCTTACCAAGCACAGAGATGAAACTGACTGGTCTGTAGTTCCTCGGGTCTTCCTTTTTTCCCTTTTTGAAAATGGTAGTTACGTTTCCCCTTTTCCAGTCAGTGGGAACTCCACCGGACTGCAACGACTTCTCAAACACGATTGATAGTGGCTTAGCAACTTCATCCACCAGTTCCCTCAGGACCCACAGATGGATTTCATCAGGTCCCATGGACTTGCATACCTTCAGTCCCTAAGGCCAACATACTTACAGGAGGAGCTATGGGTGTTAAACTCACTCTCAGTAACAGCTTTTAAATGCAATGCAACATCTTCTTTCTAAAAGATTTTCATTTATGGCAACATGACAGAATTCAGTGGCACTCAAAATGCTGAGAGAGGCATGAAGCACCTGATCACTTAAACGACAAATTGTGCTCTCCCATTAGAGCTTCATGCTTCATCTGCCATTGATAGAATTTGCCTGATACCTGAAGAGAAACTTAATTAAAAGATTCTTCCCTCCCTCCCCTGAGGATTTGGTATTAGACTTACAAAATACACTATCCAAAAAAAAAAGTAATTTTAAATAAAGCTCAAATGCAGGCATTTCTCACTGATGCAAGTCAATGGGTGACTGAGTGGGAATCAGCTTGAATTAGTGTATTAAGACACCAGTCTATAATTACAGGAGAGAGTGCTACAGCTCTCCGAGGTCATGGAGTGGGTTTTAATAAAACTAGGTCAAAACGTCCCTGCCTATGGGCCCAGAGGAGGAGAGAAAGGAATCGAGACTCACACATTCATACGCTGCCTGTACAATGCAAAAACTGAAAACTCAATTTCACACTTGCCTCAGAAAACAAAAGTCCTTCAAATGAGAGTTTTAATTGTTGCGACACCGCTCTGCGCTCCCACCTCGTACACCCCACCTGCTTCACGTGCCCTGCACTCCCTGCACTCATCCTGAGGACGTGATTCTGCGACCCACACCACTGAAGAGCCACCTTCACACCGCTGCTCTCAAGGGCTGCGAAGGTTTGGGGGTCGTTTTGTTTGGGTGTGGGAAGGGGTTGCTTCTTTTTTTTTTTTTTTTGCTTCAGAAAAAGGAAAAAGAAAAGCGCAACAGACCTAGGGGAATCAAAATACTACATCCTTTTACATTGAAATAGATGAGATTAAGAAATTGGGAAATATTTTATGAGAACCCACACAACAGTAAGTAAGAAATTTTTCTTTCACAGACCACGAAGAAGCGGAATAAGGTTTGAAGGAGATTAGATGGGGCGGGAGGAGCTTTTTTCATCTTTCTACCTTTCTCCTGAAATCTGCCAAGTGGGCAGCACAAGG
This sequence comes from Alca torda, assembly GCA_008658365.1. Lineage (NCBI taxonomy): Eukaryota > Metazoa > Chordata > Aves > Charadriiformes > Alcidae > Alca > Alca torda. Next base: position 76,126,235 of record CM018077.1, on the reverse strand, counting down.
GAGTAAAGCCCCCTGTTTCATAGAATCATAGCATCGTAGAATCACAGAATGGTTCGGGTTGGAAGGGACCTCAAAGATCATCTAGTTCCAACCCCCCTGCCATGGGCAGGGACACCTCCCACTAGACCAGGCTGCTCAAAGCCAGCCAGTTTGTCAAGAGAAAAGGTGTAACAGATGTCCTAACACTGAAGAACCACTTCCAAGAGCTTATCTTCACAAGAGAGTGGAAGATAGCCAACTAATATGCCTCCTCAAGGTCAACTGCTATGTCATTTCCTAATGCAGGCAAATCGTGATCTTCGTGCATTTTCAGCCTCTGATAAGTGCTACAGCTACTCCAGGTCACGGCACTGGTCATTCTGGTTTGCAGACTAAACCAAAAGGAACTGGAAATGGTCCAAAAGCCCTTTTCTTATTGGAAACTAATCATTCACCCTGTAACACTTCTGGCAGCTAGTAATATTAATACCACCCTCGCTTCCTGAATTTTGGGAACAGTCCAACTCTCACTGCAAATATGGATCACAAGCAGAGTTAGACCAAGTCTGAACTGCATACATATTGATGATTTCCTATTTCGTGATTTATCTCTGTCTTTACACCAAGTAAAATCCTCCAAAAGAGATTTAGCAGGCTATAGTGGATAAATAATTTCTTCCAATACTTTTCCAAACCACATGTTTTTACCCGTGACTACAGGAACTCCACAAGCTCCAGTTCAGACAAGTTATGAAGCACATTAGCTACAGAAGTTAATGGGATGACACACCCTCAGTTGCACATTTACATATTTAACACATATCCATCAACACAGCCAATACAGAACCCGGTGTCAGCAGCCACAGGCAGATCAAGGTAATCTCAACGTGCACATGCCTTTGCTTCCCTTGCACCACCCTGAAAACATGCGACCTGAGGAAACACAACACAACCTTTCCAAAACAGCTGCAACTGGTTGCACATCAACTAACCTGATCAACTCCACATCATGTCTCAAAGCCCCAGTATCACCAGCGAAGATTTCAGACTAATGGCGAGACAACAAACTGACACCAGCAAAGGTTCTTGTCTCCCTCTTTCATGCCCACGGACATGGGCATGCCCCATGGGAGAAACAAGCAAACTCCCATGAATGGACTTCTAGGATGAAGCCTTGGACAGAGTGAGGGGACTTGCATCGAGTCTCTCCTTCATATGAACCAGCACTGTTCGCAGACAAAAGTAGTCTTGCAGCTAAGCAACGCCGTGTTCTCGAGGTCGACAATCGTAACTTAGGTTAGCCCCACCACAACCCTCTCTGGTGGGCTGAGATAAATTACAGGTCCGTGAGACTGAGCTCAAAGCTGCAGAGCTGCCAGCCTCTCTGCTCCGGCAGCCAGGCTGTGATGGGGACCAGCAACTGGCTGCTCAAATGCTCAGCCAAAGGCAGATAAACTCTTCTTGCCCACATTATGAGAAATCTACTGTTGCCTTCCTTCACAGAGATGGTGTTCAATTCCAAGAGCCACTCACCTTCTGTAGCTGCAAGAAGTTTATCAGACCTGCCAAGTTTCATCAGGTTGTATTTCATTCTTTACAGCGAATTTCAAAGTTCGGGCCAGACATCACCCATCATACTTCTGCCAGTCAAAAGTCTGGCTTCTTTTGAAACATCTTGGTGTGAAAATACTCTCCATTTGGAAGCATTTAACAGTATACAGCATTTTTGCTGTATGAAGGAGTGCAAATGCTGGGAAAGGACTGTGTTACGCTACATTACAGCAAAACGATCAAAATGAAGCAAACTGCTTTACCTCTTAATTTTGGGCCTAGTTCTGCAGTCCTTGCAATGTAACAGCAGAACAAACTTAGAGAAGATAACTAGCATAATATTGCTAATGCTCAAGACTTCATCGCCATCCTGAAAGTACACGGCCACAGTGAGTCCTAGGCTTACAGGATTACAGAGAATCAATTCAGCATGCAGTTATAAGAAAGCTGCTAGCCCAATTTTTCTGAAGAAGGGCCTGAAAACATGAACTTCAGAAGCCCCAAATCCCAGTTAGGCAGGTGGAAGCCCTAAACTTCAGTCTCTGTCTTGCAAGCCAGTCTCATGATTTCTGCATGTGAGTTAAAGCCAACTATAGAAATGTAGTTTTGAGGTGAACAAATTCATTGGCAGTTTCAGATCAAATTAAGCAAATGCTTTCTCCTTAGGCAAAAATGGTCATTTCCATTAAAATGTCAGCTCATTTCAACTTTCATTTCAATTTGACTACTTTCTTTCAGAAGAAGAAATTTATAAAAAGGTAACACAAAGGGCAAACAAAGCTTTTTGTACTGACTCTGGTAACAATTTTTCTTCTCATGTGGTCAGACACTCAGTGAGCCAGACGTATCCCTTACTCACATCGCTCCACTGCTGAATGTGGAATGCCTAAGTCTAGCGATACACCATTTCTTTTTCTTTCCCAGTCTAGAAAAAACAAATGAGATAAATACACTCCAACTATCAGCAGCAGTTTCATAGCAGCATGTTCTCAAAGACTGATTCAGCTTTTTTTGGTTGTTGGCTTAAAAAAAAAATCACAACGTGGGGCATTTTCAACAGACAAGTCACGTTTCATGATGTGATCGAAGCCTGAAGAGGACTACGTGATTGATAGGATTACTGGCTTTTACAGGTTTTTCTTGCTAAGGACCTAAAGGATCTTATTTTGAAAGGGCAGGTGGTTCAGGGCTTTCTAAAAAAAGTCACATTTGTCCCAATGCTCTCAAGAGTACATCCCAGTCATTAATTGCTTTTGCAGACTTACATCAGATAAGCTTCACCACTTATTTCCAACATGTATTCCATGTAGCATCACACAGAACAGGGACCAAAGAGGTACCTTAGGAACTGCTAAAAGAAAGAGGGAAAAGCCAAAAGTCTGCGTTGCCACTCAAGAAAGTGTTGCATTGGAAGAGATGATCTGACATAGTGTGCATGCACACAGCTTTACACATCTGTGCAGGATTCAGCCAGATTCCACTCAGTTGAGGTCTTTATTCCATTTTTGTTATAGGACTCTACCTGTGTGTCTGTCATGGTTTAACCCCAGCCAACAACTAGGCACCACACAGACACTGGCTCACTCCCCCCACTGGGATGGGGAAGAGAATCAGAAGAGTAAAAGTGAGAAAACTCGTGGGTTGAGACAGTTTAACAGGTGAAGCAAAAGCTGCGCACACAAGCAAAGCAAAACAAGGAATTGATTCACTGCTTCCCATCGGCAGGCAGGTGTTCAGCCATCTCCAGGAAAGCAGGGCTCCATCATGCACAATGGTTACTTGGGAAGACAAAATGCCATCACTCTGATTGTCCCCCCCTTCCTTCTCCTCCCCACAGCTTCATATACTGAGCATGATGTCATATGGTATGGAATACCCCTTTGGTCAGTTGGGGTCAGCAGTCCTGGCTGTGTCTCCTCCCAACTTCTGTGCACCCCCAGCCTGCTCGCTGGTGGGGTGGTGTGAGGAGCAAAAAGGCCTTGATGCTGTGTAAGCACTGCTCAGCAATAACTATTCTCATACTAAATCCAAAACACAGCAGCTACTAGGAAGACAATTAACTCTAGTCCCAGCTGAAACGAGGACAGGGCCTTACAGTGGTGCACTGAACGTTGGAAACGTTAATGCACACAACCAAACTGATGCCAAAAAACCCACACTGACTTAAGTCTATTGAGGATTTGGTCCACAGATAGAAAATTAATGTTACAAAACAGATTCAAAAAATACCTCTTTTCTCCTGCCAAAACAAGTTCTCAAGTACGATGAAAAAAATTTCAGCTCTGGACCCAGGTTTGCATTGTGCCACAAACTGCAACATCCCTTGCTTTCCAGCCAAAAGGTTTTCAGAATTATTTAGTTTACTGACATCATTGTTACTTTTTAGAGTTGAGTCAGTATTTTCCTAACTTATGCTTAAGTGATTTCACTGTCAGGTGTCTTTCACTTTAATGATTACTGCTTTTGGTTTTTTGCCAACCACAGAAATGATCAAAATATTTTACTAAATCACGACATAAAGAAAAGAAATATTTCATATTTTGCCAAATAACAGCATGGATCGGAAAAATCCTTTTCTATTCTTTAACACACTCCTTCACACTGTGCTCTGTGTTTTTTAAGCAGTGAAGTCTCTGCCAGTTTCCTTCACACTGAGTTCGCAGAACATCTGCCAGAGTGAGGTCTTTGCCAATAAACAGGGTCCTTAAGTGCTATGACAATTAAAAAAATAATGTAACGATCAATACAAATGATCAGTACTATTATTATTACTAATATCCATGCTCTTTAGTCTGACCTCTCATCTTCTAGAGCAGCTGCCTCTAGAAAAGGGAGTGAGGAGAGCAAGTGCCAGCAGGTGGCACTCCAGAATATAAAGCAATTAAGCACCAGGACCTGCAGGACCAAGAGAGCCAGTTCTGCTTGGCTGTCCCACTAGCTTGCTTTAAGCACCCTTCAGGAGGTTTGGTTTCGTTTGGTTTAGGATGACCACCTCCACCTTCCTGCTCCCAAACAGCAGGGACAAATGCTGCCAGTCCCAGCTTTTAGCACCATCAGGTTATCCTGGTGCAGGGTGGGATGCATCAGCCAGGTGAGACGCACCTTGTGCAATCCTTTCTAAAAGAGTAGGTTACCCGCACACCCAAAGCTCGTACTTGCTCCCTGACTGAGGGGAGGGCTCCCACAGGGCAGGTAGAGTTGCCTTCCCATGCTGTGCATGGAGAGGTGGCAGCGTCTTACTGCCTCCCACCGCTGTCCTACGCTCCTCCACACGGGCAGCAAGCTGGGATAGAGCTGAAATAACGCTGGCTTTTATCGCTTTAGGACAGCAGCAACAACAAAATACACACCCTAACGATTACGAAACCAGTTTCCCTTCTGCTTATTTTTAGCTATGCGCCACACATACAGCGTTCACCTGCACGGTTACGAAGCGTCACTACAGATGGTTCCTGGAGGCATGGTGAAGACTCCCACCCTCCTCTGAGCCTTCTGCCTCACCCCAACACTCACACTCCTTCCGCGGCAAGGTCAGACAAACAGGCACTTCTTCCAATCAAACACCGACTGTCAAGAAAGCCTCTGTCTAGTAGTACTGTCAGCCAGAAGAAATAAATCCACCTCAAAGAGCTGTGCCTCACCTGGTCTTTGCAACTCTCATCCAACTGTAAGAGCAATAGCTCATTTTGCTCCTACTGGAAACCCTCCCAATCCTTCAGGCTTCAAAATGAGGCCCTTTAAAACACCGTGCAACTTGGGGGACATAGGAAGAGGTACACCCTTAACCCTCGGAAGATTGTGCTATTCTCTTAGAAAATGAAATTTTAAAGAAAAACTGTGGAAGCCAGTTGATTTGTCCAACTCTAGGCATCAAGTACAGCAGCCAACATTTAGAGACGTAATCAACTGGCTCAGCTGACAAAGTACAATTCCGACATCATTCTCCACTGGAAAAGTTTAGAGTTTAAAACACTGAAGGTCATACAACTGGGTGGAAAAAAACGCCTCCATTTTTATCAGAAGTCTTTATGAATTACCCAAAAGCTATACAAATATGGAAAATAACCAGCCCTCTTGCAAAAAGCAGAAGTATATACTGCTTAAACTATCCTTAAAGGCAAACCTGTACCATGGGATCCATCTGCTCATGTGGAAATAGCAGAAAAGACCTGTCAGGAAGTAATTTCCTTTCCTCTCCTGTATATGTCAGTGGATCGCTGGCATTTCCCCCTGAACTGACCCCAAATATAAATAGACACAAAACTGGAAAAGTTTAAGGTCATCTCTGCGGACATGAGCAACACACAAACCAAACAAAACCAGGCAGAGTAATATGCCCTTCTTGCAGAAGAGGGTTCACAATCGATGCTACACAATATCCGTTATGTTTTAGGAAATTAATTTATATCTAGAATTCCAAACTCATTTCCTCACAAACAATAAACGCATTTTTTTCTTGATGGTTCACAAACATGACCCACTGAAAGAGGCACAATTCAGCTCAAGTTCTAGGTACTATACGCACTGCACAAAAGTTTGCTCAATATATGTTTTTAGAGCAACTATCTTTTAATACACAAAGACGGGCTGACGGCATGGAAAGAGGAACGGGGCAACTGTTCTTGCTTACTCTGCCTTCCTATCTGCTATCCCAATGTGGATTTGGTTCATAAAATATCCACACGTGGAAAAGCAAGTCATGAAGCATAACTGTAAGCCATACCAATCTGAACACTGAGCAGCAATGAAGCATGTAACTGTCTGGTGATCATCATGAGACATCACAAATTATTTCCCAGTTGGCAAATTGCACAGCTGTTACTCTAAGAACTTATTTGGATCTCCTGTTTCCATGGATCTCCCTGAACAGATGCATGGTCTCCCTGATATTCCACCCACCCGATCGAGAAGCAGAACTTAAGAGGTGCTCAGCCTTTGGTATTCTCCTTGCTATTTGGTACAACAAACCGCCTTCTCCAAGGAGCAGCCTCTGTTGACAGAGGACACTGCAATTACTGTGGACTCTTGGGAGCTTTAATGTTCCCAAGCAGCAAAATGCAGGCAAGTGCTGCTAAGTGGGTTCCGAAAGGCACGCAAAATTCTCCAGCACTGACTAGTCAATAGATATGGAAAGGGTCAATCCCTTTTATTAGCTCTGAATTTAAATTTAGAAGAAACCATCATGTATTTAACGGAGCTGAGAGACCGAAGAGGGAAAGAACATTAGAATGAAAGGTTCTTGCTTTAAAAACGATCCTTCTATCCACCTACATTCTTTTTTTAGTTTTATTTTCGCAAATGAGTTCAGTTTTCGCAAGTAGACTTCCAGGCTCCTCAAAATGAAAAGTGCAGGTGCAAAACACAGGTGCTCTGAATGTGAGTAGTACAATCATAAGTATACAGGCATAAGCTGAAGACCTTTTTTAAATAAAAAAACCTCATTAAATATTTTCCTTCCCTTCTGTCTGACTGTGTAACCCCTCTAAAGAAAGCAGTAAAGGTCACTGGAAAGCACAGGCCTTTGCTGATGGAAAAATGCTCTTGTATATTGTTTAAAATTACACAGAAGAAATGAGCACAAATGCTAGAAAATCAGACCTTTAAAGGAGTTAACGGAAAAACTCCAACTCGGCACGATATCCCGATTTAAAACTGCACATGTACGTGTTAACGGCCACCTCTGTGTCTCTCTTCATTTGAAAAAGCAACAGTTTCATAATCTTATTAAAGGACAAAGTTGTAGATTCTTATCACTTCATTAAATTGCCAGTGCATGAACTTTAATTTTTTTGTTCTTGTTTCATTACCAGCCATTAACATAAAGAGGTAAGCGCTTCTCCAATGGACCACAGAGAGGAGTTTTGGCCAGCACCGTAATGAAACCCAAATGTTGGAGAAAACGAGAGTCAGGTTCCTCAAAATATGAAGAGTTTTTTGCTGTAGCTCCTCCAAGGGCTACAACAGCAAAGTTCCTTTAGTTCTGGGGTCATGTTCCCATTGCCCTTCACCAACCGCCACCACTCATTTTTGGGTCATGCTGACTCCTAACAAGTAGAGGTGAGGAAGAAAGCAAACATGTCACAAAACTGTAACCTTTCTTTAATTAACTCCTCATTACGAACGTGAGACCAGAAGCAGCCCTCTGTCTCACACCTCCTTGTGTCAGGGATGTGGCTGCATGAGAAGACAGAAGACGGGGACTGTAAATCAGGACTCCAAGAGGAAAGTCAGTGTGAGGGGTTTTTTCCCATCATGGGCATAATATCTTCTTGAAATACGCACTTATCAAAATCCTTTTTACAAGCTTACCTTGGCCTTTTGCAAGGATGCTCAGGAACACCACTATGATAGCATTAATTCATTTATTTTATATATGAAAATAATTATAAATTTATATACAAGATAAAAAAAATACATCACAAAGACTCTGCAGGTAGATAAAAAATTTCTTTAAAGCCTCATTTTTTTAAAGCTGTGAAAACCGGCCTGGGTCCAGTCCAGCAAGCATTTCTTTGCGCCAGTGACCCCTCCATGCGAAGCAGTTCCACCAAGCCAGGCAAAGCCTCTTTCACGGTAACTGTTGTCTGGCCAGACTTGCCCAGAAATCCTTCCACTGGAGAACAGGTCATCCCACAAGCAGTCCGGCTTTCACCAAACGCCAACGTATGTGACATGCTCTGTTTGAGAGGAAAGCCTCACTTTTCCCGACCTTTAGATAAAGAAAGAAGAGGCTAAATCTCAAAACACTCAGCAAAAGCTTTCAAAAAAGGCAGCTGCTGGATTTTTAAGACCACCTCAAAATCATCCTGACATGCCCTAGATTTCCTGATCTATTTTAAAATTCCCTTTCAACTGCTATTACTTGTTTTTTCTGTGGAAGTCACACAAACAGGGAGAGTGGCAGCTTGCAAGAGGTTGTAAGCTGAAAGGCAGAAGACATCGTGCAATTGAGAAAATAAAAAAAACAAGTTTCTGTACACTTGAAGACTTTCAGGAGGGTCAGGGTTTTTTTCTGAAGGGGGGTTGCTAATTAGCCAACTGTAACAGTGGCAACAGTGTCCTTGTAAAAATAGCTCACTGCTTATTAAAAGTAAACTTGGGAACAATACAGCTTCACTGAATTCTCACCAATTTGCTATTACTGACGAGCTTCTGCCTTGTAGACATTCCTAAAACTTCATAAGGGCTACCAAGATGGGACTGGAACACCTCTCTTGTGAAGAAAGGCTGAGGGATTTGGGTCTCTTCAGTCTGGAAAAAAGACGACTGAGGGGGGATCGTATCAACACTTATGAATACTTAAAGGATGGGTGTCAGGAGGATGGGGCCAGGCTCTTTTCAGTGGTGCCCGGGGACAGGACAAGAGGTAACGGGCACAAACTTGAGCATAGGAAGTTCCACCTAAACATGAGGAGGAACTTCTTTACCCTGAGGGTGGCAGAGCACTGGAACAGGCTGCCCAGAGAGGTGGTGGAGTCTCCGCCTCTGGAGACATTCAAAACCCCCCTGGACGCGTTCCTGTGCAACCTGCTCTGGGTGACCCTGCTCTGGCAGGGGGGTTGGACTAGATGATCTCCAGAGGTCCCTTCCAACCCTACCATCTGTGATTCTGTGATTCATACACTGACACATTTCCTATTCCACAGACTGACTATGTATCAGTCTGTTCTATCAACACAGCTCCAGAATTTCTGCTGATTTCTATTTTAAGAAGGGAATCTACTTCAGAGAGTAAAATCTGAAGTGTATTTTATTCCTATTCCCAGTCTAGCTCCATTCCACAATTCAGAAATATTTATGACAGACCAGCAAGAGAAGTCTCCTCAGGCAAATCAAATCACCATCTCCTACTTGCCGTACTTTGAACTTACAACAAATTCCAGTATCCTAGTATCTCAATTATTACTGCAAGGCAAGCCCCTAAAGAAATGGTGTTTAATGCTAGCAAATCAAGCCAAGATGCTGATTTTAAATAAAATTAGACAAAAGTGAGTTTTACTGGAAGTGTGGGGTTGAAAATGAACACCTTATGAATGAAGTGAAATGAACAGCTATGTCACCTGCACTATGGGAAGTGTTGCCTTTCTACTAAATAACGGAAATTTGGCAACCCGTTCTCAGAACCATGAAATGCTGCCCATACCGACTCCAGGTACTTGCATGTGGGATGACCCATGTTCCCATTCTCCAACACAGATTAGGTTTCCCAGCTAGATTACATCTCCCATAACCACAATGACAACTCAACATGAGAAGAGGAAATGGAAGCCAGCCCTAAAGCCAAGCCCCGAGGGAAGAATGGGAAAACATATGCTAATTACAGTTCCCATGGGAGATGGTGCTAAGGATTCCTAAACCTAACCCTTCAGTCCCATTTTTCAGTGAAACGAGATTTGGGGTTTTTTTCCTTCCATAAAATAAACCAATGAACTTTGACAAAATGAGGCTGCAGACAAAGCTTCCGGAAGGCAATGCAGGACAAATCATCAAACCAGCTGTAAAACCAACTGAAGAGGCAAACAGCTTCACCCTTCTACTGCTCAGAAGCAGGGATTTTTCTGCTCCAGGAGCATTCTTGCGGCTTCATTCCAGAATTTCCCTGATTCCATCCTTCCCCCCACAAGTGTTCCCATTTTTAGTTTAAAAGAAAACTACTACTACACAGGACTGGATCTTTAAACCCTTATTCATCAAAACCCCCCAAAGCTTTAGCTAGGTTTCACCGGCATGACAGAAAGACCTTGGTCTACAGTCTTCACAGTGGTGCCCCAGCGCTTGACACTGAAGTGAAACAGAATTAAGAGGGGTTGGCTCACGGCTTCTGGATGCTGCAAGCACCCCATTTCCTCACGCGGCTAACGTCATCCTCAAATTAGAATGTAAATGGGTCTGGGCTTACTCAGCAATGGGACAAGAAGGCTGAAACACAGTATCCCATTAAATGTGGGGGGGAATCAACCCCTTTCATAATCTCCAGATCCCAGTGTAAATTACTGCAACAACAAAAAATAAGATTCAGAGAATTAGGTACAAACAATCTAGCCTGATGAAAAACCTCATTATTTCAACACAACTCAATAATCAGGAATATCAGCAGTGCTGATTACCTGCTCTCTTCAATGTCCCCTTGTTCTTCTCCTTACTCTGAAAAAAAACTTTTCTGAGGTGCAATACAACTGAAGGAGCAATGTGTTGAGCATTTGGGTCTATCACGGGGCTGGGTCACCCACATAAGGGGCTGGCTTATAAATTGTGTCAATCTCTCCAAGAGGTGGTCAGTACTTATTTTCCTCAAGGCAAGACCTCAGGCAGAAACAAAGTTTGGATTAACACTTTAGCAGATAATCCCCCAACAGAGTCTCAACAGCAAGGATCTCTTCATGCAGCGGCTCCCTCAAAGGGATCTGGGGAAGGTAACCAAGAAAGTAAGTCTGTTGACTGCAAGCTTAAATTCTGAGCAAAGTAAAAAAATTAGGGGCTACTACTTAAGAAAAAGTTTCAAGATGCATAGCTGCAATACTGGGTCTGTGATCTGCTTACGCACCGGGGATAAGCATCTGAAGTATTAGTACTGCCGTTACTGGATGTCTCAGCTTTACCTGCATCAGGAAGATCTACGACGACCTAAATTTAGCTTCAAACACACATTCAATCCAAGTTAATTTTCACGCCACAGGGTCAGGACTTCCCAAAGCCACACGCCAGAGGGGCAGACTCAGTGAATCCACACAAGAACCTGTGTATGCTCACCGCAGAAGGAAACAATCCCTCGCTAAGGGGGAATCTGACAAAATAATATTCTTTGCCTTCTCCCAGATGAAAAGTTTTAACTACCTGCAATTTCAGTAGCTCAGCAGAGCTCCGCCAATGCCTCCTGCTGAACCCATTCTGCTTTGAAGTGCATAATTCAATATTCAGGTCAGATAGGAAGAGTAAGCATGAGGGGAAGGCAGAGACCTGGGTTCCTGTCCCTGCTCCAATGAATGTTTAATTATTTTATATTAAAAATTCACTTGGAGAAGGGCTAGAATCCAGGCAGTCTAATGGATTTACCTATGAAGAGAAAAAGATCCATGATCAAATGCCGCCAGACAAAGGTGGGAGCTCAGTCACAGGTTCCTTCAGGCTGAGCATCAGCCCTAAGTCAGAGAGAGCAACCGCTGGCTCCTCCGCTGCTTACATCTCAGCAGAAGGTATCTAACTCCAGAAAGGAATAAAACAGAGCAGTTCAGCATGTTTTCCTGGAACAGAAAGAGGGCTGCTGACTTAGAAGACCTCCTCTTGATTTCCCCTTGTTGTAGCCAGCTCACGAGTCTCCTTATTTGGGATGCCGGCTTTTGCAAATCCCACTCTTGAGCCAACTTTTCTCCTGGCACTGCACAAGAAGCCTCGTTATCTGCATCCCATAGGATACAGTGCCTGGAAGTTTGATACCGCAGTACTTAAGATCTTTTGTGGATCTACTCTGTGGAAAATGTTCTTAAGTTGCTTTGGTGTTTCGAAAAATTCCAGCTGTGTGACTTGAAGTTGCAAATGACAGCCAACCTCATGGAGCTAAAGGCTGTACACAAGTGCTGCACGCTCCCGTCCACTGCTCCCCCTCAACTGAAAGAAGCAGAGGGGGCACAGGGGTTCAAATACTCGGTCACATCTGAGGAGTCAGACAGTGTAAGGGAAAAACTGAGCTATTCGGATGCATTTCTGAAGCAGAAGAAAAAAGCCAGCAAGTAAACTGTCTGTAGCAAACGGCTCGCGTGCAGGTAGTTTTTGATTTAATATGCAGTTTTTGATTTAATACTCCTCAAAAACAGGGCAACCTAGCAGATTTTCTTGCCAGCGAAGGTAAGCCCTCCGAATAATCACACCACCATACACAGGTTAAAAAGGGTGGGTGGAAGGAGCCGTTCCCTCAGCAGAAATGAGGAGCTGCATCTCCCGTGCAAAACAGGAGGCCACCACCCGGGCTGTCCCTCCAGCCGGCTGCCGAGCAGGAGCCGGGACAGGGACTCGCTGGGCTGCCTGTCCAGCCAGGCACCACTAAAGTGACTGGCATTACATCAGCTGGCGAGCGGGATGCTGGAAAGCTTTGGTAAAAAAACCACCTGCCCTGAGGGTGGCTGCCTCCCACTGGACACTGGGTACCGCTTTTAAAGGCAAAGCATGTGTGACCGTGCCTCCACCTCATCCACAAACGTGTCTGTCCGCAGTCTGACCTAACAAAAACTTCTTTGCAAAACAAGCTGCTTGATTTTTTGTGTGTGGGGGTTTGTTGGTTTTTTTTGTTTTTTTTTTTTTTTTAATGATTCCTCACTCAGCAACTGGCATCAGCATTGCCTTCAGCAAAAGCTGCGTGTGAAGGACGACATCCCGGGCAGCTTTTGCTCTGTGACATGAGAGCAAGACAGGAGAGGCATTTCCCTTACCTTCTAGAACCAGGTGAGCTCCCACTGAATATTTAATTCAGACTCTAAGCTATTTTCACTAATCACTTGAAAGTTAAATAATTACGCCATTTAAAGAAACCTAGCAATTATATTTTGCATCCTCCCCCCCACCCCAGCAGCTATGGCTGTTGTGACAATATTCATCTTGTCCATGATGACTATTATCTGCTGTATAAATATTGATGATCTGAGTAATTGCTGTTCTGTACATATGCTTCTCACAGATACAAATTTCTCTGCCTGAAGGAGGCTGCTGACAAAGTGCTCTCCTCCTTTCGCATGGCAATGAAACATTACTGGAGGTGCCACTGAGAATTGTTAGTCCTGGGGTAAAAAAGAAAAAAAAAAAAGAAAAAAAGAAAAAAGCAACGAGTAACAACAGTCTTTGGAGAAGGGGAATGAAATTATGTTTGTCTGGAGTGGGAAGGCTGAATACTCCCACAGAACAAGTTAGCTAAGCCGGTATTCAGGCGGCTTAAGTTTACTTAGGCCGTGCCAACACCAGGCGCAGCTTAAAGGGAAAGAGCTGCTCTGGACTCAACGCTGGCCACCACTGCTAAGCTGGGCATGCCATGCTCCTGGGACATGTCCTGTCTGACATGCACGTTGTACCCACCCAGTGGCTCACTGATGGCGGGGGTTACTTTTTCAGGATCAAAACCCAACCAGAAAAACAAGCCAGTCTTGTACTGGAGGAAGAACACCAAGCTGAACGTTATGCTGGGACAGACTTCCCAATGCCACCCTGGACCCTTTGCCAGCACACGGCCAATGTGTCACACAACACCAAAGCTGGTCCCGAGGCACCCAACACCCATTCATAGATACCACAGGCATGCAACACAGCATCGCTTCAAACTCTTTTCGCTGGCTAAATGCATTTGCCCAGCAGACTTTGTGACCAGGCAGGTAGTCCTCTGTCTTCCTGCAGCCGGCAAAAATCACTAAAACCGCCCCACTGCATGTCCTGGCTAATCTGATCCTATTGTCCTATGGCCTGGCAGTACAAAGACCCGGTTTTGACAGACAGAGCCCTCCCACAGGCACACGGCCTCACACTTCCAGTCTTGAATTTTGCCTCTGGGCTTTAAACAGTCAGCAGTATATGAGAGATGAAGGCTTTTCCTTAGTGGACACAAACTTTCTAGGATATAAAACCTGAGAGTCTGAACCTCAATAAAATTATCCCTCTGGAATTATGGGTCAAGATTATTTCAGCCATATAAATTTTGGCAGGATTTATACTGACAGTTTCCTTGTAGAAATACTCTTATTTCTAAGTTCTCTAGTCATCACTTACAGTATCTGGAAACGAACACTGGACAAAGACCTTTTTTTCAATTTTTTAAAAAAAATATTCTTTCTAATTTACATATGCTACAGAAATTAAGGGGCAACTAAAAATCTGCTTGATTTCTATTATTGAAGATTAGGGAGGCTACAGAGAAGATGCAGAAAGCAGCAGGAGAAAAGCCACCGCACTCCCTAGGGGAGCTGGAGGCCAGGGCAGGAAGAGGAGGAAGCAGTGGATAGGGACAGGGAGCGAGCAGGAAGCAAGGGCGAATACAGATAACGCACAAGTAACGTTTAGAGCGCCTGGAGGTGGAGAGGGAGGAACTGAATATTTGTAACGAGCAAAAGAAATTAAGAGTCTGGAAGTCTTACTTTCTCTGTTGCCTTGTTCAAACAACTACCTAATAAGCCATTATACATAATCACAGCAGCCACTGATTTTTTTATATATACTATATGCAAATAACAGACTCAGCGAAAGTAGTTAATTAACACTGATACAACCGATCTTCTCCCTGCCACACCGGAGTGTTAAGCCGGCCACTTGTTCAGCACGGCCCTCGTAATACAATTAATTCCCCTCCTATTTTCTGCAGCTTCTTTCCTTCCCCCATAATTTCTACAGTGCTCTGGGGTCTAATATTTTATAATCTCTAATGACAACTGCTGTCCATCTCTGAATCTTGAAGGGAAGTTGCTTCCAGCAGAAAATTAAAGGTTGAACCCTTACCAGTAACTCTGGGCATGCTTAACTAATACTAAGCCACATAACGTAGCCTAATTAGTCCAACAGGTCCTTTAAAAAAAATCCACATGACCTGACTGTCAGTTCTTACACTGAGTCATTCTGGAGACCAGTTGAAACAGAGCCCTGCATAATTCTCTAACATCAACACCGCGCTGCGTTGATGTCAGCGGACTGGATCCGAACTACAATAACCAGGTAACCCCCACCCTCTCCGCTCCGTCTTTTTCTTCCCCTTCTGTTTTTAAGACAAGACACAATCTAGCGGCCTCCAGCAAGTATCCAGTCTTACCTAGGTGGTCTCCTACAGTAACGTTTCCCAGACCTACTTTGTTTGCATGCAGATTAGTTATAGTGCACGCTCCGTGCACACAGAATGCTCTATTGCTAATGCAAATTATTTTGCATGCAAACACAAAATGCAGATGGCCAAGCCACTAACTGCCCGGTTCGCAAGCACAGACTTAGTGCTCTCAAGCTTTTACACGCATATTAAGTTGAATGCAATGAAACGTACCCTTCACTTTTAAAGTCCTGTTAAAACACCTTTAAAAACCATGAGTCAAATCTTAAGTGTTCACGTTGCTGAGTCACTAAAAGGTGAAATCAGATTTCCATCAAATAATACTCTTATTTTCTAGTTAGGAATCCCATATTTCACTCTGAAATCACAGTCACTTAACTTTGCTAAAGCTATGCCTGTCCAACATATCTTTTCCCGCACAGCAATGTCAATCTGGAGCGTAAAGAAATACGACCTCCATTCACCATAGCCGCACTGCCAAATTTCCTTAGAGAGGATGCAAAACTGCAGTATTACCAGCTCAGTGTGTTTTCATCAGGAGAGTAGCTAGTTTCACCACATCTGTGCCAAAGGCACCGCGTCCACAAAGAGAAACGCTTTGCTGGGCTTGTATCCCGTTAAAGTCTCTCTCGAGGAGATGTCAAAACGCAATCTCACTATGAAAATAAACACAGTGGAGATAATGATTTCTTGCACTGGGCACACGGCCATCTATTTGCACTGCTTCCAAACGTCCACCGCGCTCTTAAGACCTAAGAAGCTGACAGTGTATGGACTGCAGGACCCTGCTTCTCTAGCTCTTTCTGATTTGCGCCAGCTTTCCTGGGAGAGCAAGGGTTACAAGGCGGGGTTTGTTCCATCCCAGACGCCAAGCACCCCTTCTTAAGAGGTAAGGTATGGGTAGGGGGAGGCTACGCTTGCCTTCCTCTACTGGTGTGGGATCTGTAAGCGCGGCACGCAATTGCAACCGAGGCACCGTGAAAGAAGGGACTTCTTTGACCTGCGATGACGGAACGGCTGAATCACGTGCATGCATCCTCAAAGTGGCACAGAGAGCTGCACGGACTTGGGAGGTGCAGCACACCTACTAGTCTCTCCCTTTCGCACCCATTTTGCACCAGCTTTTCCCAGGAAAGGCATTCACAGGAAGAGAATTTGCCAATACCTGGAGTTTTGTGCTTTACCAAGCCAGAAAATCCAGCCAAAAGACTGACAGAAAGCGTATGAGCACTATTCTCATCAAATTTATTTACGTGTTTCTGAAACAAAATACCAGGTACCAAATACATCATCCGATAATTCAACAAAACCTAATAAGCAGTCTGAGGTTCTAAGCAATCTCCTGAAACTGCTACTCCTACAAACCTCTTTCTTCCAGCTTTTTGGTTGCAGAACGTAAGGTACCAGTAATTTACGTTAGAACAGGAGCTGATGAAATGGGGACATATACAAAAAAGGTAATACAAAACAGTTCACAAACTGGTTTGCAACGGTGCCTCGGTTGCAATTGCGTGCCGCACTTACAGATCCCACACCAGTAGAAGAAGGCAAGCGTAGCCTCCCCCTACCCATACCTTACCTCTTAAGAAGGGGTGCTTGGCGTCTGGGATGGAACAAACCCCGCCTTGCAACCCTTGCTCTCCCAGGAAAGCTGGCGCAAATCAGAAAGAGCTAGAGAAGCAGGGTCCTGCCGTCCATACACACACTGCAGTCCATGTTTAGCAGTTTCCTTTTACGTAGCACTAAAGAACTGCAACTTGTATTTCTTTTGCTTATGATTTTTGCAGTGGCCTAAGATGTTTTCTTCTTCAGCTAATGCCTGGGAGACTTCCAGTTTTCACTTCAAGCTCCAGAGAGCCTAAACACTAAACACAGGTATCCTGGCACATGAGAACGACTCCCACTTCCCACACGCACCACAACCAAATCACAGTTCTCTTTTCAGATGAAGCCGATCTTTAAAAACCTTAACAATGTATTAACATAAGGCCAGCAATGAATGTGGGAGTGTCCTGAGGAGGAATATTAGTGCTCAATCCCCTTTGTAATCACCTCCAAACGTTGAAGGTTTGTGGTGCTTGGGTTTTTTTTACTTTTGCAGTAAAGCTCAGCTGGTTTAAACAACTCCCCCTGTGTTCACCAACATGGGAGAGAAGAGGTAGAGGAGATGCAAGATGCTGCTCCTTTTGGGGAGTTCAGTGCTTTCAATGCTCTGACTTCTAGGTTTCTTGCCCGCTTGGGAGGCTCCGAATGGAGAGCACCGATGGGATTCACTGGAGGTCACAAAGCACTGCCAGGAATCTGATGCAGACAAGAAAGACGCTGAAGAAGCAAAACAGACAAAACCTCAAACAAACTGCTCCCTTCTCTCACCTGTTTTCTTTTCTTCTTGCCTGCGCATCAGTGGCAAAACTTGAAAAGTGTCCAGAATAGAAAATAAAACGTTAATGTGGTCAAGAGAGGTAGTTATTTAACCCACAATTTCCCAATAGCTTTTTTAAGTACTGTCAAGGATTTTCCCACTTGGAAGAGACACATTTCTTTAACACAGAAGCTCAGCGTTTCTGTTGTGTGTGACACTACTGAAACCTTCAGAGGTAGTTTCATCCACCTAGATGACAGCATGCATTTCTTGCGTCCCTTCCACTGTATAAGCACCACTTGAGTCATGTTCCTGGATTCAGCTGGGATAGAGTTAATTTTTTTCTAGTAGCTGCTGTGTTTTGGATTTAGTATGAGAATAATGTTGATAACACGTATCGTTTTAGTTGTTGCTAAGTGATGCTTACATTAGTCAAGTACTTTTTCAGTTTCCCACAGAAGCTGAGAGGGAGCACAGACAGGAGAAGCTGGCCAAAGGAATATTCCATACCACAGCCGTCATGCTCAGTATATAAATGAGGGTTGGCCGGCGGGGTGGGAATCTGCCATCGCTGCTCGGGACGGGCTGGGCAATCGATCATCCGATGGTGAGCAATCGTACTGCATCACAATTTTGTATATTCTTTTACCATTATTAATTATTATTATTATTTTCCTCTTACACTACTGTTCTATTAAACTGTCGTTATCTCAACCCATGAGGTTTTTTTCACCCTCCTTTTCTCCCTCTTCTCCCTGCCCTACCAGGGGGAGGATAGAGGGGAGGTGGGAATGAGCAAGCTGCTGCGTGGTCCTTATTGCCAGCTGGGGTTAAACCATGAGAGCAAGCCATGCTGAAATACAACAGGATCTGCACATTACCCTCTTCGGTTTGATGTGCAAAACAGCAAAGCTGATACGTCTCAAGAGTACGCAGCGTATCACACCAGCGACTTCAGACCCTCTGAAAGCAGTCATTGGCTTTTGCCCAGACCCGTGTGTCATGAAGGGAACGGAGAAGAGGAGCTCCCGAACTGTGACGCAGGGACTGTGCTAAGCGTCAGGCGGGTCAGGCCGCTCAAAGTGCACAGCACGCTTCAGAGCTAGGAGTTGCCACCACCTGTGGTACTAACTAATATGAGAAAAAAAAAAAAAAAAAGCTAGTGAGCTAACAGAAAAATAATTGGGCATGGCTATCCAATACCCGAGACTAGTTTTAAATCAGTACAACTGTGCTGTAGCGAGTAAAGGATAAGCAAGGGCAAGAAAGTAGACAATCAAGCCCACTTTTATGTACCACAAGAATACAAGGCAGAATAACTTGCAAAGTTACTGCAAGTTGCTAAAAGCATCTTTTTATAAAAGTTAATTTTCAGAAATCACTGGTTTTTCCCTAGCTTTTTTTTTTGGTAAGGCAAAAATATCCATATACCATATATTTTGTTTGTCCCTCTATATGTACGAGTATGCAAACTTCTTCAACCATTTACTTTTCTTATTTTGCCACTAAAAGAAATGTAGAAGAGGGACCAGACAAGAAGAGTCTTTTTACATTTTGCTTTTAAATGAAAAAATGAGTAAAATACATTATTTCATGGAAGTTTTTGGAGTTCTGGAAAAGGCGTTTTCCATTTGAACTCATTTGGTCAGCTGAACATGTGACAAATACCGAGAATAAATAGTTTCGGACCAAAGAGGCTGGCCCTTTGCAAAAAGGGATATTTCTATACAAAGGGAGAGAATCATCAGTTCTAAACTGACATTCAGAAGATATGAAAATCACATCCCCCTGCACTCTTCCTACACTGGCCCCCCCAGGACGCTGCTGATCCACCGTGACACCAGCATCCAGGAGCATCCGAGCCTCTGTGGAAATCGTGCAATGGCCACCTTTGTTTCCATTCGAGAGCGCACAACACAATTAGCGTTTTCCAGCTTCCCTGCCCCACTGCCAGTGTGGGGAAGTAAAAGTAATAATGGAGGTTTGAGCAACACACACAAATCCTTTCTGTTTGATCCCAGCCTTCCACAGGTCTCTAACGAGAATCACAAACACCATCTACTAATCATCTCATCAGCAATGCAAACAACCATCTTGGCCTCTCATCAAGCATCTCTCCGGCTTAAACAATGTGCCCTTGGATTGCACAGCCCTGGGTGCAAAAGCTGCCACGTCCCTCTGAAATAACCTCGGCGTGACAACGCTACGCGCGTCACGTTTCGTGGCAGCGGGCAGCAGCCTGCTGAGCACGGCCGCCTATGGGGAGCCTAAGTGACCCCCCAGCGACCCTAAGGTACCCTCACGAGCACTTCTGTCCCTCGCTCAGCGCACACGGAAGTGTCAGGTGCCGTAAATGCAGGGATCTCACGGAGGAGGTGTTGTTCGGCTACAGCAACATACCTTCAGGCCTCCTAAAATGAAACGCTGAATAAGCAACACAGCAGAATGGCTACAGCACCGCATTGGCACTTAAGAAATAGAAAGAGGACCTCACTTGAGACCCCCCAGGGCCATCACTCCCTGCCCCGGGGATGCAGCAACAACGCTGTTCTTCAGCCCTGCCCCTGGATGGACCTCAGGCTCACCCCTGCAGCCATGTCCCCAGCCCCATCTCCGTCCCCATCTCCTGCTGCTTGATGGACCCTGGCCCTGGTGTGTCGCCTGCCCTGCTTAGGGCTGTCGATGGAGCCCATTAGAGCACTCTGAAATCAAAAGATGAGAAAGGCATTCTTCTGTGAAACATCATTACTGCCCTGCCAGGGAAGTGTGGATCGCAAGATCTTCCAAAATAAATTTATCTGTATTAGCCCCTTACCCTTGGCATCAGGCCCATACTGCCAGTTCCCGTAACATTTACAGGGAAACCGGCACACCGAACAGTGCAGCAAACAGAAGAAAATCCTGTGAGAATCAAGTCAAAAAATACCAAATAGGCCTTGATCCCACAAAAGCAAAGACAAGCTATACCTGGACAAGCAACCTGCAGCTGTAGTGACTGGTGCTAACAGACCTACCGTGGCAGAAGGAAGAAAACAGGTTCCCGAGCGAGCATCTGCAATGCAAAATAGCACAATTCAGGTTTACTTTCAAATAATTACATTTGGAAAGTATTGCTAGGGGAAAAAAAAAAGACGCGCTGCCGAGCACGGCTCAGCCGCCGGCAGTGCCCTTGTTCGGTGGAGGGAGAATTGCTGGGCTTCCAGTGCCACTTCTCAGCAAATTCTTACTTCTACTTACAAGCAAGTGTTTGTATAATAGAAATCCTCCTATCGGCGTTACCAGCTGTGCCCAAAGCACAGCAACTACAAGCACGTATGTGGCAAAATCTCAACATTTGCGCGTGTGTAAACAGCGCGCTTCTGCAAAAGTGGAGAATGCTTTCAGAGCAAACACCGCAAAGATTTTGGGTCTTTTAGGATGTCAAAGGGCTGTCGTAAACCGCCGCTCACCTTCAGCGCTTAACTGCTTGCTCAGCTAAGACGCCCCCGTAACTCACCAGGGCCACAACCACGTCTCACGAGCCCATTTTACCGCCTGCGAGGACACCAGAGCTTTGAGAACCCAAGAAACTTTTCCTCACACAGCAGTCCGGCTCTTTGGCGCGGTACCCTCCCTAATGTTAGCCTGAAGCCATCAAAATACCATCTGACACCAGAGCAGGAAAGGCGGCAAGAGGAACTAATTTCTAAACCTCGCCGCACGGATTGCAGCCGCTGCCCCAGGGAGATGAGCAGGGGAAAATGGGGGAGCTCCTCACAGCCCGATCGGACCCCAGAAATCCTTCCGGAGGTATGAGAGATGTGGAGAAAACAGGCATGCTAAAGCACTCAAGCAGAAGATCGTCTCCACCCCAAATTACACACTTCTAGAAACAAAGCAGCCCTCCAAGGCCCTGAGGGTACCTCCTCTCAGGCAACTTCATCTGCAGCTGATGGGAGCAGAAGGCTCATCTGCCAAAGATGCCAGGACTTCATATGATGGGGACTTTAATTAAGAGCCCACCCCTCAACAGGAGTATCTTGAAAGATGTCTCCTTCTCAGCTTTTGACTTGGGAGAAAGCAGGAGGAGGCAAGAGAAAAGGCTGATGCTTTCTCCTCTTAACTAAACCACCTACGCATGTACTTTTTCAAAATATGCCCAGTTAGGACAAGTCATGTTTGGGTTAAGGAGACTGTGGAGAGAAGTTCTTGGTCCCAGAGGAAAAAAAGGCCAGGGAAAAATACTGCAGCAGTGTTTTTGTTAAAGCCTAAAGAAAAACAAAACTGGATGGAGAGTGCTTCAGTCCAATCCTTGATGAAACATACGCCAGCAAAATACCTGTCCACGAGAAAACCTCACACAGTCCTACACATCAGTTTCGAACTGATGATTACCTTCCTTCGAATAGAATTACCCTTTTTTTTTTCAATAGGTGAAATCAAGGGGTTAGGCTCTTTGGTCCAAAACTATTTATTCTCAGTTTTGCCTGAATTAGTTTGAATGGAAAATGCCTTTTCCAAAACCCCCAAAACTTCCATGAAAAAAATGTATTTTACCCATTTTTTTTTCATTTAATAGCAAAACGCGAAATCTGGGCCATATTTTTAAGACAGCACTCATTAGGAGTTAGCTATGCACTGCTTCCAGTTCGCCAACATCCATTATGCCTAAAATCGTGATCATTATTTTCCTGCTGTCATAGCCTTCCCTTTTTCTTTGCAGACCACCTAAATATACTACTTCTGCTTAGAGGAAAGCATTTGACCACGGTGCCTACCAGGACTGCACAAAACATGGCACAGACACACTCCAGCCACGCAAGCCAGCCTACCAAAATTATTGAACAAATCTGGGAAAGCCGTCAAATAAAAAAAAGGAACCGCTGTCTCACGACGAGCCTACAAGGACACTTCACTGCACACTTGCTGGACCTTCACTGCACACTGCAGGGTTCAAAAGCCAGACCCAGTGACGACAGCCCAGCGACAGACCCAGCGGAGGCAGAAGCAGCCCCGACGGGTGCAGGCACGGGTGCAGCCTCCACCCCGGCTCATGGACAACCTGTGTCGGCCCCCGATGTTCAGTGCAGACACTCCCTGGGGCCAGGAAGGCATTCCTCACAGCAGAGACAAGAGTAATAACAAGGGAAATGAGAAGGCAGGGTATGAACTGAAGTGGAAGAAAGCTCCCATTGCAAGGCAGGTCGTATCCATTTCGGAGTGCTACTCGCAGGCTGAGCGGGGGGTTTCTTCAGCTGAAAAAGGATCTTCCCCGGGCTAGAGGCAAGCGGGTGTCAGTGCCGGCGGGCTGGCATGCAGCGTGGAGGAAACACGGACCCACGCTGCCAGTCACCGCAAGCCAAATGGCTCCACCGACCTCACTCCTCCCCACGGGGATGAAGGACACGGGGGAAATTACCAGTCCAGGACCTACGTACCCCTCGCACGCTTGGGCATCTCAGCACTACAGGTAAATCTGGAGCCGCTTGTGACAGACTTTTTTTTCCTTCAGCTGCATCAGGACAGTATTTCAGATCTGATTTACTGTCTAGACACAGCATGGTACCACGCGGTGCAACGGAAGAAGACTGAGAGCACCAGAGTGTGGAAAACAGACTGGCCCAAGCTGGTTTTTTCCTTCCTTTAAAAACCAATACATTGTGCAGTCTACATCAACATCCACACGAAAAAAGCTCGCTCTGTCCTGCCCCTCAGAAGCTGGCTGCTGAAAAAAATCCAGAATGCAATTAAAACATGGATTCTGTTAAGTTTCACTTCCCTCTGCAATTTTATAATCGTCTCATCCATCAATTTCGAAAGAATATTAATACTGGCATCAGCTGGCACTCCACCTCTTCGGCTGAGCCAGCTTTTTCGAGGCCCTGTCCCTGCCTCTCAGCATCCGACCACAGGCGCTGTGAGGAAGAGGAGAGGGGGAGGCATAGGGGGGTGGGGAGAGGCCAGCGGGGCACACCCGGCACAGGGGCCACCCTATAAAGGAGCTGCATCCATCCCCGGGGAGCTACGGCAGCTTACGGTGCCTGAAGATCTGCCCAAATACACTTACCTCAAAAGAAAAACAAACACGCACAAATTACAGAGAACAAGGTTGTGCCAGGGACTGACTGAAGCCAACGCACAAGCCCTGCTGCAAACTCAGACCAAATCCTGGGTACACAGGCTCACTGCCACCTTCTCCAGGCTGGAGAAGGCTAGGCCAGTGATGTGCAATCTTTTTTTGATTTGCAAAACCTTTTTTTTTTTTTTTTTGGGTGTCGATCTCTCTATTGATACAAGCCATTTCTCTCAGTTACCTTTCCCAGACTAGACAACCGCCTTGACCCCAAGAACCTGCAGACCAAAGCTGAAAACTAGCCCCGTGTTCCTTTTAGCACTTCTCTTCTTTTTGAATATGTGAAGTTCATTACTCAAATACTAGCTCTTGCATTTATTCAACACAGTGGTAATGCACGGAGAATTGGTTGGTGCAAGTTTTTAGCATCTGGCTTATTACTTTGTAAAGGTGTACAAGCTGTTGAGTCATCCAAAACTTTTTAAGACACTCTGTTCTGTCCTTATTTTATTAACCTAGTTTGACATGGTTTATGTCTATCATGGCCATGATTTACACCACAAACTCCCAAGAACACAAGTCTGACTTTAAAATCATCCTCATCCCGACTGCTTCATTGCAGGTCAGTCTGGTCTGCTCCAAGACCAGATTCTGTTGGCAACTGTATTTTGTTTGCTGGTGTCATCCACTTTTCCTCATTTAGTTTAATGAGAAAAAAAAAAAGCCCAAAATACGTAAAGAAAGCCAACTGTTATGCTCATTTGAGCATAATCAGAAATTTCTGCTTCCTCCTCTCTGACTGCAGCGTGAGGTTTATACTAACCACCCTCCCCTCCTCCGAACAAAGCTGTAGGAAGAAATTCACTGTAAACTGGTCAGAAGACTGACATGCAGGCCAAAAGCATCTCACGGCTTGCTGGGACTACAGACATCACTTCTCCAGGAAGCAGCTGAGTCGCACCAACTTGCATTTCAGGCTGGAAGCCTCTAGAGCCTGCATACTCTTGCTTGCACTATCATGTCTATTCATCCCCAGAAAACAAAAAAACCACCATCACTCTTAATGAACTGATGTAATTTCAATCCCATATTCAACCCCATAAAATGGCGCGTCCACTTCCGCTTAATTGTAGAAGGTAGGTGGGATCAAGCAAGACTGCATGCAACAAAACACTGAGAAACAGGGCAGAACGCAGCATATTCTTTAGGTGTAAACTATTTTTATAGAGTTGGCCTAAAGCAGCTGCTTACCTATTGTGTGATCCGAGAGGATGCCCACAGTAATGGCTCTAGACTAAAAGTCAGGAAGATGAATCCCCTAAAATGCTTTATTCAAAGGTATTGGGGCTGGTCTTTATCTACAGTTTGAACATGCAAAAAGTGCACATTTAAATTGGAATCAAGATTGCACACAACCCTACCAGGTTATCCAGATCTGCGACTCTGGAAAATTATAGGTGGCACCGGTAGTAACAAAAGATGGGCACAGGCTACAGAGACGGTACCAGAAAGCAAGGGGAGAAAGAAGCAGGTGGCATTTGTTAGGGATGCACAGGAACAGAGGGGAAGGACAGGGAGCTGTGGGGGGTGAGTTTAAGGGGATGAGAAACTCAGCTGCCACAGAGGGAAGCGCAGGATGGACACAGGCAAGTCAGAGAGGAGTCAGGAAGCACCAGAGTTCAGCCCGCTCCGTTCTTAAATGGGATCTGAGGGTATGCTGGCTCTGGGCTGTGAAACCCCCAATACAGCAGCAGATGACCGGCTGAGCATGTCACCCCGCTCTGGTGACTACCACCATCCACAGCCAAACAGTGCTCCTACGCAGGCTGTTATCTCATGGGTTAGAAATTAACGCTACAGCCCAGTGGTCTTCACCCTCTGGATGACCCAGGTCACTGCAGTTTCACGTGAAAAGACTAATTTTTTTTGTTTTCTCTCCCCTTTCCCCTTGTACATTACATTAAAACCTAGCTATGTTAAATTTTTAATACAAAGACTGCAAACTTGAACAGTCCAAAAATAAAGAGGTACCAAAATGAAGGCTGCTCATACGACCTCCATTCAGCTCCTGTATAGATCTGCACTGAGTCTGTCTCCAACAGGGGTCACAAATCGTTTGTGTCCTGGAAATCAACTGCTTCAGGAAAAAGACAGGGTTGTGTGATAAAAGCGACGGCTGCCTCACTCCGTGGAGGTCAGAAAGATCAGTGAACGAGGCAACGCAGGAAGAACCACCTTGCTTGAGGAAGCTGGACCCACCGCCTGCAGGCAGGAATTACCTCTTTCTCGGCCCCACAGCCTTTGTAAGATGCTCAGCAAGTCCCCAAAACCAGCTTTTCTTCAGGTGACCCCTAAGGGGGCAGTGCCCACCCTCTGCAAAGCCAAGACTTCCAGAGTTAACCTGCAAGAGTGCAGAGACTTACAGCACAGGGTCAATCATCCCTGTGCTTCCAGCAGATGAACTGCTACATCATGCCAGGTATTCTGGGGTGAGTGAAAATTAAAATCATCCCTAAGCATCTCTTTGAGGCAGCCAAAATTGAAGGTGTTTCAGCCATTTGAGCTTTATATGCTCATCGCCTCCGTTCCTCAGCTGTGAAAACGAAGACAGTACCTCTACCTGAGATGTTGCAAGAATAAAAACTTCCCCGTCTGCAAAGCCCCCGGGAAGGAATCAGCAGCGCTGCTCAGTTCAAGGTTTGGGTGGGGTGTAAAATGAAGAGATGTGGAGACACATGCAGAAAGTAAATGTGAGGAAGAGACAATGAATTATGCAGTAATTACCTATCCACTGAAAGAGGGACTCTGTGAAAGGGGAAAAATGATGCAATTATAGAATTAAAGATTATATCATGATGCAGATGCAAAGGGGAGCTATGCAGCGTCAGTCCTGGCGCTTCCTTGCTTTTGTCCGCCTGATTTTGTAACCCCATTGTTCTCCTAATGTCATTATTTTGTAACTAATTTAAACACAGCATAATTATGAGCTCATATGTTTATATCTTTTCATCATTAATAACATGTGGAACAACTGGCAGACCCTGCTCCCGGCGTGATTGATGCCTCCAGCAGATGGCTGCAAACGATTCTTTTCCTTCCACCTCTACCCAAGGTAAAGAGCAGGGAGGAGAGAGGGAGGCTATTATTTAAACTTCAATTCCGTGCACAAACGTTTGGGGGTTTTGGGGTTGTTTCAGAGGAGGAAAGCAGGACCAATATCAATCAGTTGGTCTGAAACGAATCATAACGGATCAAATTTAGAGAGCGGAGGCACTGAGCAGCTGATGTGCTTTGCCCAAGGTCAGAAGGAAAGCTCCCAAGGCCTGGGTCCCAAACGACCCCACTGACAGCCTTCTGCCCAAAGCCGCCGCTGAATCCCTCCTACCTCCCACATTAAAACTTGTTTTCAGTATAATTATTGCCGTTAACTGCAGGTCAGGGAAGAAGCTGTTCCCCTCCAGGCTGTGTTTGCTGGTAAATGCAGCCAGCGAGCAACTTCTGAGAGCGTGTCAGAGAAAATACAACTGCAAGCAAACGTTCGGGCTGCGTGTGCCCATCCTGGATCACTGTTATATTGGGTTTTTTAAGCGAATTACCCTGCGCGCCTCGGATTTCAGGCAAATTGCCAAGGCGTTTCTCCGAGTCAGACGAGCCTGGCTCACCCTGCTTCATGAGGGAAAGCAGCTGCAACAGCAACAACCTAACTCGTTTTATTTGCGGATGATACTAGCTGGCAAGAGGCAGCGCGCCTGGCAGCATGCTCGCTACGTAGCCCTCACGCTTTTTAAAAAGCCTTATTTGTCTTTGTACGCCCCCATTAACAAAGACACACACACCCCTTTTCTTTTAAGTAGTATTTTTTTACCTTGTCTAACGGGTGCTGGCAGCTACTACCACAAGCTTTACACGCTCTTTTGTTCCTAACAAAGCAAGCTTCGCTTCCGTCTTTCCCCACGCTCAGAGAGCAGAGCTTGCAAAACCCGGCGCTATCAAGGCCCTGAGGTGCAGCCAGTCAGGGCCCGCAGGGTCCCAGGCGCTCAGGACACACCAGCCCTCTCCGGTGCACGTCTTTTGGAAAAAAAAGTCCGTCGTGGTGGTGGAACCTGCAACCTGCTCACTTTGGTTTAAAACCTAACAGAGAAAGCAGTGCATCATCACTAAATGCAGATAGTTAGCACGATACAGTTAAGAACAGGCAGAAACATTACAGCAGCAACATTTTGCCCCACAACTGCTTCTTTCAGGATTTCTCACACCAAAGCACCGCCAGAGGAGGGACCTGCACAGGATGTCTGCTCCGAGCCAAGAGCCCATTCTTAGTTACCAGCCATCTAATGTGCCACGCTGCCAGTGGTACGCGTTGGTGCCCATGGAAGGGAAGCAAGAAACGTTCTCCTTCACTAAGTGCCACATCTCTAGTAGCGTAGAAACTTATGCCAGGGGTGCCCAGCCCTGTCTCCGGCAGGCAGAGTTTGTGGGGGTGGAAAAGAGAACAGCATCCTCCTCTGCCCTGCTGGCACAGCTCGGTGCTTCCACATCCTGCGTGACCCATGACGGGGAGCCAGCTACACGGTTCCTCCCTTCCTCTCACCTTGACAGATGCGTCTGATCTTAGCTGCATCACAGGCTGCCTCAAAACAAGTGGCGTACGGGTGTCTGAGATTCAGCTCTCTAGGCCCTCTGGGGTGACACTTAATATTTTGACATTAGAGAGTGACACTGGTGATCTCTGAAGAGCCACGCTCTATGCCCCAGGACAACAGGCATGCATCGTCTGAAGACCAGCAGCAGCAGAGAGGGTAACAAAACATGCGCTGGCTGAGGAATTGCATGTGCATCCCACATATGCTCCCTGACACCCTGACCCTCTCATTTCTTACGCCGCTGCCTGAACAGATGCCTGACTTTTCCTTCAGTCCAGGTCTGGAAGAAATGTGCCCACCGCATTCTGCACAGCTATACTGAAGAGCTGCCTAGCAGAGGCACAGCCTGGGTGGGGGTTAAGGCTGCTTTTCCTAGTATATTTTGCCCAGATTTCCGAGGCAGACCACCCAAGACCCCCACGCCAGACCAGCTGCAGCTACGCCGGGGCACTCAGCAATACAGGAGCGTGTCCCTGACATGTCACAGCACCGCACCAGCCCAGGTACACACCTGCCATGGGGAGGTAACCATGGGGAGGGGACTGCGTGGGAATGGGAGGCTGTATTCGCTCACGGAAGCTATTTTGGGGAGAAGCGTATGACGCTGAATGTCATCTTTTCATCAGTGTCAAATTATCATTGAATTCAAGAGGATGACGCCAGTGAACACCCAGATAATCGCGCTGCCGTAGCGCACATGCAAGTTTGTGCACACACACACACACCTCTGCATAAGTCCTGCCCAGGCTGCATGTTCCCATCTGCTCCGACGCTCACCTCCGTTCAGCCCAAGGTGTCCTGGAGGTCGAGGAAAGCAGGCTCCAAGCTATGGCTGTCAGCCTGCCAGCCTTCCTAAATCTCAAATGGCTTTAGCTTGACAAATAAAAGGGTAGCCGCTCTGCAAGGAGGCGTAACAAGAAGGCCCTGTCTGCTAGAGATATGTCTGCTCTGCCGTCCTGCCCCTCCATCGCAGCCACCGCAGCTCCCTCCAACGTTACCCCACACCAACCCCTGCCCTGGAGACCACGCACACCTCGCGAGGTGGCCAGGGCTACGAAGGTGCTGCATGTTTCACCACCACACGTGTGATGCCTGGCCAGGCAGCTGCTGGCAAGCAGAATGGGGAATGACTGAAACCCATCTCCTTCTCTTCAGAGAGAGCACTGCTTTAAAGATTTCCCAGCCGGCCACTGATCTTACACAAAAAGAAGTGGGAAATTAATGGTCTTCAAGACTGCCAACCATTGGTGCGATCTGTTTGAAACTGGCAAAAGGAAAAGGGCAGGAGACAGACAGCACTCGTTTCCTGGGGAAACGAAGTTAAAATGAAATAAAGTAAAACCAGATGAAAACTGTGGTGTGCTCTGCTCGATTAGTGGCGTTTCCACGATTTGTTCTGTCGTCTTGCTCAATCAAGCGAGCAGCGCAGCACACCCTGCAGTGAGGTTCTGTAACTGCCCAAGTTTTGTGCATCTGGAGCAGGAAGGGGCAAATTACAAACTCATTTAC
This sequence comes from Alca torda, assembly GCA_008658365.1. Taxonomy (NCBI): domain Eukaryota; kingdom Metazoa; phylum Chordata; class Aves; order Charadriiformes; family Alcidae; genus Alca; species Alca torda. The sequence goes on along the minus strand of CM018077.1, from coordinate 76,096,353 downwards.
ATCTGCCCTGTTAGTCTGAAGGGGCAATTTCTGCAGCAGGAAGACGGGGAGGGCAAAGTCATTTGCATCTGAATGGGGTGAAATGCCTCATCAGAGCTGAAGGACTGTTACACAGCTTAAACTGTGGAAGCTGCTGGGCTTCCTCTCTCCTTCAGAAGCCCCAGCCCTGGAGGTGGTCTCATCCCAGAGATTTCAGAATCTCTCTCCTCGCCATCCCTGGCCTCCCCCAGCCCACGCTGCTGGCGCGTGGCACCAAGAGGGTGCCTTGGCAGGGGTCCATTTTGCAGCGGTCGGACCAGCAAATGCTGAGCCCTTGGCCAGCCCAGGACATGGGGGGATGCTGCAGCATCAGCTTGCGCTGATGAGGGCTGGGAGGGTTTCCTCTTAACGCCGCTCGGTTTGACGGACCGTGCTACAGAGCTACATCGGTTCCAAGGGCTCCTCTGCTCCCTTCCCAGAGCCCAGCACAGCAGCAGAAAACCTATTTGTGTAGAAAATAGCATCGGCAAAGCAAGCAGGCAACTCCGGACAGACTCAGAAACAGACTCAGAAACAGCTGTGGAATTTCTCTAGAAGAGCAAAGGGCAGGAAAGTCCAGCCTCCCATCCCACTTCCAGCCCACCCATCCACCGGATAGAGGCAAAACATAAGAACAGGAGAGAATTTAAGGCATGCCAGGATCCCAGGCTCTGGGAATTAGTTTCCCACATTCTCCACAAAAAGAGAGCACTAACGCCCAAAATCTACTGCCTTGAACTTGGATTGCACACCATTTACTCAGCTGAATAACCAGGCTCAAGCCACTGGAATTACTTGCCTGAATAACTGCCACTTGATGTACGAACGGCCGCAGAACTGGCTGACAAATTAATACAGGTATACAGAAGGCAATGTAAGACCACCCTTTTAAAAGGCCGGTGCCCTCGGCCAGGTCCCGAAGTCAATGGCCGTGTGGTCAAACCCACAAATCACCGGGTCTTTGGTAGAATCGTGCCAACTGCTCAGGGCATCATCTAGATCACATGCATCCCTCTAGACCTGCATCCTCACCAGGCACCATCAACTGATGGAGGTCACGGTCTGAAAAATATTTCACTGACTTAGAAAACTAAATTTTGCTCGAGAGGATGGCTTGAGCATTTAAGAGTATAAGCTTCATTAGCTTCCAGCAAGACTTCAGGTCCCAAGCGCAAACTAATCCTCCTTAAAACTCCAGCAGAGAAGCACCACTGCTCCTACTCTGTGGGTATTGGTCCTAGGTAAGGTTAGCTCTTCCATACCGAACCCAAACACGATATGGCGTTTGTTCTCAGCACCATGCAAGTGAAAAAGGTGTGTAGTTCACACCCTGGAAAGCTTACAAGAGGCAGCCCTGAGCTTAAAACCTTTGCATGCAAGTTTGTTCGTGAGTATCCCTTTTTAATTTCACTGGTACAAGATGCATGACCAAAGTTAAAACTGTGCTGAAGCCTTGATCAGACTGGCTGATGGAGATTCTTGCTCCAGTTCATCGAGGGGTCAAGGTGAGAACCCTGAACTGAAGCCAGGAACAGGTACAACAAAAGCATACGCAGGGATTTTGGCAAAGCTGGAGGCCCAAGTGAGTCACTTAGGGAAGGGTGACCAGCGCCCAGAAACATCTACCTGCCCGTTCCCTGCGTGCTCTGCTAAGCCATAGCATATCTCTGGATGAGCAGCTCGTTCTGAGTTATTGCATTTGCATGTATAATTTAAGGACACTATGTTAAGGCCGAAATAATATTTATTGTCCTGCTGGCATTTCTAACCTGGATATTCCACACCACTGTCCAGTGCTCCCAAAGACACTTCATAACACGCGTATAAAACTTCCATCAGGTGTGACCCAACCAACTTTCCTCCCCCGTGAGACAAGCAGCAGAAAACAAACACCTTTGTCATTTGTCTTCACATACCTGGCAAGCTGTCCAAAGCCCCTGACAGGTTTGAACCAGAGGTTTGGGCTTTTTAACTATACTGCCAACAAAAGCATGTGCGTGGCGGGAATTTTCCACAGAGCCCCGTCCCGACAGTCACGGGCACACCAGTGCCACCAGTGCCACGGGGACAGCAACAGCACAAGGCTGTCCCAGCTCCGTAGTCCTTGGCCAGGGCTACTTTTACGTTTTGCCTTTCATGCAATTAACAAGAAGCTGAAATCCAGTTGTGAACCGTTACATAGCCAAGAACAGCGTTTCCAGCAGAAGCTTTTTTTCCCCAGATTGCTATTATTATCATCCCATGAGCTCTGCATTAGTTCAGATTCAGTGGGCATTTCAAAAAGGCCCGTGACCCCAGCCTGGGTACAGAAAGGCTAAAAACAGGACCTTCACATACATCAGGAGCTGGAAGGTTACAAATATTTTCCAACGGCCTCAATCAGACCCAAAACCTAAGCAAATCCGTATCACAAGAAAACATTTGCCAAACCAAAGAAAAAACCCAAACAAACTATAGACCATATCGGTGAGAGAGAGGAAAAGAGTTTCAGCAAGAAAACAAGAACAGAGGAATCACTATGTTTATAGTTCAATTAATGGGACCTTATCAAAAGCCTGTTTGCTTTCTCACTTTTTTTTTTTTTTTTTTTTTTTTTTTGTAGATACCTATTACACAAACACACACCCTTAATGCCTCCCCAGCTCACATCCCGGCGCACACATCTTAAGCGTATCCACATTTCAGGAGAGGCAGAGAGCTGCTTCCGAAGAAGTCCCTCCACCGGACGGCATGTCGGAACAAAGCGCTCGGGTGATGGATGTCGGCAGGGTTCGTAAATCACGTTTTTGCAGCTCGACCTCAGCCGGGAGGCAGCACCTAACGCCGTAACAAACTCTGCGGAGCGGGGATCCTACCTGGGCAGGGGAGGGGGGGTTCACGCCTCTCCTCTTGTCTGGTTTAAAAAAAAAAAAATAAAAAAAAAAAATTAAAGCCGGTTTCTAAAAACCCGGCGAGATGTCTAGCACTTCATGACAGCGCCCGAGTTACCGCATATCTTCTCCGCTAACTGCCAGCGCAAGGAAGGGAAATTAACAAAAAAAAAAATTAAAAATCAACCTAAAACCAACACCAAACCTCCAACAGAAACAAAGGACACCCCCTACCCCCCCCCCCAAAAAAAAAAAAAAAAACCAAACCCACCCGTCTATAAGTTATCCGGATTTACTTGCCCACGGAGCACAGGGATAACCCTCCTCCGCTTGAAGCCCGCGCTGATGCGATGCAGGCGCGACCCTGCCGGCTTTCAAAGTACCCTTCGCGCCCCGCCGCCCTCCCGGCAGGCGGCGGGGAGCGGGCGGGCAGCGCCGCGCACCCTCCCTCCGCCCGATCTCCCGCACCTCGCCCGCCTTCGCCCTCCCCGCGGGGGGGGGGGGGGGGGGGACCGGCGCCGCGGGGAAGGAGGGTGCCGGAGCCGGGAAGCGGCGGCGGCGGAGCCCCCGCTCTGCCCGCAGCGGAGCCGTGCGCGGCGGGGCCGGGCAGGGCAGGCGGTTACGAAACCCGCGTCTCCCCCTCGCCCGGGCGGGCGGGCGGGTTGGCGGGGGGCATCCGCGCCCGCGGCGGGAAGGGGAGGAGGGAAAGCCCCCACCGCCGCCACCACCCGCTGGATCTACCGCAGACGAGCATCGCCCGCCGCCCCCACACACACCCCGAGGGGGCCGGCCGGGAGGGGAGCCCCGCCGGCGGCGAGCGGGCGCCCACTGACCTTGCCGCCATCCGCCGCCGCCTCCGCCGTGCCTGCCCGCGGGGTGGCAGCCCCGCGCCCGCCGCCGCCGCAGCCGGCGCCCTCGCCCCGCCAGCCGGCGCCGCCCCCCGTCCCCGTCCGTCCGCCCCCCCCCGCCCCGCCGGGGTGCGGGGCCGAGGCGGGGCCGAGGCGGCGGAGAGCGCCGGAGCCGCCCCGCAGCCCGGTGCGCTGACCCGCTCCCTGCCCGCGTGGGAGCGCGGCTGCCCGTCGGAGAGCGGCGGGGCCGGGACACACCCCCCACGCCCCCCCCGCCGAACCGGGTGGGGAGAGGCGGCAGCCCCGGGCACCCCCGTCCCGGTCCCGCCAGCCGGGAGGGGGAAGGTGCGGCGGTCGGGGGGCAGCTCGGTGGTTGGGAAGGGCTCTGCGGCTGTAAAATGCAGCGTGTTCTGCCTGTCGGCACAGGGCGAGGGGTAACCGCGCCCGAGCGTGTCCCGCACACCCACCAGAGCTGCCGCCACCAGGTACAGGGGGCTGTTAAACACCCCACGCAAGGCAGGTTCCCAGGCTGGAGTAACTGGTGCCTTCAGCCCTGAAGACCTTCGTTCCCAGCTGGAGGCTTAGATCTGTGTTACTGGTGCACGTTAGAGCAAGTAGTAGGTGCATGGGGCATGTTGCCTGAGTGTAGCAGCCGATGTCTGACCATAGCAGACCCAGGGCTGGGAGAGGGAATAAGGCCTCCCTTTTATTCATTGCACCATGGCCTATGCCTGCTACAGAGCACAGGACCACGGACTCGCTTCTGCGCTGCCCACAGAGAAAACAATCCTATTTACATCAGCGGTGAAAGAAAAAAAATGCCTATGTACCTCCTAGTGCCTCACGCGGGATCAGTGATGGCAAACAGCAAGAGCTACGAATGGCAAGGGCAGACATGTGTCCTTCCACTCCTCACTGCCTCGGCTTTTTGCAGAGCCAGCGTTGTTTTGGGGCAAACAGTTGTAAGCGGTGTGAAAGCAGACATGAAGGTTATCCAGGTGCTGGCTTTGGTTAGAAGAGCCCTCTCCTCCCCAGCTTCCGCAGCTCGATGCTGAAAGCATTGCCTGTGGAGGAGCAAGGCCTCTATAATCATCAAAAAGAAGCAGTTTCACAAAAGTCTACTTGGTTTCCTCCCCTTCCTTCTCCCCCCTCTCCTCTGCAATGGGGCTATTTGCAGAGCGGCGTCTCCAGCAAGCCAGGCTTACCACTGGGGAGAGACTACAGTGCATTCGCTGGTGCAACTCCAGGTTCTGCCATAAATATTTAAAACTCAATTACCACTTTCAGAATGAACATTCAAAGCAGATTTTCACATCCCACAGTGTTTCTTGGTTCAAACCTTCCTCATCAAATAATTGAGATAAGACAGAAGCGAAATAGGCCGAATTTCAGCCACCAGCTTGAGTCTGGTTCCTCCCTCATGTCTGCCTCTGAAGTATTACTCGCTACCATCCCTGACCTCTCACGATGTATTTTACACCACAGGCATCATTTTCGCACGTGCAGCTGACTTTCGCTTCTCTGCTGATCAGCTAGAAGGTCTGCGCGAAAGATTTTTCTGCTCTCCCCCCCCTCCCACCCAGCTGATTAATCTGAAGAGCGAACACTAAATGCTTCTCCAGAGGCTTCCCTTAGCTGGGCAGGGGGACAAGGGCCGCCTGCCACCCCCCTCTACTCTTGGGAACAGGCCATGACCCATGGCATCTGCCCTGACCCACAGCATCCCACCCCAGCCACTCAGGGTTCTTCAGGTTTTGTTGAGAAAAAGCCTTTGAGGTGCTGGGGATGGGGCTGCACGGTTGTTTTTACAATTTAAGGAGATCCTTACGCCAAATTCACATTTGGTGCTTGTGTAACATCCTGTTTTTGAAGAGACACGCCAAGTTTGGGAGGCAGAGCTCCTTACATGCCTCTGTGTGCCAAGTCCCTACCATTCCCTAGACCAATCCCCCCCTTTCCTCCTCAGAAAACAAGTGGCAGCTAATGCCCATAAGCAGTGCTACCCTACCAGATCTCCATGGACACAAGAGAGGAAAATTCATTACAAAATGGAAACAAACGTCCCCCTGACTAAGCACCGGCCTGCACTGCTGCAAGTGATGTCCGCCAAAGAGGCCAGGGACCACACAGATGTAGAGAAAGATAACCCCAGACAGATCCTGCAAGGCAGCGCTGAAGAGCATTGGCACGATGGTGGTGTTAATTACACTGCTATTGCTGCTGCTGTGGTTTTATCATTACAGCGGAGTTTAGACATCTCAGCTGAGACCAAGACACCCCCAAACACCCCCATCCGGGTTAAGTGGGCAGCAAAGAATTAAGTATTTCAGCTTCTGCATGCAAACATGAGGTCCTCATCCCGGGCGGGCTAGCACACACGCTTAGATTTTAGCATCTGACTCCCTCTACTGAATGGATTAAAGTTAACCTGTGTGCAGAAGCGCTGCCTGAGAGACGCAGCAGGCAAGGGGAAGGGGAAAGGAAGCGTGATTGCTCCCAGGAGGATTTGTGCATTGCTGCCCTGGTCCCCCAGCCTGCGCCTGGTATGAGAAGAAGAGTCTTCAAATCTCTAGGGAAGAAATCTTGAAAAGTTCCCAGCAATAGGCTTGAAATAAAGGAAGGGAAATAGATTTCAGCTTCAGATTGCTCCACACGGTTTACTTTGATAAAACTCTCTTCACCAGGATGTGGATTTGTAAAAGGCAGCAAGTTCTTCGGCACTGCCTTTTTCAGTGCCTACCTGATAAAAACGGCCTAAAAGAGCTCATCCAGCGCTATGGGCATGGAAGGACAGACGGAAGGACACCCCTGCGCTCTGCCCTGCAAGGGCAGCTGTGTTCTGCTGCCCTCTGCTATTCTCTCACCGCTTTGGTTGGATTGAGGGACCTTTATTTTTTCCATTTAGATGTTTCTAACAAATTTTATAAACACATCATATGTAACAGTCCATTAGAGACAATTGTTCTCAGACGTGTTCACTCAAGCACACCTCATACTTGTGGGGTCCTGAGGAAACATCTTTTACTGGGATAATAGGAGTAATGCCTACAAGTGCTGGGATAGCACTGGGATACCATAACAAAGGTAACTACCTCCTGGTTTCTCCGTTATGACCTCCTGAGGGACCTCTAATAGGCAATATATTTATAAGACCTCAGTGTCAACTTCAGCTCCGGGAGCAAGTCACCAAATAACCATAAAACCGAACCGGAGCTTGTGAGCATTTTAAAAATAATCAGCACACGGGGGATACATTTCTTTTCATTTCTGAGCCCACGGTGGAGACTTAAATCATATTCCCAAGGTTTATTCTGTTACTAAGAGGCCTAGGAACATTTTTAGCCTAGTTTCCTAGAGAAACGAAGTTTATATCATTATGCTGTCTGTGTATCTTCCTGTCTTCCTGTTTTCCTTCAGCAGCGTTTGAAACTGTTGGCCAAGCTGTCAGAGGAGGAGAAAGCAGGGACAGTAAGAGGCAGGGAGAGCTCAGCTGCTCCGGCAGCCAGCAAGCACGCGTGTGTGAGACAGTACGTACCCAAACTTCATAATATCCCCTGCTCACAGAACATCTTTCAATGGAAAAAAAAAAAATGAAGACTTCTATGGTCTCAGACCTCTGGGTCTAATGGGAAAAAAATTACATTAACTATTAAAATCGCTACTGAATCAGGGCCTGTCAAACCTCACGCCTTGCACAAAAGCTTCGCTGAAGGCTGTTGCCTAAAACGGCGAGGCAAAAGTACAGCCCACAGAGATTAAAAAGGCATCTATCGGTGGAAACAGGTTCAAGCCCCACTGATCACATGTAATTGTCACTCCTTATATTGATACCCTGTGATAAAATTACGACGAACATTTTGGCTCATTGAAATCTGACAGGCTCGTACACATTCCCTTGTTCTCTTCCATAAAACACTATTTTATTGCATGCTTTAAAATATTCAGCAGAGCGAGTATTTCTGCAGATTTCTAACCTGAAAATGGGCATGTGAAAAGGCCGCATATTTGCGGTAATTCAGTCTAATGAATTGCCTCGAACCCCAGACTCAAAAAAAAAAACCCAAAAAACCTCTAGTTAAGAGGAAAGCCTTCACCCCTGTACTAACATTAAAGGCTTCAAGCAGGACGAGATGAGAGAAGAGCAAGAAATTCTGTATTCACCTGTATGCCATTCGTCCCACTTTCTGTCCTTGGGTTGGGTACAGAAATTTTACCAATAATTTTCTCCTGTGATACTTTGCAAATGCTCACCTATTGACTGCAACCTTAAAAACAAAGGTGCGTCGGCATCTTTAGGTACAAAACAGTAGCCTTCAGCACGGCCAGCTGCTTTTATAACCAGAGGGCAGATGTCCCAGGAGGTGATTCAGAGCAGGAATATGCCTCAAATACTCTGAGTCAGCTTCTGCTTGGGCTAATCTCCCTCCACAGACAAGATAGGGGAAAAAGCTTCCTGCGCTGAAGTTTAGTGCCCGAAGATAGGCAGTGCTAATACCCCCCCTGAGGCTCCCAATCCAGAAGAGCACTTGGGTGTAATACATACATCCCTTTTCCTCCCTTTAAGTGATGGCTCAGCCTAAACCAGTCTCAGGAAGCCACCTCAGAGGAGCCACAAACCCCATGTCCCACCAAACAGGGTCCCACCTACAGCGCTGCCTCACCGCCGGCCTCTGGGCAGCCAGCGCCGATGTACCTTAGATGGGCCAACCTGGCACCCCAGCCACAGGTCCATCTCGGCACAGCATGGCTGAGGTGGGAAGGGACCCCCTGGTTGGGGGTCAGCAACAGCAGGGCGCTCAGGGCGGTCTCTCGCTGGGCTTTAATTGTTTACTGCCAGTGCAGAGTTGCTGGATGAACACACCAGGGGTGCTAGCGCAGAGGTTACTCGCCGTACAGTCCTGGATATTGTCTCTGCTGCTGCAGTTGTCAAGAAATGAAAGGGGGGGAAAAAAAGTGTTTATGAGCTCTGGCAGTCATCTGCAGAGCTGCACGCTCATGTCCCCTTACCCCATCACAAGGCGATGTTTAGAAAAATACACTGATATGAATCAAATCTCGATCCTTTGTTCTTTACCATCCATCGGGACAGAGTCCTACCATTAGCCTCTGAGTCATTAATAGTGCACAGTATATTACATGAATGAGTAAATATCTATGTGAAAAATGTGACATCACAATTGATGTGAATTTCAATTACCAAAACTTGATTATTTAAAAAAAGAAAAACCCCAAGTCTTCTGTTATCCAAAGCAACGTTGAATTTGTTGCTGGGCATTAACTATATTGAAAGTCCATTAGCAAGACAGCCCCGCCATTCATCCATGTCAATTCACTCTCCTCCTCTGAAGTAGCTGAAGTTTAACAGAATTACAGTCCTCATATACAAACACAACACAAATAAGTGACATGGAGATATTTCATCGTAATTTACTAAGTGCAGCAACTACTTCATTCGCTGCTCAGGACTTGCATACTAAAGCATCATGGTGCTTGGCACCAGCTCACTACAGAATAACTACAGATAGTCCTATCGCTGACAAAATGCTCCATTAAACAGAAAGTTGAGGTTGCAAACGCAAGCATTCAAAATTAGAAAACGCCCAAATTATGGTTGATTGTGCAAGTCCTTCCTGACATAATCATACGCTTCAATTACATGAATGCACACTGCTTTTCACAGCACCCTGGGCTCCCCTTCAGCTGCGTGGGATCTTGGCAGCATAACCCTGTCATCCTGCTCCCCACCGCCAACCCCCCCATCACCTCCCCCTGTGCCACCACCGCAGCTCCGTGTCCCAGGTTCCCTGTGCTCTCAACCCTGGCCTTCAGCCCTGCTGTGCCTCTTTCCACTCTTCCACACAATCTCCACAGTTCTCTTTGCCAGGCTATTGGCCACATTTCACCCCAGCGGTTTCCATCCCCGGTTTTCCACCCCTGCTTCCAAGACCAGGTTTCCTTTCTTACAGCGGGGCCCAAGTATCTTCTACACCCCAAGTCCCCAGCCCCAGTGTTTCTCTCTAGGCTGCTTCAGTCCACCTATTTATGCCACTTCCACAAATAAAGGCCAGGTCCCTTTCCCCTCACCATTTGGGGTCCAGGAGGTGAATGACGCAGAGCACAAGCCTCCATGGCTGTGACAGGAGGCACCAAGAAGAGCATTGCCAGAAACCTCCTGCTCAGAGCCCCTGCAGCCATAGACGAGAGCACAGTCTCTGCAGAGAGAAACATCAGAGTTCAGATGCCAAACTTACCAGCCTATACCAGATGTGTGCAAAATGCAGTTTTCAAAGGGCTTGTAACTTGGCTGAATCCGGGTATTTTTCACAGGAGCCACAAAAGACACGTGCATGAAACTAGATTTTCCACATAACATTATCACAGTTTCCCTTTCCAAAGTGCAATGGCGCTACATTTTCCACAAGAAGCTGTTCGGGGGAAAAAAATTCCTAGAAAGAGCTGAACGGCCAGAAACATCCCTCCAGATTCAGACTGAGCAGTCACCTGGCACAGAAAACGTTAGCCCAAAAGGTTAAGGTTTCAACAAGTTAGAGAATATGCAAAAAAAAAAGTGGTGCAACTCAACTCCGACATTAATTAAAATGAACTGAGTAAGAGAAAGGTTATTTTCTCTAGCCTAGCACAAGTACCACATATATTACCCTTAGGGTAGTATGAGTCCACAGTTCATATTACAGGCCTTAAGAAGATGAAATCATGCTGTGTAAACACTCTAAACATAGTTCATTAGGACCAAACAACCCAGCCAGTTCAGGGTGTTTTACACTCCTTGATTGGTGTTATAAACCCTATGGCTACCACATGCTGAATGAATGCCCAGTCAATAATGAAAGTCCAGCGATCACCACGACAGGTCCCACCATGTAATTTAGCAGAGAAAACAAAGCAAGGCGTGGAAGTCTCTATGTTTATGCAGACTTGTTTGCTTGACTTGTTTATACAACACATTTGCAAACCATTGATCTTGCCCGCCCTTACCTGCAGGAGAAGCCATGCTGAAGCATCCTCAGCTGAGTAACTTTACTCACATAGTTAAGTTTTAACAAGATTAGGACAGAGAGGTGGAATTTCAGTGTCAAATCTGAAGCACACATGGAAAAACAAGCATGCCGGGATGTTTATGTGCTCAGCGCTAGCATGGCAGTGAATGTGCTTCATCCTGACACTTCCTGAAAATGACATCAATTATAATTAACACTACAGCTGCAGATTCACCACCATTTAAAATTAATTAAGTAACAAGGCTCTTTAGAAAATCCCACGGATTTCCTGTGATAGACAGTATGGCTACTTAAGTATATGAATATGAAGTAAATATGTTTTTTTATTGGGGTTTCTGAAAAAGAGAACACCCTGTCTGTGCCTCAGCAGAGAGGGGTGGCATTGCTGCTGGCTGGGAAGTACATTAAAAGCAATTCCGTCCCTGCAAGACATGCCTGATCGGACTGCCCTGGCTGAGGCAGTCCTTGCACAGCTGTCTGTCATTCAGGGCCTCATTCTGCAGCCCTCACACCTCTGGAAGAAACTTGGGGGATTTCAGCAGTGTCTAATTTGAAGACTATTCATGAAAGCAAATGTCTTCAGACCTGCCAAGGCAAGGGCATTCAAATCTATGTCAGCGTGCACAGAGCTCGGTGGACTGCAGTTGCTGCTCTAAGTCCTTTCGGCTTCCCACCCCCTGCCCTGCTGAAAACAAGATGATGCTGAGAGCAGTTCGGACCTCGCTGGCTAGAAAGCCATTGTGGGTGCAGCGGTGCAGACACCCTTGTTGGTAGAGGTCCCACTGCTGGGGCCCCCACTCTGCCACAGTGGTGGGAGAGCTCTCTAAAACACTGTCTTTTCCCAGCCTCGCTCAATTAGTATGTGTTTTTTGAAACAACCTGCTTATGGTCCAAAAGGGAATAAGCTTCTTATTAAGCTGATAGATCCATCTCATTAATACTCACTCTCTTACAGCCCCAGTCAAGTATGTTCATATCTTCTAGCACAACGCCACTTATATCACATTTAAGATTGCTCCTGGAAAATATGTATGGAGGTTCCCAGTTCAGACCTCTGGGCGGTGAGATTTGCCTGATCCATGTCAGGATCAGTCCTGTGACATATCAGTTCTTATACATGCCTCTGGTTTAAAAAGAGTTGTTTAAAACCCCTTATTCACATCTCCCTTAAAGGAGTGCAAACCTCCTTAGAGATCTGGCTGAAGAGCTGCAAGATGTGGCTGAAGGGCAAAAGATTGCCCAAGCCCCATTCCTGAAGCCAGATGGGACCTACACCCTTAAATCACTAGGAAGCTTTTGAAACTTTTACTGTGTCACTGTCTGGACTGATAAAAATTACCGAGTGAGAAAGGCTTTTCTTTTAAACACCTTTATAGGCTTGGAGAAGGCCTCCCCTTACTCAGGGGAAGAAAGAAAAGGATTAAAGGCCTTATCTTGCCTTTCTCAACTTCCCAACTTTCCCACTGATTAAATTGCTCAGCAAATCAAATTCCCTGAAGAGGCCAAAGGGTGCGGGTGGGTGCGAGTCTCAGGGGTGTGAGCCTTGCAGGGGCACAGCAAGTCCCATTATATCGAGTGGAGAAGTTTCAGTTGACTGGAATAGGATTTGGAGGGTCCCATAAAGGAGCTGCTAAATACCCGTTAGAGCTGATGTCCCAGCCCACCTGTCTGCAAGGAGCTCTCAGGGTGCATGCAAGGAGAGACGCGGAGGAAGGAGTAGGTTATGTCTCTCCTCTTTTCAAGGAAAGTTAGCCTGATTCTCACTTATTTCATCCCAGTATCTGTGTTTCAGCATTAATAATGGACCAACCTGCAAAAGGAGCTCATGGGAACCTACTTGCGGGTTGTAACAAAGCTACCAGGTTTCCACCAGGGAGGCTGGGGGGAAGCTGCTCAAGGCAGAAGGGGGCTTTGGAGACCGCTTTGTTTAAAGTCGAAGCGCTCGAGACTGTTTTGAGCATTAATCATCCTCAAAGAGAAGTGCTTGGCTGCCCTCCATGGAGGGAGGGGAGCGCACGGCAATTGGACCCTCAGCAGCTGCCAGGGAAAAATAATCCAGAAGGAACATGAATAAATAAAATACATTTTGCTATTCCTAATATTACACGGCATTCTTCATGCTCTCCCTCTAACGTTTTAATTCCCTTCCATCCATTTTCTGTTTCTTTGCCAGCCTCTGCTTAATGTTTTCCATGTTTCTTTTATTGTTTTTTCTTTTATATATCTTTCTTCGTTTTTTCTTTGGAGATCAGCATCCTCTGCCTTCTTATTCTCTCTTTCCCATGGTGTCTTGACATGTTCTCCCCATATTCTGTATCTCCTTGTCCATTTTTTAGTTTTTCTCATTGGGTTGTTCTCTCCCTGTCTCTCTCCCTTCAAATCCTACACTGCTTTTTTCACCTTATCTGCATGTCTTTCCCCTCCATTGCCTAATTTTCTACTCACTTCTCTCTTTCAGTTGTCTTTTAAAACCATTCTGACATTGCTCCACAATACTTCGCAGACCTCAGAGGCTCTTTTATCTCATTCTTTTCTCCGCAAGTGTTTTCTTTCATCATCATCTTCCCAACTTTTAACAAAGAAAAGCCTTTGACTCCAAACCATTGCTTATGCTCAAATGGCAGAAGTGCAGCTACCCTCTTCTGGAAGTCCCTCCCTCAGAGCAAGAACCCAGCTAAGGAGACATGGATCCACACAGGGAAAGGTCCTCTATGGGAGAAGTGACAACAACATACCTCCATGCTTAGATCACATGTGCCCAAACTTTATAGTAAATAAGGATATTACTGGGTAAGTTACAACTGCAGCAGTCAACACACACTAGGAAATTCATTGCTAAAGGACTATGAGTTTGGCTGAAAGCTGCGGGCTCTGGCTCTCTCAAGTTATGTGATGCTAGTGCCCAAAGAAAAATGTGGCACATGGAAATGAAGAAAATTTTTATAGGCAGGGTTTTCCAAAGCAGGATTCACGTATGTGTGGCAGAGCTCAATTGCATCTTAAAGTCAGAAGGGTTTTTCTTTCTCTGATATATCTTTATACTGATTTTTGTGTTGCTAGCCACAGGTGACAGAAGACAGATTTTCTACTCCACATGATAAACTGTAGCAGGAGAAGAAAAATCCAGTGGTCTGCAGGCTCTGAACTCAGGATCAGCATCTTTTAGGCAAATGCCCAAACATAATCATAAGAGAGAGACCAACTTCACCGAACGCATCCCTGCTTGGGATGTCACCTTTCCTACCCATCATAGCTGTCAAACAAATTGGGCTGCTTTCCACAGGAGACTCATTGGCCAGGTAGTTTTGATCTTGTTCACTATGGCTTTATTGAAGTCAGACCAAGAAGCATCATTCTCAACGCTAGGATTTTATTTTTTTGTCTTCACCTCACGCCCCGTAAGTCCTTCCCTGCTGCTATGAAGTATATTATTTGGCCTGAACTCTTGTAACCACCTTCCTCATCTTTGACATGTTATAAATACAGGCCCCTGCTCCAGCCAGATCCATCTCCAGCTGGCTTGCTCTACCCTTTATTTTACAAGGAAAACTTCTCTGACGCGCGATGGTGGCTCCAGGAGACTGCCAGGTGGCTTCGGGGGAAACGCTCAAATGAACGAGGAGGACCAAGCCGTAAATCTGAGCCGAGGAGGGAGCCTGCCTGTGGTCCCTTGCTCCTGCTGCTCTCAGCGCAGCCAATCCTTGCCGCTCATTGGATTATTTTCGAGCTGTGAAAACAGCTGCAGTTGCAAGCTGCTGCTTGCCAGAGCCCGATATTTCTCCTACCTGTCCAGACATCCCATATAGCAAGAAAATGCTGATGGCAGCATGACAGACCTCTCTCTGGAGCTGATGCTATGTAGTCATGTCTGCAGCTGAAGCATCATCGCAGCCTCACCAGCGGGTTGGTTCTTGTTGACGCTATGTTTTAAGGCATGGGGGGATGCAATGGAGCTGCCACAGCACGAAAAATGAAAGTAAAAATAGTGAATACTTAAAGAACGAGGTTATTCTGGCTGTCTGTGAGGTGTGGTCCTCTTCTGCTGAGTATATGTAGTGCACTCTTTTGTTTAATTCAGCCACCTGTAGCTTATTAGGTAAGAAAATCATGCTATGGCATAGGGGTCTCCATATGGACCCACCACCAGTATTTTCTACAGGTCTCTCACGCACTGCTAACCACTTCTGGGATGCAGGGGTTTTTTTTGTTGAGTGATATCAGAGGGAGAGTCTCAAGTTTATGGCCCTGGTGATAAGAGCCGCGGCTGCTATTTATCCATAGAGGTTTCTGTATACTTATCAAGATAGATAAACAGTGGCAGCCACCCCCCAGTGATGCATCCACACCTGCAGAGATTGCTCAGGATGTGGAAACTGACAAATCTCTGGTTTTCTGCTGATGGCTTAACTACCCTTATCCCGAGTGTGCCTCTTTCAGGAAACATCCAGTAGTGTAGTTGTACCGGCCAGAGATTTAACTGCTTCTAAACCTTCATGTTTCATGTTGCAATACTGTAGCAGCCACAGATGATTTTATTTGAAAAAAAAAAAAAAATTACTTTGCTGTCATTACCATTGTCTTCTCCAGGTAATGTCCCAGCAGTCTGTCCAGGTTTCCCTGTGTTTCACTCACTAACCAGTCCTCAGCATCTCTCCTAGCCTCTTCCCTCGGGGCAGCCATGCAATAGCCTAGGATGTGGCTGGGATGTTCCCTCTAGAAGCTGATAGCCATCACATCACGGCCTTTGTCTCCCCATCCTCTCCCTCCAGCTGTGAGTCATTAGAATTCACTCCCAGTCCTTTGTCTCCTTACCTGCGTGTCATTTGACTGTAATCCTGTTCCTTGCCTTTCCACTCTCAACTCTTAATGGCCCAGGTCTTTGTTTGGTCCCTTGTTCTAGCTTGTCCTTTGTTTGCCCAGACTGTCCCCGAGGAGCAGCATGCAGGTGCACTGGTATGGTGATGACCTGCTAAGCTGAGGATCTTTTCTTAGAAATGGGGAGCAGTGCAGCAAACACAAACGCTCCCCATTGCCATATTCTGCTTTGCCCCATTTCTCACCTTTCCACCACTCCACTTGGGAGCTTCCCAACTGTGGTCTGTGGGCCAGAATATGTGATTTTCTCCAAAACTGAAGCTGAGCCCACCTACCTGGGAAGGCGACCATCATAACAGAAATGTCAGTAGTTAACACTTCCATTTCCACCAAAATCGAAGAATTCTGCACATAAACAAAGGGCACACTAAGCAATTGCCCCCGTACAAAGCAGGTTTAAATGCCCACGTTTTTGAGGGAATGGTTTGGTACCAGCATTGGCTTGCACTAGTAGAACTGCAGGCCAATGCATATTCATCACTCTAATTTTAAACAGCTGCATTATTTTCACAGTTTATGGTGGCACCATCTCATTTATGGAGTACACACAGCAGTTACACATATGGCTGTATTATTTTCAGCACTTCAAGTGCAATTAGTAATTTCACCAAGCTAACGCTGTCAAAACTACGGCGGCAAGTACACACACCGTATTGCAGCTGCCCAAAATTTAGAGAGCCCTATATATTTTTATGCAGTAAGTACATAGTTTGTGTGCTTGAATTTGGGTCATTGGCTCTAAAATGTTACATCAGGTGAAATTCCTGTTGCCAGCTCCTTTGCAGTGGCTGTGGTTCCAGCTCTTCAGTTATACCTGGGATGATTATTAGCATGATCATGGGTCAAAGAAACACTGCTTCTTCCCTGCCCAGAGCCATCATGAGACAAAACACCAATCTGAGCAGCCAGGTCTCCTCTTCACAGACCAGGGGATGAAACTGGCCTTTTGAGACATCTCTGTCCATAACACTTCTTTTGAGTCATTTGCTGGTACTGCAAATGACTCTCCCAATTAAGGATCAGTTTCCTAGGGAAAGAGGAATGCTGCTAAGTGGGCAGGCTGGGCAGAAGAAGAAAAATGATACAAATTTCATGGGCGATTGTGCTTGCCAAAAAATCTGCCAGTTTGCATGTCACTGATTTATTCCTAGTGCAGTAGTCATTAGGGAGGGTAAAACCACAGCGATAATGAGAGGCATTATCTAGTGCTGAGAGAACAGATTCAAAACTCCGCTGTAGTCAATTTCAGTGCTGACTTTCACCAGCATTTGCATGCTAGCAAATTTAGCAAAGAAGTGGCTGCCATTCAAAGTTATGAGAAAGAGCAGATGCCCTTGGTTCCTCCGGAGCTCCTGAAGTGCTTTTGAAACCCTGACCCTTCATGCAGGTGTCGAGCAGTAGGAAACCATGAAAATCAACTTTCCAGTGCTCCAGTTTCACAATATGCAAACCAGAGAGAATAAAAGCTACCTCCTGGCACCTTCAAAAACTTGTTTATAGTCTTCTAAGCTTTCTTCAACCCCTGCATGGAAGGTACCGCTGGGGCATGAAACACAGTGAGGTTTCCCTCAGCTCCCACAGCTGGTTTTGGGACCATGAGAAGATGAAGCTGCCTCCAGGCCCCAAATTCAAAATAACAGATGTTTCTAGCAGTCCCATCTTCCTCCTTGCTCCACGAAAGAATAGGTCGATCCTTATCACCCTCTCGCTATGCTTGGCCAAATATAAATGTGGTAAAACACTAAGAGCAGGAAACGAAGGCCTGTTGGGGGGACTCGGCTGCCTTTGGGAATGTTTCCCTTCACATCCTGACAGAGCCTGGCATGGAGTCAGCCTCTGACACGTAGGGGAAAGTATACCTTTTCTGCTCTACTTTTTTGGCAATTGTTGTTAGTTTGGCTCACTCTCCCCTGCAATAATGTTGACAAACACATTGCTGACAGTACTCAGGCAGTAGCATTTCAACCAGCCCATTCCGGCAATTTATGTTTCAATATTTACAGGCAGCACCCCACCACTTGGGCAATGGGCTGAGCAGGAATTTGTATTTAAAACCTTCCAGGACACACCATCCCCTTTTTTATAACTTCAAGTGGAAGCACAGAAGGGCTAAACCCCTTCTCCCTTCCCTGTGTTCCTCCAGCCTCGTGGTCTCTGGGTGGGGTTGACATTTCACTTTCTCAGTCCTGATTTCACCTTCCCTTCGCCTGTTTTCTCTGGCCTTTCAGGACAGTTTTCACCAGGCTTTCTTTCTGTGATGTTTTAACATTTGTCTTACCTCATCAAGAGCAATTGCCTTGTGCCAATTTGATTTTTTTTATAATTAATATGTTCTGACTTGAGACAGAGTAGGAACATTGCCCCCCACAGACATTTCACCTGAAAGTTCATGTCCCCAGTTTCACAGTAAAAAGAAAGGTATTAAACCCCTGCACTACACTATGGTATGTGGTTTTCTAGGCTTAAATTGGTGTATTTCCTTCCTGTTCTGCTTATTGACTCATTTCCCTAAATCTAATTTGAGCTCGTTATTGAGTTTTAGC
Source organism: Alca torda (assembly GCA_008658365.1). Lineage (NCBI taxonomy): Eukaryota > Metazoa > Chordata > Aves > Charadriiformes > Alcidae > Alca > Alca torda. Next base: position 76,078,180 of record CM018077.1, on the reverse strand, counting down.
CTCAGACAATACATCAGTAGTGTCCGTAATACCCATCGATCCAGCAGGAAAAGAGGTGGCAGGAAAAGAGGAAAGATTTTCATTACTTTCACAAGAGAGTACAAATTATTATTTTCTGATGGGAGACAGAGAGGAACAACAATGGATAGGACAGCCGTGGAGCAGACCGCATATTTCTTCCAGGGGGAACATTACCTGTCACTCCAGTGTCCAAGCATGTCTTACAAACCCCATAGAAACAACCAGCTGGATTCATGGAGTTTTAATCAATCTTCTCTTGTAGTCGAGCATGTTTAAAGATCCCTTATAAAAGAAGAACAGAAGCTGAGAGTGCTTTTTTCAGGAGTTGAGGAAATTAGAAAACAGCTACTTTTATCCTCTACCTTAACAAACATTTGGGAGGTTTCTGGTATTCATCCTGTCTGGATCCCACTGGACATGTTACTTAAATGAAGTTCTGCTACTTTTTTTTTTTTTTTTTTTTTTTTTTTAAAGAGTGAATTAAACATTTCTGTTTCTAATCCACCACAGCACAGATTTCAAAGGCAAATGTGATCTTGCTTTTCCACGCTCAGGCAGATATTTGCTCTGAGAGAAGCCTTTGAGTGTAAATACCAAGGATATTGCAAATGTTCTTGATTCAAAACCACTTTAAAGCCAGCAGCTGTCTGGCTCCCTTATATCTGGTCCACGATTAAAGACATTTTTTGGTTGAATGCTTGCCCCTGGCTCCCTTTTAGCAAGTTAAGAGACTTATGTCCAATGAAAAACATTGTTATAGGAGTGGCTGGCTAGTCAGTATTAGCTGGGCTTTGCCCAAGCCTCCAATGACTTGAGCACAATTTTCTGTCTGCAAGTGCACCCATTTCGATATCTAACTACGTGATCTGCAAGAAGGTGCTGCGTCTCTAGTTTTATGCTCACACTTGAGCATAGATTTGACATTAAACTGCAGGCACCCTACTTGATACACATTTAATTGCACCTGAACTGTCAAAATGCAGCTTTTGATCATGGGCGAGTTTTCAAGCCCTTGCTTGCAATTAAGGAAGCATCAGGCTGCATTTGGACTGGGAGTAAAGGAAGTCAAAGAACACAGGTCCTCTAGCAGCAAAAAACATCTGGGCTCCACCCTTCCAACTTCAACAAACTGTGGACAGGCACTGCCATGAAATAATGCTGGTTCAGTATAGCCTACGCTCAGATGCAGTGGGTTATAGGATACCACCTCATTGGGACTCATCTGACTGCCAGTCAGATGAAGCCCCTCCCTGAGACGTGATTTATTAGAGGCATTTCGCAATTCAAATGCCAATTTAACACAGAGCAAGCTTTTCCTCTCTCTAGCTCTTGCAGGCTTTCACTACCATCAAAATAAGAAGCGGAGGTGAGGCCTGGCTGCGTGCTGTGGATGGGTGCCTGCAGAGCGATCTGGCTGGCTGGGGCCGGGGGCTCCTTCCCCTCACCCTGCCTGACCCAATGCCACCCTCCCCAAAACCAGAGGGAGGATAGCCTCACAAGTCAAGCCTTCTCACCTCGCTGACAGAGAGTCTCCCATTTTTTTTTATCTCCCTCGTGGGGATGACCCTGGCCATCACACCCTGCCTACTTGCACTTCAGTTCATACAGTGGACCACGATTAAGACAGCAGCCAGCCCAGGTTGCCCGAGCCTCAGAGGGCTTCTCCGGGGCTTGCTTCCACATGCTATTGCTGGTTCATCCAAGGATTTTGGGTGAAACGCAGGTGGCTCCCAGCCCCAAGGCAATGCCTGCTGCACCGCAGAGCCTGCGGAGTTGCCTCACCCAGCCAACCCAAGCCAAAGCCCGCTGGCTTCAGCAAGAGCAGTACTGGTTCCTTAGTAGCCAATTAAAAAAAGAAGCAGTGACAAAATAAAATCAGCATGGGGCTTCTGTACCAGCAGAGGCCAGAGAGCTTGTTGGAGGAGCTGCCTCAAGGAGCTCTGCACAGACAGATCAATCACGGTACTTTACACATACAGCCAAATCTTCCTTTGGGTTTCCCTGGCCCAGCCTCAATTCACTTTAATAGCAGCTGGGCTGGTATAAATGAGAAGACAATTTGGCCTTTGCTGTCAATTGCATTTTTCATCTACAAGGTATTTTACGGACACTAAGTAATGAGCTCACACTAAGGCCTGTGAGGGAAGTGAGGTGTTATCATGCTATCTCTAAAGAGAAGCCAAAAAGCCTAAACGACTTGCCCAAGGACAAAGACTGTTAAGGAGGCCTCAGTATTTACGAGTCCTGGGCTTGTAAAGCTTTCTGCCAGTGACAGGGTCAGTCTCGGCTCACTCTCATAGTGTCATTACCCACAAATTCTGCATGAAGACACAGCATTTCCACTGTTATTTGGCCCTGTTTTCTGTGCACAGTTCCTTCTGGAATGCTCTGAACCCAGGGCTCCAGGTCCAAATAACTGGCTGGAGAAAGCTTTAAAAAAAGCCAAAAACCTATTATTGTGTCTTTAAAAGTCAGAGTTTGCTGAAGAGATTGCTAAAATGCCCAGGAACAATAAAACTATTTATTATTATTCCTGCCAGAAGAGACAACGTTATCTCAGGGCCTTGGTAAGACAGTCTGGAAAATATACACAGCAGTTTTGTCTAGCCTAGACTTACTACAAAAAGATACAACTTACTGTCCCTTCTGCCTGTTTAGCAAGAAAGGAATGTCTGGTCCCTGCCTCATGCTGGCAACAAACATGTTCCCAGACCCGATGGACACCATGGTGTTTATCAGTTCCCCCAAAACTGGCATGATGGCCCTGCTAACCACCCTTTCCCCCAGGAGCCCCAAATCACAAAACGCACATATAAGCAAAGGCATGGTATGTATCATACTAAACCACATCCAGACGTGGGCGTCTTCCCGAGTCATGTGGATGCACGTGACTTTTGGGGGCCAGGGTCCCCGTCCTTGGCACGTGCCTCCTGGGCCATGCAGCCGCCGTTACGCAAGTCACGCAGCAGACAAGGAGCAAAGCACCAGCAGCAGCCAACAATAATATAAACCTTGATAAACAGAGATTATTCTAGCTTTTTATGGCAGGTAAAGAATGTAATAGTAGCCGTCTCATGTTTTGTGGCGATAAATGGTATCTCCAATACCAGTATTATGGCTTTCTAGGGGTAACCTGCATCAATCGAGAATAAATGTGCCTTTCTGCTGTGGCAGGGTCAGTCCTCCGGGAAGGGAGCCTGCGCGGCTGTGCCAGCAGGGCTGCCCCCAGTGCCCCCTTCCCTCCCACCAGCTCTTCGCACGCTGGCAATCAGGATGATAGCAGTAATTCACCTCTAGCCCGAGATCCGAGAACATAAAACGTCATGAGTAACATCGTCATCACCTAACTGCCTCGCTAAGAGCAGCAGTGCCTCAGAGGAGGGGAGGGGAGCAGTGGTGGGGCTGCATTGAGAAGAGCAGGGAGGGATGTCTGGGTAGAGGAGCAGTCACAGGGTGGTGTCCGTGCGAGGCAGCGCTCAGCCACGCTCAGCACACCGAGCCAGCAGGCTACCAGTACTGCTCTGGGGAGAACCAGCATCCCAACTCCACTGCTCTACAGGAAGCCAGCACACGGGAAAAACATCCCTTGGGTGGGGCAGTGGGACTGTACTTGGCACTGGTGAGGCCCCCACCTTGACTACCGTGTCCAGTTTTGGGCCCCTCACTGCAAGACAGACATTGAGATTCTGGAGCGAGCCCACAGAAAGGCAACGAAGCTGGTGAGGGGTCTAGAGAACAAGTCTGAGGAGGAGCGGCTGAGGGAACTGGGGTTGTTTAGCCTGGAGAAAAGGAGGCTGAGGGGAGACCTTATCGCTCTCTACAACTACCTGAAAGGAGGTTGTAGCGAGGTGGGGGTTGGTCTCTTCTCCCAAGTAACAAGCAAGAGGACAAGAGGAAACAGCCTCAAGTTGTGCCAGAGGAGGTTTAGACTGGATATTAGGAAAAGCTTCTTCACCAAAAGGGTTGTCAAGCATTGGAACAAGCTGCCCAGGGAAGCTGTTGAGTCACCATCCCTGGAGGTATTGAAAAGACATGTAGACATGGTGCTTAGAGATATGGTTTAGTGATGGGTTTTGTCAGTGTTAGGTTGATAGTTGGACTCGATGATCTGAAAGGTCCCTTCTGACCTAGACAATCCTGTGATTCTATGACAAGGTTTCCATTTTTTAGTGATCTCGAGAAACCCTTCCCTTTCAGAGAGGCTGGGGAAAGGTGCTGTCTTGAAGCACTGTGTGCTGGCAAAACGCCTTGGTGATGCACGATTTCTCATAGAGGATTTGGTTAAAGGCCCTTGCACTCTTCTGTTGCCCTAAAGGAGAAACATGACCTGAAAGTCTGGTGCTTTATACATCAAAGGATGTCAGGGGAGTTTTTTTCTTAGATTGCTCTGAGGAATATTAAGCTAGACATTTTCATAAAAGAATATAAATTTAAAATCCACTTCAGAGTTGTTAAGTGAAGAAGCTAGGATCCAAAGAGAGGTTTAAATAAAAGCACCACTGAAAAAAAAAAAAAAAGGAAAAAAAGAAAGAAGAAAGAAGAAAGAAGATATATACAGATTATTTGTTCCTCAGGGCATTTATTTTCCCTTTTGAGATCCTTCATGAGCTACTCTGATGTTCAGCTTCCGACTCATGTGGTCGTTCTTAGGAAATTAAACACCATACCCCCAAATTTTCTTTACATGAGCATAAGGCATGCTTGTAAATCTAAGCTGTCTTCACATTTCTTAGTGAGCATATTGCATCTCCTTCAATTATCTAAATAAAAGGCGCATTTCTGTAAGCTAAATTGGCTCTTACACCATTAACTCTGGTTTTATCTGCCTGTTGTTAGGGACAACCACATGTCACGGATGGAAAGCCAGGAGTTTTGAGATGTACAGCATGAGGGATTCATTAGTTCCTGAGCATTTGATCTAACCCATCTTTAAATAAAAGGCCAGCTTTTCAAAGGGCGGGTCCTCAGCACTTCCTAAAATTGCTCAAGCCTCCTTTATAGTGGTCTTAAACTGAGCGCATCAATGCAGAACTACCCATGGCCATGTGAAATCGTAGCATGCATGTCCAGCTAAAGGGCTTATGTTTTCAAGTATCAGACCACACACACTTGTTCGACCACAAGAAGTACCCAGAAAAAAAGTAGGTTTGCCTGAATAGGATGAAAGATACAACAGAGGGACAAACTTGATTGAAAATACAAATATTATACAAACAACAAATGCATACACAAATATACATAAAAGCAAAAATATCCCTAATGCTCGTGGTTATTTTCTGAAGCCCAAGAAACACTATAAAGGAAAATATTTTAAAATTTGCTTTTTTGTCCTAGGGCCTGAAAGTAAAACTAGCGGGTAGAAAAGGAAGCCACATTTCATTGAATAACCCCCAAATGAACTAAAAGCAAACATGCAAAAAGATCAGCAAATACATTCGTGTCAAATTCAACTCTCACATTTTCTTCATTCGCAATAAGTCATGTTGTCACTATAAACACTGGGAAAAGATTTATAAAAAAATCTTTTCAGCCCGTGGTGTCTGCTCAAAAATAACATGTATTCTGTTGTTTACATCATGGCTGCATAAGGCTGTTTCCTGAGAGAACGGCTTTGAGCTGCCTCCAGACCCCAGCAGGACAGGATATAGCATATTACTGTCAGGATGTACCATCCTACCAGGATGCAACTGGTCGAGACTGTTCCCAAATCTCTGGGTCAGCTCAGGCAGGAAACAAAAGCTAGTTTAAAATGGCTTTAAAATAGTTGCTCCCAGGACCCATTCCAGTCATCATCAGTCTGCTGGGTCCTCCTCGATCCCATAAGCAAGCAGGTTGCCACCTCTGATTAGTAACCACAGAGGGTCACCTTCTTCGAATAACCTGGGAGGAAAATCTGGAAAGCAGAGTTTTGAAAGGTATATGGGTTTGCATACAACAAACGTGCCCATCAGGCTTTATGAAAGGACATTATGTAGACATACATCACATGGTAAATTACATGCTAAATTTGTATCTATACGAGGAAACTAACGTGGACTGAAGAGATGGTCTGTGGAGGCATGTGATAAAGCGCATCTGCATCCATGCAGTTTTTCACACTCCTCTCTGCACAGCCTTTATGTTCATCTCTCCCCTGAAAAAGCTTCCTTCTAACACACCCAAAACTCCAACATTTTCGAAGAAGCAGGTTCAGCCCAGTGGAGAAATGTGAGGGTGAGAATTGAGTTCTGAACCTGAAATTCACTCAGCTCAGGATGTAGCAGGGTTTTGATCTAGAAACACCTCTGGTAAATATGGGAGTAGCAATTCTTTCAGCTCCCACATTGTTTGGGGGCTAAGGGGGTGCACTGCTTTCTGTCAGGAAACCAATACATGGAAGCCTCTTTTGGGACAGAATTTCTTCTATTCTGCATGGTGATAAATAGCCAGTCCCTCTCTTGTATAGCTGCCCTACCCTCTTTCTCTGCCTAGGTTTTCTGAAAGAGAAATTCTTAGTTTAGGATAACATTGGGGCTGATTCTATAAAAATGTCAAACCAAGGAACCAACTCCTTCCCCATGCAGGTGAAGCAAGTTTTCTGGTACTTGGATGTTACTTAATTCAGCTCACACTTAGTGATGGGCATGTTCTTGAATGAACACAATTCACTTCTTCAAAGCATGGTTGAATAACGTAGCATGTACTCCTTGGGGGTCCTAGATACTTCTGGAAGTCCTCTGTAGCCTGGAATTGGCTTAAGAGAGACATTAAACTTAATTTGGGAAGCCAAATTTAGTCCAACATCCTAAATGCAACTTCTTCGTCCTAAGATGTGGCTTTAATTGACTTGAAACACAACGTTATGGAAGGCAGCAGTGACAAACTAAACATCCATTTCCCACCCCCGCCCCCAAGCAGAAAACAACCTTAAGCTGAACCTTGTCAATCACGGCACACTATTAACACAGGCAATTATAGATAATCACAGCAGTTACTAATAAAACATTATCAAGGGTAATGGAAGGGGTAATTGCTACCTTTCATTTAAGAAGGTCCAAGATCATGGCAAGACACAATCAAGAAGAACAGCACTGCAATGATTCCCAGCTCCCCTCCTTATGGGATGGTGCCCCGTAGGAGATCCCACAACTACAGCTCAGGAAGAGAAATAACAGAGGTGTGTCAACCCTCTTCCCTGCAAGCAGCTTTCAGTGCAAGACTGGGAACACAGCCGCAGTAAAAAGTACCAGCAAATTTGCTACCTCTTAAGTACTGCAAACCTGAGTGGGACTGAGGTGCCCAAGGACACCCTAACAAAATTCCAGCTTGGTGCTTCGCAAGAGAAGCCAATGCACCAGCAGAGCGCTGCACCCCTGTGCCCCAGCAGACCCCAAAGCTTTCTGCAGACCCAACCCCAGGACCTGCAGGGCAGAGCCGCAGGTGGGGATCATGCCTGCGAGCTCTCAGCAAGCTCAGGATAGGGACATGGCAGCCGGCCTTGACCCTTAGTGCTGATCTTTGCTCTCTGTTAAGCAGGAGGTCACACAGCCTCCCTTAGTCCCCCAAAACTGCCGCCAGGCTGTTCGGCCACAGAGGCTGGATACAGAACGCTGTGAGAATGGAGTGCATCCTCACCTCCAACCTAACGCACGTCTGCAAAGGCAAAAGGTTAGGGCGGTGAAGTTGTTAGGCCACCTGCCTTGCCAGCTACAGGTCACCTCCTTACACGGCCATTGGGGAACGCAGGGGAAAGGTGTTTCTCGACCTGACTTGATGCCTTACAGGTTTGCATTTCAGACTGATTTCCCACAGTCCACATTAAATATATATATGCGAGCAAGCGGTGGCTTGTGCGCAGGGTGACATAGATCAGCAGCAGCAGTAGTTTCCATGCTGAGGAACAGCTCATCCGCGCACTTGCTTCTTCTGTCAGAGGAGCTATATTGAGATGGATGCTTCTCTCCTGTGTGAAGAAAACAAGCTTCTGTAACCTGGTGTCCAGGCACTTAGTCAGCTGACATGCATCTAAAGTACGGGCTCCCATTGCCTTGGGGATTATTTGGTGAGGAGCCCCTCTGAAGCCATCTACACTAGCACAAAGAAAAGGCAAAGAGCAGGCAGCGTGGTCCCATTTTGTGGGGACAGTGTTTCCATAGGGTGCAGCAGCGGAGGCTAGCATGAACAACAGAGAAATTCAGCTCGTTTGGCTTGTTTTAATAAATACGAGGAAAGGAAGGGAGTCTCAGCAATGCATGGGAAAGAAAGAAGTTCAGTCATGGTCCAAAAGTGAAGCAGAGAGCAAAATTATCGCTCTTCTAACGATACTTACTGATCCTCAAATCTAGACCCTGGCTCAATTCCCAGCTTTTTTTCCTGCCACACAGTCCTACCAAAATATTTGCAGTCACAGGTTAAAGTACCTTTTATTGGTTTTACAGTCCCCTATATATTGCTGTAGAAGAAGCAGGATTCAAGTTGGTAGCAACTGTGTGTTGCCGAGCACAGAGCAAATTCCCAGGGCTTTTTATTGGATTTCTCTACCTGGTACTAGGCAAATCAGCCAGGGGGATGAAAACTGCTGCAAAGTCCAAGAGGAGCAAAAGTTTCACAATAAATATCTGGCCCGGATCCAGCAGGCAGGCTGGAGGGCTGCCAGGCTGCTGTTCCTCAAGTAAAGACGGCTGGAATCTGCAAGTCAGGTCCCAGCAGTGAGAGCAAGTTCAGGGCGATTAGCCGGCACGTCGCTGCAGCGAGCACCGGAGTGGGAAGGAAGGGTCACACAGGTCTGCTGAGTAGGTGGCAGAAGAGCAGGGAGGAAGAGGACACCAAAAAAGGGGTGAAGAGAGAACATCCATCCGATCAATGCACAGAAAAACCACCTTACCGATAGAGAAAGTGACACGAAGGGCGTATGTAAGTACTCAACTACATGGTCCTGTCTGCCACGCACGTGTGTAAATGGTCAGAACAACACCAGGCTTAAAACAAGGGCTAGAAACCCACTAACACAACAACAAAAAGCCCCCAACTTTAAAATTTATCCTGTGCTGGCAACTGGCTCTATAGCTGGAGATAAAGCACAGAAGGACTTTGCTGGAAATTCTTGGCAGGAATTTTCTGCAACATTTTTTGTGACTTACATGTTGCCCAATTGTGTTTTGAAGGATGCTTTGTGGGGAAAGTGGGGGCAACCATCCTCCAATGCCTGAGCAAGGATGAGAAAGACCGTGAAACCTGAGCAACATGCATACTCTGAGACACACGGTCATAGAGAGATTTGAGAGCAGCCATAACTTCGTTACCCTGCACAACTGAGGCATCCTGCCCACGCTGCAAAATATCACTGTTAAGAACTCTGCCACTATGAAGGCAACCCCATGCTGCCTGCAAGGAGAGCCTGCTATGGCTGTGATGGAAGCTGCTTCTCCAATGTGCTCCTTTTTCATAACGCAGCTTTGGGGTTGACCCAGAAATCCTTGCTTTCACCTGCAGGACACACTAGGAACTACTACAAAATACAAGTTTATCAATTCTAGAAATACAGACGTCAAGCATGAACATCTGGAATAAAGGAATTTGAGAGTGGACCTCTGTAAAATGTACTATGAGATATAAACCACTTGGATGGACAGTCCTTTTTAGACAAGGCATTTCCTGAACAGGATGAAGAATCACAATTAAATTCCTAGAGAACAATGAGCAGTTCTGAGGAATGTGAAAGAAACATCCTGGGCCTGGGCAAGGAGAGAAACGCTGTTTTTCTTCTGAGCTTTTTCTACAAATGTTGCCGAGCATTAGCAGCATGATAGGCGTCACTGAAAATATGCTGGGTGAGTAGACCGAACATATGGAAGAGCTACGTACATTAGGCTACTGGCAAGTTTGTGCTTTCAATCTGTATAACATTGCTGTGGATTTAAGTCTCAGCAAACAGCCCTCTCCCTCTGGGCAGCCCCCCGAGGTTGTATTACCACCTGTGAGGGAAGTACCCCCTCACTTCAACCCTTCACCACAGCGTCTCTTGTCTGTGAAAACGAAGTTAATAAGACTTAAAAAATATTTTGTGATCTCTAGAGGAAGCTTACAGTGTAAATCTGCACGGGAGAATTGCCAGCAAATAAACATGGCTTTTCTATCCCACTCACTTAAAGCCTCAGGCCTGTGTATCAAGTTTGCATGTGCAATACAAAGGGTAGCAAAATCAGGCACACCAAGCTCAATTGCTTTTTTTATCTTTCAGCCCAAGGAGCCCCAGGGTGTGTGTGACCCAGGGTTTTATAGCTCAGGGGGTGGTGGCTGGGAAGAAGAGTACAGAGTCTGCTCTCACGCTCCACTTAGATCTGCTGGAAATCACCGCTGCCTAACCCAGGCAGGGCTTTAGCCTCATCTGTGGCTCACATTGCCCTCCCCAGGAGCCATCCAGAGAGATCTCCAGAGAACCAGCATCACGCTGGAGACCAGCTGCCAGAAGGGACGAGGGCTGCAGCACAGTAGCCTCCACTGGGGCTCCCACCCTCCATCTTCACACCTTCTCTGCCTCGTTGCAGCCAGGTAAACAGGCAGCAGCAAAGGAGAGGAGACACGACCTTCCACAAATACCACATGGAAGAAACTCCATACCAGCTCTTTAGAGAGGAACAGTTTTAGCCGCTGTGCATGGAAGATGCCCAGCACAAGGAGGTGGGAGCTTCCACCTACTGCCACTGCAACGCAAATTGCAAATAACGAGCAGTAAACATAAACTGTGGAGTTTCCTACCACCTATAGGAAACTTCTAGTACTAAAGAAGTGTGTGTGCATTTCTGTGTGAGTACGTACATGCATACACACACATGCATATACAATGGTGTTATTTAGGTATTCCCAGGGACATGTACAGTGACCCATCCATTGGCCCTGCATGATTTCTAAACAAAGGAACAAATTAATCCCTACTTAGACCTCACTCAAGACAGCAGGGTTGAGTGACAAGGCAGCTCTGCCTAGCTGAGCTCCTGGAGTGAGTTCAGAAAACCCCAGCAAGTCAAAGCCTTGCTAATCAAACCAGAAGGTGGGAATTCCTTTGAAAGGTCTGAGCTCAGTGCCTGCAGTGCCGAGCCACCCACAGAGATGGGGAACTGCTTTCCACTGATGAACTTTGCAGAACCCATTCCTTGATAACAAGGGATAGCAGCAGAGCACAAAAGGAACAGCGCTTTTGCTAATTTGTTAGCATCTTTGGAGAGGTTTGGGAAAGAGGATGTAAATGATCTCATATAAGCATGGTTCCAGCCAAAGAGACTGAGACTCACAGCCTGCTGGCGTGAGGAAAATGAGGTCTAAACCTAACCTAGATGCTCATCAATTCAAGTCACATTCCCACCAGTGGTGCTGAAGTTCAAGTGCACCTCTTCCAAGTGCACTTGGATCAAGTTGGCACGACACTTTATCATGCTGTCATGTTTCCATAACATCTGTTAAGAAGCAGATGCAGTAAGGTGACGGTAAGGTTTTGTCATGTGGGAGCAAAGTAAATTCTAACTCAGAGCCTTTAAAAGGCAAGAAGAGATAAAAGAGAAACAAGACTTCCTTGAGGAAGGGATGATGTATGGATATTGCAGTGTCAGGCTATGTAAACACAGCTGCAAATCTCCATGTAGAGTCAAGCTGCTTTATGGGGTGTTTATTATACATCTAGATGGATATCTCTTTATACACTTATAGAAAACAAATATCCACATAAAACACCCGTCTGCAAGTGCTACACAGACCTCTTCATTGCAAAGAACTTGTTACAAGTGGGATACGGGAAATGCCTAATGTAATATTATGAAGCATTCAGATCTGAGTGATGACTACAGGCTAGCCATCTCAATGAAATCAATGGCACTTATGCCTGCGTCCGTTATAGTCAAACGTTAACACAGCACTCCATGTTAGCAGCAGCAAAGCATCTGCTACAGTCCTGCAGACATTGCCACTGTTGGGTCTTCTACGCAGCAGCCCGAGGCCATCGATCATCTGCCAACATGCCAGTCAATGCACGGGGAAAGACAATTACCTAAGCAGATAGTAGCGCTATGGTTTCATTAGATATACAATAGAAATTGGCTGTAAAAGAAATGTGGAGATAAAACTAAATAAAATCAGATGGCTTGGCAAGGGATCAGTCTGGTTTATCAAAATATTTATGGACTCAATACCTTAGCTTGCTTTCTTGCATGCAGTCACCAGGGAAAGAAATGTGGCTGACGGGCATAAGTAACAACTGCTTTTCATGCCAAGATTTCATACCAGGTTTTGCACCTTTTTAGCAAGCTCTGTACAGATTTCTTACAACTTGCAGCCAGCAACTTAGCAGACTGCTGGTTCTCACGTTTATTTTCAGCCAGATCAGCACCCTAATCTCCAGCTACATCATCTCTTGTGCCAAAACAAAGAAGAGGGCAGGAACAAGCAGACAAGGAAGAGAGGCATATCTCCTTTACAGTGGCTCTTCAAAAAACTATGGCGTGAGCTTTTCAACCACGCTTGCTCTTCACTTTCCCCTACACCTTGCATCACACCTAGGAATTCCAGTATTGCCTGTACGTACCTTCTTTTCTCTCCAACTTCCATTTGGTTTCTTTCAGAAGGGCTATATACCAGCCAGCAGAGGCTAAGACAGAACAACAAAAAAAGCTGTCATGAGCTGCAGGTGGGGACTAGCCTGCTAATGAAACGCCAGCTGAGAAAACACTGACCATGTCTCCAAGAGAGCCACCAAGGACTTCTCTACTCTAGGACTGGCACGTGCTAAGTAAATGGGGTGCTTTTAACACATCTCTTGGAACCCCCTTGGCCCCATGGAATGGGAACAGTAGGACACGGAGGACTGAAGATGCGATGGTGTCTGGCCCGCTGGTGGAAACCCTCATGTAGCTGGCCAACTATTGGTGCTAACCCAGCAACACATAAGTGCTTCACTCTTGCTCTTATTGTACTACATACCGCAGACACCAATCTATCAGAGCACATTTCTCCAGTATAGGCATAGCTGAAGAATTTGGAAAGTAAAAAGGAAATTAGGATACGCGGCTGAAATAGAAAGCCGAGAAGAATATCCGTAGCCATCTATTGGAGGAAACCTAAACATCAAAGTAGTAATGTAGGTATCTAGAACCTTTTGCATAACTATCAGAGGTGATGGCACCTGTGGGTAACCCTTACTCTTTCTGAATTTGCTTTATGTATTAAAAAAAACCAAACTTGCTAATCATGCAGCTCTTCCTCCCAGTTGACTTCTAACTGTGGTGACTAGATGTGCCAACCACCTCGACAGAGATTCTCTTGAATTAAGTCAGGCCCACGCTTAATGTTTTCAGCACAGCTGCAGCAAGCAGCTCCTTTTTATGATTTAAAAACAGAAGTTGTGAGATGCAGTAACATGATTTTGCAGTCATCATATATTTTGTTTAGGGGACTCAAATAAACTGCCTCTATGTCAGGAGCACTTTACCAGCAGAGAGCTTCTGATGGAGATGCCTTGCTCTAGCAAAAGTATTCCACTCCTCCCTGCTCCAACATTATCAGATGGGATGGGAGTTATCTTGCTTATTTACTTTTCCTCTGGGCAGGCATAATGTCCAACAACCCAGAAACTCCTTCAAGGACAATATAAGGCAGTTTGCATCGCACGCATCTCAGACACTCTCATCCATCCCATATCCCCACACACTGAGGGAAAAGTGGGGAAGGGCCACCAAATCGTCCCCCAGGAAAAATGAGTGGTGACCAGGAGATGAAGCTGCTTCCTCCTGCTTTTCTCCCCCTCCCTGAGTGGGTGGCTCAGGGAAGCGTGGTAGAAGGTGAAAATTGTCATGGGAGAAGTAGAATTTCTCACAACTGAATTTTTGTTAGCATGAGCTGAGGTTCAGCCTCTGGCCAAAGGCTAAGTTCAACTGCGTTTGAGGTCTGATTAAATGCTTTGTATTGCTCTAATATCAATTTTTATTTCAGCTGAGTTTTTTTTTTCCATGGCAGGAGATAATTCCTCCGCTTGACTGAAGAACGGGCTTTGAGCCATGTTTGCCAATGTATTAGAAGGGATTTGCTTTGTCAATTTCCACAAATACCAAGTCCCTTCTGCAGGCATAATAAACGTACAGAAAAAAAGCGTGATCCATCTAAGGAGCACAGAGGTTCTACTCTTTTCATTGTGTCCAGTTAAAGTGATCAAGATCCTGAACTTCAGGATTTTGTAATTCATAGCTAAAACTTCCACGTTAAAAAGGTATTTCTGATAGTAGATGGCTCTTTATTCTAGCAGACAAGAGTGTAGTGAGATCTAAGGGCTGGAAACAGTGTAAAAGCTTATTCATCGCAAACCATTGAGAGCAATTAGCTGCTAGACCAAACTACCACTGAATAATAATAATAATAAAAATCTTTATTTCTGGATTCATTTAGTTAAAACTACATGTTCCTCTATAAGGTACACTGTAGCTCAAACAGAAGTTACAGGATCGAAGCAGAAATTACTCATCAAAATGCTATGACCTGCATTATACAGGTCAGGCTGGATGATCTAATAGTCCCTTCTGGCCTTAAATCCTATGAATTAAGAATCTAGGGTGCTGTCCTCGGAGAGTTTCAAAACACTTGGCCAACACCAGAGTGTAATCCACTCTTGTACTGTGAGACAGCCACAGCACCACCTCAGCATCCCAAAAGCCGTGTTATTTGGGTTTTATGGCCATCTCTAAAGGGATGAGATTTACCCATTAGGGAATTAGATATTTCAGAGGAACAGCCACCAGACTTTATATGTGGAAAATTTCCAAGGGCCCAAAATGCCACAGGACCTCTGTCTTCCCTGCAGAAGCACCATGCTACCTCTAGACAGATGTCTTGATGTGACCCTAGCAGAGGCAAGGTGACCTCAGCTAACACGGTGGTGAAAATCATCTCTGATTTTTTTCCTCACTGATAAAACAAATAACCTGATCATCCGCCCCACCTTTCTGCTTAGGTACTGCTAAACCAGCAATGCAGCGCATGCTCATGGGGACACACCAACACCAGTATTAAAACGTGTTATCAACAGCGGGGAATAAGTTATTGAGAGGCAACTTTCAGCTTTGCAGGGATGTCTTATCTTAGTTGCAAACTAGCACGGCTGCGGGTTGAATTTGGCTCTATGAAAACTCAGCTCAAGCTTTGGAAAACTTATCTGCCCTGACACAGTAACATGCCAAAAACTGGCTCCAAAACAGCTCGGCTCCAGGACAAGATGCCCCACTTTTGTGCAGCAGGCAGCCCGAGCTAGCCAGCCAGCCTGGCAGAGACAGATGAGTTGTTCCCTCGGTACCGTCCCACTGCTGGCACAGCGGGATCCCCCAGGTACCCAGGACCACCCAGTGCCCAGCAGCTTGACAGGTCCGGCTGGACCCAGGGTCACTTCAGCAGAGACACTGGGGTGCCTGCACACCACAGTCCCCAGCACAGGGCATCTCCAGTGATGCAGTGTGGGATGTTGAGCCACAATCCTAAACCATCCAGCTCCCACCTGAACCATGTGATGCTACTGCAGAGCTCTGGGGGGAAGAATTCACCTCTGATGATCAACCAGGCCTGGGAAGCCCAAAGAACTCCAGTGACATAGTGTTAACATGCCCAAACCCAAATGGTTTCCAGCATGGAGGCAAAAATAGCTTCAGAGGCCTTTTCTGTCTGGCATACCTTTCAGATTAAGGAGGGCCGACTGCTCATGTGTAAACTTTAATAGTGAAACAAGTGTGTCAACAGCAAGGCTCGGAACAATTGCAACCACGCAAATTTCTAAGAGAATCTAATCACTGCAGTATCAGAACTGCTGAAGTTTGAGAGCAGAGAGTAGGGAATGACCCCCGAGAACATCATCCCAAGCCCCTGCTCTAACAGAGCGTGACCAGGCTGCTGCTCATGCCCAAGTGACTTGTGTAAAGCCCCTCGAGGCATCCCTCTGTTGCAATCATCAAACCACAGATCTCATGTATAAAGCAACCACAGGATGAGCCCAAATGCTTCTCTGTAAAAGCACGATCCAAACCTGCTGAAGAAATCACCATTAACCTCAATACTTTTGCAATCCAGCCTGTAACAAGTGCTTGCTAATGTGCTACTGCATTGTTCTTCATGCCCTTTCTCTCCCTTAGCAGTTACATGGCTTTACTATTCAGTTTTATTTTCACCTAAGGTAGCATTTTCAGCGAGCACACATCATGTGAGCAAGCCAACAATGAAACTGGCTGGTGATGCGCTGCTGTTTTTTGTTAAGTAGAAGAGAGAGCACCCTTGTTTTCCTATAGCACTGCTACAAAAACCACAGCCAAGGAGAAAAAGTTAGGAAGCTTTTGCTCTGATCAAAGAACTTAGCCTTGGGTCTGTTATGAACCCTTCTGTAATCAAGTGAAAAAGGGGGGATGAAGATTTTGCTTCCTTGCTGAGACTTTTTACCTGCTTTTACTGAGGACTCCTTGCTTCTGGAAAGGACCGCGGCATTTCTTATCCGCGGCAGACTGCACAAAGGCGGTGTTACAGGATGTATGTGAGTATGAGGCAGGCGGGAGCTATAAGCACTAGAGCATCGGCTGCATCATCTGGGATAGGGCTTAATGTTTCCAAATAATTATGCTGAGGATCTTCAAGACTCGGGCAAACAGATTAAACATGATAATGAAACATATACCGAAACAAATATGCTTCTTTAAATGAGGAAGAAAACCCCTCCGACTTCAACAAATGCATGTGCTTTGTCTCAGTTCCCTCTGTGCAAAGAGAGGGGTCGTCGCTGGTGTTAGTTCAGAGCAATGTGCTGAACGATGGATTATGAAAGGCACAGCTACCACAACAGTGGAGCTCTATAAATATCTTAAAATAAAAACACATGGACAGACACATGTAGCTGAAGGACTTCATACTGCAGTGGGCATAACCACAAAATACCACAATAATTAAATTCGTCCCTCCGAAGTCTTGAAAACAATTGGGTCAAGTTTCCCTATTTCATCCCCTCCCATTTTGTAAGATAATTATCACCAATCAATACATCCAGTTTTTGGAAGCAGACTTCTGCAGCTCCTTCTCTTTTCTTTCTGCAATCAAAAAAGCAGGTGAGAGAAACAATATCGAAGTCTGAGCGCAGTCAGGTCTGCAATATGCCACTGGCTTTCCTCCTTTAAGTCAAACCAGCTGATTAGCTCTGAGACGCCCGTTTCTGTAGATTCTCTTTTCCCACAGCCAACAAAAAAGGGGAATTGCTTTTGTGGTTGCCTGAATCAGAACAGTGCTTCTGGGATTTTTTCATGCACTCTGCCTGTGTAGAAGAGTCAACATCATAGTGCAACATGACAAGATGTTGAGCCACAGTGTCAAGACAACTTGCACACTTTGCATTTTTCCTATTAGAGACGCATCAGTGATTCTGGAAGGGAAAAGAGGGAAAGGAAGAGAGAAAAAAAAAGAAAACAACAGTGCAGAACAGTTAAGTCCAGCCAAAAAGGCCTTTGTGTTTTCATGTTTGTATCAAGATGGAGCACTCAAGACAGTGATGATTTGTAGCGTTCAAGTGTTGTAATAAATTTGGCCCTTTATTAAAACTGTTTTCCCAGAAAAAACAACCCCAAAAACAACAGACCAGAAGATTACGAACTGCATAGCTTCCTCAACTGCAGACCTCATGCTAAGATCAGTAACGACTGAACAACTAAAAGCAAGACCTTTCAGATCCCTCCTCCCTTCAGAAATATTTCTGGGAAATATTTCCCCCAGATTGCAGTACCAAGAACTGTGAGTTCCATTTCTCTTCTCAATACCAGCAATCAAAAAATGTTGAATTATGAAAGTTTTGAATGCATTTTCCAATTTTCAATTTTATTCTGAACTTAGAGCTGATTTTAGGCTGGTTTGTTCAGGCTGTTTTGATTTTTAAACTATTTTAAAACTCAAATAGGTGAATATCCATGGAGCTGATGTCTCTGAAAACACATGTAAGAACTACTGTACTAAAACACGCTTCCCTACCAGGTAGCCATTTGAGATAGATTGTAAAAGGCTGACACATGAGGATGAAAGGAGCAACAATTTACTACTAACGCTGTCATCCAGCAAGTGGATCAAGGAAGGAAACTCTTTGATCAAGAGAGAGGACAAGAAAATTCCCTCTCAGAACATTTTGCAGCATGAACATTTTCATCTCCTACACCGGGCTTTCAGGAGGGAAAGGGGTTTTGTACTTTATCTCTGCACCTTTCCCCAGTGCTAATGCAGAGAGCGGCAGCAGCCAGAAACAGGCCTCATTTGCTGTGGTCCCCGCACCCACCGCAGCGTAATGGTTGGGTGCCCACCATGGTGTCCCCACTCGGAATTCCCATCCCTGCTCTGGCTCGCCCCGTCTCCAACCCCAGGGTGCTGCATAGCAGGGGGCCTTCGAGCCAACCCGAGCATAGGGGGATACCTATTCTGGACCTGAGCAACCAAGTGTCAAAACCGTAGTTGGGGTATCACTCACCTACCCATGCTCACTGCCTTGCAGCAGAGCACCAGGGCCACCACCACCCTCCATCCCATTTGCACCCCACAGGGGAGCAGGGACTCTAGAGAGGCTTTGCAGCCCATCCTATACTAATACCCCAATCTCACAGAGAAGAAAGGGGTTGCCCATCGCTGAGGAACCCCCCCGCCCAGTTTGGGCCTGTCTCCATGCTCCAGCACGTACAGATCTGTTCAGTTGTAAGGAAAAGGCAGTTCGTTTTCAGCCTTTATCATTGTGGATGCATTGTGAAATTATGGGGAAGAAGGATGGTATAATTTCTAATGGAAATTAGCTTAATTATGAATTAGAAACATTAAAATAGGATTACTCTGTCAAAGGAAAGTATTAGCATTTAACTGCTACAAAAAGTACTGCTCTGCTGTATTAACACAGTCTACTTAAAACCTCAAGGCTGATAAAAGAGTTCACTCTCAGTGCTCTTGTTTCCAAGTAGATAATAACGACAAGATATTCGGACTGACTTCCCTCCCCACCCCACCATGCTTCTAAAATGTCACTAAGTTGCATCACAGTATTACTAACCCATGAGCTCTATTGTAGATGTTTGCTCTAAAAGGTCCACAAAACCCAACTGTTTGTTAGGTGACAACCTCTGCCTGGGGCCCTGGCAGAGATTATTAGCTTGACCATTCAGTTGGCTTTCTGACAGAGATTTTTAATCCTCTGAACTATTTTTAGAAGGGTTACATCAAGCAAACATACACATTTCAAAGCTGCTTTATCATCTATGAATTAAACTTTGGCTGCAAATTAGAAACATCATCCATACTTGAGAAGAGCAAACCCATCTACGTATAGGGATATGACAAATGAATCCTTCAGACTCATCTTGACAATTACTCTCATGGATTTACATCCATTATAAAGATGCAGTAGAAAAATTACAGAAGGTCACAAGTTGCTTTCCAACGTAAAGCCCAATTTTAGCTGCAGCACAGCTCTGATGTAGAGAATTGTTAGCCTGAAATTTGCCAGACATGCTCAGCAAGTGACAGAGAGTATTTTGCAGTAAAAAGAAAATTAATTGGAGCCTTATTTTTTGGAATACAGCTCAGTGAGGAGTTACCTTCTGTTGAGGCTCTGACTCCTGCACTGACCCAATCAACATTTCTGCATGGCAACTTTCCTGCAAAAATAGTTTTTTCTCTGATAAAAATTTAAATATAGAAACTAGGCAATGAAGAACTACTTTTTCAGACAGAAATAACTTTTCTGCAAAACATTTTCTCTTTAGCTTTGCCTTTCAGTTAAAAGGGTTCATCCAAACTATCTTTTTAAAGATCATAAAGTGAACTCTGAAAAGGTTGGACTTTTGGGGAAGGGAAAGTCAATACGATAATTTCTCAGCGAAAAATTCTTTACACCTTTTACCAGCTTCACTGAAATCTCTTTCTAATTCAAAGTAGATTAAAAAAATAGTCTCCACACCCTTCAAATTCCTTAAAAGTATTTCTGAAAAAGGAGATTCTTTTAATTAGCCCAAACTGCTACTTTTATTCAGCTCGTTGGGGCCCAGATCTGATCTCGGTATTTTCAGTGGGATTTCTGAGACTTGTGGTTCTCCTGACGTTAAGTACTATTTTTGTCACTTGGTGTCACTGGAAGCAGACTGGGATTAAGTTCCATCTAACCCAAGGGGTTAATCGAAGCAACAAAGTTAGGAGCATTAAGCCTCTGCAGCTTCAGTGAAGGGCAACCAGCCGTCCATAGTGCCAATTCCATAGAACCTATAGGAGCACATAGGCAAGTTCTGCAGACACCTCTGGGGGTGTGAGTGACATGGAGGTAGAGACCATCTGTGCGCATTCACACCCATCTGTATGGAAAGCTCAAGGACAAATAGGCTTGGAAAATACAGCAAGCTCTTTCCTTAGGACAGCCCGTTAGCCCATGCCCTCTCTTTTATGGCAGCAAAATGCCATTGTCTTGGCAGGGAACCACTGACCATGGCAGCACTGGAGAAGCCTCTCCTCAAGGCCACCAGCCGGGCACTGATCATAGAATGTGTTGGGTTGGAAGGGACCTCTAAAGGTCATCTAGTCCAACCCCCCTGCAGTAAGCAGGGACATCTTCCACTGGATCAGGTTGCTCAGAGCCTCATCAAGCCTGGCTTTGAATGTCTCCAGGGATGGGGCCTCCACCACCTCTCTGGGCAACCTGTTCCAGTGCCTCACCACCCTCATTGTAAAAAACTTGTTCCTAACGTCTAATCTAAACCTACCCTGCTCTAGCTTAAAACCATTGTCCCTCGTCCTATGGTGATGATCCCTCATTTCTGCAAACTTGCATCTGCCAAAGGTACTGATGTAGAATAATTGCTGCAAAAGCAGCAACACGCTGCCAAGAGGGGCACGGCAGTAGGTATGGGATTTGCCCTTCATCGGCTATGGGAATACCAGCATCTCTTCTGTAGTTTGTTGGGGTGGAGTTCCAAAAATCTAGTAAAATGGGAGCCAAGCATCACACCATGCTGGGAACCACATGGGATCCTCAGATCACCCTTTGGTCGTGTTTATGCATTTAGGCTGTCTGCAAAGTTTGTGGTGAGCTATCAATTATAAATCATAAAAGGAGTTTGCACTGTTAACATTTCTCATAATATATCATTTATAGAGCCACACCACAGTGTTTTCGTAAGCAAAAGGATGCAGCCTGAAGCCAGGAATGAGGTAATTACATTGTACAACAGAAATGTAAATTCAGTAACCTGAAAGGGGGTGGGGGAGGAAGACAGAAGCGATGCAAGTCCTTACAGAGTCAGGTCCCAGGGATAAGTCACAGGCACCAAGAAGCAATCAGACAGGAAGAAAATAAAGTTTTTCTATGAAGGAACATGGCAACCAGAGTAGTTTCTCTAAGAGCCAGCTTTAAGAGCAGAGAAAGAACTAGCAGAAAACATGGCAAAATATGCAAGCCCCAGGGACAGCAGCTGATGAACTGCCCCAAAAAGCTAGCTGGGTTGCAGAAATAGCAAAAAAAAAAAAAAATACTTAAAGCTAAGTACAATATTAATAATTATTTTCTTTTATTAACTTTATTCTAGTATCACACGCCCACAGTCCTAAGTAAACATCCTTTATCCTTCAATCTCATCTAGTGAAAATGCTGACTCTCCAGTAACACAAAACAACCAGGGTTCCCATTCCTACCAGGGTAGAATCAGAGGATTAGTGTGCTTTTGCAAAAAAAAAAAGAAAAAAAAAAAAGTATTCCTGGGGTATCACAAAAGCAGCAGCACAGATCTCCACAAAAAGACAGCAGGAATGACCCAGAGCCCAAAGGGTATCTAGCACAGATACCCTAGCAGTTTTGAAAACCTTTCTGCCTCGTGATAAAAGCCACATACCAAAACCCCCATACAGCAAGAGTACAGGACACGTACCTGAAGGAATCCAGGGCAGGAGAATGAGAAACACTGGAACCATCAGGAAGAGAATAACCAGAGAGGCCCTAGCAATCCCACCTCCTGGGCTCAGCAGGAAGAGGCCCTCATCCCCCAGCTGCTTCCCATCATCCTCCAACACCTGTGTCTAAACAGGCCACCTGAAACCCATAGCCCAGGGGCACCCCATTTGAGTGGCTCACAACCCAGGAGGGCTACAACAGCTGTATTTTCGCCAGACCTGATTGAAAACTGTGGTGGTACATGCCGGTGGAGTGCTGGCAGCAGGCACCAAGTGTTGTGTGCACATTGGAGGGCTGCACTGGCAAAGAATTGGGAGCAAGGCTGCACTCCCCGCACAAGTTGCCCCAAAGCACTGATTTCCCCTCCCAACTAAAGCCCATCAGTTGGTGTAAATCAGCTCAGCGTGCCCACCACAGGTGCAGCTGTAGGGACTTGCATCCAGTGAGGTTCTGGTCTGCAGAATGAATCCTGGTTTCCTTTACAGCTCTGAAGACAAATCTTGATATTTGCTGAGGTTTGGGATGCGGGGTGGGGATGTGACATCAACATCCTGAAATGTTCAAATAAATGGAGGCAGCAGAGTTTTGAAGCTCTGCTTGTTCCTCTAGAGGCTTCGAAAAAAAAAATTAAAAAAAAAAGTGTGACCTTATGACTTTTTTATAGAACCTTGCTACGTCAGAAAGTTTGAAATATAAACAGCCGCTTTCACTGACTACATCAGTGCAGCCAGACCTGGCTGCCTAATCCTTGGATAGCAGTGTTTATAAATACTATTCAGACAGGCAGGTTAGATCAGATTTTCTCATGAGCTCATTCAGGACAGTTAGCTTTAATGGGCAGGCACATTGTTATCTCTTTTAACTGCCAGTTTCTGAAAGCCAGACACAGTTTTCAAAGAGTCAGTCCTGGGGGGGAGGAGGAGGAGGTGGCAACAAAGGAGTATATTTCATCACGAACCTGACACGGGTGAAGCACTGACGCCACCAGGGAATATATCACTCAAAGTCAGGCGGAGCCGGGCCATTTCCAACAGGCAGCGACGAACCTGCTGCGGAGCTCTGGGCTCTCCCTGGTGGGCACAGGCCTCTTGGGACCGAACTGCCACCAGGCACCCTCTTTTCACCCTGGGGAGGGAGTGTAGCAGCAGAGGACATGGAGCTGACCTCCTCCCTCTGCACACCCGAGGGCATTCCAGCTCCCTGGCAGCAAAGGGACAGGGTCTTCCCATTGCAATGCCTTAGACTTGAAACGCCAGTGAGGGAGGACAGAGAGACAGGACCTGCATGTTTGAATGCGAATCGCTCACCTTACCATACAAGCCAGGGTTGTTAACACCAAAGGGCAGCAATTCTTCCAGCTGGGCCTCCTGGCACTGTGGTTCCTGGCCCGTGGGGGTGTTTATCCCAGTGGCACGGTCACCTCCATGGAGGGCTACATACCCTCAGCTAGAGGAAAGCATCTTGCGAAGGAAGGAGTTATCTGCCACAGAAACAATAAAATGAAGATGCAACATCAGTAGAACTTTATAAATACAGGGGGATGACTAGAGCATAGATTCGGATGGCCAGTGCCTGGCAAGAAAGCGTTAATCCAAACCTTCTCTGTCAGGACACAGAAAATTTCTTTCATTCTTGCTGCTATTCAGTTGATGGTTACAGAGGTGTTTCACTTGCAAAGAGATAAGGCAAACACAGGGCTGCAGCCCCAGGGAGAAATTAGTGTATCAGAAGCGAAGTGGGAGAAGTCCTGCAAGAAGAGCAGATTAAAGAGTGTTTTGAAGAACATGGCACAAGGCCTGATGCCCGATGCTACCTCGGTGCCTGCCCCACGCCCTGTCCTCACGCTAATCGTCATAACAGCCATCATAGCCGTGGGCCATGAGCTGCCATTGCTGTCAAAAGACATTTTGTGGCTATCTTGCTGTGGGCATTTGACTGATGTGTCGGAAAAGCCCAGAGGAGCATGAGGGAGGTGACATTGTTGCTGCTGGGGAAGAAAAGTGCAGATAATAAAAATTGTGAATGTGTCAACAGTGCTGCTGAGGAAAGGCTTTTTCCTCCCTATGTTTCTATTCCTTTAAAAAGAAAGGCAAACCCCAAAGCCCCAGCAAAAAGTGGTTTTTATGGGAGCCCACGCTGGCATGCATCCAGCCTGAAGCCATTTGAGCTCACTGGCTCTGCTAGCGTTAAACCCAAGGCATCCCTCGGCGAAGGCCTGCTGCCACTCAGCAGCCCAGGATGTAGCACAAAAGGGCCTTTTCCCTCAGTTTCCTTGTGTATCCTTCCTTAGGGTGATCCCACTTCATGGGTGGTGCCAGCCCAGCTGAAAAAAAAGAAGTAGAAAAAAAAAGGCAATTATAGCTGCATGCGCATTCAGGAAGGGCCGGTGCATGGCAGCTCCCCAGCGAGGGGGCTGAGCTGCAGGCCTGGCCCCGCAGGGACCCTCGAACATACATCAAGCCCACAAGGGACAGAAGCTCCCTTTCTTTCCCAAACTCCCTCAATCCTGAAAAAAAAAACCCAAAGCTCAGGTCTTTGGGGCACCCTGGGACTTTGAGGGAGTCGTTAGTGAACAGTGGGATGGGGCTTAGTTTTGTCCCATCTGGATCATGAGGTTCAGAGGGCTGCCCCCCCCCAGAGGCAGTATTTGCCCCAAAAAGGGTGATCTATCTAGATAATTTCAACCAGGGGGCATAAGTTGTCTTTAATCTCCAACTGCCAAGGGATGCAATAAGGAAGCAGCAGGGAAGGATAGGCAGAGAGAGGCCAGAGTTATTAGCCCGACCCCAGGAGAGAAGGCTTCCTCCATCCTGCTCTGCCTCTCTCTAGAAGACAATTTCAGCTGAATTCAAAGGACTCTCAGAGGTATAAATCTCAAAAATAATTGAATTTCTGCAAGTATGATAAGACATAGCAGTTTGGGAGAATAAGAGATCCTAGGGAAAAGCATGTGGCCAAGACAGGGGGACAACTGGCCAGTGGGTCAGGAAACGCCACTCCTCCAGCTGTCCCCTGCCTGGGCAACCAGGGGACAGGGGCACAGCCACAGCCTTGCCCAGGCTCTGACGGGTCTTCTGCTCACAGGGACATAACCTCAAACAATACAGGATATTTCTAGGGAGGGGAAACAATTTTTAGAGTTATTTTCCATGATTGGCTTCCTTGATGGGGGGTTTCTGTGCTACAGATACAGACTCAGCATCAAATTCCATGGCTGCAGTTTGAAGCTACATAATCTAGAGCTTGAAAACAAGATCCCTGTTTTCCGAGGCAACAGGGATTTGCCAGCAGGTGCTGGTATGCTACATGAACACAAAGTTTTCTGCTCGGGCTTGCGCACCTTCCTTCAGTGACTTCCAATTAGAGCTGTAGGCTTGACACAGTAATATCTGGTCAATGACCACTCTGGTCCTTTGAGCCTTAAAATTAATTAATCAAAAAATGTTAGCTGATAACCTTCAGCTATAATTAAATAGGTTTCATGTGATATCAGACAGAATGAATAGGCATTACTTCTCTTAGTCTATCGATGAGATTACAAGCAAAAAGTGGGGAAAAGAACAAAAATTCCTTCACCTTTCTTCTGTGTATCACAAAGCAAGAAAGATGATGAAACAAAGCAAACAAACAGATGCAAGCCCTTCTTTCACAGCCCATTTTACAGATTTCTTCAAAAAAAACCCACAACCCCATAAAGTGAGTAAGGATCTCCATTAAAAGACAGATTCGTTTCTTGTTGGTTTTGACATGACTTACAGAAGTAATGCAAGTTTGTTTTGCTTATGGTTCCCTGCGCATAGCTGGTGGTAATTGTTCTTACTGAGCAGTGGGGCATTTTTCTTTGTGGGAAAAAAAAAATCAATAAATATTTAATTCATAAAAGTAAGAGAGAGGATGAGCAAAAATATACAACTAATAAAGACAAATGGCTGTCGTACTCATGAAGACTTCTTATTAAAGAGTCAGTGGAAAAAATGTCCCTGCTGGGCAAAGAGAACAAAATAAATTGTGGACTTTATACTGCAAACACAGCACAAAAAAAAAAAAAAAAGAAAAAGAAAACAACATTAATGCATCATTAAGGTTGAGTGTTTAAATCTACAGAAGCCAGCGCAAACATGAAGGAAGAATCCTGCGGCAACATTAACTGGGACTTATTGCGGACTGTGTTATTGATGATTGCATACATTCAGTTCCATAAACAAATTGCCATAGCTGTATACAACTGGAATGCAAATGAGGGATGTGCAGCCATGTGGCTTCTCCTACACTGTGAGATCTTCCAGGTAACAAGTGCAGCAGGTATGGCTTACGGGTCACCTACCGATACACACACACACATATATTACATGTATAAGCATAAGGCAAAAAGCTTCCATGCCTACCAAATCTTCAAGATATGTCTTCTAGTTATTTGTGTTTATTTATTTGCAGGCAAGTTAACAAAGACTATGGCCAACAATGCATTCCTTTAGTGCATGCATAATTTAATTTGCTTCATCTGTTGTATCTGCAAATGCTGAAACATGACAAGAGTGTAATACTCCTAAAATCGTAAAGTACTTCTATTTAGTCATTTCTATGGCCAGATGAAAACTTTGTGTTATTTCATGTCCCATATTACCAATAAAACCACAGCTGAGCTAACACACCCCAATCTCTACGCCTGTTTTACAAAGCACAATGTCCTGGGGACATATTCTCTAAATTGGCTACAAAGGCTTGGGAACAACACAAAACCAGCCGCAAAAAGACCCCATCCATCCTGGCAAGCACATACTAGTGCTATGCCGGAAAGGCTAGTGTCTGCCTTGGCTCTGGCAAGTACCATTGGACCGTATCGGCACCAGGCGATCAAAACCTGGGAAATGGCATTTAGCCGATGCTGGGGCAGGGGTTATTATTTGCATTGCTGCAGTTCCCAGAGACCCCAAAGGAGATCAGATTCCTGCTGAATACAGTACAAAGGTAACAACAGGAAATTGCCCCTCGTGTCCAGGTAGGTTATTAACCTTTCAGAGAAGGGGGAAAGTATGGGTCATCCTCTCAAAATGATGCCCATTTCACAGGGGAAGTACTAATGTGGGCTGTGGATTGCAGCGGGAATTTTGGTGTCATGACGTTTTGTTCAAAATGAAATCAAGTGCAAAAAAGTGATCCCAGACACTTTATCAAGTTGCCCGAGGCCGGACACTGTGACAGAACTTAGAGCTGCCAATTTCCCCACTAGCGTTTCCCACGACTAGTCAGCCCCTTCCCACCTTTTATCAGAAAAAAATAATGGAATTAGTCATGCAGTGTTGCACCTTGCTACTTTTGCTTCCAAGTTCCCCAGCATCTGAGCATAGGGTGAAATAGATAGGTGGGACATTCTTCTTCGATGATTTAACTAATCCCGTGCAAATGTACTCAGCAGTCTTGGTACCCATCGTGCTTTCACCTACATAATGGCCAAGCCAGCTGAATATTGCTTTTGCCAAAGATAATAGCATTTTCATGCATTATTCCTTAAAGCTTTTTGTGCTCACACACTGGAAAAAAAAACCCAGCTGAGGAATAACAGAAGTCAATATACTTAGTATCTGTCCAGGTAATTACGTGCTCTCCTCCTATGTTAGCTGAAGAGACTATGATGATGATAGGACATCATTAACATGTCTATTTTTTCCCTCCCTTTTCTTACTTTCAGCATATGAAATGGAAAACTGCAGTTAAACATTTATCATTACATCTTTTCTGGCTTATATTAGAAATGCTGCCTGCCTGCACTATCTTGTATTTGAGAACCAGGAAGGATTTTGCAGGCAAGACAAAACAACAGAAGAACAGGTTTAAAACAGAAAACAATAAACTTGCCTCTCCTGATATGAATTTATGTGATTTACTAACTTCGGAATCGTCTGAGTCCAGGGGAAGAAACAACAAGAAAAATCTCTCTCTATATATTTTCCTTTAGTAACAGAAGCAAACCCAAACCATTCAGTAACTCTACGGAAGAGTTGTGAGCTCCTCCTCCACATCCCTCACCCACCCTCAAGTTAATTTGCTAGTGATAAAACCCACTCCAATGTACCTTCTTCCCAAGGAATCAGGATTGATTATGAAAATGAACGGTAGTGATTTTTCCCTCTTCACACCCCATCAGGCATTGCTCCTGTCCATGCTCATGTGAGTTGAAACAATATACAAAGAGTTTTGAGTGAAGGCTGGGATTTCAAATCTGAGACCAAGGAGCTGGAGGATTTGGCTGGAGGGAGCGGGGTGGGTTGCACACGAGCAGACAGTCAGCTCTATCACCTCAACCAGAACCATTACTTGGAAAAGCTGCAGCAATGCAGCACGCACCGTAATAGCATACCAGAAAGCCATGACCTCCATGTGGGTGCAGTATATCAAACCCAGCTTTAAAAATGGAGTGATAATAGACTTAGAAAAAAATGTAAGCACTTGAATTTTGTTACAACCAGCCTTTAAGCTACGGTCTTGAGAGAGCATTTTGACTGTTGATCTATCTACAATTGACCTTTTGATCCACTGGCTTCCCAGGGCTTTGGGAAATTCATGCTGATTATGGAGGTTGTTGGCTTATATCCAAGGTCCATGCACTGCAGGAGCATAAAATCTATCTTGATGCTTTATGTGGATATGGAGAAAGCTCCAGGCCCCCCTCCCCTCTGACTACAAAAATATGACTACTATCATAGTAGTTGTATGTCATCCTGTTTGATCATTGTTCAGTGTCTTTCAAGTTATTTCCATTAGGAGGAGAAATTGCTGAGGGATTCAGGTATTTTCATGCAATCCTGTTGATTTTGCAAAAAAAAAAAGAAAAGGAGAAATACAAAAGCCTTGAAGATAGCCTGCATCAAATCAGAGATAATTTCTTCATCATTTTCTAGCCCGCACTCAAACCTTTAAGGAGACTTTTCAGCCATTTTCTCTGGATCGTATTTCCAACTTTTTTCTGTCTCCAGCACAGTTCCCTTTTTCTGCCTGTTTTCTGGCTACTCTGAAAAATACACTCCAGTAACAGTATCTTATTGCTAGATCTGAATTTGGGCCCTAGAAATATTTTTTCACCATCCTTTTCTGTTTCTTGTTAGTTACCCTGAGCCTATGTTTTTTTATTCCAAAAAAGCAGATTATAATCTTCCTGCATGTCTCCTGAATGAAAGACACCATCACACTGACACACTTTAATTAAGCTTCACCTAACCACCATGAACCTCAGACATATTTCAAGAGAGATGGTATCAGCAGAGGTAAAATAAAAAAAAAAAAAAAATTATGGAGTCAAAAAGCTTCCCAAAAAGCAAAGAATATGCAAAAGTAGCATATACTGCTCTGTACTGATGTAAAAGCCCACAGGGATCGTGAAGATTGTGTGCTTGAGTGAATGTCTGATGAGCGTAGAGTAGCCATTGCTTTCAGGTATCTGCTGGAAATGGAAGTGGTAACCCAAGGAGCATATGTTTCTGACAGTCATATAAGCCCAAATATTCTGCTTTAGAAGGGTTCAAGGAGAAGTTGGTGGAGTTATCAGCAGTCCTGGCTAACCTGGGAGGATGGCCAGGCTCAAAGAGTTGTGATGAATGGAGTTAGATCCAGTTGGCGGCTGGTCACAAGTGGTGTTTCCCAGGGCTTGGTACTGGAGCCAGCTCTGTTTAATATCTTTATCAATGATCTGGACGAGGGGATTGAGTGCACTCTGAGTAAGTTCGCAGGCAGAAAAGGACCTGGGGGTGTTGGTTGACAGCCAGCTGAATATAAGCCAGCAGTGTGCCCAGGTGGCCAAGAAGGCCAGCAGCATCCTGGCCTGTATCAGAAACAGTGTGGCCAGCTGGACTAGGGAACTGATCGTCCCCCTGGACTCAGCGCTGGTGAGGCCGCACCTCGAATACTATGTTCAGTTTTGGGCCCCTCACTATAAAAAAGACACTGAGGTGCTGGAGCATGTCCAGAGAAGGGCAAAGAAGCTGGTGAAGGATCTAGAGAACAAGTCTGAGGAGCAGCTGAGGGAACTGGGGTTGTTTAGACTGGAGAAAAGGAGGCTGAGAGGAGACCTTATCACTCTCTACAACTACCTGAAAGGAGGCTGTAAGAAGGTGGGGGTCAGTCTCTTCTCCCAAGTAACAAGCAATAGGACAAGAGGAAATGGCTTCAAGTTGCACCAGGGGAGGTTTAGATTGGATATTAGGAAAAGTTTCTTCACTGAAAGGGTTGTCACCATCCCTGGAGGTATTTAAAAGATGGGTAGATGTGGTGCTTCGGGACATGGTTTAGTGGATGACTTGGCAGTGCTAGGTTAATGACTGGACTCGATGATCTTACAGGTCTTTTCCAACCTAAACGATTCTATGATTCTGCAACTTCACCTGAAGTTCTAGTTTGCTAAATTTCACTCAGGCACATGAAACATTTTCACAGCCTTTGAAGAAAGTTGTTACATGGAATCTAAAACCAACATCATCAGAATGACCCTGATTTGGAGCTTCAACTTTCACTTACCACTTATGGTTTGGAGCAGCATTTTCCACCTCCAGCTTCATGAACTTCCAAATACAGTGCAAGGAAGTGGTTTGTGATGAAGTTAAGTTACTAACAGGCTTCCTGGTGGGTAGCATAAGGCCAGTACAGGATGAATTCTGGAGAAGAGTTTCAAAGTTACTGGAAAACAAAAACACTATTTGTTGGGTGGTTGGGGGAGTTGGCTTTTTTTTTGGCCTAATTCAGTTTCCAATTAAGCCACTTGGTGAAAGCAACAACAATAAAATATTTAGTATGTTTGTGTTCCCAAAAAATTAAAACCACAACAAACCAGAACAAAATGCACAGAACAAAACACTGTTCTGAAATGAACAGACTAGATTAGTCTTTTGCTGGAATATCTCTATTTTTGCCTGAAGTCTGAGAAATCCTAGGCAACTGACAAGTCCCCCTTCATCAACAGGAGCTGGGGATGCTCCATTCATGACGAGCTCTCATCTGTTTACAGTCCTACTTACTGCTGCCATCCTGATTTAAGTGTTATATGAGAAAGTTTTTCCCTTTTATAAGCTCTCTTAGCCAGACTCTGGTCCTCCAGGTCACTTAAACATATGTTTAATTGAAGTGCATGAGCAGTTCCTTGAACTTAAGAGAGGACCTGACTCTGCCCCACTGCATTCAGCAGAGCCAGGTTGTTTGAAGTTAAGCACACGCTTAAGTGCTCTGCTGGATTTTTGCCCCAGCTGTCAATCTTTTATAGTTAATCATTTATCACCCTGCTTATGTGCTGGTAGCTATGCTTCAGTGTGCAAATATGTAAATTGCTTTCATAAAGCTCCGCGCACCAAGCACAAATAATGCTTTCTCAGCCCTTTACAGGAGTTCTCCAGTCCTGTGACATCTCAGATAGATCAAACAGCACTTAGAACTGGCAAGAAAGTTACTTCTCCATTAATTAAACAGAATCATTACTGTGTTCCTCTTCTTAATAGTGAGGCGCATTTGCAGACTTGCAAAATAAACAAATAAATAATGCCATTTAGCTCTAACCTGACAAGTATCACACATTTCGCCTTTAGGCGCGTGTACATCGATCCATCTTACACACACCGCCACTCCCAGAGTGAGAAAGGGAGCAAGCCGTCAAACGCACGATAAGCATATTTGCATAACCGTGGCACAGATTATGTTAAATAAGTGCCTACACCGAGGGCATTTGCAATGTATCACAAGGTAATTCTCCCAAACACAAGTGACCCTTTTAATTTTTCTTTCCCTGGCTAAGGTTAATTGCTGTGAACTACAGGGGAATGTCACCTCCACTTACCTGTGCCCTGTTGCTTTGTATTCAGAAAGCTCTCAGGCTCCCGTGATTCTTCACAAAGAATTAAAATTGCCACGAGGAGAGAAAATATAGTTACTGCCATTCAGTTCCACTATATTGTATTGGGATGATAGGCAGCAATGGTGCCTCACTGAAATAGAGCCTTAAAATACAATTAGTTGCAGTTCTGTAGATTGCAGAGCCAGTTATTCCGTGCTCCTGCCCATAGGGCCTTCCATGCATCTGCTGATGAAAAGGCTGCTGTTTCCCAAACGTCAGGTACTTTTGCAAGAAATGAGCAGCGGGAAGGGAAAATGACAAAGGCTGTTCCCTTGCTCTGTAAAGCAATTTTTGCAAAAATTTATTCTCTGTCAAGCAAACTGCCTGGAAAAAAAAAAAAAGCAGTCAGCCACTTTTTCTAAGAGGAAGCTTGAACACGTCTCAGATTGAGTCATATTAAAATGAATTAATGCCAACAGCTGGCCTCCCAATCATTAATTGAAAAACAAAAAATACCCCAAGCTTTAAGCGTCACTAAAAAAATAATCCTAAACAAACAAACAAAAGCAGCAAACCAAAAGCATGACAGACCAGTTGCCATCATGATGTACCCGAACAGGACAAAACTTGTCCCCTGAGCCGTCCTGGGCTTGGGCGCTGACTCTGCAAACGCTCCCAAGATTCTGCCGCAGAGCCAGGCTGGCAGGTCGCGTCCTGGGCCACCCAGGACACAGGCAGAGCAGCAAGGGTAGGAGGAACCCTCATGGGGAACTGCCGAAAGCCATGCTTGGGGGAAAAAAAAAAAAAAATCTTAGGCAGGGTTCGCTGCGTGACTGTTTTGGGATTGTCAAGGAAATAAAGCCCCAGGAAACAGAGGAGCTTGGGACAATGTTTCGGAAGGCTTGCGTTCAATTCAGGTCCTGGATGAAGATTTGGCCATCATCCCAAATGCTAGGAGGTTTTCCTTTACTATGTAATTCTCTAAAAACGACATGCACATTGCATTTCTACTTTTGTCCATAAATACCAGTCAATTAGCAAGTTTCATTAAAGCAAGTAAGTTTGTAGCATTTTAAAGGAAATATAATGTGTTAACGTAAGTTAGAAGAGCCACAGAAACATACTGCTTGTATGAAAAAACGCACCGTGGTGAAATGGCTATTTTCCTTTCACAGCAGGTCAGATATAACAAGCTTCCTACTCAAAACCCACGATGGAAAATATCCACTCATTTCTGGAGATCTAGTGAGAGGGAGACACAGACATCTGAGCAGCTAAATATAGCTCTGGATAATAGTGCTTTGTACAGTAAGTTCTAGTGTCTCTTAACTTAATATGGGAATTGATACAAAAATAAAACGTTTCCAAAGCCCATCTCTGCTTGTGTGCTCACCAGGACTCACACCACCAAATTTCAGTCCCTGCCGAAATTACTCTGCAGCTTTTGTCTTGCACTGTCTCGTATGCCAAGAAGACAGAATAATGATGTCCAGCACAAAAGGCCACATATATTGAGATATATAAAGGTTACTCCACAGAAAGTCAATATGAGAACTGCACTCAGAGGGCCTTGTCCTTTAGCATTTCTGCAAGAGTGATAAGCTAAGTTTAATTAGAGGAGTTTAGGTCTTGGTCAGAGATTTCCCCAACCCAAAATGCCAGTGGTTCAATTTTGCAGTGTTTGTTATTGGACACATGCCCTTTGGATCAGCTTCAGGTTGCTGAAGCTTGGGGTCAGGCTTGGGCGGGTACTGCTGCAGCAGCGCTGCAAAGCCAACGAGGAGGAAAAGGAGCTGGTAAGAACAGCGAAGAGCCGTGCTAGTGACACATGGCTTTCTCGTATTTCTCATCCCATCTTGCTGCAAGGCAAACATGTTGGACCCAGGTGCGATTGCACTTGCAGTGATTTAAATTCAAATTTCCCAGGCACCATCCGCACTATCCTGTCCCTTGCTCAGCCACAGGGCGTGCAGGACTCATCAGCCTGCACAATTTGGGTCAGGAAGGACCTCCATGCAGCAGAGGTGACACCCCAAGAAGCAGGGCTACAGGTGGCAAGAAATTCAGAGCAGAAATGGGCTCCATCACTGGTCATTTCCCATTGCAAGCACCTTTGGCTGGGGATCTTGGTGCGGTGCTTTCTCTCTCCCCCGCTCAGACAATGCGCTGGATGATATCCAGCCATTAACAGGTTTGTCAACTGTATTGACCCGTCTAAAAGGTAAACCTGTATGTCAGCTTCATCTTGTGTAACATTAAAGAAAATAAAAATATTTCTTTTTAAAAAAAGAAGGCATTTGCTCTTACAGCTCACATGGAAAATAAAATGCAAACAAAATAAGGTGTGTTTTCCTCTATTTCCACTTGATATTATCCACTTTCAAAGTTAGAAAGTTATGAAGCTTGCTGGGAAGCATAATTCAATAAATATACAAATAAAGAAAATATCGACAAGCTTGATTTCAAAGGTCACAAGAAGGGGGTGAGAGCCATGCTTTTAGCCTTCTCCTCCCTCTTTCCAGACCTCCTCAAATGTTAAAAAGCTGTGCCCTGCCCCGGGGGCGAGGTGGGAGCTCTTGCAGGTAGCAGCTGAATTCAGAGCCTCTTTAAGCCAATGAACTGGAATTCAACCTTGCACATCCATTTAAAGGTAACCAGTCCAGGAGAAAGTTGTAAATAATTTGGTGACCACCAGCCGCTGTGACTGTCAGCTCCAGCTCACCATGAGCCCTGTCTCACGAATGACCAGGGCTGATCTGGGGCTGTCCCACACATGTGGCAGCAGTGCAAGATGGGTTCCCAAACCTTCCCCAGCCATGGAAGCTCACAAAGGACCTGCCCAAAGACAACACACAGGAGAAGAAAGTCAAAGTTTCTTGCCTTTAGGCTGGATGAAGCCACGTGATGACAGAGAAGGGGGCACCTTGAGCTGCCCCACCACTGTGACGCAGAGCACACCCCAAAGCAGATGCAAGACAGGGATGTTCTCCCTTCCCCACCACAACTACAGCTCCCCAAGATATTTTCTCCAGCTGGCTCCTGTTCACAGCATCCCACACCTATCAGGATGCAGCAGGAAGCCTGGCACCCTCCATGCTCTCATCCTCCTTGCCAAAGGCATCTGAGAGAAGTCCCCTCACCACCCCAAAGACACAGGAAAAGGGACTGCAGGATAATGTGGACAATTCTGAAAAGCAATGAGCATCATACCCTTACGGATTAGCTAGGGTGGCAGGAACTGAAATGACATTTGTATTGTGGCTTGGCCAAACCAAACACCTCAGTTCAAGGGTGATGTTAGAGAGCAAGGTTTGGGTAAGACCATGAATGTTCATTCATGCCTTTGTTCTCAATTCAAGAATGTGAAGGCTGCAGCAGCCTTACAACTAACAGCCACGGCATGCATTGAATTGCCAAAGCTTGTAAAATCTGATTTACTCAGCGAGGGGGAAGGGGAAGTCATTTAGTTTGAGTCATAAGAGGTCTTGATACAATGTAAGCTTCATCACGTCTGAAGAAACAGCTCACTCCCTGGACGAATATCAAAAGGCTGCTGTGTATAGCCTTGATAACACAACAGAGAACAATTCCTAGCGCTGAAGATTACAAGATCTTTGTATCAGCTGCTCTTCAGGACAGCTTCTCTTGCATTATACCACCTGATGGGCACTCCAGGTTTATGGTTAACTCTTCAGGGGTCCATGACTCTGAAAGCAAGAAGATACAAGCTCTGCAGAAGTTTTTATACTATGAGTACAGTAAAAAAAATAATAATGCAGCCCAGACATAAATAGCAATGCCTTTGCCTGCCTGAGGTTTTCACTGTCTGGAGCCTCACCTGCTCTAGGAGTCAGAGAGTCTGCAACTCTGCTGCAGGTGAAAAAAGGCAGGCAGGAGGGCTTGGGGTAATTCTGCCTTTGTGCCCTCCACAGAAAACACAGGGGGTGGGTAATACCTGGACTGGTCCGTAAGGCTCTGCTGGCTCAGAGACCCCTGTTCTGTGGCCCAAGTACTGTCTGGGCCCCATGAAGAGGGATGATGCTATAAGACCCACAAGTAGGGGAAAAGAAAGCTTAAACTCAGCTGAGAACAAAATTTTATTCTGTACCTTAGCTTCTAAGGTTGGGGAGGACTTTTTATTGCTGGTGACATTCGTTTCTGGAAAGGAGAGGAACACACATCCGTGGGAGGGGAGAATAAACTTTGTCACACACCCCATGAGGCTGTGTAAAGTAGCTGAGTGGGAGAATTTCTGACACCTCCCCGTGCTGGAGTAAACCCAAAAGTGTGGGCCAAGACTCCTGCAAGAGCCTCCCCTGGGGAGACATGGGAATAGCACAGCCAATCCTGCCTCTCTGGGAGACCTGCTCGCCAGCACTCCCACAGCCTCGGCTAGAAGCTGAATTCACAAATGGCACAGAGATGCAAGGGACCAGCAGGGGAAAGGGAAAGGTTAGCTGAGGTTGCTACCACTATGGCCCAACCAGAGCAAATGGCAAACAAGAACAGACCCCTGTAGAGCAGCACTGGGGAAAAACCAGGGCACATGTTGCAAATGTTCCCCTGTGCTCATTGTCTCCTTTCTGCTCTTACAAGAATGAATGTAAAAAACAAAACCTACTTTGTGGAAAGAAACACTATGGAAGCCATAAGCAGAAAGAGTAATCGATGCAGGTTGTACTTTGGACAGCCATTTCCACTTGCCTGCATACCAGAGCATATGGATTATTCCTGCTACCATAGATGAGCAGCGCCAGACGCAGTGGGGTGAGATGCTGCTTTATTACCAGCCCCCTGTGGTAAGAAAAGACACCAGACTTGAGCTCCTGTGCATTCTCCTGGGGAGCCTGCAGCACCAGACAGTATGTACCTTCAGTGTTTTCACTTAGTAGGTAGGACATCCACTTGGTCTTGTCATAGATAACAAGCAGTTTTGACATGCCTGCAGAAGATGTGCCTTCAGGGTGGCAGCCCCATGGGTCCCACATTCCTACTTTTTCAGTCAATTCCTTCACATCACACCGATGCCAACTGTTCAACCGCTCCCGTCAGTGAATTTGCTCTACAAACAGTAGTTTTACAAAGAAATCACTCCAGCAGTGGAGGCTGGGATGCTCAATGGTACAGCTGACTACAGCTGTGTGTACTGAAATGACAGCGCTGTAGACAGAGGTCTCAAGACATCAGTTAGGTCACACAAAGCTGATGATACAGTACCCCGCAATGATACCGTACACCGTAGATACTTGTAGACTGGGGCTGAGGTGAGTATAGCTCTCCATAGCAGAGATTCACTAGATCTAAGGAGAATGAAGTGTGGCAGATTCCCATGCCTACGCATAGTTTTTGCTATAGCAGCAGTTTTCCACGTGCTCACGGTTGCTTCTTGCCTTGGCTGTATGGTACGACTACCAGCAGTGGGCACATGCCCACCTTCTGGCATGTAACTCTGCAGGTATAGTCTGTAACAAATGTGAAATATCTGCTGTGACTGAGGCCAGCTGTGCTAGCAACATGCCCAATAGGACCACTGGACCACTACCTAGTAGAAAAACGACTCCCTGTCCAGTGCTCAGACACTCTCAAGGGGCACTCTGAATCTGCACGGATGACTGCAGGCCCACGATGCGGTATTTTTTTAGCACTCAACAAGCAGATGGACGTTTGTGAC
This sequence comes from Alca torda, assembly GCA_008658365.1. NCBI lineage: Eukaryota > Metazoa > Chordata > Aves > Charadriiformes > Alcidae > Alca > Alca torda. Next base: position 76,040,740 of record CM018077.1, on the reverse strand, counting down.
TGGTTTCTCCCAGCCAAACTTCCTGCAGAGGGATGACTAGTTTCCAGAGTGTTAAACAGACATGTGACCACGGCCAAATGCCAGATGGCTGGAAAGAGTATTGGAGCAGCCCCCATGACGAATGTCTAGCTTTGGCTGCCAGCATCACATACCATATGTATCAGCTCCCAGATAGGAAGGCCTGGCTGCTAGTTGAGTGTGACACGGGGATACTACATAGCACAATTTTTAGTGATGCCATCATACAATAGCACAGAAAGAAGAAAGTTTTTTCTTTCCCTCACTTCCTTCGCTGCACAAAGGGATCTGTTTCAAAAGCCCTTCTATTTATGGTGTGGATGGAAAAAGCTGTTTCAAAGGCAGGACACCTAGCTTTGTGCAGGCCTCCTGCTGAGCAGGAGATACAATTTTTGCTTCAGGACACACAATTTTTGTTTAATTCTCAGAACAGATGACTTCAGGGAGTGATGAAGCATTGAGGTGTAGGTGGGTACTGTAGTTTGTGCTACTTAATCAGCTGTGGGTTAGTGGTAGGGAAGCTGATGCTTGCTGTTGAAAGGCCTACAAAGTTACAAGTCTACCTTAAAGCCTCATGCAATGTATTTAAGGTTACTGGGTCCCCCGGGGCACCCACAACAGCAGAGCCTCCTAAGCACCCTGGCTCTTTGCTCTCACTTGTAATCAGCATTTAACCAGGGGATTTGTGTCTGCATTTGATTCATGGTACAGCCATTACCCACGCTGATGCTTGTAATCAGGAGCAGAACACAAGTGGAAAGGAAAATAAGGAAAGAAAGGAAAAAAGCCTCCATGTGGCATCACTCTATGCAAACATGAACTCCAGCTGCAGCTTCATGACCTCTTCATGCTGATTAACACTGGGCTGCCACTAAAACAGTCAGCCCTCACCTTCCTGCCTGCCCCATCATGAGCTGGACCAGGAAATCTGTCTGAATGCTATTTTACAATTATTTAATCAAGTTCCTTTTCATTTGGATCAATTACCTGAGCTGGCGTACTGCTCAGCTCACCCAAGCACAGGAGGCAGCAGGAGAGCGTGGTCAGCAGCAGCAGTTCACACCCAGGTTAGCTAAAATCTGTTGTCTTACAAGCAACAGCCTCACAGTGTGCCAGTCTTAACCTGCCTCAACATATTCTCACATGCACATTGACACAGCTTGCAAAAAGCGTAGCCAGTTTCAGAGGCATTCAAATGGTACGCCACATCAACAACATCCAAATCAGTGATCTGCCTGGACTGATTTCATTTATGCTTTAGTCTGCGAGATGCTTATGCGAGACATGCAATGAAGCTAGGACTTTGAAGACTTCTAATGAGAGTGAGCACACAAGACAAACAGCTGGCAGACAAGTTATAACAACCAAAAAGAAACCCCAAAAGATAGTCTCCTATTTTTTTTTTTTAAAAAGGACTTTGTTGCTGTTTTTATTTTCAAGAAATACGTACACTTGGAGACAAAGCTGAAGCTTTTTTTGCCCTTGATGTCTAAGTGGCAATCTCCAAATGCAAATTTCAGCCACAAGACAGCATTTAACCTGTATCAGCAGAGCGCTCTGATCCCTGGATGGGATTTTGGCACTCTAGTCCGTTAACTTATATTTACATTCCAGAGGTGGAGATTGGTTCAGAGGATGTCTAAGGATGGAAACAAGGCAGGAAGATTTATCTCTTTATCACGTGGAATGGTGCTTGGTCCTTCTGGGAAGTTCAAGTCTCTTTGTAGTTAGCAGCCGGGCCAGTCCATTCATCAGCATCATAAATATGGTCAAGGACATCACGAGCACATAGTGGCTAATGCTGCAAGGAGAAGACAGAGAAAAGAAGTGAGAGAAAAATGAAAATTTGCAGAGTAAAAAAAAAAAATAATCACATGAACAACCCTGTAAATATTTTTATTTCCTTTTAACTAGGCCTAATTATTGGGCTAGTATGTCATTTTATATATTCTGCTCCTAGAAGACAACTATCACAGCAGCACTATCATGTAAAAACCAAAGTCTGTGACAAAATAAAATGGTGGGGACAACAGAAAACAAAACTGAGCGTATACCAACTGAGTAAGAGGTACTGGCTGTATTTTTCATTCAAGTGGGTAATTCAAGGTATGTGGCTGAAGCCATTGCAAAACTTCCATTTGCTGTGAACTGATAACGCAGAATCGAGGGAGAACTTGCCATCAGGTAGACATTCCTTGCTAGTGAGACAGCTCAGATATTTATGTAATCTGAAGTGCAATTTTCTAGAGAAAACACTATTCCAGTGAGGAGCAGCTTTAAGAAAAAAAAAAAAAACCACTACTTTTTCACTCAAGTTTTCTAAAAATTGCAGAATTCTCTGCTGTGGTAACACATGGTTTCAAAGAGATTAAACAAATGAGTTCAAGAGTGGCTAATAAACACAATTTGAAGATGCAGCTTCTGGGTTAGCAAGTCCTTTAAGTCACTAATGATTAAAAAGATAAAAAGCAGAAAGCGTGTTCTCCAATTGCTCAAATTCTGGTACCTGATGTTCACTAGTGTTCAGATTTAGGGTTAGACTGAGATTTGACCTAGGATATTCAGCATCCTGTGTTCAATGTCTGAATCAAGCCGCTATTAATGTAAACCACTAGCCATTAAGAAATTAGAATTTTCCCAAATCCAGTGGCATTTCAGGCTGGAGTTGCAGAAGAAACACTACTGCACCCATGTCCATCACACATCCAGTGAAATTGTTTGCTTTTTTCCTGGGATTACTGAAGATACTGTAATTCTGACATGAGAAGCACCCATACCCACTATTTCAAAGCAGATGGCTCTTTAGGATGAGTGGGGTAACTTCAGACTCTATGAAATCTGAGTTTAGTCACAAAAGAGGATTGCAAGGAGCACTTACTGGTTTAATGACCTGGAATTTCTGCCAGAGGACTCATTCAGTTTGAGAGTTTAGCCACGGAAGAGCAGTAAAGCTCATAATGCCGACACTATCAATCCTCACGACCCTGAGACTGTGACAATTCTGGCACTAGCCCTGTGCAATTTAGCTCTTGTGAAGTGGAGAAGCACCAGCTCTTAACAAAGCTGGGCCGCTAACCAGAGTGAGAGAATAAAAGTAATCCAAAAAGTTCACACTAATGAGCGGGAGCTCTTCTACAGCCAGGATACCAGCAACCAAAGGAGCTGGAGTCTGACCAAATTGGATGGAAAACACTGAAAGGGACTTGACTCATACTACAAGATTTTTCTGTTTCAGTTGAGTCTGACTAAACCTTCGCACAAATACCTTGCTCAAATTACATAGTTTTAAGAAATCAATTACAAAATTCCACTGGCATAAATGGGCTTAGACCTCAACAAGCATAATCCACCCCGACAGCCTGCAACTTGCATCTCTGTAAACTCCCGCCTGTACGCAGCACAACTGAAAACACTCACTAACGTGAACAACTCAAGATTTAAAACATCAGACAGGAGTCACCTTTCCTACATGCCTTTCCTATAAGCACCTCCAGTGTTAGCTAAGCACATGAGCATGCCTACATGAGCCGTGCTGTGGGGAAGGTCTAAGACACAGAGAGAGCATGAAGTCGGGCACAACGCCTACTTCCACCTGGTCAGCGTACTTCGGACTTTGTAGTTCGCAGCACATTTACAATAACAAAGATAACACAAGTCCCTCAAGAGCTGCCCTCAGAAGTCCCACCTGGGTGTGTTACAGATTCGGTTTCAGTTCTCCATGGGAAAGGACATGTTGACAACCAAAAGTCAAACCCTTGTTGCAGTTATCTTCATGGTGTAATGTGCCCTTAGGGACTGTACATGCACCCCAGATACAGAAGTTTGCATGGCTCTTAAGGGAACAGCCACTATGGTAAATAGCTGGATGGCTTACCGCCTCATTGAGGTAATTGACCTGTTACTGGTAACACCAGTGTCACTGGTAACACCTCAAATTTCCTTCTCACCTGGCAGCAGAATTGTAGTTTTTCATTTAAGTAGCAACACCACTTTCCTCCTAGATTTCAAAGAAAGCTTGAATGAGAAATCTGAAAATCAGAAGCCAAATGAAGACCCTGCCTTTTTTCCTACAGACACCCTGAGACAGTCACCTGAGGATCAGCTTCTTGCTGCTGTCAGTATAGTCCTTACACAGGCATCTGAGTTCCCGTCTGCACCAAAAGGAGCTTTTCCAGATGTGGGTGATAATCAATGATTTCGGGGGGCATTGAGAGGGGTTTTCTGAAAGGAAAAAACTCTCCACTAACTCTGCTTAGCTGCCTGTCAGTTGAGGGACTGGTTCTTCCGTATTTTTGTAAAGAAAAATGCTGCACACACTTCTCCCTTGCTATACCGCAAAAGGCTGAATAGTTATGCTCCTTTATTAAAATATCAGATGTTCAGAGTAAAGATATATATATATATCATGCCACAGAGCACAATTAAAAACAATTTCAGTCTACTTGTCACATAATTACAAACAGCCAGCATCTCTGGGGCTACCAGCAACTGGCACTGCATTGCCTGCAGACAGCTCTGCTTGGTAAATTACTTCTCAGGCTGGGGTAACACTGTAATTAAACAAACAAATAAAACAAGACTCTTACAGGTATATGCCACAACAGCAGTGGCAAAATCTTGATCCCTATACGTCCCAGAACTGCACACCCTTGGCTGGATCTGTAGGCACAGTGAAGGAGCTCATTCTCAAAACAAGCTTCCTCCATCAGAAGTCAAACCTGAGCTAATAAGAAAAAGGAGCCAGATTCTAGGCTCCAGGCAAGTCAGATCCATGTGGAGGAAGAAGAGACATTAAACAGGTATAAGAGAATGGCAAAGTGGGGCAATGTTTATAAAGGATGAGATGGGCAGGGACAGGTAATGGTAGAGAAGAGGAAGCTGGTGTAGGGGATCATGGATGATCTAGGATAAGGCAGCACTGTTCAATGGAAAGGCAAGTGCCCTATGTATGGATAAAGGTCAACAGGTAAAGCTGGTGCTAGGAAAAATTTTTATCAGGGAGGAAGACACCTGTTTCGGTGGCATGGAACCAAATGGAGAACATATGAGGTACTACCACCTCCTGGCTTTGTTTGTGACAGTATACATCAGTGAGAAGTACTAATCAAAGACAAGAAGAATCAAAGATCAGTAAAAAAATGAGGGAGGGTGGCAGGGGGGAATCAACATTGCTCCAAAACGTGGCTTTCTCCCAAGACAGGCTAATTCCTAAGATGGCAGACCTGATTACAAGCTGGGAAGACAGGAAGATGGAGTAAGTTACCATAGCAATTAAAAAACTAGAAATAAAACAAGTAAAACAAAAACAACTTGTGCAAGGACTTGGAAGAGCACTCTCCAGAAGAGTCTGAGGACCTTATTTCTACACGACATGCTACTTTGAACTGTGGGATTATTCCCAAGCACACACTGAGACCCCAGATTTACATTCTTAATTTAGTCTCCTGCATTTCCAGCCAGGATCCCACACCCTCTCTCCTTTGTTTCACACAAAACAAACCATGAAGCACATCACTCCTAGCTGCTTTTTTAGAAATTGTTGGTAAACACTGTTTTCCTCCTAGTTACAAGACCTTTGTTTTAATACTCAGACCTAGAAGCACCAGCATCCCAAACCTGAAATCTATTCTGTTATCCTAAAACCTAAAAAAGTCTCCTGTGCTTTATCTGTGTCCCCTGAACCTTAAAACTGCAGAGGAACAGTTAAGATTTTATCTTTGTCTTTATGTTTCAGCAACTGTTACAAAAAGAGGAAGGGAGTAGTACAGTATGTGTCTGTATAAAACTATATAATACTGCCATATAAACAAGCTTTAGGATTTATCTTGACTATCTGAATACACAGCTATTTACAAATTGTATATACTGTATGGATATAGTAGGCTTTAAAGGTTTTATCTGTCTACAAAGATCTAATAGATAGAGATAGACAAACATACCTTTTAAGCCATAGAGAAACTATTTTAGTGACAAACAAGCCAAAAAGCAAACTATTCTATTTGTTTCAGAAATAAAAGAATCTGTCAGAACAAACTCCTCATGATCACATACCACACATTGATACATCAAAAGATACATCAAAAATACTAGAAAAATTGCATTATCATTTTTATGAAATGTAATGGTGTGTTCTTTTAGGGCATATGATGCAATTTAGGGTGATCTCAAGGTATATAGGTAGAGGGTAAGGTTGGGAGACCTCAGCAGCTTGCGTAAGCCACTGCCACAAGTTCTGCATTCATTGCAAGATTATCATCCCATTATATCAAAACAATGAAAAGCACTCTCTGAAAAACAGGTTCACATTGATCTTGGCATGACCATTAAGCAAAGGGGCTTTAAAACTTTCTAAGCCATAAATATTTATGGTAATTGATAATTTACTGAGGGGAGGGAATCAATGGCGCGTTGTTAATTTGCTGAATGTGGTAATACAGGACTGTATGTTGGATCTGTTGTTGCTCAGCATTTCATTAATGATTTGGAAGAGTAGGAAAAGTCAAAATCTCTCTTGTTCAAAGACAATACGTAAGTGGCATGGTGAATTCAACCAGGAGAACAAAGACATCATGTTGTTAAGGCAGATATGAGGCACAGTAAAATGACATGTGATGTGGTTAAGGCACGGTAGAATGAGATGAAAGAGTGAGGAGTTAGGGGTGAAATTAAAAAAAAAAAAAGAAAAAAGGAAATACGTCAGTTCAGTAAACAAACCCTACCTCCAACAAATAAGAGAGATCCACTAGGAAACAAAACCACCATAAAAAAAAGCAGTGAAGGTCCTAGTTTTATAGCAAGGGATTTAAAACCAGCTCTTACACATGAAACTTCTGAGCACTGGTATCGGAAAACCCAAGTATTGCCTAATGAGGGTTTCTGACTGAACTTGCAGATTCTTGTAGAGAGAAGACATACAAAAGTTTTGAAGCGTGGTAATGCGAAAATCCATAGAAAGCTATCACCACAAAAAAGAATGAGTACGGAAATACACATCAGATTCTTTGCAAATGCGGCACATATACCACTGGACTTTAGAGGAACGAATCTTCACTCGGAAATTAAAAATGCTGCTTTTCCACCTATGATTTCAATGATGTGGCAACTAGTCATATAAAATGAACCCTGATAATTGCACTTGCACACGCACACACGTCCTTATCAGTGCCACACAAAAAAAAAAAGGAAAAAAAGAAATATGAGAGCAGCTATCCCTAAGGGCGCTCCTATTCCTTGTTCTGTGAAATCCTACACAGGTTTTGTTGAGATACAAACAGTTGGGAAAAAAAGAACCGTCATTTCCTTAACTGACTCAGCCTTCTCGGGAAAATTTTGGCAACACCTAAAATGTCAACTGAGATGGGATATTTTCAGACCTTGTGATTAAAGCAACAACAGACAACACTGCAGCGGGAATGCCACAGAGCTGTCACTGCAGTTGCAACAGGAGGACAGGAAAGAGCCATGTTAGCACCTCTCTCCCGCTGGTTTTGGGAATTGCTCAAAACCCCATGAAGCTCATCTTCCCTTTCAGGAATAAGCAGAAAAAACAAACAAACAAACAAAATCTTCTGCTGTTGTGTGCTAATTTTGCCAAGCCTGAGGATCACACATTAGAAATCTACTCAGAGGAGAAGGGTCAGGTGCCAAAACATTGCTCATGCTAGGTAAAAGAAGGACCAGTTCAGCTCTGCGCCTATGGATTCACCTCTTTTCTTATGCAACCTAGTCATTTTTATCTTATGTCCATATGCACACATACATATAAAACATACATAAAGAAACTACAATAAAATAACGTAGGTGGCAGAGTCAAGCACTCAAAAGTGAAGTAATGACAAATTTAAGGCTGCCTGAGCATTATGCGTTACCACGTTAAAAATTAATCACAAATTACTCTTTTGAAAGGACATTTTCAGTGCTTAAAACACACATGGAGAGGCAGAATTACGGTTGTGCATAATGAGCTCCCCTAAACTCCTCGCGATAAGGCAAACTTCCAGCTGAAATGGATCCAACAATCTATCACCGTTGCAAATCTCTACACAACGAAGACCGTGTATCAGAGAGGAAGTTTTTGGGTACTTGTATCAATTTATATTTTTGCTTGCTAACCCTCAATTAGCAAAGCTTCTTGCCCAGCAGAACAGAGCTTTTCCGAGGTCTTTAATATCCTTATTGATTGGCATAGGAATTCAAACCAAAAGATGAGGCCATCTGATTTACCACAAACTGACCAAAGGAAGTGTGATGTTAAAGCAGCGTTTCCACTATTTGATTTAACTGTATCTCCTCCCATTAAGAACCTTCAAAAGATAGCTACAAGCAGGAATATTTACTTCCAGAGAAAACAGGCAGAATATGTGTGCACACATGCGTACGCACATGCATGTGCTGGAGGAAACGTTGGGGCTCAGCAAAGCCCAGGGTAGATGTAGACTGAACAGAATATTAACAATGGGTCACTATTCAACTTCTGTTTAAATAACACCGTCAAGTGACCAGATTGGCTGGATTATTAACAACACATTCCCTACTAAGCTAATTACAGCATATTATCTATTTCCACAACTCAGGGAACATAAATCTGAAACGCGTATTCCTTGTATTTGTTATTTCTGGACTATTCACAAATAAGACTGCACAGCTGAAAACGTACCCCATGATGTATGCTGTGGAGGCTAGTACGACTCATAATGCAAAACAAATTATCTCATTTTAGCTGTGATTTCTATGTTTAAATCCTGCAGATTTACTCTTCCCCAACTAGGAGGAGGATAAATGCACGGGTCTTGGTAGCCACCAAGATATTTGCACAAGGTTCATTAATTCACAGGGGATTGTACATGGAGGCTTAAGTAGATTCAAGACAATTAACAATTTTGATAAATTTTTATTTTAACAGTGATTACAACTAATTACAATGCAAAACAGCAATTAAAATAATTTTTTGTGTAATTATTGTTCTTCAGAAATCAAACAAATCCTATTAACTGTAGTTCTTGCCATGTTAGATTCATTACTCCATGTTGCTCTGGCACGGATTTTAAGACACAAGGTTTAGCTTGGGACATTTGTGCGTGTATACGTGCGTACACATATGTGCACATGCATTTTAAGTACAGGGAACATCACTGAAGCATTTGATTAAGCAGAGTAATTGGAAAAAACTACAAGACTTCCGAGTAGATAAACAACAATATTAACCTATGAGCCTTTTAAAAATGCAATGGAGGCAAAAAAATACTGTACCTTGTTCCAATATCCAGCCAGCTTCCATAATCTTTAACCAAAAAGAAAAAATGCTAGGAAAAAAAATGACTTTGATTAGTACATCAACATTGCACAATTTGAAGCACAAAATTAAAACCCATGTTTTCAGGCTGTTTACTCCAAGTTTCTAATTCTTCAAGTAGAACAAGGGCAAGACCTTTCCAGGAATGCTCAGTTGAACCAAAGCAAAGTCTAGGAGCCAGAAATACATGGTATCAAACACAAACAGCTAAAAATGGATTAAGTTCTGTCAAGGTGGGCTTGCAAGAAACAGAAGATTACCAGCAGAGAACTTTTTCAATATGAAAAGTCAAGCCACCTTATTATTTGAAATAACAGTATCCCAAATAACACCTAGTGCCAAAGAGAAGGCTGCATATTGTTTTCATGGAATTCCGTCACAGATTTCTTTGGGCAGCTCTGGCAGTTCCCCACCTGTAAAATGGGAATAATTCTGGGAGAAGAGAGCACATGTCTATTAGTGAATCCCCCAAATTCTAGCTGGTGGCCATGTTGATTCAAGACCACAAACCAGTTCTCTCTCTTTTTTTTTTTTTCCCCTGCCAACTTTCTAATTTTTTTATATACACACAGCTCCTGCATCTCAAACCTCTTTGGTAATATTTTGTTTTGTACACCAAGTACATATTTGCTAATTGTCTTAAAATAGCTAAACCAAAATAGGAGAATACGTGAGACATAAGACCTGAATATACTGGGCCTTGCTACACACCAGTAACTCTTCTTTTGGTCTAGTTAGACTGATTTTATTAGTGAAATGCTATGCGTGTGGTTTACTGGTATGTTAATCCTTTTCCTGTGGAAGTTATAAAAACAAAAATCAGATTAATCACACAGATTTATTTGAAACTACCCAAAACTATACCTCATTCATTTCTCACTCTACAGACAAATTAGTCGCCGTTTGGTTTTTCACTCACTGTTTTTCATAGCAGGTGAGATCCACAGACCACACTGTACAAGGAAATCATATCAGGAATGCTTCCTCCAAAGGTACGAAACTCAAACAGCATGCACCAAGTGAGAACACCAGTTCTACCCGCTGCTTTGGAAGGGTTTCTGTTTACCTTATGATACCCAGGGGCACTACTTGCTGGGCTGAAGACAGTTTGAAGGGGCAACAAAAATGTGCTTTTAATCTATAAAAATTATGTTGGGGTATTGTTCAGCTTTGGGTTGGTTTTAGCTAGCTTGGTTTGTGGAGGCAGGCTTTCTGAAGACAGCATTTTCTAACAGCTTATTACAAAGGACATAAATTGTTTTTTTGGGTATCGCTGATCCCCTAGATTCTGACAACTCTAACGGAGCTGGTGGGTAACGCATTTCTTCTTTTACTCTCTTTTTGAGGGGAAGGTGGGGTAAGTGAAGGGTTCAGAATTCTGGAAAAATTAACTAAACTCTGCACACAACTAAACACAATATTCTTATTTAAATTCTTCCTAAGAATTTGACTGGAAAGCACATGAAAAACTCAGAACGATAACTAATTACTTCATTTTTGTCTCTTATTATTATTATTAGAATATTGCTTCTTCAGAAGCATTAATTACATGAAATTCAAAGAGCGGTGATTGGAGCAGTTTTATCTCTAAATTATGCTGGGGTTTCAATGCAATTCACTGCCCTAGTTACAAAAACTTTGAAGTCTGAAACAAATTCAGATCTCTCTAGACAGAGTTAGGACAGCCCTCTGCCTCTTGATCTTATTTGAACAGAATGTGCAACAACAACTTACCAAAGCCATAATGTCTGAAATCACAAGAACAATAAGGAAAAGGCTGCAAAGGAAAAAAAAACAAAGAACAAGACCATCAACCTTTATTCATGGCCACAGATGTTACGAGGCTTATTAAAACCCTCATAAAGAAATTAAAACAAGATATGATTTCTTGCACTTGCCTTTCAATCATTCAGATAATATTTCAATTTATTAGAGAACAGTTAAAATACATGGCTAGAACATCTGGCATTTGTAATCTCACCCTGCTTGAAAAAGACATTTCACATTAACAGAGAAACCTAACACGAGTAATTTACTGGAGAACAAGAACGCCTTACAAACAGCACCTGCCCATTCCTGATGCAGGGAGCTCATGTGCCGGTTAGGCCAAATAAAGCTGATTTAGATGTTTCAAGCTGGACTCAAGAGTGGGGGAAGCTGTTTGGCACAGACAGACCGATACCTCAGCCTATCGGTCCTATCCTGACAACCACCCTGCTGGGTAGGAGGCTGCTACAAGAGATGCTTGTCCCCCTTCCAGATCTCTAAGTGCCCATAAGCTGCTCTGGGAAGGCCCAGCATTTTGGTGACAAGCTCCCAAACCCACGGCCCTTTCTGTCAGGCACAAGGTTACTTATGGAAAGTAGGCTGCAGCCAGTAAAAGGAACCAGAAGGGAGCATGCAGAGCTATTTTTTTCCCCCCATTAACCTAATCGTGTTTTCATTAAACTATGTAAATCCTAAATTACATGAAAGCAATTGCTACAACTGGTTAAAGCTAGTTTCTAAGTTAATGACACTAAGGCAATGTTGCAAACAGCGGACTCATTACCAGAGAAGTCTTTAACTAGAATACAGTTAATTTATCAGTACTACCATCATAAATTCATGAAGCTTGTTTTGCGAAATGCTGCAGCACTGCTTGAGCATGTACTGAGGGGACACCCATACTGACGCGGAAGTTTCTGATATAGCCTATGTCAGCTCTGCTTCATTAGTAAATAAGGATGCAACAAACCGACTGTATCTCAGAAGCACTGAAAGGCTTCTCTCCACTTACCTATGGCTCACATAGGATATTACAATCTTGTAGTGCCTAGGAGGCACTCAACTAGAGGGCTGTTTTCACAGGCAAGTCCCAAGAACATATTCTGACAGAACATTCCCCACGAACAGCAAAAAAAATAAATACCTGTAATCTGTAAACAGGGAGTTCAGGAACAATTTGTCCAAATCACAAAAAAAAAAAAAAATCTACTTTTTGCCCTTCTGAACTGCAGGAAGCCTTTCACAACAGAAGGACAACACTAATTTCAGGGAATGTTTATATACTACAGAGACAAGGTTGTCCCCTGTGATGGTTTAATTTATCTAGCAGGGGCAGCAAGAGCAACAAAGAGTGCAGCACAGACTTCAGGATGCGCTGACAATCAGAGCACCACCTCTCCAGGGATCCTGGGCACATCTTGTGGTTTCTGCCTCATTCCCAGGCTGGCGCTGTGGCGGTGTCACTGCTATTGTTACCTGAGCGCAGCTAACTGAAGCTGGCACAAACACCAGCCAGAGTTACAACTACAGCCTCATAGAGCAGCACAGGCGTACTCATGTCACCTGGTTTAAGAAGTTGATAGCGTTTCCCCTCTCACACACTCAGACGCGCATTCTCTAAAAGCTTGTAATATCACTGCTGCTGCCAAGGCAAGCATTCACAAGTTAGGAAATGCTGACCTTTGTGATGCCTGAGGCCTAGAAATGTAAATCACTAGCTAGTCTTCTGAGCAGCCCTGACTCCTCAATGCAGCCCTGCTTGTGTATAAACCTTAGTGAGGAGGACAAATATCCTTCCTTGGGGGTGCAGGGGCAGCCCAAGTACACTGCATGCACAGCTAAGGCAGAGAAGGTAAGAGGGATGGTGAGCTTCGTGCTTCCTTTCCAACAAGAAGTCAGATTTCAGGCTGCCATGTTCCTCATTACTATCACAGAATGGTTTGGATTGGAAGGGAACTTGAAGATCATCTAGTTCCAACTCCCCTGCCATGGGCAGGGACACCTCCCAGTAGACCAGGTTACTCGAAGCCCCATTCAGCCTGGCCTTGAACACCTCCAGGGATGGGGAATCCACAATTTCCCTGGGCAACCTGCTCCAATGTCTCACCACCCTCATAGTGAAAAATTTCTTCCTAATATCTAATCTAAATCTACCCATTTTCATTTAAAACCATTACCCCTCACCCTGTCGCTACACTTCCTGAAAAAGAGTCCCTTCCCTATCTTTCCTGTAGGTCTCCTTTAAGTACTGGAAGGCTACTGTAAGGTCTCCCTGGAGGGTAGGGAGGCCTAACAGTTAAAAAAATAACAATCTTGAGACAGTGAAAAGAGTGAGGGCAGTTCAAGTCTGGATACAGCACTCTGCAAGGCTGGGCACCCGTCCCACATTCTCTCTGTAAAGTCTTTAGAAATGGAGACAGAACTGGCAGCCATCTAGTCATACCGCAAAAAATACGTACCACTGAACACACCTGGGAAGCACTGAACTGCAATGGAAGGGCATGCAGCCTTCTGTTTTTTTTTTAAAGATCCTATTTGTGGTGAGGTCAGTGCAACAAAGCTGTAAATTGGTTACACTATAAATGGGTTCTTTTTAAAATATTGTACTATAGGCAGAGATGCAATAGAAAACAAAAATCAGACTTTAAATTCTGCTCATTTTTCTACATTATGGGAGAAAGTGCTCCTTCTGTGTACTGTCAACAAAGTATATTAAATATCTGATTGTTTCAGACAGGGCCAACACTTCCATTTATACTCATTTATCACTAAGAAAAGAATTCCTGAGCTTGCAAAATCACTGAACAAAATCCCAAACCATAATAACAAACAAAAGTAACAATGTGATCTACTGGGTTATTTTTTTTTTCTAAATTTAGATTGATATTTGACAATTTGAATTCTTGCAAAACAGTTTTGAAACCCTTACTAATGCAGAAATATAGCATTTACTGTACCTCTTGGAAGACAGTTGTGTTGTGACTTGAATGGCTTCGAAAGCACATGATACCAGAACAAATGGGATTACAACCTGTTTAAAACACAAGCTACATTTTGGTTTACAGCCGTATTTACAAAACAACCTGGCAGGTTGTGGAAACATTTTCCTGCTTTTGAAATTATCACAGAATATGTATGTTACAAAAATAAAACATTGGCAAGAAAGAGTAGAAACTAATTTTGCAGGAAGCACTTTTAGTAAATGGATAAAAAAAACCCCTTCCATGGTCATAGCTGAACTGGAGTGAAATAAGCCATGAGGCAATATGGAAAACTATAATTAAAACACATTAATGATCCTCACTTCATTTATCCAGTTTAGAACTAGTGATAAATACTTCAACAAGGCTAGAAGACAGAGCTATTCAGATCCAGTATCTCATGTGACAGGCTGCAGAGCTCCAAGCACAATAGGACAATCTCATCTCAACCACAAAAAAATCTGAATATAGAATATATTCAGCAAGGCAAGGATCACACTGCCCCTCCAAAGCCAAGTCAAGCAAATGTTAACAGTTCAGCAAATGAAGAACCAAACAAGTTAGAAACATGAATGTTGCCTTTTGCTCTTTTCAAAGTTGACATGTAATCCTTAAGTTAGTAGTGTAAATGCATTGCTATAACCTGTTCTCCTGCATCCAGAAGGTTTGCGTTATTGACTTATGTCCTGCAGTATAACACACGCTACGCCTGTAACTTAAGTCTGCTTTCTCTCGGACAGAAGCAGTAGAAAGGCAAAGGCAGGAATTACTGCTTGTTTTAGCAATAACCCATAAATTCCACCTCTCGCTTCCTGTCTGCCTCTTTAGCCCTCCGGCAGATCCTTTACTCAAATATTAAAAAAGAGGTCCCATACCTTGCCTGCAAACAAGTGCAACCCAATCTTTGATAGACTATTAAAAATATAAAAGATAATATTCATTGTAAAATTATAACCTAATCAGTAGATCATTCAAAGCCTGTTCTTAATATAATGTAGATAGAGCTAATAAAATATATATATATCCTCAATGTTTCTGGAGATATTATACTATAGGGAAAGCTTATCTATTTCAAAATAATTATGGTCTTTTCAACACTTAAAATTTCCATTTTAATACAATAAAGCAATCTAATGCAGTTAAATTATACTTCCACGCACTTCAGCTTCTCTCTTTTAGGACACAGAAGGATCCATCTCTTGAAACACTACAAAGGCTGAAAACTTCACACATCGTTAAGAAGGCTAATGGAGCTCAAATACATATGTACGTTTTTATAAATTGCAAATAGCAACCATGTATTTTATGGATTGCTTATTAAACAGTTCTTTGAGAAAATTTCACAAAGGGAAGATTACTAACCTTTAGCACAAGCAAGCCTCCCATCATGAAGGGACTGAACACAGTCAAGAAACAATAGACAGAAGCGGGATCAAAACTAGAAAAACATGAAAAAGGCATTACAACATATCCTTGAAATGGCATTTTCCATTAAAAAACCAGAGCATTTAGTCGCTCCTGTAACACACATAAAAATATACATTTTTAACCAAGGCTTCCAACTTTCTTTTCCCTTGCTCAAATATTAAATTAGCAAGGACAGCCTACCTCACTTGTCTTTCTCTACAGTTTTTCTCTGCTTGTGTCTTTTGAGATGCCATGTTGTTGGTGAGCAGTCAAGCTCTCTCTGCTCACGCTGCCAATAACTTTTAATGAAAACTGAGACAGCCTCATAACCAACAACCTCAGGCTCTTAGGGAACATGTTACAGATAGCAGAAATGAAATAAATTGTTATCATTATTCCACTGACTACTGCTTTAATTCTGCTGCCCTGATTTTCCTAACCAAATTTATATTTAGTACACCAACTGCACGAAGAATTTTTTGTACCCTATGTCTCAAATCAACAAAAAAAATTTACCTGTTAACAGAAGCTATGTTTCCGGTACCAAAAAAGGCTGTCACTATGAAGAAAACCTAGATGTATTTAAGGAAAATACAGCACAGAAATGGCTGCAGTAAAACAAACCATCATTTTCCCCCCTTCATTCCAATTTACTTTCAAAATCCTATCATGAAACTACAAGAAGCTGACCCACTATTACAGCTTTACGCTGCATTAAGAAATACAAAGTATTGCCTAGCTCTACCCAAGATTTCATGCGTGAGTGTGTCAATTTTAAAAGACAAGGACTGCCTGGGTAAGATTTTAGAGCCTGTCTCGAGGCCTCTGCCAGAAAGCTGCAGCTTGTTTTTTCTGGGCCCCTACCTAGCAAGGCAGGAACATCACTGGACCCCAATCCCAGCTGTGCCTTCAAACACACATGCTTTTGCAGAAAGTAATGACATACGTATGTGTACTGCACACCGAAAGAGATGGCTTTATTGAGGAATTGACCATGGAAGAGGTAGCTGGCTATGAAACCAGACTAAAGGTTCCTATGCTACCCCTCCCCATAGTTTTGTTGTCCAAAGGTTATGCTGAGTCTATACATTGCAACACGGGACTCGGAATTTTTTCTGTACTTGACGGAGGAATGACTGGCAGTATCTGTTTAGCTGGAAGTTATCTTATAAACCCTACCATTTTCATCTAGATACAACACTTGCTGCTATATGAGCCCACGGAAGACATTTTTCTACCTCCAGAGCTCATTGGGGCCCATTATAGCTCACATCTCTTCAGTTGAAGAATGGTTTTTAACTGCTTTTTTGCATCAGGCAGACGGTTAGCCAGTGACGATGGCTGCTGTTGCCAGAGCTCCCTCTGGTCCTTCCACTCCTGTTATAGCCCCTGCACTGGATCATATAAGTCTCTGCATAAACAATTTGCTCCCAACTGTTCAGCAGAATTGTCGGGATTCTGCATGCAATATTTTGGAAGGATTAGGTCACCATAACTAAAGAAATTATGCTTCCCAAGAGTATCGCATCATTTCAAGTTTAGTAACACAGCCGTCTGACAGCATAGCACAGTTCTGCCAGTTAAGATTTATTAGAACAACAGTTCTGCAATAAAACAACAAAAAAAAAATAACAGTAGCACATAGGTCTAATCAAAATGCTAAGCATAAGCAATCTGAATCTTCTTCTGGAAGAGCATGCTATAAGGTCCCTCAGCACATGCTGACTTTTGGGCACTATATAGGAATCTTGAGACAAAATACACAGCCCAGAGGGTTGTAGTTGCAGTGTGCCTGCTCTAGTAGAAAAGGTTTCTCTTCTAATATCACTATTTCTAAACATTAAACAGCATCTAAGTTAAAGAAGCCACAACATCTTTTGAGCAGGTGTGTATCATACCTGGTCTCTGCAAAGGAGACCTGCAAATTGTGTATTTTTTCAGGAGCTGAAGAAAATACATTCAAGTGTTTTAGATTAAGACGAGATTAATTTAGAGCTACATTCAAGTGTTAGATTAAAGTAGTACTATGCTGGAGCTTTAAAAAATACAATTGGATTATTTGATTTTTGTTTTGGCTAATTTTTAGCATCTGACAGACAGCAGCAGCTTTACTAAAAGTTAGCTTATTTTTTGTTAAAATAGCAAATTAAATTGATTAATTTACTGCAGGGTGTCTCAGTTGACAGGTTGTTGAACAAATGTTCAATACCTAGCAAATTGGTGTGCCTCCTTCCTTGGTGCTGAACTGTCTTTTCTTAATGAGGTATCTGCCACACTTCCTCTGCTGCAGGTTCCCCAACATCCAACAGTGTTGTCCCAAATTCCAACAGCACAGACTCTCCGACCGTGATCCACCCGCTCAGATTTGATTATTCTACAAACTATAAAGCCTGTTTTTGCAGGAGCCAATATTGAGACAACTCCCTCCCCATCTCCGGCTATGAGAGAATACTAGAATTACATACTAGAATTCCGTATGTTCTAGACTGGCTCATAATTTCTCTCCCACTTGCACACCCATCACCTTTCCTGCCAAATACCTCTCACTTAAATGTAGTCCCACGATGGAAGAGAAAAATGACAACCTTAACAAGTCTGTACAGTATTAGAAAAAAAAATAATACATCAGCTGTAGTTTCAGCTACAGCAGTGCAAAGTAACTGCTATGTTAGTGAACAAACAGCTCTTCCCTCCCAAGTCCATGTAAATTCTAACAGCAGAAACCATGTGTGATATAAATAATGCAAGGCCAGATTCTGGGAACACGTTTCACTAAGAGTCTGCAGGAACTTTCCTTCTCATCTGCCTGGCCATGGCAATGCCTGTCCCTTAACATTTTCTGCTTAGCACACTGCCGTAGTCTAAAAATGAGAAAATGAGAGTAACTTCAATATCACCTTTTCCAACTGCTTTGTGAAGGTTAATAAGTTCCGTCCTGCCAAAATGTGATAAACCAAAACCAGACTGAAAACAGGACTCCTTAGAAGAAAGTTTACCTCAACTGTAATGGTCACAAGAGACCAAACTTTTCAAAGTGGACAAGGAGCCAGATTCCAAAACAGTGCAGTTTGTACTGAGTTGTTTACTACTTTATCAAAAAATACTAAGTACAAGACCACTGTCTTTTAAGCAACATGAGTCAAATCATCTTCGCCAGCTTCTGTTTCCTGTGGCTACCAGGCTAAAAATTTTGATTGTGTGGTCTTTTGAAACAAACCCATCTTTTCCCTGGAATGCAGCAACTGGCAAAAGGATACGAAGAAGAAAGACCTGCGGACGTCATCTAGGTGGAGCTGTCGAAACTGGGTTATATCAGTAGCATAAGCGAAGTTGAAAACAGAAAGCTGGAAAGACAGCAGAAGAAATCAATACCAAGTATCAACCAATGTATTTTTATAGAACCATCATATTTTTACTGAAATGAATGAGAAATAAGCCTACTTCCCTATCAGCTGTTATTAGAGTAGTATTATGAGGACTGCAAACCTTTCCCATATTTTCATTATACTTTAATGAATCTGCCAGAAAGATTGTACAAGTGAGATGATCAAATGAACAGTGGAGCTTCTGCTGTTATCTACACTAAAAATGAGCTTCTATGCCTTAGACTTACCATCATCTTTTTTCATCATAAATATTCCTCCTACACACATGTACTTCCACTGCTCACATGAGCATGTGGATAAAGACCCACAGAACTAAAAGACTGCAATTATCCTCGGTTGACTTATGTCATGGGTGAGAACACTAAAATATTCTCCATCTCTTATACTCAGTTCTCAGCACAGTATCACTTGACCTGAAGAGAAATTGTCTTCATGAAGTTTAAGAGGTCAATGAACTCCTTTTCACTGGGGAAAAGAAAGAATTCAAGTAATAGACATTCAACACTGACGTTTTAATTAAAAATAATCTCACGTAATCAGAGAACTGAGCTGGTTTCTCTAGTACAAGATTTACTTTGTGGCACATATTAACAGGCATTCTAGAGATGATTTTTCTAACCTAAAAATGGGAAGCAGGAGTAAGCATTATTGTTCCTTTCACTTGAAACCAGAAGTCAAGTGACATTATAGGGAGTAACAACAGAAAACTTAACTACAGCTTAAAAACAGAAAAAAAACTACTTTTTTTTCATTTGCATTTGATTAATAAAGTATTCATCACTGTTTAATACTGCTTTAATAGAATTTTATTTTAAAACAAACAGAACATCAGACCATCATTAGACAGGCAAGCATCATAGATGCCTTGTTACAAGATGGAAAAGGTAGAGTGGGTTCTAGAGTGGAAGAGAAAATACATCCCACAGACAACTCTGCTGTGCTAGAAAACTCCAGCTGAAATCATGGCTTCATGTTAAGTATATATTTTTACATTCAGATTCCTTCTCTATCACTTAAGATGCCACAGGACATGCTCACGCAAAGTATCATAACTATACGTAGCATAAACAAAAAGTGATTCCCATTTCCATTTCTGATATTCAGCCCTGAATTGGTAAAGTCTGTTCTCTCTCAAGTTTTAAAACTGTGTCCCTTGCAGGAGAACCACAAAACCACAGTATGTGTCAGGTCTGCTTTGGTGACTGCCTGGGCTCAGATTTCACCTCCTGGCACTTCTTCCTAATTATTATGAGCTGCAAAAGGAAGGAAAGATGTGAACCGCCACTTCTCTTACAAGTGACTCTGGCCACCCCCATGCATCTGTACCCAGGTTCTCTGTGACCTGCACCAAAGACGCCACATTTGGGAGAAGCGAGGGAGAGCTGTGCTGCACCCCTGCTTGACTCCGAGTACCCAGACAGCCCCGCAACCGTCACTTCGGATCTAACCAAATCAATGGCACAGCCACAGTTTGTTAAACCCTTGACTTAGTCTAAAAGCTAAGTAGCAGTGTGAGCAGCATGGGCTTTGAAAATTGCTGACACAATATACTAAATTTTAGGGTGAAAGAACTTGCACTGATACCTATTATAAAACTCCCTCTCTGAGCAAATCAGAGAATGTACTAGTTCCAATTTAGTCTCTGGCTCCTTGTCTGTCTAAGCATAAATAAAACACCATCCTTGAAGAAACAGAGGTCTTTTCAGCCTCTCACGGACATTTGTGACTCTGCCATCAGAATCAAAAAAAAAAGTACAGTGACATTGTACTCTAAAGAGAGTTACTGCACCTTATGCTGAATTAGCACTGCACTTGATGAACAGAGCTTTGCAGCCTACAGAACACACCACTAAGTCAAACTGATTTCCTGCATTCCTAGAAATGGCTCTAATGTGGAATATCTTGAACAACATCAATTATAAATCCCTCTTACAAGGTCACATTACCATTTCATAAAACAGCTGATACTGGCTTCCCAAACTTAAAGAAATACAAAGTGTTCCTCTATAAAAACCACTCAGAACATTTATTATATCCTAGAGGAAAAAATAAAAAGATAAAGCTGATAATTAACCTGACATAGCTAACTGGAGCTGTTACCTTTTGTTTGAGTGAAAGGCCATAGTGCTGCAGTGCTTCTTGCTCCATATTTATCCACACAAACATCAAACCAGACAGGACCAGTGGAAACAGAGCTTCGTACCTGAAGAGCAACATAATAATCACAGTAAGCGCAGTCACTAACAGCAATTTAACATAAATAGTGACATGTTTCTTTTCTTTTTTCTTTACAGAAATGATACACCGAAGACCTAGTGGCATTCTCCCCCCTCTCTCCCCATTTCTGAGAGCACCCACAGTTGTTTGGTTGAAGTTTAAAGCCATACAGTAATTAAATGGTAAAAGTAGGAGAAGCAGAGGCTGCTTCAGCTTTGTCATGTTTTGCACCTATTTACTTATTTGATGGCTGCCACAACATTGGATGAGTGCCCTTTGTGTCATGACTAATTTTAACAAAACTGGAATAAAATTAAAAAGAAACAGGAAAAAAAATACCACATTTGGCATCTGTAAAATAAAAAAAAGCATTACATTTCACTGAAGTCAAATGTTCTTTTCCTTACCACATACCAATCCATCGCAATAGCAGCATCAAGTCACATTCTTCAAGGCAGCTAAGCTATTCTAGCTACACCCCTGATCTCAGAGGAGTACTGCTGGCTTCTACAGCACTCAAACACAGCAAACTAGGAGGATATTTACATGAGAGATTAAAACCCCCGGATAACTTAGGGGTGTAGGCTGTCATTGGATAATACTAGTTTCTCCCTGCCCCTCTAGATCTCAGTTGCACTTCATGGTGCCTCACAGTTTTTTTTTCTTCTTTCAGGATAAAATTATAATACTGACACTGACTGTGACACTAATAATGATAAGATTGTATTTTTTCCTTTTTACTTTTTTCCATCTTGGACACAGACTTGTCTAAAAATGAGAAGATTATTGCAGTTAATCTTGATACTGTTTCTGTGTTGTGTCTCCCCACTAACACAGCTAACAAAGCAGTTTGAAACTGGAATAAAAAAATTCGGATAAACATTTCTGCTTTAATTATCAGAATTACAAGCAGCTAATGAATATGAAGATAACAATGCCTGGGTTGTCAGTAAAAAAAGTACCTGCAAGCCTCAGAGTGGTCTACGCTTGCCTACAAACTGAATCACAGAACAACAGGGGTTGGAAGGGACCTCTGGAGATCATCTAGTCCAACCCCCCTGCCAGAGCAGGGTCACCCAGAGCAGGTTGCACAGGAACGCGTCCAGGCGGGTTTTGAACATCTCCAGAGACGGAGGCTCCACCACCTCTCTGGGCAGCCTGTTCCAGTGCTCTGCCAGTGAATGCCTTCAACTGAGTCAGTGACAACTGGTTGCATGCAACCATGCTCTTCAACTGGCTTCAATACATCCACTTAACTGTACCTAGAGAGGTGCTGTAACTACCTAAGCAAGGCACTGGGTTTTCATTACACAGTATAACAGAGCACTGAGGAGAGAAACATTGGATACTTTTGGCACTGAGCATCGTGCTTTGTTTTTAAAGGATTATTCCAAAGTTTGTTGGTCTATTTGAACATTGTAGGAAGAGAGTAGAGAGCTGTCAACGTGTCAGTGGTCTGGTGGAGGGCCAAGATACAAAGAGGGAGGTTACCAGACTGAGAAAACGTAACATTAATGCTTTATCCAGTAGCCAGGACAGGCTAAGAAGGTGGAGTATAAGAGTGTGCGTGGGGACAGGAGTAAGATTAGGATTAAAATCTTAATGGGGAAGCGGAAGGAAGGAGATTAAAAACAAAAACAAACAGAGATATGCTTCATCTGAAATGAGAGGATCCACAAGAGGCAGCTATTGCAAAATGTCTGCTGCAAGATATTTTATTCCACTTAATTTTCCACTGTAAATCCAGAGGATAAGTGGGAGAGGAGGGGGAAAGAATGGTTCCTATACTCCCCATTAATTATGCTTTTAAGAGCTACTGAGTCTGGGGAAAAAAAAGGGTTGGCTGACACAGTGTTTTCTTCATTTACAAGTTCTGAGAAGTTTGTCTTTTATATGAAAAGAAGCAAGGCCTACTCTTTAGGGGGACTAGCATCCCCTTGCAAAAAGTTACTTCCATGAAAATCTCTCTGAATAGAATTTCCCTCATTTTAGGGCTACCTGTTCCCTGTCACATATCATTTAAGCCATAACTGGACACCAGCGATGAGCAGCTGGGAGAGAAGTTATTTCCCTTTGTTTGAGAGCAGAAAAGCAGATGCCAAAACAACAAAAGACGTAAACTAAAACAGACTTTCTTATTTTGGTGCAAGATTGTTTGAATACATACCCTTCCAGTCACTGCTTGTTCTAGCTGAAAGGAATGTCAACAAAACAGATTGTTTATAATACAAGGAGAAATATTGAAGTTCCCCCAAAATTTTATTTAGGGAACTAAACAAGGAGATAAATAGTGAAACTACAGCAGGAAGCACACGTTACACCTTTGACAGAAATGTTCGTGAGATTCAGCAGACAGTTTCATATTTAGCCCTTGATTGTCATATATAAGATCAATCCAAACAGAGTAAGCAAGAAGTACCCTGTGCTGAGGAGCAGGTAGGTAGACATCAGGGAGAGCAGTATGCTGAACAGTCGCCGAAAGAGAAACGTAGGGCTCAGTAACGGCAACACTGAGGAAGAAACTGCAATAAAAAGAGATCCATCAGTCACTATGTGCAAAAGATTTCATCCTAACAAGATAACGTTCTTGAAATTTTGACTTGGCTTTATGCACAGAAATTCAATACTGGTCATATATGCCCCACTTTTCAGACATTACTTTTGCTAAAGAAAACCCAATGTTTGGAGCATTTAGTATTTATCAGAAGTATTTTTTTTTCCTCTATCATGCTAATTCCCTGGCTTTCTAGTTCACAACCTTAATTTCTCACAAATGCAGAAGCATTATCCCAAAAAAATGTCAAACTCGACTGTTTAATACAACTCTAAGACCCACTTATCACGGCCCTCAGGACCTCCAGAAGCTGAAAGACTGCAGTTACAGAGTCACTGCTCCACTGGATTAGATTAGAAAACCTGCCACATTTTGAGCTGCAATTGAAGATACTGGTACTACAGATACAGAAACTATTAACTTATTAGCTTCTGTACTTCAGAGGTTTAAAACAGGAATATTTAAGGAACTACAGGGGACCTATCAGTTGTGATTCATGCCTCTTGCCTTAAACTTGTAATGCATTTCTCTAATGCAGGTGAGGGATCTTAAGAGTTGCATGTCAGTCCTTAGCACAGTCCATTGCTCAACTGCCCAGGTCAGCCCTGGTTAGTAGAGTCCGTGCTGCCCCTAAAGAGACTCCACTAGCTGGAAACTTCTGCAGGCGAGGACAGGGACCAGTGGTTTGCAGGAGGCGAGGAAAATTGGGAAGAGGCGAAATGGGCTACTGGAAGAGTGAGTAAAGAGGAAGAAAAGCAGAGGAAAGGTGGCCAGTGCTTCAAGCAAGAAAAGGGAGAAAGAAAAGCACTGCTGTGATTTCATTTTTACACCTGATTTTTTTTAATATGAAAATTTTATGTCTTTACAAAGAAGTGCATTGAGTAATAACATTGGTGTGGTTCTTCATTGTGCTATAGCACCCTTACATTACTGAATCACTCAAGACTGCATCAACAGTATGTCATAAATAGTAATCACTCTATTAAGGAACTAAAATAAAACTGTAATATATGGAAAGTGCTCACTTATTTTTATTGTCATAGTATACTTCAGCATTTACAATAAACGTATCGACAACAGAGAGATGAGGCTGTTTCTAAATCCTGTGGGTCAGCATGTTTTATTTTCTGGCTTTCAGCCTTGGCCACTGCTACAATTACAGAATAAGTGACTTTATTTTGAGGGTGCTTCAACCTTTCAGCATCGCTTGTCGCTTTCTATACTTAAAGAAGGGCCAGCTCAAGGAGGAAGTCCAGGGACCTTACCACAAACCAGAACAGCTGAAAAGAAATTCAGTGTGGCAATCAGCCTCTGTGAATGACACTCAACAGATCAGATGTGTATTGCTCACTGGGCACAATCACAGATGAGAACAGATGAGTGGCTGGTGTAGATGATAATTAGCCATTCCCTTCCATCTCTGATGTGACACATCAGATATTAATCATCAAAAGACCTGCAAGTTTCTGGCTGACCTGTACAAATATGTCTGTATGTGTCCTCTGCACACAGTCCTGACCCCAGATTCCTCAAATTTGGCAAGTTGCTTTGATAGATTTTCACTGATGAAAACTTTAAAACATAATATACGTTTAGAAATATCTGCTAAGATAAAGATGGTTCTGAAGAACATGGAAAGCAGCTGGATTAACGTTATGACTCCCAGTTTTACCTCTACGTTTGTGGTTAAGGTACACAGCTAAAGCCAGCTGGACACAGGCCTGCAGAAACCCACCATCACCAACTCATTTGCCTGGTTCTCCAAAAAACAGTCTTTCTTCAAACAAATAATTTTAGGCCTAAATTAAAACTTTAAACAAGGTAGACTTCATATTTATCAGAATGAATACCTGGGGAGGGGGGAACAATTTGCTGGAAAACTTCATAAGTCTCATTTCCAGCTTATCACTATTATGAATAAATACTGATAATTGTGTATTTCTGATTAAATAAATACATACAAGGTGCAAAATGAGAGTTCAACAAGTAACAGTGTCATTCTTCCACAAATAATCAAAAAAATGAAGAGGAGTTTCACCACTTGTAATGCCACCAACCTTGGAAAAGCTACAGTAGAGACCTTTGTACCTTAATTCTTACAATGCCACGTTTCTGGCAGATGCTACTGACGAGGCAGATGCCAGTTGTGGTTATGCTGGTGACGAGGCCTTTCTCTCCGACAGGAGTATTGAGGACACGTTGTTGGATGTCTTAGCTTTTTACCTATTTAGTTCTGTGTTTAATTACGTAAAGCAACTTCAAAAAATGCATAAAGCTCCTACTTTGTATATCATATCCACTTAAAATGACTACTTCCAGTCTGAAAGTTTTTGCTAAAATATTGAATACCCCCATGGCAGCAAATTTACTTTTGGGTACATGCAATTTACTTCACTTTTAGCTTTATTTTTACCATAGAAGCATCACCCAGAGCAAAGAGAATTTCTAAGGTACTTTTTCCTCATAACTCTAGACCTCTCTGACTGGCCAAATCATCTCTTAGATGAAAAATGTTTTTTTCTCATGCTTATACAGGAGAGAAAGATAACCTTTACCCTCAATTCCTGCTCCAGTAAGCCAAGCAGGACATCATTGATTTCATTGACTTTACAACTGCAAGGAGTTCATCCACACAGAGATCTCCGCTTAGCTTTGAAGGCTATGAAGAGTTAGGAAAGCAGGATGTAAAGGAAAAAGCTTGAAAGAAACTACATTACAAAGAGAGCATTGCTCACACACACACTGATCACAATCAGCTGTATTAATTGACTCTGCTCAAACAGAAGCAGGATTGCTAAAACTGGCATGATCTGCTTAAGTTAAAACAATGTCAGCAGTACAGAAACGTACGCGATATATAAAACCTCCAGCCAACTGGATAACAAGAGTCATAATTCTTTTTTTAAGCAATGTTTAAATTCCTGGTCTTGACTTTTAGCAAAGAACTGCTATCAAGCTTTGCATGGGATACGTTTTGATGTAAAGCAAAACCCACGTTCCAGATCACTCAAGGATAAACAATGCCTAACATTTTCTAATGGAGCCCCCTACAGAGATTATTTTAGAGCTGAAATACTAAAGGTATTGCTTTACTGTATTCCATAATGCCAGGGATAATTACATTTGCTCTGTTTAATCATCCTAAGATTTTCATTTTAGAGTGGTGAAAAATCCATAGAGTTATAAATTGTTTTTTTTTCTCTTTAATAATTAGGTTTTAACAGATATCAAACATGCATTAGCACCATTAGTTCACAGGTATTTTGCAAGGCAGCTCTGAAAAGCACTTTCATATCCCAATAGTCTCCGCCATCAGCTGCAATTTCAAATTTCTATTGAAATACAGCAACAATCTTTCTTCACTTCCCTATCCTTAACTGGATCGCTTGTAGAACATCTCAGATCACCCTTTATGTGTCTCCAAGTGAAATAAAAAGGGAATTTATAACACTATATGCCTAAAAGGGGTCTTCAAGATAGTCAGAATATTCAAAATAAAAGGTAAAGCTGCTTGTAAATCGAAGTTGTTTGTCTTTTATTACAAATCTACAAAGAAGTAATATTTTAGAAGACTTTCTAACACATTCCTCAAAAAACCACACTTAGGAAAGAATAGTGAACACACATAAGAACTATTAGGAGTCAAATAAAGGAATATGTGCAAAAGTAAGCTGTAAATAAAAAAGTGTCACCGCTCCCTACCCAACCACAAACCCCATGAACTATCAGTATACAAGTTTGGGAGGGAACACATTCTTACCTAGAGTCATCCAGCTAATAATTTGATTCAATACAGGCAATCCCTGCTTGTTCTTAAGACTGTCATGGGTACTGCTCACAACATATGTCGAAAGTGCAATACTCAACACCTAGAAAGAAGAATTGGACCATGAAACACATAATTAATGTATAGATCTCTGTCATCCCATACTAAATAAGTAAATATGCTTTAGAGTTGCATAAACACCTCACCTGAATCGACGTAAGAACACGAAGTCTGATATGTAGTGTAGAGTATTTCTAGCTTTTTACAATTTATGCTTTTTAAAACTTCCTCCTAGTTTTTTTTTTTAAATCTTATTATTTAATTGTGCTATTTTTAAATAGTTTAAAAAAGTGCTCTGGGTCACTGATTTGACATGATATACTCTTTGTCAAGAGTAACTCCTTAAACACTTATGTAAACCACAGAAAACACATGCCTCCAATTTTTCAAGGAGCACTTGTCCTCAAACAGCAACCACAAAGAACTAGCAGAACCTCTGGCTTCACTGCAGGATCAGGGACAGGGTGAAGGGGAAGGCTAGCTAAGGCAAGAGCTTTGCATGGGCAGCACAGTTCCCGTAAGAGGAGACAGCAGCAGTAGAGCAGATTGGAGGTGGATTTTAAGAGATGGAAAGAAGCTGCAATCTTAGCAGACTGTTCAAATGAAATTGTCTGAACCACCTCAGACAGAGCCCTTTGTCTTATAGAAGCAGCGAAGCTGGAGAGGGTCTTTTTTTTTTTTCTTGACTAATTCAAGAGACACCATTCAGTCATCACATAGGTGCAAAAAAACCTTAGGAAAATTACCCCATGAGTCAGTTATTTTTGAAAGATTACAATTACCCAAGAAAATGCTTGAGCCAAATTTTCAATTACTGCTATTTATTCACAGCTCTGCAGTTCCACTAAAAGGCAAATCAAGCATGCACAGTACTTTGCAAACATGTCCTTTAAAACTACATTACAAGATATAATTGCTGTTGTGGCTTTTTTTTGTCCAAAGCAACTACACAGTGTTCACATCTGTCACTTTTTACCATATGAATTGCTGCTATTGCCCTGGCAGATATAACCAACAGTGATACCTAGTGGTACCTGCCCAGAGGACACGTTTAGCAGTCAGCATTGTTCTTTGGCCCGGTTTCACAGGTGCTCCGTATCTGCTGCTTCTATTTAATTTCAGGCCACAAGAACAAGTAACTTGTATCTCTGTGTGACATCAGTAAGCAAGGTTGAAGCATAAAACCTCCAAAAGCTCAGCAAAATGGCCTCTTTAGACCTCTGATGTTTATTTGGGATGCTTTTGCTGTATTCCGGCCAGACGTCTCCCCTTTGGTGTATCTTTTCAAGTTCTTTTAGTGTCATGAGCTCTGGTAATCCCTCTGCTATCCCCTAGCCACTGGTGAAGTCACTTTGCACTCACTTTCTGTCATCTCCCATAATACACCTTGTGCCTTGGAAGACTTGTGATGACCTGGGCACATTAATGAACCCAATTTGCTGCTGCTATATCTATGCCAGTGTCCAGTGAAGGACCCAGCATCTGCTTTTGAGGCTCCTGTGTTCGCAGTTTAAATAACGTTCAAATGCTCTCAGCTTTCACCAGCAAGTCCAGGACTGTGGAACAGTGCAGATGCAACTTGGAGATGCAAACTGATGTCTCCAGCTAAGAACCTGTCTTCTTTCCCCCTTCACAACCTTCTTAGAAGTTCAGAGATTAGTCTTAAACAGCTTAAGAGCTGGCCTCTGAGAAACACTCATCTGCAGCTTGAAAGAGGAAACACCAAGGGTGACATCTGCAGTTCCAGCACCTCTTCGCCAGCAGCTCTGGCTGGGAGCTCTCCTAAGCATCTAACATGATAACAACCAATGGAGAGAATGGTAGAAGAACCAGCATCATCGGCTGGACTGTACACAAGGCTGGATGAAAACACTCCTCCAGTCCTCTAGTTCCACTGATATGACATGGATTCCTACTGTTTACTTCTCCTCCTAATTTAGAGGAGAAAGCTAATAAACTGACCACCTGGGACCCAGATGAAGCTCTAGCCTCCTAGGAATAACAACTTGGCCCAACATTATCAACCAAGGGAAACAGCAGTGGTTTTGGTAGTGCAGCAAAAACTGGACTTCACCTATGAAACTGCTGGCAAAGAGAAACTGGTGTTTACTCCAGAAAAAAAACATTAAGTTGTATAGTAAGTGCTGCAGCAGTCTAGCTGATGGATTAGAAATAACTCCCGTTTTCACCATTCCTGAAGCCTTAATGACTTTTCAAAGATATAAGTAGCATTAACCAAAAGACAATTCTCTCCTTGGCATAGCAAACAAAATTCAGCAAAAAATGTTATTGCTGGTTCAATGATATCAAGAGAAAACTTGAGAAATTATTGGCAATTCTCAGAAACTGTGAGGGTGTAATTAGTATCTTCTGCCTCAAGCAAACAGTGACATGTATCAAAACTTCAAATCAGATCTAAACATAACTGAAGTGGTTTGTAACAGAAACGTAAATGTAACCATATGAAGTTACTCAAGCTTGCACTTTTACTTTTAAAAATGTCTTTATTTATACGCTTCTGCTGAAAAATTATTTTGATCACGCTGTTTGGTTGTCTGGGGCTTTTTTGTTTCTTTAAGGTTTATACGCATGTTGGAGATCTATAGTATATAGGTACAAAAATCAGTCAATAAACGCGTAGCCTGTAAAAGGCCTCTAAGATCCATACAGGTATGTAGTTCATATTCATTTGCTAAGGTGTACATCAAAGGGAATTAACTTTTCTGTGAAGGACTACATGCAAACTGGTGGGGTTTTTTGCCTACTCTGAGGTTCTCTGCCAACTTCGGGGTTTTTTTGACCAAAAGGAGAGCAATTAATGTAATGGAACAAGCTTTGTTCCTTACCAGGCATGGTATCTTCACTATAGGCTAATTCCCAGATGGGAAAGGAAGCTCATTTGGACAAGAAAGAAAAAAGTTGATTTCAGAAGAGAAAAAAAATTCATCATAAGCACAACAAAAAGCCTAGACTATGCTGAATCCCTTTCTTTCCCTGACTGAAATTGGAAGAGAACTGAAAAGGGAACTGTCTTTATTCAGATGCAATTCCAAAATAACAAAGTTGCAAAGAAAAACTCAGGCCAATAAGAACTACCCGAGAAGTATTATCTTATTTCTTGTATGAAAATGTATCTCATCCCAAATAAGAAGATGGGTGAAATGAAAGACTTAAAAGGGGGTTCTTGCACACAGACACTACCAAACTAAAGTGGGGGGGGGGGGGGGGGGGGGGGGGGGGGGCATAAAAAAAAAAATTCAGGGGATCCTGATCAGAGCAGTATAGCCCAACAGCAGGCTTTTTGCTAAAAGAAAAAAAAAAAGAAACCTAGAAACATCAGCTATTCCTTCTCCATTGTGCAATTCAAAGGCTTTTAGTCAGAGCGGAACCTATAAGAGGTCAGCAGAATGCTTAAGGAAATCCTCAAGACAAACCATAAAGAGTATGAGGAAGGGTCATCATATTTTCCCTCCCACTTTGGTCAATACTTGCCAGGAAAGTGGCACACAAAGACCTGCAGCAAATTAATTTAGCTTCTCATTCCCCAAAATGAAGAAACATCAAACAACCAATCTTGGTTTCCTGTTTAGCAAGGAACAATGTTATCAGAGGAAAGCATAACCTTCAGTGACTGCCTCCAAACACCACATATGGGGGAGCTGCAAAAACTACTTTTAAGAAACCCTTTGTCGGATGCAAAGCAGGAACCCGATTACGTCTGCTTATGTATATGAATGTCAGTGCCCTGATCACTGTCTGTCACTGCAAAATAGGTATGTTTCATTCGACTAGATAATTCATCTCACCCTTAAAACTGCCTGGGAGTTGCAAATCAAAACTCTTGTGTTCAAAATGCTCCAAACCAGCATTTTTGAAGATTACCCTCTTCCTTGTCCCCGCTGAAAACTGCCACTCAAAAAGTAAAAGGAGAACAAGGGAATTCCGTCGCCTAGAAATATTAGCCCTCTGAAACATTTTCTTTTCGTATTCCTGTACGTTTTGAAGCAACTAAGTGTAATCTAACCTCAAAGCAAGTTATTTACTTAGAAATATGTAATGCCTCCTTTTCTCCCTCTAAATCTGAATAATCTCCCCTCCCCATCCTTTCCTTACCCTAAGCATGAATGGTGGATCCCATGTTTTCTATTCCCAAGTAAGCTTTTGAAATAAAAATCTAATAGAGACTAGTAATTAGATGTCACACATTTACATTTGATGTAAAATACCCTCTGATTAAGGAGCAATTTGAGGAGCTTTATGATCTTCTGAAGGTGGGAGAAAAACGAAGACATTACTCCCTGAACAAGCAGGCAGAACACTTTCATCTAATTAAGTATCTCAGGGCTCTGAGTGAATTTCCTGATTCTCTAAAGTTGGCTTAAGAATAATCTGGAATTACTTTTTGACTACAAATCTACTTCATCATCATCATCACTTGTGAGCTTATCCACAAAGTTACACTGCATGAGATGCTGCAGCAGTTGTGCGGTGAATTGACGTCGGCTGGATACCAGATGCCCACCCAGCTGCTCTCTCACTCCCCCATCCAGTACAATTTGCTTTCCGGCTTTCCAGTGAGAAATCCACTGCTGAGTATATACTGGAAATATCTGTCCTAAATGCTTAGGAATGGAACTGATACCTCTTTTCCACTGTTAAGTGGAAAAGTTAAGAGAAAACATCAGCCCATTATACATGTGTGTGTGCTCAGGTAAAGGCATTTTAAGCATTTGTTATTCTTTCCCCTCCTCCTTTTAACCAATTTGAGCTCCATACCTAAATCACTGATATAATTAATGCATTGCTTAGCTCAATAAGAAACTCCAGCACATAAGTCATAACCAATAAAGCTGAAATAAAACCATTATCTCATAATAAGTTAAAAAAAAAAGAGGATAGCAGACGTGCAAGGTATTATGAGAATCTTAAAGGCTCTCTAGAACTTAATTAGCACCTACTGTGAAAAGATTTACCTATTTCATGAAGCTATAAAGACAAAAAGTCTCATCTTTCATCTGAAGGAAGATTTAACTAACAGAAAACCAGCTCCATATCAGTCTCACGTTGTTATTCAACAGCCAGAGACTGGAAAGAACCCCCTGAACCAGCATGCCTGTCCTTAGCGTGCACATGCAATTCCTGCAAACGTCACTGCAAGTTGCATACACAGAGCAGGACAAACTCTCAAATTCTCTGAGTAGTGCATCAAAATGCATATGCACATCTGTGTATCAATACACATAAATATGCAGAGAATGAGCTTTTGGGAACACAGCATTATGATATTTAAAAACGCATATTACCATGAGCACATGCTCCTCTTGAAACAGTCAAGGGGAAAACTTTGTGAAAACTGTGACTTTGGTAGGAACACACTTTAGAAAGTATGTGAAAATTTGCATGTAAAAACCCTCTAAATACTCAGAATTACTGAAAAGTTGCAACTGACCTGATAAAAATGCATTTTCAGATCTTCGTTATTTCTGTACTTATTTTCACTTTTACAAAGCGACGCCAGTGAGAAGCAAGAAATCAAGAGAGTCAGCAAACCAGCTGCTATTCTGTAAAAACAAACAAAAGAACAATAAAATCCTAGGAAGTATCACTGAAAGGTTCAGGAAAATTTCATACAAGTGTTCTTCACTAAAACGAAATAATTCATTACAGTATCAACCAGTTTCAAGACATTAAGGAAACTTCAACATCCAACTTCAGAGAAGAAAAATCCGATCCAGAATCAAGTGTGATCTGTTGTTTTGGGTTTTGTTTGTTTGTTTTTGGGTTTTGTTTTGTTTATTTTGGTAGTGGTTGGTTGGTTATTTTTTTTGGGGGGGAGGGGGTGTGGGTTTGGATTGTAGTCTTTTTTGGGGGGGTTGTTGTTTTTGGTTTGTTTTTTTTGTTTTTGTTTTTTTTTAATACAAGCTTGCCATCCACAAATACAGTTACGCTCTTCTCACGGCAGTGGCAAAAAAAAATAAAAATCTCCATTTTGGCCATATCTGATCTGTCACCCATTATTTTTAGGTACTTTCAATTACCTCTAAATAATATTTTGAACAAAATAGTAACAGCAATCAGTGATCTAAAGTTAGTGGTTTCAAGTTTGTCAGGTTTGTCATCCAACAGGGTAACTACACCACCATTACTACCTAATACATAGCTTTGTTTAAATGCAACAGCAAGACTAACCGGAAGATTGTCACCCATCACACGTAAACACAGGGGAAAAAAATAGCGCTTGGCATTAAGTAAATCTGCTAAATTATGACATTGTTCCAAAAATAATAGACATGATTCACTAAAGGACCTCTACAAATATCACCTTCGATTGTCTCCCTTCATTCATCAAGCAAGCAGAGGAACTGTAAAGGCAGCAGAAGTTTTTTTGCACTTATTTCTCTGTCATGCTACAACCTTGATACGGAAGCAGTCAGACCACACAGCCCTTGCTTCCACTTGTACTTTGACATCTCCACTGAGAGACTACTGACAAAAATGTCCATTTGTGACTGCTCCGCTCATTGTGTTTTCTCAGGCATAACGCAAAAATGTACAAACACCTCATATTCAGTAAAATCAGGCTACGTAGGTGTACCTTAGTAGCAATTTTCAAGTAATGATCCAACCAATACAAGAACACAGTTGCAGGCTACTCACTCACAGAATGGAGATTGAAAGGTATCTCTGGAGATCAGTTTAGTCCATCTCCCTACTCAAAGCAGTGTCAACTACAGTAGGCTGCTCACGGCCATGTCTAGCTGGTGTTGAATACTTACACCTCTCTGGGGAACCTGTTGAGTGCTTGACCTCCCTCAGTGTAAAAAAACTTTTTTCTTATGTTTAAATGGAATTTCTTGTAACTGAATTTTTGCCTATTTCTTCTCTCTTCACTGGACACTGAGAAGAATCTCTCTCTTTTCTTTATTCTTCTCTCCCAGACAGGTATTTATATCATTGATAAGATCCTCCTGAGTCTTCTGTTCTCCAGAATCACCAGTTGCAGCTCTCTCTATCTCTCCTCCAGGATAAGCAGACCCAGCTCTTGCTTGCTTTCCTGTGACAGATACTCTAATCCCTCACTCATCTTAATAGCCATTCTCTGGACCCGGTCCAGTATGTCCATAATCTCTCTTTTCAAAGAGACCAGAGCTGGACACAGCACTTTCAGATGCGTCTCGTCAAGCTCGAGTAGAGAGGAATAATCACCTTCCTCATTATTATCCTGGTGATGCCAAGGACACTACTGGACACTACTGGCCTTTCCTGTAACGGGCACATTAGTAGCTCATGGTCAAACCAGTTGGTACCAGCCTGTCCTGGTGCATGGAAATTACTTCTGCTCAGGTGCAGAACTTTGCACTTCCATTTTTTTAACTTCATGAGCTTCCTGTCTGCCCATTTCTCCAGCCTGTTGAGGTCCCTTTGAAGGGCAGCATGTCCATTGGCTGCATCAAACACTTCTCCCAGTTTTGTATCACTTGCAAACTTGTTGACGGTGCATTCTGTCCCATCATCTAGGACACTAATGAAGATGTTAAAACAGTACTGGCCCCAATACCAACCCCTGCTGTACACCACTAGTGACTGGCCTCCAGCTGGACTTTGTGCCACTGATTACAATCCTCTGAACTTGACAGTTCAGCCTGTTTCCAGTCCACCTCACTATCCAATGATATTGTACATCATCAGTTTGTGTACGAGGATGTTATGGGAGACAGTACCAAAATCCTCGCTGAAGTCAGAATAACTGACATTCACTGCTCTCCTCTGGCTCACTGAGCCAGTCTTCTCATCTTAGAAGGCTACCAGGTTGGTCAGGCATAATTTCCCCTTCATAAATTCATGCTGACAACTCCCGATCACCTTCTTGTCCTTCCTATGTTTAGAAATGGTTTGCTTCCAGGATTAGTTGCTCCAATACCTTTCCAGGGATTGAGGTGAGGCTGACCAGCCTGTAGGCCTCTGGATCCTCTGTCTTGCCCTTTCCGAAGATAGCAGTGACAACATCTGCTTTCTTCCAGTCCTCAGGAACCTCTTCCACCAATCACCACAACTTTTCGAAGACTAGCACAGTGACATTAGCTCCCTCAGCTCTCTTGGGTGTATCCCATCAAGGCCCATAGACTCATGCACGTGCAATGTGTTTAAGTGTTCCCTAACCTGATCCTCTTCCACTAAGGCTATTGTCTTGCTCCAGACTTTTCCACAGGTCTCAGCAGTCTGAAGGCTGGAGTTCCTGATGGCCAGTCTTACCAGTAAAGATGAAGGCAAAAGAAGGCCTCAGCCTTTTCCATGTTCTTTATTACCAAGTGCCCATCCCACTCAGCAGCAGGGCCACATTTTCCCTAGTTTTCCTTTTGCTGCCGTACACTGTCGTCTTGTACTTTACGTCCCACACCAGATTCAACAACAGGAGAACTTCTGGCTTTCCTAATCTATCCTGCATATTCA
This sequence comes from Alca torda, assembly GCA_008658365.1. Classification (NCBI taxonomy): domain Eukaryota; kingdom Metazoa; phylum Chordata; class Aves; order Charadriiformes; family Alcidae; genus Alca; species Alca torda. The sequence continues at coordinate 76,004,841 of CM018077.1, read as the reverse complement.
GACAGCATCTCTATGTTCCTCTTGGGCCATCTCACCCTGCTTTCACCTCCTGTACTCTCCCTTTTTATGACTGAGTTGAGTTCATATCATACAAGTTTTATTAATGTACTGAAGAAGCCCTGACCTGACATATAGTGCCACTGCTCAAGAAATGCATCTGTTTCTCACTGGCATTCTAATTTCTCCCTCCTCTATCTTCTCTCCCAGCATCTCCTTCTATTCAATATCCTGAAGTGTCACATATACATATATTTTTTAATTGTTGCTTCAAGCCTTTTCAGCTTCAAAACTCCCTTGCCAAGATTCCGATGGGCACAAACTGTTTCAGAGGTACAATGTTTCATTAGAAGAATAAATAGGAAGATGTACAGCCTGGGTGGATGCGTGGAAATCTGTCAAGGAGGAAGATCTGAAGGTAATTTAATTTCATTTTGATTTTTAAGATGTGCTCAAATGTTCTAAATAATAAAAAAAGCCCTCACTTTGGACGAGTAGAAATACATACATGCATATATACAGTTGAGAGGTTGTTAATACAGCCAAAGCAAATCTGTCCTGAGTATTTCTAACATGCCCAAGCATCAAGACTAAGAGGGTTTTCAATAGATAAATTTAAATCACAGTTAAAGACATCGAGGCGGAATATCAATAATTTTGGAAATATCTGGGCTCATAATTCTATCTGTAATCATATAGTACTGCTCAAATTCCATATTTTACTGAGGATCTGGCACCCTGGCTCTGATGGGGCACAGTATTTTCCGCCAGACAGCAGAAGGAGCCATTGCCATCCAGGTCATCAAGTGTCTCTCTGCAGTAACTACAACGATACCACAAGCCTAACGCCTTCAGGCCGACCACCTGGATGGCATCCAGATATGAGAGAATGCTTGTATAACGAAAGAGTAGCTCTGAAGAGGAGAGGGACAGATGACAAAGAAGCACTAGAAAAAAAATGCAAATCAACAACTGTAGAAAATATCAGACAAGCAGCACCAAGAAGCAGAAATGGAAAAAGAAGAGACAAAGGAGACACCAAGGAAGAAGAGAGCTCTGCCTGTTGTACTTGTTCTATTTCCCTGAATATTTCATTAGGTACAGAATGCTATTCAAAGACAGATTATTCAAAATTAGATGAAGGAATTCAGAAAGATGCTGTCAAAGTAAATTGCTTTTGAATAGATGTTCTTATTCACATATGTCAGTGGTATTTACCATGTCTGCACCCCAGTGAAGCTCCTCCTTTAATGATAACCTTTATTTTCATGTAAAATTTGCAATTTTTTATATTTTGAGAAATGTTTCCCTCTATAAGAAATTACAGAATAATGCAAAGAGCAAATCAACACGGCAAAAGAATTAAGTTTATTCTCATTCACATTAGTGAATAACCAAGGTCTCTATAATCATGTTATTTAAATTCTGAATTTCAATACCTGTCTCAGACAGCTTTCAATAATACAACTCTTCATATATAACAAAAGTCAGCCTAAATTTTGAATATCAAAGAGGGAAATAAGTTTAAAGAACAAGATGAGAGTCTTACACCAGAGAAATGTTTGGTTCTCTTCCTACAACAGGCATTAAAGGAAATATTGCCAAGAGCACACACAGAAGAGTCCAGATCAATGCTGTTGTCTAAATGAAGAAAAAAAAAATGGGATTTTTTTAGAGGTCAGGTGGATAGACAATTGTCTAATCAGAAAAAAAAATACTTCAGCAAACTACTAACAGCTACTAGCATCTCCCACAGGCAAAAAAACCCTGCTTCTATCAAGAGTAAAATTAACTTAAAAAAGGCCACACGGTCATTGGTATTACAGCACTTCAATTTAATAAAAAAAAAAATCCCATTTACACAGGTGCCAAAATCTTTTCAAAAACTCTAAGAATTAAAGCTAAGCTTATACTTAAAATCACTTTCTCAAAGTGTGGCCTTCACAGACATTGCAGTTGCCAGAAAGCTGATGAGTAACCTTATGGAAGAAAGGAATAAAACTAATCTCATCAGAAGTTTGCAGCAACTAACTAATCAGCTATTCTCTAGCAATATGGTAACATTTTCCAGTCTTTGAATCTGAATGCCATTTCATTTTACCACAATAATTATCTAAGTAGTTCTCAATTCTTTGCTAGGAGGGGAAAAAAAACCCCAACCTCTCCCAGGGATTTTACTCTAAATAAAAACATTAAGAGCTGCATCACTTAAAATTTTCAAGCTCAAGTCAGATTCAAGTTCCTGAAAGGAAATTTTCAGTGCTACAAAACATCTGTGTATACCCAGCTTTAAGACAAGTTACTTCATTACAATAAAAAAATTGTAAATAAACAAATACAAGCCTCCATCTTGACAGTTGTTGCAAAGCAAGACTTAGCAATTTGACTCCAATCTTTTTTAATTAAAACGTTGATGTTACCCCCAGAACCCTAGGTTTTAAGTACCCTGTGAAATGAGAGATGTTTGAATAAACTAATAGAAGAAATGTCTCTTATATTAAAGGTTGTGCCACTTCACATCCGTATCTACAACAGTTGAGGTTTTTCCTGGGAAAAACAGTACAGAAATCTGCCTCTGAGGAACAACATCTGCCAGCTGATTGCAGACAATTACAAATTGATAAGTTCAGTTATCTTCAATTTTTTTCCCCCATAAATTACCATATTACTTAAATGGTGGCACTTTCACCAATTGTGGATGTCAACACTTTCACCACTATGACAATTCGATAAATGATGTGTATTTCATATTATTTTAAGTCAAGTACTTTTAGTTATCATTAACAACAGAAAACTGATAGCTAACTCATAGCTATCCCAAAATTCTTAAGCAGTTCTATCACTTTTCTTGTATAACAGATCTGTCCATATCATATTAAACTCCCTGGCTTTGCCACATGCTGCTCATGACAGAGATCAGAATAAGAACATAACTGAACAAGAATCTAAAGCAGCATTCCAAAGACACCAGTCCTAACATCCTAAGACGCAATTAGCTGTTAGCTATTGAAAATGCTCTTTTTAAGCAAAGCAATAGAGTACCTTTGCTTGAACCCACAGTTGTGTGATCACCGGCCAGCCAGCAAAGACAAGAAGACCAATAGTAAGTGCAGAGCGGTAGAAAAAGCTGAAGACCTAATTAAAAAAAAATGCAACGAAACACTGAAGAACAAGCACATGAATAAAACTTATAATTCCTCAAAGAGTTAGCAATGAGATACCCTGTTGATACATATGGATAAAATACTTACTAGTATTTCAATTCCCAGTGTACAAACCAAGAGGAATCCTATAGACTGACCAATACGAAGTGACAAGAGATTTGTGGCAAGGTCTTGAATAACAGGAAGTCTGTTCAAAATGACGGAAGAAGATATTGTTTTTAAAAACCAGAAATAATATAGGATTTTACCTCTGAAGGGCGGGGAGGGGTCAGAGCACAAGAAATGCTTCAGGTATTGCTGATCCTTCCTGCTGTTTAGAAACGGAGTTGGTGATGGCTTAAGGCTCCATCTGCCCAGTTTTACTTGATATAAAATCTACAATAAAACACTCCAGCTTTTTCCCTCCTATTTCTGTCACATCTTTGCCAGTATTTGGACAAGCTTCAGATCACTCTTTATCCAAATCGACTCTGTGTTTATGAATACTTTTGGTTATGCTATGTTTAATGTCCATCATAACTGATGAAACATTCAGAAGCTTTAGAGAAAGAAAAAAAATCCCCTGTTAGCTTTCCCAGTGTTTTATGAGGCAGCTCATTATCTAACTCCAGTTGGTCTCATTTTCTCTGAATAATACGGAGTTGGTATCTATAGAATTGCCAGTAGATTGATTAAGTAATAGAAATCAGAAGGTAACAATTATCTTTTGATTTAGAGTAAAAGGAGACCCAAACAAAACCAGTTTGTTTCAATATCAGAGCAAAATCCTCAACATGCAACTGGAGTTCAACATACTTGACACTTTGCAGGATCAGACTATTTTGAAATTACCGAAGAAAAGGAACAACCGGTCCCATTTTACAAAAGAAGTCAGCTGCTGCAGGTATTTGCCCAAGATTTTAGCATCCTGTTGCTACAGTTACGAGAGTATTAAAAACATTTTGTCTTGGAAAGACATTAATTTATTTTTGCTAATAGAAAAGATATCTTCTAGAATCGGCAGCTGTATCAGTCAGTTTGGAAACCACTCTATATGTCAAGTGAAATATAAACCAGAGTCCTCTAAAACGTCTCAGGAAGCACTTCAGGAAGTTTAATAAAACTGTGTCTTTTTCTCCCAAACTTATGGGAAAAATTTAGTTGTCAACAAAAAGGAAGCACAGACCTGGTTTTAGAAAACATTCTTCGTAAAATGCATTCTTACTTACTCTCTCACAACTGCATACCATACTGGTACTGGCAAGAGACAGTATACATAGTATGTCCAAGGACACGCTTGAATCAACAGGAAAAAAGCTATTATCATTCCAACAAAGGCAAAACTGTAGAATAGAAGAGCAGATTCCTGAAAAAAAAACCAAATAGTTGGACAAACAATCCTGAAACAGCAATAAAAACTTTTAAACTACATGCTATTTTCCATTTGTTAGTGACACAGTACAGCAAATGTTATTTTAACACAGTCATTCAAGCTGCCTTGTGTCTACATACACAACTCTGGATGCTGTTTCCAGCCAGATGAAAACAACAACAGTGGGATTTGAAGGTCTAATTCTAAATATGTCTCTGCATAAGGTCCTGCAGCACAGGACCTTGCACAGGCAAGGCACACTGTACAATCTGGAAACCCAATGTACGCAATGTTATTTAAGTTCAATGGATACTTGAAATGCAGTGGAAGTCAGAGATGCTAAGGGTCTTGGAAAAAAAAGAACTCTCAAATTTAGATTCTAAAAACAGGCTTGGAGCATAACCTTTTGAGTTCAAGTTCATAGCATTACGGTCAAAATGTTTAATGAAAATTCCATTAGCACATGTTTCCTCCTGCTTTAGACATTTATAAGAGAACTAATTTAATTAAAATATAAATCATTAACTCCTACTGGAAAAACCCCAACTCTTTAGGATTTAGGGACAGCTATTGAAGGATACTTGTGACCAACCATCCACAGGAGAGACGGCCTTACTCAAAGAACCTACAGTTTCAACATACAGAGGACTAGAGTCAGTCACATGGCACTAAAAGGTTCCTAGCATAGGTAGAACCGTTATTATATTTAATCCTAACCTACAACACCAACTTTAGGCTTTTCTAAAAAAAAAAAAAAAAAAAGAAATTAACAAAAATTAAGATAAGAGATTAGAACATTCTCTCTATCCTCTACTCAAAGAAACACATCCTCAGACTGAGAGAGCTGTAAGGAGGAACAACACAGAGAGAAAGAAAATTTCTGAAATGGGTAATCTCAGACAGGTTGCCCAGTCCTTAATCATCAGGTAGCAGCCATCTCTTGTTCGTGCAAAGAGAAGCACTAAACAATCACTTTGCATCTGCCTTTTACCTGGTCATTGAAGTACTCTTCCTTATTTAGGGACATTCAGATATCGGAAGAATTACTGGTAAGGGAAGATTATGTACAGGTTTTAAATAAACAATTTAATCTTTACATATTGCAACTTGACATAGCAAAGACAGCTTTAGTGACTGAGCAGTCTTCAGTGTATTCTGTAGGTAATGACTGAAGACACTGTTTTCTTCTACATGAATGCCAGTTTCTTTGAATGAGTTATGTAGACAGTTACGTGACTATGTTAAATATTCTGAGAAGAAAAGACATTCAATTAGCAGTTCACATAGATGGGTGAGCATTTTTTTTGGTCCCCCCCGTAACTGACATACAACTGCCTTGATCTAAACTGACAGCAAAATGCAAGCTCTAAATGATTTTTAGATAGAATTTCTGCTAAGATATGCCATTAAAGTAGGAAAAAATATGTCATATAGAAAGCTGACCTAATGCAATTTTATTAGTTTTAAATTTTACATCTGCTGACACATAGACAGAATGAGTATGTATAGATATGATATGCACACAATATAATTTATCATTGAATGAGTAAACACATACAATCAACATTTTATTCCATATAGAGACATAAATATTATAGAATCATATTATAAAATCCAATATAGTTGGTCATGCATTGAAAATGGAAATCAGATTTGCATTTTCTGTGGATGTGTAAAAACAGATTACAAGGTTAGGCTTCTTGCTAAGCAAAACAGCACACTTTTAAAAGAAAAAGAGTTTTTTCATATGCAGTATAGAAGCCAAAAACTTTTAAAGGTGATATATACAGGATATGCAGTTTCATTATTCAGAGGCTCCTTTCAGATTTTGTAAGGCTGTGCTTTGCAGAACACTATTTGTCAATGGTAGATTAGTTTCTCGGCAAAATTCTTTAAGTAGCTCCAATATTAGCTATAACCAAATACCTCCACATATGAAGCATTAGCCTCACACTGTGATTCCCTAAGTATTTAAGAACACTAAAAAAGGTTTCTACAGAAAAGGGCCTCTTACTAAAACTGGGGAAAGAAAAATTCTATAGACAAAGAGTTAAGAAATCTATTTTTTTTCTACTATGCTAGTGGCACTAGCATAAAATTTGTCTTCAACATGTAAAATCAATATACCAAATGAAAATACGTCAACTAAAAATGTGAAGTTTTTGCTTAATGTAGTTATTAATATGCCCAATACTCAGCCGATTTATTGTAATTATTTTTTTCATATCTAACATAACATGCATCTTGGATTATTTCTTCTCAGTTATTTGATGAAAGAAAACCTAAATCATGCAGTACAGCCCTTATGAATATTTTCCATTTCAATTTTGTTTGATCATTTTCATTAAAGGCCAAGACTACCTCATTTCAGCCAGTAGTAAAAACCTCAAGACAGCACGATAGGAATTTTCTCACAGTAAGATATTGAAGGCAGTAAAGATGCTAAGTGAGTGCTCATTCTCATTTACATTACCAAATGAAACAACTCCTTTTATTCTGAAACAAATTCTTGAAGTTTGGGAGATTCCCCCCCCGACTCCAAGGCTTCAATTCTTCTCTAATGAAATGCTATCTTTTTGCTTGTTCACCTTTTTGAGGTATATCTTTTCCTGATGAATGACTGAAAGTAAATGAATTTCCTAAGATTTTGTCCTTCGCGAAAAATCAAACCATAATAATCTTGTGAAAAAGAGTTTCCTTCATCTTTGATGTCTTCTGCTGCACCCTTGCAAATCACAAAGAACAAGAGAGCAAGCCAATCTATGAAACCACAGTTCACCTTTCTATTAAAACAGGTCATACATTTTAAAAATGCCACGATTGGACTGCACAGCTTTTGAAAACAGATTTCACCTTGCCAAAGAGGACAGGAATAAAATAATTTACAAAAAACACAATTTTTTTTTTTTGCCTTACAGTAAAGAACAAAAATCAAAATGGAAGTCTGAAGTCTGTATTCTCCCAAACAAGTATTATAACAACAGAGTGCTGACTTTACTATAATTAATGCTGAAAATTGACTTCTGGTTAAAGACAGACCCTCTAATAGTTTTAAATCACTATGTTTGCTTACACTTGCATTAGCATCTAGTAAAATGCACAGCCATAGGAAGGAAGAAACTGAGAAAGCACAGTACTGCACACTCAGACTTAAACAGCTTAGGAATACTGATCCTAATAAATGGACCGAACAGTAACACTATGCAGGATTACAGTAGCTACAAAACTTCACAGCTTCCCAGTTTCCACATGTAGCCAAAAGAAGCGGAAGGTGTGTTATTTGGTCTCCCACACAGAGAGACTGAGCATACATATAATGCTGAAAACTGGTAGAAAAAAAAAAAATCATTGCACGTTTGCAACCTACCTGATTATTAGTTTGGACAGTCTTGGTCAAATTGGTATGCGTCTTGATAATCACCAAAATCACGTATGTTGTCCAGCCCACAAAACCCATTGCAATGCTTAGACCCAGGAATAACCTATCGTAGGTATGGTAATAAGACAAGCCTTCCAAAGCAAGGTTAATCAGGGTTTTGCACAGAGATACCTAGAGGAAGACAAAACATATAAGGAACAGTTTAGAATAGTGTTAAGTTCCATTCCACAGATCAACCTTACTGACAGCAACCGGAGCTCAAGCAGCACCACCACTCTTGGCACTATACTCTCTGTGCTCAGGTATAGTGTTTTGCCCAGCACCAACTGCTGGAGTACACACTGCTTTGGACTCCTGTTGGACATCACATCAACCATCATTTGGCTCCTCCACCATCATCCCTGGCCACAACAGTGGTCAGATGGTGAAAGCTACGCAGATCGCACACCTTGCACACCACCTACTACCAAGCATGCCACTTGCTTTTCCCATGAGCATTTGACCATATACATATTTCACTATAAGTGACCCCCCCAAAAAAACAGTCACATACTTCTGAAGGCACAACATTTACACAGGAGGAGGATTATGGATGCAGCTGAAACATGGTCACTCTCCACAGCCTGAAATACCCGCTTCCTCAGGTCTGATGTAGTACCCGATACCCCCAGTGCTTTGCTTAAGCACCAGAGGTGAATTTCACAGACAGAACTGAAGCCCCGGTTTCATTCACAAAGCAGCTGCTTGGGGCTCTCAGGATGCAAATAATTTGGATACAAGAAGGATTGTATCCAGTCTCATCACACATCCCCTTACACCACAATAAAGACAATGTTTTTTCCCTGACGTCATTCCTTACACAGAGGTGTGCTGACCCCCGTGGTTTACCCAAAGATGGGAAGCTCAGCTGTGTAATTTGCGGTCACAGATTAAAAGATCTGTAAGGAAGAGTATAATAAGAAGTTGAGCATACATGACGATGCTTCTTTATATGTCCAGGTATCCAGTTGGGACTTAAACAGCATCACTTAACAGAAAAAGGTATGTCAACTACTGAAGAGACCACAAGTCTGACAGTGGTCAAACACCCAGTTATGAACACATATTTGCAAAGCAAAGAGCTGCAAAGTCGAGGAGGCAAAGAATCATCTATATCCCAGGTAATGCACTGACCTTTCTGCATTGCTGAGGATAACCAGGGCACAGGCACAAGCCCCATGTGTTAGTGACCAAGAGTGAACTTGAACACATGGGGCACTCAAGTGAACAAGCAGTAAAATTCATATATAACCAACAACACAAACTCGCAGTTTCTACTGCTGAAATGTATAAAATGCCTCCTATAAATAGACATGTGACAGCCAAGTAGTCGTATTAGGAAACCAAAAAGAAAGCCTGCTCCCAAAGCAAAACAGATCCATTGATTTAAACTGAGCTGTTTCCAATTTACAATGAGGTAAATAAAAAGGCACAAGGTATAAAATAGATTTAGCTGTCCTGTGCATAAAATAGTAATTTATTACCCTGAGAAACATATTAGGGAAAAAGAAGAGCTGAACCCTAACTCATAAAGGAATTATTCTTCCATGCATCTGGCAGGTTAAATGTAATCTTACATATTCAACTTCTTAATGTAATTTTTAACACAAAAGTCAGTGACCAGAATAACCCTGTTAAAATTAATGACTTCTTTGTGTCATTTAGCTCCACAAATTATTTCTGCGAATGTCAGAATACAAGCACTGGCAAACTGCACCCATGGAGTACCCTGTCGCACAGCCAGTGGTAGCAAACGCTTAGGAAAGCAATACCAGAACTGGGAAGCACAGAGTGATTCCACATACGGCTCCCTGTCTCTGACAAACTGAAATGTGAAATTAAAACTAAGAACAGCTGATTCTGTTCTTAGACTAAGAACAGAAAACTAAGAACAAAACGAAGCAGAACCTATGAGGGAGCAAGACATTATACTTCTTTTTCATGCAGCTAGCAGCCTAAGAAGTGTAAGCATGAACTACATTCCTCAGTTTCTCTCTCAATTTACCCTTTTTTACAGTGGAAAACAAAAACATACACTGTGTGTTAGTATACTATGGAATGGAAACAAACAGTTTAAGAAGTATGAAAAAATACAGCAAGTCAGTATTATTCATCAGAATTGATGTCAAAATGCAAAATTTTGGAAACTCACAGCAGGATTTTATTTGTGTTAGTAAGTGCGATGTGCATAATAAGGAAGGAGAAAAGTTTTATTTCCCAGTTTCATTCCAAGTTAAACAAATCTAAATATTTATATATAACAGAAGTTCCTATAAAAAGTTTCTAGAAGGCATATAGCAAACCAGACTTACCGCTTCATTGTATTCTCCTGCTGAATATATAGTCTCGTTTTCTTTAAAAAGTTGATTTGCTCAGAATCAGAGAGTGGTCTGTACAACAACGTAAAAAGATATTAATGTTTCTTCTTCTCACGAGCAGAGGAAAAGGCAGAAAAAATTAACTTTGTAATAAAAAAATTACTCTGGAATGAAACATACCAAAATATTCTGAACTTCATTAAAGGTAAGTGAAACTAATCCATTCCTCTACATTCAATCTACAGTGTCAACACTGCTGCTGACTAACTTATCCTAAGATCTTTGCATTAAGAGATATTTCTTTCATGTAGGTGTTCCTATCTAATACTGCTGAAAATGATCTCCCTAGTGCACTATTATTGACCATCGCTCTGGACAAGAAGCACCACACACAAAAGAATTAAGCAATTTAACTGATTTGATAGGCGGTTGTAAGCAGTTCATAAGCCCGTCAGTGTAGGACGAATTGTTCAGGTTCCACACTAATAGTAGATGACGTCTAACAATCTTCGCTTTGAAAAATAAGAGCTTGTCTCCTGTTACACAGGGGGCTGTGAGCAGAGTGCCCAGAGCAGGGGATAACACAGTTACTTGGCTACGCTAAGCTCAGTGATAAAAATCTCATTGATTTTAATGAAATTTAGTCATCAACCTAAACAATTGCTAAAATTCTTCCCTTACAGAAAGTGGCAACATGGAGAAACAAGCCAGTCAACCAACCTCCACCAAACGAAGAGGGAAGGAGCTGTTTTTCATGTACCATTTTTTTTTTCCCAAGTTAAGGACAGTGGCAGGCCAGAGGATCCCAGGCTTACCCTGGGCAAGTTATATCACAACACAGTCATTGTCACTCTAGGCACCAAAGGCAAACCATCACGGGTGACAACTTTCTGATAGCTGAGGAACACATGCAGCAGTTTTCCTTCATGCCTTGCACGACATGGCTGTGGCACAGCGTCATCTCCTCAGCGTCCCCAGCACATGATGGCCCAGCTACACGCCTCCCTCCCTCGCACGTGCTCCTTCACATGCCTCATACACAACCACCAACTTCATGTTTCAGGTGTTTTGGCTGTACCACATCAGGACCAGACCCGGGGTCTCACTCCTACTCTTTAAAATCAGCAGCGATCACCTGTGTGCTCACTCAGCTGAACCACAGGGGCAGGTCTTGATCACGGAAATGCTCATTCCTGCAGCTGCCATCAAATGCTTGGGAACCACTTCTGCCTGCCACCCAGAAGCAGTTGATGCATCATCAACAATACATACATATTATCTTTTGGGTCCTGAAATAAATTAAAAGGATTCTGTGCCTGAACAATCTGAATTTTCATTAGTAATAACATCCCGGTATATTTTGACACTGTTTCCTTGAGTTCAGAGTACAGTATTGTGCAGGAGTCTTCTAAAACATATTGGATAATAGCAGCCGCAACATATCTTACTTTTGAGAAGAGTGAATGAAATAACTGTACTAAAAATGTCTGACTTCAATCTAGAAAAGAATCGAAGGATGGTATCCATAAACACACAGGAAGAGAGAGGTCCTGTGGAAAAGGGAGAAGCGAGGAAAAGATGACCAAAGTGTTTGACCACCTTAACTTTGTGGGGAGAACGGAGGATTTTAGAGAACAGAGTTGAAAAATAGCAGATTGAATGCTGGCTGTTCCTGCACCTTCATGACATGTCCCTATGAAAGCCAACCTTACAGCTCCACAAGCTGAGGGCTACCAGCATGCAGCCAGCAAGAGCGCACCAAAGGCTGCTGATGACTCAAGTTCGAATCAATTCTTCAACTAGGTGAACCAGACCCAAGTACTGCCTCAAGGAAATCTGTAACCCTCAAGTTTTGCTAAGTTTTTGTGGCAGGGGAAAGGGAGCAAAACACCAAACCAAGGTAGGAGTTTTCACTATGTGTGGAGGAAAAAAGGTGTCTTCCCTTTTAGGGAAGGATTTAAAAAAATCTGGAATAAAAATTAAGCAGCTTTATTTAGGACTTAAATACATCCAAGGTGTTCCTATGTTCACTATTTCATTTTTATTGTTCTACACACGCTGTTTTCTGTGGATTTTATCCTTGTCATATTCAATGCAAATTTTTAATAAGCTTAAAAAGCCTTTTTTTTACCTTTCACTTTGTATCTTCAGTCGTTTAGCTATAAACCCCTTAATTATCGTTTTATTCTCAATGAATCATTTTACTATTATTGAACAATAGTCTTTACCTGTTCTTTCTTAGATGACAGCACCTGGGATCTCTGTACGTGGATGGTGTAAGACAATAAATGGTGGTTTTAAGCAGTAAAGTTTCAGTAAGTCAAGTGCAGAAAGCACCTATTTTATCAAATGGGGTTACCATTAGAAGGTGCATTGTTAATTTTCAATAGCTAACACCATACCACACATTCTACCTTACTTCCATGTGCATGCTTTTCAAGATGTTTAATTTACAATTGTCTACAGGTTGTTTTTGGACAGCTTATGAATTCCAGCAGAAATGAAGGTCTCTTTGTATAAAACTGTATCAAAATGCAAGTTTCACTCTGAATGCAAGGTGCGATCGTCACCTTAAGATCTTTCCTCCATATTAAACAAAAGCTCAAAGAAATGATTAGAGAAATTTTGCATCTCACACCAGCCTAGAAAGAAGAGTTACCAAATGTGATGATTATCTCTTGGCCAAGGAATGTATATAGCTCACCGTAAGCAGTTTATCATCCATTCAGGATCATGATTCACTTCCTAAAACTGACAAAGTACACAGGAGATTTAAAAGAAGCCCCTTGCAAGATGTAGCAGAAAGCGTAAAGAGACAAAGCCAACCCATGAACAGAAGTGGAAAGTTGCTTACAGAAAGAAGGCGGGAACTTTAGAAACGGTGATTCTATAAAACCGGCGAGACTCAACAAACAGCAAAACCACGAGGAAAATTTAAATCTGAGAAGTTCAAGTGTGAACTATTCTTAGCACCACTTAATTTTAACTTAAACTATTTAAAAGGTTTTGAATACCAGACATAGCGTAAGAAAAGAATACACTGATCAGAGCTATTTCCCCGTCTTTCAGTATGCAATGTGCCAGAGGCACTACTAGAATACCAAGGTATTCTCAAGGTCACTTAATGCACACACCTATGCAATAGTTAAATTAATAGTAATGAAGTGAATTTACTGATCATTATTAGCAAGATTCTGAACTCTGTAGAAAACTTAAGTTATGTATGTATATGCTCTTCCCAGCTACCCATCACCAAAATCCAATGCTACCAAATTCAAGATGAATAGTCTTAACTAGTAAAATCAAAAGTCTTTTTCCGTAACAGGTAAAAATACCTGTCCTACTAATTAAAAAACACACACACACAGAGAATTCAGTCAGTGGACTCTGTCCTCCTCCTCGTCTTGAAAGTATCGCAAAACACACGCACTGTAAAGTGCAGTACTCCGAGGTTTAACACAGTATCATCAGGATTCTAAAGACTTCAGATTACATTGTTCACAAGAAACAATGGTGGTTCTAGCAGAGCAATTTTGTTTTTCATGATAGCTATCAGAGATTAACTTTCTAGTTCCAGACAGAAATCACAGCTTCATCCATGAATAAACATAATTATGAAACAAAACAATCAGGCTAATTGTGCAAGTGCTTGTAAACTATCCCTTCTGAGATGTTAGCTACCCCTGTCATAAGTATACCTGACAAAGATAATCCTTCCAACACATCATTCACGCTTGATATAAGCTAAGCTATTTGACAGCGCTAACAACAAGACTGTGACGATGTTCACCACAGCAATGTCAAGGGGACCTCTCTTTGGCCAATGACTCTTGTTTATCATCACACTGCAGAAATTACCATTCCCAATGGCACAGGTAGCATGCTGCAGTCAAATCGTGAAATAATCTTGGAACAGAAGGAGCTGTCCTGCAAATATATCTGTATCCACCACTGCTAGTTTGTTAATTTTATCATGCCTGGTTATTTGGGCAATGATTTACAGTCATTTTATTGTACAGTAAATTGTCCAGAATTCTACTAAAAAAAATTAACCCCTTAGGATCGGTAGTCGTTTAACACTTTAAATGCTGCAGATTTAATAATGAAAGTCAAGGAAGCATCACCGACCTGCAGATGCAATGTACAAAGAGAAAGACTGAGATCTTTGCCTAGATCACTGTCAGATGAAAAGAAATAGATTTCTTTTCATCCACACTCCACACACACACATATCCCTGTATGTAAAACTGACAGACTACTCATGCTTGAGAACTTAGTTTCTTGCAGGACTCAATCTCTTCAACATAAACTCCACGTACCTGACTATTGTCAGCTCATGCACATCTACATCCTTATATCACTGCCTTTTCACTCTCCACTAGAAAAAAAAAAAAACCAAAACTGTGCATCCCACAACCCTCCCAGAGTGGCAAGATTTGCAGGACATATAATGACCCATATCCACCAGCAGCAGCAACTCAGCAGTAGCTGCTTAGCAGACTTGAGTCTTCTAATTTTTCGTATTGGCTGTTGGGGGATAGGGAGAAAAGGACCAACTCCTCCTGCTCATTCAAAACTGAAAAAGCTATCGAGGATAAGGATATACATCCCTTGAACCTCATGACAGCCCCTACGAGGCAGGACAAGGCCATCTGAATAAAGCCTACTAGGATTTTGTATAGGTCACCTTCTCCTGAACACCACGTAAGGCAGACCTTCTCACCTGCTTTGCTATTTCTAACTTAAAAATAGTTGGTAGGGAAAGAGGCATCAGACTGCCACCATCCAAGTAACTCCAGCAACCTCTTCTGCCCAGAAGACTGAGCAGCCGCAGGTTTTTGTTGTCTTCTCCAGAAAGATGATCCCTGGCATCTTGGTAACTTGAAACCTGAAAGAAATCCCCCAGGTTAACGTTGCCACTTTCACCATGAAGCTCTTCCACTGGCACCATCCCACCAAGCAGCCCAGGCCTCGGCCACCCACTCCTGTCCTCCTGCCACTTGGGCACTGAGTGGGGCAGGCGCCAGTGCCTCTCTGCTCTCACCATGGGAGAAGACTGCCAGCAACAGAAGCAGTTGAATATGTTCAAACTCTGTTTGCCACCCATCCCTCCGCGAGACAGCCGTACTAAGGAGGAAAGATCGCTTCCAGTCCGGCAATTTCGCAATCAGCTGAAATAGCACTTACAGGACCCGCTATTACTGCTTTGATCCACATCACTGCTACTGGCAAAATGGCCTCTTGAAAGTGAAGATGTAAGACTGGCCTGATGTTTTTGCAGGGCTGCTATTCAAAAGTTACACAAGTAATCAAACAACACTTTTTCAAAGCCTTTTTCGAAGTAGCAACAGGCTTCACAAAGTCAGTCTCCCATGAGAGCTGTCTTCAAACATTGCCACTGTACAACAGAGATGTCACCTCAGAAAGCATCAGGTGGGTAATGGGAAAGTAGAGCCACAGATATTGCACTGAACACTATTAATTTAGCAGAAACATGACTGCGTGCTTATGCCTCCTCCAGATAAAATCCACCCCAGTTAGCAACCCAGAAGTGCAGAGATTTTATATTAATGATACAGCAATCACAAAGTAGCCTAACTTTATTGCTCTGTCATTTCTTTTGAAGGTATAGTGCATAGCCTTGTAGGATCAGAATGAAACGCACAATATAGGCCCTTCCCACTTCTCCATCAAGAGCAGAGAATCATCATGAAGAAAGTGAATGGCAATGATGCAAAACCATGAGTTCATTCAGCAAAGCGTGGAAAAATTGACCAAGTAAATATTTCAAAAATCAAAGTCTGGAACTATGATGTTGACTTTCTGTTGAACTTGCTGTGCAGTAAAGAGTACATGATGCTACGAGGGGCAATGATCAGGAAAAAAATGTGTTACAGTTCTATGGACTTTACTAAATTACATATTTACATGAATTTCAATGGCGAGAAGCTGATCGTTTCCATTTTCAAAATGTGTTCAACTCCAGTTCTTTAGATGTGCTTACTCAAAAGAAAGAATTGTTTTACTGTATCTGCCAAAGACAGAATGAAAGCACATACTATGAGATACAGAAGACAGTCCTTTACATATGTTTTAGTTTTGATCAAAGACCGAAGTTTCAAAGATTAAATGATTTGGTGGGTAACTCAGTGATCCTTAATCTGTTTAGGTGGCCTGAGTTTTAATTGTTTACCAAAATATTTTCACAGGTAAGCTACTAAAACATGCAAGTCCTATGAAACTTGATTTTCATAATTTTGAAGCAAGACGCATGTTGTTTACAGGTTAAAAAAATTACAGCGATGTTCTTAGTGGGCTAAAGCTGTACTTTTTTTAAAGAAAAGGTATTCCACATAAACCTACACCAAAGGGTTTATTACGGCTTCTTAAAGCCCAGGACCCTCAATATTCCCTCTCCCGACTTGATCTACTCTCTTTTCTCCTGCTGTTCCACTGCCAGGAGTTTCAGCCTCTGAGTGTCTAAATTTCAGGTAGGTTTTTGTGTTTCTGACTACAGTGTTGGATTGTAAATCAGCCAGTCTAGCTGTAGGGTCGTTATTTTTACAACCTTTTTTCTTTTAAGAAGCATTAAAAAGCACTGCTGCATGCATCGGGCGCTCCAAAAGAACGAAAAGGAGTATGAAAGTCAGTAAAAGGCTCCTGTTTTAAGTTCCAAAGTTTTTGTTCTTTAAAGGGTAATGAAATGAAGGGAGGGGACACACTTTTCCACAGGCCAAAGATTGCAAAAAGGCATCTCTGCTGACACATTGCAGAAACCTACCAGTACATGGATGCTTTTGTATTAGGATTTACAAACATGCAAAGGAGGAAACAGTGGGACATCAGTGAAACCGCAGGAAGTGGTCTGACTGCTAATGGCCTAATCCTAGACTGTCAAGTCCCAGGAATTAAAATAGCCTTTTAATTTCCACAAATCAGTGTCCCTGATGCAGCACATTTGCATATTCAACAGCAAAGTGCCTTCGGATATTTATGTAAATCCTTTAGATAGCAGAGATGAGAGAAAAAGAAGTGGGCAAGCTAACTGCCAGCTGCCAATTCACTGAACAGAGAGAAACAATTAAGATAACTGGGCTGCACACAGCAGATTTTGCATGCAAACTACTACGGCAAGAGCTACTGCGGACAACCAGAGGCCCGGAGGGACGTGGCCATGCTCTGAAGCCGTCCCTCCGGCCCACTCCAAGCGGCACAGAGAAGCTGGATGCAGGGATCTAGCAGGGGCAGGGTCATAGAATCATAGAATGTGTTGGGTGGGAAGGCTCCTTTAAAGGTCATCTAGTCCAACCCCTCTGCAGTAAGCAGGGAGTAAGTAAGGAAGGGAGTAAGTTTTGCCTAAAGAGCCAGCAGGACATGATGCAGCAGCCTTAAAAACAGAAACGGCTTAATAAGGAAGATAGAGATCCTTGAAGGAAAGGAAATGCACCATCTTTAAAGTCTCCGCTATTTCAGTACTGCAGGGGACACATGCTGACTCGAAGTAACAACGTCCTACCTATGGGGCAAGTCAGCCCTCACCTTTGCAAAGCGTATGATGATTTAGGTCATACATCAAACTGGATCCAGATATCTGCAGTGTTATGGATACGTCATATTGTGCCACAGGTGCTCTTCTGCTCTGTAATCCTACATGCCAAACCTAAACTGTAGCAACCATTTTCCAACCAGCTGCACCCAGAGCAGGCAGCACGTGCTGTGTTTGGCCAGGTACCTAGTGGCAGAGCCCCAGAGCCACCAAAACACGTTTGAGCAGGCCCCCCGTGCTGATCCTGACCAGGAGACCATCGTACATCAAGGAGCCGGTGATCCATGTGGCAGTTAACCTGAGCAGGCCCAGGTCTGTGCTGCCCATTTGCGTGGCTTCAGGCTGTGCTGCACAAGTCTCTGGCCTCAGGACAAACCCAGCCAGCTTGTAGTAACCAAGGAGCCTGCAAGCAGCTCCCATTCCATACTGGTGATTATGCTGCTGGCCTGTCCTCATATTTATCTAGAGGTGCAGCAGGAAGTTCTCATGTGAGCCTCCATTCTGTTTGACAGTTGAAACAATTTCTAGAGTTGATTTCTTGAAAGAAAATCATATAATAGCTTGAATGGCCAAAAAGGGGGAACCTCTCCACGGACAGGATCCGTGCAGCACCATGGGAAAACCCATCCAGGCTCCATACAATGCTGCAGGAATGCAGGGTACCCAGCATCTGAAGGGACATGTGATTCACTCTCTATCTGTATTATTATTTTTATCTTATTAAAACAGCTATTTTATTAAGCTATTTGTTATCTGGCCTTTCTTACTGAGATCCAGAGAGAGCCCTGCACTTTCTTTCCTCACACCCCAGTGCAGAACATCCTCTGTCCATCCTGTCCAACCACCTGCCTGTACACCCTCCCTCACCCTCATTGCAAGAAGCCTCACAAGTTCCACAGAAACGCCAAAGGGATTTATGCAAGGAAACAGAGAAATACACATAAACCTTGTGATATTTTATCTTATACGTTAGCCTCTTAGCTCCTTCTAAAGGTCTTACCTACTTCCTACTTGATAGTAAATCCAATTATGCCTGGTCCTCCTGCGCAGAAGGTGCTGCCAGTAAGCTCTTCATGTACAAACTAAAAGCTCCTGAGTGCGCTGCTGAAACCCAAGACCAGCAGGATGCCTGCTTTCTAAGAGGATTGCATCCTCCCTGAGCAGCGTTTAACAGAGCGCTTCAGACACAGCCCATTCAGTGAAAGAGAAGCTGACATTTTTGCCAAAGAACATGCATTTTATAGCAGAGGCATTGATTTCTCCCTAAAGAGATAACACATCTACTATTCAAGCAGGTTTTTTTTTTCCAAACAATATGAAGCCATTATTTCCATTTGACCACTTTTGCCTCTACAGCACTGCATTTCTGTTTTTTATTCACGTGTATTTACATGGGTTCCTAAAGACGAGGGTGGAAGAGAGAAGGCTGCCAGTCTGCCTTCCATACACCAACAGGCTAAAGGTGCTCATACTGGCCTGCCTGTACCAGCTGCCCCAGAAGCAGGCTGATGCCTGATTCCCACCTGGTAACAAAGTGGGGACAAAGTGGAGACAGGAAAAAACTGGCTGCCTTTCTAGGTTTCACTAGAAGTTGACAGAAGCTGCTGTCCATCTTTCTTGACCACCGGATAAAGGGGCTGAAATGTCTTCCCCGATAAATCAGTGCCTCTGCTAAATCAAGGTTCCTCTGGAGACACAAAGTATTCAGACAAATGGACGGGGAGAGTGATCAGTTAGAAATACCCTTCCCTACTGCAATAGCTTCACCCTTTCCTCCTGACATTCGATCCTTAATGTTTGCTCTTGCAACGCATTATCACTTGTACCACAAATATCTCGCATGCTACCATTTATTTAAACAAAACAAGAATAGGATGCTTCAAAGGATTTACTATGTTTACCGACATCTTAAGAGACACCGCCCCACTTAATGGTGGAGGAGAATCACTTGTTTCACTTTGCTCCAAACGTCAATTTTGTGGAAATATCTATTACTTAAGTTTTGAAAGGGCATCCAGACAGAGGATGTAGGGCCGTATCTCCAGTCATCAAAGAAAGGAAGAAAAGAGAAGTATTTGTGCATATGGCATTTCCTTGAAGTTGCTGTACATTTTCAAAGACACTCTACATTACGAAAGAGCTATTTTCTTTTCTATCACCATGACAAATACATGATGCATAATTATGTGGAAAGATTCAGTCTACATGATTGATACTTCCTTGCATCAAATCCATGCAAATGTTTAAGGGAGTTATATCTCAATTCATATTAGAGGGTAGAGGGAAGGGAAAGAGCTGCATTTTCATACAGTGCGGGAGAGGCAAGTTTCTATTTAATAGCTGTACGCTGCACATTAAAAATGCAGTGACTTTCTATATAACTATGCAAGTTATAACTTGATTATACATACAAAAATAAGTATTTGGGATGATTAAAATATAGCATTCAAGCAATTAAGTTATTTCAAAAAATGCAGCGTCAAGATGGAATGGGAATTTTCATATATGAGAAGATACAAGCTTGACTTTAAATGATACTTAAGCTGTTTTCCTGCTAAAAAAAAAAGTCTTTATTGATATAAACTTCAAGACAGTCAACAAAAAAGCACAGCTGGTGGAAAGCAAACACTGATTATAATTCAGGTCCTCATCTCTTGTTTTTTTGTATGTGGTGGTTCTTAAACTACTGCTCCTGCCATCTCACTGTGAGGCACCAGAACCTGAACAGCTGGAAACACAGTCTTCCCTGAAAGCACTGTATACACCAGGCATACACAAAAAGACTCCTGTGCTTTTGTGTAATTTAATATCTTAAATCTCTTGTACCTGTTGGGGCAATCGAATTAATTGGTTAAGAGGATTTTAGTGCAACACTGATGTCTGATGATGGATCTACTCACCTCACTACACTGTTCTCCTCCTCCTCCTCCTTGTAAGATTACTTTCACAGCCCAGAGATGCCAGCTTTGGGAATGCTTTTGCAACAGTAGCGTCTGTCCCCTTGGCACACTCCTCTTTGAACTGTGCCAGCTCAGCAGTTGCCTTAAGATACATCAAATGGTCAGAAAGCTAATAAGATAGCTCACTATCCTGGACATCAGTTTTCCTCTGTCAGCAATCTTCAGCATTGTCCTCATTCTTACTTCAAAGTATCTGGCATCTTGGTACCTGCTTTTCTGACACAGAAAGGTCAAAGCATTGTGCTTCTGTCTGTCTCAGAATCCTGATAAGAAAAGCCTCTGATTTTGCTAAGCAAATAATTTTTGAAAACATGTCTTTCATAGCTGGGGAAAAAAGGTAGGGAGTGGAAGGAAGTGGGAAAGAAACTCATTTCAGACAGTAAATCCCTCCAGGTATCCAACTGGAAATGCAGATAAGCATTCTAAACAAATATTCAATATCAGCAAGGGACACTGTTCTGCTCTTGCGCATTCATTCCCCCGGAGGCAGGCTGTGCACATTGCCTTGCAGACACTTGCAGCTGAGCTCCTTCTGAAATGTATTGTCAACAGTTTCACAGGTAGCCTCAAGATACGCTTTTACAAAGATTTGTTCCTTGATGAAGGCACTTTGACAAAATGACAATGGCATTACTGGCAGCCAGACACATCCTTATTAATAGATACAGCTATCCAAATTCTAACCTGCCTCAAATCTGGTCAAGTAGATACTATTGAAGTTTCTATCACACGATTATTAGCTCCATTCTCCTCATCATTATAGACCTGGCAGATGGATTTCAGAGAGAGATGCAATTTAGATCCAAGTAGGAAAGGGAGGTCTAAAGACCTCCTTCATTCCCTGCCCATTATGCCTACCATGTTTCTACTAGGGATGAGATTCACTGTGGAAATCAGAAGCCTAGTATCAATTAAAGAAACTTGCTGTTGCCAACATTGTGTAAATAAGGAGAAAAATAGGTTTGCAATATATATATATGAACTAACTTAATGGTTTTGGTGCAATATATTCAACATACAACTCAAACACTAGTTTTTAAATCATTGCGTCTGAAGGTCATGAACAGTTTTCTAGTCACTTGGTAATAAAACACTTGAAATTCAAGGTCAGAAACAGGATTTTCCCCACAGAATATTAAAACAAACTTTTCATACTATTTCTGGCTGAAAAATTAAGTTAAAGTTTTTGTTAAGTTGTAGTTTCCACAGAACATGTTATTTGTGAAGATATTCTCCCCTCCAGATAAATACATCTTCAATAGTAATTATTTTAACTTCTCTGAAACCAGAATGTTTCAATCTGAAATTTTAGATTCTGATTTCTTCTGGAATTTGTATCTACGTTTCTATTATACAGAATTTATTCAATTACATAATTTAATTCAAATAATTTAGGAAAGGCAGTTCCTAGAGATATCTTTGTTCATTTTCAGGTTATCAAGATGCTGAAATATACCTAAAATCTATAATATTCTGAAACAGATCATTCACATTTTCAATTTCTACGTAACTTGCTGGTCCCAAAGTACGTCAGACATGAATTATGCTTCACTAACCTACAATAGACAAGGAAGGAATAAGGCATTATGCTGGTGCACACACTTTCTGAGCTTCATGTTACAGATTTCAGGCACCAAAAGGATTAAAAAAAAGGATACAACTCCTTTGTACAACAACTCAAATCAATGAACAGTGGTGGAAGAAACTATTCTTGTCTTAATGAAAGGACAGTAGTGTCTAACAGAAACACAGCACAGAACTGTGCTCAGCTGCAGCAGTGGGCAAGGCCAACCATAGATTAATACAAATTAGTGGGCAAACCTGCCATTAAACCTGGGCTGACAAGTCCAAATAGCATATAGCATATAGCCAAGGCCGAGCCAACCAGCAACAACGGTAGTGCCACTGAGATAACATATTTAAGAAGGGGGGAAAAAAAAGCCTGTGGAACAGCAAGGGAGAGAGGACTGAGAAGACGACTGAGAATATGTGAGAGCAACAACTCTGTAGACACCAAGGTCAGTGAAGAAGTTGAGCCCGGGAGGAAGTTGTTTTAAGATTTGGTTTTTATTGCCCATTACCCTACTCTGATTTGATTAGTAATAAATTAAATTAGATTTCCCCGAGCTGAGACTGTTTTGCCTGTGACGGTAATTGGTGAGTGATCTCCCTGTCCTTATTTCAACCCATGAGCTTTTTGTTATATTTTTCCCTCCCCTGCCCAGTTGAGGAGGAGTGATAGAGCAGCTTGGTGGGCACCTGCCATCCAGTCAGGGTCAACCCACCACAACCATCAAAAAAAGTGTCACAGCAAAGCCAGAAGAAGCAGATACATGCCTTTCCCTCAGTATCTCACTTTGTTCAAGCAAAATTTGTTTGAAGAACTGATGAGGGTTGCCTTACGCAACATATTACGCAAGATATGTCCTGCAGCTGAAGCTCAGGCTCATGTTCATTGCTCACACAGAATCACCTCCATGTGAAGGAGGGAACAGATCTGTGGACAGGTCATGTCTAAAACTGCCTCGGGTCTTCCTTCAGTTCCTGCGAGCTAGAGCACTAGGGAGTCTGCTTAAAAATAAATTGATGTTCAACTGCTTCATCCCAGCTATTAGTAACTGGTCGGACAAGGCCCCTTAGTAGCTTCCCAGACACTCGCAAAGCTTTGAAAGTCAAGGAGAGTTGCGAAGGCTAATTAGAATCTCCGTAAACTCCCCCCACCCCAGCAGACCATGGATGAGTATTTGCATTAACATGTGACTATCTGTGGTATGAATCTTTTCCTGTTTTCCTAGAGTGAAGATAAACAATACCATCTTCAGGAACCAAAGAAAGTCTTTGCCCATACAACATGCAAGGATAGGCACCTTCTGTAATATAATTCACACATTCAAGGAATTCTTTTGGTCTCATACAAAAACCTTTCCCTGGAAGGACCATTAACCCAAATTCTGATTCACAACAGTTTTAAGAATACCTGAAGAAAGTAAAACAAATGTATTTTTTGCAATAGACCATGCCAAAGTAACATCATGTTCATACCAAGTTTTAGTCATATTTTCAAAGTGATAAATGTCTCCAGCATTTCCACTTAAAACAATCCAACATATCACAAAAAAGAACACGTACCAGTCCACAAGGCAATCACTAATATTTAGTTCCTTTAAAGATAAATTTAGCATTAAGAAAAACATGTCCTATTTTACAGGATCAGATGCATTTCTTGAGGAAAGGTACAATTTAAAGAGCTGTGAAATCAAACTAATAGTCTTCCCCACAGAATCAAAGATGACTGACCATCCTTTCCATGTGGCATTTCACTTCAATACGGCTCAGTAAATTCTTTGATAACGCAGCTGTCATTCTTAATCAGAATTTGATCTAAAACATTCATTATGTGCCCAAGATTGACTTGACTCAGGTCTCAGACTGTCTTGAACCCTTCCCTTTGAAGAAGCCAGTGGTATAAAATAACACAGTAAATCTCCGTTCAGAAAGACACAAATCTTATTTAGCGGTTAAATGTACTTCACAGGAAGAGACTCAAGCACTTTTTACTGCTTGTATGATTTAAAGATGTTAATTAACATCAGTTCTATTTCCCAGAGGAAAACAGCTGCTCTTGGTGACAAAGTGTTTTCAGAGCACTCCACAGACTGAAAGCAGAATTGAACAGTATTACGTGCACCCACAGCAAAGCTTTCAAAAACCTTTCAGGGGGAACGAAAAAGGAAAAAGCAGCTTTAATTGGATAAGACTGAAGGGTAAGCAGGTCAGTAACTGCTCCATACACAAATCACTACAGAAACTCCTTCACAGCCCTGGAAGCACTAACACCAGGCAGCACAAATTCTAAAGATTTTGATCTTCTTTTCTGGATGCACGGCATTGTGTTTGTTTTTCATTAGAATCTAAATCACAGAAGCAACAATTCTTAGTTCAACTTTTACATACATATAAATAAGAACAGATTGTGTTTCCTGACCCTATAAGGGAATTAGACCTCTCTCAAGGAATGCTAAAAGAATATAGCAAAAAAGAACAAAAGTCAATGAAAACTACAATGCCGGCTATATATAACTATATTGTCAAAAAGGTTAGGCAAGTAGCCCTTAACAGAAGACTAAATGTAAAGAATGGATTTTAAAAAAATAATCTATATCTAACCAGAATTTTTAAATAGAAATGAATCACAGAGTTCATTTTAATGCAAAGTTTTATAGTCAGATATACAATGTAACTTAAAAAAAAGGCTGGAGGTCTCGATGCATCTCATTGAAACATCACAGTAATAAGACAAACAACCGTGTAAAATATATTTAGTATTTACAGGCACTTACTTGAATGGTGTGAACAGAAACGACAATGTAGTTTCCTTTTTCTGACTCATCTTAACCTGCATAAAAAGTATTAAACAGTTATATGCAAGCTGCAACAAGACCGAAAACTGTATCGGACACTAAGCTAAAAATCACAGAAGTGTTCCAAGACTTTGGAAAAGGAATGAAGCCACACTATCCATACATTGTCCAGGAAACTGGGTGTTGTATTCTTGGGTGTGTAACTCTTGAGCGCTGAACTAGCGTTCCTGGAAACCCAGACCTGCTCTGAAGTAGGTGAAATAAACCATCCCCCAGCCAGTGATTTTCACAGAAGGACTTTTACAGTTTGCAGGATAAAGGGGAGATATGGCTAGAAGTGCTACCAGACTTCAGTGACAACCTCCCTCGATGAAACCAGTATTATTTATGCCAGGTGGGAACTACTACACTGCAGTAAAACTACCAAAGCAGTGCTATTAGATCGATTAACCTGCATATGGATAAAAATAGAAGGTTTTGATGCCATTGGAGCCACTTTGCCCAAGGCTCTTCAAACTATCTTTAAGGCCTCCTGCAGCAGCCTGAGTCGAGTCTGACTGCCGGTGTAAAGTGCAGATAGGAACTTTCTAGTGCACTGCTCCCCAAACCTGACAGCTTGAACAGCAACCCACATATCTCATCCTATCCCTCCAAGGCAACATCCTCTCCAGGGAGTGTAAACTGAGATCAGGTCAGTCTATCACAGGAAAAGTAAAAACCCACTTGGCATGTCTCAGCCAGTGCGCTACTTCTGCTTCAGTAGAGAAACGCAAAGGATATTCACACACAATCCTTCCAAAACAACGCTAGAAACAAGCCAGCCAAGAAGAAAATAGATAATTTAGCGCTACAAAACAACAGAATAAGAATAAACTTCAAGAAAAGGAGGACCAGAACTTTTGCTTTTTGAAAATAATCCCTGATACACCAATTTAACTGAAAAAGACCCGAGTCATATCCTTAATTTCTTAAGAGCAGAGGTCTTCCAACTGTGGAGGTTATACTGGTATCCTTCAACTTCACATCCTGCCCACCAGAAACCTCCTCTGCTACACACCAGCTTTCCAAAATACATTTGGAAGTGACTCTGCTGCTGACACTGCCAACCTGGTATCCACACAAACTACCTTTGGGAACCCGGCATTCAAGGGACAGAAGGTGCTAATCTCTTGTAGGTGATCTCATGCTAGTTCCTTGTTCCACTGTTATCACACTGATTTCCTGACAGGGCAACAACTCTCGCGTGGCTCAGCTTCCTGTCTGTGGAGAGGACGGTTTTCCCTCAGAGCATTTCTATGTCTTGCCAAACTGTCATTTTTGGATTTCAGACTGTTTCTTATTCCACCATCTAGTGAAACAAGAACCCTTTTTTTGTTTGGACCACATGTGTTCTCATAATAGGATAATATCCAATATTAGATGAATCAAGACAGAGAAGCCGGAGATGAACACTTGCAGAGCAAAACAACAGACACAACAGCATTTGCTAAAAGTTAATTACGCCACTAATTTAATTTCTTTAATGGACAGGTGCCTGTTACCTTTTTGATCTATTTGTATGCTCTTCCTGCCTTAGAGCCTTGTCTCCCAGCCTCTGTTGCAAAGGCAGTATTTCCTTTTTCAGGTATCAGCACTTAGATTCTACCTACATTCTGCAAGCAGGTTTACGTTAACGTCAATATATATCAGTATTTATGTTAAGAATCAAGAAAAAAGTTACTCATCCTTCTTACAAAAAAGGCACTTATTAAAGTCGTTCAAACTCCTTTAGATATGGCTCACAGCTAGTCAATTGATATCACCCAGTACGCGCATTCAATTTTAGTCCTTTGAATTACAGCATGTTAGATACAGCATTATGTCCTAGTACAATTATTTTTACAAACAGCAACAACTATTATTCAAAGAAATATTTTTCTTTACCAGATGTTTAGTTACCTTAAATTGCTCAAGAATCTGAACAGCATTGGTAAATATGCTCTCTGCTTTGAAGTGAGCACTATTGTTCAGATATTCAAGAGGTAGAGTTCCCTGGGGAAAAAAAAAAAAACATGTATATACATAAAAAAAAAATTAAACGATGAAACAGAAATTTCTCTAACTGAATGGTGGTCCAAACAAGCAATAAGAATACTTCCAATTACTGCTGAAATAACTACTGTAAATCCTTTCAAAATACTCTTCTCGTATAATTTCACAGCATTACAGGGACTGTTCCTAACATCCCACCTCCTACAGAAACACAAAAAAGGTGAATAACAAAAGTCGTTATTAAAGTATATAGTAATACAAGCTCAACTTTTTATCAGAAGCCATTTTTTAAATCCTAAAAGTCTTCCATCCAAAGACTTGCCTGGGCCTGACTCACCCAGTATTCATGACGGGAGTTCCCGTGCCCCCCTGTGTTGGGCAGCTTTCCCCGCATGACCAGCAGTTGAGTGCAGGACGCGGGGACAGAATTTGGGGCACAGTCTCCAGGAGAAATCTTTTGAAAAATACGCTGTAAATAGGTGCTTTGAAAATGAAACAAGCAGCATGAAAGGATGATAATGTAATGCTAATTGTCAATTAGATATTTATGAGACAACCTTTGGATTATGTAATAATATACAAAGGAAATTCAAAGAAAAGGCCATCTCACAGTGAGGGCACTCACTGTTCACTAAATTAAAGGCTCAAGATACCAACTGAAGAAAGTACTCTAGTTTAAACAAGAAATAATTAAACATTAAATTGCAGGAACCAGCTTGTTTACAGGCTCAGCTTTCATGATCAAAATCAAGTGTTATTCAAACCATATTGCATTTTTACCATCCCTAAAAAACCAAAGTAACAAAAAACTTTTATGTAGCTCAAGAGTATAAAGTTGCAGATTCTAAGAGGATCAGCTGCCTTTCCAATTGAAAGCACTATACAATATATAAAAACATTGAGTTTATGCTCCAAACTGAAGACATACATCTAAAGCTAAAACTACAAGCGGTCTCCATAACTTACAGCAGTTTTCCAAATTTAAAACCTTTCACCCCACATGCCTCAAGTCTTGTCCCCAAAACCTATTTGCGAGCAGATTTCTATAATACAGAAAAACATTTGTACTTCTTACCACGGAATTCAGGGGGAAAGGCACACCAATAAGGGAAGCCATCAGTGGTGCAATATCAGCCTGTGCAAACAGAAGTATTCCCATTTTAAGACAGTTCCAGCTTCTAGAGCTAATAAACTCAGTTTAACGTATCTGCATTTGCAAAAGTAAATGGTATAATACTGTGAAGTTATAACACACAAAACTCCTTTAATAATATTTTTTGTTTCGAGTAGTCATCATGGCATGATTAGATTAAAAATGTGAGGCTCCCGTACTGATAAAGCTTCAAAAATGCATTTCTTTTAAAAAGCAAATATAAAACCCCACAGTGTTTGTTCACAAGAATTCAGTACCTCCTTCACTGCACTCAGAGGCATACCACTTTTTATGACTATTTATACCACCAAAAGAACTAATTTCGTATTTACAGTTTTAAGCAGTACACTGAATATACTGCTTTTCACAGCACTCCTTATCCCATGTTTCCACGGTGCCAATTACTCACCTTCTCCCCTTCAGAGGGGAATTCTGCACTTTTACTCATGTCCCAGCCAGCCCTCAGCCCTCAGGAAGGCCCCTCAATGTATACCAAGGCTTCTCATAAAACATTACCATTACCTTCTACTTGTGATGATAAACATTGGCTCTCACCAGGTTTATATTTGCCTTTGATATAAAACCATGCACCAAAATTCTTTGGTTTTCCAGCATAAATCTGAAGAAACTATACTGAAACCACAGTCCCACACCTACTACAGTACAAAATCTCTGTCTTTGGGGACTCCGTTACCCAGAACAAAGCGACACTTGAGACTCTTGCATACAGTCTCAAAATAACATCCCCATAACTCCTGCCAATCTTGAGAGAAAAATTAATCTCTAATTTTGTACCAGGGCTTTGCTGAAAGCAGCTGACCCAGAACATTCCCAACATCAGCCTCCTAGCACAAGATTATTTATCTTGTTTGAGCAGGTTTGGACTCTGTTAATTCATATACTGGGTTTCATAGGATGACAGGAAGAAAGAAGCAAACAAGCTTCAGGTGCACACATGTATATGTATTACCATCATGATTTGAAAAAAGTTTGGCTAATTTAGTATCAAGGGTTAAGTTGTCCACCTTTTTCTTCCTTTACAGTACAAATTGTCTAAACTGCTAAGTGCCTGGGCCATGATCACACACCCTGTTGAAAAAAACCACAGTTTAACAGTATAGCAAGAATTGGTTTTGATTCAATAATGATAGCAACTTCTGGAAGAAGTTACAAAATACAGACATTGAAACAGATAGCTCTGTTTCTAACAGATAGCTCTACGCTAAACATACACACGGCTAACTTTAAGTGTAGCAAAAAACATACAGCAGATGCTCACAAACTTGGGAAGCATGGTCATTAGACCATGCTTTTTTTTGTGTTTAGCTGGGCACATTAATAGGAGTACCAAGGAAGTGTAACTTCAGGTCCAGAATATTTTCAAAGTAGAAAAGAGAGGGAAAGCATCACAAGTTCATCCTAAAGGTTTGCAAAAACAAATCCCACTCTGAAAACAGAACAGATAGATACTACTCACGTTACTTTTTGAAAATGCATTGAGTTTTCAAGGGAGTTCCTGGCATATTGTACTGCACTCTTTCTACAATGGCACGTGATCACATAACTAAAAATGGTGTGATAATGCATCTTCAGAAGAAAAGTTGTACGTAGCTGCCACATGTATTAACAAGCAATTTAATCTTTTTCATATTATGTTCAGTATGGGTACGGTTCCTGCAACTCTAACAGTTAATTAACACATTTGAGGGAAATGATATGTCAGTGTGAACGTTCATTCAAATTCCATCAATTAGTTTAAATCACACAAAACTCAATTTAAGGAAAAAATTTATGAGCTATTAAATTAGGTATGTTTGATACCTGATTGACATCCAGTCTCTTCAAGTCCTCCAGTTTCCATTCTGCAAGAAATAACAAAGCGCATGAAGAGCTAATCTACACAGATTTGAGGAGGATAATTCAGCTGACATTTAATGTTTTGTTGCTATTTTCTGTAAAGTGTTGCTACTAAAGAAAATTATAATTTGGCTTTAGGATGCTAGCTCATGAGGAGTTACAGATGAAACTCAACAGGCAGAAACAATAATATGCATTCATTTCAGTTCACATTTTCTTTTATCCATCAGGATAAATTGCTGTCTGCAATTGTGACCCAGATCAGTTGAAAAAAGATCCAGGTTTTTATTTTTTTTTCATCACAGTAGAGAAAGTGATGCATTACCTCCTGTGCCAACTGAAAGATTAAAACTCAGGTTTAGGAGAACGGCTGTTTAAATCTCTTCAGTAGTTTTTTAAAAAGGTTAACCCAAGGTCCCCAATATACTGGCACGAAGTGGTACAAATATACTTCATGTCTGCCATAAGCAATACTGGCCAGGAGCAGGCTCAAGGGAGAAGTTCAACGATTTAGCAGTCAGAACAACTATAACAAAAGCAGAGACAAAGCCAAATGTACAAGCCCCTAAAGCTGTGGTGCATCATACAAAAAGCTCATTCAAAACCGTATTTTCCTGCTCTCCATTAGCCTCTAAGGAAATAAAGAGGAAATTGCCTGTTTTCTTTGGGGGTGGAGAATTATTTAAAAAAAGAGTTTAGCAGACTTAGAGTTTTGGGTTTTTTTTTTCATGTCTGCTTTTCCTAATGTTTAAATTTGCTGCCCCACTACCCACAGCAATAATATGAACAGGAAAAAGAAAACAAGCAAAAACACCCTAAAACAGACAACACATGGTTGTTGTTGGGGTTTTTTTTGGTGTTTTTTTTTTTTTTTTAATTCAAGCTAAAAAAAAAATAAGACACACCGGAAAAAATGATAGGGGCTGAAACAAACTTGCTGATACAGTAGTTAAAATACTGTCAATGACCTACCTAGAGCAGATCTCAAATACAGCAGTAAAGACATTGGGGGCACCTACCCTCAACTGAGGAACCAAACAATGTTAGCAACAGGGGCACAGCCACCTTCCTCAGTACACAAAGCTAAACGGGCCAGTCACCGCTTGCCAAAATGACACCGCAGAAACACCACAGACGTAAGCAGGAGTCTGCCTAGTACCTCAGACCATTGATGGTACAGCCATTTACCCAAAATTATCCTTTGGGTTTACGTGAGGTAGAAGTTTAGATGCACCAGAAACAGGCTTCATGAAAAATACCGGTAAACCATCACTCAAAGGTCTGGCTCAACCTCATGTATTTTCTCCAAACAGGCATCCAAATCCAAGACCATACCTCTCTTTCTCCATCTTTTGATAGTCCCCATCAGTGCCAGACCCAAACTGGTCTCTGCTGAAAACAGCCCGAGACAGGAAACATCCACATTTGCAGTATTGCAGCATGTACCAAACTTATTTTCAGCAATTAGTTCATACTACTGCTAATTTTGGGGGTCTGAGTACAGGTCCGCTGTTATTTGGTCCCAAGAGCACCTCAAAGAGCAGCCATGTACCTTAACAGCAGCGAGACATACAGTTAGAGCAAGTTCCCATGGCAACGCAGGGGAAGTATTATCAGCATTAATCATGAATTGTGTTAAACACACCAAAATGAACAAGTTTGCTTCCTTTTGCTTCCCAGAAAAGGAAATGGGTTTGTATTTCTAGACGTATAGATTCTCATCCATATTTCTATTATATAAATGCATTGTTTGTTTTCCTTTAAACATCATTTTCCAATGAAAAATGTTGGAAAATTGTCTACATGCACACAATATGCTTAAGGTAGGAAGAAACTGTAGCTCTGCTAGAGAAAAAGCTAGCTTTGTCAGAAGCTTTTACATCTCCGCTTCCCCTACTCAGATATTCCCAAAAGGCACAGAGTTGAAGACATCTGTTTCAGATCAGGAGCTGTATGGCAGACACTGAGCCCAGGAGCTCCCAAGGAGCAGGACACACCTGCAGACCGGCCGGTCCGGGCTGTACTCCCAGGAGCGAGGTGCCCTGGGTGTATGAGGTGCCCACGCTGGTTTACAGTTCCAGCTCACTGTCAAGGTCTCCTGTACAGAGCTCAGCACAGTTTTCCACCCACTTGATAAGGGGTTTTTCTTTTTTCCTTTATCCTGCCCTGCTTTTACTGCAGCCCACCAGGCAGTCGGATGGAAACAGTCCAGGGGAAAGAGCAGGGAAGTACTGATTCAAGAAGAGGCTGAGGCTACATGAACCAAACGAAATCTCATGTAAAACCTCACCGAAGCAAAACCAGTGAAGGTGTACACCGAGCTTCCCCAGCCATGGCAAAGCAGGCTGAGTCCCCTCCGAAACAGGAATGTGTATAGATGACAACAACCACCTCATGTCCTTCTGCTGCCGAAGGCTGTGCCTTCACTTACAAGCTTCTCTGGACCTGTGCCCCAAGGCCACCTGGCAGGGCGGACACTGAGGAGCCAGAGAGCAGCTCTCTGTTCTCTTTCTTTCTGAAGAAGGGTCAAGTCAACGGCCAAAAGGGTAATACCACGCATCGCCCACAGGATGCAGGGCTGCCATCACAAATCTTTCCAAGATGATTGCATGGCCAGGCCTGAGGGAAGGCAGAGCACAGGTGAAGGGACTGATGAGGAGAAGGCTGTCATCCCAGAGCAGACACCATGCCCTTCTGGCCGTCCAAAGAGCACATTAATCTTTCCGTGACAAATTGGACAGACTAAGTCCTGCCTGTTGGCACTGCCTTTGGGATGGCAATGATGAGAAGAGAGACAATTCACTGAGCTGCCTACAGCCTCCTTGCATTGAACAGAGCATAAGAAGTTTGTCAGCATCAGAAATACTCTGCTCTTTCCATGAACTCTTAACTCAGAGAAATTCGGAAGGATTGTCAATAGATAAAAGAACTTGAACACTGGTGCATGCAGTCGCAAATATAAGTCAGACACGCGCATACATCAGTGACACAGCAGTCTTGAAAACACTCTCCTCCTGCACACAGTCTCAGCTGCATTTGTAGGGAGCAGAAAAGGCAAATTCAAAGAACTTTAAGAGACCTCTTTTAAGCGCCTTTTCTTTCATACGTTAGCTTTGTGAAAATACCTGGGACCGTAACTTAGTGGAATAGCTGAACTGTATTGACCTGCAAAAGCACCAAGTTCCGTTTTAATAAATTTTTCTTTACTATTAAGCTACGTAGCCTACTAGAAGCTATAACGTACTACCAAAGAGAGAATAGTCACTTTTTAAGAAGATACTTATTACTCAAATAGAGATTCAAACTCCCAAGATACCCACACTCAAATCTCCAATAGAGATTACCCCTGGCAATTAAGAACCTGTAAAGATAGCGTCTAAACAAACCAACAACATGCTCGACAGCTGGAAAGCTGCAAAGCGAGTCCAGAATGAAGGGAGGAGTTTCTGATGTTTGCTTTGGGGTGTTTATTTTTTTGTCTGGTTGTTGTTTTTTGTTGTTTTGTTTTTTTTAAACCATCAAAAGGAAAATATGAAGCAGGCATAGAAGGGTGCAGACACATTCCCTCCTTTAAGGAAATACACATTTCCTAACAGATGACAGACAAAAAGCTCTCCCAATTGTGTACCTGGAAGTAAGCTCAATACTCATCTTTTTTGAAATGCTCTCACACCATTTTCATCATTACTTGAAGTCAAATGCTGAGGTTTGTACTAAAGGTGCTCAGAATCAAGGAAACTGACAGCTGTAAAAATCAACTATTACAGATCAACCCTTAGAGACATCAAGTGTCCTCAGAAGTCTAGCAGATCAGCCAGACACCAAAATCAGTTGGTTTTACTCTGTTTTCTATTTTTTATTCTACAACTCATTTTCAGTTTTATCAGAGATGTCATAGTTTTACATCAGCAGTTAATCACCAAGAGTGAAATGTTAGCATGCTCTATAACTGACTAGTCCTTTATATTTAATCTGTTACTAAACACCTTGTCAAGAGCAGGGTGGGGTCAAAACCTCAGGGTTGAATTAATTTTTGCCTGTTTCTCTTCTCTAACGCAGCTTGATAAACAATCCAATAAAACAGAAAGTCATTACCTCATTGATCGTGAGTAACAACCTGAGAGATTCAAGGCATCTTAAGAAACAGAGCAGGCTACAAGAATGGAGCACAGGAAAGAGGAAGAGCTTGCACAGTTTAATCACACATGGTTCTAGAAATCCATTGATATTTCAGTAAGCCTGTATTTATTACATTATATATTTGAAATATTAAAAATGAATTATTTTTTAAAAGGTTTACTTTTCTTAAATAGATTACGAAGGGGAAAAATTACAGTAAGGAGTCACAGTTTTTCATTGAGGAAGACTGTTTACATTTCCACAACAGCCACAAGAATGCGAGTGAGACAAGACAGCTAGAAAAGAGTCTTAGGACACGTCAACTTATCATGTTTCTGTACAAATAGCTTTTAACCTCTGGGAGTCTTCCTAAGAATTCAGTCTCCTCTGGAGCTAAGTTTTAGGAGTATGAATAGCCTCCTGTACCCAAAGAGAGAAAGTCTTCAATTCCATGATTAGAAAAGAAAAACAACTCTGATATCATCTACCCAATTCTGCTATATCCTCCATAGGCATGCCCCGTCACCTCTTCCTTCCACACCACACAAAGCAAGTCATATTTACTGGAATAGAAATCACTGAAGATCAACAGGTGAAATGGTTAAACACCTCCCTTTCCACCAAAATCTTGCACTTAAGTTTATATTTTACCTACCTTTCAAAAAATTGTCTTCAAAGAACTGGGACGTGACTTTCTGTGGATAATTCACCCCAGCACCCCAAACAATCAGAGGTGTTAAAGTTTCTGAGGGATGACCAGCTCCATGGGACCCTAAGATACATGAAACAAACAAACAAAAAAGTGTAAACTTTAAGACACATGGTGTAAAACCAAACAAAACCTATATATATATATATGCACACATATAATAAATTCTTGTTACAGTATACATACTAAAATCCTGTGACAGACAACCTATTCCAGCTTCGTAGCTTATGTTTATGCCACTACAAGTAAAGGCTAAATTTAAGTTGCAAGTTGGAAAAATGGTAGCACTTAAGTCAAGCCTATAAAGATATAACTTTGTCTATTAAAAAACTCAAACCATTAACATACAGAAACTAAAGCCTAAGTATTTGAAAGCCTCAAGATGTAGAGGAATTACCTGCTCAAAACACATGCATATGCCTATCCTGAGCATCTCATGAAAACCAGGGATGGCTGATTTGAGTAAAATTAGGCATGTCCCCAAAAAGTAATATAGAACTGATCCTTAGTCCGCAAATAAGGATTAGACTTCCATTTCAAAATCAGGAGACTACATATTGCAACTATCATCCTTTCCCCAGTGATACAAGTTCATATTTAAGGTTTTAAAGCCTAGTGGAACACTCCTTAAAAATTGATAAAACACAATTTTCTTCCCCAGGGAAATTAATTCCCTCCAGATTAACATATCAGCCACCCGAAGAAGGAAGCTTTAAAAGTATGACATCTCAACAGCAGCTGCACTGAAGGAAAAGCCACACAAGCTTGAAAGAAAAGCTTGAGAGTCATTGAACTCAGTGGGTGAGGTACCACAGCAGTGAGATAACCCAGCCTCAAAGGGAATGACATTATTAGACAAACTCTACGCCGGTCACTGCACAGTCTACAAGATTACACATTTTCCTTGTATTTGCATAGACACACGCTCTTCCCTCTGTGTGTGCGTGGATATATATATATTTTAATAATTACAAAGGACAGAGAATAACACATTGTTTTAAGGACAGCTTTTTTTTAAAAAAAAAAAAAACAAAAAAAACCAGAATGAGGTATGAAATCGGGAACTGCATTGAGGCTGTACAACAACCACAATGGCAGAGCTGATGAGCCAGCTTTGCTTTCTTTAAACAGCCCTAAGCTTAAGAACACACACATCAGGGAATAAGATTTCCGATGTTCAGAAATCCCTTGAAAGACACTCTCTGGGCTCAAAAGCTGCAACAACTGCTCTTCTTTGCAGAGCTTAGGAAAAGAGCAGATGGAGAGAGCGCTTCCTCCATCCTCCAGGCATCAGTTATTTCTTTCTATTGCAGGAGGAAAGTGCATTTTTGGTGAGCTTTCATTTTAGCCAAGGCACCAGCTCCAGCAGCATTTTACTGAGACAATGCCTCCATGGATACTTAAAGGGAGATACAGCTGAGAGAGGCAGCTGTATCCACCCTCCCCCTGTTATAAGAACAGGCTTCAGCCTGATCTGAATTATAAGGGCGGGGGGGGGGGGAAATACTTGATTTTCAGATGGGTCAGTTCTCTGTTCCACCCCTCAGCACCCTCCAAACACACCTTTTCAGGGGAAAGGGAGGGAAAGGGTGCTGTCATTTTCTGTTCTCTGGTACAGCGTACCACACAGTAGTACTTATGCAAAGATGGTAGCAGGAACAAGTGGCCAAGGTGAGGGTGGGTGTGGGACCACCTATGTTGGTGATCAGCAGTTCCATCTGAGACCACCTCTAAGCAAAATCACGGAGTCAAACTGAGAAAGCAAGTGATTTTAGTGGTCTTTTCCAACAATCATAGTTTCTTTGATCATGTCAAGTTCAGAACATGTTCTCTTCCTTAATAGGTCCCCCCTGCCCTTTTAATTTTTAATTTGTTTTAAAACTAGTGCACATCCCATTCTGCAAGTTACTGAAAGACTGCAGCAGTTGCTGATACTACAAGCTCAAATAAAAAAAACCACTGAACTAGCCTTCAGACCTCTGGCTATGGGCCTAAGTGTCATCTCTGGTTTTTCTCTTGGATTCACTGAAGTCCACTTTAAAGTTATTAACACTTCTGGCAGAGGAGCAACCTTTTGGTTCAGACAGAAAGAGATAACAGAAAACTATGACAGACCAGTGGTTCCCAAAGCCCGAAGAGTTCCTCCTATCACCTTTTATTCTTCCTTCAAAGAATTCAGTACATAATAAGAACACCCCAGCAGCACACTCTGGCAGTGAGGAAGGACAAGAGCACTCCAGGCTGTTAACAGGAACACAGTCCAGGAAACGGATTATCCTCCTCTATTCAGTACCTATGAGACAACCTCTAGACACTGGATCCAGTTTTGGGCCCCTCCAGTACAGGAAAGACATCAACCATCTGTAATGAGCTGAGCGGGGGGCCCCCAAATTGGTCGGAGGAGCACTTGGCCTTTAAGGAGAGTCTGAGGGACTGCGACTTGTTCAGCCTGGAGCTTTGGGGAGGACATGACAGAGCATCCTGCCTGGACCCCACTGCGAGGGGGTTTGAGAGAGGATGGAGCACTGCTGTGCATGGTGGGAGGATGAGAGAGAGCAGGCATAAGTTAGAACAAAGGAGGTTCAGACTGCAGATAAGTCAAACCTTTTTCCCCTCCACGAGGGCAGGCAAGCAGCGGAGCAGGCTGCCCAAAGGGGTTGCATAGGCTCCATCCTTTGAGGTTTTAAAGGCCCTCTTGGATAAAGCCCAAGCAACCCTGTCTGATCCCAAAGCTGATCCTGCTTTGAGTAGGTGGTTGGACCTCCTGAGGTCCCTATGATCATGTACCACATATATATATATATATATAAATATATACATGTACCTCCCTTATAAAAAATTATGAAATGATTACTTGAAATAGACAAAAAAAATTCCAGAATTAAAATTTTATTGCAAGTGGCAGTCAGCTCAACAGTAAATAATACCCAAAACTGACTATTTTGCAAATGAGCAGATGGCAATTAGGCTGACTTTGAGTAAATATATGAATATTTTGTCATCTCTGATGACAGAAGAAGTCTGCATCCCTTCCCTTTGAAAAATTTAGGATTTCACACACAGAATAAGATGCTGAATTTTGCCTGAAGCCGTTTAAAAGTATCACAGTTAGGAGTTACAAACACACACAGCATCAGAAGAGAGACTTATCACTTTCACTGGCTGCACACAAGGACAGGAGTGTTCTTAACATTCTTGAAAAAAGGAAAAAGGAGAAAAAAAATATTTGTCTAAATGAGTTCACCACCGTAAATTCTTCTCATCTGCCCTTAATCTAGTTACGCCAAAGTTGCCTCAAGTCATTTGGCTGCTGTAGTCATGCCCATCACAAGTGCCCTCTGTGGGTACCAGCCTGGCCGGCCACCTGCCCCACTCTCCTTGCTGTACTCTCAGCTGCTCCACCCACACTTCAGTGCCAGCCTCCTCTAGAAAGATCACACAGCAGTCCCATCCTTTCTACTGCACCTAAAAAGCCAAAACAAGCAGAAAGACAGCCCAAAAAAGGTTTTTCACCAACTCCCAGACAGGTCTGACACCTTCCCCAGATGCTTCAAGAGCAAAGTGATAACTATTTCTGACCCACATGGGCTACAACACCTTTGCAGTTGGCACCCAAATAACACAACCTCACCCTGCTCAGGCTAGTTTTCCGAAGGGAGGCTGACAGAGGTGTTTCTCAGGTCTTTTTGTCACTACTAGCAGCCACTAAGGGAGTCAAGCTTTACCCTATCGATTTCTTTTTTACTGTCCAGATATGCAACTCAGCTGTCATAGGGCTGATGAGGGACTCTGCAGCTAATTAACCATTTCCTAATTTGCATGGGTTTCATACACAAGCAACACTTAGGATATCAAATCAAAGCAGGGGCTCCAAATCTTCTAGTGTCATAGAGCTCCAATTGTACTCTGGATACTCATCCATAAACTCAGCTGACTCAATGTTTAAAAAGGCTCACCCCAATCTGTCATTCCATGGTCAGAAGTTAAAATAAATGCAGTTTTTCCATCATTTCCATAGAAATTTTCAATCATTGAAGCAATTTCTTTTATTCCCTTGTCAACTTTTTTAATATTCTCCTTGTATTCCCTAGAAAAATAAGAAACAGTGCGATTAAATTCCAGGTGGCTCTCACACTTGGTATAAAGCAAGTTATCCATGGTCATAATGCCCAGTCCTTGGATTACAGACAGCTTTACACTCTACAGAACCTCAAGCTAACAAAAGGCATCCTATACATAAAATCTCTTCTCCTCCAAGTTTACATGAGATCACAGCATGGTCACATGGTCACAGCACAGTTTGAAGGTTCCTGAAACTACAGTCTTAAATGGATGTTTATTCATATTTCAAATCTGACCTGTCCTTGATTGAAGACTATAATTTAGTCACCCACAGCTACCAGGCAAGTTAAGGAGAATGCCAAAACTAAGGAATTCTGGAAAACTGAAATACCTTAAATTTTAAGTTTCAAAAATTATTCAAAAACTTTAAGCCAGTAACTAAATAACAAAGAAAGATCTCGCCATGCAGGGACTGTTTTGAGATGATTCACAGATCAGCACAGATCCCACAGTTTTGTGGAATAGAGGCTAAACCAAAAATGTGTATATTTTTAGAAAAAGTGACCACAATTGCCTTTCAGCGAACTAATTTTCTATTTGTTGTTGTTGCTAATGTCAGTTTTAAAACTCTATCTTCAAAAAATCATAAAAAAAATAACATGAGACATACAGCAAGTATGAACATGGGAATGATGTAGGAAATTGGAGCAAGGATTTTGGAAGTATGCAGGGATTGAGAGAAAGACATAATATCCTACATTGTGAGAAACGTGAGAAAATGAAAAGAAAGCTCTCAAATAGCACACTTCAAGTTGAATTGGTGATGACTACTGTTAATATCTAAACTCTTCTGTTCGTTCAAGTGTCCTAAGGAAAGCTAAAGAATAATGCTGAAATTTGCAGCCATTATTCCTGAACTTACTGTTGTCTACAAATTCAACCGTACCATTTCAGCCATAGGGAATCAGAGCATTGTTCCCATTTTATATTTGAAACTAAAATTTCCTACATGTCCTCTAGATCATGTATTGACCATAACTAAGACGACCTGCTAAAAATCAGACTATAACCAGGCACAGGTTTAGGGCAAAAATCTGTCACTTCTACAGAGGAGACCCTAAAACCAAAAAAAACCACAGAAAATTCAGAACATAAGTAATCAAGGTGACATACATGACCTATTGTAGAAACTCTCAAGACTGCAATTCTTATTTCAGGCTTGATAAATAGCACTGTTAAAAAAGTTACTGTATGCATTTAAAACTATTAAGAAAGATATGGTTAATCTCTCAATTACCTTGAGTTTGGCCGATGAGCATGTCCATTTGTGTCTATGCCTAGCAAATGAAGGAACAGAACCACTTTGTCTTCATGCAGTGCAGAGAACAATGTTTGATTACTTCTGGAAGAATTAAAGAAGCTCTGTATGGAATAAACCATTACGATATTAATCAGAGTACAACGGAAAAAGATGATAGGCAGACTATTAAAACTAAAATGCAACTGTTTTCATGGCAAAATGCTAATAGTTATTAGAGTTATGAAAGAGAAAAATAATTACTTCCTAATTTACTTCTTAGAGGATAACTACCGTCAATATAGTCAGTCCAAAATTTTAACCTGACAGGCAACACTCCTCAAGTTGAGGTTTTTTTTTTTTGGTGTGTTTGAGTTTCTTTAGGCAGAAATATCAGATAACCGGTATCATCCCTTCTTTGCCTCCTATGTAATCACAACTATGCACCATTCCCAAGATCCACTTATGGCTTTGTATTTCCATAGATTTATCGATTTCAAGCTAGAAGCAAAGGTCTCAAATACTCTTGCTTTGGAAGCTGGTGCTGCAGGACTGAGATACCAAGCTACAAGTCATTTGCAGAAACCAAAGTAAAACAGAACAAAAGACACACTTTGCAAATACATGAACTACAGAACATACATCTGCCTTGCACATGTCCTACTTAAGCATCCCCGAGGCAGATGCCAGGGGGATTTTCCCCTCAGATTGAATGGTCTTGATATGGCTATTCTGTGTTAGACCAGCCATATTACAGCAATGCAAAATGCAGGCAGACAGCTATTCCAACATGATCTCCTTAGCAACAGCACTGCCCATGGAAACAAAGTTGGGCAGCATTTTAGTTCAAAGAGCATCCAGAAACCTTTTTCAATACACTAACATAAAGGAAAGCGTCTTCAAATTTCACACAAGGGTCCAGGGAAAATACTGATAGAGCCAGTGAACCATGTCGACCACCACAGAACAGAGCAGTCCACCCCACACTTGTGATAGTGGTGGAGCTCCTAAAAACTAAAGCTCATACCTTGTGTAAACAAAAGTCACTGTACCCAAAGGAAGACCAAACTGGCAGCAAGATTATCATAGTAAGCCATGTAAGGAAACCATAGTAGTACACAATTCCACCTTTTCCCCCCCCGAATACTAATGTAGTCGCATGGACTAATATTTGCACACTCTCAACTTGAGCTCTTGCCCAAACAAAATCATGACCAAAGTCCAGAGATATTTTAAATGAAGATACAAGAACAAAATCCAATCACATTCAATAGCAATCTAATTATTTTTCTGGAGATTTCCATTTCTCACAGGGGTCCATCCACCTGCACATATTTGACCGCAGACTGAAGAAGCCTTCCAGAGCACACCAGTAACTTGCAGGATACAGTATAATTCTGTTTTCTTATTTTAATTAAATAAAAGGAAGCAACATATTTAAACAGACAAACAGGAAATTCCCAAAATTAAATCCAAAATGTATATCAATATTAGAGGGCAGGTATTTTTCTATCACGGACTGATAAAGAAGCCATTGTGCAGAAGGCAAGGCCTAAGCTTCTCTTCTCCCACCAGACGAGTCCCCACGACATACCAAAACCACCCCGCTCCCCCAGCCACCTCGTAACCCAGAGCAGCAGCAGCCAGAAGAGTTTGCCCAACCGCTGGCTAATTAAGAATAAGATGACATCAGAAAGATGGGTGTGACCTAAGGTGTGGCACCTGTTCCCAGAGCAAATAGCAAGCTTTACCTCATGGAACTTTTTTTTTAAATGATTTACTGAAAAAAACAAATAGGAAGGAGTTATCTTAGGCTGAGAAAGGTGGTGAGTTGGTAAGCAGGACATCAAACAGTAGGGGCAAAACCCACTTCATCTTGCTCTGGAGGTTGCTGAACTGTTTGCCCAGCACCATCCTTGTATCTCCTTGTAGCCTGCTAAATGCCTCCTCTTTTTGGTACTCAGTATTCACAAAACTTGAGACCTACCACCACTCAACACTAGTTTCCAAGCCACCATTACATGTTCACTCTCTATATACTGTTTCTGTCAGGTTTTCTTTTTTTGTTTCTATTTTATTTGCTCTATTCAGTAATATTACCTCCCTTTTATAATTAAGCCAAATGCCATCAAGAAGTTTCAGGAATGGGAGTAAACAACAGAGGCTTGGATAATTCAGTTTCTCCAGTCTCAAGAAAAGGCAGCTAAGGAGAGATCTCATTGCTGTCTACAACCGTCTGCTGGGAGGGTGAAGATTGAGCCAGCCTGCCCAGAGGGCCTTGGTGATGATGGGGGAAGGGGAAACTCCCAGTTTGAAATGTGGGAAATTCCAGTAAGATAAAGAGACTTTTTTTTTTTAAAAAAAAAACAACATAACTGTAACCAGATATTGGAACTGGTACCCAAGAGGTTGCTGAAGATGCTCAAAACTTGACTGGGCAAGGCCTAAGCAGCCTGCTCTAACTGGACCTTGTTCATGCAGGGAGTTGGACTCAATGACCACTACAGCTTTCTTCCAACCTTCTTTGATGATTCTGGCAACTTTTCTATGATTTTCTGGCAACTAACAACAAATAATACCCTTGCTACAACCGATACACAATTTAGTAAGATCAGAAATAAGTTTCTCATTAAAACATTCACAGTAAACTGTAAAGTTAATTATAATGTAATACTAATTAAAATATTACAAGAGAAGTATGGTTACAACTACGTGAAATCTTTTAGTATCGTCTCCCTCCTTGGATGGGAGAAAGCAAAGAAGAAAAAAGACTACCTAAAAGGTCTAGAAAATACAGGATTTACTGATGTCTGAACAAAATATGGACTCCATAAATGTTTAACCTAAGTTCTTGGGGACCGTTTGTTCCCCCAGAGCCCTCCATGCAAGCATGATCCTTCAATAGAGCTGATAAAGCATTGCTGACTGTATAGATGCACAGGGAGAAAGAGACCAAACAAACTTTCTCCTTTCACAAAGCTCCTTCATACATAAGTCTAGGACAACTT
The DNA here is from genome assembly GCA_008658365.1 of Alca torda. Classification (NCBI taxonomy): domain Eukaryota; kingdom Metazoa; phylum Chordata; class Aves; order Charadriiformes; family Alcidae; genus Alca; species Alca torda. The sequence goes on along the minus strand of CM018077.1, from coordinate 75,961,490 downwards.
AATTAAATTGGTTGATTAAAGCTGTGCACGCTGATTTGTGCTGATGTGAGAGTTTACACAGTTATGCCAGTTTCTAGATGTAAAATAAATGTACAAAGGCAGGAGAAACATATATATGCCAGGTTGATATCAGTTGAGCATGTCCACACACAAGACTCCTACACATATTTAAAATAAATCATTCAATCATTGTACTGCTAATTAGAGCAGAGCTATCTGTATTGAAATCCACTGGCAGAAATCAACATCAGGTCATGGTACCATCTGCAGAGCTTCAAAGTTTAACATCATTCAGTTCTGGACTCCAGCCCCTACCCTGCACAGAAGGGACAGTCTGAAGGCTTGGTCTGGCCTTCTTCCAGCGGAAAGGAGCCAAAGGAAGAATGAAGTACTGTGTTCAAAATGAGAAAGAAAAAAAAAAAGGAAAAAGCAAAAGAAATGTTTGTCATCTGCCCCTACATGCCCACTTAAGTCAGAAGACACCTACAGAATACCTTCAACATACCCTACCCTGTGGTCATAATAACTTGTGGTTAGACCATTACTGGGACTCATCTCCAAGACTGTTTGAGTTCCTGGAATTTTAATCATTTTACCCTAAAAGAGCTCAATCTTATAAAACTGTTTTTCACAAAATACTTAAAAAAAAAAATCAGAAATGCATTAAACATCTCATGGATCTGAGATCTTGCCAGGACTTGCAAAGTTCCCCTCACTTTAGGTCTCACAAAGGCAGACCGTTGTGGAGCAGCAGCCACGTGGTGGGAAGAGAAGGGGCCAGCACCAACTATGAGCTACAGAAGTGGTCCTTCTTGCATACATGGACCTCATTGCTAATGACGAAGGGAGACACATCATAGATCTGAGATCTTACGTGGGGTCCTGAGGTATTCTGCCTGACCCCTCCCCAGCCCCTGCACACATGGACAGCATTTCCCAGGGAGCCTTCCCAACTTTTGCTTTAAGATGAGAAGATGAGGGGTGGGTCTCTCCTGTCTTCTCCTCTTCTGGGAAAGACGTGGAAGTGCAAAAGAGGACGTGGTAGACATGGTGCTTAGCAATATCATTTAGTGGTGGTTTTGTCAGTGTCACGCTGATGGTTGTACTCAATGATCTGAAAGGTCCCTTCCAAGCCAAACACTTCTATGATTCTAAAAAGACCACTTTTTTGCCTGTTAGTTAATCTAGACTCCCAGTATTTTGCTCCCTAATTTTTCTTTAGCACAGACTCAAACTGTAATCTAGGTAAAGGTTATTGAGCTGCGAATCATTGAGCCACACCACACTAAATTATATTCAGTCCCTTAATTATTTTGAAGGCTTCTAAAAAAACCTGCAAAAATTAGAAAAAAATGCAGTCAATCAACTCCATACCCATCTGGATCTCCAAGCCACTCCCTAAGTATTACCACACATTAAAACTACTGAGTTTTAACTCAGCTGCAGATATAAACCCCACACAGTCTAGTCTATACTCAGTTTTCTCTGTCCCAAGAGAGGGCTAGAATCACCTTGTACCACAAGGAGACATGACAGGAACTATCAAGCATCATACATTCTTTTCCTCCACTCACAATTTAAGTAATCTACTTCTGATCCATATAAATAAAAACTAGTCAGAATTTCACATCTCCGGACCAACTGAGTTACTGTTAGTTAACTGCTTTTTAAGAGAAGCAGCAGTTTTAGGGTGCCAGCACTAGTAGCCCAAACATTTGTTAGCTATTCTCCATTTTGTTCCCATATTTCTTGGGGCAGAGGAAGCCACAAGTGGCCCTTGTGATGCTTGGGACCTCCTGGCTACACAGTAGAGAGGGAGTACACCTTAGTGCCTTTTACTTCCTAGAAATCCAGGGACTATTTTATCCACCATAGAGTTAAATGGTATGTTGTTAAGTATTTGAGATAAAACTCAAAGGAAGCAAAAAAAAAAAAAAAGAAGTAGGCAAAGGAGAACTTTAGATTTTCAACAAATTGTCATTGTTACCTACATGTAATCTCACCAGCATAGCTGAGAATTGTTCAAGTTATAATAGCAGAGTGACCTCATGTTCAGCCAGCCTCACGTTTCATGCTTCTGAAGCAATTACTGATGTGCAACTGAAGAGATGATTAATGCAATGAGTGTTTTACAGCAGTCAATCAAGTCCTATCCATTCACAGTATGAAATTTAGGTAGGCAAAATAAGTCCTTAAACTAATAGTGCTGGTTCCAAGGAAAAAGTCATGATTAATGGTATATATATCAAGTGTATCGTTATAGACTGAAAGAAGAAATGCCATTAGGTGTTTTGAAGCAAAGGAAAGGTAGTACCACCCTCACATACCTGTGCAGCTCCAAGTGACAGCAGGGTGTAACTTTAAGACAGCAGCTATCTGAGTGTAATTGACAGTCTAATTTGATTTGTATTATTCATATGCATTACAACATGCAACCTGGCACAAGTGTGAGTTCAGGGAGAGGCTAGCAGCTAGAAAACACATCTTTTTCACTTGCAAACTCAGAAAATCACTTCCTTTGAAAATTTGAAAACTATAATGAATTTTTCCACCCTACGTCACTGTTTAAAGCAGACCAACCCTTGGCTTCCTAATGAAGTTACTGATTTGGTTTATTTATTTATTGGTTTATGTGGTTTCATTTTTGGTTTGATTCAATTAATGCTGGTTAGCTAATGTTAATGCATACAGCCCAGAGATCTTGCGGAAAAAGTTTCAAGTCCATCAACGTTCTTATGAGATACAGAAAGTAAGTCACCTAATTGCTCCACTGATAAAGACATTTACACACCAATACCCACTATCAGCATTTCTTAATCCAGGACAAGTGAGGTAGCATGGAATAACATGGATGCAGGAATTAATGAATAATCAGAAACCATGTGCCTTGGACTATTTATACTTACAGTGACAGCGTCACAGAAAACAACAATCATGAACCAGCACTGACCCAAGTCAGCTGAGCAGAGCACCATGTGAACAAGTTATACCGCTTCAGGGCCTAAGCTGCCTCCGCCACCCCTGCCCCCGCCCAAACTAACCATGACTTCTGACAGCCACAGCATAGCATGAACCACAGCAGATAATCAGGAATCAGCTACGTGCATCAGAACAGGCCACACTGTATAATTACAGTGGGTAAAAGCCTGCTAAAATTAAGTCAATAATATTGTCCGTTTCTCTCTCATAATGGAGACTTACCATTTCTGCCATGTCATAATACTTGTTATAAAATCCTTAACTAATCACATTCTGTAGTGCTTTAAGATGGGCCTCAGATTATATGCAAATTTAAGACAAAGAAAAGCCAAGTATGCTTTTAAAACATTTTCATTAATGTTAGATTTTTTTATTAGCATCGAATAACAAAAATACTTCCTCTAAACTTCCACTACACTAGTCACGATAATCAACTAAAGCAACTTTTACTTATGATCCCAAGTGACAGGTCTTTCAAAAATTCCTTATTTTCTAGTTCTATGATCAAGTTAACATCCAGCTGTGCTTTTTATACACAGGTAGCATAAAAAGATTCTCTGCTCACCTTAACGTGATCAAAAACCCACATGTCAAGCTCAGCTGCATCTTGTGATCCAAAGTCTTCACTTTCTGCCGTGTAACAAAATGTATAAACGTGATCTCCAGTAGCACCTGCAAAGACAATACAGATGGAATAGGAGAAAGAGTAAAGTCTTCCTTCTTTTCTCATAGTCAAAAATGCACAAAAATTAATGCATTATTTTAAACTTTCCCATCACTTATGTTTTTTTTTGAAGCCTGGATACTGTTTTAACTCATTAGCTTATCAGCACCTCAAAGGAATGAGGAGCAATGTTATCCAGTACCCTCAGGTGAGGAAACAAAGTATGGAAATGAAGATAGTAGAACAAAACCCTGTTAAAGCAAATTAAACAGTATTTAGTTTTGAAACAAGGAATTTCACTGAGAAACGTCTAACAGAGAAAGCTACACGTTAAGAGCCCTGTTCGAACACACGTGTTCTGGGTTTTTTTTTTTAATAAGAAAATGTACTTAGCTTGTGGTTGCTAAACTGAATCATGCAAGACCATGCCCTATCAATAAGGCCTTTTATACAGGAAAACATCATGTATCACTTATAAAGAAGACAACAGAAGAAATGTAACTTAGTTACTGTACATCAGTTTGAGGAGGCAACGCAGTATTGAAAGCCAAGTGGAAAACTTCAGAAAAACAATATTCAAAGTCTGCATCTTTAAAACATGGATTCAGAATATAAAAGGGAGAACTACTGGACTATGTTTAGGCATAAAGTACAACATGAGGGCCACTGATGCGAAAACACAGCATCTGGACAAGGCAGTTTCTGTACTCACTGTCAAGAGAGCAAAGCAGAGAAGGCGGGGGGTGGTGGGGGGGCAGGAATGGATACCTAGAAGAAAGTAAACTTCTGAAGTCCTGGAAAGATCTGAAGTTAGGTGGCATTTAATGAAATAATTCAGTCAGTGGCTGAGATATTACAGCTTGGGGATGCTATTTCTACCGTGACTACGTAAACTCCCAGAGGGAAAATGTTCTTCTATCAGTTGATGGCCAGAGAGAATATAACCTATTTGCTGGATGTCACAATTATATAATGCAGTTTTGTAAGCTTCCAGGCTTCTGAACGAACTAACATCCCAGTATAAGGGAGCTGTTTAACCAAGATTATGTCCAAATCCACACAAGGGATGCAGGTATTTCAGGCCATGAAGATGAAAGCTGGCACAGATTTTCTGGTGCAGCTCTCCCCTAGCCCCCAGGAGACATTACGACTACTTATAACTCAGAACACTCGCTGCAGTTCTCACAGGCTGAAAGAAAAAGAAGAAAATACTCCCAGGCATTAAAAAGTGAATTAAGGAGTTCCAACTGGTGGATAAATGACTTCAACAGAAGAAATAAGCCCTGGCCATCACTGTCAGGATGACTGATGGTCTAAGAGGGTAGAGTGCTGTACTGTTTTTCCGCAGTGTCACAGCAAACCTGAGAAGACTTGTCTTTGAGAGGTGCCACGCCAAAGAAGCCAAATGAAAGCATGCAGTTTGCACACTGGGCAAAGGAACACATCTATTATTTACCCATTTCTAATTTCTACCAGAGCAAAAAAACCCACACCATCCAACCCTGCACTGCAAAATGACGCCATACTAGGAAAGTTTTGGACTGCCTGCATAGCTTAAATAATGGGAGATTTTTTTTTTTAAATAAGAAAACCTACTATGCAATATGTTACAAAATATTATTTTACTGCTGTTATTTGAGAGATGGCGGGTAACAGTATGCCCAATATTTTCTTTAAGTCTCGGGATAAGGAAGCAAAGCTGGGATAGAGAAGTAAAAGGAAGCCAGGGATGAAAACATCTTTTAGAAGCGAGCACAGAGCTCTACTGGGTTATATAACTAAGGGAAATAACTGGAGGTGCCAGAAACTCCCACACCAGATACCACCTATTCCTATTGCAGACTTGTCTGGCACATCATCTCGCTCTCAGCATCAATATTCAAATATTAGGATCAGGGATCAAGTTATCACCCTCTTACAATAAGATTTACGTCCTGCAGAAAGCAAAGATCTCACTCTGCTGGTGGGACAGGTCCCGTGTCTAACAAGTCTTTCATGGGTCAAAGCCCAGAGCAGCAGGATACTTCCGCTAGCAAATTCTGGAGGAACAAAAGAGGGGAAAAAAGAATGAAGGCACAAGGACAGTCAGACATAGATCTGACAGAGCATGGGCATCAGAGAGCTGTCAAACACAGCCAGGTGAGGAATGTGAGAAATTATGCATTTTTCTTGGTGCATTGTAGGAACAGGGAACTAGAAGAGGAGACCAAGAGGTCTGTCTGTCCAGAATAACCCTGACAAAGGCTTGTCTCAGTTGTCCCTACAGTTTTGATAATACCCTTCTTCATACTCAAGCTAAACAATGATCCTAGCCTTGCTGCTAGTTTCCAACAGAGAGAAAGGGAACCTATGGAACAAATAGCAATCTGGGTGCAAAGGACTAACATCTACCTCCCTTAATAGAAGCAACAACCTCAGCTCCTTTTTCAGCGTGGCATTTAATATTCTGGATTATACTCCAGCCTAGACCCATGACAAAACAGTACAGAACTAGACTGTTCAAGTCAAACCTCAAATTCTGGCAAATGTAGAAGAAAAACTCAAAATTTTAAAGAGCATTCTGGAAATAACACAGCCATTTCCCAAGTACATTATTTTCAGATGGTTTCAAGGTCATAATCTAAAAGTGTCATAGAAAATAAGGTTAAAATTAGCACACTGAATTTGTGTAGCTGTCATGGTTTAACCCCAGATGGCAAATAGGGCCACGCAGCCGGTCACTCACGCCTCCCCCTCAGTAGGGTAGGGAGAAGAGGGAGAAAAAGTAGGGGTAAAAAGGGAAAAATAACCCCAACTCATGAGTTGAGATAAAGACAGTGTAATAGAACAGTAATGAAAGGTGGTGGTGGTGGGGAGATAACAATGGCAAAAAATTATACAAAATAAAGTGATGCAACACAAATTGATCTCACGGCCCAAGGCTCAGTTGCCCAGCCCGACCCAAGCAGCAACGGTAGATTCCTGTCCCCCAGCCAACTCTCATTTGTATACTGAACACGGCATTGATGGTATGGAATATTCCTTTGGCCAGCTTGTCCTGTCTATGCTCCCTCTCAGCTTCTATGGGAAGCTCAGAGTCCTTGATTTAATATAAGCATTACCTAGCAACAACTAAAACAATATGTGTCATCAACATTATTCTCATACCACATCCAAAACACAGCACCTACTAGGAAGAAAATTAACTCTATCCCAGCTGAAACCAGGACAGTAGCTTAATTTTAACTATTAGAAACTAACACCTTTTGATCCTGCTTAACTAAATTGCACACCAGTTCCAAAGGTACTTTGGCCATTTTCTCAGAATAAAACACTAATCCCACAGTCACTGAGACTTTGACAAATTTAGATTTCATGCATATCTACGTTGATATTAAAAGAGATCTGTGAGCATTTTATTTACCTTCTCTATAGAATCCTCAACCATTTCATTGAAATATTTATTTTATGATAGGAAAAGGACCTGAAGAACATAGACAATGACAGGAAACAAAAGATTTTTCTCTCCTCCCCAAAAAACAGCAGGGGTTATATACTTTTTAGGCATCATCCAAAGAAAGTGGTGAAACAGTCAACAAAATTCTGAATGTTTTGGCATGATAAAACACATACAAGAAGAGTACTGTGATCTCACTAGTTTGCAACATGGAAAGAGGAAGAGAAATTAAGCTATGCTCCCCTATCTCCTTTTTGGCTTTTCTATAAAAGTAAAATTAAAGAACAAACGCTTGATTCCATTCTCTTCGGTATTGTAAAACTTTTCTCTTTGGAAACTCTGTATTATAAAATCCTTTCTGTGTTATAAAACTTCTCTTTGAAAGAAGGGGAAATACCTTTTTCTACTGAAAGACGTTAATCTACCTTTCTATCGTGAGAAACTATGATTCATTTTTTCAACACAGCATCTACTTCTCAGGTACAATGCTGCACTAAACCTTTCTCAATTTGGGGGGATTTCCCTCCCCCTGCAAAAGAAAGCTCCATTGTCGACACCACTCAGAACAAGCCATATTGAAAGACACAGCAACAGTATGGTATTACCCTTGCACATCCCTCCAGATAACATCAAAGCTGCTTCCAAGTCCTGCGCTTATCTTCTTACTCAAACAAAACTAGTAGAAGGAGTGGGCTCTGGGAAATTCTTGAATTCCCCAAATATTTTCCCAAGAACATATCTCCAAAAATGTAAATAAGCTGTGCAAGGGCAGCGTACTACCTTTCTCCTCTGCCCAGCCACCATCACAATATTCCCAAATACAAATCGTAATCTGAGGTCATGGGAAATTATCAGGAGATATTTTTACAGTTTACCATAAAGGATGAAGCAAAAAACAGAAAAGAGGGGCGTGTGTGGGGAATATTAGGAGGAGAAGGAGGAAGAGACTGGAGTTCAGAAAAAGTTCAAGAATTGTCATGAGAAATATGATATATACTTTTTCTAAAGCAATGTTAGATTCTACTCCTATCTTGCCTATCACACTTTTCTGATTTGTCAATGCCAATACTTAGAACAGAACAGCAGCATATCCGCTATCTTGTCTCCTTTTCACTTCAGTCTGTTTTACTCTGAGATTATGGGAAAGGGTGTATATGCCCTCATTCTTCCAAGAACAAAACCAATATTAAACCTGGAGACTCTTTAAATGTTTGAAGTGTTGCTCAGCAATCTCTGCATGCTGAAAGACCAATTGCATGTGGCTGACAAGATTTTAATATGCTGCACACCATGGGGGAAAGACCTCAGCTTCAGGAACAGTACCAGGCAGCTCCTACTTGCATAAAGTTCTTCCCTTTACACATTATTGTTCTGGAGTAGAAGCAGGATAACCCACAATAAGCTACTTCTCCAGCTCAGATACTTAAAAAGCATGGCTGCAGCTCTATCACCTGACTCACTGGGAGCTGCATGCAGAGGAAGAAAAACACCAGCTGCAGGCTTGCAAACAAGAGCTGTAAATCTCAACCAAAGAAAAAATGTTAGGTCCTTTTAACTAAGGGTGTGTTTCGTTTAGTATGCTGATAGAATTAGGTAAGACCTACTTAAATGGATGAACAATAAATGGGGATATCCTCTTTAAAAGCTTGCTTTTTCTCTACCCGGTCTTGAATTTTAGAAATCAGGTATACACAAATATACAAACTGGAAATACTTTATTCACCTTCTTTAACTCACAAATTTTAAGTGTCTCTGCTTTACTACCTGATAACTGTGTGCTGAAGATTCATAAGATTTCACCTTACCTTTTGCAAACATAGGCAAAATATCTGGGCTTCCCCAGCCCCAAGTATATTTACTTTCGTTGAAAACAGAGTCAAATTCCACTGGATTCTCCTTCCATCCTGTTAAACAAACACACCTGGATTTAAATGGGGTTGCCAGAAGATCTCATTGACTGCTAAGACTGATAGTCTATGCAAAATGTTTGTTGTGCTTTTGGTGGTTTTTTTGGTTTTTTGTTTGGGTTTTTTTTTTTAAAAGTTTCCCTTAAATTATTTCACAGTGAACTCCACTTTTTGAGTCTGTTTACTTCCATTTCAACCTCTATTTGCAATTAGTCCCTCATTCATTAAGAAGTGAGCTGAAAACCTGAACCAATCTCATTATGCAGGGATTCAAACAACAGACAAAACACACAGCTGGCTTACCTTCAAAACAGCTAAAATTCTCCTGAATTCTAAATCCCCTGTTGTCTGAACTCAGCTTTTGGCATTTTAGGCAATAAATTACATACTAATATATCACATTTCCAGCAGTCACGTTCCACCTCATCACAATAAAACCTTCAAGATGTTCTGTTTCCATGACAAGGCAGCTGACAAAAATATCAAAAGATGCTCTTAACGGCAATTCCCGCCAATCCTGCATTTGTAGCAGATGTCAGAAGGAAGAACCTTTTCATTAGGAACACGGATAAGACCAAGTAATTCCTCTTACCTCCCCTGTCCAAAACCAACCCACAACATTACAAGTGCTCAGGCCTGGAAGCCTGGGGGAAGGCAGAGGACCACAAGAAAAAAGATCAAGTCAGTAATGCAAAGGCTTGTTCCACGTTATTAACACCAAGCATGCCGTAACATATCCAGCTACCTCTGCACAAAACACACACTTGGGGTTTTTCCTTTATTTTGCTACTGATTCTCCCACTCGTCCTAGCAATGGTTCAGCTAAGACACTGCAGTTCGTTTCTTGGTTGTGACATCTACTTAGCCATCTCCCGTTACATCCCAAATGATAATTAAAAACACTGTTACATTAAAAGACCATTCCATAAGGTTCTTTTGCTTTTAGACTCAGGGTGCTAAATTCTACCACGTTACAAAATATCAACTCATGTAAGCTATTTTCACAGCTACCAATATTAAGAGTGGGAAATCCATCTAAAATGAATCTTTTCCATGCAATCTTGGTAAACAAACCACTAACGCAGGCATTTATCAGCAATCATCTAGAAGCCCAGCACATCACTGAAACACCTGATTTTGGAGGACAGTGTTCAAAGCTTTAGGACTGGCATACCTTTAGCAACTGCACTGACATCTTCATAAAATCCAGCTATAAGCGCAACATGTCCTGGCCTGGATTCTGTTGGGACCCGGGTGTGAGAGATTCCCCAGCTGCCATTATTCTCTAGAATACTCCTGAAAACAGGATACAAGGCAGTTAATGCTTATGACTTTTTGAAAGTACAATGAATTGCAGATAAAAAGAGCGACAGGTAGATGTGAGGTAGGAAATGCAAAAAAAACCCCCAGACTAAAACAGATTTTCACTACCGCCTGCTGTGCAGCAAAACAAGCAGAACATTAACCTGCAAGTATAACCTATGTTATAACACTCCACAGAGAACATTACTATTGTTGCCCATCAGCGCTGCAAACATGAGTTTAGCTAGTGTTCTAATACACTTAGAATTAACATACTAATTTTTTTTCTCCTGCTTTCTGCTATAGCTTACTTTTCCCCCCCCCAACAGATTGTTTCTGCCTGGTGTTACTTGTCTTTGTTCTTTCCATTTAGCTGGAAAGTGCTTAGTTCAATCTTCTTTTATTCATTAAATATGCTTGATTATAATTAGTTCTTGTGACCATGTCTGCCTTTATTTGTGCTGGATATTGGAAGCCAGCATCAAGAGAATTTAAAAACCACATAAATCTAAGGTGCAAATCATTTCAGCAACATGGAGAAAATCTACGTAAACCTTGTATCTTTTGCAATTACCCCGAAGTGAAGGAGAATACCTTCTCACCATACATACAGAAACACATAAATCGTCTAGGGATTATGCACATACAACCGTTATAACAGATAAAAAGCAAAGAAAATAGAGGACAAAGCCCAAGTTTAAGAAACAGCCTCATAAACTACTTTTGTCTGCTAAGATATGAACAGCTGGAGCCTGTCGGAGAGCAAGCAGTGAGCGTTACCATATGCTGTTTTCTTGTCTCCATCTTCTGGAAGAAGAGAAAGATTCACTGCCCACTGTCAGAGCAAGGGGGGAAAGAACGAAAAACACAACACACCAGGACATACCTAATACTAAAGGTTAGGAAAAAAGCTGCAGAATCTTCTGAACAAATTCAAACCAGTTTTTAAGAGTCAAACCTACCAGGAAATTGTATTTCATTGCTCTTACATAAGCTACAAAATTTGCTATATTTTTATTGGCTGTGTTTTAGCCCTAGTAGATTCTAAGTTCATGCTTTGTAACTATTTTTAACAGAGACTTTATACAACTGTTAATTACAAGACCTGTACACTCAGCTCTAAATATACTGCTCACTAATGAAATAAGAATCAAACCACAAACTAAAATTTCAGGCCCTATTCTAAGCTTGCAGGATTCACAGTTTGCTTGTTGGTTTTTTAACTCATCTTAACCTCACATCCTCAGGCCTACCTGAAAGCTCACAGGACTATTTGGAATAGCCAAATATTACAATGAAAAATGTAAAAGGTGATATAGCACTCTGACATGTTATTCCTAGCTCTCATCTCAGCTAGGTTTTAAGACAAGTTGTATTGAAAAATGTACTAATTTGAAAAAAGGATTTAAGTGTCACTTAAAGCCATTTCTAAGTTATTCTCACTGGAGACTGATAAAAATGTATTGCACTAGCATCAGTGGAAGATTTAAGACAAAAATAAAACACTTTTGGCCCTTCTCACAATTCATTGTCACAACAGGTAGGAGACTGTTTTAATTAGAATTTTATTTCTATTGAGTTGGAAAGTAATCCTTTACCTTTGATTTTGTTGGGCTGGATCACAGGATCTGAAGTCAGCAATAACACATACCAAGCAGTAAAAAAATATTGCCACATATTGTGATTTACCTGTTCAAAATTCATTTAGCTATTTTGAATTATTTCAAAGCCTTTTACTCAGAAGAATCATTTAAAAAAATTAATTTTCTTGACAGTATAAACATTACCTAGCCATAATAAAGACAATGAATCTGAATATGATACAGTGATACAGCTGAAACATGACAGGCAAAGAAAAACAACCATCTTCCCCAAAATCCCTACCACCACTACAGCAATTCAGACCACGAACCATTCCTCACAGCTATCACAACACTGCTGAAAAACAGATTTTTCAAGAATATCTGCAAGAAAAAAGACGAGGCGCTTGGCATATATCAGCCAGCAATCTGCTCCAAGCCTAATGGATATTTATTATTAATTTTATGTACCTACTAAAACTTTGCTTCTATTTATAACACATTGCTACAAGAACGGTTCTTGCTCATTTAAAGATATTTTTGCCTCATTAACAGCACAGTAGTTGCCAAAGTGCTCCACCTGGATGAGAAAAGTAATCTGGCTGTTACATTGCTTGCTATAAAGCGGATAAGCGACGGAACACTTGGCACTTAGGAATGAACGTGCAAAAAAGTGAACTTTATGTTAAATTCCATATACTTTGGGTTAATATTATTGAAAAAGGAAAGCTCAGACAGCAATAACTTGGCAGAATAAAAAAGGAAAAACTTCCAGCAACCAACATCTGATCTTATCAACCCATTTACAAGGCTAACTTACGGAGGTTGTGCAACTCAAAGGTTCGGTAATAAAACACTGAGCATCTTGCTTCGAAATTGTAGCAGTATATGTAATAGAGCCAAAGATATGCCCTGGACTGCCTGGGCCTCCACCTTTCAGAAGGCACAACAATGCCACATGCTTTGTCTTTTCATCACCTCTCACATATACATGTTCACACACATATATTTTTATGCACACATGCATATTTATATGCAGGATGAGAGACAACAAGAGAAATACAGATTGCACTTCAAACCTCTACTAGCATTTTATGCCACTTAGTGACCTACCAGCATCTTTGCTTATTACAAGGCAGTTTTCCCACTCCATTCACCCAGTACTTTCAGAGCAGGTGACAGTGTTTTACAGGTTTTGAAATAGAAAGTCTGTAACTCCACAAACAAGGTAAAGCAGAGACAGCAAAAGTACAAACGTCCCAACACTGGACACGCTAATACATGGTTTAACTTTTTATTTTTAGATAGGTATGATAATGCTAAATGGCTGAAACTGGAAAACTTAAACCACTTAACAGCAAAAATATCCATTATAACACTCTCCTAGACACTACCCACCAAGCTCCTAGCGATGGGGCCATTACAGCATTCACACCTTGTTGATGGCACAAAAGGCCAACAGTTTTACTGCTAAGAGACAAAAGTGCTCTGGAGGAAGTGTGAAGTTCACTGCTAAAAGACAACATGGAAAACTCACACTGATGTGGCAGACATCTGACAGTGCAACACAGCACCTTACAAAAACACTAATAACAGGAGAAGCGGGTACAAGTAATACCATATAAGCTGGCAAGGGCTGTGGCAAGGGCTCCTCAGATTTCTATAGCAGACTGCAAATGCCCTAACACCTTCAGATAATTGACCAGTGCTATTACACAAAAGTAGTCTTATTTATTACTGTCTACTTTTTTTAGTTTAAGAATTGTCTTATGATGAAATAATGATCTCGATATAAGGAAAGAGGGAAGGCCACTGAAAATTAGTTTTAAGCACTCAAGGATATGACTTTCAAGACTCTTTTTTGGCATGATTAGTTTTTCGCAATCTTAAACCAAATCATTCCATTAAGCAATCAGACACACACTAGAGAGCACAAGGGAGGCAGCAGGGTCACGCATGCAGGAAGGGCGGAACAAATAGGAAGTGGCAGCCTGCTGTTAGATCCATTCGGGCCATCTTTTTTAATCACTCCTTAAAAAGCTTCATCAGTAGCTTAGAATTAGAAGACAAGCACGTTAATGAACTACTACTCCTAAACTGAACATCCGGGAAGCAGTTTAAATTAACGACTTTATTAGGCTTCAGAATTGATACTATGCTGATGTAAATGGAGAAAGTTCACACTCCTCTCAATTACTGGCGAGCTGTAGTTTTTAGAGGACAATATTGACTCAATTTACTCAGTTCATGGTTTAGCAGCTTTACTGACAACAAGGGACACCAACTCAAATTCATGCATTTCTGCAGAGTGCAACTCTGCAAAGTTTGTTACTTCAAAGGCAGAGGGAAGGCAGTACTCAAGCCATCATGGTTGCTGCTGTTCCTCTTATTCTCTTTTCAACATTACATAGGCTGCCTCCATAAGCGAAATCTTCTGGATCAGTAGCGTTTTCAGATGGACTCACCGCAGGTAAGGTGCTTGGGGCATACCGTTGCTGTTCAATTCATACAGTGAATCTGCCCGCAGACCGTCAGCAACAAAGAGTACGAGACGTTTTGCCGGAGGTGGCAGTGGAGTCTGCTGAGGAGTCATACCGTGAACCAGGGGAGAGCTGAAGTAGATGTCAAAAATGGAGACCAAGAACACACAATGCACAAGGAGGCCAGCAAGTATGAAGACTGGTATACCCATGGTAGCAGCAGGCTGGCAAGGCAAAGTTCAACACTGAGAGAGAGTGAGAAAAATAAAGTTAGGCAGATGAGACTTATCAGAATCAACATGTATTTCATTTGTTATAGAATGGGAGTACCATAACCACAGTCATTACCCAGGATCCATAATCAATCTCTGCTTCCAACAAGCTTTTTCCCCAGAAGTTTTGGTCAAAAGTCACTGCATGGCTAATTCAGACTTTCAGATAGTCATTATGTCTCAGCAGCTCATCTCTGGTGTTTTGTAAGGCATCAGATGGCTTCAAAAGACCACTGAATCAAGTCAGTTTGTCTGATATTCAGCAGGTTTTTGTTACCTACATCAGTGACAGAAGACTCAGACAATGCAATGTCTCCATAAACATACTACCCTCTGCTGGCTGTTTGCATGACAGTGTTGAGGTCCATTCAGGCAAACGCAAGCCAAAGACAGCTCAGGAAAGCCATCCTATACCAAACACCCATCCAAAGTTGCTTTTTCTAAGCTTACTATCAATTCTGGCCTCATTATATTCTGCCTAGAAACAGAAAACTTCTTTTAAAGATGCTTTGCTGAGTGCAGAACACCGTTCCTCTTCTAGAACAGGTGACAAAAGCACAACAGCCAAAGGATTATGTTTCATGGGTAATGATATTCCTTTCCTGAATGTGTCTGCAGCCCTGTGATCCTCTGAAGTCAGGTTAGAGATACAAATATGCTTGGTAACAGGTACACTGGAAATGTGTGTGTCTGCCACGTGTACTGAGGGGTTCATATGATGCCTACTGAAGGCAACACAAGTATGTGTAATCTATGTGTACTCAATGTAATGTATGTGTACTCAAGTAAGTGTGGGATCTGAGCCTGAATGACAGTTAGTTCTGACAAAGTACTACTAGTGTTGTCCAGGCTGCTAACTTAGTTATTTATATGTTAGCTGATTATCAACCTTAACAAAACAACAGCTCCACTCACCAATTTAGAAACAGATGTTCCTAACAGCCTGGAAGGTTCAGATATTCAATTACCTATGTAAATACACACCTGTCTCTAAAACAAACTCTTTGTTTCAGAATCTAGTTAGTGCTTCTAAATGACAATATGTTAAGGTTATCTTGCTCCTTACAGAATTCCAGCAGCTGGTCAGACACAGACAGCCACCACACAGTAAGACTGTTATTCTTATCAAATAAAGAAAAAGGCTTCACTACCACGTAACCTTAACTCTGATCAAAACAGAAAGACAGTTTTTACAATAAAATTTTTAAAGGTACAGGAAAACCAGAGGAAAAAAAGCCACACTAAAAAAAAAAAGATTTGAAAGTTAATACATATTATTACTTCCTAATCCAAAGAAAATTCAGATCTGTGTGCAACTTAACCAATTCCATCCATTTTCCCTGCTGAAACACAGATTCAACAACTCCAATCCTAATCAGAAACCTTAACATAGTAATTTCTCATTTTAGAGATTTGGAAGGAAAACCACGCAACAAGATCGAGACAACCAAGTACAACATTTCAAAGAGACATGTAGTAGTCACACTTAAGTGATCAAACAAAAACTTTTCATTGATCAGGAACTTACACACTTCCACATCTACAAGTTAGATTTCAAGATAGACTTGGAACATTTGTAACTATCAGGTTATTTTTTATTTTTAAGAACTCAGGGTTCCTGCATGAATTTAAACTCATGAAACCACAGTCACAGAAATACCATTAAGTTCAATGCTGGAACTCATATTCAACCAGTTTTGTTTTCCACAGGGCTTTTTCTTTTGATGTTGTTGTGTTTTATAAGAGAATCCAAGCTATTCATGCCTTAAACTGATGAGACTAAACACCCCTACTAAACAAAGCAGTTATTTCAATCAGATACTTGCTGTTGTATACTCCCAGTGCTACAATTCTATAGCTTAACATATTCTAACTTCTTCTAATTAAAGTATTAGTAACCTAATCTGTTTTCAGCACTAGCTATTTCTCTTTGCTTTAACACTCCCCAGGCCTGAGCCCTTGCTTGCAGCAGAGTGCAATCAACACAGTTCGAATTTAATGCTGTCTTTATTCTGTAGATCATTATGGTCTAAAAAAAAAAAAAAAAAGACAGAGTTTCCTTTGCAACCACAGTTTGACTACATTACATTAGACTGTTCATCTGGGCACAACATATCCAACTGCTCATCACTATCAGATGATTTCAAGACAGGCAGCTTCCAGAGCATCTACTTCTGCCACGTCCCTTGCACCTGCTTCTTCTGCTTCTAGCTTAGCTTACATTGCTCCTTTAATGCATGACTTTGTGCGTCATCATTGTGACATAACATTGTGAAGAGCATCCTATCGTCAGGCTTATAAATACCTTCCCACAGGTATAAAGTGTTTGGAAAGCTCCTAACTGCATCTCAGCTGAATGCCAGAATAGCACTCGGTGCCCTCTCCTAACAGCAGTCCTGCTTCCAAACTACTAAGCCATAGGGCGTGGTGTTGCAAATGAGCACTGGTCTGTGGTTAAAGAAGGCTCCAACTCAAAGAACAAAGCTTAAATACAGTCAACAGCAATTCTAGAGAGGCACCAGTGACCTCCTACACCTTTTCATTTTGATCAAGTTACAACTAAACTTGGTCATTGCCAGCCTAAAGTGCCTAAGGTTCATTTAAAACAGCTGATTTCTCTTCAAACATCCAAAGTATGATGGAAGAAAGAAAACCTTTCTAGTAACTGGTTTTCAGTGGAAAAGGAAGGTCTTTATCACTGCTTGAGCTTCTCTGGGACTTCCAAAACGAACCCCTGTAGGACAAACACCCAAGACCAAGACTTTTTTGTACCCAACTTTCCACAGGTCCATTCGCATCTCAATGTCAGCTCCTCTCAACGCACGCCATGACACTTGGAGCACACCCCCATTTCTTCTCAGCCTGCAGTACTGATACACATTTGACTATCAAGAAGGGCAAAAGAAAAGCAAGCAGGCGCAGGGATGACATTTCTTATAGAGATCCTGTTCTCTAACAGCTGAAAGGAGCCAGCGGGAGAGATCTGACAAAGCAGAGCAATGACACTGTATCAGAAAGGAACAACTGTGCACATTAGCCCTCTCAACTCCTCCCTCTCAAAGGGAGACGATACTCAGGGCAAGGGCAAAGCTTGGGTCCTTGAATGCAGAGTTAAGCTTCTGTTTTCACCCACGATGTGGAAACATTATTTTGCCTAAAAGGTAACATGGCAACATGAATGAAAATGGGCAAGTTAATTTCTAGAAAGCTTTTCCCAGAGACTGAAGACAGCCATAGGGGTCCCCCAGGCATGCTGCCTGTGACAGGCACTGCAACTACCGTATGTACAGACCAGGTTCTGAGCCACCCTACTGCAGATAAAACAGTAACCGAGATAATACAAAATTACTTACCAGACACCTGACAAATAGTCACATCTGGAAACAAACAGATTCAGATATTAATGAAGCAAGATATTCCCTGTCAAAGAAATGCCTTCACTAGACCCCTCTGAACTTAAAAGTACCACGGTCTAAGACAGACAGAGGTGGAAGACAGTTGAACAATAGGCTGAAATGGCTCCTTCCTGTATAAAAACCAGTTTGTGTTTTGCAAAAAAAGCTTGCCTGAGTGACCCATTGCTGTGCAGAAACAGGTCTTGGTTGATACTGGTTCATTTCTCGGCTGAATTGCTACCAACTGGTACTTCACACAGTTCTTTTAACTAAAAAAGCCAGCAAGACAGGAAGGCAAAGAAATCAAAGAGAGCATCAAAGGTACCATTCAGAAGTCTTCTCCAGTTTGTACCTTCACTGGTAAGAAAAATTAGGGTGCTTTATGTCCTCCTAGAAAGAGAGATAAAGCAGTCACCTCAGCTACAATCCAAGTTAAGGCCAACAGAGCTGACAAGGCCAGACTACCAGCATTTCGCTATCAACATTTAATTGTAAACTTTCGGATTTCAATATATGTCCTAAAATTGGAGGACAGCCCTCTTCCCTAATTGGGAATGCCAAATTCACTTGAATTCACATTTGCAGGTATTTAAGCTTCTTAAATCTAGGATGGGCTACCGCCTCATCCTGCTGCAGAACAAGATAATTTTGTCCATGCATTTTAGCTACTTGATATGAAGACTCATTAGTTCAATGGATGCCAAGGCAACAGAGAAAAAACATCTCTTCTTGGAGTAGCCATCCATCCCCTGGTATCCTCCTATTAAAGTTGATTTACCATGAACCACTGAACCATGAAAGGTAAACCATCAAGGAAGAAAGTGAAGATAAAAGACAGAAGGACCTCTGGGATTTGTGAATGGACCTCCACAGAAAAGGGGGATGAATGCTAAGCAACATTTGTGCTGTGTAATTGCAGCTACTAGCATCTTTCACTTCAAGTATAAATTGGATACTTGTCGTCATCTCTCCTCCATTGCACTCTTGCATGAGGGGCCATCAATATGGAGAGGGAAAGCTAAACACTGCTGGACATGATCTTCATGAGTGAGAAAAAGGAGATTTCGGAAAAACAAGATTTGTGGAAAAAACTCAGTGTAGATCTCCTGGGACATCTGGGTTTTTTCTGCCTATGATATGCTCTAGCATTACGCCTTCCCCCCCCCCCACCCCCCCCAATTTCCAAGAGGAGTGGAATCATCAGTTGATCTGTGTTCTCTAAGATGCAATGCAAGGTCTCAGACTGCAAGTCCAAGGAGGGATGTCACTTAGCAGTCAACACAGCTTCCACACAACAAGTGCAGGAACAGCTGAAACTGGTTGACAGCACCTCTAAATTTGAAAATGCACAGATCTTACTCATCTGAGTCCTCTGTCATAGAGAGATCTCTTCCACTCCTCTTTTCTTCACCCTTTGTGCTTTTGCATCACCATTTGACAGGGTGGTTCAAAAGCGAGTCTGAACCTGCAGGTCCAATGTGGGAACCAGAGGCTGAACAGGATCTCGTAGGTGTTCTGACAGGTCTGTCGGCATCGGGAGGAGCTGCAAATGGAAGCATCAGTATCAAACTCCTTGGTGCCAGCAGCCTTCTGGCTTGCTTTTCTGGCTGGGAAGCGGAGAGATCAGCTAACCCAGTAAAGTCTGGGTGCTCAGACATCCCTCAAACCTATAGTGTTTCATGCCTTGTAGGCACAGAGAAAGCACAACTAGCACTGTGTATGCATCTGCCCTAGCAGGAAACATGCTTATCTATATACTGTTTCTCTGTATCTCAGATGAGATACAGAAATGAAATCCAGCTTCTATGGAATACCACACAAAGGGAAAAAAAAAAAAAGTGCTTTAGTTTTCTTCTCCCCCCTCCGTTACAGAGGTCATTATGAGCAAATTTCT
This sequence comes from Alca torda, assembly GCA_008658365.1. Lineage (NCBI taxonomy): Eukaryota > Metazoa > Chordata > Aves > Charadriiformes > Alcidae > Alca > Alca torda. The sequence goes on along the minus strand of CM018077.1, from coordinate 75,941,581 downwards.
CTGTAGAGCATGGTGCTTGATGATTCAAGACAGAAATCTCGCAAGTCATGCTAAAAGGAAGAAATAACAAGGATAAAAGGAAAAAAGTGGATTAAGCACCAGTTTATAAGAACAAGCAAAAGCCACAGCCTGTCAAGAGAAGAAAAATAGAAGTATTAAACACACACACACCTTTTCACTTTGGGGGACAAGGAGGCTGATCTAAGTATTTATTACTAGTGCAAAAACGTCTCTGCCCACAGGTGCCTGGCCATCCAAAAAGTGGATAAACAAACTGTCACTTGAAAATATATCTTACATCTTTCTGTCAAGAAAACTTAAGCCTAAGATATTTCAGCATTTTTGTGTCCTTTGATACTTTCCCAGGCAATCCTTAGCAAGTGCCTTAGCGCGCTACCTCCCACTGTCCTTATTTTCACAAAGCAAAACGTGAGCTTTGCCCAAATCCTGATTGCATTATTCTACTGAATTCTGTTAAGCCATTGTCTATCACACCAAGAGGAGAGAAAGAAGCTTCTAGTCTAGTAGATAACAGAGAGGCATGTTGCAACCTATTTGCCATATGCCATTTCTTACTGTCCATCCAAACATATCACTTGTTATAATACAGATCAAACAGACAATTCACCTCCTCTATATGCTCAGCCGAACTAATAAACTATGTATCAGACTCAGACTTATTCTTTTCTTTCTATATTTTTTCTCCTCCTGTCACCGCCTCCTAAACTAAATACAGAGCCAATGATACTGTCCAGCCTCCAGTATGTCAGTAAGGTACTTCTTGTTCAAACAATTTGAACCCAACAACACAAAGTTTGCACGGATTCTTAAATAAAGACCCTATTCGGATCCTTGACAGAAAAGTACTAAAGATCCACCAAGCGACTCACTGCCTGTTAAATACGAGTTGTCCACATGAACACAGCAAGCAGAAAATTAGCACTGCCCTGGCTACGCTGGGGCCATCAGCAGACTTCAGATCTGACTTTATTGGATGCTGTACATGAGAGAGAAAAGAGCAAGCAGATGCAGGGGAGCAATCGTTCTGAGAGACAAGACGTGAGAACCAGCAGACACCTTTCTTAAAGTCTAGGAGATTAAAAGAAAGAAAAGCAGAAAGGACCTCCTGACCGCAATTAAGTATTTTTCCAGAATAAAGTTATTTGCACAGATTAGAGGTGGGGTTTTTTTTTTTTTTTTTTTTACAATCCCCAGACAGAAAGTTCAGCTCCTGGCTGGTGGCAGAAGGGGTGAAGAGACCTCTCTTTCTTTGTACTCGCACCTATCAAAACAATACATAAATCCCTCCTATTAGCTGGAAGCTTCTCACTAATGGTCATGTCAGTGTGAGGACCAAACCACACAGACTGTGACAATGGTAAGGAAGCAAGACAGCTGCAATGAGCCACATAAGCCCAACTATCAGGGACAAGAAGCAGACAGTTTATTTCACATGAGCTCTTCCCTCTTTTCAAGTAGATCCATAACTTGCTGACAAGTCTCCCCCCCTCCACCCCCGCTTCCTTTTTTTCACTCATGCCACAGAACCCACACCCATAGCCCCAAGACGGATCAGGTCCCTCAGTGCTTAACAGGAAGGCTGACATAATTAAGTGCAGCCCCCATTTCCCCAAAGTAATCAACATCTAAGCTGCATTCCTCAAGTTATAATCTCTTGGCATTATTTATAAGGCAAAGAAAACCGTACTTGTACTGCAATACAATATAGTTCTTTGTGAGAAATGTAACATTTCCCTTTTATATTTTTCTTTCTTCAAATATGCAATAAAACATATACAAAATACTACATGGAATATGCCCCATTGGCAAGAATATTTTTTAAAGGATAATAAAGTGTCAAGACAAGGAGCTCAAGATACATTACTCATTTCTTTTAGAGGGACCATGTTTCAGTAATACTGTCAAGTCTGTTGGTTAAGATGAAGAAAATCCATTGGAAATGCATTTTCAATAAGCATCAATGGCCTTGGTAAGTATCTTTCATAGAAAAAAAGAAACAGGCAGGAATTTCTGCTAAGTTTCTGGCTGAGGAATACATTTTTCAACTAAACAGTGTTGTGTATTTTGTAATTTAAACTGTCAAAGTGGTGACAGTACAATTTGTCTGTACATAAAAAAATGATGCTTTTGCTTAGGGGAGGGGAGCAAAGTGGGAGTTGTGTGGTCTAAGTGGCAGTAGTTTGCATGGTATGGCAGTTATACATCATCTAAGATGGTACTAGCAGTTCCTACTCTATTCTGTTACTAATTTAGATTTTTTAAAATCTACACACTAGTCAAGAAAGGCAATCAAGTCATTCTTGCTGTTACAGCACATAGACCTATTGACTGCACAAATTAATTTCTACAAGAGATTTACCACTCGGTCTCAGAGTAACTCTCTCCGTATCTTTACACACTGCTTAAACACAGGAAACCCCAAAATCCTCATCTTGACTTCATCATATAATCATACTATGAATAGAAGTGGGATAATGATCAAGTCCGTTTCTCTCCTTTCCAAAATTTCATTTCCTTTCTCTATTGAGGCATAATATGCTCTGCCAGACAATGAAACTGCAACTACAGTACTTCCACTTGCTCTTGCACTGAAGTGGCTTTTGTAATTCAAACCATCTGTTTAAAATTATTTTATGTTCAACATCTTCACTGAGCATTTAAGGGATTATAATAACAAATGACATCTGTTTTAGATTTTAAATGTGGTTCAGTAAAGCACATCCAAACCTGAGGCAGAAAGCTCAAAGAATATTTAATTTCATTTTAACATCACTTGATAATCAGAATTATTCTGCTTGCATAGAGAAGTCTCTTTTGCCAAAAACGTCCAAGCAGAATTTTGACTATGGCCTGCACATCAAGTGTCCTAATACTTGAACATACTGCGAATCAGTTACCCCAGTGTAAGCCTAAGCAATTTTCTCTGAATTATCCTCTAAACATGGTAAATTGTACCCACAAGTCTCCCAGGAACAAAAACACACACGAGACAACACTGACAACAGGACAGGACAGCAATGACAAAGAGAACAAGGGTACTTCTTTAAGAAACAATGACTGCTTCGAGGCATGAAAGAGAAAACAAGAGCATCACCCTTTGGTAACACTTGTTAGGCAAGCGGAGAAAAAACAAAGAGTAAAAATTCAACATTACATCTGCTCAGTATGCAGGCAGCCAAAAATGCAGAACTCAGAAAAAGCAAAACCCAGCAACAATAAATCCTGTGTGGTTTTGCTGTGAATGAGCTACTTCACTGAGTAACAGCATTTTGGGGGCCTATGTCTGTTTTCACAGGTATTTGCAAATCCTCTGGAATATTTCTTGACTGTGGAGTCATTAGGCAATACTCTATCAGCAAGGTTTTTTTTTTTCAAGCACCACTGTTCTACAGCTTAACATCGTATTTTCATCTCAATATGGACTGTTTAATTCTCTTGTGCTGCCCAAAGTGCCTTGCGTTCCTCTGGGAAACTTCTCTATTGTTGAAGAAAATAAGGATTATTTTTTTTCTGTCATTGTTTCTTCTCACTCTGTTTGGAGATCTTGTAGACATGTTTTCATATTACAAGTTTCATGGATTACTTCTGGGGAAAGAACGTCAGCCTGGGAGCGTCTAACAAAACCCAGCCCACGGACTGCCATGGCTGCTTGGGTCAAGGGACAAGTGGCCCTTAAGAGAATGCAAGCTCATGGAAGAAGTTTGCCACAGCTCTCCCTGTCAATCCAAGGCTGAAATCCCCCTGAGACATTTTAAAAGATATTTACAATAAAACTACGCGACAGAACACATGCACCAATAAAAGCAGCACAGTTCCTCCCTTCAGCAATAAAAGGGACAAGGATCAAACTCGTTAAAGTCATACAGAAAATATTAAGGTAAAGCACATGGGAAAATGATGGTAAATGAACAGCTTTCAGCTGTGTTGAGCTAGCTTTGCAAAAGCAGCTTGCAAATGCATTCTGTATATACACAGAGAAGAAAACACACTATAAAAAAACCAACAAACAGTTCTTAAAGTATGTTCCATAGAAGCTAGTATGAATAAGGAGGGTTTAAAAAGAAAGCTGACAGAAATTGTTTGCCTTTTATTGTCACATTTTCTTACTGATATCAACAATTACATATAAACAAGAATTATCTTAAATAGCAACAAGTCTCATCTGTTGAATCTTGCATGTAAGCCTCTGAATGCCAATTTGCCAACAGCTTCAGTTTGAAAGAAAAAAAGGACTACAAGATAACCTTCTAAGCAAACTTAGAGGCAAACTTAGAACCTTCTAAGCAAAACACTTTCAACAGAAGAAATACAGAAGTCAAAGAATCACTTTGTAGGTACCCACCCTTTCAAAAGCATTTTTCTAAAAAAAAGTACTTAGGAGCTTGTGAGTTCAAAAGCACTACTTAATTATGCTAGCCAGTTGAATATTTGGGGTTGGAACTAGATGATCTTTAAGGTCCCTTCCAACCTGAACCATTCTGTGATTCTGTGAATATAATGTATAACTCAATACGATTCAGCTGGCTAGCATAACTGATACCTTATGTATCTTTACCTACCCAACTTCAATTCACAGCAAAGTTGACACAGGTAGAGGTAAGTTAAGTTGCCCACTGAGGAGAAGAAGTCATTTAAAGCCCGAGGCGAGCATACATAAGGAACCCAATCCAAATCGGAGATGTGTTATATGACACACTTCATTGATGATCACAGCTGAGAAGAGCAACCTGCAAGCACACAGGGGAGGAATGGCCAGTGGCCCCCTGGCACAGGGACACGCAGCCCCCACCATGGCAGGCAGGCACTCTCCAGGCTCCTGCACTGCTCCCAGCGCCTTTGTGGGCTCCATCGCACTCTTGGGTGTGACCTGGGACCCGTCACCATGACAGATGAAGTCCCTGGGAAATCCCACCCTGAAAACATGCTGTCAGGAAGTACTGCTTTGTCATAAAGAAATAAGCACAAGGGGAAAAAATTCTCCAACTCCTTCAAGCACCAAATGAAACAAACTATTGAAAAAAATAAATTGCATTAGCCGAGTTGTAAAGTGCAGAAAACCACCAAAAGGATGGGTATCACCTTCAAGACAGCATTCAAATTCACAAGTAGTAAGTATATACAGTATTTGTTCAAGGATACCTTGAGGTCTAGTAAGAAATCTTCATACAAAGGAGTCACCTCCTCTTTAACTCTTCCTTTAACACTAGCAACCACAGTTGGAAGGTGTGCACACAGAAAGCATTTTTCTAAGCACACAGAAGACACAAAACCCATTCAAATTCTCAGTGCCTACTGCCTGAAATACTTACATTCACTTTAGAACAAAGTTCTTTTTGCTTCTACAGCAATCTCTACTAACAAAGTAGTTAACATTCGTTATCATTTATGATATATCAACTTGAAAAACACCCTCTGTTGAAACCCTGTGAGCTTACATTTGTCTTTAAGACAAAGGCAAGCCACTTTTCATTTCTAAAACACACCTTTTTTTTCAGCTGCTGACTGACTCTAATAATTAATAGAGCCAGGAAATTATTCCTGGAAACAATCAATATTCTGTCTATTTGCAATATGGGGCACTGCTGATTTAAAATGAAAGCTCCCCAGCACTCAGACTTATTTGGGAAAAAAACAGCAACAGCCTTATTGTAGAAAAAAAGCTAAGAGCACAAGACAAAAGCTGTTACAGACCCAGAAACCTGAAGAACACAGACAAGTAACATCTCTCCAGTTCTCTTATTACATCTTCCCCGCAACAAATGGAGAATAATTTGTAATTTCCTGATCTCTCTGCTGGCAAAAGAGGGGAGCAACAAACACTGGTAGGCAGAAGATTCCAAAGAGATGACAATTACTATTGAGACAGACACCAAATGCAGTTTCATGTCAAGAATATGAAGGCAAAGTCTACCTATCTTAGTATCTGCTCTCAGGGCGGACACAACAAGCTAGTTTTGAGATGACAGAAAAAGTCTATTATTCACTTCTGTGTAGCTGTTATTCACCTGTACCCTACCATCTGTAGAAACATGCTCGTAATTAAAAGCATGTTTTTCAAAATACTTAAGAACAGCAAAGCAAATTTATTTTATCAGCTACTTTATACAAAAATGGCTGTCACGGGAGTACCAGTTAAAAGAACAAGAGGTCTTCAGTCACAAATACTGCAAGGAAAATGAAGCCAGCATAGCTGCAGAGAGCTGTTCTGCCCTTGTCTGCTCCTGCCCACTTATTCCCATGACAGACCACCTCCTCGGGCTGGCACAGCCATCTGTACGACTGCATAGTCAAGCAGACTGCAGAATTAATTCAACTGAAAATAACCTCAAGGAAAAAAAAAAAAGAAGGAAGTGTAAAGATAACTTTGCTGTAGTTTAGTTCCCTAGTCTAATTCCCAAAACAAACCTCTGTGCTGGCATCAGGACAGGACTTGCATCTCCTCCCAACAACAGTGCTACCTCAGCATGCTCAAAGCATCTCCTCAGACTCCTACTTTGTCCTCCAATGCCTCCATTTCACACTAGTTGTATTCCTCTCATTAACACCATAGTTTATTGCATGACCTCCTCCACAGCCGGTCTCAAATCTCTCTTATCCTGTTTCCCCCTTGTATTTGAACATGACTGAAGAGCAGCAGGCTGTGTAAGGAAAATATAAGGGTTTTGTTTTGTTTTCAAAACTGTGAAAATACAAATTGAAGAGGAATAAGGTGAAGCAGGCAACCCTCAAAAGCACAGAGCAGCAGCCTGGAGTCAGCGTAGTAACATCTCTGCAAGCTGCCCCATGCTTCTGCAGTGATAAGAATAAATAAGACCTTTTCAACATCAAGCTGTTGTTGTCTTGACCTCCACAAAGCTTCAATAAAAGACACCTTAAAGAAATTCAGGCAGAACAGCTTTCCATTTGAATTTAGGACCTTTAGACCTCAGAACTCAAGAATGACTTTACTATGATCATTTTCATACTTCCCTTCAGTGCAGTGTTTCCCTTCCCCATCAACACTGCCCTTCAGCATGGTGAGGCATGGTAAGGCACACCATCTGAGACAGAGTGGTCTGTTACCCTTTACCACAGCTTGCTGTGCAGCCAACATTTCCAGACAACACACTCCATTTTCCAGACTAGGGTGAACAAAGCCCAAACAACTCAATACTCCAGTGTTTGTGGTGTCATAAAAGGTCATATCTTTTATTCCTAAATTATGTCTCCTCACTCAACTGTTAACAGCATTTCTTTCTCTCTATTCATTCCCACAAAAACACAATGCACACATCATGAAGCTTGAACAAGTTTTCTAAAATACTTCTTAGGCCCAGAGTGTCTATGCTCACTGTATTTTTGATGATAGGCTTCCAAATATCCACTGTTCACAGTAATGCTTCAAAACAACAGTTTTCGAGGTAGAAAAACACAGCCAAACTTTGATTCAAAGGGATTTGGGTGGTTTGTTTTGTTTAATTCAGGTCCTCATCTGACTTCATGGGACATCATAGTATTTTCGGTGGGGCCGAAAATATTTCCAAGGGCCCCTTCACACTGCTGCACTACTTTTCCTTCAAATCACAACTTAACAAATACTTTCTAAATTCAGTTTGTCTGGGTAAAGCTACATCTGTACTTAACACACAAGTAACTATTAACTACTGATATAAGCTGTTCTTGTTAAAAACCATGCCCTTAGAACTAGAAGAGACAGACACAGTTTCAGAGAAATAGCAGTGGTCTTTAAGCATAAACAACCAACATTGTGAGTCTCAACATTTGCATTATTCAGCTCCTGCAGAATATCAAAATATTTTTGAGGTTAGAGAGTTTACAAAGAACTGAAATTCAATTTTTTTAAAGTCTGAAAGTAAACATAAAAATCATAATCTCTGTAAAGTTTCTTTTGAAAAGGGGGTAAAAGTTTTAAATAAACACACATAGACAAAGATTCTTCCAGGTAGCTCAGTTTTAGAAGACGACTGAAGCAAGAGTTGTCAGAACTCTCAGATCTGCGTTATTTTAAAGTAGAAATCAGATTTGCTGCAGATTTTCCTCCATTATTTTGTTTCCTGCACCTTGACTGGGCCTCCAATCAGATGAAAAAAAGCTACGTAAGACTCACTAGAGCATATTAACTGATAAATTTCAAGTATTCGGCACATAAAAACCCAATGGAATTATTTTTTAAAAATGAAATTAGCCTTGTCTGTAGTAGCTGAAAGAGAAAAACCCCTTATAGCCCGGCTTAAACTGTGCATTCACTGTGAGAGCAGTTGACACTGCACCAGACTAGCACAGGAAGAAAGCGTACTTTACACACACGACCCCAAACAGCATAGAGGGAACCCAAAACTGGTCGTATGTTTAAATTCATTAAACTTTGAAGCATTAGCTCAAAATTTAACACTCCTATCAAAATCAACATATTAAAACCAAAGACTGATTTTTTTTCTACTTATTTTCCATCTCAAGAACCATAAATTTAAAAGTTCATCAAAAAACTTGTATAGACTGAAAAAAATATTTATATGCCACCACCTCCAAAAAACTCTGAAGATTTTTTTTTTCTATGAGCCCCTTGTATTTTGGATACTCAGCTTGACACATTTTTAGAAATCAAGCTTTCCAAGATATATTTAAGTATGCTGTTCTTCAGATACAGAACTCAAATCCTTTAAAAGTTAGACAGAAACACTAACTCTAGTACAAGACAAAGCAGCTTGATGAACAATCTGACTCTCTCAGAATGACCACCAAATAAACTTAAAAAATTAATCTGTAGCTGTCTGCCTCAAGTAGACCTATATAATGCTTTATTTCCAGAACTCTTGCATCTTTTTCTGTCTCGCACATCTTCCAAGGTACTATACTTTCCCTATCGGGTTTTCTTTTCAGGTCTCTCAAAACAATACCCCTTTGGTATATCACAAAAAAACTGTTTTTAAGCATCTTATAAAAAGCATATTTCTCTCTCTACATTCTTCAGCTCTGGTATACATATTTCAGCACTGAGTTCACTTTATCCTAGTTATCCATAAATTATTTTGGAGTAACTGAGTGACATCTGTGAACAATTCAGTTAGTTTCATAAACCCAAACAAACTTCTTCTGAAGTAACAAAACAGAGGAATACTTTATTATTTTAGATGAAGAAGGGGGGAGGAAAGTTAGTCCTTACTGTAAAGCACACAGAAGTCAGCTGAAACTAGTTTCTCAAAAGAAAGGCAGAATTTAGGGTTTGAACTGCCTTTAAACAACTTCAAGCCACATGTAAGCGTTGCTGATCGCCACTAGATGCTGCTACAAGACATCAGTAAGTTTTCCCCTCCATTTTAAGGGAAAAGGCAGAACACCACTTTTAACAAGTTCATACTGAAAATGCTTTTAACTCTCCAGGAAGGAAAGGAAAAAGCACAAGACATCTTTAGGGGTTTCTAATTTCACCGGAGCAGCAAAACAGTAAAATCACTTTGTTCTTATTTTTATTGTGGTCCAAGTAGAGTTTTAAAGCATTTTCAATATACCACCATTTTACTTCATGCTACAACCAGCTCATAGTCCATTACTTACTCTCTTTTCATGTGATGACAATGTAAAACAGTTAAGTTAGTAAAAAAATTCAAAGTTTATTATAGGACAGAATGCAACATTGATTGCTCCATTTACAAAAACATATGCAAATTAAAACCAGAACAAAAGCACCAGTCTCTTAGAGCATACTATCATGATACGAATGGAATAGTTAGCAGTCACAGTACTGAATATTGCTTCTGCATCTCGGTATCACCATAAAACATTGCCACCATTTTATTAACAAAATTTCAGCCCCAATTTTGCTCTCAGTAAAACAAATAACTCCTAATGAATGAGCTTTACACAGAGCTGCTACTTTTGGGAATGGGGCGTTAACTTCCAAGAAGAACAGAAACCAACGCTGACCCTGTTCTGCATGGTCTCTAGCGGGCTGAACTTCCTTCAGCAGCAAACACTACCTGGTGCTACGTTCCGGCTTCAATTCGAGTTTCGTGCCAGGTTAACTCACGTACTAACAGCTCGGCATCACCTTTTTAAGCGTGACAGAGTCACGCTTCCAGACACACAACTTATCACCACGCCTGCTCGCACCCTCCCCGATTTCAGGCCTATCAGGCACACCTGGCGCCGGAGAGTGGCTCAAGGCCCATCGGGGGCGCGGGGCCCAGGCCTCCCAACCACCCTCCCGGCCCGTGGGCCCTCACAGCGGGCCGGGGCCTGGGCGCCGGGCCGGGCGCTGAAGGCCAGCCTCACACCACAGCAACGCCGGGCTGGCGCCACCAGGCCCCCAAACCGGCCAAGGCTCTCCGGAGGGCGGGAGGCGCAGACCGGCGGCAACCCCCGCACCAGGGACCCAGCCCCCGGGAACCCGCCCGGCCCAAGCAAGCCTTGCTCGCCCCCTCAGCCCCCGCGGGAAGCACTCAGTGCGCACGCGCCAAGACTCACTCGTCTCCCCCGCCAGCAGCTTCCGCTTCCACTCCTGCCGGGCCGTTCCCGCTCCCCGGCCCCGCCCCCCGTCCCGGCCCGGGCGCCGCGCGTAGAGCTCCGCCCCTCGGGAGGGCACCTCCCCGCTTCCTCAGGCCCCGCCCCCGCCCGTTCTGCCGGCGCGGAGGGGGCGAGGCCCAAGGCCTGGGGGGCGGGGCCTGGGCGCCGGGTCGCGGGTTGGCCGGGGGAGCTCTCGCGAGAGGTGGGATCCGGAAGCGGTAGCGGGGCCGGGGGGAGGTGGCTGAGGAGGAGGAGGAGGTGGTGGCGGCGGGTAGGAGTCGGTGTTGCTGCCGTTGGCAGCGGCAGCGGAGGGGGCTGGCAGCTGCCCCGGCCTCGCCGGAGGTGGTGGTCCTGGCTGGGCTTTGCCGAGGTAGCGCCTTGGCAGCGGTCGCGCCTCGTCGGGCTGTAAGATGGCGGCGGCGGCGGCGGGCGGGGGCAGTAGTGTGAACCCCTTCCTCAGTGACTCCGAGGAGGACGAGCCCGAGGAGTCTAGGCCCGGCGGTGGCAGCAGCAGCAGTAACGAGCCGGTCGGGCCGGCGTACCCGCAGCAGCAGCAGGAGCTGGCGGTAGCAGCGGGGAGCCCCGAGGAGCTGCCCGGTTTGCGTGCTGCGGCGCCGGGCGATGCCGGCGGCGGTGCGGGGGCGGGCGGCGGGGCCGGCGCTGCGGAGCCGCCGCGGGTGTCCATGGACGCGATAGCGGCGCAGCTTCTGCGGGACCAGTTCTTGCTGACGGCGCTGGAGCTGCACACGGAGCTGCTGGAGGGCGGCCGGGAGCTGCCCCGGCTCCGCGATTTTTTCTCCAACCCGGGCAACTTCGAGCGGCAGAGCGGCACGCCACCGGCCGGCGGGGCCCTGGGCGGCCTGGGCGGCAGCGTGCTCGGGGGAGCAGGCGGCAGGGAGCCCGGCTCCGGGCAGCTCAGTAAGTGGCTCGGGGGAAGGGGAGGGGGTCGGGTCCGGGGGTGGGGGTGGGGGGGCTCTGGGGAGCAGTGGCAGCCGCTGCTGGGCGCACGGGGCTGGGCGGGGATGGCTGACGGTGTGTCCGTGGTGGTGCGGGTGGGTAGGGAAGCGGGGTGGATGGGGAAAGGCGTTTTGCATCGCTTCCTCTTGTCTAATCTCTGTGAGGGGCTGGGGGAGGCTGCAGGAGAGGGGCAGCCGGGGGCTGAGGAGGTGGGGTGCCAGGAGCGGTGTTAGCCTGGTCCCGCTCACGAGCTTTATCGAGCTTCAGCCTTCCTGCGAAGGTCACACGTGTGCCAAATGTCGAAGAAACGTGAGGGATGGACAGCCTTAATTTCTAGCTGTCTTGGAGTTTCTTGTGCCTACTGTCAAGAGTCAAGTTGTATGCTGGTAGGAGAAAGGGCTGGGTGTTAAGCCATGGCCGTTATATTTAAAGTCTAAAAATTGTTAAAAGTGGAGTATCAGGAGACAGCATATCATTTCTGCTGATGCATTGGAATGGCTAAGTCATCCAAGGATAGGTCTGAGTTTCACAGATCATGCACAACTATTACAGTGTTTCCTATAATTAATGCTGGCATGTTTACTAAGTGCCTGCAGTCTTTGGCTAACCATTTTGGGATTTGGAGTTGGGGAGTGGTAAATATACTGGGTTAGTATAGCTTTTTGGAGGAAAAAGTGGTGCAGGTGTTTGGAAAATCATCACATAGTTGGTGTTAAAAGCTTTTGAGTTTTAATAGTAGAGCAGATGGCTTAGAATAAAATTACTTGTGTGACTTATCAATGTTACTGTCAAGAAGTGTAGAGTTCTGAAAAGTAGGTAGCTGGTGGAAGTGGTTTTGAGAGAGAGAAGCTGCCCAGCCACCTGACTCTTGAGGATTTAATGAACACATGGGAAGGTATTGAAATGAAAAGAGTTGTGGTTAGTAGACAGTTGAAAGAGATATGTGTATGTGTATTCTAAGACACCTAAAGGCATTTTGTAAATAGTCCCATATTTTTGTTTGTTTTATAAAAAGTTTCTAATGTTGCAAATACACGCAGTCAGATTTAAAATTTGGAAATAACTAATAGTATCTAGATGGCTGGGACAATAGGAGACATCTAAACTTTCAACTTGTTGCTTTTCAAAACCTTTTAAAAATGGTATGGATTTTTTTTTATTTCATGCCATGTGGTTTATATTCCGGTTATTGTGTTTATGAATACTTAGAGTATCGTACTTGATTTTGTCCAACTGAGAGCTTCAGTGTGGTCTGCTTCGTGATAAGACTGGTGAATGTTGGAAAAACCCTGTGAAGGCTTCCAACTGATGTAAATTGCTGTTTCATTAAAAGCAGCTTCCTTGGGAATTATAGTCAATTCATCCAATTGATTAAAGATTCTCTTGTCTTTGGTAACATGATATGTTGTTTCCCATTATTGATAATGTACATACTACAGTAGAATTAGAAAAAGAACAGCCTGTGTAACTGCAGTGTTATGTACACAAAAAAAGACCCCTTGCAATCCTAGACCAATGTACACTCATGTGAGAACATCTTAATGATTATTGTGCTGACCTGCTGATGGCAATGGGACATCACTATTAAAAAAGGGGGGGAGAGGGAGAGGAGGGGAGGACTAAAACTCATTTTGGAGCAATTTAGTAATACTAAGGTGTGCTAAAAATAAATACCACGCTAGACCTTAGGTTAAAGGTTAAGTGTAAGTGTCTTGAAATCTGGTATCTACAACAGGTTAGAGTGTGCTTTTTCTGAGGATTTCTATGTCTCAACAATGATTCAAAAGGCAGTTCACACTGAGTGACACTGAAAGGTGAAAGATCCAGAACAATGAAAAAAATAATGTATTTTTGTATAGCTCAAGTAGGTTTTTGAACTTACTGCCGTCAGACTTTCTTGCATTCTGTAGTCTAGCATTGAGCTAGCAGTTTTGACAGTGCTGTTCACCCTAATTCTGGTTAATGTCAACAAGAGGTGATAGTCTCATGCCTCTGAATTTATGCCAATTACCAAATGCTAAAAAATTGCAGAAGGCTCTGATGGGCAGAAAACTATATGATCTTTGCAAGAGTTCTTTTCACTTCCCTCATAAGCATCTGGTATTATTGGATTTAGGAGGAGGACTAAACCACAGGTCAGATCCAACAGGAACTCTGAATAGTTTCCTAAGGTGGTCAAAAGGTTCAGTTTTGTTGGGAGGTCCAGTCTGTTGTGCTCACGTTCGTGGATCCTCACATGGAGACTTGCAAAGAATGTATGTGAGAGTAGTTGCAGGTAACTTCTCTTCCTTTAATGTGCCAAACGGTATTTGGGAATAAACCAGTAGTTTTCTTCATAGAAAATATTGAGGTAGAAAGTAGTGGAGTTTGGCATGATTGTCATTTCAAGGTCACTTGAATTTTATGCTTCAGAGAAAAAAATCTTAATGTGGTCAGATTAAAAAAAAAGTTCTTTATTTCTGTTGGTATCTGAAGTCAGAATTTGTTCTCAGCACTAGCTTTGCACCTGCTCCTCCCTGTCCCAAAGTTACGTTAATTTCTATGGTTTTACATTGAGGTTTCTGACAATTTGAGTGGATGCAGAAAAAGTGAGACTGGCAATTCTTATTGAATGTGAAGTATGTTTGGAATGCTGCCTGAGGATTTCCATGGAGAAATGGAAAGCTTCGTACTGTGTGTTCCTATACTGAATGGGAGAACTTCAGTGCAAGTATTCATTGGCACTTCTCAGGATCCTTTTAGACAAGCTAAAATATGAGTGCATGCTGGAATTTCTTTTGTTTTTTTTCTTATCTTTCTCTTTATAGACTGCTATAAAGAGATTTTACTGAAGTGTCATAGGATTTAAACAACCAGCATCATGTGGTCAGCTAGTGACTTAGAAGCTGTTTTGTCTTTGAACCATGCTTCAGAACACTTGATTACAAAAGCAAATGATAGTCAGATGACTAGGATTGCTTAGTTTTTTGCAAAAACACCCTTCCATTTTCCAGCAGCAGTAATGTCACAGCTGCAGAGATTGTTATATTGTGATGAAAAGTATGGAAATGCATATTGTGTCTAGCAACTTTGTTTTTGTAGTTTGAAGCAAATTCACTTTGTGAAGGAGTCAACACTGTTCCTTTAGATGCACTACACTTGTGTACAGTCATCCTTCATGTCCTGTATCGCTGTTAGATCCTCGCAAACCTCTATGACAGCTTCTTCCATTGTTTTTTCAATAGCAGTAGCTCCACATCTGATAGGCTGTTCTGATACCACTTTTCTAATGCTACTCATGTGAGTGGTGTGGTTTGGAAGTCCTTCATACAGTATTCCAGACTTTTTACAAGGCTTTGGTTAGCACCTACATATTAAATTGAAATTTGTCCCCTTCCATATAATCTTGCATAAGCAAGTACAGTACAAATTGAGACACTTGAAATTTAGAAATAAAACTCTGGCTTAAATGTCTCATCCATGTTCATGAACTTCAAATGTTTTCCCGTATATACATACGACCATAACTCAAGCTTGAGCAGAGTGGGTGAAGAAACCTTTTTTTTTTTCTTTAATGTGATTTTTGCCTTAAAATCTGCCATTTATTTTTTCTTTCTGGCTACAAAAGCTCAACATTCCCAAAATTCGAAATAGCTTTAATGAAAATCATAAAGAAGTGGTTTGAACACTTATGTTACATTTATGTTTTTCTGGTGATGATTTGTTTCTAGTTATTTCCTAAAGAAAGTTGTTTGCAATTTTCTGGAGACTTGATTCAAGTTATATTAAGCTAATCTGTGAGTACAAAAATATGAAGTATTGCTGCTTCTTTGGGGTAAGCTCCTGGCTTTGTTTACAACTTGGGATTCTGTTTGTTTTTTTCAGATATTGTGAGATATCTCTCTGTTTTTGTTTGTAGCATTTGAAATTCAGATGGGTCCTACTGGAAAAAGTCACATGGGAAGAGCGTATTGATTATGCTTTTGTGAGAAAGGGGTGTCTTGGTAACAGCTCTCAGTCCTGAGTTACAGACATTGTGACTATGTGCAGGCCTTTGTCATGATCAGTGTTTCACCAGGTTTTTGTTTTGTATGAATATATAGCAGAACTGGGCTACCTCAAAGCAGTTCATTATATCTCAGCTTAAATGGCAGCCTAAATAAGACAGGAAATTGGGAAGAAGACAAATAACTTCTGTTATTCTAATAACCAGTTCTTTGTTAGGTGTTTTGTTTTTGTCAGCTCAAGTCTTTTGTTTGTTACTTTATGAGAGTAAGCAAAAATATATAGTCTTGCTGGCTACCTCTCCAGATGCTGTGAGGGGGAATGATGACTTGTGGGTGAGGCAGTGGTTTTACTATGTGATTCGGGAAAGGTGCAGATAAATAGGTAATCAAAGTCACTGGTATCAGCAAATGGGAGAGACTGAATGTTGTCTCTTTAAAAGAAGTAGAGGAAACAGTTGAAAGAGTAAGAGGTTTGTATGTAATGCTGAAGGAGAGGGGAGCTGAGTTCCCTGCAGACTTGCCAGTAAACAGTAATGCCTGGATGAAACCTGAGAGGTTTCATTGTGCTCTGATTTTGACTTTACTGATAAAGAAGCCAGCTGAACTTTTTCCAATTGTGACTGCTTTAAACCCCCCTCCATTTTATTGATACTTGTATTTCTGAAAAGTTTTCGGTGAGATGCTCTTCATAGCTTACTAGCCTCTTAGTTTAAGACTTCTGCAACTGTCGGAGTTGTCAAATGAGTGAACCCAGGTCTGCTGGAAGCTGTTTCTGATGGATGAGTGGATGGTTTAAACTTTGGCTGATATCTGTGTTGGGGTGATTTGGGATGTAATGGTAGATAGTTCAGAAGACAGGTTAGTCTCTATAACTGTATAACTACACAAAGAAATAACGAGATAAGATTGCATGAGATAAGCATGATGTTGATGGGCAAAGGAGGACAGACTAGTAGCCACTAGTACTAAGCAGGTACATATTAAGTTGTCACTGAGTAGCAAGTGTACCATATGTCCACATTATATTTTACCTTATAGTAACTAATTCGCATGTTCTTGTTCTCTTAAGATGTTTACAGATACACTATAGTGAATTTTGCTGCTTTAGTCCTAATTTTCTGTTCTGTTCCTTTGCCAGAGTTGCTGTTACTTTTTTATGTTGTGGAAGGCGGAAGTGAACCTCTATATATAGGCACTGTTGCTAGTTCAGTTATGTGTGAGTTTAACCATGCCTTGGTCAAAAGCTTCAGCAACGCAAGCAGGCTTTGTGCTGAAGTAGCACACATTTCCTTCTGACAATTTTGCTGTTAGGGAGAGGTTTGGTTTTTTGTTTTTTTTTTTTTTTTTTTTTTTGGGAGGTGGGGGAGAGAAGAAGGGAAACAGCAATAAGATTAGCTAGAGCTTTGCATTTCGGAACCAACCATTGAAAGGTTCTTTAAGCTCCCCTATACATAATTTCAATACTGTGTAAGTTATATTGACTTTCCTATAACTATTCTTCCTCTGAGGATTACCTTTTTCTTGATTGAAGATACGACTCATAAATTCTGTTCAGCTGAGCGAACGCTTGCAGGAAATTTTATACTAGATTCATTACCTGATATAAAAAGATTTGCCTTGTATTTGCAAGCAGGTCGTGATCAAGTAAGTATTGATATGAACTGTGTAGGTTTTCTAGTGTATTGTAAAGATGCAGGTTTGAGAAAATGAGTTGAATTATCCTCTAGCATAGACTAAAACTTTTGAGTGATTCAGTAAAGGTTGTAGGCCTTGTGTTTTTATTTATGATGAATGTACCTGAGACTTGACACAAAGTAAGTTGAGTCTGTTGGATGAACAGTTAAAAAAAAATCTGTAAAGACTTTTTTTTTAAGACAGATGAAGCTGAAAAAGCCCTTGAGAGATACTGAACTCTTTCCCCTGGTGCACCATAGGGGAGAGGCAATTTACTTCCTCGCTTCCTGCAATATAACGCTGCATGATGGTGATGCAACTGATTACTTTGCTGTTGAATTGAAGGAAATACTGTTACGTAAAAACTCGCAGAATAAGAATTTCTTATTTATATAACAAGTACTTTTTCATTTTGGTTTGATGTTGGAGGGGAGAGAGAGCTATCAGATGTTTTGTCATATGACAAAACTATTGGAGTAAGAGAAATCATGGCAAAAATAATGACAGAATCATGGCATGGTTGAGGTAGGAAGGGACCTCTGGAGGTCATCTGGTCCAGTCCCCCTGCTCAAGCAGGGACAGCTGCATCCAGTTGGCCAGGAACATGCCTAGATGGCTTTGAAATATCTCCAAGGATGGAGACTCGACTGCCTCTCTGGGCAACCTGTGCCAGTGCTCAGTCACCATCAGAGTAGAAACAGTATTTCCTGATGTTCGGAGGCAACCTCCTGTGTTGCGGTTTGTGCCCGTTACCTCTCGGCCTGTCACTGGACACCACTAAGAAAAGCCTGGCTCCATCCTCTTTGCACCCTCCCTTCAGGTATTTATATACATTGATGAGGTCCTCCCTGAGCCTGCTCTTCTCCAGGCTGAACAGTCCCAGCTCTCTCAGCCTCTAGGGTTTTAATTATTTCTTTTAATATTTTTTTTTTATTCTTTATAGAATCCATGTGGACACATGTTGTTAAAACCTTACTGGAAGATTTACTACTGCCCTGAGATAAATGTAGAAATCGGGGAAAGAGGAACATACTAGTTTTGAAATATGAAGAAAACTGAGACAATACAATGCTTGAGAATTACGATGGATATTATTTGTACACTTTAAGTAGTCCCTTGGCAAAGACAGCCATTTAAGGACTAGATTGATACAATTTTGCTTGATGTCAGAGAGTATAACAGAAAAGTGGGTTACTGCAGAGAATGGCAAAATCCTTGTAATGCAAGTTAATTGATACACTTCGGGAAATGCAGTGCTGCAAGATAGAGCATATGGAGTTAATTTGATGCTGTTGATGCTTTCTGATTCCTGCTGAAGCCAGCTGGGGTCTTGAGCTGGAAGAAGTACCTCCGTGCCATGCTTCTCCCTTAGATTTTTTTGTTTTTGGGAAGCTCTGGTAGCTCATGCACACTGCAGCACATATGTAGGGAGCCAGGCTGCGCTTGATGCTTTCCCCAAGGTCATATGCCCCTGGATCTCAGTGTTCACTGCAGCAACATTCAAGTGGCTTTGTGCAGGGCTGACTTAATTCTTTCAGACTTAACTAATTTGGATGCTGCCTGAGATTGTGTATGTAGTAACCACCCACCCCCAAAGCAGTGTTTGTTACCAGTATGGCTCTCCATGAGATCAGCTCAGGTGAATCTCTATCTATATCTTAACCTAATTCAGTTGTGAGTGTATTATTTCTGTGCTAGGATGCAAGATCTGTCTATTTTCTACTTTTAATTTCATCCTTATTACAAGCTTCTGCTATGTTCCTGTCATGGTAGTGAGGGTTATATCTTTCTACTGCAACGTATCTGCAAAGTAGATGTTTTACGTGCCTGGTGATCGGTTAATTTTTTTCTGCTGTTCTTGGTGGGCAAGCATAGGTTCGTTTTCTCCAAGAAGCTTTAGGGTTTTTACCGTCATATACTTTATATGAATTTTCATCGGTTGTTAGTAATATGAAGTAGGTAAATGTATTAATCATCTGTTTTTAATCTGTTTTGGGTTGCCCATAATGGACTAGTATTATCTGATGATCTTGAATGCGTGTTCGAGGTAATATGTAAGCGGATTGCTCTGACAGCTTGAAAGTTAACTTTATTCTAGTAGCTTTACTTAACTTAGTTTCCTTTTCATTTGATGATGGTCTGAAAACTTCTTTTCAGAACATACCAACTTTGAAAATTCAGCAGTTGTCATTGAGTAAGAACATTTGGAAGACAGCAAAAGAGGCACTTGCAGTTGCAAAGCGAGGTTGATAGGTGCTTGCAATTTAGTGCCTGATGCAATGAATTACTTTAAGGCTCTTAGTTCCATCTCAGAGTTACCGTAGTGATGTGGAATGCGTTGATCTGGTAAAATTTACTCTGCAAGTTCAAATTGGTTAAAAAAATGGATACTAAGTCTGCATCTACCATAAAGGTTTTATGCTAGATCAGGTATCTGCTGCCATGGATCAAGTTTGCTTTGCTGGCTGATCAGCATTGTTAAACTTGGAACAAGTTGAAACATATCAGAAGTTTTAAATGCAGCAGCCATTTAAGACTTCTCAAAGTAATATTGCTCCACAGTTATCCTGTGAAATTTGGTAAGGCTTAAAGAAATTTGCAGTATCACTTATGGGGAATTAAATAGTTTAATTCATTTATTCATATATATTGCACAGCACATTGCACAATGTATCTGTTTCAGTTGCTACATAATGCAGCCACAAACACAAACTATAAATTGGTGATCACTTTTTGAAGTGTTAATGATGTCTGATTCTTTAATTTAATGTAGAAAGGACTCCATTAAAGCTCTTCAGGTTTTTACATTAGTCCACATCTTCTGTAAATGCTATCTCTTGCCAGCTGGTTTATTCACATATGCATATGTGCAGTTCAGCACTAATATGGGGCTTAAGCATGTGCAAGTAAATACAAGAGGAAGTCTGTTCTTTCTCCCAGATTGTCTCTGTCCCCAGCTTCCTTGGCTTCTGCTGATCAGTGCCTGTGATACCGTGCAGGACAGCTGAAAATGCAAGTTATTCAAGGACATGCTTTTTCAGAGCAGTATCTCTAGAAGACAGCAGGCCATCTCTTATGTGGCCATAAGGGCTAGTTTACTCTAGGTCTTGAATATTTAAGGTAGGTAAAATACCTAGTCTGCTGACTTCTTTACCATCAACAGATTTAAAATGTATATTTATACACTTGCATTTCCTTAGGACTGAACTTCAGCAGTTCTTTTATTGTACCTGTAGCACAGAGAAAAAAGGCAAAGTGGCAGACCACTTTGTTTCTAAGGAAACTTCGCAATTGGAATCTGTTATCAGAATACTTGTTGGTTTCCCTACATCTCTTTGAACTTAAAAATTAGGTTGGATGTCCTAAAGGTAAAGATAAGCTGTACCCTATAAAATACATTGTACTATTGTTCTTTACAGATGTGTATGAAGTCTTTTTCCAACCTTTCATTTGCAGACCCCTTAAAAAGTTTCAGTTTTGATCTCCTTATTACGTAATTTTCTTTTGAATGGAAAATTTTCTATCAGAGGTTCCTCCATGCGAAAAGGGTTCTATGTGTATACTGGGAGAAGGGAGAGCTTAATTCAGGACAACTCATCAGGAAAAACTTCTGCATATTGTCTAAAGTTACATGGAACTTCATTATCTTAAAGCTTGCCTTAGTAATAGTCCATGGATTGTAGGCTGAAAAACATTGCAGTAGGGGGCTTTTTTAGCTTCTTACTCTTTGTAGATCTGAAAAAGCATTTTAGGATTAGAAAAGTTTGAATTTGAATTCTCTCATGTACAGCTGCAATTACATGGTTTCCTGACATTTAGAATCCCCAACTACTTTTGTTGAAGGTAGTTCATAACATTTGGAATCTAATTTACTGCCGTATATTAAGGTGTAGCATGTCTGTTGGTTGATTTATCATGGGTTTTTTAATTCATAAGAAAATTAAACCTTAGCAATTCCCTATTTTAATAATTTTGTTCTACAAACCAAATTTTCGATGATCAGTTCAAGAATGAAGTACAGCTTATTTCTACAACTGCAGAGAATTGCATCCTGGAATTGCTTTTTTAGTTTTCCTTTTTTAGAAATAGCCATCAAGATGATGGTGCTAAGGAATAGTTGCTGATGGCCTCAGTAACTGGCTTATGTAACTTTCAATGTCTGTTCTTATTCAGGAGAAGCTAAAAGGCATTAACCTGAGATGGTTTATAAGTAGAGTTGTACCTGAGACTGAGCCGAGCGGCCTCGTTAAGGTTTCTCCCTGGTGAAATCCTGTGTAGTGAAACTTTAATTTAGTGAAGAAAGTGTGTTGTTATCAAGTAAAATTACTTCAGGTGGATCAAGTTGCTTGTGCAAGACTTCTAACACTAATGTTAAAGCATTTTAGCTTTGTCTAAAGTAAAAAAAAAAAAAAAAAATAGTCCATGGTTCTGAAAGCAGAGCTTCTGGAGTTCTTCCTGGATAAATATTCAGAATGCCCTATATAAGTCTTTTGTTGAATCCAGTAGCATGAACAATGTTCCACAGCAGGTTTTTCAAAGCCTGTGATATGTTGTGTGTTCCTGTTTGGTAAGGCCACAGTAAATGACAAGTAGAACTATATTAAACAATCGGGTATAATGTCTTCAAAGAGTGGGTTTTGGTGTTCTTTTTTTTCATGCAAAGTAGTGTTTTTTCTTTCTTCTCCAACTAGCGATGTGTCTGGACGGATTCCTGAAGTGCCTAGATGATGGTTCTGTAATAGCATGTTAAGCATAAGTTATTAGCCAGACTAGTGGATTTTGGACTTTTACTATCTCAGAAAAAGGTTGTATCTTCGTATGCTATGTGAGAGCTGTCTGCCTGCAGCTGTTTCTTCCTACCTATAACCATATCATTCATGTGAAGCCTGGCTTAAAGTGGAAATAATTTTCTATATGGAATATCCAGTGGAAAGCTGCTCTGGTCTTGATTGGGAAGGATCACTTTGCACTGCATCCTGGTCCATAGGGATGCTAATCAAACTTCCAGTAGCCTGATCAGTTTAAAGTGTGGTTAACCAGCTATTTTGCTCATTAGTTACAAATACAGCAACATTCTTGTTTCAGGGTTACAGATATTTTTCAGTACAAGTGAACACTTGGTTAGAGATGCAAAGTGGATTTGTCTTGTACAAGCATAGTATCATTATCACTTCTCGAATTTCAAGGAAAAAGATGGAGTTCTTGGTCTTCACAGGCTGCATTTAGTTAATTGTTATTACACGATGATATGATTTCCTGTGATCTCAGCGAAAATCTGACAACTTAATGGCTGCTTTACCAGCTAGTAATTTTAAAAATCAATTTAGATGTTTGCACAGTACATTGGAATAGCTTCTAAAAGATTTGTTTAAGTTTTTGCTTTTTTTCTTGAGTCTATCAAGAAGTAGTATCACTTGGTTTGTCTATATTTTTAGCTGACGTAGCTTCTAAAAGATTTGTTTAAGTTTTTGCTTTTTTTCTTGAGTCTATCAAGAAGTAGTATCACTTGGTTTGTCTATATTTTTAGCTGACGTAGTGTCATGCTCATGTAAAGATTATTTCATAGTGTATTTTTGTAGAAGACTGCAACTTGTATGATCCATCTTGGTGTCCCTTTAGGTAAGCTGGTAAAAATAAACTTTTTTTACCATCAGAGTGAATAAAACTTAACCTCTTTCATAGTATGTGTGGCAGTGGAAGGGAATGTATCACTTTGTTTTGAGATTTTTTTTTTTTTTTTTTTTTTTTTTTTACTCCTCATATAGTTACACTAAACTTTCAGTGAAAGACCTGAATATGCCTAGGGAACAGAAGCTGTCAGCAGAAATGTGCATGTCATACAGGTGACAGTTCTGGGAATAAGAAAGGAATTCAAATTCTTTTCCTCTGGAGTGAAGCAATATTTGAAAAGATTCTGTAAGGTAGTAAGCCAAACATGGTGATGAACCTGATTTTTAACTTCACAAATGAAATTAAAGCCATTGTGTTTTTCAACAAATGGATTAAAAAACTTTGTAGGTTTGAGTATCAAATATGAATTTTAGCTTTCTGATTTTGTTGATCCTTTTCCAGTGGTAGAGGTAAGAGACAAGAACTGTACACAGGCTCTCCTTTAATATTCCAGTCCATCTCCTAGCACTTCACCAGTATGAGCTATGAAAAGCCTAAGCCTATTTCACTTGTTTTCTGTGCACCTGTGGCACTCGCCTGTTCCATATTGCAGTGATATCCTTTCTGGAGTTGTTTATTACCTCTTTGTCAAAACTGTTCTTGTTATGTTGCTTTGCCATTTCTGAACCATTAAACTGACAGCAATTATTTTTTCACTATTCGCTAGGAAAGCTCTTAGCAAAAAGGAATTGCTGATTAGAAACAGAAGCGTTTTAATTCAGAATACTGGAGAAAGAAATATAAAATCCGTTTACAGAAGACTGTTGGTAAGAATGTGCATATCATGACAGCAAAATGGCTTCCCACTGCTGTGTCACATCAGGGTTTTTTCTAGAAAAGAAACAGGATTCGGCCAGTGTACTTCTCCTTTTCAGTGGTTTCCCCCTACAAGATTGTGCTTTGATTATTCTTTGTCAAATAACTTAAAACTAAGATTTCTATTATTAAGAAAATGAATATACATTATTTTCCTAAAAAAAAAAATATTTTTTTTTTCCTTTTCCCCTTTCAGTTCAGAAAGTAGTTCTCTTTTCTGAATGCTTTAGTTGAAATACTTCCATTCAGTGTACCAGAGTACAACTATTTGTACCTGAGAAAAATGGTGATGTTTCACATTCCTCAGGTGAGCGATGTGGCTGAGCACAGCCCTTCCCTTGCTTATTCCTCTCCTTCAAACAGCCCTGCTGGTTTTTCTGGTGAATGAGGCTGTTGCATTGCCAGCAGGGAGGTACTGGTTTCACCCCCTGATCTGTTGCTAAGCAGGTACATCTTTTACGGAAGCATAAAATTTGAGGTTGTAAAATGTTATTCTGTAATTTTCTGGATGATGGCATTAGTTTTAGGAGATGAACCTCCGCTGATGACTGCCTATGAAGACAGGGCTAAGGAGTGAGGCAACAGATATGGTTACCCCCACGGTGACATTTTAGGTAGGTGAAGCGATGGGGCAGGCCTGCCACTGTTCAGCTTTAGGCAGCCTTCAGCACAGCCCTGCCAGGCAGCACGTGTGTGCCGTGACTCTGCTGTTGATGATACAACTGGAGGACTTCCCAGCCCTTGCCTTCCTGGGCGATATTTTCGGTTAACTGTCTCATTTGGCTTTCTCTTCTCACCTTGTTTTCTCAGGTGATCCCATGGCTGATACCTGAGTAGGCTCTATTGGGAATCCCTCTTTGCTGTTTAAACTCACTGTCAGAGTTCTTGTGTGCAACTTAGCTGTGTTCCTTGAGAAGCTTCAATATGTTGTACAATTCTCTAAAATTCACCTCGCCTAGTTCCAGCTGGGGAAGATCCAGGTCAGTAGTGCTGCTGTGGTATTTGATAGAAGCAGTAGGTCCCTTGGCTGCCCACTCTCCGTCCCCTCAGCCTTGGCTCCACAGCAGCTGTGCCTCGGGACAGAGACTGCGGTGTAGCCAAAGCAGGCAAGGGCCGTGCAGCAGTACAAGCTTTGCAGTATGACTGCAAGGAGTTGGAGCTGCTGCTTGGACCTCACCCAGCCTTGCTGTGCTGGAAGCCTGTCACCTGTCTTTCCAGGTGGGTAGCAGAAACAAGTAGCCATACCAGCACTGAAGGCAGAGGGAGCAGGTCCTGCATCGCTTCCTCTCCTCCTGCTTCAAACACCTGCTTCAGTGGGAGCCATGGCAGTGCAACAGGGTCTGTGACTGGGCTTTCCCTGTAGCTGGGACTTGGCAGGGTATAACCTTGGAACTGGTGATTCATTGATGCCTGTGGAGCCAGTTTGGCCAGGATATGTCTCAGCTGAAGTCCTTCAGCACTGGTGGCCTCTTACCTTAACAGCAGGAACCACTTCCACATATTTTAAAAGGAGTATCCTGTAGCCAAGTAGTGGTAGAAGTCTTCTCATATTATTCAAGCTAACCATTTAGTTTGAGTTGCATTATGGGAGCTATAATTTCCTGACTTGAGTTCTGCAGTGTGTCATCTAATGGGACACTGAATTGAAAAGATACTGTTCAGCCTATGTGTGTATACAGTTGTCTCTGTTACTGTTTCATTTCCTTCATCATTTATTTGGATATCTGTACACAGTTCTCTGTGTAGATTCAGGTTCCACCAAAGCAATATATAAAGATGGTTTCCATTTTAAAACTTACCTTCACATTGAACAATGTGGAGATAATAACTTCCAGCACCCAAATTGGCTTGGTTGAGTAATGACAGCATGCGTGGGAGATGGTGATAATTGGGGCGGGTACTTTTGTGATAGGGAGGAGGATCAGCATTACTGGGAGAGGGAAGTAATGGTAGCAGGAAACAGGCCGTGAGGCTGATGCTCCTTAGCACATCTTAGTTCAGTTTAATCAGTCATAATCCAGATATTTGATTTGATATTTGATTTTACCTAATAAAAGCCTTTCCTGTAGGATGTGTCAAGCCAGCCTTGAATCCACTGATTGCACAGAGTGAGTAGGAAGTCCAAGGCAAATGGACTTGGTGTTGACAGCCATATTGTAGACAGAATCTCTCTGTGTAGGTGAATTCTGCTCTTAGTGCTCTATGTGTGAGTGGGCACTGCTCCAAGAGAGTCCTCTGCTGTGCCTTTGTTTGCCCTCTTCCACCGGGACTAGGAAATCATCAGCCCTCAGCTCTTGACACAGGCCCAGGCTGCAGAAGGGCTGATGCAGCTTCCTCCAAAGAGGTGGGGAGTGGCTGACTGGGCAGCGCTCACTGGCGAGCATTTGGAGTCTGAACTGCTTCAGCTGTTCCTTCTTCTATGAGAAAAGGCAGATCATCTGGAGTCATCCTCCTGTCCTGGCATACATGTTGTCTGTCTGTCAAATCTTTGAGCTGCTACGGCTGTGTCAGCACCTACTGTAAATATGCAGTAGATTTGTTCCAAAACTGAAATAAAGCCTCTGGCCTACTGAAGTTGGGGTAGCTGGACCTAACTGCCTGTTAAATAATTATGTAACAGTTCAAGAAGGACAAGTGTAAGGTCTTACACCTGTGAAAACATAATCCAGGAGTGCAGCACAGGCTGGGATGTACCTGGCTGGGGTGCAGCTCTGTGGAAAGGGACCTTGAGGATCCTGGTGGACAACAAGCTCAATGACTACTGCTGTGGCAAAACAAGCCAATAAGTTGCTGGGTTGCATCTACAAGAACATTGCCATCAGAGATAAAAAAGTCATTATCCCACTCTACTCAGTGCTGTGTTCGGTTTTGGTCCCCGCTATGCAAAAAAGATGTGGACAGACTGGAGAGGGTCCAGAGAAGGGTCGCAAAGGTGATCAAAGGATTGGGAAGCCTGCTGTATGAGGAAAGGCTGAGAGAATTGGGTTTGTTCAGCCTTGAGAAAAGAAGGCATAGGGGAGACCTTATCACCATGTTCCAGTATTTAAAGGGTGGCTACAAAGAAGATGAAGACTCCCTTTTTACAAGGAGTCACATGGAAATGATGAGAGGCAATGGGTACAAGTTACTCCTGGGGAGATTCTGATTGGATACAAGAGGACAAGTGGCCTTCTATGATGTTGTAACTGGTTGGCTGGATGAGGGGAGAGCCGTAGATGTCATCTACCTTGACTTTAGCAAGGCTTTTGACACTGTCTCCCATACCATCCTCATTAGGAAGCTGAGGAAGTGTGGGCTAGATGAGGTGACAGTGAGGTGGATTGAGAGCTGGCTGTGTTACAGAACTCAGAGGGTTGTGATCAGTGGCACAGAGTCTAGTTGGAGGCGTGTAACCAGTGGTGTCCCCCAGGGGTCAATACTCGGTCCAATTTTTTTCAATATATTCATTAATGACCTGGATGAGGGGACAGAGTGTATCCTCAGCAAGTTCGCTGATGATACCAAACTGGGAGGGGTGGCTGATACTCCAGAGGGCCGCGCTGCCATCCAGCGTGATCTGGACAGGCTGGAGAGAGAACCTAATGAGGTTCAACAAAAGGAAGTGCAAGATCCTGCACCTGGGGAGGAAGAATGCTAAGCACCAGTATAGGTTAGGGGTGGACCTGCTGGGAAGTAGTTCTGAGGAGAAGGATCTGGGGGTCTTGGTAGACAGTAAATTATCCATGAGCCAGCAATGTGCCCTTGTCGCCAAAAAGGCCAATGGAATCCTGGGCTGCATAGGAAAGAGTGTGGCCAGTAGGTCGAGAGAGGTCATTCTCCCCCTCCACTCAGCGCTGGTGAGGCCACAACTGGAATACTGTGTCCCGTTTTGGGCTCCCCAGTTCAAGAGGGACAGGGAACTGCTGGAGCGAGTCCAGCGAAGGGCAACTAAGATGACTGAAGGACTGGAGCATCTCCCTTATGAGGAAAGGCTGAGAGAGCCGGGACTCTTTAGCCTGGAGAAGAGAAGGCTGAGGGGAGACCTTATTATGGCATACAAGTATCTAAAGGGTGGGTTGAAGGAGGATGGAGCCAGACTCTTTTCAATGGTTCCCAATGACAGGACGAGGGGCAATGGGCACAAGTTGGAACATAGGAAGTTCCGTTCAAATACACGGAAAAAAACTTCTTTACGGTTAGGGTGACAGAGCATTGGAACAGGCTGCCCAGGGAGGTTGTGGAGTCCCCTTCTCTGGAGATTTTCAAGACCCGCCTGGATGCAGTCCTGAGTAATGTGCTCTAGGCAATCCTGCTTTAGCAGGAGTGTTGGACTAGGTGATCTCTAGAGGTCCCTTCCAACTCTGAAGATTCTGTGACAATTTTTCACAATGAGAACAATCAGCCATTGGAATAATCTCCCTAAGGAAGTGATGGATTCCCCATTGGACACTTCTAAGATTCACGTGGACAGGGTGCTGTGTCTTCTTGTCTAGACCGTGCTTGTGGCAAGAAGGGTTGGACCAGATGATCCTTGAGGTCCCTTCCAACCTGGTATTCTATGATTTGTGTCTATAATGCCAACCTGTATGTAAAGAGAGTGTCAGATGTTTACTGTTATCATGAACACTGTAATGATAAGGAGAAGCCTAAATGGTGAACATACAAATTTCAACCCTACAAATTGCTGCTGTGCATGTAGATGTGGGGCTTAAAGCAGTTTCTGGGTGTTAAAATCATAAAACCCCTTGGGTTTATTTAGTTTCTGTAAGGACCTTTAAGGTTGTAAAACTAATTGTTATTCACTGGTAGGGAATTGTGAACTGTTGGGTTTACAGCTGCTGGTATGATCTTAAATGACTTCCATTGTGTACATCCTGATATAGACTTTGATTACTCCATGCTTTTTTCTAGAAAGCTGGTTTTTTTGAAGAAGTTTCTGGCTGTTTCTGCAAATAAGTTTGTGGTTTATGGCTAGATTTGTTTTATCAGTTGTGGTGGGAGAGCCTGTACCTCTAAAGCATGACACTAGTCATATGAAAAAGGTTTTGTTGCTTAAGGCTTTGAATGCTTCAGTAATTATGATGTGGGTGACTTTACCTGAAAATTTGAGCATTGTTTCACTGATGTTACCTGCTTCACAAGAGAAATAAAAAATTGAGCTGTGAACGTGGCAAGACTGCAAGAGGAAACACAGTTGTATTTCTGCTTTTGCCGTAGCAATGCTATATATGAGACTGGGTCGCTGTTCTTAAACATCAGCTTTTCATTGGGATCTCTATTTGAATGTTGTCTGCTTCTTTAACTTGAGTCTTTGATTTCAAAAAGTGATCTTAAATGAATAAAATGAAATAAATTGGAGCAGTACTTACTGAACAAGGTGTTACATGTTTTGAAAAATCAGCTCTGAAGGCTTTCATGCTGTGCATGCAAAACCAGTGTCTACTTTTGAACTTAACCACTTTAACTGTGGTTGCCCATATGTAAGATCTGGTTCATTTTCACAGAGGTTCATTTTGCAAAGACATTGTAAACAGATGGGTTTGTACTATGCTGCTAAGCACTATAGAACAGCCTAGAGAGAATTATTAAATCAGATTAGTGTCTGGGGAAAAAAAAATGCAGTAGATAAGACCAAACCCTGCAAACGAACAGTGAGTTTTGAATACTGAAATAAAATTAAATACTGAATAAACACTCATTGAGGAGCAACAGTCTGTTTCATTGCCTGGATGACAAAGCATAGTCATGGCAAAAAAATTTTGTGGTTAAATATAAACTGTGTGCTATCATATACTTTGTGTCCATAAAACAGACAATTGAGGGTTACCAGGAACTTTAGTTTTGGTACTGTATAACTTGGCTAGAGTTGGTGAATTTGGTATTCACTATAGCTTTTCAAGTGAGTGTAGATGCTTTAATCAGTCTCAATCCAGATGTTCTTATATCAGTCTAGTGCTGGCCTGTATGAAGAGAGGGTGTCACAAGACCTTAAGGGACAATTTAGGCTCAAACATTCAAAAAAGGAATTCATTAATAGAGTTAAAAGGTTGTTTGTTGGTGTGGTTTTTTGGGTTTTTTTGACACAATGCAGAATTGGGATTTAAATACTTTCTTTAATGTTAGCCATGACAGAATTTGATTGGCAAGTGATGAAATTGCTTCTATTTCTACTGACAGTTATGGGGGTTTTTTGACAGCCTTACGGAATTTGTTCTTTGTTCATGTGACAACAGCTCTAATGTAATTAAAATTATTTCTGAAGTACTGCATAGACATTAATTTCAAAAGGAGGGGAAAGATACTAAGGTACTTAATATAATTTCTGCATGTTCAGTTGTGTTAGGAAAGTGTTCTATTTATTTTGGGTTCTGTCACTGAGTAATTTCTTTGCACATTTTTCTAATAAAAGATGAACAGTGCTTCAACATACTTGAAATTTTCAAAATTGCTTTTTGTTTGATTCTACCCCCCCCCCCAAATTGTCAAGGTCAGATCAAAACCTTATAACCTTATGCTGTTTACTGAATTTCTTGATTTTTTTTTTATTATTATTAGCAATTTAATTGTAGAGTGTGAATATTATACCTGCAGTAGCATGAACTGTACTTGCTTTGCTTTAATTTTGCTAGGTAGTGCATTCCTTAGTAAATGTTGTATTAAGTGGGTATGTACTGAAGTTAATGGTTAGATCAGGAGATAAGTAGAAAAGTGTTTGGTCATCTTAACAGACCTTAAAAATACTAAGAAGGGAAAAGGAAGTAGCATATTTGAGGCAGTTACAGGTTTCTGTAAAATTTAAACTGCTTGAAACTTGTTACAGAACAGTTTTTATCTGTTTGGTTTCTTGTGCGTGCTCACCTGCATGTCCAAGCACAGGTTCCTGGCCCTTGTGGAAAAGGGGAAGCACTACACTGCAGTGCTCCTCATCTGCTGTGGACAGGGTAGAAACGCAGCCTTTTGTGGGGGAAGGGTGAATTTCTTACAGTGTTGAGTCGCTGAACTTGCTGTAAAGCTATATTTTCTTCAAATTTACTGACTTGCTCTTTATCCAGAGACAGACTTTTAGAAAATGCAGTAAAATTTCAGCCTTGCAGAACACATACTTAGCCTTTGATTTATAGTTTCTGAAATGAGACAATGTTTTGATTTTTCTCTATCAAAAGCCAGTCAACTCTTCAGAATTGTTTCTGATGACTTTTTTTTTTTTCTCCTCCCCTTAAGATCGTGCTGGAAGCATCAGTACTCTTGATTCCTTAGATTTTGCAAGATACTCTGATGATGGCAATAGGGAAACAGACGAAAGAGTAGCAGGTAAGTTTTGGTGTTTTTTTTTTTTTTGTATGATTCAGGAATCACAGAATACTAACTTTACTGTTTGACTTACTGTTTCTAGCCACAGTATATTTAAATGGACATTCCTGAAGATGCCAGGACTTCACTGTGGTGGTTTAACTAGTCATTTGATGATATAATCATGTTTCAGACACTTCTACTGTAATTACTGTAAATTTTCATGCAGGTGTATATCTGTATGTTTCCAGATGTCACCAGGGTAGAAACAAGCAGTCAGTATACTTGAAAATTATACCAGTTTTTGACAACAGAACAATATCTTAATATTGTCTACTGACTCCTGTTTAGCTGCAAAATGCTAAAACGTTCTGTGTAGTAGTCTGTGGCTACTACATGGGTGATAGCTTTCTGATAGGAAGATCTGTAGCAAGTCATCCCTTAAATATAGGTCAGGTGTAGATCAAACAAGCATTACCAAATCCAGAGTAAACGTGGGGTTTTCTCAGTTCCATAAATATTCTTTGCTACAAATCTTAGTTGTGGTGCTTTTCTTCTCTCCCATTTGATTTCTTGATTGTATAAGATTGCTTCGAAGAAGTGACAGGGGGTGTTTGGCTCCTGCAGTTCTGAACTTAGGAGCCTGTGGCATTTTTAATTTCAGGATTTCTGATTATCTTGCCAGAGACAGAGACTGCTTTTTTCTTACATTTGAAATTTTTTAAATAATCTCTAATCCAGGCTTTTTTCTAAGTTCAGATATTAAGCCTCTATAGAGAAACCCATAGAAGCTCTCTAGAAATTGCTGCAGAACTCTGTTTACTTCTTGTCAGTTAATACTGTTTGATATCATGAGCACGTGAAGGTTGTCCATGCTGTGACCTTTATTCGTGTAGTTTAGCTGTATGAAATCTGAAATGATGCAAGCTGCTGTGTCGCTGCTCTGAACAACCACACTTCATCATAGCAGAAATACTGTCATGTTCTTAAGCAAATAAAAGGCTGGTAAAACATAGTTCTGTAGAGGATCTTGATTCTGGAATTTCCTCTCTGTCAGTCTGAAATGGCAACCAGTATTGACCCAAAGAGAAGAAACGAAAGTGTTGGGAAAAATCTCATTTTTCTTACCTGGCCAGTGTTTCTGTGGTAAAGGACTGGATTAAATTCATGAACATGAAGCAGATTCAGGTATTTTGGTGCTCTGGTGTGAAACTATAGGTACTTGCTGTTACTTCATTTATATGGAAACTCCTAAATTCTTATTATTATCTAACCACTTTCGTTTTCAATACGTTGTCAGTTTCAAGAAGGGAAAAGTTGTAAAAGTTGTAAATACATGGCTAATCTTCTAAACAAGGTGTGTTTAAGGAACCCAGTTATTTCTGAATTTTGTCCAGGAATACAAGAAAGAAACAAGCAAATTCCAAATCCTTTAATTTTTTCATAATCTTTGTAGATTTCTCCTGTTCCTAGGCAATATTTCTTGCATAGTATTATTGAGAGAGCTAGTTTGATCTTTGCTTGGAGCTGTCTTTAGTAACTGAATTGGATTAGAGATGCATATAGAAAGTAAAGATCAGTCAGAACTGACATCCAGTAGAACAATTAATCTTCTGACTGAACATTAATGACAAAATATTAATTGCTTCCAGTATGAAATTAATATATCCTAAAATTAAATACCAAATTCAAATTAGTACATCCTAAAATACATAGAGATTTTTGAAGATTACAGTATATTAATTGACTGCTGTCATATGTAATAAACAAGCAAATTATATGGCAGGATATTTACGTTACATTTCTGTGTTTCTTTTAGAGAGGTTTTTTCAATAAATTGTTAAAAGATGACTTGAAGAAAGCAAGATATGATACTGTTTCTGGACATTTGCAAAGACTTGAAGTTTTCCATAATATCCTATTTCTACTTAATATTCTGGTTTAATTATAATTGCTTAAAATCTTTTGCCTCAATTCTGTTTAAAGTCATCTACCTAAGCAATAAACTTCAGAAAACTGATAAGCACTTAATTCGCACATAAAAAAATTATGTCAGTAGAGATTTCAAAAACTTTTCATATCCCGTTCCTTCTTTGAACAAACTCTGGCTTATAACTTCTACTTTTGAAGTAGTTCTTAGCTGCAAATGCACTTCGAAACATAAGTAGAAGTTCATCCTGCTTATTTTTTGTCATATTCTTTCTTCTCAGCAAAGAGTTTTGATGCTTAGGAGATAAAATTGTAATCTGTTGCAAAAGCTTGAGGCCATGATCTAATCATCATATTTTTCTTTTGATAGTTCTAAGTGAGGTTTGAATAGTTTCTTTTTGTAAATGCCTTTCTCATGCTGTTATCTTTGTTTTTTTACTGTTTGGACAGAACCCATGATTTCCATATCAATTCCCTAGTCAAATGTCAAATGAAGGGTAGGAAGTAAATGCATATCAGTCACTGAAAGAAACTGGTTCTGAGTCAGGAGGACTTTAAAACTGAAGTTATAACACATCCAGTTACAAATACTTTCATACCATGGCAAGGTTAAAAAGCACCAAATCAAAAAATGTATACCACCCAAAGCCATCTTTTTTTTTTTTTTTTACCGTTATGGATGGTGTTAGACTTACCTGTCATATTTTTTTATTTTACCAATCCAGAAATTCCTGGAAATAACTAGAAAGACTCCTGTTTGAAATGGATTTCGGTATTTCAGATCTGTTAGCCCAGTTCGTTCCATCTGGCGTTAGAATCAAAATTTTGCCTAGAAGCCAAACATGTTTTGAAGAGTTGATGTGAAATTGTCACTTCAAAAATCTGATTGAAGGAAACCAAGCAAGTGTTTTCTGTACTCTTACCAGCTTGACTGAAAAGATTCAAGTCACAAAAGCCAGTTAGGATGTGGATGAGCATGACAAAACTAACTGTGATTTAGAAAACATCAATTTTCTTCCTTATCTACCTGATATTAACATAAATATAGAAAGCCGTATAACAAATTGGATAATACATTTGTAATCTGTGCAGCATTTCGAAAGATATATGCATCCTTAGAGCTTGCAATGTACTACATGTGTCCTGGTTTGAGGTTTGTTCTCTTAGACTAGTAAGTCTTGAATCTAAATTCATGTATAAAGTGCTAGAACAGTTGGTGCTAAGATTAAGTCAGTACTGCGGGATTTACTGGGCTTAGTAAATCTCCTCCAAATATTCATTTTCATAAAACAACCAGAGAACGGAAAACCTGTTCCATTCCTGTGAAATAAGAGTACACCTCACTTGAACTCAAATACCCACAGCACTTGGTGTAAATGGGTCACCTGACATTCAATCTAAGGAACTGAATTTTCTGCAACATCTTAAATTGACCGTCTGTACAAGTACACTTGTGATCTAAAAACCTTAACTTTCCATAATTCAAAATATTTAGTATTGCTAACCTGCCTTTGGCATCTGCTGTTCTGAGAATTTGATAATTTCAGAAACACAGTTCTGTGTTTTCGATGATAATAAAATGAATTCTCGTAGTCAAACTCCATTTCAGTCATTTGTGTTCTCAGATCTCCCTGCGTTAGCTTTAACTTCTGGCTAGACCGTGTATCTCTGATTAGCGGAGTAAAATGCTGTCTCTGTCAGGATTTGAAGGGAAGAGACAAGTTCAAATTAAATCCTCAAAAATAATCAAGTGTTTTTGATCTAGACTTAGGTTCGCAGTTTCTGTTTTTTATAGAGTCTTTTTGTTTATGTTTTTAATAAGTACTATTACTTGTGTGCAATCAAAATCAGAGGAGCATCTTACAAAAAAAAAAAAACACAAACAAAACAAAACACAAAAGGCATCTGTAGTACAACAATCGCTTGCTGATATTGTGTGTTCAATTTGTTCATCCTGGAAGTGGGTCTTGTTTTTGTCTTCCCATTTCCTGTCTTAAGCCCTGTTTAAGCAGTTGTAAGTCTTCTTAATTTCCATCCAGGTCAGTAGTTTCCAAGGGTTGAACTTGAAGTCAGGTCTGCTGTAGTTCAGGTCTTCTCTGTAGCTGGTCCTGTCTCATTAACTTAAAAGCATTAATGAGGCTAGTAAGTCAAGTGTTGGCTTCCCACCACTGGAATGGTAACAAATTCTTTGTTAGTTTGGTTATGAACTCTCACGCTGATCATAATTTTTGTAGCTTGACAGTCATCTCTCATGCTGCAGTACATCTTCCTGCTTCAGGTCTATTTGTGTTTCATCCTGCAGTGTTTCACACGGACTGTAAATATGATCACTTCTTTTCGTCTTAGGACTCGTATCAGGGAAGCGGGAATTAAGTCTTGAAGTATATTCTGACAGTGTCTTCATTGCTGCCTATAGTCAGAGAACTTAAATTTCTTCTGATTGACTCAAAATGTATGCAGAAATCCATCAAACATAATTGGATATCATACGTGTTTTAAAAGGAATAATTTAGGACGTCTAGAGTTTTACATTTACCTTAGAAGGAGGAAGTACTTGAAATGACAGTTAAAACACAAACAACAAACCTTGAGGAAAGGTAGGTAAGCACCAGGGGCCTTTGATACTTCAGTGGAGAACTGCTTTTAAAAGGAAATGCAGGCATGCTGTATAGTGGCTTCACAACGTAAAACTATCTTTCTACTGTTGTCTGAAGTACTTTATACTGAAGTATGCAAAAGTCGTGACAAGATAATTCGTATTTAGAATGTAAAATTCTAATATAATTGGAAAAAAATATTGCTTATACAAAAGTAAGTATTGAAAATTTTTAGAAGTACTGTTTATTTCTTCAACTTTTTGGCCTTGGCCTAACAAGACTGCTTTTCATGTAGATCTCAATTTCCTCAATATCCCAAATCGCACGTTGTTCTTTATAGCTAGCTTCTCGATCTATGGTTTAATAACTTATTAAGTCATTAACAAATGTGGATGAATAGGATTCACTTTTAAATTCTAAGCAGAGCAGACAAGCTACCCACTCCTGATACACATATCTCTCTTAAGGTGTATTAGATTAGCTGCATGAAAAGTAGAACATTTAAAAATTGCTTATCTGAAAATCTTGTTCTAATGCTTAGATGCTTGCTTGAAAGATTCAGCTCTTAAGTAAGTATAAGTTTTTTTTCCTCCCATAATTTGAGTGATTTGAGTTCTTTATAACAACAAAAAAAGCAAGAGAGCCACTTAAATTCAGAAGAAACAGTTTTCTCCCCAAAGGCAAACCAGATTGTTCAGAAGTGCTCTTTTCTTGTGGAAGATTAAATAACCTCAAAACTCTAAATTTCTACTCTCTGCTTTCCTGATGCAGAAGAGAATCAATTTGGTTCTTTTCTTTGCTAGGCTCTCTGCGGCAAAACTCTTCTGTGCCTCGTTCTTAAGGATTGTCAGCTCCTTTCATCAAGTACTATAATGAGTTATACATGTTATCAGTTCAGTCAAGCACAAAGTTAAACTTTAGCTGGCTTTATCAATGCTTTTGAAGGGTTAAGTCCACTAAGGTACATAAGGAGAGGGGGACAGCGAGATCATGTCATTTATTTTAAAAGTCAGTGTTTGACAATGGTTACAGAGAAAGGGGTTAGAGATTGCTTTTTTTTTTTTTATTTAAGAGCTTTTTTTTATTTAAGAGAATGTCATATCATCAGTAAATAGGGGTTTCCAGTGTTGATTTCATTAGTAAACACGTTGAGTTAAAAATCATTACGTATTTTGGTAGAAAATTGCATTTCAGTATAGCTTCTAAAATAAAGAGCTTTTCATCATAACTTAAAATTTGATTGAAATTATGTTGTAGCTATTTACAAATACTTATGCTTTTATAGAAAAACTGTAACTGTAACTGATTTAAGTGCATCAGGGTTTGTATGGTGGCAATTATAATGATGACATTAGTAAGACTAGGAGATGAGGTACAACTGTAACAATGCTGTGTTGTAGTAGAATTATGTGGCTGTTGTGACATGCTGCGAAGTATCAACTTCTCAAATATAATATGTCCAGAATCTTCCACTGTATACAGAGAAACATGCAGCAGAGTAATCTACTTTTAAGGTTGAATGGGTAAAGTCCTAGTGGCTTCTAAGAATTTTCAGCATCCTGACAGTTCACTAAAAACTAATTCTTGCCGTCTGACATGGGTTTGTCTGACATGAGTTTTTTGGCTTTCTACGCCTTCAGACATGTCTTATTCCTATTTTCCTTAATGGGATTCCTGATTTTTTTCTGATTTGTGTTGTTTTCCTAACTTTTTTTTTATTATTTATATCATTCTAGTGCAGGGCACTCCTGATCTGCAACTGTTCTGGTCTTTGAAAATATTTTACAATAATCCAATTTTAACACATAGTCATTTCCATCAGAAGAATTACTTGATTTGAATTCTTTACAATTTTCAAAAACTAACAAATTAGTAGCTTACAACTTAGAATTGCAAATGTGAATTAGTGACTCAAATGCAAGGAAGTGCTAAAATTGTTAGATACTTTACTACAGAGCATTTTCTAACTTTGTTGCACAGAAGTATTTGCAGATCAGCATTGCTGAATACTAGAGAGTTTATACATATTTTATTCATCGTATCCTTAGTTGCGCTTTTGTATCGCTGCAGTAAAATTCTGTGCATCAAACAAGTTACTTTCACGTAGCAAATGTGGTGTACTGTAGTTATTCCTGCAGTTTTTATGGGTAAATGCAAACTGAGTGAATTTTTTTTTCCATGCTTGCTATCGCAAGACTCTAAGTAACAGATTTTTAAAGGAGGAAACAGTTTTATTTGTAGTCTTCAGTAGCATTTCTTACAAGCAAGAACCCATGCAGTGTTTCTGCTATGCATTGTCCTCTGTGTAAATATTTCAAAATGCCATGTTAAATTGTTTCAAGGCAATGATTAAAAATCTCATTAATATTTCCTTACTAAAAGCAGCTACAACATTTTTAGTTGTGCATGGGAATAAAGTAAATGTTAGATAATCTATTTAGAATAGTTTAACACTTCAGTATGGTAGCTGTTCTGTGCTCATCTCTTCCAGTTAAATAGATTAAGAATCCTTTCTGGTAACTGTACATTTAAGTGTGATGAGATTAATCTGAGAATTAACGAAATGCATGTAATTATCTGGTAATTCCTTAAATAGGTTCCCTTAGATGCTCTAGCTGTCAATGGCTAGAAAAAGAACATTTACTATATGTTTTGCAAAGGTACAGGGGTTTAAAATTTGAAGCCAGAGTATACATATGACTTCAACATCACAACGCATGAAATACCAGTGCAAACAAAGCACTACTGGCCCTTTCTGGAGGAAATATTGGAACGTGAGAAACACTAACAGTGACCAGGGGAGTGGGGAAGTGGAGCGGGTGATGATAGCAGCTAGAATTTCTGCTGGTTTTTGAATCTCTGAAGTTGAATCTAGATCATTGACAGTGTTGCGTAGTCTAGAGTCACTGGAAACTTTTAGAACAATGGAGCAGAAAGATTTTTGTTGCAAGCTTTTCTGTAAGTACTATATGAAAGCTGCATATTTTAGGGTGTTTGTTTAATCTTGTGCATCTCTTAAATGTATTCAACTGAATTCAAAATCTTCATCAACTCTAGGGTATGCCTAAAAAATCCACTATTTTTAAATAGATATAAAATGAGATTGTTTTTAGTAGTAAAATAAAATATGTTTCAAGTTCTGCCATTTAAACTACTAAAATTTCAGTATATAATTTTATTTTTAAAAAAAATCTGTAGTCTCAATGGGACAGTACATTCACTTCATGGTTTAAGCTTTGCTACATGGAGACAGCTTCCTCTACTGCCAGCATGTATTTGCGTCCTTTAGATCTATCCTCTTGATTGCTCGCATACTCCCCTTGCCCCAAAAAATCAAAATGTTTGACAGTATCAGCTCATTGTAAGAGTGGGGAAGAAATAACAAGCATTTCCCAGTAATACACAAAGTTAAAAGCAAGAAAAAAAAAAAAAATACCCCAAAACCCTACAGCGAGTCCTTGTCAGACAGCTTGAAATTTTGATTTAGTTAACTTAAGGCCAATGAAACTATGGAAAATGTTCACCAGTTTGCTTTCAGACCAACTCTGCTGCATGTGTTCATAAGTTCCATAAAGATTGCATGCTTTCTGTTTAATACAAACTGTATATTTTTTTTCACACCCATCCTTGCTTTTTATATTTTATTTTTGTTTCCCTTGCCTTGGTTGGATGCCTGTGTGTGTTTAATCCAAATCCCTGTCCAGTCCTGGAGTTTGAACTTCGGAAAGCCAAGGAGACCATACAGGCCCTCCGAGCCAACCTGACTCAGGCTGCAGGTGGTGTACATAAACCTTTTCTTAAGTCTCTACTTTGAACAACGTAGAAGTAGCTGAGCTCATCCTGTGTCAAAGAGTAAAACTTAGTTACTTTTTTTTCCTCCCCAGAAAATGAAGTTCCTTTGCAGGAACGAAAAAATTATAAATCGAGTCCTGAAATTCAGGTAGGTGGCTGGTGATAACTGAGCTTTGCATGAACTTTAAGATGGATATGCTTCCGTAGTTGGAAGGAAGATGAATGAAATATGTAGTGTATTGTTTTCTTTTTTCCAGGAGCCAATCAGACCTCTTGAGAAAAGAGCTCTAAACTTCCTAGTTAATGAATTTTTATTGAAGAATAGTTACAAGCTTACATCAATAACATTTTCAGACGAAAATCATGATCAGGTAAAGTTTTCATGTGTTTATTTACATGCCTGCTTTCCATATTCTGATCTCGTCTTAAACTCAAGTGAACTTAAATGATATTTCCTGTGCATGTAGTTCACCTCGTACATGTGAGTGACATATGTATGAATATGTTAGTATTTTCATATATAAAGCATGGTCTGAAAACATAGAACTTCGAGGAGTATTTTCCCAAAATTTGTAGGAAGGATACAGAATGCTTGCATTTTTTAAAGGAAGGAAAGCAAGAAGAAAAAACACTGAGTTATAGGTACTTACACACTTTCCTGGGTTCTGAGGGACCCTTTCAGTTAAACTCAAGGATCTGGATGTAGTAAAATTTTGAATGCAATCTTTTCCTTAAATTGTACTCAGTTGATTTGTGCAGGATATACAGTATACTCATCATTTGTCATCTCCTGGGCATACATATGTGTATGAGTATACTTAATCCTACCGTGCCACCGAACACAATCTTGGAGAAGCTCTCAGTAATAAGATGTTATCTTATGTTATCTTAGATATTTCCAAATATAGCTGTGCTTTGATGCATTTTTCTTAAGATGGTCAGTTTTACTGCATTTCATGGGAAAAATTTCTTCAAGTGTTTGGAAGGTTGTACTTACATTCTGACTGGTAGTGGGTGAACAAAACACCCAGTAGCATAAACACCGGATATATATTCAGCACAAAACTGCAATATTGCCAGAAGAATGAAATACTGAATTCAATATTAAATATTGAATTTCAACCAGTTCTATCTATAACTAGTCTTCCTATATTTTTCCTACAATTCATATCCTAATCTGTAAAGAAAATGGGTTGTCAAATAAAGTTTTCGGATCATCCACTGAAGATTTGAGTTTAACAGTGCTAGGTTTCATACAAATACTTGTGAGGATACAGCCCTGAATACAGAAAAGATGAATAATTTATCCTTACTTTTTATGTGTTCTCAACTGAAAATGTTTTATGTTGTAAGACAATTAGCTTTTCTAGATTATTCACATCATTCTTTCAGAAATTAGTCTTTCTTCAAATAGGTGTATGTAACCAGACTATGGAAAAATATAGTGAAAATTGTGAACAGTAAGCAAAAAGTTTAAAAAAAATTTTTTTTGAAATTTAATGTCATTAAAGAGACCATCACAACTCCTGTATAACACTGCAGGTGCTCACTTAATATATGTGGACATGGAATCATTTTGTAATAATAGGATGGTAACATGTCAGTCAGAAAAGGAAGGACAGATAGTGATGGTTTGAGGCAAGAGGCCCTACTGTTGTTTAGACCACTACACAATTAACACAGTTATGTTCAAATTTCACTGAGAATATGCACCCTGTCTGTCAGTCATCTACAGAGCTATTTGACTGTCTGCTTTGGAAAATTACATTTGTACTTGTGCATGAGATGGGAACAAAACTATACCTCTGTCAGTAGAAAGCTTTCTGTCAACTGCACTGGCTTGTGCTAGAATTTGATCAATGTTATATCTGATTCTAAAAAGTGTTCATGTCCTAGAAAAAAGATACATTGTGATCTGTGTGTTTTTGGAAGGTCCTCTCTTTAGTACGTTACCTAGAGCAGCCTTTAGGGTGAAACTGCTTTGGGTCATGAAGTGGATCCTTCTTCTACTTTTGTTTCTTGCTATCTGATCTAAGCTTTCATCTCCTTTACTATAACGCAATCTTGATGTGATTATTTTGCTGTTGCATGATGTGCAGTCAAATGAGGAAGAGAAACGAAAATAAAAGGAAGTATATTGTATGCTTTAGTTTCTCTTATTCCTTTGAAGGATTTTGAACTTTGGGATGATGTAGGATTGAACATTCCAAAACCTCCTGACCTGTTACAACTCTATCGTGACTTTGGAAACCATCATGTTGCTGCGAGAGATATGGTGGATGTATCAGTTGGTATAGAAGATGATGAGTTAGAGGCTGCTACTCCTATACTTGGGACTGTCCCGGTATTTGAAACAACACCACAGTCAATAGAAGTAAGAGATTGTACAGAAGAAATGTTTCAGCTGTTTGCAGTACCACTTAACTTCTATTGTACTAAACTCTTTTGTTTCTGTCTTGTATTTAGCAATGTTTAATAGTGCAAAAATTAGAAGATCAAATTAGTGTGTTAAACAGTGAAAAATGGTCTTTGATGGAACAAATCCAAAGACTTGAGAGGTATGTACTTACCAATCTGCTCCACTGCTGATAGATGTTGGAATAACTTCTCAATGTTCTTCTAGCACGTATATGAAAACGTACAGCTTACACTTATAAAATTACTAGGAGTTCTTCAGAGCAGGGTAGTCTTTCTCTTTTATTATGTGGTATTTACAAAAAGGAAGAGTCTTCAAACTGACTATTTCCCTTTTATTACTCACATAATTTAACTTTGTAATCACATTTGTTCTTTCAATGCAACTTCTTTATTTACTTCTTTGAAAACAGAATCTGTTCTGATGTGTTTTGTGTAGGTTTTCTCTTTGGTCAGCTTTATTTCACTCCTTAGTACTATGGTGTGTACAGCTTGCAAACACAGTTAGAAAGATGTTTGTTTTAATGACTTATTTCAACACAGTTTTTCTTTCTACAGAGCAACACTAGTAGAAATGACAGTATCTTTAACAACAACAACAAAAAAAAGAGTCTTTAAAAGTTTGGTCAAACCATATGATTCTGTAAGCTATAAGATATCATTCCTGTTAAGAGATGCACCAATGCAACATATGGGCAAGTGCATAATTTTTAAGTGGCTTTATTGACTTGCATAGTTACCATTTCAAAGACAGGTGGGATACTATCTATTAATTCACCGCTATAGTATTTTAAGTTTTGCATCCCAGATAGAGTTCTGTCTCATAACAGTTTGTGTTGCAGTGCTCCAATTTCAGCCAGAAGCAGATAGCGCTATTGTTATTCACTTATTTCATTGATTCACTCACTCTGCCTGCAATTGACTAAAGAACTCCATTAAACCAGTGCCCATTTGAACAGCTTGTGTAATATAAGTTATTAAAGGAATTTTTGAACATACTGGAGTTAAAGAGGGAGCTCTTCAGGATGTTGTCCTTATTTCTGTG
This sequence comes from Alca torda, assembly GCA_008658365.1. NCBI lineage: Eukaryota > Metazoa > Chordata > Aves > Charadriiformes > Alcidae > Alca > Alca torda. Next base: position 75,898,907 of record CM018077.1, on the reverse strand, counting down.
CTTCGGTCTTGTGAATCCAACAACCTTCTCATGAAAGCCACAAAAATATGTTCTTCTTTGCTTTTTCTTTTTTAGTGAAATAGATTTTCTCAAGAATGAAAACTTTGCTGTGTCAACAGTTTATGGTGTAGCTCCCCATCCTTCTTTAAAACAAGTGCCTCTCACAGTCTCAGAGGACAATGGACGGTACTTGGATATCAGGAGCTCTGAGAATGACAATAAACATGGAAATAATGAGGAAACAAAACTTTCTTTATCAGCTGAAGTGGATTCAAGGACTTCTAAAGATGATACGCTAAATTCTGTGCCCTGTAAAGAAACAGAGAAACTATCCTCTTGTGCTCCGTCAACTAAAGCTGCAGTCCACTTTGATAAACCTAATAGGTTAGTGATAAGTTTTAAACTGGAATGCTTTAATTAAAATTTCTTGTAAAGTGGATAGATATTTTTATAACAGTGAAATTCTGCAGAATTCATAGATCATTTGTGTTTTGAATGCAAATAAAGGACTTAACATACCTTTCGGGTACAGTGCCGATATTTTCGTATTCTTCCTAATCTTTTGGGAAAGAAGTACATTTGACAAACCTACATTTTTAGTACTAAGTTTAAGGGTTTCTTTTCACCTCCTACTTGTTTCTAAAACCAGTCCTGTTTCTACAACAACAACAACAAAAAAAAATTGCTGGCATCAAAATCGTGAGTGGGAAGACAGGATATTTCCATTCTCTTTTAAATTTTAATTTCGTAATGAAATCTCTTCTGTTGTGCTTGAAGAATGGTTGGGAAAATTTTTACTTTTCCTATGTAGATGTGTATAGCTCGCTTTAATACTCAAGGGAGCTGAATGAATCTACTTTTTTTTTTTTAATAATCAGAAAGGGTATCCGATGATATTCTGCTTTTTGAGTTTTTGATTTTGGGGCAAGTCTTCACTGGGTAACTATGATTCTTTTAATTAAAATAGGGTATTCATATTGTGCTGTTATTACATGGAGACTGAGTTGTTGTGTCTGGGTGGTCTTGGGAAAACCTCTCTAATCTACACAGTCTTTTCAAGCACTATAGTGAAGAGGGAATGTAACATGTTCATTCAGTAATAGATGAACCACTGTGTAGCCATCAGGAGTAACATGGGCCACAAACTTTATGAGGGTATGTACAACTTCTAAAATTGTCATTATGGACAAAGATGCCCAAGTAGCTCCCCTCATGGTCTTACTGTTGCTATTCCTAGAAGAGGAAGTAGCAATTCTGCTTTGTATTTTGTCAGTTTCTTTAGCGTTCTTTTGCTGGTGATGTTTCTAGAATTACCTTCTATCTGAAAATACCAAGTAGAAATCTGTGTGATATTCTGTGCAGATGGAAGATCAATACAAGCTGCAGGGGGGGAGAAGGAAAAAAGAGTTGCTGCCCCTGCTATTAGTTAAATTTTCTTGCAAACCCTAAGTATCCTGTTTTCTCTGGATTTCCTGAACTTTTTGTACCGAATCCTAGGGGAAGGGGCACTTTTTCAGTGATATCTTAGAATTGAACAAGAGGAAAGATTTCTGATTTGTGCATACAGTACCTTAGAGTATTACTACATATTTCTTCTCTCCTAGTTAAATATACTAGTGTTTAACAGGGAAGTAAAACTCAGCTTAGATTTTTCTGGAAAGTTTGCAGTGGTTCCATTTAATCTTTCCAGATTTCTTTTTTCTTTAATTTCTTTCATATCCTAGCTGAATATTTACCCTATGTAATAATCAAAACTTACAGCTGTCATATGTTGATTGCTATAAACTTGTCTACCTACTTTAATCTGTGGCTTGTGGCAAGTTTCTTTTTGCTCAGAATGATTGGGAATGCTGGGAGGCATTAAGTGCATAAGCATTAGATTGACGGTTTGGGGATAGTGAGGATGGGTATCAAAATAGGATGAGATCACTGAGTGAGGAAGAAACTATGAGTGTCTCCAGTGGGATTTATGACAGTAGTCTCTAGAGAAACAGAATTTGTTTTGCTGCTCACAGATGTTTTTAAATATAACTGCACATGGATTTATTTGAAAAGTAGTTGAATAAAGCCTTGAATACCCATTGAGTTAACTTCAGTAGTCCCCTCAAATGCAGTTCACTGCAGAAATAAGTAATGCATGTATGATACGTAACTATTTTTGTATTGAGTTTTGGGCTTAACATGTCGGAGAAGGGTCAAAGGAAACCATATTTGATACAGTATTTTATAAATTCGTCTCACTAAATTTTCTTCGTGGATTATGCACTTGGTTTGTAATAATACAGTAAACTTTTTCATTAAGATTTATATTATTTGTTAAGTATTTTTAGATCTGTGGGAGAAGCACAGTGGAAGTGCTGGGTATTTCTTTCTTTCAGTACAGGGGTGGTTATTTGCAGAAGACAATTACTGCGATTTGTTCAGAATCTATTAAGGGGTATTAAAAACCAGGACTGGTTCCTGAAAGGCAAGATTGTTACGACTGTAGCTAGGGAATGGATTCTTGGCATAAATCTTGCCCAGATGGGAAGAGAGGATAGAAGAGCAAGTGAGCCTGCTTTGTATGACTATGCTCAGAGCAGCTGCGCGTGGATGCCTGCAAACAAGGACATGGCCATGGTTGGAAAAATACCTTGTCTAACAGATTGCAGTGAAAAGCACTAGCAGCAGTTTAAGGAGACTGTACCACATGTATTTATTCAAGATATTTTAGGCGTTTGGTAGTTTGCACTAAATACAAGGTGTTTTCTGTACATAGCAGTCACTCCTGGCTTTTCCGGTAAATTGACTCCTTTGTCCCCGTGTTATATGGAATAGAATAGTAGTGCTTGGGTATCATATTCACCAAACTTCCTTATATTTGAATATCTTCACTACTCGCATCTGTTGGCCCTTGAAAAGACTTGCCACTGACTTGTGTGGAAGAGGTCTGTCATCGTTTGTCCAGCATAGCCATCAAGGATTTTCCTAAACTTCATCAAGGAGAAGCTTTCTTCATTCTAGATATAGCCGGCAATCGTAATGGGATCCATGCTGCCCAGACCTTGCTGTTAATTAACCCACAGGGAAATTCAGTGACATGTTGTCAAACTTAGTTTTCAGTCTCTGCAAAATGGGGCTAAAGCCTTGCCCTTATGTAGGATTTTAATTAAGGTTTCAAGTGGGGAAGGATCTGATGTTCTGTGGCGTGAATGGCGAGATAAAGGACAGCTCGGGCAAAGGGCTGGCCAAGGCCTTGCCACTCTATTAATGTTAAGCTGCTGCTTTGCAATGCTTGCTGCTGTTGTCCCAGTGGAAATAAACCTTAAAGCCTTGAGCAGAGCCTGTAGATCTGTCATTCAAGAATACTTTTACAGAATAAGGACTTATTGTTAAACAGAGCTCCTTTACAACTTGCTACCGAGTCGTTTAGTAACTTTTTAAAATTGAAGTTAAAACAAACTTACTTCATTAAAATTTAAAACATGTTTTAAAAACCCATACTGTCAAGAAAGAAACTTGATTTTAAGTAATAAACATAAATTCTCATTGATCGTATCTTGTAAATAGTCAGAAGAGGAAAACTACTCTGGTATACTTATCTGTATCCTCCTGGGTTAGTCTAAACAATTATAAGTAGGAACACAGATTCTTTTTTTTTTGGTTAGGAACAGATGAATGGTGATGTATTTACTCTAAGTAGTGTCATCTTCCAATCTATTAGATAAAAATTAATATGTCCATGCAGACAATTGCATGTGCGTGGCATTTTGTCCACCCAGGTGCACAAAATAGCATTTTTAGGAGCTGAAAGGTGATACCACTTTCCACATAAGAAATAGGAATTGCTGCCTCTGCTCATTAGAGGGTTCAAACAGCAGATAATGATATAGGGTGAGACGCTTTCTGTGCATGTTTTAGAAGACAAATGTTGCTTTTCCTCTTTCAGCGTAGCGGATGAGGCAGCATTAGGTTAGCATCTAAATACAGCCTTCAGATAAGGCAGAGGGAGTTGTCATTACTGGGAAAAACAAGATGCTGCTGCTTGCCTGTTTTATGTAATGGTTAATCCAGTAATTGTTTTCTGAGAGCATTTCTGCCAAATTATTCTCCTTGGCCAGGGTTGTTTTGAGACTTTCTCAGGGTTTTATGTTATGTTTTGTTTTGCTACTCAAAGCTTAAGGCTTTGAGTAGCTCGGCTGTGTTGGCTGGTGCTGTGCATGGCCATGAGGAAGTACTTCTAGGGATGCACATCTACATTAGGGGTTAGGCAGCGATGTAAAGTTGGTTTTGAGGCTCTCGATGGACATTTGAATCCAACGTTTAGATCCCAAAGTGGCAGTTTGTGAGTGACTGTCTACTCAGGCGTTTTTATGTAATGTGCAGAATCGGAGCATTAAGCAAAAATACTGTTTCTTGTGATTTATGCCCCCCCTCCTCCCCAGTTTGCGTAATTGTCTGCTTCCTCTTGTATTGCTAAAGCTTCCTTTTCTTCATGCTTTAGTTCTATTTTTGTCTATGCAGCAGGTTGAAAGATGTTACATTTTTTTCAGAACTAAAAATTATTTATTAGGACACCCATTTTTTTTTTCTTGCTACATATTAAACACCCTAAAAGTCAAAGATAATTCTAAACAAAAACTTCTGCAGCATGCTTCACTTAAAACATGCTTTCTCAATGTCATTTTACTTGGCTGGTTAAACCAGAGTGAAAGGACTTGTTCAGTCACCTTTCTAATCTGTGCTTCCCCCCCACCTTTTTGATGATGTTTCAGGAAATTATCACCAGCTTTCCATCAAGCACTACTGTCTTTCTGTCGGATGTCAGCAGACAGCCGTTTGGGATCGGAGGTATGTTTCCTACTTGACATAAATTAGAAGATACTTTATTCTGCATGGCAGCAATAGTTAAACAAGCAATAATTGCTTTGAGGCAAGACTTATTGACATATATGGAAAGATAAATTTATGTGCATGAAACTTAAAAAAAAAAACTTTCAGATTTTAGCTTAAATATGAAACCTAGTGATAGATATGTAAGTACTGAGAAGTCTTGAGTCTCTACAAGTGGATTCATTCTTTTGAAGTTGTTGCCACATCAAAAACTTAGGGCTTAATGTGTGTGAGTAAATTAAATATTTTCTGCTAATTGATCAGCTTGCTGCAATTCTTATTCCTTTGAAAGGGTGTTTTTTTTGTTCCTTTGCTTCATTTAAAAAGAAAAAAAAAACCAAAGAATTTGGTTTTCTAGGTATCTCGGATTGCAGACAGTGAAAAAAGTGTCATGTTAATGTTGGGACGCTGCCTGCCTCATATTGTTCCTAATGTGCTGCTTGCAAAGCGAGAGGTGAGGAACCCTGAAATTTTACTTTTTATTTTTATCAGGATGTTTTCTTGTTCATTTTGAAGGTGTTGTGTCTAATTTCATGAAAGTCTGTTACTTGCTATCATGTTCTTACTTTTGTGCATGCATCTCTGCTCCTAGAAAATGGTTTTACACCTCTGTCAGGTGAGTTCAGTAAACCTGCATGGTATCCTAATATTTCTTCCTTTGCTTAAGGCACCATCAGCATTCAGCAAGACTAACTGTTACTGTAGGTCCATCTGTTTGTAGTAGCACAAATGTTTTTGTTAGAGAAGACCATGGCTAATGTATGTTACAAAGAGCAGGGGATGTAAGTTCAAATACTAAATTAAGGTTATTTTATCTATCAGTTTTAGTAAGGATTAATATTCAGGTTCTTTTGCAGCACTACGTACTTCAACAAAAAATTTTTTACCATCTTTTTCTAGAAGTTCCATGCATCAGCCAAGACAGGGTTCATCAAAAACACCCTGTCATAAGAAAACTAGCAGTCTTGCTTGTATGTTTTCCTTAAATTTAAAATGAAGCTAAATAAAATTGTGAAAATGTAATGTTTATTTTGAATGTAAGTGAAGATGGTGTTTTGCGTAATCATTCATACTATATAGTGTAGAAAAGGAAGACTGTGATTGAAGATGGAAAAAAATGACAGGTGTTGTATTGCTTTCTTGTACATATTGCACGTTATTGAATGTATAAAAAATAAAAGTAAGAAAATATATCAAACAAAAATTCAACAGCCTTATAGTTGACACTGAAATAAAGGGTTTGAAGTACCATAGCTTTTTAAGTAACTTTTAGTCCTTGTTGAGGGGACCTACAGTATGGTAGATTTAGTAGTGCATTTTGCGTAAATTCCTTTTAAGGCTTTGAAAAATCCTCAAGAAATTTGTACTGATCCTATAATCTAAAACTTTATAACATACGAATAATTATCAGCAGTTGACATGGTGAGTTTGAGATGTACCATGTTTTGAAAGTCTCAAACTTTGTAATGGAGTTTTTTTCTCCCTTTTTTTTTTTTTTTGAGGGGGTTGGAGTGTTAACTGGGTTCTCTGGAAATGGTTGTGTTAGTAGTCTTTCAGCATAATTCTGTGAATGTTCCTGGATCAGTGCTTAATTTCTCATTTCTTATTTATTCCTTTCCTTCCCTCTGCTTGGCAGGATATGGTATTCTGGCTTCTTTTCACAGCTTGTAGCATAATCTGTGTAATGTATTTAATACTTTCGTGACCTTTTAGGCTATTTCCTAATTCTTTTGTTTTACAGTTGAAGTTACATGTGATTACATGTTTTTAGGCCTTAAACAAATCATCTGTTTCAATTTGATTGAAAAAGCCACAAGTGAGAATTGTGAAGCTGGATTGCATAGGATGCTTAATGTTCCGAGAATTGAAATTTGCTTTAAAAATACATTTTCTCGGTTACCCATAGCTATAACTATTGTAATGTACTTTCAGATGTAGTCATGGAATTTGACGGAAAACTTGGCTAGACCATCTGTTAGTATTTATTAATATCAGTATTATGACAAGCTAACCTAAGAACTAGTCTCTCTGCTGCAAGGTACAACTTTGGATCTTGTCCAAAAAACAACCTTATCATGAGAGACAATTTTACAGAGGTGTGGTGTAAAAATATACCAAAAGATCACTAATTTGAGAAAGATACGTTACGGGTTCCGGTTATAATGCAAGGTGATCACCAGTCTGTTCTGAAAGATACAGTGGTAGTATGTAAGATCTTATACTGTCAGTGTGTTAGACATCAGAATTAAACACAATTTTGTGATGACTCCCCAAAGTACCTATCTTTGTTCTTTAAGTATCTGTTATGTTGAAATTGGTTGCAAAGCCTTAAGCTGAAAATGTTGTGCTGTACATTTTCATTTTGGAGGAACTGGGATTGTGGAGGTTGACAGCCTCTCAGTAGGTATTGTCCTTTACCGGAGATTCGGAAGCCATTTCACCAATGTTTTTAACCCTCTTAAGGTCAGTAGCAGCCTGTCTGACTTGGTAATAAGTGGTCCAGTAAATATTACAGTTGACTTCTGAGCAACCAGTTAGTGTTGGAATATCTGAGGCATTTCTGAAATTATTTATGTTATTTTTGTGTATTGGTGTAGCTTTAATCATTCTTCAGTGTCTGTAGTTTAGGTTCCAATGGAAGATAAGAAAGAAGGAAAAATACAATATTGAGTAGGGTGGCTGAGGAAATAATTTTAGTTGTTTCTAGAAGAGAGTTCAACTGAGTAAAATCAATAATGCATCATATAGGATAATTGCCTGAAAGTAATTCATAGTCATTAAAATTCCATGTATTGACATATAAATTTAATTTTGGTTTTATCCCAAGTGTCTAGTTTATCCTAACTGCTTGAAAACATGTATGTCAATATTTAGATTTGTACATGAATGCACTCACAAATGAAGGAGATACTGCAAGCCAAACAGTAATTGGAATGAACAGTAACAAAATCCTAAAAACCAGTTCTTCAAACCAAACCCCTTTGGCTGGGTATGCAGTTTGTGATAACGCTTCTTGCAGATGAGCAGCTTGAGTTCATAAAATTTCATCTGCATTGGAATCTGTTTCCTCAATTTTGTTTTTACCGCTTAAACTAAGACACATTTAAGATTTAAAAACAAAAAAAGATAAAACCAGTCGCCTTCTTTTTGTCAAGAGGTATACCATAAAAAGATTCCTTCGGTTAAACTGTAATTAGAGAAAAACAATCTTAAAATTTTTGTGACTACCAGTCAGTGCAATACTGTTTTGTCACCCTTTGTAAGTTGGAAAAATCAATCCTTTTGCCAGGTAACAGGAGTAACCTCGTTTGTATGTACCACTTCCACACTCTGCAGCATGTAGTCCTTTAGCAGAGTTTGGGCCAGAGTAAACTTTTTGGCTTAATATCAGGATCTTGTTTCTCTTGTTCTTATCGAGAAATACTTTTCCTTAATTATTTATTCCTTCCATCTCACGTGTTATTCCAGGGTTACTTTCTGTAACTCCCATTTGTGTTATGCAAACTTAGTGAAAACATGATAGTAATGGTTTACTAACTGTGCACTGCTAAATTCTTACATGGAGAAATTGTTTTATATATATATAAAGCTCTATATGTTAGGAATAGTTTTGCTTTTATTTCTTTGTAAAGTTGAGGCGAAGATAATGCTGAGTCTGCAGACTCTGAATGGGTGCAATTCTCGACTCTGCTAGAAGAAAGTAATGCTGTAGACTTAAAGTTGTTCATGTCAACATGTAGTAACTACACGTACAAATTGCCAAGGCACTTTCACTCTGGTGTTTTTTGTATGTAGCTGTCTCTTAAAACACAGTAGAGCTGAATATCTTATTACCTATTTTCATCTCAGTCTTATGTTTTAAAAGCCATAAAATAACGGCTTTGTTAAAAAATGTTAAAAGAATGCTGTGTTAGAGCTTGGGAGTGTATTTAAGTGGCTGTTTACAGTGGCTGAGTCAAGCAGATGTCATTCTGGTTGGGTATAGCTAAACATATATAAGTTTGAGTTCCTGCACATGAAAATTGTCAGCCATCAGTATCTTCTAAATGACTGTTGCTATTTCACAGAATAGGGGAGAATAGAAAAATTTAAATGAACAATTAAAATACTTTCTGTTACTCTGTAAAACTTAGATTGCGTGTGCAGTAGGCTTCTATAGATTGTGTTTCTGAAAAATAAGGGAGCGTGGACCGCAGACTTTGCTGGTTCCGTTCTGGTTTACGTGAGGTGTTGGTTTTGGTTTGGGGTCTTTTTTGTTTGGGAGTGGGGTTGCCCCACACACAAGTAAGAAAGACACAACCATTTTTTAATTTAAGTCCTTTAGTTCCCTTTTCTGGGTATGAGGGGCTAGTGTAGTTTTTTTAGAATGAAATTGCTCCATCTTGTAGAGTATCCTTTTTGTCTCTAGTCTGAAAGCTTGTGTCTTCCAACACCATGTCTTTTAATGTAACATAACTCATGGGTGCAAGGAGTTTAATGTAATGTTTATGAATTGAACTGCAAATTGTTACTAGTTTTATCACAGTAGTTCTATATGTAGGTTTCCAAATAAACAGGAGATCTAAACAAAGAAGTACAAAGTTTTCTTTCACACGCATATCTGCATTGATTCTTATGTAAAAGCATCCCTTTGGGATCTGTGAGAGGTCTAATTTGGATCCTGGAATAATAGTCTCATCCCATGAAATGTAATTAGAGTTGTAATTTTAATATTAATAAGATGAGTAGCACAAAGTTCTGAGTCATGTATTAATCCTATGATTAAATATTTTTTCATATTAAAATGAAAAATGTGAATTCTGAACTTCAGATACATTTTTGTGCAAGAGACTGTGTCAGTAGTTTGTCAGTATCTGCAGCTGCTTCAGTTGGTGCAGATAAGATTATTTTATGTTACTTACTAGTTGTCAGAGGCTAGGTTACAGAAGAATTTTAACATAGCATTGGTTCACAATATAACCATTGAGTATTAGGAAAGATTTAAAAGGGACACATTTACAAAATTGATCATGATATTATCCTGGTTTATGTATTATGTTGTTACCTGTTTGCTTTATTATTATATTAATATTTGAAATAATAAAAAAGATTACTATCCTAAGCTATTGAAGTAAACAGTCTTGACATTTAACGCTGATTAAATTTATTCTTTGAGATAATATTTTGCTTATGAACACGACAGCAAACCAACACTAATTAGTGAAAGAAACTAAGATGTAGAAGACACTTCTTTTGTAATGGTAACCCAAAAAAATTATAATGAACAACTCAGAAAATTCTTTGCTACCTTGTAGGAAAATTCTTCCTATAGGATGCATTTAAAAAAAACCCAAACTTTTAATATTTTGTTTGCAAATAGTTGAGGCAATCCCAGTTACCATTAGAAAGCCACCTTCTTTTGACCATAATGAAGAGCTGCTCCATATGCCCACATAAATGTTGCCTTTGAGAACTTGAATCAGCTCAAATAGTGAATCCTGTTCAGAGATAACAGAACATGTTGTTATAAGTTAGGGAGAAGTTATCCAACGGTACTACAGTGACAAAAATGTGAGTTTTTCTTTGGAGAGACCTACGTGGACAGTTACGCAGAAGTAGAACAGAGAGGAGACAGGCCATTTCAGTTCTCCTGTGCAATGCATTAGGTCAGCTTCACAGCCTAGTCCAGCATTTACCTCTATGTACCTTATCTCACAGTAAAAACAAAATAATTTGTTTTCTTTCTATTCTGCATCTGGGTAGCTCACAGATATAAACTGCCTCAGATACAAACTTGCCTTTTCAATCCTGGAGGTGAGACCTCTGACAGGTGATGGCTTATTTCATCAAGTCACAAATGCTGACAATGTTATAATGGCAGTCTGCTTGGCATCTGATGGGAAAACAGTATTGCAGTTCTGAAAGTCACTCCTCCTTTTATTGTTGACTAACACCAACATGAACTAATCTGGTTTCCAAAGTCAGAGGCAAAAGGGAAAAAAAGGACTCGGGGATCAACAAGACATTTAAGAATGATCCCAAATTAAATAAATAGAGGGAGGGTTGTTGTTTTTTAAAAAAAATTATGTTCTTGCTTTATGACTGTCAGAACAAGTGGTATTCCTTCCCAAGGAAGGCAAAGTGTTTCAAATAGCACTGGAAGTCCTCTCCTTGATTTTTAATAATTATATACAGTCTCCATGACAATGTTACAAACTTTCCTCTTGAATTTAAACAGCCAAATGCTAATATTATTGTGTCTTATTGGAAAATTTCCACTTTCTACAGCACTTCTCTGCTGTTTTTAGAATGAAAAATTTGAGATTTATTAAACAAGTCTACATCTAAGGCATGGCCCGTAGCAACAGGAAGAAATGAGCTTGAAGCTTCCTGTAGGGTTTTTTTTGTTGTTCTTTAATCATCCTGAATATCCCCTTTTAAGTCTTTGGGAGACTTCACTTGAAGTGTTTTGTCTATCTACAAGAGCAGGTTTTTTGTTCTTGTCCCACAGAAAGTCCCTTTCGCCTCCAGTTTTACCTTCCTGTCCATTAAGTCTATAGGGAGCACATAAAACGCTCTTCAAGACTTCTCACTGTTTCTCCACTCCCCTTAATAGAAGGAACTGTAGAAGCACTGATGCAGCGATGCAGAGAACACTCTCTTCTCCCATAGTATGCATGAAAGAATGTGACCAATGGACAAGAAAATACAGCTATAATAACCAGCTTTCTGCAAGGTAAAGAACCAGCCTTGTATCTGCCCCGTGTCAATGGTGTTAGGTCATTAGGCCCTTAGCCTTTCACACACATGGTAGTAGTATCTAGGTGAATACTGAGAGGTGTTTTCCTTTCATACAGACTTAGATGGAAAAAGACAACTTTGTTAACTTCCTTAAATTTGAAAAGAAGCTTTAAAAAAAAAAAAGCTCATGGCACTGTTTCGCTATCTAGCAGTAGGTTCTGAGTGAGCAGTTGAGATTTTTGAGTAGGTACTCAAACATACCAGGAAAGTGAAGTCAGTGTGATGATTTCAACAGATGAAACAAAACCCCCAGATCATAAAATTACACATCCCATTTCATGAGGTATATTATTTTTAAAAAAAATTCTTTATAAGGAGTACTTAAGAATAGTTGCAAGAGCAGTTGGATAATGTGACCTTAGGGTAGATTTCAGAAAGTTACATTTCAGTAAAGTAACACAGGTTTTTTTTTTTTATTTAAAAGCTTTTCCATGAGCTATATTATTTATGGTGAAGTTATACGTTATATATCTACAAATTGCCATCTGATTTCCTCTTTAAAAGATCTTAGCTTAATGTATAAGTAGTGGTATTACGAGTGGCAATTTCTTTTTATTTTTATAAAATTTTTTCAACTCTTTTTGAGTTAAAAGAGTGTTTGCAAGAGAGAAAACACGTCTGTAAAGTACCAAAAAAAAAAAGAGTTAAATAGGTTAAATCCTTAAATCCCCTGCCTTCTCAGAGTTTTAAATGGGCAAAAACAGAATGTTAAGTATACAAAAAATAGAATCTTACATGTAAATTCTAGAGGGAAAGGAGCTTTCAGCTGAAGAGAGTTATTTAGTTCTTTGTGTGATGTAATTTGTAAAGTTTCTTTAATACAGGTTTTCAGTTCACATTATTTTGCATTGTACTACAATTATTTAAAACTAAACACAAAACTGTCTCACTTTAAAATATTGAGAAATAGAAATGTCAAAATTGTTCAAATTTATTTCTCATTTCTCCTGTACTTCCAGATTTTTGAAGCGTTGGGTAGGATTTTTCCACATTCATTCCTCTGTCTCATTATAAATTACCTAATCTGTACCATAATTGGGTTCAGTATTGCCAAAACATCTTCCAGAACGTTAAAATACATTTTAGGATATGTCTCTGTCATCTTCAGGGGGGGAAAATATCACCAGTAGAATTCTTGTAAACTGAAAACAAAAGTTTATCAGGAGTTGACTGGCTTAGGCAATGTTCTAAAATAGAGTATTGTTCTATGTTTAATATAGCACTTGCTGTTTAGGAAAATACGAGTTGAGCAGTGAGGGTGTCTTTAATGTCTACCTTGTTTAATAGGCTTACTCTCAAGTAACTTACGACTCAGCTTACACCATGAGTAGGTCACATTGCATGTCTGCAAGAAGAAACTGCCACATCCCTGCGAAGTTATTTACAAATAATATAGATTTTTTCCAGGTTTTGTATAGTCTTTCCTAGGAACTTCAGAAGCGTTTCCCACTGTCATCTGCTTGTTGGTCACGGCTTATCAATTCACAAAAAGCTTGTCTGCTGAAAGTGGCTCAAAAGTATGTGGCAGGTGGGAGAGGAAGTCTTCAGATTACTTGCCCATGTTTTCTCTGCAGGCACCTAGGTTTGTCTTGGTCTTTCCACCAATCTCCCAGTGTGATGTTTCTGCCCCTAAGATATTAAATCACCTAGGAATTGTGTGGCTTCCAAATTTGGTTGGAGTAAAGGCTCACATCAACAAGGTCAAGGAAAGGGACTTCCAGTCCATGTTTCAGAAACATTCGTTTTTTCTGGGAATGAATACCATGAGCTTTGAAGGCATATTTAGAGAGGAGGAGGTCTTCACTATTGTGAACAACCTTATATTTTCTTTCAGTTAACGTTTTACATAGTGATTTCTTGGTAGTTTGTTCCTTAAGGGAATTGAATTGCTTTAAAAAGAAAATTCAGCTTCAGATATTGCCTCTTTATTGGAAAAAAAACACACCACCAAACAAAAAAAAAACCAAACAAAAATAAATAAACAACAAACCTTTAAAAAAATCATGTAGTTCTCAGTCAACACAAAATTGAGGGTATCTGTCTGCAGTCACCTTTACCAATGTATGTTTCTCAGTGCGTATTCAAACTTGTGCACAAAACTGTGTGCATGCTTAATTGGAAATTTTAATCTTTAACTCCATGGCATCAGAAATAGCTTTTTTTCTATGGGAGTTTTGTTCTATTACATGTCTGTGGAGCTTGCTTCAGTTCATTAGGTAGTGGAGACAATTTAAACTGTGATTGTCCTCCAATTCTGGTTACAGGTGACCTGCATATGTTAATTGTAATCTTTGCAAGGCTCTTTATTTTCTGTGCTGGTTCTCCCCTGATCTTTCCTGGCAGGGAAATAATTCTAACTTTTGTAGAACTTCACTTTTTTCAGGTCACTTAATAAGAGATCAAGACTCTAAAACATCTTCTCTAACTGTTTTAATGTTATGTGGCTAGATTTATCATCTTAGTTTCTTTTGCTATTAATGAATATACGCCCAAAGTGTTTTTACTTTCTTTGGTTTTTCCCTACCCCCAACTTTTTAGGAATTGATCCCACTCATACTGTGTACAGCCTGCCTCCATCCTGAACCCAAAGAGAGAGATCAGCTTCTACACATACTGTTCAATTTGATCAAACGACCAGATGATGAGCAAAGGTGTGTTTGCGTTTGTGCGTTGCGGGACAAAAGGGAACTTTTTCTTTGTCAAAGAAGCAGAACTAATAGAAACTGGATATTATTGGATGATTTTAAGCAACTCAAGCTAATATTTTGCTGGCATACTGTTGACAAATTTATGTGGACTTCGGGACTTTCCGTTTCTATGAAGTGTACTTTCTAGTTACTGAAATGTGAGAATGTGCTTCATAAGCTGTAGTGTAACATTTCAGTTCCTTTTTTGGTTAAAGATGAAGTGAAACACTTTGTTAAAATGCGCTTTAAGATCATAATTCTTAGCAATGGTTGATATAGAAATCTAAACAGTTTTTTTAAACCTCTGTCTTAGTGTATCTTAGTGATTTATATGTTTGTGAGTTAACTACCATGTTTATTTGGGAAAAATAGCTTGAGAAAATAGTACTCTTCCTACTTATGGCTCAGTACTATGGGTTCTGATTTAGCAGCGATTTAGTTCTGACAAGTGTTAAGAGCTTTGTTTTATTTCAAGATTTTGAAACAAAGTACACTTTTTATTTTGTTTCATAAATTTAATTCTTCTGTAATACTCCGGAAATCTGACTTTGACCGATCTTGGTAAGAATATTCTGAAGGTTGAAAGACAGTACCCTAGCTGGTATTTTTCCTTCTCGAACTATGGAACAATTTTTCATGTTTGATCTGTAGCTCTTCCATTATTTTCACTAGAGATGTTCCGTAAAGCATCTGTATTTACTGTTGCTCAAGCCTGTTTTCAGACGAAACAGGCCTTATGAAATAGATGGAAAGCGTGGCTTTTGAACATTCTCTGAAACTGAAGTGTTCTGGTGGCTTTCTAAATTGCTCCCATGGTAAAATTTAGAGACGGGGTATAATTGAAAGAGATGGCATTGGGGACAAAAAATGCATAAATAAAAGCAACTTAGAGCACAGTGGCACCATGCAGATTGAAATTACAAAACGATGCAGTCCTTGTTCTTCAGATTCGTTAGAAATCTGCTTCTGAAATGTCTACCACTGTCTAAAATGTTTTGAATGCCCCATGCAGATTGAGAAGCTAAAAATATTTTATGAATAGAGGGGAAGGAAGTTACCTCTCTTGTAGTTAATTTGTCACAGGATTGGTGGCCTATCAAGTAGACTTTTTCATATGACTGTTCAGCTGCGGTTAGGTGTGTCTTTTCCAGCAGCCAAGAAAGAAGAAAATCCAAGCTTCTTTTTCCTTGAAATTGTTCATTCATTTTTGTGAGTTAGAGATTTATATCTAAAAATAACTCATTTTCATCAGAAAATTTTTTTGAGAAGGTTTGATCTAAACAAAGTGTGTGTGTGTATATATATATGTATATATATGTTATATATATATATGTTATATATATATATGTATATATATATGTTTTCCCCATTTCTAATATAGAAGATTTCAAGTAATTACTGTGTTCTGCTATTTGACTTTTTTAATATCTTTTAAGAGTATACTCTGTTGCCCAATTCTGTGATTAGGTGCAGCGTGTAGAACCAAAGACAGGCATTTGAATAACTCTTTTGATTGTTGTAGAATTCAGAATTAACACAGGCTTTTGTCTCCATATTCCTACCACATATCAGCTGTTGATTTCTTGAGTCTTATCTAATCATTGCACTTTTGTTTTCCCCCAACCTTTTTTTACCTTGATCAAAGGTCTAGTTCTCTGTATGTGGTAGAGGGGAGAAACAAAAACCCACAACCAACAAACCACAACACAAAACCAAAGAGCTTGCTCTGATTGTCAGCCTGAAGAATGCTGGGGAAAAATGTTTTTAATAGACTTTTTCTCCTTGAAAAGATTCTTAAAGTGAATGGGACTCTTTTTGATGGAGTATATTGTATAACTGGTTAAGAAATAACCAGCAGAATCTCTGCTTTTCAACCTTAAGGGCATACTATTAGCTGCAGTAAATATTTAGGAGTTTAGACATGACACTAAAACAGTAACAAATTAGTTCTGGCTTACTTTCCACAAAGTAATAATGAACAAATTCTCAGTAGTGTCTTAATCTTACTGTGGAGGTGATAAAATAAGTGTCTCGTGCCCATGCGTTGTCATTTGAAACTGGTTATTTAAGTGTTAATGTAGGCACTAAAAGTAAACAGAACTGGAGAACGGCATGCAAAATTGATATCATTCCAATCCTATTAACAGGATAAATAAACAGAAGTAAAAAATCATAGCAAGATAAACACTGGTTAAGTAAAAGTTAGAATATTACACATGACAGTTAAGTACAATTTTATTGAATTTTTAAATATATCTCTGTGCCTATGAAATAGATGGAACAACAGTGATTTCTTGCAAACTTTGAGGAAAGTTAAAAAATGCAAGAATGTGAATACAAATGACTGAGGTGATCATAGATACTACTGATTGATTAATTGCCTCCCTTTTATAATGCGCTTTAGAAGGTTTCTGACGAGTGAAGTCCAGTATTTTGGGAGAGATGACAGTAGCTTGCATGTTAGTATGTTGCAAAACCGTTTCGTGAAAGAATTGTTACTTGTTTTGAACAAAGGTCATTAAATCTCACAAACGCTTCTAAATAAAAGCACCATGTGTACTTAACTAAAATACTAATAGTATGATAATATTAAGTAATTTAGATTCCCTTACTGCATGATGAATCATAGTATTCAGTAATAGGAATTAAATAGGTGTAGTCAGAGATTCCTGATCTCAGACATTAGAAAGCCAGAGATTCCCAAATCAGAGATTCACAGTCTCTGGTTCATGAAGTTTGGGATCTGCAAGTTTCTGGAAAAGGCATATTAAAATAGGAAACAAGATAATGGCTTTCAACTTAAGATCTAGCCTTTAAGTCAGTGTGTATGGTGTGAAATTTTGATTGTAGACAATTAACCTGTTGCCTGACAGCATCTGCTTTTCCTAACTTAAGGAATATATTCTATATATTATAGAGCTTTACTTTATAAACAGATTAAAACTTTAAATTTATGTTTTCAGACAGATGATACTGACTGGGTGTGTGGCATTTGCCCGACATGTTGGACCAACACGTGTAGAAGCTGAGCTTTTACCACAGTGTTGGGAACAGGTAACTGATTATTTTGTGCTTGACGCTGGAAAATTAGTTAAAACTTCATAAATGTTGAGTTTTATTTGTTTGAGGAGGAGGTTGTTTTGGATTTGTTTTTCAATGAATGGCAGTTCAAAGTATTTTTCAGAAAGATATTGGGATGCTCTTTTTCCTTATTATATGTACTTTTATATAACATTAAAAAGAACTCAGAAGCAGAAAATCCATCAAAAAATTTCTGGAGATTCTGGTTACCTGCATATGTTTGTTATTTTGAAATGTAGATATGCACATGTTCATCATCAGTGTTGCCTCATCTGTTGCCAGGTAGCTGCCTTTATCATTCATACTGTGATTTCCAAACTGTTGGAAATCCATTTTCATTCAAAGATTTCATTTGCTGATTTTTATATTGTAATAAGTTTCTGGAGCAGTGTCCATACTAGTTATATTCTTAAACAGAAAATTAAGGATCAAAGTAGTCAGCAGTCAGTCCCCTGTTGATGAGTATGATTTTTACACTTGTAAGATCAGCCTGAAGTTTTCGTGTAAATTCTAGAATCACAGTGACCTTTTCCACAGATATTCTAAATTAATAGAAATAACTGAACAACTAAACTGACATGCTCTTACTGTTTCATCTGAGGCACAGAAACAGAACACGATGAGTTCAGGTGAAAATCCATGGTATTTTCCTACCATAATGAAGAAAAGGGAGTTCATAATTGCTTAAAAGACAGTGAATAACTAAGCCATGACAGAGTGGTAATGCTTGCTTTGATGGCACAGTCTTCCTGGTCTGATAATTTTCTACTGTTTCTTGCATAACTCGGCCATCTGTATTTCACAATAAAGTCCAAGTTTTAGTAGTCTTAATGCTTTCTGTCAGTAGAAGTACATATTATATGCAGCATTTGTGCTTATATGTATGACTGATGTATCTATTAATTAAATGAAGGATTCATGGCTATAGTAGTTGAACAGAAAATAAACCGCATTTTGTTTTCTTAGTCCTTCTCATGAAATTTAAACAGTGTTTCAAAAAAACAGTCTCACCTCAGGAAGAGCCCATGTTCATCATACCAGTTTCTTGTTAATTGCTGATGCAAAAGAGAAACCAGTCCAACTGTAACAGTACAGCATATCAGGCTGCCAAGCCATATGTCATCACACATTTATTTAATGCAGTTTGCCAGACTTTGTTTGCAGTACTGAAACCAGGTCATTATTTTCTCCAGCAAAATACCAGCTGAATCACATTGTCACAAGACGGAGTTTGTAGACGGAAATCAAAAATACACATCATTTTCTACCTTTTCTTGGTAGATGCTTTAATCATTAAAGCATTCATGCAGTTGGTCTCCTACCAAAATCTATTTACAATTACAAAGGACTGGGTCCTCAGAAGATTCAGCATTTTCATTCACACATTCTGGAGCTCAGACTTATCAGGCTAGTCTTTGGGATTTTTCTACCTGTGTTTCGCAGGTAGAATTTGGTAGCTGGCTCATCTGAGTTTAGGTCAAGGCTCCGTGAATGCTATAAGTTCCCTGAGAATTAGTGACCAGTTAATTGACTTCCAAAATTATACTACTGTTTATTAAAGACAAAAGGAAAAGAAATAGTAATAAACATTTTACAGTTATGTTTAAGTTTCCAAGGGCTAATAATCTTCCCTGAACACAAACCTTGCAGAAATTTGAGTCTTTTTCCTCTGTGTGTCAGGACGTCTTTGCAATATCAGGGGTGATATTTATATTGTCTTGCCAGTCTGCCTAACCAGTTGAAACTAGTCTTTGCTGTTTCCCTTAGGTAGGCAGAGCTCTGGAAGGCAAAGTGTATCTCTCTTACCAGTAGGGATTTGCATTTGGAAAGATGGCATATAAATCAAAGATACTATAAGCTGTTGCATGCCTATAATGTTTCTCATCTATGACATCTCTATACTTCCAAAACATATTACAGGTCCCCTACTGATGAATCAATGCAAAATAGTGATAGACTCTCAAAGAAGGTTCTCCCATGTTTGAGACTTCAGTTTAGGCCTGAGGCTCATGATTTGTTCATTTGAGTCTCTGTCCTGGTTTGAGTGACACAGGACTAACTTCTTCTCTAATGCTTGGGAAAACTGCACTTTTGGAAGACTCTGTTGTCTGAATTTGTGAAAATATTTACTATATAGCCAGCTAGGCTATGTGTAATTCAAGGTCTCAGTGGTTTTGAGCCTTGCCAAGTGCAGGGATGAGGGAGGAGCAAGGCCTGGGCACTTGACCCAGGCTTGCCAACAGGATTGTTTCATACTATGAATGTCACATTCGATATGAATTGAAAGTTTGCTGTGTAGTTCTCTCCATCTTGATGGTGGAGGTCCAGAGAACTTCTTGCCCTAGTGCCAGAGCCCCAGGCCCTTCCCTTCCTCCCAAAGCCATAGTGCTCGCAGTGTCCCAAATTTGCTGTCCACTGCTGGGAGTGCACAACTTCCTACTGACGTAATTGACTAAGTATAATATTTGTATATTTTATATTGGTATTGGGATCAATACTGGTTCTTTAGTATTATTGTTAATTATTTAGCCTTATCCTATTAAATCTATCTCATGTTTCCTTGTTTTCCCCAATTCCCCTTCCCAGGTTGGGGAGGGGTCATCGGGTGATAGAATAATTGTCTAAACAACAATAAACTGTTCTGCCTTTCTCGAACCATAACAATCTCTTTCAAATTATCTTTGCCACACTTCATTCTTGAGAGAGTTCTTGGTGATTTCACATCAGAACAGTGAGAAAGCTGAAGACATTAATAGTATGTCAATGGTCAGGTACCATTGTTCAGTGTGCTATGGAAATAAAGTCAAGGTAAGAGGTTGTCCAAAGTTGATTTATTACTATGTCTTCATCTGTAGTTTCTCCCAAGGCAGTAGAATTGAGAGAATCACAGAATGGCTGAGGTTGCAGGTGACCTTTGAACATTTTGTAGTCCAAGCCCCCTGCTTAAAACAGAGTCAACTAGAGCAGGTTGCTAAAGAGCAATTCCAGTCTGGTTTTGAATATGTCCAAGGATGGAGGCTTTGTAACATCTCTAGGCAACACGTCCCAAGGTATGGCAACCCTCCTAGTAAAACAGAATTTCCTGTATTTCAATTTGTGTCCAGTTTCTCTTGTCCTTTCATTGGGCACCTTTGTATTTTTTACCTCTCTGTGGATAGGTACAGATATTTATACATATGGATAAGATCCCTCCTGAGTGCTTGCTCTCTTCTCAAGACCAAACAATCCCAGCTCTCTTGGCCTCCCCCCATATGTCAGATACACCTATCTCTTAATCATCTTTATGTCTCTCTGCTGGACTTGCTCCAATATGTCTTTGTAGTTGGGAAGCCCAGAACTGTACACAGCACTCCAAACATGGTCTTGCCAGTGCTGAGTAGAGAGGGACAGTCACTTTCCTTGCTTGCTGCTGATGCTTATCCTACTGCTGCCCAGGATACCACTGGTCTTCCTTGCTGCAAGGGTGCATGCATTGCTGGCTCTGCTTGGTATCTGTCGGGCCCTCCAGGTCCTTCTCTACTAACCTACTTTCCAGACAGTTGGCCCCCAGTCGGTCCTGATGCATGGGAATTATTTCTGCTCACCTTCAAGACTTTGCGCTTCCCTTTCTTGAACTTCAAAAGTGTCCTGTCTGCCTGTTTCTCCAGCCTGTTGAGATGCTTCTGAATGGTAGTACACCCCTCGGGTATATCAACAGCTCCTTCCAGTTTTGTGTCATCTGCACACTTGTTGAGGTGCATTCTGTGCCGTCATCCAGGCCATTAATTAAGATGTTACACATCTTTGTTGTTGGCCCTGGAATCAACCCTTGGGGTGCACCGCTGGGGACTGGCCCCAGCTGCAACTCTTTGAGCCTGTGATTAGTTCAGCCAGTTTTCCAACCACCTCACTGTCCTTACCTAGCCCAGACTTCATCAGTTTGTGAATAAGGATGTCATGGGAAACAGTATCACAAGTCTTGCTGAAGTCAAGATAAACAATATTCACTGCTCTCCGCTTGTGCACTGTGTCCGTCATCTTGGAAAGCTATCAGGTTGGTCATGCATGGGTTTTCTTATATAAATACGTGCTGACTGTTCCCAACCATCATCTTGTCCTTCGTGTGTTTGGAAGTTCTTTCTAGGATTAATTGCTCTAACTGCTTCCCAGGTGACAGTTAAAGCTGACTCCACCAGAGCGCAAACTTGGTACAGAAGCGTCAATGTCAAATTTGTCAGGCACCATTTTCTAATGGCCTTTGAGCGGAAAGGGGAGGTAGGCAGCACAGGATCAAGAGGTTCTTGGAATAGGAGCTGTTTTCAGTCACACTTTAGAGATGCGACATGTTTATGCTTGATTTCAGAGCAGAACTTCAATAGCATGCAAATACTTCTTGGTTTAGTTCATGTGTCTTTTTTTGACCTCAATTGCTAGGCAGCTATGCTACACTGGTTGGCTCAGAGCACTAGAGGGCACTTTTGTAGTTCTTAGAGGAGTTGTGTTCCTGAAGGGCTAAAACAAGACAAAATATTTCATGACAGCTCAGAAGTTACTCATATTGTTTGGAGTCCAGCAGCCCATATGCTGCTTTCCACCATTCTTTTTGCTTCATATACATACATACTTCTCAGATTTTTCTCTTACTATGAGCTCTATTTTGTGGGACAACTAGGGAAGGCTGTATCTGCCTTGCCTTTATGCGTCAGTGCAAGAATTTGAGGCTGCTTAGTACCATATGCAACTTCTACAGACACAGTCAAGTTTATCTAAGAGGTGCATATGTATCCCTCCATTGCAGTTCATTCTAACCACATTTTGAATAATGGTTCCTGCAAAGCAAATAGCCATTCTGTTTCTCTTTACCAGATCAACCACAAATACCCAGAGAGACGCCTACTGGTAGCAGAATCCTGTGGAGCTCTAGCACCTTACCTTCCAGTAAGTATTAATACTGACTCTAAATGCTTTGCGAGTGAAAGCAAGGTGAAAATCTATTGCATAATGTAAACATCCTCTATTATTTTAAATATTCCCAAGGGTGTGTATTATGTGTAGACAGTCACATTGTCTTCTAGATTATATCATGCATGTGAGATTCAATAAATGACAGTAAGGAGGAGATAGCTCATTATAAAGGAATACAAGTCAATCTAGCTATAAAATGTCTTTAAAAACAGCACGTTCTGAGAAAATAATCTTTGTTTCAGTAGAGGTGAAACAAAGATAGTTGGGACCAATTAAAGAAATAATCTCTGAAAACATAATTGGCACCCAATAGTAGAGTTCTTCAGACACTGTGGAATGTTATGTGAAAAGTGCTGCCAGTCAAAAGAAGCAGCAAAATTAAGTCAGTGGTGAACTAGAATTTGAAGCTTCAGAGAAAGATGAAAATAACCGAAATTAAAAACCCACATTTCCAATTTACCAATGGAGTGATTAAAGATTCTGTTTGAAGTTTAGGCCTGTAGTAGTCTTTTGCTGTTAGTTATTTTTGGTACATGCTTCCGTATCAATTGAAGGACCTGAATTCTGCACTTAGTAGGACAAAGGGTCTCTAATGAGGCTACAGACATTTTATATTCATTCATCTTCTGTTGTGACAACTGAATGTGTAATATTCAAAAGGATCCATGGTTGGAAGAGGGGATTTTGTTTGTAAGTGCTAATAGAAGTGCAAATTATTTATAAAAATTGCTATAAGCCCATATTTCTTGTTTCATTAGATTTAATAAGTATGTTTCTTGTTTACAAACAGAAAGAAATCCGTAGTTCGTTAGTACTCTCCATGCTGCAGCAAATGTTAATGGAAGATAAGGCAGATCTGGTACGAGAAGCTGTGATCAAAAGCCTTGGCATCATTATGGGATATATTGATGATCCAGACAAATATCAACAGGTATAATTTAGTTTGGGTTTTGTATGTATGAAATGTCTTCTGTAGTTATTTCATCAACAGGGAGATACATAATTTCATTTGCTTTTATCAAATCTTTTCAGATACTTTAAAAAATTTTGATGGTTTACATGAACATTGATCTTATTGTATCACCAAGACCAAAAAGAAAACCTATAAGTACAAGTATCCTTAGAACCTCAGGTGTAAGCCTCATACAGAAGCTTCTCTAATAACTCATAATTTGCCTTCAAGAATGTACCACTTCATTGGCCACCTGATACTGTTAGCCAATTTGATATCACTTGCTAACAAAGATTCACTTGCTACAACAAAGCCTACTTGTAGTTCAACTGAGTACTGCCTAATAATGTTTTAGATAACTGAAAATGAAGAACTTCTAATCCTGTCTCTGAGTTTTTGAAGTCAGAGTGGTAAAATGTCTTTGTATTAATTCTGATCACTGTAAAGATACTAGTAGGGTCATTGGATCACATCCGGTTTACCTGTGTAGGTGGGCTGGGAATATCTGCTGAAAGGCCTCCATGTACTACATTGGTTTTTTATTATTATTAGTGTAAAATTTTGAAAAATAGATTATAATCTTTTTCTAGACTGCATGTTTTATGTAGCAAACTTTAGCATGAATTATAGGAAAAGTAATTATATTCTTTATTTTGCCAGGGCTTTGAACTGCTGCTTTCAGCTTTAGGAGACCCTTCAGAACGTGTAGTTAGTGCAACGCACCAGGTATTTTTACCTGCTTATGCTGCCTGGACAACAGAACTAGGAAATTTACAGTTCCATCTTATACCTACACTGCTTAATAAGATTGAAAAATTGCTCAGGGTACGTGTTCAGCTGTTTCTACGTTGGAGAGTTTTCTTTGTATCTTTATTACATACACAGACTTTTTTAAAAAAATACAAAAATGTAAATAATTGCTACTTAATGTTCAATGGGGGGGAAATTTATGGAGATTGTAACTCCATAACTTCTACATGTCCTTTGGAAGAAAGAAAATAATAACCACCATCAAAAACCCCCCAAAAACAAACGGATGCTTCTTTAACAATGTTTTACTTTATAGCCCAATAAAGTGCAGTTCCGAAAATGCTTACTTGAGGCTGTGACCAGATGATGTGTGTTATTCTGACTGCATTCGCCCTATATTTAAATTGTTTTAAGGTGTCACGTACTGTGGATTTTAATAAAATGCATTTTTTTTTTTATTAAAAAAAAAGTAGAATTGAATGGTTTAGTTAAATGATCTGCAGTAATGAGGCCGTTTTCACGCTTTATTCGGTAGATATCTGGAAAGTTCTGGAAAATCAAGGACCTTATAAAAATCTAACACACTTAACCAAGGTGCTTGTTTTCAGAGAACAGGTGACTAGTTTGTTCAGGTTTTAGATGCATTGGTCCTAAGACCAAGGAATCCCATTTCCAAAACATGCTGAAAATCTTTCTTTCAGAATGCTTTTGTGTTCATCGACATGAACCACTAAATGCCAAAGACTATTTTGCTTAAATCTGTTGAGGAGAATTGACTTAAGGGTGACACGGAGACTTGGATGGTGTCACAAAGTAAGCTTGTGGTTAGGATAAATCACTGTATAATTAGTGTGTCTGTGTAGAAGCTCATCACAGATGTGTTGATGTCTTGCCAGGGAATACATGCCTAAGCAACAGATCATCCAAACCGAAAACTTTAAATGTCCTGTTTGTTTCAGGAAGGCGAACATGGCTTGGATGAACATAAGCTCCACATGTATCTGTCTGCTTTGCAGTCGTTAATTCCTTCACTGTTTGCACTGGTGCTACAGAATGCACCTTTCACAAGCAAGGCTAAACTTCAGGGAGAAATACCACAAATAGAAGGTAAGTGATTAATTTCTGCTATGTGGAATTTTTAGAAACTTAAGTATGATTCAGTGACAAATCTCAAATTACTGTTAACTGAGAAAGAGGAATTTCAGGAACAGTCCATATATTTAGAATTCATGTGTATTTAGGGTTGCTACGTAAACATAAGTTGCAGAACATACTTATAGACTTCAGATTTTTATAACACACTGCCTGTACAATAATGATTTAAGTTTCTGTCCTGAGGCGTTTTTTCTAATCTATTCTTTGTGTTATATTTTTGGATATAGAAAGAACGGAGAAAGAAATTCAGGGTATTTGTCATGTTATGAATTTTCTTTCTTTATTGTTGCTGAGTTCATGGAATTTTTTTTTTTTTAAACCAGATTCCAGCATAGGAAGATTTGTCATGACCCTTTCTTCGCTCTATTTTTTTCCCTTTTCGGGAAAACATCTTTCTACTTCCTTCCCCCCCACACTGCTACTGCGTTCCTATCAAAGAAATTAGTCTTAGACCTGAACCCTTATCAGATATTTACCTAATTACAAATATCAGTTTATTGATACAGAAGAATTATGTAAGTTGTGAGTATTTGCAATAGAATAAAGGAGAGCTAAATGGTATCCTTTTGGATTTTTTTCCTGTATTTACTTAGCAGTGTTCTGCACTGTAAGCTACAGACAAAATAGCTTTTCTGTGCCCAATGACATAGTTTTGTGTAATCCAATGATAGTCTTGCAATAAAATAGTTTTTTGTCCCAATACACAACAAATTGTGGAGGGGAAAAAAAAATTAAAAAGAATACAGTTTTGCCTTCTGATTTGCCTCTTCATTGATTTTTCATATTGATTAAGTAATGCTTCTTTTTTCCTTTTCTATGCTTGCTTGAGAGACCCGATTATCACAAATAAAGCTTTTATTTCATTTTTCTTCATTGCTTTCTACTTCTTAAAAGAAACTTTTGAGAATAACCACTAATGGCTCAAGAAGGCTGTCCTCAGTTTCAGTTAATTCTTCCAAATAAAAAATGTCATGAAGTGGGAAAAATACAGGCTAGCGCAAGAGCTTCACCATTTGTTATGTATCTATGTAATGCCTGAGCAGACTGAATGACCTAATAGTGAAGTTGTACTTAAATCACTAATCCTAGCCTGTAGAATGTTTTATCCTTTTACAAATACTTTTAAAAGATATTATTGGTAATACCTGCCACATGCTGATAATAGTGCTGTGTGTGAAGATTCAAAGCAAGGGTGACAACTTTAAAGGAGAATTTGGAAAGTAGCTAGTGGTACGTTACTGTCCATTAATGTGAAGATGTTAAACAAGCTGTGGTAAAACTCATTCAGCTGACTTGAGTCATTTGAAGATGAGCACTTTTTCCCTGGGTTACTACTGCTTAAATAAGGAATTCAAAAGTTTCAGGCTTCAGCCTAGTCTGACACTTCCTCCCTCCACAAAAGTGGAAGGAAAAAATCTCATGTACTTTTCCCTAATCCAGTAGCATTGCAGGAACTGCAAGCTTGCTTTCTTGAATTTTGCAGAAAGAAATATGATGTTCTTGTCACTTAACTTTATTGCTGAATAATTTTAAGTATGCTTGAGATGAATTGAGATTAATAAAAGCAATGTTGGTGTAGGCAGGCTTTCAATCGTCAGGTATTTTGATGGTCTAGATTTTTTTTTTTTGAGGTCTTGCTTTTTATGTGTAAACTCTTCTGATAATTCAGATAATTAAGGAGATGGGGGAGGGAGTGGGCAGTGTCAAAACCTACTTGATATATAAAGGTTGGAGCAGTTAGATGATTAAAGTGTAGCAGGTCAGGAAACCTTGCCTGCAAGTCACTCTGTTGTAAATCTGTGGTGTGTTCTTTGGGGCCTTCCATAATCTCCCTGTACCTGCGTTTTCCCGTTTTAAATAAGGGTTATGTAATCTCTTCAGAGTTGGATTTAACTCACTGATTTTTAAAAAACAATTTTATAACCTTACACAGAAGGCACTAAAGAATTTCAGACTTTCTTAGCTATCTTTACTGACATCACCCGCCAGGTATTTTCCTCTTCTTTTGGTCATGATTATTTATTCTCTGCTGTTGCAGTCACTAGATTTCCCCGACCCGTATCGCCTCTTCAGGATGTGGCCATCATCATTGGAAGCCGCGAGCAATTAGCAGTGTTGCTGCAACTGTATGATTATCAGCTAGAACATGAGGGTACCACAGGCTGGGAGACTTTGCTATGGGTAGTCAATCAACTGTGAGTTAATTTCTATCTTACAGTTCCTAATTTTAAAATGTGTCAGAATTAATAGTTCTTAAGCATGATTATGTTTAACCATTGTTAAACATAAGAATTTTAAGTCTGATTGTGTTTAGGAATTATTCAAGAGAAAAAGATTGATTTTTTTTTTTTAGACATTTTAATTTTCATACTGAATTGACTTTGGTTTTATTCAGAAAATATGACCTATCTAGCAGAATGTGTAGGTAACTACTTGCTCCAAAAAATTGTTTCTTTCATCTTTGCACCAGTATAGTCAATCCTCTGTTGAAGATTTTTGTGTTTTGAATATGTCGTGAAATACACTGTTCTGCAGTAACAGATGTTTGAAAATATAGGTCAGACTTTTCTGGCATTTAAACCCTTGCATTCTTCAAGGGTTAGGAATTGTACAGAACATGTAGATAATGATATTAGAACCAGTAGTGCTCTGTGCGTGTGTATATATTTATTAATATAAACAGTAAATCTATACAAATATAACTGGAGAGAAACAAAAGATCACCATAGTGTTTAATATCCTTTTGTTTCCTGATTTTTAGGCTACCACAACTTATAGAAATAGTTGGCAAGATCAATGTAGCATCAACTGCCTGTGTCCATGAATTCTCTAGATTTTTCTGGAGACTTTGTAGGACATTTGGGAAAATTTTTACAAATACTAAGGTAAGTTATTACCCTAAACATTCTATTAAAAAAATACCTTGATAATACATATTCCCTGTATTTATGGTGTGTCTTAATACCCGCACTTTATGTGAACATTTATATTTGCACGTCACACTGATGCTTGTCCATAAGTACATTTAAATGTGCTACTTTTAAACCTCTGTTTGCATCTTTTGGATTTCTGGTTTTGTCCATTTTGGAATGGCTTGCCCAACAAGGAAGGATTTTTAAAAAAAACTGTATTCTTCATATTTGCTTTGTGAATGGCATAGAAAATGGGAGAGATCATCCTAATTCAAGTAATTTAACAGTTTTCTTTCTTCAGAACACCATACTGTCCTGTGTTTGTGGTGTACATAAGTACTCCAGCCTGTACGTGATTGGAAATTTAAGTTACGCTTTCCCTGCCCAAAATATTTTCTATAGATGATATCTAATTTTTATCAAGGAAATAATTTTTCTCAATAAAATAAATTCTGAATATAATAAAAAAATATTTTAAAGGGAAATTATAAAACATGAGAGGATTATCTAAAGGTAAAATTACAAAACATTATGTGTTGCCTTCAGAGAGGAGATTAAAACCAGTCTCTGGTCTTTGAAAGCCCCTTCTGTAAGTTATCTTTAGAAGCCTTGCTTCTGTAAAATTTTGCTGATACTGATTATTACAGCTATATTATGGAAGAGAGTACTTAATGAGCAGCACAGATATAAAACAAAAACCAAAACTTTTTTTTTTAACCATATGGCTTGATAAAACTAAACCCTAAAGCCCCACTAGGCATATTGCCAAGAGACTTACTTTTGGTATCAGGAGTGCTAAATACTGCTACTTCAGCGTGGGTACTCAATAGAAATGTTACTCTCTTTTGTCACACTTTCGATTTTCATAAAAGCTGGTTGTGCTTTTTAAAGGGGTTTTTTTTTTTTTCTTTCTGTACCTTCAAAATGTCCCTTTTTTTCTGTTAGTTTTTTTTATTCTTAATTTTTTCCTAAGTCAATTGACACTGGTAACGGGTTTTCTTACAATGGGATTCATCATCGTTTGCATAGGTAAAACCACAGTTCCAGGAAATCTTAAGACTGTCTGAGGAGAACATAGGTAAGTAGCTTTTTACTGAAACAAATAAAAATTAATCTTAATTGCAACTGTAAAAAAACTGTCAAATCTCTTGCTCAAATAACACTTTCAGAGTGCAGTTCTCAAATTTTTCGTCTTTCTGAAATGTTGAAAATCTAATCTTAGTCTGAGTGGAACACTGAAGTTGTAGAGTCTGTGTGTTGTGTATACAGTACAAATAAAATCTAAAATCCAAATACCACTTGAGCATTATCTTAGCACATGTGTGTATATATATGCATACATACATATATAAGTTCTTCATGTATATATAAAAAGGTGAATATACATATATAAAAAAACATACATACAAAAAACCCCAAATGTCTACCTTAGAGGTATATATATACAAAATATATAGTATATGTATTACACCCACACATATATGTGTATATAAAACCTAAATTTTTCACTGTGTTTCATTAGATTCCACAGCAGGTAATGGAGTGCTAACAAAAGCCACAGTTCCCATCTATGCAACAGGGGTCCTTACATGTTATATTCAGGTAGGTTTGGTTTTGTTTCTTTGTTAAATGTATACTAACATGTAAAAGTTATTCTGCCAAAAATCCCGTACTGTTTTCTTTGAAAACTTACAGTGCTCCTGTGTTTTGAAGATAGGTAGGTAAGTGGGCAGCTGTAAACACATTCAAAAGCACAGTTTTCTAGTCAGATTGTCTACTACATTTGATGATAAACATCAGTGTTAAAACCTGAATTCAGTAAATCTTAAAATGACATCTGGCATCTTCACCAGTGCTGACTCTGACATTGACAGCTGCCATCTGCCTCTATCAAAAATAATCATGTTACTCCATAAATGGGTTCTTGACCATTTAACTGTGACCCCTGCAAACATAATTCTGCAAAATTTACTGAAACAGATAAGCAGGTAAATTGTCATTTGGGGCATAATTGGAGTCTTAAAATTTTAGTGTTACCTAGCACTAAATAAACGCTCCATAAATAATACTACCTAATCCTCCAGTAACCAGCAGTTACGGCCTGGCATATATGTAGCTTACAGGAAAAAATAAATAATTCATCATCTCAAATGTTTAGTGAATTGTTATCAGTCAGAAACTGTCGGGAGCTATGAAAGTGCTTAAGTACAGAGTTTCTGTAGTAAAATAATTTGTGTAATTTGTGCAAGAGTATGTGCTTATTTGATGAAATGGAGAAATACAGTCTCTTCTTGTGTTTGCTTTGAAAGATTCTTGTTCTTAAACCACATTTTTGAAGTTTGTAAGAAGATTGTTGAAGGCTAAATCTAGTTTGTTCCCATTCATAGTTTGTCTCTTTTGTAGCTGTAGCTCATCAGAACCGCAGCAATACTTCTACTGCATTCAACATTGTACGCTCTTCTTTCAGGAAGAAGACCGCAAGCTGTTAGTCGGATTCTTAGAAGATGTAATGACCATGCTTTCACTATCCCATGCTCCTCTTGATAGCCTGAAAGCTTCCTTTGTGGAACTGGGGTAAAGAATATATCTTGGAGTTGACTAGATATAAATACGTTAGAAGTTTTTATTAAAAGCTGCTAATCTGGCTGTAATGTTAAAAACTGTGATGCTTTTTCTCCCCCTTAGTGTTTCACAAAATTTAAACTTTTAATCTCTAGATTAAAAATGTAGTGGTAAAAAAATTCTGAAATGTGTAAAAAAGAAACACCAGAACCCAAACAAAAAAACCCACAAAAATCAGTCATTGAGGATAAAACTGAGATTCCTTTTTTATTTTCCATACTACTAGAATGTGTTCTAGATATGTATTTGCATTCAGTTCAGTGTCATAATTCATTCAAAATTATATTATTAGCTTTTTTTAAGAAATGAACTTCAAAATGCAGCATATTTTTCTAGACAGCAACACGTTGCATGTCCTTCAGAAGGGATAAATGTTGGACCTTTAGATTTGTTTAGCAATGGATTCTTGCGACTACATTCTGTAGGCAAAGAACATATTCAGGGTTTGAGTGTGGTGTTTTTTTTTTTTTTAGTGCAAACCCAGCTTATCATGAGCTGCTATTAACTGTCTTATGGTATGGAGTTGTCCATACTTCTGCTCTTGTTCGATGTACAGCTGCTAGAATGTTTGAAGTAAGTGTTATCCAAACTTTTTTTACACCTTTTTAAAACTAGAGTTTATTTTTAAAAACAGTGATTCAAGTAATGTTGCTACATTCTTAAAAATAACAAATGGCTTAAATAAGTTGTGTACTGTGTGATGGAGCAGGAAGTTGTGCAGTTTTTTCTGTATCTGTTCTCTGTTAACAGCACATCTTTCATTAAGCAATTTGTCACTAGCCACTTGCGAGGTGTTTCTGCAGTAACTGTGTGTGTGTTCTTTGATCTGCTGCTGACTTGACTGTTGCATTCTGATTATTGCATGCTGAAAAAACTTTTCTGATTATGAAAACTCATTTCATTGCTAAACTGTGTTCAACCCAGAATTAAATACATTGTCAAATGTGTTTGCTTAGGTCTGTAGATAAACATAAATGACCATAATCTCTGCTTTTTGATATTTGCTGTTGCTATTCAACACACTGTCAGTAGCCTAATTCACAAGTTACTGGTTTTCAATACTTTTTGTGTATCCTTGTGCAAGGCACTTACATTGTAATTCAAACTAGTTTCCATTGGTGCCAAATATGGTAGTAAAAATATACATTTAACCAAATTGGTATTTTTTGTAAAATTTAAAGTAATTTATGATTACTTTACTTGCTACATAGTGACAGCTTCATCCTTCCCTTAACATCTATAAATTTCTTCAGGATAAATACAAAGACTGTTACATATAACTAATAAGTTTCCTTTTATTTTCACATCATGCCTTTGTTTCATCGAGTGTTAGTTAAAAAAGGCATATACAAAAACTCTGGGACATACTCCACTTGATGAACAAAGATATTACCTTTTTTTGGCATGTTAGAAAGACATATTTCTTATCACACTACCACAGTCCATTTCTGTTACCTTTTTGTTTCTTTTTTGGCTTCTTCCACATTGGACTCATTTACACAGTTTTGCAGTGGACCTCTAGCTGAACCTGCCACCTTGTATCCATTGCAAGAACAAATCTCATGTCTGCCTTGGAAAAAAGAGAACTTAGCATAACCATTTGTATTCTTCACTGCAACTCTGCAAGCCACTGCAGATAAAGCACTAAACAACCACTTTAAGACGTATACTGAATCTTCAGTTGAAAATATCCAGCCTTGTATCTCTTTTCTTTTTTTTTCCCCCTCCCTTTAAAAAGGAGATTACAATTTTTGGTCACCCTTAAAATATTTTTTGAGTTGTTGTTTGAGGGTTTTTTCTTCTTTTTAATTTAACAAGAACATTGCTTATATTTTATGTTTGTAATAATAAGCTTTTTTTTTTAAAATAAGCATTAGCCAAACATGTGAAAGACCTCAGTTACAACAGGCTTTTTTTCTTGGTTGCAGTTTCTTTTCCAATTCAACAGCACGTTGATTATTTTTAGGCAGTCCTGCATGCTATTTGACTGCTTGTTTCCTGGTATACTTCAATTTTTACTAAAGCATAAGGCAGCTTTGTTGCAGATACTTTTCTCACTTGAAAAAATCTCATATTGCCACTTCCTTGATAGGAATAGCATACGTGTTTATACATGACAATATATAAATTTGGGAAGTCACCTGTGTAAAGAGGTGGTAATAGTTGGTTTCACTTCTGGAAGATTCCTTCAAGGAATTTCTGACATCTGAGAGGCTGCTGAATGGCAAAGCCCAGCAGTTAGATAATAGGCTAAAGAGTATGTCACCTGCAGGACAGGTGTATGAGAATCACAACAATTCTGGGCAGTACAGGGGTCTGTACAGCAGCACAGAGACTGCCGTGATTTGGGCCTGCCAGGCTGCATTACCAAACCTTTAGAGTCTATTAAGTATTGGAAGGACACAGAAGCGATTCGCGGGCAGGAAGCTTTGTGCTACCGTTTTAGTAGTACGCATAAGTAATGATCACACATTGATCTAGAGGATTCAAAACAGGATGAAAATTTGCGTTGTCTGTCTCACTGTAACTTTACGTGCTGCTGCATGGCTTTGCCTATCCAGCTGTTTCTGTTGCTTCTGTGTTAACGTTTCCCATTTGTCAGTAGTTTGCCATTTGAATGTTGACGCAAACAGATTTGATTGCTGCTGGTTTGAACATGAAGCGCATAGTTGAGTTAAAAGCTTTGTTGGTCTGTTTAGGTTCAAGGCTAGGAACACTTATCTTCAGAATGACACTGGAATTATGAAGCATGTTTTATTTTCTGTAATACAGAACAATGCTGTTTACCATGGTTTACCGTAATTAGAAGTGTCATGAAGCTCAGATCATACTAAATTGTTTGCTAATTATACAAATCCCAAGCATTTTTTTTTTTTCAAAGCACCACATTACCTCTAGACGTTTCTCAAAATTAAGATTAGTAAAGAACGCCCAAGTCCCTAATTGTTCAAAATTGAAAATAGTAAGCATTCTCTATTTTAAGCAATGGGAAAATTGGTAAATCTGCATATGAGAGTAAGATCATAGTAGTCAAACAGTGAATTATATCCTTAACAGCTGTTTGAAGAGTAGCCCATAAACTGTATGCATCAGCACTTTAAGTTTTTGCCACTGTAAATAATTGTGAAATGTATTAATGGTAAAATGTAGTAGTTGAACTGACATTCCTTGTACTTTCTGAATAACAAGTATAGGAAGTTGCAGCTTTCCCCCTCCAGGTGCTTTGCAGCAATAAGGCAAACGTTCTTACACAGCTTAGTAATTCTCTCCCCATTCCTCCTTCTTCAGTTATTATCTGTAAGGCCACAATATGTTCAGTACATGTGTGCGTGCACATACAAATATTGCTTAACAAAAAATACTTTGTATAGAAGGCTTCTGGAAAGTCAGGTTCCTTCCAGTCTTTCACAGTTTACCTTTCTTTAAATTCAGAGTTGGTAAAGCAGGAATGCTTAAACGTCAGAATGTAAAACCTTCTCTAGTTAGAGGGTGTAAGTATTGCCTGCTTTCGGTACTGTGTGATATACTGACAGCTGCTGCTTTCCCCTTGTGCTATGGATCTTATGTGTTCACTTGTTAAACAGCTAGGGGCGAAAGCATAGAATTTAATTTGTGTTCATGATGTAATTTGAGTAATTAGAATATAGCCAAATATTAAAAAGACATTTCAAATTTCTCACAGAAACTGCTAAATAAGCTCTTCAGGTTTATCTCCTAAAACCATAAAATATAAGCAGACTTCCTTACATGACATACAAAGTGGAAATACTAAGACTGCCTTTTTCATTAACGCGGACAAAAAAGCTACTTTGCTGAATATGGAGAAAGTTTGGAACTTGTCATTTTTGACAATTAGTAGGTTTTCGTATGTAGCAAACATGTAAACGGCATCTGCTACATGTGCAGCAAATTTATACTTGCATATAGCTACATAAGTAATGTAAAAATCATGTGGGAACATCTAAATTCAAACAATTTCCACATATTTATGAGTAATAAATTTCACTGTGATCTCAGGTTTTAACATTCGGGATGTATTGCGACAAATATATCTCTTCCTTACTTTGCAAAAAGACTTGGTGAAATACATTTAATGGATAAGCCAAGGATTCTCCATTTTCTGCCTGCATAGACCAGCAAGTGAAACTTTGGAAGTTTCTCATACGTACTGCTTGAATGGCGGTTAAATCTAAAATAGTCCTGAATGACTTTGAGGAAAGCTTAGTGGCATCTGGAAAGGTGCTATTTGTCACATTGTAAAAGGTCTGAAAGGGACCTGGAAAAGGGTCTAAAAGGTTTTTTCCCCCCCAACTCAGTGTGGGAAAACTACAGGCATTTGGCCCAGCTGAAGACATCTATTTTGCTTGTGACAGCCACCTAATATAATAAGTACCATTCCATTGAGTTAGTAACAGCATTTAAATTAAACTGTCAAACTCAAATTAGCACTGTTTTAGTATTTAATTATACATCATATGTATAATTGTAATACATAATTGTAGTAGTATTTGAATTATAACACGTAATTACTTGCTAAACTTCTGAGAGGTCAAGTCTTCAAATATCTGAAAATAGAGAAAACATCATCATACTGTTGAATTTGTCAGGTTTGTGCTGATTGCCAGACCACTTCAGCTTTCTTCATGCCTTTGCGTATATGAAGCACTAGTGTAGCAGTATTTGCTTAGCTTCTAATTTTGGTTTGCTTTTTGTGTTTTTTCTTTCTCTCTCTTGGTTGTGCCGTTCTTCTTCCCATGATACTGTGCTCGCTCTTTCCGTGCGTCACCTGTGATACCCCCCTGCTCCGACCATTCAGCTGTTGGTGAAGGGGGTACATGAAACTCTGGTAGCTCAGAGAGTTGTTCCTGCTCTCATTACTCTCTCCAGTGACCCTGAAATGTAAGTTTCCTGACTGTCTTATATACCTAAGCATCCCTCTTAATACTTCGGAAGAAATAACCATCAGTTCTGTTCCTTATTCCAACAAAAAATGAATTACTTTTAAACAAAAGTAACTCTTAAATCACTTACTTGTAAATAAAAAGGTTTGCTGCAACACCTAGAACTAAACCAGATAAAACTGATGAATAAATCTTAAATAGAAAACTTAAATCAATGTCATTTAATTTTTGTGGTGTTTATATTTAATCATATTCTCCGTTTTGAAATTTGCTTACATCTTTTCTAGGAGAAAGCTGGATATTAATATGTTCAGTAATGCTATCAGCTTTACTACTGCAAAATTAAATATCATCTGCATTACTGAAATGCAAAATAGTTTTGGCTGTATGTAATTTCTGATAGATAACCACAGTACTTTATTTCCTGGACATACTGATGTGATATTTCTTTCAAGCTGAGGAGGGATGCTTTGCCAATCTCACTATCAGGTTGTCACTAATAAATGCTACAGCATGAATATAGTGTTAATCGTTTTAATGTCTTGTGTGGGTGACTAAACCAAGAAAAACCCCAAGAGTCTGCCTGCCCATCCTCAGTCACAGCTAACCCAGTTCTTCAAGTTTACCAAACCGTTTTTTATTGCATGTTGACTGGTTTACAGCTGACTCTTCGAGGCATGAGTGAAGCCTTAGTTGACAAGCGGGTTGCTCCAGCCCTTGTTACCTTGTCCAGTGATCCCGAATTGTGAGTTTCACATTGAGACCTTGAGTTAATCCTGTCTGTCTTTTTCCTGGTCTGCTTTTTTTGTTTTGTCATTGCTAGAACCTAATGTAATTTAAAGTACTAATTTTGTAATTTTGCTTTAACTTTTAATTAATTTTGTTCTTAATGTTTAATACATCTTAAAGACTCTGTTCTTCTGTTGTAGTTCAGTAAGGATTGCAACAATTCCTGCTTTTGGGACCATCATGGAAACTGTTACTCAGAGAGAGGTAAGATCACCTGTTGTCAGGCTGCTGTTGTAGCATAAGAAGTGGGTGATTATTTTTTTTTTATAAATCTAGTAATTTATTAATGAACTTGGAGGCAAAAAAAAAGCAGCTTATAAATTAATTCTTCCAAAATGCTTTCCAGTTTTGCAATGATCTTGTTTCTTTTTTTTTTTTTAAACAAACCAACTCTCTTTTAACTAATAAAAACATTTCCTTCTAAATATCAAGCCAAACATAAACAAAGAAGAACAGCTATGTAGAGGCGGAGGCCTGCGCTAGAAGATGGGAAATCCCATGCTCAAAATGTTTTTAAAACACTCTCCAATACAGTTGAGAAATCCGTGTCCATTATTTCCAAATAAAATAGCTTTACTTTTGAAATGCTAACCAAGAAGTGATGGTGGGATTCAGTTACCTCCACATAAGTATGTTGTACCATTTTAGATGCTTCAACTTGGCTTCCAACTACTTTAGAAGGGCACGAGTCTCTTGTGGTTCCTGTCATATCTGCTGGTTTAGCCCATGGTGTCCAAGATGGCATTAAAAGGCATCATAGGGACATAACTGAAATAATCCTTGAGGATAATATAGATAAGCAATTCCTCCTTGTTTTTTTAAATGATGAAATTTTGGTAGTAGATCAGAATTCTGGAAAAGGCACCCAGGATTCTGCTATAAGCAGTAGAAATACTGTATTTTGTTTTATATAATAAGTGTACAATCAAACTTCTTCTTAAAGTCCTCACAACTTTTTGCAGAGCTTGCATTCTTCCTGTAATTTCAACATATTCTAAAAGAATGTGTTTGAGGAAATGTGAGTAAGAAGTCAGTGATGACTCACAAGTACTTGGAAGACGGATAAGTTACAATTTTGTAGCTTGGAATGCATGCCTGTAATCAGTTTGGGAAGAATACTGTTTTGTTACCACACAAAAATTACTGTATCCATTGCACTAATTACAATAAGCCTTAGAGAACAGAGGTGATATCGCCTTCCAAAATGTATCAGAAAATTTTGTTTTTACAACTTTGAATGCAAATTAAATACTCTACGTCATCTTGGATATATTTGTATTTTCAGTTTTTCTAACCTTTAGTTGAAGAAATCTTTAATTCCATTGATTTCATGATGCTTACTTTTACATCTCTGTCCTCTGCAGAAATTTTTTCAGCATACTAATTGAGATACATTACAAAAAAACCCTACATGAATTCAGTTCTAATTAAACAGGAAAACTCCATGGATACTAATAGTAGGAGGAAAATTTTAATAGCAGGTAAAAAATGTGAGTATCAAAACCAAGGAAACCTCAGGAGGAAAGACTGGCTCTACGGAAGCACCTGTCTAGTTAAAGATAGATCAGATTAAAACACTGTTGACAGTCTTTAAAATGTAAAGCTGCGTCGAGGAATTTGGAACATCCTGTCAGAAAAAAATGTAAATTAACGGAAGGTCCAAGGTTTGTCATCTGAAATATGGAAGATTATAGACATACTCTGAACTGACCATAATGGTTTCTAGCATATTCATTCTTTTGTGTACATTTTATTTCTCTGGGAATACTTAAGCTTCTGGAAAGAGTAAAAATGCAGCTGGCATCTTTCCTGGAGGACCCTCAATATCAAGACCAACATTCTCTACATACAGAAATCATAAAAACATTTGGAAGAGTTGGACCTAATGCTGAGCCCAGATTTAGAGATGAATGTAAGTTGCATCAGTGGGAAGATAAACTCTTCTTCTTTCTGTCCTAAAGCTAATAGTATACTGGTGATATAGATTTTATTTTTTTTCTTCACAAAAAGTTTGATGAAAACTCTTGTTTTCAGTGTTTGATATGTCCCAGTATTTAAAACTTTGCTAATATAATTTTCATTTTACCTAACGTTGGTGTGTATATAGAACACCAGAACATGGTGATGAATAATTTCAGAGCTGGAAGGGACTGGTCACTTTGCTGCAGTGACCAGCTCTCCCCCACTTCCCCTATTGCTTCACCCCTGCTAGCATATAAATTTCAAGTATTCCGCACATCTTAAATGTAAGTGCATCCCAGATTAACAAAACAGCTTTGTTTTGTGGCCCTGAAATGTAAAGCACGTAGAAAAGCAAATTTGATTGTTAGACTGTCTTAAAGATACTTGAAATCAAAGCATGAGGAGGTGTCATGCCTCCCAACTGCAGGCATCTGCTTTAGCAGGCTGAACTCATTGGATAGGCTTCCTCTGCAGTCAGTGAAGGTTTCTCGTGACATGCGAATCTCTGTCACTAGCTTATCAGCTGTATTTATAAAATAGAAGCATTTTTTGAACAGCTTTAGCAGCAAAATATTTTCTGTAAACTGTTAGTATTTCAAAGGTACTCTGAGGTACCTCTTTATTTTAGTTGGTGTTACCACGGTTTTATTTCAAGTTTGAGTTGATCACTTAAATTTATAAAGGCAGTCCCATCAAAAGCCATTATTTGCAGTTCTTATTCCACACTGATGTGTGATGCTTCAGATGCCTGCGGTTGCCACTTAGCAACTATTTAATGCTAAGCAAGTCTACGGAAAACAATTTCAAAGTAGTTATTCCAATATTTACTTTTACAGTTGTTATTCCACACTTACACAAGTTAGCCTTGGTCAACAACCAGCAGTCTGTGGATTCTAAGAGACTGGATATTGCTACACACCTGTTTGAAGCCTACAGTGCTCTTT
Source organism: Alca torda (assembly GCA_008658365.1). Taxonomy (NCBI): domain Eukaryota; kingdom Metazoa; phylum Chordata; class Aves; order Charadriiformes; family Alcidae; genus Alca; species Alca torda. The sequence goes on along the minus strand of CM018077.1, from coordinate 75,859,556 downwards.
CCTGTTGTTGTATCCTTTTTTTATGGGAAGTTTAGCAGTTAATTCTCGGGGAGGGGGAAGAAGATTAATACTTGAAAAATAACTAAGTTTGTCTTTGAATGTGTGATGTAAAATATGATCTGCTCAGTATTAAGTTTTCACAGAAGGTGGAACTGATAGGTACTTTAAACAACACAAAACCAAACCCCTTGATCTTAACCAGTAACTTGGAAAAAAAAATATGAAAAGAATGGTATGGGCGTCTGAAATATATGAAGGTAAATATACTTAGGACTTCTTTTCTTTTTTTTATTAGTCCTGAAGTGGCAAATGCTTTTCTGTTTTCTTGGGTTTTGCTGCTGTAGTTTGTTCCTGTGTTCAGTAGAATAAAATTGTATAATTTCAGAACACAACCTTTATAATACCTTAACAACTTGGTTTTTAGTTATTTCAGAGGATTTAATGGTCAATCACTTTTTACCGGGACTTAAGTGTTTACGAATTGACATGGAACATCTCTCACCAGAGCATGAGGTGAGCAGCTATGTTTACTGAGTATGAGATGCACGTGGCAGCAAAAGTTGAAATGTTAATGGTATTAAAAGCTAAAAGTTAAGGAGACCTATTCATAAGAAGTATCACAGCACTGAGGGGTTTTTTTGATAAGGAGTAGGTCACATGATTTAAAAACAGTAAAATAATTTAAAAGGTATTTCTAAGCCAAGTACATATGTAGAGTCATATTCAACTGTCAGAAATGCACGTAGAAACACAGATCTCTGCAGACTGAAGAAAAAAGAAATGTTTTTACCATCTGTTTTTTCATCAAAACAAGGATATACTAAAATCAATGGTCATTATATGTCCAAGGAAATGCAGATGAAAATGGTGGAGCACAGGAAAGAAATGGCAGGCATGCTCAGGAAAGAAGATGAGGAGAGTATAGTGCTGAAATAAATGGGATGCTCTTCATATCTGGAGTATTGTGTCCAATCTTGGGCTCCTCGGTGTAACAGAGGCAGGGACATACTGGAGAGAGTCCAGCGAAGGGCCGCAAAGATGATTAAGGCACTGGAGCATCTCTCCTACGAGGAGAGGCTGAGAGAGCTGGGGCTGTTCAGCTGGAGAAGAGCAGGCTTGGGGGGAATCTCATCAATTTGTATAAATACATTAATACCTGGAGGGAGGGTGCGAAGAGGATGGAGCCAGGCTCTTCTCAGTGGTGCCCAGGGACAGGCCCAGAGGCAGTGGGCACAAACTGAAACACAGGAGGCTGCTGTCTGAATATCAAGAAACACTTTTTTGCTGAGGGTGAACAAGCACTGGCACAGATTGCCTGCCGAGGCTCTGGAGTCTCCATCCCTCGAGATATTCAAAAGCTGCTTGGAGATGGTCCTGGGCAACTGTCTGTAGGTGGCCCTGCTTGAGCAGGAGGATTAGACCAGATAACCTTCAGAGGTTCCTTCCAGCCTCAACCATTCTGTGATTCAGTGAACTGTAAAAAGCAGATCGCAATAAGCAGACAGGATAACACAGGAACTAACAAGATCTCCCCTCATAGAAGGAGATAACAGAAAGTAGCAAGAGAAGAGTTAGGAGGAGAAACTGACTTAAGCAGCTTGAAAACTTTGGCTGTATGTCTGTGCACTTTTTTCTAAATACTTGGTGAACGCTAGTAGAGACTGAAACACATAGATACTAAGTCAGTAGCTGAAAACAGGAGACTTAATTTAGTTGCATGTTTTGAAAATCTTGACAGTATGAACACTTCAAGTGACGGAGGAAAAGATTTAATCAGAATGTAAAAAGGAATGCCTTTCCGGTTTTTGAAGGTTAATACTGCACTTCAGGAATTACTTTATACTTGAGAAAACTAATTACTTTTCCTTATGATTGCAAAAGTGACATAATTAATATGACTCTACGAGTTCTAAGTTCTTATACTTGGTAACAAAGTTGCTTCTTCCAGTTAAATTTTTAGTTTAGTAGCCTATAGTCTCATTCTTTTATTTTCTCTATATTATTTATAATACGTAGAACTGGAGATGAATTAATTTGAGGAACTTTCAGACCTAAAAAGGAAAGAATGTGACTTCAGAGGGCCAAGTCAGAAGGCACAGTAGTGACCTGAACATCAGTCAAAGGCGACAGAATTGCAGTTCCTTACCCCCAGGCAGCACTGGGGGAGGTCTGGTATTGATGATGCTCTGTATTTAGAGAGTGCTGGGAAATGTATTGTCTTTTGGGAAGTCTAAGAATATATCTGAAAGCTACGGTAGGCAAAAGTTTGGTTCGGTTTAGTTTTCTTGGTTCTGTCATGTTAACTAATGGGGTAACTGATACAAATACTAGTACTTCATTTTTGTATAGTAGTTAGTGCAACTTCTAAGGTTTAAGGGCATAGTCAGTTCAAAAGATGCCCTGAATTAGAACAAAAGAGCTTATTTGATTGAGTTTGAATCTTGCAGCCAGAGAAGGAACTGAGGGCTTAAATCAGCTTAAAAATAAATAAATGAATAAGTAAAGACAGCTCTCAATCCCCCTTTACCATGTGCTACCTCACTGTGATTGATTGGCTTCAGGCATGATGCCAAGTGCTTTATTTTTACCCAGAGGGAAACATAAATTTCAAAATATTTACTCCTGCTCCAGTGGGTTAGAAAACTCACTACAGCTGTTACTGTAGGAGTGGAAATCTGGTGCTTAATCAGTTCCTTGCTATAACAGGATATTTGTAGGCACTATGATCGAGACCTCTGAGACCCAGTTAGTTCTAGTGTCTGTCTTTCAAGCCTTGTGTCTTAGAAGTACATTTTCTGAAGTAATGTGATTTACTGTTTCAAATAACTAGACACTTGCATAAATAGAATTAACCCTTTTGTAATTATTCTGGTCACTGTGGTGTTATTCACGATTCAAATGGCATATAAGTTACAAAAACATATTTTCTCATTCACAGAGCCTTAGGTCTTGTGGCTCAAAACAGCAGTACAGAGTTTATCCTCATCTTGGAAACATAACATTTGCAGAATTGGCTTGTGATCCTGTTGGGCAGCGTTTTCCACTTATCCCTCATACTTGCTTTCCTTTCATTCGTATAAACAAAAGTCCAAGTTGAGCATTTAAGCCAGACCCTTTCATCTTTAAAATAGACATTTCACCTTGTGCAAACGTTTCAGATATTTTGCCAGCATCTCTAATTCCGTGCCACGTCCCTTCGTCCCCTTCTCTACTTGCACTCTCTTTCTTTCCAAAAATAATCGGATTTTGAGTTGCATGATAGTGAGATATAATCAGTACTGGATAAAAATACTTAGTCCATCAGCAGTGTTGCTTATAATGCTTAAACACTTTGTGTCTTAAATGTCTCTAAATATGGAGTTACATCTCTAAAATATCTATCTTAAAGGAGGCCTAAATGATTGCATAGTCAGTCCTATATCAAAACAAAGAGAACCTAGAAGAATAAGTGTGAGCAGCATGTGCAAGTATCATAATGTAAAATTGCCATGTGATACTATATTTATATGTTTCCTCTGTTTCACCCTGACCTTTAAGTCAAATTAATTTGGGGAAGAGGGAAGAATTACTCCACTTTTTCTGATAATTATGCAGCCTTCCCAGAAGGAGTTGTGCAATGGATGAGGGCTCCATCCCAGCATTCAAATGATTTCTGGGTCCTCGATGAATTTATTCTCCCCCTTGATTGAGACTTCATATTGTTGATATTTGGAACACCTAGATTCAGATGTACAAAAATGTAGAAGTGCTCCACTACAAAGGTAGAAATGCTAAATAACAGAAATTACAGCTGCTGTGCTTGTAAATTCCATTTTTCTTCTGATACAGGAAGAAAAGCTTGCTTTTTCACTGGAATTCTGAATGCATTTCTCTTGTACCTCTGTACTCTTGAGTTTAAGTACTTGCATAATATTTATGCAACTGAAGGACAGCAAATTTAGCAATAAGAGCTGTAGTCCTGTTAGACTCGTATGCAGGTTTGAATGCTGCCTTCTGAAATAGTCAAGAGCGTATGGCATCTGCTACCTAAACAGTTTCAAATGTTGAAGTAATACTTTTGGAGAAACAGTGAACAGTGGCACAGACCTGCAGACCGGGCCACATCTTACCAGTGTAATAAATGGTTTCAAAGGATATTTTGTGCTGCAGCTGTCTAATAGGGATTTGAAAGAAATCAGCTTTTTAATGTATATAAATACATTTTAAAATAGTTATCATTTGGTAGTAACTGTTAGTGACTGAACTATATTTTAGAGATTGAAATTAGGTTTTTTTCCTTTATTGCATATATTCAGGTTTTGGTAAGACACTACTAATTTTAGCTGCTTGTAGCTTTTGAGATTTTAAGTTTAGTGTCTCAAGGAAAGTGCTGGCTTTCTCCTGAGCTGTGAGCAGAGAAAGGTTCTATTTATGTAGTGGGTACGTGTACTTATATATATGTGTGTGTGTTTATAGTCTCACACTCTGCATTGCAACTGTTTTACCTAAGTGTTTCAAATGCTTTTGTCTTAATGTGTTAAAACAGTACTGTTGTGGGCAGGGCAGGGAGTTTTATACCTGTCCAAGGAATCTTTCAAAGCCTGCTATTGGGAAACATTCCTTTGTTTTTCATATGCTGGAGAAATGTGAAATATCAGCCTGGGGGTGTTTTTAGTCTCAAATATTCTGCAGAAACCTTTAACGCTGTAATTGCTTAAGTAAAGAAAAACAGCCTTGATTCATAGATACCATGTTTGCTTTAGCACTTCCTTGCCATTAAGATGTTGTCTCAGGATGCCATCACACTTTTTTTTTCTTTTCTTTCCTTGATTTTTCTTTCGTATGTAATGTTGGGAAAGATAGAAATTTTAAAAGGTACTTGAAAACTCTCTAAAAGAAAATAGGGGGAAGATGAATGTATGTCAAAGGTAATTGCTAATAAATAAAAGTATTGTTTGAAAAAAGGAAGATAAGGAGGTGAGGTGTGTTACAGAAGTGAGTTTGCTTTAGCTCTATTTTCAAAAGCCGGGGAAGCAGGAGGGAGTCTTGAACTTGTGTAACAATTTCAAAAACATTTTCTTCCTTAAAGTGTTTGGAATGGTTTTGTTGTTTCTAGCCACAAGGCATTTATCAGATATCTGGAATTTAAATGCACTTGAAAAACAACAGAGAAACTTTTTAAACAGTTCTGCTAATGTCAGAATTAGTTGCAGAGTAGATTTCGTACAAAGACTTAATGTAAAAGAAAAAAATGTCATGTGTATCTCTTCCTTATGTGTCTTAGGTTATTTTAAGCTCCATGATCAAAGAGTGTGAACAGAAAGTGGAAAACAAGACCGTCCAAGAACCGCAGGGGTAAGACTTCCACTTCTGATTTCTTTTTTCTGTACCTCCAGAGTAATGTTCTGCTTAGTGTACTCCATAATGGTGTCCGAGGCTTGTGACCACAAATCCTGCACTGACACATTCCATGTTTGAAAGCAGATTTTAGGAAATTTGTTTAATTCACTTTGTGGTTGTTTCTGTCTCCAGTGTAAAACACAGGACAACACATTTTTATTTGTATCATAGCAATGAAATTCTTTTTTACCATGTTACTTTCTTCTTAATTTTTTTTATCCTTTTAAAGCAGTAATTGAATTTCTGTCCTGAATCTGAGAAAGCAGGGAGTGCTTGGCCTAAGTGCTTAGAGCAATGCACGTGGCACGCATCTTGCAACCCTCTTTCATGGGTATGGCCTGCAGGCTGAAGGAATTGTTCTGCTCATGGCAATGACCTGCTCCAGGCTGCTGTCTTTGCTTGCATGTGATTAGTACACACGAGAACGGTTTTTCCAGTGTATAAACTGACCTACCTGGGTGACTATGCTGTTTAGTAAATATCTTGGCTTTGGGTAAATGCCAACTATGTTGCTTCAGTAAAACATCCATTCTACAAATGCACCGTAAACCCAGCTCTCCAGTTGAGGTATCAGGTCTCAATTTGCCTTGTGGTAGAGGTGGTATGTATGTGTGTGTCTCTCTCCTGATAACAAAATAAGCTAACAGACCCGCAAGTTTGGAAAGCTAAGCATCATTATGATGAGGTGTATGTGTTTTTGCCTGCTTGTTCCCTGGAATGGTGTACCAGCAGGTAACTTTTCACGGATTATAATATAATTTAACAAATCCTTAGCAGTGTTGCTAGGAAGAGTTCAAGAAGAAGCAGTAGGTATCTGAGAAAGAGAATCTCTCCTCGGTCTTGATACTTTGCCATGGGAATCAAGATGATTGCTGAAACTTATGTCATGCTTCCATATCTGTAACAAATCGGTAGAAATTACTTCTTGAAAGAGCTCAGGCAAAATCTTAGAAGCAACCAGTAGTTTGAAATAGGAAAGGTGTACAAGAACTGAAGAGGTGTGGCGTGGAAAAAGAGTCAGTCTCTCATGCACCAAATAAAATATCGCAGGCTTTACTAGTGGTAAATGGCCTGTTTACTGGTGTAGTTGATAATGAGTGGAGTGTAGTAAGAACTGAATCCATTTGAGATATGAACATCAGATCGACTCTTAAAGGTGTACTAGAAATGAACTTTAGACTTTGGAAGTGAAATAATTTCAGGACTAAAAATGGCAAAGTTCTACAAGAAATCACAATCCATAGTGTATATGTTCTAGTAAGATAGTTGGTTCTGTCTAGTCATATAGAAGTCCTGTTGAAGGGAGAAGAAATAGAAAAGTCTTTAGGATATGAAGAATGCAATGTCGGTCACCTTCTTTCCTCTTTCCTGTTCATGTGGCAATATTATGGAGTAGGGACTGGACTGACTATGTGTATTCCAGTTGAGTGGCTATTTTCATGATGAAATAGGTATTTCTTTGACATACCAGTTATTCACAGAATAAGAATTAGGTTTATTTGACTTAATCACTCCATAGGTATATTCCTTGCTTGCAACATAGATAGCCGGTCAGTCAGGAAACAAAAACCGCATTCATTCATGCTGTTGTGTTTTCCTGGGGCTTCACTGTTACTTCCTCAAGCTTTGTACTTGCGCCCTTATCCTTTCTGCCCTCTCTTAAATGGCACTTTCTGGCATGTGTACCTGTGTGACCCCCCCCCCCCAGCAGCAATACTCTGAATGCCCATCCCCTTCCTGTATCCTTCAGATTCTTCAGCAGCTGTTTACTTGCTTCTTAAAGAAAGGCGAATGCTTAGCTTGCCTTCAGCTATATTAAAGGTTGGCACTTAAACCAGCCATTTCCCCAGAAAACAACCTATCAATAATGATTCTTGACAAGACAGAAACTTGCTAGTTGACCTGTAAGACTCATTCTACTTTTTGCAAGTAAGCACTGGTTTTATCAAGGTCTTCCCTGTACTATGTACCTTACGTAGTAGGTACCCAATATGTAATTGTGATAAGGTAGAAACAACAGCCATACTCTTTGCAGATCTGATGCTGAGCAATTGCTGTAGACTCTCACCAACCAACCTGTGCAAGGACATCCCTCCACATAAGCAATGACTTAATATTTTGACTGACAAGTTGGTTCATTAGAATCAGTTGCATACATGGGCATCTGTTATTTTGCAAATATTTCCCCTGCCTGGGTTTTATGGACTCTTTAAAAATCTACAGACTAACTGATATTCTTTTTTCATTTTCGTTTTAATTCTTTGTTCAATAAAAAAAAAAGCCACCCCTTCAGACTTTGACTATGTAAAGAAAAAAATAAAAGCAGTGTATGTATCTAAATATAAGAGAAGTCTTTTATGTCTGATCAACTTTTTTTTTTTTTTTTGAAGTAAATTAATTTATCACTTCTTGAGCAACTTCCTGACATCCTTCTCAGGCAAATGTATTCTGAGTGGAGCAAAATCTGGGCAGAGAGAAACCTTATGAAATCCAACAAGGGCAAGTGTAGGGTGCTGCACCTGGGCAGGATTAAACCCATGCACCAGTACAGGTTGGGTGCTGACCTGCTGGAGAGCAGCTCTGTGGAAAGAGACCTGAGAGTCCTGGTGGACAACAGGATGACCATGAGTCAGCAATGTGCCCTTGTGGCCAAGAAGGCCAATGGCATCCTGGGGTGCATCAAGAAGAGTGTGGCCAGCAGGTCAAGGGAGGTCATCCTCCCCCTCTACTCTGCCTTGGTGAGGCCACACCTGGAGTACTGTGTCCAGTTCTGGGCTCCCAGGTTCAAGAGGGACAGGGAACTGCTGGAAAGGGTGCAGCAGAGGGCTATGAAGATGATTAGGGGACTGGAACACCTCTCTTATGAGGAAAGGCTGAGGGATTTGGGTATCTTCAGTCTGGAAAATAGATGGCTGAGGGGGGACCTTATCAACACTTATGAATACTTAAAGGATGGGTGTCAGGAGGATGGGGCCAGGCTCTTTTCAGTGGTGCCCGCGGACAGGACAAGAGGCAATGGGCACAGACTTGAGCATAAGAAGTTCCACCTAAACATGAGGAGGAACTTCTTTACCCTGAGGGTGGCAGAGCACTGGCACAGGCTGCCCAGAGAGGTGGTGGAGTCTCCGTCTCTGGAGACATTCAAAACCCGCCTGGACGCGTTCCTGTGTAACCTGCTCTAGGTGACCCTGCTCTGGCAGGGGGGTTGGACTAGATGATCTCCAGAGGTCCCTTCCAACCCTATGGTTCTATGATTCTATGAAATGTACGTGATATCAAACTGGTATCTTTAACGAACACCATTAACCTCAACCTAAAGGGTTTTTTTATTATCTTACCTGTTTTAACTGAACTGTGAAACCTAAGTGTATGAAAAAAAATTCCTTGGCTGAGCTCTTTGGTTGGACAGGATTTTTAATTTATTTTTTTAAATGTATGCTTTTGCCTCTCTCAAATGTTTTAACCAATTTAGTTCATCAAAGCTGTTCTCTGCATGGCTAGAGTTTGAGTGATCAACTTTCATTTCATGTAGGGTTTAGACTTACCTTGCTTTAGCTTATATCAGTGCAGACACGTTAACCTAAATGTAAGAGGTCTGTATTACTTAAAATCCCTCTTATGAAAATATTTTGAAATCATAGTTAGTCTTATTAAGCCATTGCAGAAGCAGATAAATGCAAACATGATACAACATCCAGTGTATTTTCTTTTAGAATGCAACTGCTGAAAACTGTAAGGTTTGAAAAGGATAAGTCTTCACGATGTGTTGCTTCATTCTTTAATTAGCCTTCCCCTTTCTTACTCAAAATCAGGCTATGGTTGCAATCTTTTACTGTACAAATTAACATGAAATATTTTACCACTGAAGTAATGACCTTTTCATATACATTAATATCTCCTTTTTCTTGCGAAGCCCTTGCCAATTTCAGTTCCTAATTTCAGTGTTAAATATATATTTGACGAAGGATTTAAATGCAACTAGGAGATAAATTCCTGGTTTTTCTTAACAACATGAGAATGCATGCACGTAAATAAAACTGGATCCAAAAGCAATCATAATGCTCTTGGTTATCTTGGTTTTGCCCCTTACTGCTAGAAAAGGTTGGTCAAATAATAGGGGGTCACAAAATTACTTTTTTTTTAAAAAAAAAAAAAACACTAAACCTTTGTCTTTTAAAATATTGAATAGCCACTTTTGTTAAACTTTCTTTAGCAATTAACAAGGTATTTCAATCATGGATAACAACTTGTGTTACAGACTCATTTTTATAAAATGTCCTCCATGAATGTTTGTTTTGGCCTAAAGCTTCCCCGTAAAACAGGCAGAACTCTGTGTAGCATGTAATTCAGCTAGACACTGGTCAAAAATGTGATGTTTACACATTATTTTTGTTTGTGGGTTGGTTTTTGTTTTGCATAATGAGTAAACACAAGGACTTTTCTATAAGACTACTTGTTTTAAACAAGATATATTATTGTCTGGTTGGGTTCTCTGATTACTTCTTAAAGTCATGAGACTCAAATTGTTTGATTTCATACGGCTTTTATTATTATGTTTAAATGTTCAATTTGTTTAGTGATAGAAGTACTTTTGGGGCATATTTAAACTTTCAAGTATGTCGAGTGTTGTGGATTATCTTTCTGTTTATAGTAACATAATATTAGAAAACAAACTTCTAGACACTCCAGTTCTTAATTTTTAATTTTTAACATCAGATGGCTGATATCCCCCAAAACTGTTTTGAAAGTTAATTGAACGTTTCCTGGTTTTCCTTAAGCTTATTCAGGATCATTGCAATACTGACAGCACAATTTGCTTAAAATTACAGGTTTGTCACCAGTTGCTAGGCTTTATTTTCTGAAGTGAGCAATTTTATTTTCTTAATGTTGCTAATGCTTGGAATTTCCCAAATCACTTTCCCTAGTTAGACACAACTCGAGGATACATCGTAGGCTGGCATAGCTTCTTGTCATTAGCCAGCTGACAGCAAGAATAAACTGTTACTTAAATATTTTATATGCCCATGCTTTGTCGTGAAAATGGGGGAAATTGCACAAGAAATCCATTTTACAGGAGCACTAAGTTACCTGCTAAGTTTTATCAACTGCAAACATGCGATTCCTTCGTTGACTGTAGATGTTTATCAAGCCAAAGATGTCTGGCTATGTGATTGTGCCTGAAAGAAATATTTCACTTTGAAAGTTTGTAAATCATGCAGCTATGTATCTTCATCTGGCTGCTAAATAGCACAAAAAGATTAATATTTTTTTAAATTAAATGTCAGTTTTAATCAGATGTTGCCTAAAAAGAGATACAACCTGAGAACACTTTTCAAAATTTCAAACTTTACTAAAAATTCAGATATCATACTTCCAATAAAATGATGCTTAAGCACTAAATATTAGGTAACGAGGAACTCTATAGAGCTTTCAGAAAATCTTAACCAATGTTAAGATTTAAAATGAGATGATTGATTTGAATAACCTGTTCCATTAATAGATGTACTGAAAAAAATACCTAAGAGTATGCTTTGTGATACTTTCAGCTATGTTACGTGAGGCATACCTAAGGCCCTTGCAAGGATCTAGGTCCATTGGTTGTGCACTGTGGAAGAGCAGAAGACAAGGCGTCACTTCTGCTTAAAAAGTAGAAGAGATAGGGGCTATATTTGAGGGGACACAGTTATAAGGCAGTTAAGCTATCTGTAAAACCACAGTACAGCTTTAGTGAGAGGCTTCTCTTTTGTTTTTTCTAGTACTCTGTTTAAAAAAGAACCAGAATTCGTTACCGCTAAGCACCTTTTTTTTGTGGCGTGAAACGGGGAAAAAATACCAAATGCCATCCCTGCTGCCTTTGAAGAAATCATGCAAATTCTGTTGAAGTAATTTGGAGTTAACTTCAACTTGAGCTGCCTTGATGCAAAAGTGCCTAACAGAACTGGTTTTTAACCTTGCAGACTGAAAAGTCAGTTCCTGGAAGCTGGCCTGCGCCAGTAAGACAGATCTTGTGATCTTGGGTATAATTTTGAAATGCAGAGTCCACGCTGAGCTCACAAGGGAGAATTCTACTGGTAACGTTTTGTAAAATTGGCCCCGTCTAATGTCGAAAACTGTTTGCCATTTTAGCTACAAATACATAGGAAGTATGGAATATTTCTTAATACTCCTGCTATCATAGATTTGCCTTGTTGCACGCTGTCTTGAGACAGATTGCTAAACAGTCACGGATTTCTGAAGTTGAGCTCCCTGATATGTTGTTAAGTAAAAAAAAAAATCAGTTAATCCCGCAGCATTGGGATAGGATCTTAACATGTTGTTCAAAGTTGTAGCATCTTTGAAGTTCAGCATTGATCGGGTTGCTCCTTCTAGTCCAGTTTATGGGAAAATTGTGGCCTCCCCATTGTCTTGTCTAGTACGTATGAAGTAGGAATTCTCAAGCAAAGGCAGCAGGAATCACATTCACAACAACCAGGAGAAAGCTCTTTACCCAGCAAGGGGGTAGACCTAGTAGGACTCAGTGCCCCAGGGTGAGGTTTATGAGAAATTAAAAGGGGATCAAAGGAAAGCTGAAAAAGTAATGCAAAATAACAGTTCATTGGGAGTTACTAGATTGACAGTCCACACTAATTTTAAACTCTGCTCAGGTGGAAATATTTGGAAAATAAGAGAGTTGGAAATTAAGGAGAGGGGCCAGTGTTTTGTACTTACCTTGCTTTTCTTCTTCCCTGTGTGTCTGCTAATGGTCACTGTCGGAGGCAGGATACGTGAGCTAGATAGATTCTTGGTCTGAACTAGTGCTGTTGTCCTTATATTAAATAAGTGACATTTTCAGTGAGAAGGTAAAGCCGATCTTTCACAGAGATACTTGTCACAGGCGCAATTGCCAAATAGCTAACAAATGCTAATGTGGTGACTTCCAAAGGTGGTAAAAAGTAGTGTGCACAAAAACAGTTTAAAATTTTTGCAAGGACTGTGAGGACGTGATAATCATTTTAACAGCGTATACTCGGGCTTGGTGGTAATGGTTTTTCAGTCTTCTCAATGGACTCGTCTTTTGTGATGTTGAAACCTCTAAAATGCAAAGACAATTCAGTTGCTTATTAGATAACAGCACAGCCTTCTTTTTTCTTTGTATTCTTATGTCACTAATTTTTTTTTTTACTTCCCTAGCTCCATGTCGATCGCAGCGAGCCTTGTGAGTGAAGATACAAAGACCAAGTTTTTGAACAAAATGGGCCAGCTGACTACATCGGGTGCAATGTTGGCGAACGTGTTTCAGAGGAAGAAGTAAGACGGGAAAAGGAACTCCCAGCTAACACTAAGATGGACCTCACAGAGACTGGTTCCTGTACTTGAAGTACTTGCCTTTTAATTTCTTCTGTCTTATGTTCCTGTAGTATAATTTTATTCTAACCTCCAAAGATATTTGCACTGCTTTTGAATATCGCTGTGTATCTGTTAATTTTGGGTTAACTGTGGTGGATATAAAACTGAAATCATAGTCTTGTACCAAGTCCCTGTTCTGTGTTTTTTGTCTTTCCAGCATAATTTTTTTTATATAGTGGAAGGTTTGTTTTTTTTTTTTTATTTTCTGACAGGATATCAGCAAATATCTGTATTATACATGGAGCTATTATGATGGTACTTAAAATAATGTAAATTTGAAGTCATTGTCATGAAGTAATAAAAGTGGAGATTACTTATGTATTTAAATTATGAGAGAGTAATGCAGATTTTTTTATTATGTTTCTAAAAAGAAGAGGAAGAGCCACCAGCATTTGTCTGTGCTTCTAGGGTTGTTTTTGTTAAGTATTGTGCATTCTGAATCCAGAGGAGTTGCAGTATCTAATGTATGAGACTGCTTGCGCTGCATCAGTCTGCAGGGAATGCTCATGTTTCAGATGCTTTATGCTGACATTGTAAATGCTGTACAAAGTCCTTCAGATAAAATTCTCACATCTGTTGTGGTTTTTTGAGGGATGTTTTCTTTTGTTGGGGCTTTTGTTTTATTTTAAAGCACTTTAACAACCAGTCTACACATCCAGAGGCACATCCACTAAGTACAAGAAAAACATAATAAATCAATAAATGTTAATAAATGTATAAGCTACTACACGGGGTCCAAGTACAGTTCTGCAGGCAGAGGAAGCTTGTGCAGGAGAAAGTGCTTTCATCTTGCACTCGGTGTGCAGTTCCGTCTACTGTGAAAGCGCAAATTAAAGTATTTTGTTGTTTAGATTGAATCTCAGTTGAAATTTAATTTCAGAGTATTTGAAATTTTGTTAAGAGAGTTTGACATGCAGCTTCTTAAAAATGTTAAGTAGACTGCATACACACTTTATAAAAATGACATTACAGGGAGTATCTTCAGCAACTATCAAACATTTTTGTTAGCAAGAGAGCATTAACAGTTAAGTCCTTTTATTCTTATGCAGCACTTTTTTTTTTTTTCTCCTTTATGTCAATGTAAGCTTCTGAAAGTAAGCTCAAGTGCATGCGTGAACTGGTATGAGGTATCAAAACATAAAAGCTCAGGCATTCTCTGACACGGTACCATTCGGTTGGAAGTGCTAACATCTTTGGGGACGAGGGAAGCAAAAGGAGTGAGGGAAGGAAAACATTCACTTCTGAGAGAGAGCGTGGGTGGAGTCGGCACTTCAGGTATTGCCCTTAGGCAGAAATGCCGGAGATAATTTGAGACTTTGTGACTGCTTCCTATCTGCGCCTGTTGGCTCTGCGCATACAGCTGCCTGCCATGTTTGTGTTGTGACAGGGCCTGCACTGTCCGGCCCTTGACACTGCGCTGAAACGTTTTCCTTGAGATTACAGACAGCTCCGTGCCTGCGTGTCGCTTGTTACCATGAAACTGTGCTTTTAGCAGACTGACTGTGAAATGGAGACATTCCTGAGGAATGGGAAGTGGTGACGTTCCTATCTATTGTTCTGTTGTCAATAAAAAGTTTTGTATACCTGCCTTGTCTTGTTACTTCGAGTCTTCTCTGAAAAAAGATTATCAAACCAAGCCAGCTGTTACAGGAGAGATGTCTAATGCGCAGAAATTCTTTAGCCTTAACTTTTTGTTTTACATAGCAGGTGGTTGACTGAACTCGCTAAATTTCCCATCTGAGTGTGCCTGTTTCACTCCAGCTTCTAGTCCTGTGACTTTATTGCCATTTTTATGCAGGGTCTCTTCCTCTCCTGTGCCACACTTTTTTTTTTTTTCTTTTTCTCCCCCCCCCCCCCCCCCCATGTCTGTTCCAGTAGTTGCGGTGCCAGAGAGAGCTCTGTGTAGTCATGAGACCAAAATGACATCTTTCTGGTTAAGCTCCCACTTTGGAGGCGGCTGCCCTGCTCTGAAGGCAGCCTCTGAGACTGGCTCCGAGCCCACACTCAACTTCAGGCAGGGTTTGGAAACCTCCCGAGTGGCACAAGACAAAAACCGGTGACAGCAATTTAACTGTGGGTGATGGTGGAATGAGGCTCTAGTTTGTTAGCATAAATGTAGCATCTTTGCCCAGCTAGCACCAGTTTCTCCAGCGCCTTGCAAAGTTTAGCTTTTGCTAGTCAGCATTTTACTCCATACTGGTTGATCCAAGGAGGAATTCGAGTGAGGATCCCAGGAATACCAGCTTCCCCTCTCACGCTGACTACTGAGGTGAAAAAAAATCTGTGTAGGCAACACACCTTACGCAGGTTGTCTTTAGGAGTTTTGTCTCCTAAATCTCAGGTCTCTGTTAGTGTATGGTGGTTGCAGGAGTTTTTTTAAAATGTTTATTAGTTTACCAAATGTTGACAAATGTTCAAGAAGATGGCAAGAAGTTGTTCTGTATGTGGTTTGTTTTTTCTTTCTCCTCCTAGCTATGGCACTGTAGAATGGGGGGGAAAAAAAAAAGGCAAGAAATCTTTAAAGAAAAGAATTACCAGAATATTTTAAATTAATTTTTTTTCCTCCTGTTGTTGTACAAAATAAGTTAAGTAAACCTTTTGGTGGAAAATACCTCATTAAAAGAAGACAGCTGGATATCCAGCGTGGAAAGCAATTAATCTCCAAAGGGTTTTATCGTCAGTTGCTTATGATTTTTCCAAAATAAGGATTCTGTTTTAAAAAAAAAAAAAAAAAGTATTAAAAACCCCAAAATGTTGGCTTTATTAGCTCTGCCTGAACTTCTACAACTTGTTGGCTTTAAGTAGGGGATGTGTTGAAGGTCCCATGCTGCCCCTAGTGAAGTTTCAGAATCTTAGTATTTCTTTAAGGGATTGACTCTTGCGCTTTTAAGCGAAGATGGTCAGTGGGCTGGAGGTACGTGGCTGCCTGAATGAGCGTTCATGATCTAAATATATTTTCTGTAGATTAAACATAAGGCTGACCGATGCTGCGTATATATTTTGTTCTGAAAGAGGTTGTTTTCTAAAACGATAAATGAGGCAAATTACTCTTTTTTTTTTTCTGTCTTCTGATGAAGGTGAATAAAGGGAGCTCTTTAAGAAAAGCTGCACGTTCTTCTGTCAGTCTCTTCCATTCCCCTTTCACACTGAGGAAAAAATGCTGCTGTTGCTGTATGTAAAAATATATTCTGGTTAGGAGAAGTAAAAGCAGTTTTTTGAATGGATTAGTGGCTAGAGAAAATGAGGAAGCTGATGTTTGCAAATTAAAATGTTAAGATTGAAAGCTATAAATTATCCATGAGAAAGATCTGTTGTGAAGAACAAGCAGGAGTTTTTGTAATATATTTTGGGAATTCATTGCTATATATGGGTGATGATACAAAGTGGTGCAGAAAAAGCAGAAGTGTGAAATATTTCTGTTCTCTGTGTTGTGACAGAGTTAATGGCATTTTTCTGTTCCAGGAATAAGCAGCTCTGCGTTTTAGTGCGGTCTCTAAAGGTGGGTATCTTGCATTCAAAACGTTTTAAGTAATTTCCCATGTGAAACTTGCTGATGTTCATATTTAAGTAAACCATAAAATCACAGCAAAGCTTCACGGGGTGGAAAATCGTTAATACGGTGATAGAACAAGCTCGTTGGCGTGGCATTGATCCGAGGCAGAATCTTGGAGTTTCTTGGATGAGACGTAAATGCTGATGAACTGCAGGATTGCAGTACGGTGCCAGGCAACAAGACTTCAAGGAAACTGGTTTGGTGGTTTACTGAGTGCGTTTGGCTAACATTTTTAGCAAACGCATTCAGATTTGTAGCTAATTTGTTTTAGACTACGAAATCGGTAAACGAAGGCATAGAGGAGGGCTGTTGTTGAATAAGTAGGCTAATCAAGTGCTGGGTTTTAGTGCTGTGCGCTAATATATCATGTGTTAACTAATCTCGATGAGTAACGTTGAATGAGTAATGATTTTCCAGAGAAGCTGTTTCTAAAATCTTCTGCCTTTAGGTTTAATGCTGGTCAGGTTTCACACTTGCGGGTAAGCTGTAAGAAAAGATGCTTTCGTGTAGTTCGTAACAGACAGGCACGTCAGCGGGAAACAGCTTCTGTGTCTTCGGAGGCACCTGCTCTACATGCTGAGCTTGAACTTCCATCACGCTTCCAGTGTAGTGAAAGGCTTCCTTAGGCTGAAGATTTCTAGTTCCTCGGGGCTTCGAGCACGAGCGGTTCCACGGCAGAAGTCAGTGACTTGAAAAGGTGACTCACAAATTGGTGCACAGGACTAACGCCAGGACAGTGGTCTGCCTGGTTCCTTTCCCAGCACCGGTGTTGCGTCTGCTCCTCACAGTGTCCCAAAATTATTTTGATTGTGGGCTTGTGCCGCTCCTCTTTGCCCTGCGCTTTAATGGAGGTTTTTCCCATTCCCCAAAAGCCGAGAAACTTCTTCAGCTTCAGTCGCAGCTGAGGTGGAGGCAGTGTGGTGCTGGAGCCCTCCTGAAGTTACATGTGCCCTGCAGGATCCTACATGTCCTTCTGCCGGGCCTGTTACACTTTCCCTTTAAACATGCTGGGAATGGGGAAGTGGGAATGGGGAAGAAGCAGATGTAGCGTTTAATAGGCAGTAAGGTGTCATTTAGATTTGATCTTTTGTTGAGAGATGAATGCACTCTCTTGATCCAAGTATGAGTCATCTCAATATTCAGGTGAGTTTTCAAAGAAGTTCAAGATCGTTAAGCGTGCTGTCGGATAGAACGGCGGGGTGACTCCGTGGGTAATGGGGTGCTACGTGGCGCTTCAAAGGACTTACGGTCTCGGTCCTCTTGCTGAGGGGTTGGTGGGCGTTTGCCAGCCTTGGAGACTCATCTCCAGGCAGGACGGAGCAAGCTCCCCAGTTCGTGCCGGTATTGTTCTTGGCCTAAGGGTGAAAAAATATATATATATAACTTAAGTCTTGGACATGTCTTCTAAGCACGAACAAGCATTCAAAGTTAAAAATTCACCATGACTTTGTATTTCCTTCCAGAAGTATGTAGGCATTGTTATCGCCGCGGTGTTTGGTGATAACCTATCAATCAGTGCAGTGTGCGCTTGCACATACTTCAAATACTTGACACATTAGTGGTGGCTGGTTGTGAGCAGTTTTTTTTTTTTTCTTTTGAATGCTGCAAACTTTGGGTTTTGGACAGGCATTCGGCTCTGGTACATTTTTGTGGGGTTGTAAAAAGGTGTGTTGTGTAAACCACAGCTGTGTGACTGAAGAGCTTCATTATAGTTGCTCTGTCATGAAAAATGTTTTTGCGTTTGAAAATCTCGAGATTGGGCAATAGTCTGCTATGGGAACTTGCATTTTGCAGGAAGAACACCGTTTCAAGTTGATGGCATGGTTTTGTGTATGGGGGCTTTTTTTAGGTAGATAATAAAATTATTTTTTTAATGGATTAATTTTAGTAGCTAGAGACCTCAACTAAAATTAGAGCCCTCTGTGCTAAAGGTGCGCAGATGTTTTTCTACCTTTTTTTTTTTTCTCCTTGGCTCTGTAGAAGGCTCCATATACTGGCTGATCCAGCAGGGCCCTCTCCCTGTGGAGGGTGATGAGGCAGCTGGAGGCAGCCTTTCTCCCTGGCACCCTGACGGACTCTGTGCACCGGCTGCTGATGCCCCATAAGCCGCACTGCGACCCACCTGCCCCCCAGGGCATCCCCCTCCTCCAGGGGGCTCTTTCCTTGAGCTCTAACTTTGCACGTGCGCTGGGTTTCTTGTTCGCCTGCTGGGAGACACATGCTTGTACTTACAAAGCCTGTATTTAGTTCAGAGTCCAAAACCCCAACCAACCTTTACAACATCTCGTAGAAGAAAAACATTGACCTTGATCCAACAAAACCCTTCATCTCATCCCCCCTCCCTCGGCAGGATGCGAGAGGCAGGGGAATGGAAGCACCTCCACGGCCTTTCTGCCTGGTGTGAAACGACGTGCTGGGGCGCAACCATGTGCCTTTCGGTTGTGTTTCTCCGCACAGGTTTCCTTCGCCTTGTTTTGAAGACCCAGGTTTGACACGTAGGCACCTAGTTCTTTCTCCCGGGGAAATGGGGCATCACGAGGGGCTGGGGCCCTTGCGCGGGTAGGGGGCAGGGGCGTTCAGCAGCATGGGTCAGGTGAAGGAGTAGCGGGGGACATCAACGTGAGCCTACGGGTGCTGTTCAGATGCCCAGTCGACTGGTGTTTCCACCAAACCATCCCTTATCTTTCCTTTTCAGGTCGAAAGTTTTGGAAAGAAGGGAGTCAAATTCAGTTATTTGCCTGGGAATTAGTCACTGTTTATCCAAGCTCCTGGAAAAGAGGCGTTCTTTACCCTGACGCTGAGGTGGTTTTATTTTCAGACAGTTACAAAACTTGCAGTATTACACTGAATGCTGTAGTTCCTTTAAAATATTATTTAGTATGTACTTTCCACTTTTCTCTTTCTAGGAAGGAGGTAAGCATTGATCCGTACTGACCGCAGACCTGCTTAAGCGGCCAGCCGTGCTCACGGTTTGTTTTCCACGGCAGCCTTCACCAGGGAAGGGATCCTGATGTTACCCAGGGGAGTGTTTTGATTCTGTCGCACGTCTGAGGCTGGATGTGGTTTTCCATCTCTCTGCTCTAGAAAGAGCATCCCAAAGGCCAGGCCAGCTCAGGCTGGCATGCCACAGCGGTGAGCAGAAACAGGAGGCACCCGAATGCCACCGTAAGTTTGAAACTTTCAGATTTCAAGCTTTTTTTTTTTTTTTTTTTCCCCAAAATAGGTGTTTTTTGCAAAGGTAGTGGAAAACCTAGTGTTCTGTAATAGAAAAAAATAAATCTTTCCTATAAAAGAAAAAGCTGACAAGCCAGTTTGGGTGTAAATCTTTGGTTTTTACTTGTACTACATAGAATGATATACACAATAAATGTAGGAGCATTGACAGCACTTTCTCCTATACGTTCCCTAGTTCATATTTTCGGGCATGCGCATTTCAGTTTCTAACTATCATCTACTGCAATACATAATTAAGACTATAAAGCACCCAGTAGTGGCTTCTGCGGGTTATGGCTCAGAAACATAAAATTTAACTCAGAGGAAAATGTCTGAGCTCTCAAAAAGAGGCTGTTTTCACATAGTGGTAGAAAACGAGAGAAATTTCAGCCTGAACAAGAAATCCTTCAGGCAGGATCAGGGGTGAGAATGCGAAAGGAATGGAGCTTACGTGCGATACTGAACAGTCTGGAGCTCCTGTGAGCTGACCGGGGCTTGGCGTTACTCACTGCCCTCCAAGCCTTTACTCAACGCCTTCAGAGCGAGCCGGTGACCCGTCCGACTGCTCATGACAGCGCGAGTTCGCTCCTGTAAATCTGTGGTTAGAACGAGCAGCTGGTAAATAAACACAGCCCTATAGCCTTGGTGTTGCGCTAAATGTGAAAAGGGGAAGAGACTTCACAGACTGTTCTGTTTAAAAAGAAACATTTCCTCGTACCTTAAATGTGAACGTCTTAAAACACCCCCGGCCGGCACAGGGCTGCGAGTTTTCGGCGGTGTGTGGATGTGGCTCTGGCAGCAGGATCTCCACCTGGTGCTGCTCTGCCATCCCGTCAGGCTCCCTCCAGGACCGACGGGAACAGCAGCGCTGCCAGCAGCCGGGCACGTACCTTACCCACGCCTCACACCTCAAAGCCCCCGGTGAAGTCAGCTTTGCACGTGTTGCCTGCCCTGGCAAGCTGGGTGCCGCGACCATCCCTCCCACCCCTCACCCCCAACTCAATTTCTGTTGGGTACTAGAGCTGCAGCCTGTCCAGCCCAAGCGTGGTGAGACCCCGACTCCTCTGGCAGGTCAACGGGGCTCCGACGCTGCAATTACAAGCTCTGTGGCTTGCTAAAGCCCATCAGCGTGTCCCTTGCCCGAGCTCTTCTTGAGGTGAATGGGCAGCAGGACCAGCCGCTGGCCCTAAGCCGGGCGCACCACGCAGAGTCCTTTCGCCCCACAGCCTGTTGGGGAGCACCAAACCCACGGAGGGGCCACCAGTGCCCCAACAGCCATGTCGCATTGGAGACTGGGAAGGGGAATGTGGGCACTGAGATCTGCTCGAGCAGGGATCAGGCAGGACCCAACACCTGCAGAGGGCATTGGAAGGTGTTAAGGTTTGAAAAGAGCTTTAGGAAGATTAGAAAGGTCTGGCTTTATGGCCCCTGGACACTATGTAGAGGTGAAGTGAGGACCGTAGCTTTGTTCTGCCATGCAGGCAGGCCCTTCACATTGGCCACAGGAGAGAAACCCGGCAGCCGTTTCTGTCCCGAGTGCTCCCTGGCTCTGAGGATCGCTGCTCTGAGCAGAAATCAGACCACGGCAGCACAGGTAAAGGATTTTATTATTTTTTATATATCCTCTTCATCTTGTGTGTTTGCATTTATTGATTTATTTGCAAACGTAGAGCAACTTATATACCTAACTTCTTTTTTTTTTTTTTTTCCCGGTCAAGGGTTAAATCTAAATACACAAGTGAAAGAACAACTTCCTTATTTGCTCAAGTCAGAAGCACGCTCCCAGCGTATTTCACAGCAGTGCACGGAGGCAGGGAAGGTGTAACGACACAGTCAGCTCTGCCGGATCCTCAGCCCCCATAAATCGGTCCTGGCCCCCTTTTCCCCCCCCGCACCGGAGGATCCCTGCTCCCTTTGCGAGACGAGGGGCATCGCGGGCCGTGCCCGGGTCTGAACGGCAGCCCACCAGCCGCAGCTGCTCTTTTGCGGGGCAGTGGGGTTGCTGCTGGGTCGGTGGTGATGGCCATGAGTCTCTTTTGGGGGTCAAGAGGCCGCTTTGCACTGTCCCAAGCTGGGTCGCAGGGACTGACCCCCTGCACGGCCGTGGGGTGTTTCAGGAGAGATCCTGAAGCATGTTTTCAGCTTTTCTTTCCCCTGGCAGCCATCCCACCCCCCAGCTCCCACCGTCAGCCCAAGCAAAGTCCCTGGGCGGCCTCGGGCTGTGCCAAAACATTGAGGCCGGCACCCACGGGGCCGTCGCACGGGATCGGGGACGGGATGGGGCAGGAAGCTTTCCCCAGTGCTGGGACAAGTGCCTGCAGGAGGGCGGTTGTGCCAGGGCGGATCGGAGAGTGAGGTGGGAGGCCGCCCGAGGCACGGACGAGACCCAAGATGTCCTCTGACAGCGTAAGGCAATATCCAGCGGTGGTGAGGAGGTGGCCGCAATTACGGGGCAGACGCAGGGCGAGGGATGGCACCAGGGAAGAGAAGGGGTGGGAAGGGAGGGCGCAGAGGGTGGGAGGCAGGTGGATGGATGGCCCTGCCGAGAAGGACCGGGAAAGCAAGTCCCCATCGGCAGGAGGAGGGACGTGGGCATGGTGACTAAACTTCTTGTAAAAGGGGGTGGAGAAAGGAAAGGGAGGGACAAGAAGAGGGGAAAAAAAAAAAAACCTGCATGTCAAGTCTGAGGAAATGCTGTGGGAACTACAGCCAGGCGCCTTTTTTTTTCTTTTTTTTTTTTTTTTTTTTCTGTCTTCTTCTTCTTCTCTCTTCTCCCCTTGTGTAGCTGAGAGGAAGGAAAGGAAGAAAGAGAAGTAACCAGCCCAAATGTGCCTCGCTCTGCTGCCGGGGCGCGGGGGCTTGACTGGAAGGATCTAGTTTCTCTTCGGCGGCAGGAAAAGGAGCCAGAGGAGGAGGCAGAGACGGACACCCAGACATGCCCGTCCCGTCAGGCTGCTGGCTCCTTCTCCTTTGCCTGGCTGCCGCTGGCAAACAGGTAAGGCTGCGCTGCCAGGGCTGAGCCGGAGGAGGGGAAAGGTGGGTGAGTTTCGTCGCTCGGAGGAGGAGGTGGCGAAGTCGGAGCCCGTGGCATCTTCCACCGCCGGCACTGGCAGAGCGGGGTTTAGCAGGACAGCTTCGCCCGCATTGTTTTGGGGTTTTTTTTTGGCCTTCTGGTTGTTTGCGTTTGTTTTTTCCCCCCCTGCAACTCACCCTGTCTCACAATCTTCTCTCGCTTCTTTAAAAATCAAAATAGCCCAAACCCAAAGCTCCAAAGGAAGCCAGAGGATCTGCAGGGAAAACAGCCTGGTCCTGCCCAGAGCAGGGTGTGAGAAACCAGAAAATATTTGCAGTGAGGTTGCCGAGGGATATAATTTGCATGTAGAGTAAAAATAAGGCAGACTCCACCCTACCGAACAGATTTATTCAAGAGAAGCGTGAGCACACTTGTCCCTCAGACGTGGGACGAGCGCGTATGGTCTTCGCAGCCCAGCTACAGCTTTTCAGCCCCCCACCGAGGGGTGCAGCCCCCCTCCTGCTCTCACTGCCCCACCACCCCGAATGTGGGCACCCCCTGATCGGCCCCGGGAGGTGGGTCGGCATTAGGACCCCAGGTCCACGGGTGGAAGATGGAGGCCCAGACCGGCTACGTGACTCCCTTGGAGGTTCACGTGCCACTCGTGACAGAGCCGGGAAGCAAAGCCCAATCCCAGGTCATCTGCCCCAAAAGGGCAGCCCTTTCCTCTCAGGGGGAAAGATCTGAGCGAGGTTTTGGCTCTGTGGTTGTTTGCAAACAGAGCGTGCTCTTTTTGCAGCTTCATGCGATGGCAGGTGGCTAATGGTCAGCGTGTTTTACGGCTGGGATCGTCTCTGGTCTTCCCCTGTTTTCAGAAAGACCATTTTCTACAGCCAGCTCTTGCTGAGCCTTGTGAATGGCGTACAGCAGTTAAAATTTGCAGAATCTTGCTTTGATTTTTCTAATTATACAGCTTAAAAATGATTCCTCTCCCTTCGGGTTATCTAGACTGTTCTAGACTGGCAGGCTGTTTGCAAGTCCCATGCTACAGGCACTTCTATTTTCTCCATTAATCGATGTTTGGCAGCCTCACTACCCTTTGTGTTTCTTTCACTTGAACTTCTAGTATTTCTCTGTGTCTCATTATTCTTGATTAGCTGTGTCATTTTAAGTGCTTCCCTCAACGTAGTGCTATAACTGGGCCATGGCTGGGTTTCCTGAGAGCAAGGTGCAGCTTCAAGAAACAAAAAAAAAAGATAAAAAAAAACCATAACAAAACAAAAAACCCTCTGCTGTCTACAGCTTGCAATTTAATGTCTGACCGCATAGTCCTGAGAGCCTTTCCTCTGGATCCCTGGTCCTAAATACGTTGCCTAAAACCACACAGGCCTTTTTTCCCCCGCTAAAACATATGTTTCATTCTGTCCACCCTCGCTCCTTAGGCTTCTCTTAAATTGCTGCTTTCCAGGTGTCCTCCATATGTATATGAATGAGCCGGCGTATTTCAGAAGTGATTTTTACATCATAGCCTTCGGATGGTTTGTCCCATTCCTCAGTATCCTCTGTATCTGTCTCTCTTTTTCCTGCCTTGGTGGTCAGGACTGTGGTGAATGCAGCATGACGAGCAGAGACCTCAGCGTTCTTTGTACCTTTACTTCAGCTCACTAACCATCACGTATTTGTTTCCTTCTGGAGCCATTTGGGTTTGGGGCAGTTGTTCCCTTTAGAATCTCCTCATTGCCTGGAACCTGCTCAACTCTTGACCAAACCTTGGAAATTCTGATTTCAATGCTGTGGCTCCGAGCATGTTTCGGGCACCCTGGTCTCTAGGAGCCAGGAGGAGCTCTTCATCATTTCTCACCTCTCAATGCATAGCCTTTCAGAGGATGCAGAACAGGGAACTTGTGTTTATTTGGGGCTGATGTGTAAAGTCTTTCCACTGCATTCAACATGTGCTTAATTCTGAGTCTGTAAGTGCTTGCACAGGGTGCAACTTTCCACAGCCCATGCCTTGGACGAGTAGCAGTACAAAATAGTAGGAGGCTCCAGGAAAGTAGTAGCGTAAGCTTACGTAGGAAAAGCCATGCTTTGTCAAAGAGCCAGTTAATCTAATATCCCATCTGCAGCCATGAGCAGGACCTGCAAGTCAAGAATGTGAAAGGAAGGCAAGCCCAGAGAGATGCTGTTCCCAGCCAGCCTTTTGGGTTCTTTACCTGACTGGTTTGAATGGTGATGTCTTATGAGAGTGCTGTTTTCTGATGGAACAAATTGTGACACTCGGTGTTGTAGGGCTGAAGTTCGTCTGATGCACTCGTGTTAGTTTAGGGTCAATAATACAGTGGGGTAGTGGTAGGGCAGTGATATTTGCAACATCTTTCCTGCAAAGGATGAGAAACGCTTGGAAATGTGAGTTAATGACTACTCATAATTCTGCTGAGAATAGACATGATCATCGTCATCATTTTCACCAAAGAGGAAACAGGAACAGAGAATTCGTGACTTGCTCTAGGTCACACACCGAGCGTGGAGCAGAACTGCTGGGAGCGGGGCTCGGCCCTCCTTGTCTTGTGCTTCAGCCACAAGATGATCTTTCCAAGTGATTCGTCCTGGGCGCCCGTCAGAGGACACGGTATTTTGCTTTCTGAGGCATGACCTGCTCAGCTTCTTTGTGCAGAATAGTCACATCCCTTTCCTTGCTTAACACCGGTGAAGAGCATAGATGTTTCTGTCAGATGGGAGTTAAAGCCTCCGAGAATGTGCATTTGCAAATATGCAATAAACCAGTTGCCTCTTTTAACGCCAAGGGCTCTTCTTCCCTCACGTGGCAACAGGATGGGTTCTTCCACTACTCCGTAATATTGACTTTATAGGGAAAGTTTGCTCACTGCAAGCATCTGGAATTCTTTGTAATACAGACAAATTTTGCCCCAAATATAGATTATCTTTTAACTTCCTAAAACACACAGTCTTTATGATGAGAGGGGGAAAAAAGAGCATTAAAACATCTCCATCATAGGCTCTCCCGGTCCAGTATTCCTGCTCTGATCAGGGCCAAAGGAATCATTCAGTAGAGCAAAACTTCTACAATATTTAATCTGAACTCCTGGATTTATTCTGTTGTTAACAGCATGGGTTTCAAAGTTACTGTCATTCAATTGTATCCCTTGTCAAAAAGCCCTTGCAGGAATGGTTCCTGCAAGGGAAACTGGAAAGTCTTTCATTGCTCTGCAGTTTCCCCCAGAACATGTGAAAAATCTTACAGCACCTCACATAAAAGGAATATAATGCATATAAAGCTGAACCAATCCACAACTTAAGAAACCTCTGCTGCTTCTCTTTTCATGTTAAGCATCATCCTCCTGATGTAATTTCTTCTTTGCCACAAATGGGACCAAAACAAACCTTCACCACATTTCGCAAGTCAGTAGAATTCAAAGCTTATCAGCCATCTCGAGGGTACTGACCGATGTCATTTATGGCACAGGGCTTTCTTCATGCTGTGCCGGCAGAAAAAAAAAAATGCAGGTAAAACAGAGAGCTTAACTGTGGCCCTAGGGATCTGTTCCTATTGCCTGCTACTGCCATCCCAAGTGCCCTCAAGCCCAGAAAAGTGGGATGTAATTTCGCCGCTCTACAAGAACCAGTCCGGGCGGTAAAAGGGATGTGTGCATAACTAAAGCGTAGAAAATCAGAAAAACCTCAAAGTGGTGCTCTCTGGCATTTATACCTTAACGCTGTTTAGAGGAATCATATTTGAATCACTTTGCTGTGTTTATGCATCTGTCCCTTGGACTTCAAGCAGTGGAAGACCCTGCTGTACTATGTACATGCGTAGATGCAACAAAAAGATAACCCCTGTAGCGAGGCTGACCTCCTCTTGCTCCTCCCTGCCAGCTTCCTCTCTGTGTGACCGGGTCTCCAGGAGGTGTTTGTGGTGACCAGAGCCAGCACGGTTCCTGCCACCGCGTGCTGTGACCGCAGGCTCCAGACCTCCTTCCGTCCCACGCCCCGTGCTGCAAGGGGCTGCTCTGCAGGGCGAAGGACACTTGGAGGGGACAGTTGCTTCAGATCCCGGTTTAGCTTACTGGGGGCGGGCACAGCGGGGAAGAGGGAAATGGAGATGGCTGGTTCATCATGTCCTCAGCTGCAGCCATGCTTCTAGCACAGGCTGCCCCCTTCCTTTCAATGGAAATTCAACTTTCCGGGTGGCGCTGGCTTCTGCTGCAGCTGCCCACCCTCTGGTTTAAGCGTGCATTGGTTGGCATTGCCTGCATGGAGAAGCAGCTGCCCTGAAAATGGTTTGTTATTACTGACGGAAAACGCAAAGGCAAATATTTGGGAGTTATAAGTGCAATATAAAACTTAAGTGCTGTTTAACCAGGTTGCACTATGGACTTGGGTAGGCCTCAGTCTGTATAACACAATAGCCTGCCTGCAAGAACTTGCCCCTTTTTATGACTTACTCTTCTTTGAAAATGGTCCAAAGTTCATGTAGGAGAGGAAAGGCTATTGTTGGACCTCCACGGGACGGAGCAGTGATGGCTGAACGTCGCAGGGTGGGCTGCAGGAGGGTCCTGCTCTGCAGGCTGTGCTGGCACCCAGGGCAACCTGCTGTCGTGTCTGCTCCGCAGCAGCAGGGTTTGGTGTGACGCTTCAGCTCTGGGGAAATGCAAGTTTCCTGATTTTTCTTTGTTTGTGTGTCACTGCAGCGTGCGGTCATATTCATGATGTGGTGCCTTGTGAAGGGCTCAGCACCGCACCAGAGGATCGACGCTGACTTACACGCAGCGTTCCAGGACATCCTGGTTTTTGTCCCATACCTATGCAGCCACCTGGCTGCTCTTTACAATGCTTCCCTGGGTTACCTTTTTTGTTTGCTTTTTCAGGGCGTGGGTTCTTTGGGCCAAGGGCTTGGTTTTCTTTGGTGTTTGTACTGCGCTTAGGATGTCGTGGCTGCAAACAAAGACAAAGAGTCATTAATCACCGCAAGATAAAGTCCTGTCCGTTTCCCACCGAAATCACAGGGAGGTCTACCCCCCAGGGCTGAGGAAGGGAGTAGATACGTCTCCCCAGCCGGCTGCTGTCACGCAGGCTGCAGCATCCAACCCTCACCCTTATTCTCCGGGTCCTCTTCTGCCCATGACCCCACTGGCATCCCCGTGGTGGAGGCACGTTCCCCATGCCGCTTGGCCAAATGTGTTGGTGGTGGCTCCTCGCTGCTTCCCTGCGATGTCCCTGTAGCGGCTGGGGCAGGGGCTGCGGCGGCGGAGGGCAGCGCAGCGGGCAGGCAGAGAGCCGGGACCCAGAGCTGCCCCTCAGCTCTGCAGAATCCGCTGGCTGCTCCTCTCTTAAAATCTAGATAAAAGATACCAGGAAAGGCTGTGTTCGGTAAAAGAGCCAAGCTGGCCGGTTTAATCCACCCTGTAAGAGCCAATTAGCCAAGGAGGGAGAAAAAAAAAATGAGGTCATTCACCCTCACCACTTTGTGGCTACTCCAAAAGAAAAAAAAGTATATAGGCTCTGTTCAAGAATGACAAAGAACAACATTTGTGACTGCAGATGGGTGTAGAATATATTTAGTCAGTGGTCAAAGTGGAGGGAAAAGAAAAAAAATCTTGTATGGAAAAAAAAATACTGTGAAGTTTTGTTAGGCAACCCATTAATCTGGAATACAGATAGGGAAAAATGCGCTACTAGGTTCATATGGAGTCCTAAAAATTGCTGACGTAGCATGCAAGGGAATCTATTTTGAGCATGTTATTTTGCCACAGCAAATAGTTTTGCCTTATGAGCATCATGTTCTTCAGTAACTTTTCATTGTTCAGTAGCAAGAACGATGAGATGATTCCTTAAATCTGCTCTCACAGGAAAAAAAATTCTCCCCTGCAATACCACATGTAGTAAAACAGGCTGCTTACGGAAACCACCCAAAGCCTGTTCAAATCAGGGAGGAATATTATCACGGACTTGACTGGCCCACGGTCCCCAGCAAGGCTGGTTCTTTGTGGGGACACCTAAAGAGGAAATGAACCAATTCTCATCCCAGTCCTGAGCCCTTCAATGCAGGCGATAATTGCTTCAAGCTGGAGAAGGTGCAGATCTGATCGTGCAATTCTTACTATAATTCACGCCGAGGCAGAATGGTCTGCAGGTGTTACGCACATCCCCTCTATGTGGCCATCATCCAAAGTAACGGCTACAGCCCTACCACTGCCCTTCGTGTTTCTGCCTGCAGAATATTCAGCATTTGTTTCATGTGCAATTCCAAAATCCATGAGAAGGAAGCCAAAGCAGAGCATCAGGCGGTGAAAGCAGGCTTCACCTCTTCTCTACGAGTTTTCTCTTTCTCCCTGACAGCTCAGCTAGCATTGCAAGGTCTTGCCTCATCCCATAAGAGATTAATAGCTTATGTTCCACTCTGGTGGCATGCTGGAAGGAACGGGTACATAAACATAGAGATTTTTGAGCATAGAAGGTTCCCACTGAACTCCTAATCTGGCATCCAGAAATAGCCCAGCCCAAGAAATCTCTCATGGTCATTTCTTCATTAAGACTCAACTTCAGTTGGTGAAACATAGAAAAATAATGTGCTGAACTAAAATGCAAGAGGAACGTGCTCCCCATAAATGATTGTGTCTTTTTATTATTATTTTAATTAAGCGTGAATGGGTGTAGAGTTACTCATGGCAAGCCATTGAGATTGTACCTGGAGCGGTGAGACTGCTAAGCTTTCCTATGGAGCGCTGCTATTGGACCTGTTTAATCTAGAAGAGATTTGCCTTGGCAGGCCTTTTCACAAGCACATCTAGCTATTGGCTTCGGTAATGTCATTATTTACAGGTTTTATTTCTGCTCATTATGGACTGTTGTCTTGCTGTCAAGCCTTTTTGTTGAATATTTTGTTTGATTGATTAGCTTTTGTGTCTTTACTCTCTGGTTCATCTTTAAAATATTCTCCCTAGTAGCTGTTAGCCTTTGAATTGCTGTGGCAGTGAGGACACGCAGGTTGAAGCATGAGGTTTCGCATCGAAGTGCAGGCAACGCGCAGATGCCACCGACCGCCCAGCTGGTGAAAATATTAGATATACCCTTCTGGCTGTTGTCTGAAGATGACTTTACCTCTGAATGACGGATGCTGAGCACGTGTTGGCGAGTTTTCAGTCCACAGAGGAAGGCTGGCTGATTCACACGTTGGGTGGGTAGCCATCCATCACCTGTGTCATCTCCCATCTGATATACCTGAGGTTCCTGTCTGCCTTACCCCCACCGCCCCGCTGCGAGAGTGGTCAGCGCGGCACTTCTCCTTCACGTAGCCTGACAGCTAGAAATAACTCTGGTGGGTTTGAGATTGATGAACGGTCCTTCCCGCTGGTGGAGCAGCACCAGTTGCTCAGATGTTTGCTTTTTGCTGCGTGCAAAAGCAGAGGGGCAAGGGGAATAGTCAGGACGAGGCTTTTACCGCCGTTTGCCCTCTTCCTGGCTGCAAGCTACACTTTTCTCTTCACCTCTTTATTATGGGTTTTATCCCTCGTGTTCTTTCTGGCCTCTTTAGGCATTCAGGCACTAGCAGGGTTTCAAGGACCTATTTTTAAGAGTGAAATGATATTTAGTTTTTAGCTGTTGCCATTTCCCGGCTATATTTTACCACGTGGTGGTAGTTCTGTGATGTGGTTTGCTGGTCACTGGAAAGTTGACATCGCCAAAAGCATTTCATTCACAATCTAAGATTTTCGTGATGAATTACAGACCTGCAAGCAAATAACTGGAATTGCAAAGCTGTGACTTGCATGCTGCTTTGATTGAAAATTTTTATCAACAGCAAAGACTGTCTATGAAGGAACTGTTGCATTCAGCATCCATGTGATGATGTTTAAGTCTTTAACATAAGACACCTCTTTCCCCTTATAAACTCACAGTTGTAAAAATTTCCAGAGTTGTTCATTGTGTGTGTTAGTATTATGTGCCTCGATAGAGTGCCTGGGAGCACCGGATGCAAAGCAGTGCCCATTGAGAGCCAGAATCTATTTTTATCCTTAAATAATTTTTTAGAGAAACCTTTGAAACTGGCAACGAGCTGAAGAAATCTGTTTTTTTGCTTAGCGATGCTGCTGACCCAAATCGGGTGGGAAGCTGGAGGGCTGTGGGCACACAGTCGGTGTGAGAGGAGAGGGAGTGACTCAGGAGGGATCTGAAGGAGAAGCATCAGCGGACGACTGCAGAGTCCATCCTAGCTGGATACCAGGGCGCTGTGCTTGCAGGGGCTACTTCAGATCAGGAGATGTTGGTCAAAGCTCAGTCCTCTTGATGAAGGCAAATAAAGCCCCAAATCCACAGAAATATGATAGTTCTACTGCAGGCAAGACTAAGGACCTCAAAAGCAAGTGGTGTGAATAAACTCAGTCTCTAAAGTACAAAGAACAAGTGGTGTGCAAAGCAGGACACACCGTAGTTGGCTCTCCCGTAGGTGCTTTTGGTTCTAAATGGAAAAAAAAATGTGCTTTGCTCAGTGAAATGATGACAGATGACTTGAATACACTCCAGAAACAACTACACTGAACAAGAAGGTCTCATCTTAAGATAGTTACCCCCTTGACGTGTCCCTTTACATCTCAATTTTTACAAAACTAAGATTATCGCTAATGAGCAATTCTCATTGAGGCCTCACTTTCTTGTTCAGAAGTGACATGGGAAAAGACTGTGGAAACCCCCGAGCTTGTTCTTCCAGATTTTTTCTTTTAAAGGAAAGAGGCCCGTGCAACTCTATCTTCTCTGAAATGTTTGTCTGAATATTCATCTAAGCGAGAAAGTAATTTTAGCATCCATGACACACAGCTTCTGCTGCCATCCGATTGCTCAACGGCACCAAGAATAAATATTTCCTTAAGCCTGAGGACAGGAATCTGAATGCTGCTGGTTCCTCCTTCAGAAGCACCTGTGTGTGTGTGTTTTTCAAGATCTGAGTAACACAGTGGAGCTTTGTAGCCCTGAGTCATCGAAGCTCTCCGACCCTGCAAGCACACTCTTGCTTGGCGTCCTTTTCAACAAATGGAGGAGGGGGGAAAAAAAAACACCAAAACTGAAAAGGCTCCCTGCAGCTTGACACTAAAACACGGTCCTCCTGCAAACCTTGACATAAGCACGCCTATTTTTCCAAAGTCAATGGCACTACTCATATGCTTAAAGGTAAGCAGGTATTGGCGTGCTTTGCCGAACTGAATCCACCAAGCCCGGAAGAAGTTTGTCTTTTTTGCCCCTGCATTCTTCCCCAGTCAGATATACTTGTTCTGATGTAATGTTAATCAAGCAGGAAAGCTGACTCTTTTTTAGGAACTGGTGCAAACTTGTGTGCTTCGCACACTTTTTAAGTAAGAAATTAAATTTACACGGGATACCTAGAACTCTTTGAAGCACTCATTTGCATGTGGTGGTGGGATTTAATGGACAGCTTCATCAACAGCGAGACTGTTAAAGGAATGACCAGGCTGGGTTTTGCCTTATTTAATCACTCAAGAGAAGGTTGACACCTTCACATCTCTAGATAAGAGCTCAGTGATGTCCAAATGACTCTGACCCACAGGCCAGCACCCGATGAGAGGAAGGATGTTCCAGGGGTTATGGGGCAAACTTGAGACTTGGGAGACTTGGTTTGGTTTCCTGTTACCTCTGTAAAGCCAGCCAGCCTCCGGGTGCGAGTTCCTCATCTGCAAAATGAATTGCACTTCCCCGTCTCAGAAGGACACTGTGGCGGGAATGCGCTGCTGATGGCGACGCGGCAGGTCATCGTGCTGCCAGCAGCCCCCACGGGAAGCTGATGTACAGTTTGACGATGATCCACATGCAGTCCCCTGGCAGAGGGTTAAACAAGGGATAACCCGACTTCAGCGGGGCTGTGCTAGTGATGGTTTTGTCAGTGTTACGTTGATGGTTGGACTCCATGATCTGAAAGGTCCCTTCCACGCTAGGCAATTCTATGAAGTTCAGCTCCCACCCTAAGAAAACCCCAAGTTGCTTTTGTTTCCCTTCCTGTCCTCCCTCCCCTCAGCTTTCATGCTCGGCAGGTCCAGCCAGTCCGTACCAGGCCAAAATCCTTGGCGAGGAGGCTGGGCTCGCGTCGGGGTTGGCAAATGGACACCGAGAGTCTTGTCTTTATGTCGTTGAGCATAGATCAAAGGAGGGAGCAGTGCAGCTCTGTGAATGCATTGGCTTGTGTGAAAAGGGGAAGGACACGGTCGCAGAAGAGACTACTTATTGACATAGAGTGTAGATTTATGGAGATGCAGCTGTGAGTATACCGTAACAATAGTCCTCTATACAATAAAGTAGGGAGGTACGAAACAATTTCCAAAAGGTGGCTGAGCTCTCGGAGAAAGAGGTGGCCTGCTTTCCTGGCCTCAGCACCAAGGGATTGCTACTTCTTCTGAGGCTGAGTTGTGATTCTCAGAAATTATTCCAGACTCTTTAGCTGAATGCTCTTTAGCAGATTTGCATATCCTTCCTTAAAAAGGATGACTTTGCCCTTGTTTGACACTTCAGTAATTTTTTAGTCTTTTCTTCTAAAGAGGAACTATCAAACTGGGGCAAACAAGGAAGAAGATGACATTCTGTGACAAAAAGCGAGTGACAGGTCCCGTTGTTGGTCTCATCGCTTTTGTTTCCTTTTTGGGTGGCTGGGAATAGGGAATCGGTCGCTCAAGACCTCCTTTCTGCCATGTGGTCCCGCAACGTTGCCTCACCCCCGTGCTCACCAGCTTAGTGTTCTAGCAGACGCCGCCTGAAGTGCTTGACAGAAACCGAGTTCCTTCGATTACAGGGGTGTTTGCAGTGTTTCCCCTGGGACACTGAGCGGTGCCACTGTTCAGCTGCCAGCCTGGCCCGGCTTTCCATTTCCTGGAACAACTCTCACCTCGCCAGCACTGATCTTTATCCTGTGCTTCTCCTGGGAGGTGCTGCGCAAGCACAAAATGCAATGTTTGTTCCAAAAAACGTATAATCTAATCACAAGAAAGGTACTGCTAATGAATGCAAAGAGAGAGACAAGGAAACGACGAGACAACAGAAGATTTCTTGCAAGACTAGACTCTTAAATTGACCTGGGATTGTTGTAATGATAAAAAATGGCTGTAAGTTGTTTATAACCTGCAA
Organism: Alca torda; assembly: GCA_008658365.1. NCBI lineage: Eukaryota > Metazoa > Chordata > Aves > Charadriiformes > Alcidae > Alca > Alca torda. The sequence goes on along the minus strand of CM018077.1, from coordinate 75,825,870 downwards.
AAATATAGAAAATCAAGACCTCTGACTTGAGGTACTTATTCTGTTCCAGACACAGCTAGAGCAGTTTTGATAAACAGGAGTCATGCACCAAGCCATGGCTCAAACTCCAAGCCAAAAGGTGGTGTTTTAAGGAAAATGTTTAAAATTTTATGGTACAAGACCCTTCCCAGCATTAGAAGAGGACAAGGTGCTTAGTGAAAAATATTTTCTATTTAAAGAGGTTGCTGTTGCTGGAACTAGAAAAGGAGGAAAGAGAAGTACAGACTTGGAGGAAACAAGGGGAGAACACTAAGCAGAGGAATGGAAACCAGTATCAGTAGGCACAGGGCCGTCATATGCTATTAGACAGCAAAAGTTCCCTTTAACCAGCAGCAGAAGCTTTATTGCAGCTTTCTCCGAGTAAATGAGATTTTAACAACTGTATACAGTGACAAAAGATTCCTTGCTATGGGCCAGATTTTGAATCACCTTACCTATTGCAAGATCAACAACTGGTTGTAAGGTGTTGAATTTGCCTGGAGGACCACTGCCAGGAGACTCCCGGGCAGCCAAAGCAGGGTCAGCGAGGGACTAGGCACGGTGCTTGGCTGGCCAGGATGGCCAGCACAAGCCATGCCCTGAAGCCCATCCGAGTGAGCCACGTGGGCTGGGCTTGCAGGTAGGACAGCCGAGAGCAGGGAGGCGATGAGAAGGGCCAAAAGAGCTGGAGCCAACACTGCTACCTGCTTTACGGATGTTCTCTCATGTAACAGTTTCAGGTGGTTTGTGTTGTTTGGTTTGGGTTTGGATCGCTTTCTCAGAAGCAAAAAGCTGTTGGCTTAATCGTATCAGCTCTCTGGATGGCTGCCTCAGTTCCATGAGACCATCTCTGCAGGACACAGTGGGAGCCATAAAAAGCTGCAGAATTAAAACCCAATATTTTCTGGGGCTAGCCAGGAGTGTCGTGTATCCCAGTGGGAAGCTGGGAACTTCTTCTTTTTCAGGCGTATAAATCGTTCACCTCACTTGTTTGCTTAACGCTATACATTACACCTGTCAGTTGCCTGGGCCTTGGTCTGAGGTCATATCTGTGGAAGAGACTGCAGAAGTATCTCTGTGCCAATTTTTTTTTCTTCACAATTGTTTTAAAGTCATAGATTTCAAATAACAGAGTACTGTAAGAAAAGGTTATATAGCAGGACAAAAGTTCATGACAAATTGCAAGATTGTGTTATTTATTTATCACCTGGCTGTATTACAAGTCCCTGTGTGTACAGCATCAAGTAGGTATTCTTAGCGTGTCTAAAAAGTGCCTTTGAAGTCATAAATGTTGGGTAATTTTTACTGCTTAGCTATCCGAGCTGCTGTACAGAAGAAAAGTTTTCCTCCTCTCTGCCCGCCCTGTGACTAGGTAGGTCTGAAGCTCTCCAGGTAGACTGGTTCTCATGTCCTCTCTCTCCTTCTCTGCTCCAGTTGTCACTACAAATCACTCCGCCGTGTGAAAGCGAACAACACTATGAATACTCTGGACGGTGCTGTACAAAGTGTGAGCCAGGTATGTGAGCGCTGGGCTATACCAGCTTCATAACTGAAAAGCTCATTAGAAACAGCTCTGCGGGTCACTAAGGCAGCTTGCTCTTGTGACTCTGCTAATCTATTGGCACGTCCCCTCGCAGCTGCATGATTTCAGGCTTACGAGTGCCTTCTAGGGCAGGAGTGGTCCTGCTGACCTCAGCAAAAGCCATAGCAGCTCTTTAGTTGGGATAGCACTTAACCACTGTGGGAGACAGAAAGCAGCTTGATTCTCGTGCACGTAGGTAGGGCCGCTCCCAGGCCACAAGCTTCGTGGACGTTTCAGTGCCACACCAAATGGGGTCCAGGCTGAGGAACTGAAAAGGTGGCAGGAAGAAATGATTGTCCACAGCAGTGTTAGCCCAACCTGTTATTTTCGCTAAGCTCCTTGGACAGCTGGTGTGCAACTTGCAAACCACCTACTTGTCCTTCTCTCACTCACAGGAAAGTATATGTCTGCTAGATGCACTGGTACTTCTGATAGCGTGTGCCAGCCGTGTGGCCCAAATGAGTATATGGATGCCTGGAATGAAGAAGATAAATGCTTACTACATAAAATATGTGATCAAGGTGAGCTGTTGGTGCTGAAGGACCTTTTAATCCAAACTAGTGAAGCACAGAGGTGGGAAAGTGGGTCTAGGGAAGTTGCTTTGTCCAGGTACACAAGACCGGAAGAGCCTGGTGGAGAGGGAGGTCCCCAGGCAGCAGAGATTCTGTGCTGTGCTGAGCACCACGACCATAGTCTCCGTAGCGCTGATAATGAGTTTCTTCACTGGGGCCATTCACTCCTGTGAGTTGATCTTAAAGGTTAATTAAACCTTTTTTTTTGCCCAGCGTACTGTGCGTTCAATTCCCCTAACGCATTTGTCTCACCCTTGCAAAAGCTCTGTTTATTTTCTACAGCAGCTACATGGAAAAGTACTTCTGAGGCGTGCAATCAGTGAGGAGCCCCGTGCTGATCAAGGGTCTCCCATGCTTCTTGAAAGATAACATTTCCTCTAACGTGAATGGTTTTGCATCTGGTATTCAAGCAAAGCAAATAGGTAGAACAGGAGGGTCATAAACTTGAGGCTTATTATCAGAGAGATTTTTACTCCCACCTGCTTTCTCTTTTAGGGAAAGCTTTGAGAGAAGTGAACCCAGGGAACAGCACGTTCCAGCGGCAGTGTGCTTGTACAATGGGCTACCACTGGAATGAAGACTGCGACTGCTGTCAGAGAAATACCATATGTGCTCCAGGATTTGGAGCTGAGCATCCTGGTAAGATACAGAAAGGGGACGTATGAAGTGAAATGTCCGTCTCAGGCCCACAGGGTGGCATCGCGTGGGTTGTGACGTTAGAGAGGATAATTTAGACTCTCAGATGTCTGTCAACAGAAGATGCATATCTGAGTTATCATTGCTACTGCATATAACCCTCCTCGACTATATGCATTTGAAGGCTTCTGCCTCTAGCTTAAATAATGTCTTGGATCAAGTGATTTTTGCAAGATACCACATGAACATGGCAATAGTCACACGGTGTTAAGTGCATTTCTAATGTTTGCTGAGGTGTCCAGCTGTGAGTCACTAGGTCGTGCATTGCTCCGGTATTCAGAGAAGCAGTCCATTGGGGATGGTTCCTGAGGTCGGATTTGAAATCAGTTTTTGTCCAGTAATGTTGCTTTGACATTTTATAATGTTATAAGCAAGTTAAAAGTGATTAGCACCTTTCAGGTAGCGCAAGTATTCTGCTTTAGATGACTCATAATGCAAAGATTTATTACGGACATTTAATTTAGTCTTAAGTCTGATCAAAACCAAAATGGCAGTGTTTTGTGCGTGGAAAATAGAGACAGTCAAACTCAGAGTAGTAATGAACACTGGGAACAGTTGTGCCAAGCATGAGGAAACCCAAATAAGCAGCACATAATAGAGTATGAAAGGAGGATGAAATGCTGCGTGAGCCTGCAGCACAGTGGTGCTGTTTTTTCTCCAGTCTAGCAGATCCTGATACGGCATTGTGTTTACTGTGGCTTCATCATAGAAGTGACAATACCTGTTAGCATCACTGTCTGTGGCATAGCATCGAGGAAGTTAATGGAAGGGGAAGGATATAATAGCTGTGTGTTATTTTACAATAACTGCAAATGGCTCCTGGTCATTTCTCATTTTGATCCTGTAGAGAGGTGCTCAGGTGAGACAAGCATACTTTTTCCTGCTTACATGCGACTGTCATTGCTGCTCTAATGTAGGCTAAGATCCTTCTCTCTTCAGGGAAGCTTTCAGAGGAGTTGTGGGGGGTGGTGGTGTGTGGACCGGGAGGATGGGGAGCACAGTCACCTTCCCCTCACCTGAAAGGAACTCAAAAGTGAAGTTTTATTTCCTTTACTACACGCAGTGCAACAAGACAAGGACACGATATGTGCACCATGTCCCAGAGGCTACTTCTCAAAGGTCGCTTCATCCACCGACAAATGTAAATCCTGGACCAAGTAAGTCCCCGTATCTTGTAAAAGGACCACGACAGCCAGAAGGTTGGGAGAAGCTTGGGCGAAAGCATTTTTCAGCAGGGTGTTTCAGGCTGTCTGCAGAGCGCACAGAGCATCTCTGTTGGCTATGCAGGGATAAAGTCACTCTCGCACTGAGGCTGGAATTCTCCTTGGGGGGGAGCAAGAGAGAGCAGTAACAACAGAACTGAGCTAACGCAGCTGAAAATAAAGAAGGTATCTGAGCTTCTTAAGGGTGGGTATCCTTCTTAAGGATAAATGTTGTATGTTACAACAGAAAGTACTGCTCTGCATAAGTGTAGGAGACAAACCAAGCTCCCTCTTTGAGAACCTAGCCTCTTTGTCTTTCTTTTTCAGCTGTACAGCTCTAGGAATGGCAGAAATAGTGCCTGGGACTGACAAGTCAGATGCAGTCTGCGCAGAACAGAAGATGCCTGAACCATCGGAAGATGGTATATGTCCTTGTACAGATTATCTGTTAGAAAGTACCGGGGAGGAGGAGGGATGTGTTTCCTAGGAGTCTTGGCTGACTTAAAACCCCATTTGCATTGTGGATGACTCTAAGGGGAGCAGCTGTAGACCAAGACAGCGCTCTTGGAAAATCCCAATTTTAAAGATTACTTTAAGCCTGGCAGCTCTAGGGCCGATGGCCACTGCTAAGCAGAGCTTTTATACCTCCCACTGCAACTGCATGGCGAGCAGTGCTGTTGTTATACTTGTGACCCCCACCACATTTACAGCTCTCTCTTTTTTTCAGCCTGCTAATTTCCATACACACATTATCTGTACAAGCTACCAGCTTCTCTCCATGCTCCTCTTATAGCAATGGATACAGTCTCAGCTGAATGTAGCTCTTCTTTCTTGCCCACTGCCCATTTCCTTCTCCAGTGTGGATATGGTACCAGGGAGGCTGCTTGCCTGTCATGCAGTGATCCTTCATAACCTGAGATAAAGGACAAATTTTGCCATCTGAATTCTATAATCTCCATGAGATGTATGCCCTCTGTCCCCTGAGGGAGAGCAAGCACAGCCCATGGGCTGCTAGCACATTGCAAGGGAACTTTCAGAGGAGCATGACTGGATCACACCCCTCTGAGACACCAAGACTCTGTTTTTTATGGAGATGACTTGGTACCAGGTACCTTCAGTAAGGCTGCTTGTCACTCTAGCATGAGTGCTAGGGCTGTTGTCCTTATTACAGAAACTGAAAATCAAATAGGTAGGAAGAAAACCCCTCTCCTCTCAAAAAGCAGGTAAAATGAGCAAGGATTTTCATACTGCTGAGTGCAAGCTGCATGTTGACAGCACTATCTTTTTCACAACCTGCAGGAACAAACAGGATCTTATACGTGTTGATTGCGATCTTGTTTTTTGTGGCACTAATTGGCATTGTCGTCTTCATCATATACTACAAGAATAAGGGAAAAAAGCTGACAGGTATGTGATAGCTAATGATATTCATGAATGTGACAACTGCGTGGCTGGCTGCGCACTCTGATTTTACGGATAACTACCAGGTTAAGAAACTCAGGAGTTATTCTGGAAGTTCTGTGATATGCCAATGTCTGTCTGTATGGATATACTTTAATGAGCGCAAATCCAGGCTTCAAATTCCTTTCCTCTAGGCAGGGAGCGTATTACACATGCATAATGCATATTGCTCGGTATCCTCCTGCAGCCCTGACCGTGGGGTGACCACCTTCGCGGCAGACGTAACCATTGTGTGGATGAAGGAAGGCTGGTGCTGAGGGCTTTGATAGCAGCACAGCCGCTCTGCACCATGTGGCACAGCAGATCCTACAGCCAGGGGGAAGCAGGAAAAGACACAGGGGGCTTTTACCACCTCCTGTCTCCTTTTCCCTTCTTCCCCTGAAACCTGCTAAAATATGGATGGGTTAAAATATGGATATCAAGACAAAAGCCTGATGTGTTTTTGAAAATGTGATGGATGCAATGTTTTTAGCTGAAGGCCAAAGTTCTGATGAGGTACAGAAGAAATACCAGAAGGAACAGAATAAATAATAAAAGTAGAAAAATAGAAAAATCCTAGCAAAGGCATACTGGATAACAGTGGGGCATTGAATATATTATAAATGTGATGGAAATACCTCCAATAGTTACTCAACTCTGTGTTAAGTCCTGGATCTCCTTAGTTAAGGACATACTCCTATTGTTCTGTTCATTTTTTATTTTCTCCCCTTATACACGGAAAGCTTTTTCTAGTGTAGTTTTTCCATCATCTCCTTTCCCAAGCCCTAGCAACTCATGAAATGTTTTGGGAGCAGTGGAAGGGAAGACAGCAACCTTTTCTTGTAAAGTATATTTCAGCTTGTGTTTTAGAAGTAGGCTGCCTCTGCCACACTAAACGCGGGTTGTGCTAAATCTGGAATTCCTGGGATGGGCTGGAGGAAATGGTGACTCTCCTTGCAAACCAAATACTTACGATGCAAAGCAGGTTTGGCGGGGGGATGCTCATTATTTGACATTTCTATTGCCCTGCTGCTCTGCAGTGACAGTCCTTCATTGCCTTTGCGTGGTAAATCCTGCTAACTGGAGCCCCTGAGACTTGCAGGCTCAGGAGGAAGCTCTGCCTGCTTGGGCACTGATGGTAAATGTGCAGACTTAACGTCAGAGGAACAGAGTCATTGCTGGGAATGGCAGTGGCTACATAGCTGATCTATCTTCAGACATACAAAACCAGCACAAGCTCCAAACGTATACTACTAGACCTGGGTCCTACTAAATCTCCTGAAAGTATAAAGAGAAAACAAGAAGAGTTGCTAACTCTATTAAAAGTTTCAGTCTTTACCATGAAGCATTGTTGGACTTAAAGCTTTTACTTGGGAGATACTCCAATTAAGTGAATTTCCCCACTAAGCACACCCTGATGAAGTGGAATACGCTGTACTTGAGCGTGCCATCCTGTGGTTTCAGCAGCTTACCCTCTTCTCTCCAGGCTCCTCACTCCTGTCTGAGAATGGTCTTTGGGCCATCCATGTGACTTCTCTTGAAATAGACTGTCCGGCTGCAAGCGGGTCGGTATCGGGCCAGTCATAGCTTGGTGTGACAAATGACCAGGAAAGAAACCCCATTTGATGTGGAACACAGTTTAACCGTGATCTATTTTAGGAGCCTGGAAACATTTGTTCCATAGAAATATATCCCTGTTCCAGTTACAATGAATCCTCAGCTGGACTGACGCAGGGACACTTGAACAGTCAGTAAAAACAGTCTTACTGGTTTTCATTTAATATGATATTGCGGGTTGTAAATGACTGTGGGTGTTTAGGTCTGTGGCTAACTTCAAGGCCTGCTATACATTACAGCTAGTCTTTTTTGTTTTCCCTACAGCAGATCTCCAGAATTGGGCTAACGAAGTGTGCAGCCAAATAAAAGGAACAAAGGTAAAGTCAAAGATGTTAACATTTTCTCTCTGTCTTATGTTTTCCTCGTGGCATTCCTGACACCCCTCCTGAAGCAGACTTCACATGAATGTTTGGCTGGAAAGCAAGTTTTAAGTTCCTCAGAAAATGCTCACAGCTTTGGCTTTTTCAGTCTGGTTTTCTGTAAATGTGAGGCATATGAAATCACCGCGCTCAAATAGTTTCTGAACCTGCTCTCTGGTTTCAGCCAGTTTTAACAGTGGTAAAAGTCTCTGTGATGATTAAATATTTATGAGGAGAAAGTTAAACATGAGCCCACCATTTGCTGAACGCTTGAGACTCTGCCTAGGAGACAGCCCTTCTAAATCCTAAGAGCAGGGAAAGCTTCAGTTGAGTTTGCACCTTTTACATACCAGAGTCCTCACAGGGGAGAAACATGGATTTGGGGCAACACCAAGAATGCCAGACATGCAAGGCATTAAGCACAGAGCCATCAGATGAAGAAAGTGGCTGTGACACCCCTTAATGCTAACGCTCACGGAAATCCCTCTTGTCCATTCAGCTGTGAAAAAAGTAAGGCCTTTCAAGAAGTTTTGCTCCAGAATGGCCCTGGATCCCATGCTCAAAACACTCAGATGGGGGCACAGGTTCAAGTTCATGTGCACTGCCTGCTTCACACCATGGATGTGGACTGAGATGTCCCAGGTGCATGTTGTCCTCACCACCCCATCTAGGAGCTCTGTCTAGCTTAGCTGTCAGAAGACTCAAAGACAAAAAAAAAAAACCAAACCCCCAAACCCACCTTTTTGCGCAGGCAGTTCCTCTTTTGTCTCATAAGTGTTCATGCAACCTCCTGCATTGGCAGCTGCTCAAATCGTCCGGGACAGAGGAGTGAATCAACAGCAATTAGTGGCTGGCAGCGTTTTCACTCTCTCCTCCATCCGGGAAGATCTGAACAGACACCAGAAATGAAAGGTAGCGGTTCCCAAATACCCATCATTACAGCACAAACTGCATGAACTGAAGGGAACCCTTGAAGTATTTCCCACCCCTTTTTTGTGGAGCTGCAACCAAAACTGTTACTTTCCTTTGACAAGTACTGGCAACATGACATCATGGGCCCTTGCGTTTGCTGTCCTAACATTTTCCAGGTTAAAGCAACCTTGCCTGTGTGACTAGTTTTTTTTCCACCTTGTCTTGGGTCCTCTGAATCAACTCAGTTGCTTTCTTTGATCATTACTGATAATAAAGATTCTGCTCCCAGTAAGGCCTTCACAGATCAACAGCCCTGCAGACACATAGATGATTCGGGGGGTTTCAAACGTTATAAGCAGTTAGGTAGGTCATACTGATGGATGGTCCATAACGAACAGCAGAATCTATCAACTCTTGTAGATTTATTAACTCTCCACTGCCTTCTTAAGAACTAGGAATAGTCATCTCCCGAAATTAAATGTTATTGCCCCCCAGGCCACCAGATATTTTTCTCTAAACACCTGCTGAGCCCAGCATCATTGGTCACCGTTTCACAGCAGAACAAAATTATACTTCAAGACTCAAATATGCTGTAAATGTGCTGCTCAACCTCAGCAGCTCCACACCAAGGAAGCACTTGAGATCTTCCTGTTCCTTCTTTATTTAGAAAATAACCTTCTGCTGATCTATTCATTAAACACGGGTTTATTTTGAATTTCTTTCAGGAGACCCACAGAGATGGATTTGTTACTGTGAACATCACAAACACTCCTGTCCCCCAGACCTCTGAAGGCGTGTGTCTTCTGGGCCCTGCTGGCTCTCCTGCCCCTGGAAACCCGTGCGGCACCAGCGGCCACAGTCCTTGCAGGAATGGGAGTCCCAGCATGGCGCCGTGCGAGGTGGGAGGGAGCCTCCAAGAGTCTTCTGTGGTAACTGAGACTGATGATGACCATTTCCCACCAGTTCCCACGGAAGATGAATACACGGATAAGGATCTCAATACCACTGATTATTTATCTTTACTGAGTCGGACTGCCAGTAAAACCGTGTCGTCATTTTCAGAACCAATGGAGGCAGGGGAGAACGACAGCTTAAATCAGTACTTCTCAGGCGTTGGGAGCACAGAGGACGTATCAGTCTCTCAAAGCTCTCACCCTTCCTCTAACACAGATGGGGCACACATTGCCACGGACAAACTTCTTCAGAAATCTTGCCAACAAGCCCACAGTTGCCTGAAGGAAACGGGCAACAAAGACACAGATCATTTTGCAACAAACTCAGAGAAGATCTGTGTGAGGTGTGGCATTTCATACAGGGAATCTCCCAGAAAGTGGAGCAAACCCTGTTGTGCTGTGGCTGACAGTGCCTCCACCTCCCCAGAGACTGGATCCTATGCACAGTGCACCTGTGGCTTGAATTGTCTCTCTGCTGGTCAGAGCACTCTCGCAAGTGATCGTGGTATGGAAGGTGCATCTTCAGATAGTACCAACGTGAAGTACCAGAGCACAAACAGAAGCACTTCAGGGAAAAACAGCAGCACTTCAGACCTCCCTCCAGCATCTGGTAAGCCCATTAGGCTTGACCTGTACACAGTTGCAGAGAATTATTATCTGTGCTAGCTCAGTATTATTCAGAGGGTCTGATTTAGGAGAAGGAGAGAACAATGAAATTATGCCTCTTTCACTTAATTGCCCTGAAACTAATCTGAAAAACAGAACTGAAGTAGTAAGGCCATTTGGTCTGTAGTGAATTCTGCAAATAATACGAGCGCTGTGAGGGACCGCTGTCCTGCTCCAATCTAACCAGCAACGCAGAACCCATCTTCTGGCTGTCACTGCAAAGGCCAGGCAGTTCTGTTACTGAAGTATTTTGGTGATAGCAGGTGTGTGTATTGCAGAAAACTTCGAAGGAGGAGGGTATAGGGACCTAGAGGCTGAGTCAAGAAAGGCTGCGTAACGCTCAGACAGACAATTTTCCACTCAACAGTCTGCACACCCATTTTTGCCATTAGGTTTAAATCCAGTTACAATTATATGGCGGTCAGTGAAACTCCATCTGGAGCTGTAACCTGGTGGCCACGATTGGATCTAAGAGATTATGTTCAATTTTCTGCTTTTAGCTCTTTCTCTTTGTTTTAATTTGCTGGAATATAACCATTCACCTAAAAATAATTTCACGCAGACATCGTTTCTCCATATGCAAGCCCTCTGTCCCCTAAACAACTCTGGAACACTGTCGCCAATTTACTAGTTGACTACCAATTTACTAATTGAGTAAATATATCAAAATTGTCAAATGAAAGCAGGGGAAAAAAAATCACTGAAGCAAAACTAGCAGAAGGGAAGTTATGAGCCTTTTCTGGATAAAACCTTCCTCCCTGAGACTTTTTTTCAATATAAAAGTCTGCAATCTGCCCGTCATGTGTTATTAGTCATTTTAGATTACAATCTCTTAAAGTCAGATGCTCTATTTTCATTTATGTCAATGCACTGCCAACTGTAATGAGACCTTAGTTTTGACTGGGACATAAGTATTACTGTGATACACACAGCAGTCGTAAGCAGTTGCCCTTCTTGAAAACCATGTTGTGCCTTAGAGTTTCTTACGGAGACATTCTTGTCAGTTTGCCCAAAAGCAACTCTTTTGAAGGCCCTTCCCCTCTCAACATGCGTACTATGTGGGAATCTGAAAGCGTGCAGCGTTCATCTTTCTAAGAGCAGATACTCTTTCATCTGCTTCAGTTTCCTGACACAGTTTCACTGCCTGGTCTGTACAAAATTCAGCAGTAGTAAAGAGAACGTAGATTATCTTTTTTCTTGTTGTTGGAAGGTGACTGTGAGGTACAACTGAAAGTCAAGTCATATTTGGCACTGCAGAAGTACTGCTTTTCTTTCTAAATCTGATGTGAAGAGGAAGACAAAATATTAAGGAACAAAAGGGCAAACAGGAGAGCTTGGATTTAAGCGATGTGCTCAGAAGTGCCATCTTAGATCTGCAGCACAATTCTTTATATGCGATTTTAATTGCGTCTGTGCCTTTGGGTATGTACATGCTACAGTGCCATCTGGTGAAACCTGAGCACAGATACAGCGTTCCTAATTTCTCATTTCTTAGGCAGGACTGCCGGCAGGTACTGACTGAGCTGTGGGCAGTATGAGAGTGTGGGTTAGTTAATCTGTAGGTAACGGCTTGCTGCAGAGGGCTTTTTCTGTCCACAGAATGGCGGTGCCCCACTGGCCAACACCTGGTTGCACAAGGAGGGGGACAGGGTTTAGCCATAGCTTCCACACTGAAGCACCTCGGCCATGCTGGGGCTGTACATGAAGCTGCAACAGCATCGGTCATTTTGCTGGGCCTTGTGAAATGCCCAGGTGGAATAAATGTGCATGCAGAATAACTTTCTGTAAAGCTTCTCAAAGCAACTGAAGCCACCAGGCTTTGCATGCAGTAATGCTAAGATAGAACAGTACAAAAGAGGGTGGGTGAAAAATGGAAGAAAAAGGACATGGGTAATTCCATGAAGTTTTGGTTTTGGTTCCCTAACACTCACAGTGACAACAGAAACTGCAAACTCTGTCCCTCCCATGAAACAACTTTAGAGGACCAAAGTAAACCTCTCGACAAGTGCCACTTACAGGGGTCACCACTAGAGATGGAGGTAAGCCTTCAAGCGCTCTTTCAAACCCCCCAAGCCTGGAGGCAGTCAGAAGATGAAGCGTCGGTTCATAACCACCTCAGGTCTTCTGTAGGGCTGCAGCATAAAGCACGAGTGCAGGAAGACTTAGGTGACTCACCATCAGGAATGGTTTTGCAGAGCCTTTCACTTCCATATCCCAAACCAGCCCACTTCAGCAGCGACAAACAGTTCTTACCACCTAAAGGCCATTAGATGGCTCAGAGAAAATTAATCACCTGCATTGTTCCAGTTCTTAGTGGATAATTACCACAAAAATTAATCTGTTGTTGTATCATTAATATCATCAGGTAGTCTGAAGAGATCAAAAGGCTGAAATGTTGCAGAGAAGGTTGCCTTCGCTTTTCCTCTGAAGTTGTCTCTTATACTTTCTAGGTTGGAAGCACATCTCTTAGTGCAGTCCAGGAAGCTCTTGTGTCCACTTTCTGTGCTTTTAGGCGTCAAATACCCTTTTGTTTCAGCACTGAGTCTTCACAAAGCAGCGAGGATTTGCCAGATGCATTCAACTAAACATTATAAATGTGTTAATCTGCTTTTTTTTTTTCTTTCCCCTCACCGCTGTCACATATATTTCTTAATTCTTGATCTTGCACCGAGCACTGGTAAACTTTTCCACAGTACCTTTTGCGAGTGACAGGCAATCTGTATAAAAGCAAACAGTTATTTTTGTACTCCCATTATGCCTAACAGTTGTGTTGATGGCAAACAGCTGAACCGAATCGAACACAGGGGAAGCAACTGCAGGGAAAAAACTCCCACAGCGAAAACTTTTATTGACACCTCATGTTAATCAACAACATTTGGAAAGAAAGCAGAGAGCTAGCAGTGCAGCGGTTTAGCTCAAATAAATAGGATTGCTTGAGGGGGGCTGTTAGAGAGATGCTTGAGCACTACCCAGACTCGGTTGTGAGCAGGCACAGGTCCTAACGTGGCACAGCTGGAGCCCGGTGTCCATTGCTGATGTGCAAACATCACCCGTAGCTGCTAGAAAAACAACATTTCTGTGGGCTGGGCCATGCTTGGCTACAATGAAAATGGGAACATCTCAAGTGTTGAGGAATGTAATGAGGAAAGACACAAAATGTCTGAAAGGTGTCGTATCAGTCCACAAGTAATGATTAAGTAAAGCACAGCAGGGGGAACATTTCTTAGGAAGAGTTTTCATAGGCTAGGAAGATATCTTTTTTTTTTTTCTTTTTACTTGGTTGCTTCAGTTTGTTTAATTTTCAAACTTTAACAAGTTTGTTAGTTTGTTGTTGAAAGTTTGCTCTTGGTTATTTTCTTTCTGCTCTGAGGGAAGTTTGTTAATTCCCAGGGCCTGGTCCTGCTGTCACATGGGTCAGTGACATAGTCCTTGAATGGAAGAAAGATTGAATTTATACTGAAAAATCTCTAACTGCAGGCAGACTGACTCAAACCGTAACTCCGTTAGGTTGCTATAATATAGACTCTGTCTCTTCACTGGAGTCAGTGTATATCCAGGTAAATCCATGAGGGCACTAGGTGAGTACCGGAGTGTACCTGCATGGAGGATCAGGACAATATAAGATAATTGTATAAGCTCTGTGTCATTTGGACACTGTGTGACTGTATGGTCTGATGTTAAGTCTTTCAGTATTTATTCAATAAGGCTGCTACCTATCCGACACGGCAGGATTGCTTGTTTACCAAAGGGGGAAAAAAACAACCCAATGTGATGCCTGTGACTCCAACAAAAAAAAATTGAAAGATCTCATAATTAGAAATAATGACCATTTTCTCACAAACTGTGGGCAGAAGCAGTTTGGATGCAGCTTGTGCGTTGGGCAGCACGGGGAGCATGGGATGGCGGCACTCTCTCTTGCTTCCCAGAGCACGATTGAGAGGGAAAATGTTTCCCAGCCTCCCAGACAGGCTCCCTATAGATGACAGGCTTCATCCCGAGGAGGCAAAAATGGAAATAATGAAAAAGTCCAGTGGAAGGCATTGATTATGAGAGCATCCTCCTGTCACAGGGGAAAAAAATAATGGAACAAGAGTAAAGCCGCCACAGCGGATTAAGTTCACTGCACTGTGCGTCCATCTCGTGAGGGGAAAATATTAATCTTGTGTGTCTTCTTTTCTCCCCACTCCTTCCCCAGGAAATGTGACTGGAAACAGTAACTCCACCTTTATCTCAAGCGGACAAGTAATGAATTTCAAGGGCGACATCATTGTTGTCTACCTTAGCCAGAACTCCCAGGAGGGGGCTACGGCGGCGGGGCCGAGCGAGGAGAACGTGGGCAGCCCCGTGCAGGAGGAGAACCTCAGCCGCTGCGAGACGTTCGCCGGCAATGCCCAGCACTACAAGGAGAAATGTGCCGAGCTGCAGGGCCCCGGCCCGGGGAGCGGGGGGACACGACGGACCACTGGCCAGCTGGCCCAGGAGCTGGGGCCGTCCCGCCATGGCCAGGCCTCGCAGCCCGTGCAGGAGGAGGGGAGGCTGGGACACTTCTCGGAGAAGGTGTTGAACTGAGGCAGGGCGGTGTCCTTGCTGTGGGCCGGGGCTGCCGACATCCCGGGTGTCATGACAGATTCGGAGACTGTTGCTGCTCCTGGTGTCTCCTGGGAAGTTTTACAGCTGGAACGGACCCTTGTGGCACAGGTGGTGGTGGTGCTCCTGCCGAGGAGGTTGCCGCTGGGTGTGCTGCCCCATCGCAGCAGCTGTGGCAGGGCTCTGTCCTCTCCCTCACAGGGCGGCGGGCTCCCCGACTGGTCCCAGCTCCCTGGCACCTCTTCCCCAGCAAGCGGCAAAAGGAGAGGGCTGAGGAGATCCTTCAGGCGCACAGGGACTTGGCAAGGAGGAGGGCAGCGTTGGTGGCCGGGGGTGCGGGGCGCTCCCGGAGAGATGACATGGCGGAGGGCTGCACTGAAAGGGGCCCCCCAGCTCCGCCTTGGGGTGATCTTTTTGCGACTAAGCTGCACCCATTTTGCTGGGTCTTGGGCCTGCCCAGTGCCTCTGGTGGTGAAGGAAGCGACAGCCACGTCTGCTGCTGAGCCTAGTGCCACTGCCAACCTTTGCCTCCCCGTGGGGATGAGGAAGGTGGTGTCAGCCCTTCCCATCTCTCCCCAAACCAGTGCCAAGTAGGTGTAGCACTGCCCCAAGTCCATGGCAACAGGGAAAATAGAGCTGATACGCCTTACAAGCATATCAGATTAATCCTGAACAAAGAGCATTTATGGTTTTGGACCCTAATTCACCTCTGCCTTATTGCACTTTGCCGGAGGAATTCACACCCCTGAGGATGAGTGACGTGTGCCCGGCATGAATAACGTCACTGAAGTTTAAGACGTAGAGCTGCTAGTGGATGGAGGAAGGGTCTACAATAACCAGCTGTGGATGCTTCCTGAGTGACAGGAGAGGGAGGGATTACCCAAAGATGGAGAATTTGGTCAGGGTCAAACACATGTTCCTTCACCTGCCCAAACAATCTTGTCATTTGCTCTGATATTTTCATTAGTAAGCAGAGCTTTACTTAGGTAGTATGAAGCTATTTCCAGAGCTCAGCCTGTCTGAGCTGAAATCGGAGTGTAGCCACTGTCACACTGAGAGCTAAAAAGCAAAGGAACCAAAGAGTTGGATTTAAAGAAGAATAGTAGCTGTGGTTAGAAGGGAGTCTCGGCTACTCAGCTGGCTTTGGTTCAGGTCCTGTATCCTGCAGCCTCCTCCAGCAGCCGCTGTGGAGATAGAGGTGAAGGGAACAGAGACTCAGGGAACTCCCAAGAGGAAAAGATAACATTTTTAAGGATTTCCTGACAAGGGGTAATTTTCTGACATTCTCCTGCACATGTGAGCGCTGCAGGAGGCTATCTTCCGTCTGAGCCTTCAGGAAGGTCAGTGCTGTGTTTCCAGTCAGACAGCAAAGAGATCTCTTATCTATCTAGTGCGATCTCATCTGCCCTGACAGAAAAGATCTCTGGTAAGGAGGGCTTCTCTCCGGGGAGATTTTTAGAGCTGAGGGGTTCACTGCATAGCTGCTGTGTTTGCAATAGTACTGCTCTGTGGGTGAAGAGCACCTATAAAGCTGACAAAGTGGCCACTGTGTCACGATGAGCTTCTCATCCATAAAACATCCATGAAGCCAAAAAAGGCTTAGCCACCTTCACCTCTCAGGAGAACAATTCTGCGTTATTTATATATCTGGCATATAAAGTTCAGCACAGACATGCAAGACTCTCTTGAGTGGCTGGCAAAAATGGTGCATGAACAACCAGTCTCCCTGTCACCTCTGCATGGCCTTCAGAAAACTAGAGTGTCCTAGCCTAGACTCGTCCAGGCCGGTAGGTTGTCCCATTCAGTGATGGCCCAAGCTACCTCTGATTCTTTGAAGGTGTGTAACTCTCTCTTACCTGTGGTATCCTTTTGTCTTTCCTGCTGCATCCTTTAACAACCTTTCTAGCCTCTTCTGGCCTAATTCTGTATCCTCTAGGCATTGGTGCAATAGGGACAAGGAAACAGAGCCACCATCACATTCATGCAAGGTGGTGCAGATATTTTCCCACTTCATCTTCGTTTTTTGAGTCCTGTTTTCCTGGAAAGCATTCAACCAGCCCCACTTACAGGGCAGGAGGGACTGAATTCTTGTGTTCGGCTCTGGGTAAACTACATGTCTGTAGGTCTGTCCCCTCCTTCTCCCTCTGCAGCTTCTTTCTTCCCATTGGTTTGTATCTGCCACCACAGAGCAGGCTCAAAATCCTGATTTCAGAGAAGACGATGGGAAGTTTACTACGTGTCCTCAGTGAGGACACGTTTTTCACTCGCTGAATCACAGGATCCTACTGAGCAAGGATTGAAACTAGGATCATAAGCAAGCGTGAAGAAATGGGTCATAATGATCTCAGCACTGTGCCCGCTCCCTTAGGGGAAATGCGATGCACCGACAAACAGATCTGATTCTTATTCTTCCTCCAGAGTCTACCCAAAAGTGAAGAAGCCATATCACACTCATCAGCATGCTGCATGTTCCCTGGGTCTCTGCCTGGCTGCTTTAGACATGGACCCCAAAGGGACTTCTTTATCCTCGGGGTTTCACTTGTCGTCAGTTTGGAGGTGGGGCTGTTTTTTAACATCAGTTTGTACAACAGGGCCCTATGCATTGGGCACTAATTTGGAGGCTTCTGGCTGCTATTGTAATAACACATAATTAATGATAATAAAAACCTTAAAGATCTACTTGCGTGAAGATTTTATACAAATTAATGAAGAGAATCAAATACATTATTATATGCCCATGCTTATTTTGACCAAAGAAACCCAATCAAATGTGAGTATAAAAACATGCATGCTTAGGCTTTTGTAACACTTTTTGTATGTAAAATTGTTTGAACAAAAAGTGCTTCCTTTCCCCAGTATGTGCCACAATAATGCACAAGCACATCCATCCACATGTGTGGAACCAAACAGGAGCTCTTGTAGATCTGGTGGTGTAATGCTTTACAGCTGAGAACTGGGCACTCATTCCAACTCGTTCCTGAAGTCTCCTCCTGCACACTATGCATCTTTACCATTCTTTCAGTCTGAGGAGTCACAACATGCATCATCCCTGATGAATATGCTAGGTGCTCTTTAAACAAAGCCACTTCAAGCCTGGAAGGGCAGCAGTAATTGTGCATGGGTAAACGAGGAGCAGTCTTTTGCTCAAGGGCACTGGAGCAGCCCTTCTTATCCCTATGGAAAAAAATATGGCATTAAAGATCAACACAGACAATAACTGCTGATAATCTGTGTACTTTGCTACGCATTCACACAGATTGGAAATCACTCTGCAAGGCTTACAGCATACCTGGGAGTAGCATCACTAAAATGTCGTAATTTCTACTTGTCCATTCAGGTTCCCCTCCTTTTATTATATTGATGGTATCTGAGCAACTACCCTCCTGTGTCTATTGTAAAACAAAACCCTGATGGAGGATGTCTTTGTGCTAATGGGGTATTTAATAGAGCTATAGCTTTATCAGATACCTCCATTCAAATTAGGCAGCAGTGCCCCCTCACTACCACCCTTAAAAGCCATGTACGACTGGAGAATTCACTTTTGCCAGCACATGATACTGGACATGGTAAAAGGGCTGTGCATTCTTCATGTGGAAAAGTTATTTCTAGAGTATGTAATATATATTATTAATAGACACTTAATAATAGTCACTGGAAAATTGAAGTGTATTTGACCAAGCTGTCTGAGATTTCTTGCAAGGAATGGCGTACCACTCCAAACTTTTCCCTGCTCATTGCAGCGGGGGTTGCACTAGATGACCTTTAAAGGTCCCTTCCAACCCAAGTTTTTCTATGATTATAAGCTTGTTTTCCAAACCTCCTTCCAAGTGGCTGTGGCCCTTTTCAGTCCATCAGGGATACTTTTGACCCGAAAGGCACGCATTAAGGCAACCTCCCCACAGCCTGCCCAGGGCGCTGCTTTGCAGCACTCTGGCTTGGAAATGTGGGCACCACAGAGCTCTGCCTGGCAGCACTTGGCCTAAGAGGATTCCCACCCTCTGCCCCCCAAGATGCTGAATTCCAACAATTCGCATTCACCTTGGCTGAGTTGCAGTGGTATCTCTGGAAAAAGCGAACTCGTAATCTTGTGGCAGGCGCAGTCACTGCTGAAGCAAGGGGAATACGATCCCAGGTGCTGATGGGAACGAGTCCCATTTCAGACAGAAAGATTGTCATGAAATATGTTTCTTCTCTCTTCCCCTTGCCTGGTGCTGTCTTAATTTCCAGAATGAAGAGTGAATTGTTGCTATACAATAAATGATTTCTCCCCAAGCCCTGCCACACGAGTTTACTCTGCCTTTGTGCTGTGGTGTCAATCACCTTGCTGAGTGGGAAGGTTGAAGCAGAAAACAAAACACATACGAACAGCTGCCTAACATCCCTGTTTATTTAACCTGATTACGTGGTGAAAGGTACTACTTTACATACCATTGCTGAGTCCACGTTAGCAAAATGTTGGAAAGAGCAAATAAAAAATCAGCATTCTTCCCCTCCAAATCCAGAGGAGGAACTGCTGTTGTTTAAGTGGTGCTGCTCATCACACATGGTGTCCTTACCTGAGGAGATGGTGCAGGAGAAATTCCTCTTCTTCCTTTTTTCCCGTTCTTATAGGGTTTTTTGTTTAACTTTCTGATTTCCTTCCTGCTTTCTCTGTATATGGGATGATTTACTTGAGGTGAATATATGTCATTTTCAGTCTTTGTTATGCCTTCAAACCCAAGCAATCAAGGCTGCACTCCTCAACTTGGAGCTGCTCAATGGCCAATGTGCAGTTTTTGCATCTACGCTCAAGGGCCTCTGCTGTCATCCCGTGTTTGTAGCCTAGGAGGTTCCCATGAGGATATCCCCCTTGACAGACCCTAGCAGATACTTTTGTTTCCCATTGCTCTCACTTCAGGAAGTCTGGTTGCCCAGTTTTTCCGTCTGCAAGGCATCAAAGCTGGTTGTGGCCGCCAAGTGATAGTGTCTTCCCTGCAGCAAGGCTTGCTAGCCCTCCAGTCTTGCCTTCAAGGCCCTCCAGTGCTCCTGTTGCATTGTCAAACATTTGTTGTGGTTTTTTTGTAAAATGTGAGCATACATGAGCACAAAGATAGGGAAAAACACATTATTACAATTCTCTCTGGTTTATGAACAAGGCAATGACAGCATAACATGAAGGAACCATGTTGTGGTAGATGAGTATGCCAGAGTGTCTGATCAGATGTGTTTTAACACTGCTTTTTTTCTTCTTCTTCTTTTGGCTAGCTGGCTTATGGTTTCTTTGTTTTGGCTGAGGATTACCACCGCCCATCTGGCTCATTCCTTAGCCTGCCTGACCACTTGATCGATGCTTGGGCATTGCACTAGCTCTGACTTGCATCAAAGTTGACAGGTCTGTTGCATCATGTTTCTATTGGCAGTCTCAGATTTCTATACATTATATGCAGATGATCATACACAAAATTGCTCTTGATTTCAACTTCCCCGGAAACTGTTAGAAAGGTTCCCAAGGAAGGCAAAAAGTTGTTCGGGAGTGTTGGGGACCACCTGTACAAGCTGGATGTACGCAAGCCAATGGGACTCAGCAGAATGCATCCGAGGCTGCCGAGAGGGTTGGCCAATGTCGCTGTAAAGCCACACTTTAACATCTTTGACAGTCATGGAGTTCAGGGGAAGTCCCAGCTGACTGCAAAAGGGCAAATATTACACCCATCTACAAAAAGGGCAAAAAAGAAGATTTGGGGAATTACAGATGAGTCAGCCTCATTTGAGTCCCTTGAAAAATGTGGAATGGGTCCTCATGGAAGCTATTTCCAGGCATGAAGGAGAAGGCAACTGGGAGAAACCAACACCTACCTCAGCTAACTCAACCCTCTCTCACTGTCAGCAGTTCATTGTTTACTTCGTCATTGCTTCCGTAGAGACCTGGGAGGCTGACCTTACTCATGAAGATCAAGACAAAAAAGGAAAATCTTCAGGTTCCCCTCTGTCATTTGTAACTAAGTTGACAACCCCACTCAGCAGTGGACCTACCTTTTCCCCGTCCTTCTGTTTGCTAACTTACATACCGTATATTAGTACTTTCTTGCTACTCTTGCTGTCTCTTGCCAGTTTGGCCTCCAACTGGGCTTTAGGCTTCCTTTCTGCATCTCTGCGTGCCCAAGAGGTATTTCTATATTCTGCTATGGAAGCCTGTTCCCTTTTCCATCTCTCTCATGTTCCTTTTTTACATCTCAGTTCTCTCAGTAGCTCACTGTTTAACCAGGATGGTTTCTTGCTGTATCAGCTCCTTTTACTGCTTACGTGGATGGACTACTCTTGTGCTAGGAGAAGGCTGTCTCTGAAAGTCTCCCAATACACCTTTGGATTGCAAGGCAAACTCTTCTGGGATACCTCCTAACAGCTCTCTGAGCAAGGTGAAATCTGCTCTTATGAAGTTCTGGGGCTTTATTCTGCTACTTGCCTTTTTCAAACTCCTTAGAATATTAAACTCTATGATCTTATCACTGCAACCAAGGCTGCCATTGTCAGTCTTAAAGTGGTCTGAAGAAGATTTCATCTGTTTCTCTTTCCTTATCAGGTTGTCCATAGCAGACACCCACCACAAGCACTCCCTTGATGGTGACACCTCAGATCGAGAGAGGCGATTCTCCCCCTCTACTCTGCTCTCATGAGACCCCACCTGGAGTACTGTGTCCAGCTCTGGAGCCTTCAGCACAAGAAGGACATGGACCTGTTGGAGCGGCTGCAGAGGAGGCCATGATGATGATCCGGGGGCTGGAGCACCTCTCCTATGAGGACAGGCTGAGAGAGTTGGGGCTGTTCAGCCTGGAGAAGAGAAGGCTCCGGGGAGACCTTATAGCGGCCTTCCAGTACCTGAAGGGGGCCTACAGGAGAGATGGGGAGGGGCTGTTTGCAAGGGCATGTAGCGACAGGACAAGGGGCAATGGTTTTAAGCTAGAGCAGGGTAGGTTTAGATTAAACATTAGGAAGAAGTTCTTTACAATGAGGGTGGTGAGACACTGGAACAGGTTGCGCAGAGAGGTGGTGGAGGCCCCATCCCTGGAGACATTCAAGGCCAGGCTTGATGAGGCTCTGAGCAACCTGATCTAGTTGAAGATGTCCCCGCTTACTGCAGGGGGGTTGGACTAGACAGCCTTAAAGGTCCCTTCCAACACAACACATTCTACGATTCTATGATTTTGACCCAAAGGCACTCAGCTGACCTGTCTTCTTGCCCATGTCCTCAAATCCCTCTTTTACATAGAGCATAACCCCTTCTCCTCTGCCGCCTTTTCTGTCTTTCCTTAAAAGCTTGGAAGCTGTCACTTTTGTTCTAATAGAGCTATTTCCTCAGCCGGTTTCTAAGATGACAGAAAAAAAACCAACATTTCAGCGAGTTCCCCACTGATGTACCTTTGTCTGGTTGTAGGTCTGAAAGCTTTATCTTGTGCCTGGGGACGGGCCTTCACATTTCCCACCTGTAGGAAGGGGAGGGTGAGAGGCAAGGGCTGGAGCTGGGACAAAAAGGAGGGGCTGAAAGAGCCGTGCTCCCTCTTCTCACTGCCCTGGGGGGCAGAAGACAGCAACTTGCTGCTGCTGGAGATGACCCCTGCTCCTCCGGTGGAGGCAAGCTGGGCAGCAGCATCCCGGAGGCTTTGCCGTCCCCGGTGCTGAGCATCAGGTGTTACCCGGTGACCCTTGGGTCCCCTCTCTTCTGCAGGGGAAGATGCAGCCAGCAAGTGATCCAGGGTTTCTGCCAGATGAAATCAGCCCTGTGTGTGTCTCTCTCAAAAAAAATCAGTGTATAAAAAATGCAGTGAAATTGGCCAGAGGCAACACATGAGGACCAACCATTTCAAATGCAGAAACCGCTGCCCTAATTAGGCTGTTCCTATTGATCTTCACTGGATTTTAATGGCAGGCTATTTAAATGAAGTATCAATTATTTGAAGCACCTTAAATGAGGATTTAGAAGCTGTTTTTCAGCATGCAGGCCTGCCATCACAGATCTCAATTACTTAGCCTTTATGAAGCAGCTTGCTTTCTTTATTCTCTTTGGTTTTGATCAGTTCTAACATTTATTTCTCTCTCTTTTAGTGTTGTAGGTGCTTCTACAGCATAGAAGTTCTTGGTCCCTGTGGGAAATACAAAAGACTGTTTCCCCAAGGACATTTGCTTTTTGCATCATTTCAGTTCCTCCTTGGGTTTTTTGCAAGCTTAGCTGGCAATAAATGAGCTAGACAACAGATGGTAGAGCTCGTGCTATAACACAGAAAATTTTTCTTTAATAGGGGTGTCCACTTAAAAATGCAGCTGCCCGCTGGTGCATGGCCAGATTTCCTTCTGAGAACACCCTTTGAATGTATTGAGAGAATGGGATGGATGCAAGTGGCTCTAATGATGGTCTCAGCAGGCTGCTCGTAAATGTTTCCTGTGACCCCTGTTCTTTTCATCCTCACTCCATGGATCCAACTTGTCTGCTGGATGGGCAACACTGTGTGGCTACGTTAGAAGCCCGTCCAGTTCATCATCTTCGCTTACACAAATAATCACTGCAAGGGATTTGTCCCCTTTGTCTGAAAGGAGGCTCCAAGTATGATAAAGAGAGGTACATTAAAATAAATCCACTTCAACGCTTAGGTTCTTTTCAGTCAGGCCAGCCTGCTATATTCAAATGTTGATGCACGTTAAGTCTGTCCTCTTCGCAGTCATGTTCTTCTCAGGTCCCATTTGGGTCTACTACGCTATATACTTTTATCTGCTCTGTAGTAAATTTTGCAGCTGGTGCTTTGTTGATGAAAAGTACTAGAAATTAGTTAAGCATTTATGTTCTTCTTTATGAGGAGATGGAACATGAGGAAAAACAGACTCAAGAATTCTGTCCTGTTAACCATTTTTAAAAGTCTTGAGGACTTGCTTGCTTTTGGATCTCCCTGTTTTGCTGGGCAGTTACTTTGAGAGCACGCGCTCTTCCATGCCACCATTTTCTTCCCTCACAGCATAATTCTTTTTGCTGGAGATGGCCAAAGGGCAGGATTGCCCTAAAGTAAAGATGGAGTCTATATTTCTAAATAAAACGCGCAAGTGGTTCCTTCACTGGATGGACGGACACACAAAGCTTTGCCCTGCTTTATTGTGACCAGAATACGCCTGCTGCAGGGACCGCAGTGCCACTGACATGAGTCCCTTGGAGTTCATGCAGCTACACTAAACAAACACAACCACAGCAACAACTTCTTAATTCGCATCTGAATAACAGCAGCTGACTGTGCTTCAAACAGCAAAGACATGTTTGGGTTTGGGTCCTTTCCCCCCACCCCCCCCCCCTCTAGTTTTCCTTCTGTCTCCTAAGCTTATCATTCCTTTTTTGGTGCAAATACAAAGGTCATGGTTTTCGGTACGGTGGGTGACTCATTCTCATGTTTGAGCAATGTGATCAAAATGGAAATTTAGAAGTCCCAGCGTGGTGTGTATTCCCTGCAGCTGGCGCGGGTGAAAAATGCCGCCGTGGATGCTGGCTGTCCTGAGCCGTGCCAGTAGCATGAAAGATTGCTGGTGAACTTCTGCCTGGGTGCGAGATAAAAAAAAAAAAAAAAAAGGCTTTTAACCTGACAATGCTGCATAGAAATAGGCAGATTACTTTTTGCCATTGGGTAGATGCGTGTAACACCTTTAGCAGCCATGTATATATGGGAGATGAGACCATGCCTAGCATTTAGCTGACTCCTCAAGGTTGTAGCGAGGTGGGGGTCGGTCTCTTCTCCCAAGGAACAAGAGACAGGACAAGAAGAAATGGCCTCAAGTTGCGCCAGGGGAGGTTTAGGGTGGATATTAGGAAAAATTTCTTCACTCAAAGGGTTGTCAAGCATTGGACCAGGCTGCCCGGGGAAGTGGTGTCACCATCCCTGGAGGTGTTTAAAAGGCAGGTAGACGTGGTGCCGAGGGACATGGTTTAGGGGTGGTTTTGGCAGTGTTTGGCTGGTGGTTGGACTCCGTGATCGGAAAGATCCTTTCCAACCTAGGCGACTCTGTGGTTCTAACCAAGCAATCCCTCCTGAAGCCCGGCGGGGATGCCCCTTGCCTTGGCCACCCTTGCGGTGCCTGAGGGTGACGGGCTCCCAGAGCACGGGGCAAGCGGGGGGAGGCGGAAAAGGCGGCGGTACCGCGGAGCCCCGCTCTTCGCGCCCCCCCCCCCCCACTGCACCGCCATTTGTCGACCACCTCCCTCTGCAGCTGCTGCCCCAGCACCGTGCTGTGCAGCTGGGGGGGGGTGTTCCCCGCCGCCCTCGGGCACACACCGCCACACTCGCTTCTCCCCCACCACCGCCCCCGCCGCCTCCGTCTCCGCCTCCGCCGCCCGCCCGCCGGCAGTGTCGCGGCGCGCCGCTAGGTGGCGCCCCAGGGCAGGGCCTGCCCTGAGGGGAGCGCGGCCGCCGTGGCTCGCCGGGAGGAGGGAGGCGAGGTGGGGTGGCAGCCCCTTTCTCCGAAGGCTCCTGTCAGCCCGCAGGAAGCAGGGGTTTTGGCTCTAAACGGCACCTTTAATGTCGCCTCGATGAGCCGGAGAAGGGGGGGAACTTGCTTTCTGCAAGGAGAGTGAAGCGAGGTCCAGCCGCCTAACCCCCCTGGTGGGAAACTGCGCCGCCTCCTCACTGGCTGGCGGCCATGATCCTAGAATCATAGAATGGTTTAGGTTGGAACTTAAACCTAAGGGACCTTAAAGATCATCGAGTTCCAACCCCCTGCCATGGGCAGGGACACCTCCCACTAGACCAGGCTGCTCAAAGCCCCATCCAGCCTGGCCTTGAACGCTTCCAGGGATGGGGCATCCACAGCTTCCCTGGGAAACCTGTTCCAGTGTCTCACCACCCTCAGAGTGAAGACTTCCTTCCTGATATCCTCACCTCGCCTCGCCTCACCTCACCATCGGGCAAGGTGGTTCCTCTGCCAGCTGTGGGGAACTGCAGAGCCACAAAGTCTGAGGGGTCTTGAAGAGCCATCCCAAAAGCGGGCACAGCTAGACATAAAATACTGGATAACCTAACCTGCCCTTAAAAATAATCTAAAGATGGAAACACTGCGGCAACCTATGACAACAGTCCTGTGTATCACTGTCTCTATTGCTAAAAAATTCTTAATGTCTGAATTAGGCCATAATTCTAAATTAGGCCACACCACTGCCAGTTCAAGGCCTGTATTCTCATTTTTGGGCCACAGAGAATACATTATTCCTGTACTCTTCAAATACATCTTTTAATCTGTTTCACCCATTGACAAACCCTTAAGTGAAATGTGTAAATTCTGTGCCAAAAGCCCAAGAGATTGCTGTCATGGAGCTTAACAAAGGTCTATAAATAGGGTAACTGGGATTCTTTAAGGAAATGTAAAGAATATGGAAGTAAAATGGAAAATGTATCTAAATCCCTGAAGCGGCTTTGAAATCATTAGCCAATGAGGTTAAACAGCCTCAACAAATAACATAACTGAAATCGGAATGGGAGGAATAATAACTTATGAACAGATGCTGATGGTCTTAAAATGAGATCTTATCAGCCGTCAAAGTCAGTGGGACCTTGGACTGCGCGCACACAATGCACATAATTATGTAGTTTATCAAATGGATAAACTCGAGCTCAGCAGGCTGGGGTGCAGCCAGCACTGTGTGCCGCTCACTAACATGCTTTACAAGAACAGACATTCAATTAGTAAAAAACAAAATCTGAAGAGGAAATGATTGGTTTTATCAGTCCTGTGCCAGCTAGAAATTAAACCTTTGAAATCAAAGACTGTTTTGTGCTAGTATTAAAGCTTTCTTAGCTGACTTGTCGTACGGGGGCAAGAGTTGCCTCCATTTGAAATCCTTTCCTAGAAGTCTTCTCATTTCTGAGCTGCCTTTGAGAGCAGAGATTGTGGAAAAGAACTTTTCTTAACAGAGAAAAAGAATCCCTGAAATTTAGTATATTGAAAATTACAATATGGAAGTAGTTTTTGCCTGTTGAGTCTAACCTGGACATACTTCCTTGAAGTGAGAATTGCATTCTGTATAATAAAGTCCACACAAAGAAAATTATTCAATTTACAACTGCTATAACCTCTGCATTTTTGAGTCTGAATGATGACACTTACAGAATTAAAGATGGAATACATTTGGGTGTATTTTCCCATTGCCATTTCTGTAAAATACGATGTATGGATAAAATTTAGCTTATATGTGAAGAGTGTACGTATATCCTAAAAAGGAAAGCATTAATATAATATTGTTGATTTGTGAAGAAAGACTACATATTGAGGCAAAAAAAATAGCATGGAAATGTAACACAGCTATTATAACAAGTTAAATTTTAAAGCAAACATTGGCAAGCATATCTTGATAGACTTTCATTGCACTAGCGGCTATCACACAGAGTATTGAAAATTAGCAGAAAATTTCTGTTTAGATTCAAGTTTCATTGGAAACAATTCATGGGAGGCTGGTGAGCCTCAAATGCTTGGTGACCATGGAGGAGTCTGGCAAAAAGAAGGAGAAATGGTGAGACGGAGAGGCATCAGGTGCCCCAGGTGAAGCAGAGGAAGAGGTGAGGTACCTGATGGGTGGGAAGATGAAAGGCTGAGCAGCACCAGCGATGGAGGACAAGGGATTAGTTATTGGGAGAAAGAAGAAGCAAACAGGGAAGGAAGTCAACCCAAATACAGTGGATTAGATGGTCAAGTCATGTGCCGCAGCATGCCTCCAAGTCAGAAAGAGCAATGAAATCCAACTCAGGAAGGTGGAGAGCCAGGGGGATGGCCGGAAAGGCTTCTCTGGCACCAGCAAAACTGTCACAACCTTGAGTGGTTGTTCAGACCCCTGTTTGACATGGCCCTCAGGATCAGTGCACCTGAAGAAAGACCAGCATTTCTGAAGTCTGTCTGCCAAAAGAGGAGAAACTTCACTGGAGGGAGCAGTAGGAGCACATCCTCTCAGCTGTGTGGCTGTGCCCAGCAGTGGGTCTCCAGGTGTGTCCTCCAAGAGGCAGAAGCACACTGGGCAGCACTCATAAAGGTGACACCTGGTTACACCACACTTGGTTTCAGAGCACATTATCTCTTCCTCTCCTTTTCTATACAGCAAGCCACCTTTAAACCAACCAACGGCATCTAAATTGCTTGCTGAACCGGTCACGCCTTGCACCATTTAGGGGCTGCCTTGCTCTGGCAGAGAAGGATGGGGCATGTCTACAGGGGCACTGCCTGAGATACCACCACGCTCCTCCTCTGATACACTGGCTGTTTTGTTCAGAGCCCATGCAGCTATCACCGCAGACCACCACACTTCCTTCTATAAAAAGAGATGGTTATGAGTTTTTTTCAGTTCTGTTTCTGATGGGTTATGAAAAATATATAAAAAAATCAGTTGGCTTCTTTGTGTTTAAACCAGTCTCAATAATCCAGTTCTGTAAAAACCAGGTCTCATCCCACAAAGCCCAGGCTCCTCTTTTGCCTCTGTAGACCAAAGTAGGGCTTAATGTCCTGAATACCAGGAAATGACCAAAGGTGGGTACACCGTTCAAATCTCTGTGTATGGCACTATAAAGAGGAAAAAACCCCACTCCTTGTGAGATAGCTCACACAGAGGGCTTAAACCCTCATCCCAGTAGGATACTACCTTGTTTGCTGAGTTTTGAGTAAACTTAGGTCATCTGTCTGTCCCCATGCTAGTTTTCAAGTCAGCTGTGCATATTTATAGTTCTTTTCACAAAAGTTTTTGCCATAGACCTCAACAGATATAAATGAAGTAATCATAGCTCTGCTACAGAGAAAAGAATCAATGTCACTTTTCAGATTATCAGTGAGAAAGACATGTGTCTGCAAAGAGCAAGACTTGAAGGCTCTCTTTTCCCTCCCTAAACGGATGTCTGATTAGAGTAGCCTATCCCCTATTAAGGCTGACACAGTACCAAAGATGTTATGAGCAGCGCAGGGCTCCTGGATTCTGCAAGCAGCCCAAATACAATGTTCCCAGTGAAATCATTAGGTGTTCTGCACCTCGCAGCACTGCCTATGTGACTGGCTTACATATGAATTTTGGCACATGTCAAGAAAAATGCTCTTGTAAAGGCCTCACAAAATTGAAGTCTGTAAAATAAAAAAACATCATAATGTTTTCTCACCTGGAATTTTTGCTCCTCCACCAAACACCTGCTTTGCTGACAGCCCTCTTACTCCTCCTGCCCCCAGCGTGAACTATGCCCTCACCTGTCCTCTGCCTCAGTGGCTACAGCATGAACGTGGCAACTCAGTGATGGTGAGGAAATCACTGCCAACATTTTTTCAGGGAAGAAAGATCTAAAGATGGGTTTGAATTGTCAAAAGGGAAATTCTTCACAGGTGAAATGCTAATTGGCTTCTGGGAAATTTCTGTCTGGCTTAAGATTGCTTCTCTGTTTTCTGTTTAACACAGCGATGCTCTTGATTTAACTGTTTAACACACAGTGATGTTTCACATATGTACATCACTGTTTAACACACAGTGATGCGCCAGTATTCTGGTGGATTGTGGCCTTCAAAACAATGACTTTGCTCCTCCGTGCCAAGCTGATGAGGTGTGATCACGATTCCTCTACCCGCCCTGCCATTTCAAACACTGCCCAGCTAACAGTACCTGAACAGCAGGCACTGGGGGTGAGCTTGCTGCACCACTGTGGAAAGGTCCTAGCCATAATTTGCCTGTTGGGTGGGAAAAGTTTGTAATCTTTGCAAAGTATCTGACAAGGTCACCGTGCTTTCAGGAGGCCTTGCTGCTTTGTTCCATTTGCGTCTACATGGAAAGAGATAAATTCTCTATCAGTTAATTTAGGTGAACTCTGAGGGCTCTGGTTACCCACACAACTTGCAATCCTGCTTGAATCTGATTATGTTTTTGACATTCACACTTCCTCTGTAGATTACGGTTTTGCAGCTCTGACCTATATTCACTGAGCCAGCAGCTGCAGCTCTTTATCGTCACGTACTTATTACTACCCTCTGTTGATGGCTTTCAACCCCATAGCAAAGTAGTGGAGCATGTACCCCAACTCCTAGATGCCAGAACTCACACATCTTGCTACATGGCTGCTTTTGTTCGGGTTTCAAGTAAGGTTTCAGCCAGTGATGTGGGGTGACCCAGGAGCCAGCACACGTTCCTTCAACTGACTGCAGCACAGGTACAAAATAGGAAAGGGTAGCCTGGTGGTAACCTCCTAGACTGCCTTCACAGCAATCTCCAGGGACTTACACGGTCTGTGAAAAAGTATTCCCTTTTTTATGTTGTGCACTTCCCATCTTTTAATTTGCTGAATACTCACAATTTGTATAACAAAGAAGGAAAAGAAGCTCCTGATCTCTCTTCTCCAGATCATTTCTTATTTCCCGTGCTTGTCCTCAGGTCCCCTCCTAGTTTTCTGCTTCCCAAAGAATACAGTCTCACTCCTTCAAACCTCTCTTTGATTGGAAAGGTTTCTTACTTGCTATTTTTTATGAAATTCCTCCAAACCTTTGTGATACCTTTTATGAAATCTGTTGACCAGTGAATATACAATATTATACCTGAGTCTGCCCAGTGCTTGGTCATTTGAAATGGTCTTAAAATATTTTCTTTTTATTTTTAACTTGCAGCCCATTCTTCAAACTTCCTTGTTGGCACTTTTGGTTGCATATTGAGCAACGATTTTCATTGAGCTATGCATTGCCACCTGGGTCGCTTTACAGAATTGAGGCAGTTAATTTAGAGCCCTTAAGGTGCCTGAATTGCTCTCGCTACTCCTCCAGTGTGTATTACTTTACATTTACTGAGACTGAATTTCATTTCTGTTCATCTAACTAGTTCACCTCTCTGAAGATAAATAGCAATGAATTCCAAGAGGACAATTTGCTGGGAAAAATACAGCCTTAGGTTGGTCACCAACTAGCCTGTTTAATGAGAAAAACATCCTTAGGAAAACAAAACTCTGTGCAGACTTCACTGGAGGAGCATGCTGAGGTGAAAAGGTCTAAACCTTCTGGTTTAGACGCTCAGATTTCATATGTAAGCAATATAATAAGGCAGTGCCCTTTGTGGTCAGGAAGACAATGTTGCCAGGATTAATGAATGATGCCTTTCTTTCGCAGGGCTGGGGCTGGTTAGCTACTGTAACACCCTGATCTTACAGGTATTTTTAATGAAATGCAACAGATGGAGCAGTGGTGCTGGCTTTCTTCTATTTCCCAGTGTCTGCAGTTTTGAGTCAAGTAAGAAATGAAGGCTTTGTCCTCGCTATGTAGAGAAGATTTCTAGGTCGGAATAATCCTGGTGAAGGATATTCAGGCAGCATGTGTATCCAGCTTTTCATGCAGATTTATTAACCCAGCTTTTCCTGCAAGCCAGAAAAAAATTCAGACAGACATTTTGGGCATAAACATATCTTTCTGGCAGACTTGGATGGTTCACTTTCAAATCTGGGAACACCCACTCCTCCCTACTGTCTAGAGCAAAGAGGTCACTGGGATGTTTGAGTTCACTTTAATGACTTTCTACGGGGATGACAACCCACCATACGCAGTCTGAAAGCTGCTCACCTTCTAACTAATCTAAGTAATTATTCTGAAAAGCACCAAAATGATCAGTAATTGACAACTGTGCATCATTTTCTGCTCTGTTTTGTGGCACTACAGTACATTACATCACCAAGGCATGGCGTCACTTGCGCCATTAAAGTGGTGATATTTAGGGTCTGAATGTGTTCAGCCTTACAGTGATTCTGTTCTCTTTAGGTAGAAAACTGGGGATGACAACTTGTAGATCCCAGCTCCTTCCTTTTTTTGGGGGGTGGGGATGGGATGGCTTACTGTGAAAATAGCTCCAATACAGACACCGGGCATCCCCCTTTGAGCATCCTAAGTATTGCTAATGGACTCTGGCCAAGAATCCTGCTGCAAGCAGATGTAAAGGGATAATGCACCCAGATGTTTACAGAGCCCAATCTAGGGGATCCTCCTGCCATGGACGCCTTTGCCGTTCATTGCCCCATGGTGCTGTCGTCCCTGCTGCACCTGCCTCTACTTTACAGAAAAGCTATTTTAGAGCCTGCCAAATTCAGTAATGTTGATCTATTTCTTATCCCTCTGCCTGTAATATCTAGTTGCCGTAGTTACCTCATGTATCTAAGGCAACCAGATGTTACAGACGGAGGCACTGAAATAGCATCAACAAGTGAAAAAATTTTTTCAACTAAATTGCCCAAGTTAAGCCACTCAGGGCTGTTTCCTTCTCGGCTCTGTAACTTGCCACCTCTGATAAAGCCTGCTGGCCTGTTCCCACCTTCCTCCCCTCACCGTTCAAGACTCCCCTTCCCTGGGAACGATGGCAGTGGGATTGCCTGACCATTTTATCAAGGATGTACTTCTGGGGCCAACAACATATTGAGGGTGCAGCAGTGGGGAGCAAGGGGTGTTTACAGTTAGTGCAGAGCTGGAAGCAATGACCTGATTTTATTCAGTTTGGGAAAAACCACTCCCTGAATGAGGAGGATTTATCTCATTATCTGTTTTTCTGGAGTAAGAAAATGCTTGCAAGTCAGTCAGCTGGTTTCCACTTTCTAAGTACTGCCCCATGGAGAACCCGGTGACTTCTAAGACATCAACAATATTGCTGTTTTCAGGGCTAAGTTTGTCAAGCTCAAAATACTAGGCAGCTAATCCCTATTCCCACCTGATTAAGGATCCCACTGAGCCAGCAAAGAGAAAGTAAGTTGTTTCTTATGTTTTGTTATTTTCCTTTATAAAATAGCAGCTACTCCAAGTTGCCCAGAAAAGTTGGAAGACTGGGATGAGTCTCCCTGCAGGTGCAATGCAGCACTCAGGAGGCATCGGAAGTGCAGGAAGCACAAGCTGCTGCAAGAAATAAGAATGACAGTGACTATACATGTCCCAAAATAACCGTTCTAGGATAACTACTCTGGGTGAGTAATATTTACAAGCTGTAAGCCAGTCCCAAAGGGAAGTGATTTCCCAGGCTGTGTGCAGGTGACACAACTTTTAAAGATTGGTGTGCAGGAATGGTTATGTCTGCCCTCCCTGCCCTTCCTTGAGCCCATGCGATGGACGGAGAGGCACCTGCGTGCCAGGTCACATAGGAGAGGAACGTGTGCTTTGCCACACAATGGATGGGAGTTGTGTCACCGGGCTGCGGTTGGAGGTCTCCCCCGAAACCCTCAAAGGGCTTTTTGGAGCATGTGGCCCCCTAAACAATTTTCCTCTGGCTGCAGTGCTGTACAGGTGGCTTTGCTTCTGCTCCTAGATGGCATGCACAGGCAGGGCTGCTGCTTAGCTGCGCCTGGCCAGAGGGTATCTGGAGGAGGAGGGTGGCTGCCGTGCTGCAGGGGAACCCCAGAAGAGAGAGATTCCCTTGAAGAGTGTGAGATGGAGGCAGGCTGAGGGAGGTTCATCAGCTCTGAGCGTTTAGTGTGCTTAAATTAGTTTTGTTTTAAACATGGAAAAGAAAAATAATCCAGGTTGGAAAAGGAATAGCTGAACCATGTAAAGTTCTGTTGGGTTTTTTTTGGTAATAAACTGTAATGGAAAAGGAAGGGTTAAACATGGAAAACTACTAAGCTAACCGTGGATGTATTAAGGGGAAAAGTAAAATTAATTCTGTGAGGTGCTGCCTTTATTCCTTCATGAGTTTCATCTTACAGCTGTTGTCTTTCAACTCCTTCATTTTTTCAAAGGCTCCGATTTCCATGTGAGGGCCCAGGGAGGGCTTCTAAGCAATTAATTTCACATGGTAAAAGCACCTTCCTCTCAAGGTTGTAAAAGCACAAATTAGACATAACACCCTTCTAAGGCACCTTTCTCAGGATCGAAGGAAGCAGGTGTTTAGTGTTACATTAATTTTAAACCCATAATTAGTGTAACTTGAATCCTGGACCTCTTCCAGTTTAATTCATTATATTCCTCCAAATGAGACTCCCCTGCTGACTTCATGTGAATGC
This sequence comes from Alca torda, assembly GCA_008658365.1. Classification (NCBI taxonomy): domain Eukaryota; kingdom Metazoa; phylum Chordata; class Aves; order Charadriiformes; family Alcidae; genus Alca; species Alca torda. Next base: position 75,792,301 of record CM018077.1, on the reverse strand, counting down.
AGCAGGCCAGGTTCTTCATCTACTCAAGCCTTTTCTTATGCTTTTTGGGGTGCAGGAAATGAGGTGCCAGGCAGCTGCCATACGGGTTTCTATATGGCCTCTGTAATCGAGGTGTGGCTGACACAGCCCATGCTCCAGCTGCTTGTTGGCCATTAAAGTGATGTTGGTGGCCCATAGGTGGCTGCTATAAGACAAAGCTGCCTTTAGCTTCTCTCATTGCTTGGTGAGCTCCAAGATTTGAGATCGTCAGAAGCTGCTTAATGAGGTTTCTGCTGTGTGCCTTCCTCACTCTTGAGCTGGTGGATCCCCTTTCGCTTGCCTGAGTTTGATGTAGGATGTTTTTTCATTTCCCTGCTCTCACTGGTGTAAGAGTGATGGTGGGGCTGCTCCTGCCGGAATGGGAGCTATGGCTGTCAGCAGGGAGGAGGTATTGCAAGCACCTTTTATTTTACCTAATGAAGGGAAATAAAGCACTAGGATGAGCACTGGATGAAGCAAATTGGACTGTTATCATAAATGGCATAAGGAATTGCTTTGGTTTGTCCTCTTGGAAGCAAATTGATAAGACTGTGAAGTATTTTTTGTTGGAAGATAGGAAATGCACTGGCACAGCCTGGGTTGAAGCAGGGAAGGGGATGCAAACAAACCATACCTTGACTAGCTGTTGATAACCACAGTGCTTCTGAAGTGACTGTTAATATGCAACATTAACAGCAAAGGGTATTCGGTACTGTGTGTGAGTGTGTTTCCTCTGTGGAAAGCCGGGAGGAATTACAAGGCGGGCTCTGGAGCAGCAGTACCTGCCGGGGCGCTGGCTGTGGCATTGCGGCTGTGGCACTGCAGTAAAAGCTCACAGCCCAGTTACGCACCCAGTCAGTGTGGGTCAAACCTGCCTCTGCCTTTGCTAAATATTGCTAAATATGAGCTGCCTGATTTAACCCTGGCTTTTTACAACTGCTGTTTGGCAGAATATATCTGGAATGTGAGCAGAACTAGAGGGGAAATGGAGGGGAGGGGGGAAGACTGTGTGTTTTAGCCAGGATTTGAGCTTAGCAGAGTATTCAATTGATCAGAAAGACACAAAAATGCCATTGTGCAAAACTGGCTTCTGAGCTCACCTTCCTTCCAGGAGAAAGCCATAAGGTCAAGGTGAGGGGAGATGAAGTCCTAGGGGGGTATCGTGGAGGGAGATCACGATGCTGGAATAGACTGGAGGATTTGCTGTCTGACACACAGTAGAAAACATGAAGTACCATAACTTACTGGGTATTTATGGAACTTGGTAGGATATACATTAGGCCTGCACAAGCAATTAGTGCTGATTAGCAGTTCCCTCTACTGGCTGAGCTAATGAAGTTATTCCTTCAGTTCTACAGATGTATTTCTCGTATTGCAAGGGTGCAGTTAAGTTGAGCAATGTGGTATCTCCACATATGAATTAACAAGGATGGCTATGTAAAGCAGTGCCATGGGGGAACTGTGCAGCAAATAATAAAAACATGGTTTGCTTTACTGCCATCAAACTCTTCTCTGGTAATAAAAAGAGCAAGAGCAGCCACAAACTTTTGTTCTAGGAGTGACTCTGACATGCATTTCCCTGGATGATTCAGAGCCATTGGTGATGATACGTTGCATCGGGTTGGTTGCTGCACCATTTTGCAGGGTTTTTTTGCTGTGTGTATGAGTGTACATGCTGTTTGTTATGGGGCTTTGAGCAAGGACATAAGTCTACCCATTATTTAAATTTTATAAAATATTATTTCAAGAGACTGCATGTTTTTAAATGGAGCAAAATACTCTTTTCTTCATTTTTTGTCAAGGAACAATAAAGCAGACCACTAATTTGTCTTCTGCATCTCCTAGACAAAATGGAGATGTGGTGACTTACCACATCATTAACAAGTTATGAGCTAATTGGTATACACCTCTGAAATAAGAAATTAAGTCAGGTTTTTCAGCTTCCAAGCCACGTTTCCTTCTGTCCAAATGGCTCTTCTCAATGTGCTTCCTCAGGGAAGGAGAGCTCACTGCGAAGACGCTGTCTGCTTGCAGACTTAAACAACATCAGCTGGAGTCACAGCTCAAACAGTGATCCTATGAAAACATTTTTACAGACAAACACACTTTTATTACCTTCCATGGATTCATGGAAATTTTTTTTTTTTTGAGTGTGGCTGGTGAATGAAAAGCCCTGGCTTCTCTTTACATTTGTGCCATTACTTTGCTGTTTGCTTTTGGACACCTCTGTCTGCTTCTGCTCTCTGTGGAATGGGGTTAATGTCAACTCACCTGTCACAAAGTGCCTTACAAATAAACATAAAGAAGGCTATGAAACTGTGAAGTAGTTGTTTTCACTTCCAGGGAATCTGGCTCAAGCCCAGTGCCTCAGGCGGCTGAAGATTTTCCATGAGGAGATTCCTGTGGGTTTCTGTGCAGAGCTCTCCCATCTCCCTTGCCATCCAGCCAGGAGTCGGGCCAGAGGCAAAACGACTGCATTCTCTCCCTGCCAGAGAAATCCTGCTCTGCTCTGGCCACTGCTGCAAACTGGAATATGTGCTTCCCGTGCCGTGGCTCAAGCTCCTCAGGAAAACTTCAGCTACATCCAAAGTAATAACTGAACACAAGCATCCCAGGCTAAGACCAGGATTACTGCGGGAATGACTGGATGCTGCTAGAGAGCACGGCCGCCGTGGGAGGTGAGGGCAGCCAAGCTAAACAACCACTGTCTGGTCCCACGTTGTCCTCCTTGGGAGCAGCAGCCCTTCCACTGCTCGCCATCAGACCGGGATCAGGGCACCCTGCTTGTCAGCCTGGCCAGCCAAGGCGCAAGGGACCCCTTCCACACCTGGCTCTGCTGGTGCCAAGGCTTTGGGCTTCAACTCGCCCCCAACAGCGTGTGATGCTCGAGTACGCCTGGCTGCATGTACTATAAATCACTTTCGCTTTCTTACTTGTACTGTGGGAATTTGCATACAAAAAGCTCCATTAGCCCTGATCAAAGGATATTTAGGTTGCTGGTGTTAAACAACCAGAAGCAGACAGTCAAGTTGAGTTGAATATGTTTTCCACCTAGAAGTGAAACATTTGGTGGTGTCATAGGAATTTCTTACTAGCCTGTTAATAATAATTGTACTGCTTTTCTTGCTGGGTTTTCACCAGTACGTTAGAATTGCATTTCTGTAATGGCAGGAAGTTTAATTTCAGGAAAGGTAAAATGCCATACCATTTTCTATTTTAAATATTTTTACGTAAGGTGTTGAGCATTATTTATAGATGCATTATGTCACTATTACCAAATGAAATTAGATTTATGCTACTAATAATATTAACCAACCAGACGATAATGGTAACAGAGCTGCAAGTGTAACCACTTCTCTGCAAGTTTTTATCCCCTTTGTGGTCCAAGCTACCAACTCCTTTGTGGTGAAGACTAGGTCATAGCTAATTAATCATCCCCAAGTAACTCCTGATTTACTGAAGCACGATCATTGCTCAACTTACCCATTGCTTTATATGTTGGGCTACTTGAAACATTAAAATTTAACGCTCCTGATTTAAATGCGTTAGGAGGCTTCATTAGAGGGGAGAAAACAGAGACCAAGTGGAGCAAGCACATGTAGAAATACGTTCTTGATGCTCGTTTGCTTTCCATCGTGTACCCACGCTTTATATATGTCAGTCACAGGGGAAATTCAGAAGTCCTCCTGTGAAAACTGAGAAGTATTGTTATGCAAATGGGGAAGCGCTAGTAAGTACTCTCACCACTCCCAGCATTTTACATGAAAAGTGCCAGTAGTTGGCACTGTAAATGTGGCACGCTGTTGTATGCCCTAGAAAGCCATTTCAGCCACTGAGTGTATGTTTGGGGTATATGGATGCATCAAATCGAGGCTAAAAGAAGCACTTCCCTTAATTAAACAATGTTTAAAACAGTTGTTCCTTGGGATTGCTACTGAATTAACTCCTAGGTCGTAAAAGGGATTTTCAGCTCTTCAGGATGGGATAGAGGTGACTGAGATGCTTGCAGTCAGAAAACACTCAAATGCGCACAGAGAGGCTCTGCAGGATATAAGCTGGAGGAAACAGCCTAGGAAAAGGGATTCACTAGCAGCAGCAAAGAGGAAGTGGGTTGGTTTTTAGCAGCAGTTTTCCACTTTCTTCCATTTGCAGACCTGCGAGTAGCTAATTTTTGCTTCCTGCTGGTGGGCTGGGAGGCCTCTGAACAGCAAATCCAGAGGTGGCCCAGGAACCTGCGAAGTCCAGCTGAAAACCGCTGTGGGGGATGCACTGGTAAGGGCCTCGCAGGTGTGTTCGGAGCGATCCTGCCCCATGCAGAGGACCTGTATGGCCGGGCACATGGAGGAGACTGTGCCAGCAGGGTGATGGGAGAGGGCTGAGGGCTGGAAACAGGAGGGGAAGGAGAGAACGGGCAGGTGGGGACGTGCTTGGCCAAGAAAGACGAGAGGAGGGATTCGTAATAAGGTGCAGTAAGAAACTTGTGTTGGATTTCAGAGACTGACATGTGCTGTCAATAAACCTGTGTGTTTTAGAGAGAAAAGGAATGAAAATTAATTCTGAAGACCCTAAAAAAAAAAAAATCTTTTGGAGCAAAGCTGTATTTAATTTGGTTATAATCCCCTGAATTGAGATATATTTCAAGTTGACTGAAGACTCCCGAGCACGGCTCACAAAGGAAACCTGATCATTTTTGGCAGAGTGAAGAAAAACTGTCTGTTAGAACTAAGTTCCCTCAGCTGGCACGTTTATCACCAGAGATCAATGAAAACCAGAGGATAAATAAAAGCAGATTTTGAAAACGAACGGATAGACATTCAGGCGCCAAAAAAATCTTTTTTTTTTTTTTTTCCTGTGTCTCTTCTTTTATTTTTCTGCTTTGGAGAAAATTAAATTGAAACACATTTTATTGACAAGCCTGTATCTTATTTGCACATCTGCAAACCGATAAACGAGTGGCTAATGCCGTATAGGTCTCAGATTTGCTGCCCCATCAGACCTATTGGTTTGCCCCACTAGATGCAGACACTTGAACATGGTGTGTCTTTCAAGATGGGACACAGTCTTCTGCTTTAACAGGAAGCACGTGTCCCAGTTTTTAACCACATAGCGGGACTTAGACAGGACTAAAATTACCAAGCAGTGTGCTGATGATTTTGTAAGTGTTAACTGTATTTTCCCAGGGTGACTTGGTATTTCTAAGGGAAAGAGAGATTAAACAATATTTTTGTATTTAATTACAAGCCCTGGAAATGTACTTGGAACGTGGGCAAAGCTTTGGAGATAGAGGTAGCAAGAGTGCCCCATGCAGACATAGCCGTGTCACTCCCAGGATCTTACGCAATGTAGAAGCATCCTTGATTAATGTCCTTGCATGCACTTTCTTCTGCGTCTTCCTTTGTTTAGATTCAAATGTACTGGAAGAGTTGAGCTTCTCTGCCCCACCTGCCCTCTCTCCTCTGTGTTCTTTTTCCTGTATTAAACAGCACAGCATTTTATTTCCATCCCCTTCAATATTATTGCCATATGTTGTCCATCTTCTGTCTCTCCGTCTAACTGCTCCCACTTGGCCTTCCTCCTTGATTTTGGTTCTGGACTCTTTTCTCCCTCTGTCTGCCGTCTCCTGTGCTCATGATCTGAACAACATCATCCCCATCCCCACCAAAAGGGCCAGTCCCTCGAGCTGTTCTCCACTAGACACTGCTGTCCCTACTTTCCAAAAAGCTAACAAAATCAACACCATTGAGTTTTCTCCAATGCCACTTTTCCTACTTCAGAGGAGTTTACTGAAGGCGTGCACACGGCTATTTTATTAACTGCTTTCACTAGCTACCTTAAAGCACCCTGCTTTTTTATGGTGCTGATTGATTGATAAAAAGAAAAGACAAGCGCTAAGCCAGCAGGGTGCTGAGACCAGGATATCTCACACAGATCAATATCATTTCATTGATTCCATGTATTTCCCTATTTATTGTCCATTGCATCTGGCCTTATACCTGTGCTGTAAACTCCTTTTGTTCTGGATTTGTGCTGAGTACAGTGGGATCCACACCCTTGACTGAGATCCCAAAGGCTTTCTGTGATTAAATATTTAAGAAGAGTAAGAGTAGTTGAAACCTATCCATTACCGACTCTTGTTATGGCTGGAGTAAGATTTTAATATAGAAATCAAACATGAAGTATTTATTCATGAGTTATTCCTGTGCTTTTTGTATATGAATTTATGCTTTAGTATGAATGGTTTATAATCTAGGTAGGTTAGGATCTATATTTTCTTTAGACCAACAGCAAATCAAGAAAAAATATGATCCCTGTGGAAAGGTAGAGTCTCTTTCTGTAATACACTCTATTTGAACTAGAGCCCATACAACAGCTGCCTCCAGTAGATAGATACATCATTATGCAGAGATAAAAATTACAACAGTTGTGTGTGCCACATTTATAATCGAATCTCCATAAACTCCAGCAAGGGAGGGGAAATTCCAGTTGTGTGTCTTTGACGAAAGAATATGAAGATGTTATGTGCAAGATATCTTGAGGCAGAGCTATGTGGTACTCAACCATCCTGGCTGTAAGAGTGAGAGGTCAGCACACCTGGTAGCAGAGGCCTGTCCTTCTATTCATTTTTTTTTTTTTAATTTTTCTTTTTTTTTTCCTGGGAACAGCACCACTCCATTAAATCCTTAGATATTCCTAGAAAGGTGTAATGCAGGGGAAAAATGAGCTTGGGTGAAACAAAGGCTTGGTCCAGTGAAGTGTCATGATAGAATAGAAGTCGTATTTTTTTCTAGTTGAAAGAAGGGATCTTATTAAGACTGTCTCTTTAATTTCCCCATAATATTTGAAGCAGACTCCTAGTATTTAATGAGCTGTGGAACACAATGATAGCTATAATTTGGCTAATTAAAAGCGACAGGCAAGGATTCTTCCCCAAAGGCAGGAAAAAACCCACTCATTTCCCTTAATAGTTGGTTGGCAAGTCTGGATTTTCTCATCGGCAGGACCCTAGTGAAGTACTTCTCCAGCCAGACAAACGCCTGGACCTGTTTCTGAGAGCACGTCCCTGCAGTGCCATGAAGTGTCACGCAGAGACCCGTGAGGAACCACCGTCTGACTTTGCAACCTGGAGCCGTGTGGTGGCACCCGCTCAGGTACCAAGTGGTATTAGATGTACCGGGAGGTAACAGGTCTCTGCCGGTAAGTGGATTCTCTGTTAGTCCGCGCTGCCACCTTTTTGTTGCTCTCGTTACCTGGGGCAGCAGGATCAGAGCCAGCCCGTGTATGCATACACTCCAGTCACACCATATATGTTTCCTTTATGCTTCTGCTGGACGGTTTATTGTTACGTTCAGTAGAAAAACATCTCATTGGTTTAATCCCACCAGCTCTCCCTAGCCTACCTTCCATCACTGCTTCTCCCTCCCAACACACACACATATTCATTATCCAGTTCTTCATATTCCCATTGCCTACTCACTCTAATTTAAAATTCAGCTTAAAATTTGTTCAAAGCGGCTTTCTTTTCTTGTTTGCTGTTTCAAGCTATTATGTCAGAGAAGGAAGGTTCTCGTTTTGCTGAGCTAAGTCCAAGTTGGGAGTTACTGGTCCGAGCTGTGCTCAAGTCTCTGCCATTTAAACCAGGCACTTGACATCCCTCAGCACCTGAACGTGCTATCTACAACACAAGATGAAAAAAAGCCTGCCTGGCTTCAGTGTTCTGAGCTTTACCATATTGCTCTTCGCAATTTGGTCTAAGATCTTACGATGGAAGGTTTTGTAGGAACATAAAATGCTTTTTTCTGGGTGCTGTTAATGGATCAGCAGTGCATTTTTTGTAACCACCTCTGTTTACACCAGTCAATAACCAGTGTAAAAACCAGCAAAGGTGAGTGGTGGCAACCATTTTGTGCTCACATTGCACTGCTCAAAATGTGAGGGAAAAACAGCGATTGGGACCAAACGCCTTTGTGACAGTATCCCACCCCTCTGTCCTGTGTATTTTTTCACCCTTCATCTCCATGGGATATACCTGTTATCTCTGCCCAGTTGTTCAGTTAGTTTATGCTTTTCTCTGATGCGTACCCATGTCACTTTGTCCTGACCACTTCTCCTACCAGCCTTCCCATGTTGGTGAGCATTCCAGCTTTCAACCGATTGCTCTCGAGTCCTGCTGGAGTGCTACTGTGTCAGAGCAGCCTCTTCCTTGCCTGCTGGCAGATGAAAATGATTATTCAGGCAACGCATTCATAACTAACTTATCTGAATCAAGTAACTCTGCCTCTTGCAGCTCTTTAGCTAGAGCAGGATAACTTAACTGTGCATTAGCACATACAAATGCAGTTTATATCCCTGCTCTTCCATTAATGTCTCTGAAAAGGGAGCACATAAAAATATTGAAAGTTCTTTGATCTTTCAGTATTACAGGTGGGCTAGGATTCAGGAAAGACTCTGGATTTGCTTGGATTTAAGCAAAGAATATTGAAAATAGAGACTGAATGGTTCAAAGTATGTGTAATAGGGGGCAAGGCCTCTGCTGAATCAATTGCTCGTTTAAGTAAGCTCAAAAGTGATATCTAATTTCTATTATGTCTGTGATGTCTGCTTGGCGGTCTCTGCAAAAAAACAAGTTTTGAACTTGAAGAGATTCCCAGTGTACAGCTAGCAATAGCTCTAAAGCAACGAACACTGACCCAAGCCTGCAGATTTCATGCTAGGTTTAGGAAACATCTTGGGTGCGCTTCCGTGACAGTTGGAGCTGGTTTAAGTCAGAGCTGGAACAAGCACAGCTCCAGCCAGGCACTCGCTTTGCCCCAACACAAAGTTTGTCTGATGGTGAGACAGTTCAAAGACAAAACCAGAAAATTAATGAATACAAAACTGAAATTACCAAATTGAAAAAAAAAAAAAAATCCAGTAATTTTTTTGCTTACTCAGCTGCCTGAACCAATTTGCAGTGGGATCAGGAAAACACCAGCAGCTGACACTGCCGTCCCGCGCCCTGACGCAGCTGAGACACTTGGACGGGTCAGACCGGCAGCGGTGCTCAGGCCTCTCTCCTGAGCACTAGAAATGAGTTGGCAGCTTTTCTTGCCCTGTGCTTTCTTCTTAACCTTGCTCTCCTTCACGGCCTTTCCATCTTGTCTCCCTCAGTGTGGCTGAAACCTGACCGGTTTGCATTTTTCTGTTTTCAACTCTGTTCTCCATAATTGCCTCCTGTAACTGATGCAACCTGCTTTCCTGTCACCTACTTTTCCCTCCGGTGAGGTCTGAGGTTTGGAAGTTTGAAAGACTTTTCCCTTTCCTTGTGCTAAAGACAGCATGAGGCTAGTCAGCATTTTCCACCAAAAATATACATGCCCATTATACCTATAGAATAAACAGTATCCAGAATTTGCTGCTTTTATGGACTTTGCAGAAGGACAGGAGTTCTGATATGTAACATGATGATTCAACCGATGGGGCAGGGTCTATTTCTTTCAGTGGTTCTTATTTTATTAGCTGTTCCTTGATGACACCTATGCTGGTCTTCTTCATAGGCTTCTTGGCGTAGAAAGCCACATCTATAAAAGCAAACAGTATCCAATGCTCATACTGTGGGTGTAGACGCAAGCCTCATTTGAGATGATAATCCCCACGTTCTGAGTTAGTCTCATTTATACAACAGCAATTTTGCACCCTTGTAGTCATGTAAATGGACTTTAAAGAAGACACGAGTATAATTTCTAGCTAGCCTCAGGACATGAATTTCCTCCCACTGTTTGAAAATGTGTTACCAAGCTGCATTAGGTTTGGAAATTATTTTCATGCAACAGAACAAAATTGCGTTTAAGCATCTGTTGCAAGATTGAAAAATCCCAATGTTTTATTTCTGTTTGTGTCCTGGTTGGCAGTAGGAAGGTAATGCTAGTTTTCTGAGACCATCAAGAATTTCATCACAACTAATGCATCCCTACAAATCATTTCGGCTTTGACAAAACAACATTTTTCAATGCAAATTCATTTTGTTGGATGTTCTCATTGGTTCCAATCATCTTACTTCCATTTTAAGTTCCTTTTTTATGGCTACAGTGCAGTAAAACAGATCTTCATGTTGACCATTAGCAGGGTCAGGCAATGCCAGGTTAGGAATACAGAACTCCTAACATAATGCCCTGCTTCTACTGCCCCCCTTACAATACAATTTGATAGAGCATTTACTTCAAATAATTTTGTTTATGAAAAGTAATACTTTTCAGGTCTGACGTCATTTTCTCATTTACACTGTATGTAATGCAGTATAATTTTCACAAGCTTTGCTTTTTTTTTTTCTTTTTTTTTCTTTTTTTTTTTTTTTTAAGTCAAAAGTTCTGATTGCTCCAATCATCTTTGAAAGGGCAGATGCTGCTTAGGGATAAATCAGTCTACTTGAGCGCCTGAGAGCGCTGTCTCACATTTTCTCATTGGCAAAGTTCCTGAAGTTGTATTTTTAATCTGCAGTTAATTGCACACCATGGACCAATTCTGCCAAGCTTCTCGGCCTAAAGCTTTGAGGTGGCCACAGGAGAGACAAGCCAGTGGGAAGCAAGCTATTAGACCTTGCCTACCGGGTCGTACAGCCAAGAAGTAAACCACTACTATTCTGACGACGTTGCCCGGCAGGGTAAGCGTGTGTTCTTCAGATATGCTGTTGAGGTTTTTCGACCTGCAGGGTTTTTTATTGCAAACAAATACTTTGGCATAAGTTTGTTCAAAGTTTTCACCGTGCTTTCATCCCCTCCCTGGGGAAATCTGCCGAAATATTAGGTCTGTTTCACAGACAGGAGAAAGGAAGACCGAGACAGGAAAGTGTTAGTGCCGCAGCCCCAGGCGGGCTGTGCGACTCGCCCTTCGCTTCCCTCAGAGCATGCACACTCCTCTCAGGCACCGTCTTCACCTCCTCCTGCCCCACCAGGCCGGTGGATTTCACTTTACCTCTCCGGCATTTTGCAGGTCTTTCAAATAACTGTTCCTACTCCTGAGCATGATTCCAGTTTACATATTTTTCTTCCTTGATCTCTGTTCACCATTAAAGATCCCTTCCTCTGGAAACTTTCTAATTTCCCAGTTCTTGTCCTCTCCAATTGCTCCCTCCAGCCATCACTCCTGAAGGTGGTATTGCCAAAGAGATTACATTCACTGGGAATAAATTCCTAAATGATGAGGCTTAACCATGTTTGTTTCAATTTCTACACCTTGAAAAAGAATGCAGTAATTTCCCACCGGTCCCCCAGGAGAAGGTTAAGATTAAGTAAACAATGTTTGAAAAGCATTTTGCAGATGTGTCCAAGCATTTCCAGAGATCTAGTGAGAGGAAACCTCTTGTTAAACTGCATGTGTCAAATCAGTTTTGACATTTATTTTCTTTTTTTCTTTTAAAGTTGCAAGCTTATTTAAAAGGAGAAGTGGTGTTCACTTTTTTTGGCACTTGCAGTTTGAAATTCATGTCTCTTCACATTCCTTTGGCTTTTCTCTCGTGTTCATTACTATGCTCTCTAAGTGCTTAAAAAACATGAGCTCCTAGGACAATAGAATTTTTAAATTAGTCAGAGTGTGATGTTCAGAGGAACTGAGCGAGCTGAGAACCCCTTGGAATTCACTAGATGCCGGATTTAAGCTACATAACCAAGCTAGATGTTCTCATTTCAAAGATTTTTTTTTAAGTATTTAAACAGAGCATTCAGGACTGAAGAAGGGCAATCCCTGGAGAGCCTTTAAAATAGGAAAGGAAGAAAAAGAATTGGGCAAAATTATCTTGCAGCTGGCTTCCAAAACTGATTAGTAATTAAATTGGTAAAAAGTTAAGCTCTTGAAATGGTTTAAAATGCAGGTACAGAACAACCTTTCCCAAGGAGCTGGAGTGCCTTTTTAGGGATCCTGCAAAAGGCTGCAACAGTAAGTCATTTGATTTATCTGATTTTGCCACCTTTTCTCTGGGAGGTGATAAAGCTGGTTGTCAAGATAGATAAGAACACTGCATTGTGGACTGCGTGCTCACAACGTTTTCCGATTTCAGCCTTCTATCATCAGGGCTTTTTCATCATCTTCAGGCAAGCTCAAAGTATTATGGTTTGCTATTCTTTTAGTGGCTCAAAGTACACCAGGCACATTAAAGATAGAGAAAGCAACATGTGTCCCTGACTAAGAGAGGATTTCTTATTTACTATTTTATTATATATCTCATTACTTTCGAGATACTTCGATCAATGCCTTGGCTACTGCACAAGTACAGAGGACGGCTCCGTCATGGCCAGATGAGTTCATCACCAAAATGGATGGTTCAAGTGCAAGGTAGAAGAAAAGGAAGTTCTTGAATAGGGACCTGAGGCAAACACAGTAGTCCACACTGGTCCCAAGCTGGCCAGCTCCGGAAACACCTTCTCCACCCTTCTCCACAACCAGGCCCCATCCATGTTGTCATTGAGGCAGCCTGACTTCTACAGGTAATATCTTCCCTTGCAGCAAGCAATATTAGGACCTCTGTGGGAAAGACACTGAATGACCTTGTTTGTTAGGCCAACGTTGCAAGAGCGCAAGGAATGGCTGGAGATGGAGGCACTAAGAGATTTGGCACAGGTCACAGCAAGAAAACATTATTTGGGCTAAGAAGGGATTTATTAAAGGAATGGCTTTCAAAGGCCATCAAAAGGCATCTGAAGCTCATTGATATCCAATGGCAAGTATTTAAGGAAGAGGAGCAGTTGTGAATAAAATGGCACAGAGAGAAGAAAAAATGGGATAAATGCAGAAAAAAGTCAGTAAACCTTGAATTACTCAATTGAGAGGAAAATGCTGAGTTTTTTGACAGAAAAGTTTTTAAATTTATTAATTAAAAACCAGCCTATTACCAATGATTTTTCAGCCAGGCTTTTCAGTTCTTCAGAGCTTGTAATACTTTCCAGATTTCTGGGAAATAAAGGGTATTCCTCTTTCAAATACCGATTGCTCTTTCAATACCTGTTAGAGAAAGCTAGGCATGACTAAACTATTATTTCAAGAGTTAGTGGATGATTGTGGATGATAATTATATCCTGTTGAAAACATCCCTAGAGGTAGGGATGAAATGGGGGCAGGGTGAAACGGTAATTTGTGACCCTTCACCTGTCTTCAATGATTAAGGACAGCTTGTAACTGAGGTCAAAGAAAAATGAATAAGGCTTTGGGCCTCAACTACATGAAACATCTCTGTTAAACCAAGCACATGCATCATCACTTTTACATGCGAGCTCAAGCTAAGCATGTGCTGGAGTGCCCTTGCTGAACTGGAGCGGGAATGAGGTGAGTGCCCACTGACGCAGGGAAGATGCCCTGTATCCTGCGCATAGAAATTACTCTTCTTCCATCCAAAGAAGAAACACAGCTGCTCCTGAGACTGGGCACTACCACCAAAATAACCAAACCACCCAGCCAGAGGAGAGCCTTTCCGTGGGAGTCTGAGATTCTCCAGGGGTGAGGCTGGAGACTGGCTGAGCTGAGGGTGGTGCTGCCTTCCCACGGGCTGCTTTACTAGCTCCAAGGATCCATGCTGGTGTTCAGTGCTCAGACATGCTTTAGATATTTTCTGTACAATGGTCCCCTACTTCAGGTTTGCTCGAGATTTTGACACTAAGCACCAAATTTGATGCCTTAGTCCTTTAAAAGGCACTGAAGTGGGACTATTAATTTCGCTAGGAACAAAAGCTTATGTAGGTTTCTTTTTTTATGTGTAGGAGGTTGACCAATTCATCAAATTACTTTTTTCCAGAATAAATTTTGTGATGCTTTTCCTCATATACCCCAGATTGTAAGCCACCCCACTTATATGCCATAAAGTCTTAATAAATACACATCAGACTTAAAGAGCTTCCACAAATGTCATTATTTTAAGGCAACCTACTCATTCTTCAGAAGTGGAAAGCCAGAAACACCTCCAGTGTGAAACACTTACCCATCAAGAGATTTCCAATTCCTTGTTTTATTCCTGAGAGGTTGCCAAGTGGAGAACTCCTGCTTTACAAGCAGGGATTCACACCTGAACTGAATAGCGGACGTCCCTAAAGAGCAAAAAGTCAAACTTCCAAGGATGGATAATTTGAACTATGGGCACCTCAATATAAATACATATATCATGGGAGAGAGCATGAGGAAAGTGAAGGTTGCTTCTTTGGATTTACATATTTTCACAACCTACTTTTAAATCACTGAATGGCAGCATGTAACACCTGCACTATTTCAGGTTAACGCATGCAGCGCTTTCAAACAAACAGCACCAGTGTACCAAGGGGAACTTCAGCTTTTTTTTGAACCACAACATTGTGTGCCCCGAGCCAAAGAACGTGTGTGGAGCTGAAGACAAATGAGCAGCGGCCGCTCACCGCCCGCCTTACACCTCCAGTAACACTGTGAGCTCTGCAGCTGAGGGGTTTGATTTTCCACCAGAACCCGCCCCCCGCCATCTCATCCATAGGCTCATGACAGCAACTCCCACCCGAGGAAGCTCTTTCCTTTTGTCCTTCAGCTGGGCTTGCTGGCAAAGACCTGAAGGGTCACAGCATTGACAAATCGTCTCTGGCAGTCGCAACAACAGTTCCTCTTTTGAGGGCTTCAGTGGGACATGAGCCATGCTTGGCACGAGGGGGTTTCCCTGGCGGTAGGTAAGATGCTAAGCGAGGCTCGAGCTACACAGAACACCACGCTCTGAGCTCTGACAGCAACCGCTTTGCACAGCGACGGCGAGAGCTCTGTGTCTAATTTGGGCAGCGGCAGATGGATCATTTAAGACAGAAAGAGACTGGCACTACCAGCAGAGAGAAGGGATAACGTGTTCCTTCTGCAGCACAAATCTCACAAGTGACTCATGACTCTCCTGCAGCTCACACTGGCATCCCTTGGTCTTTGTGACTGTGACTGCACATTTTAAAGGTCAGGATGTAGCGCTTCTTCCCCCAGTACCTTTGAGTCCATACTGGCGCGAGTTTTGCTCTGAAGAACATCCAGTGCACACGATGGTTCCTTACGGTTTGATCGGCAGGTTGCTCTTCTCCTTCTCCTGGCCCAAGTGTAGAGATTATGAAATAACCTAGCCAATAAACATCTCAGGAGGGGTTTGATTCCCGGGTGCTCGTTGCATACATAATTATCATGTACATGACTAATATCAGGCAGGCACGGTGCTTAGGGTTTTGCGTGCCTGAGCCACACCCACATTCCTCCTGCGAGCCCTCATTTCAGAACAGATTTCAATTAACTTTCATCAGATGTTTAAGGTGGCCTAAGTCTTTGCTTCTCTGTGTAGGTGTTGAAATTTCACTGCCTTACACTTAAGGACGTACTTCACTGCTAACTAGAACAGCGACTGGTTTGGGCATGTGCTTAAATGGTCTTCTCTCTAATGGTCTTCTGTCCAATGGTCTTATGTCAGTAGGACTTGCGATGACAGCAGAGCCCTGGCGTTAGCCAAGCTGTGCGCACAGATTGCCCACGTGCCACGAGTTCATGTGCTGCTTGTTGTGAAAGCACAGAGTGATTGTTCACCTCTAACTCCCGGGAGTCACGGGCATTTCACCACTGTCCTCGCTGGAATGTTAGAAAGCCCAAAGCTGAATGGTGTTGGAAATCCCGTTGCTTTCTTCCCTGACACTGAATTGTCGTCTAGATCAGGGGGTAGCTTTCTGTGCAAATCTCAGTTCTGGGTACAATGCATCCTGACACCGCACAGTTTATACCAGTTGAACTCGGCGTGACCCAATCAATGCAGGCTCTGCCCTGTGACAGCAAAATCCCACTGAGAATTTCCATCAGCGTAAGGAAACTGCTGGCCAGAAGATCCAAAGGATAAGAATATCCCAGTGCTACTGTATCCTTAACTCTCCTAAATTCCCTCGATAACTTTTATTTATTATTTAAACAACCCGGTCTAGTGGGAGGTGTCCCTGCCAATGGCAGGCGTTTGGAACTAGATGATCTTTAAGGTCCTTTACAACCTAAGCCATTCTATGATTCTGTGATTCTATTTTACATGCAAAAAGCAAACGGATACAGACTGCCATGTGTACCACAGGCTGGAACACCGTGCAGGTGAGCAACCTGCTCGGTTTGCCCAGAAGTTGAAATAGGCCCCCCTGTCTTAGCAGCCTGGTAATGTTTCCATCTTTCATACGTTTCTGAGCTGCATCCAGCTGAAAACAGTAATACTTCACCTTTGACAGTTACGTAAAAGAAAGACTGCGGCCTCAGTTCGGCTTCCCTTGAACGGTGAACTGAAATTTGCAACCGTGTTTCGTAACAGCACCTTTATTGGCAAGCTTGCTAAGGAGGCCTGGGATAGGTGACCTTTGCAAATGAATAACCAAAAACTTTGGCTTTAGAAATAGTCTTTCATAATGAAGTTGATCCTGGGAACACACCCTCTGCCGACACTGAACTTAGTTTTCAGTAACTTTAAATCCAAAACTGTGTTTAAAGTATTTAAACTGTGCTTAAAATTGTATGTTTACTCCTGCACAGGATATTAACATAATTAGGACTATGGGTCATCTCCTGCATTTTACTAGTCATAAAATCCTAAAATCGCCTGTCTTCATTCCAGAAATGCATATTGAAAAAAATGTCATTTCTTAAGCATATCTTTAGTTTTCAAATATAAGCTTGTTCAACTCCTGCTAGAAAAGAGGCCCAAAGAAAGAATAAACCAGCTCAAACACTCAAAACCCATCAGAGAAATAAGAATAAAAAAATAAGCAACAAGAACTTATTGATTTGTCAGGTTTTATTTTTAGCAAATTTCAAGTTGTCATGTTCTCAACAATTTTTCGTCATTGTTTCAGAGCTAAAAGGTAGCTACCTCCTGTTGCACAAAAAGTAAGATACTCAAAAATATGCCAACTATCATGAGATAAATGACAAATCATGAGTCAGCAAAATTGCTCCAAAGATTTATCAGAGAACTTACATTTTCTTCCAGGTTGTTTTTTGTGTGACATCATTGCCTGAAACGGTTCCCTTACGTCTTGAAGTTTGGCTGAGAGACCTGACAGCAGCCCATGTTACTGACAGTGAATGAAACACATTTGCAAACTTTGTATAAAGAGTTGATCTTCCTACAGTCTGGGAAATGGAGGAAAGGGAATAAAGAAAGGAGGAAAGGAAGCTTTTTGTTCCCCTATTTACGTATCTTCTACCCTATAGTATGGCAGTCCATGCAAAGATCCTCACTGAGCATTTGTTACAGCTTCTTGTAAAAGTGAAAACACTAATAACAGGGACAGTAGCTGGGGAACAGTATCAACATGAAAAAAAAATCCTGATATATATGAAATATATATATATATACACACTAACTGAAAAAAAATACATATCCTACAGACTCGCTATCTGATTTTTAAATGGGACAGAGATTAACCTCATTCACATCCTTACAAACCAGTTTTAGCAGATCCTTAGTAGTGGTTAAGGAACAAACTGAGACTATGAAACTGGTTCTATATGTTTCTGAAATTAACAGAAAGTCTTTGGCTGCCTTGGTCAGAAATCAATATTGGAAAAAAGAAAAAGATAATTTAAAAAACAAAAGAAATGTATGTGGATAGTGTTGAAGGTTACTTTATTAGTTCCTCCTTTAGCTTCAGCATTCAGTCCAGCGTCCCAGTGTTGTGCTTTTTACTCCTCTTAATGGCTTTCTCCCTTCTAAAAGCATTGCTGGAGAAGTTTTCGGCCTGCTGAACAAAAAAACCCCAAAATGCTGATGAAGTCTTTGTAAGACTTTGGTTGAGGGAGGCCGTTACACTCAGAACGCACGTTGTGGCTGCCTGTACACAGTGCGCTGACACACTGAGTACAGGAAATGGGGGCTCCTGGGCTCCTCTGTTCTCCACAGCTCATTCACCCAAATGGTGATGGTCACGGCTGGGCGTAAAAGCTGAGCCACCAGCCTGCAGCAACCAGGTGCACAGGAGGATCTAGCAATAAGGACAACGTCTCTAGATCAGCGAGGGAGCCTCTGTGCACTCAGGAGGCTCCGAGGCTTTGACCATTTGACCAGGGGTTATGCTGGTGAGGTGGAAAGACAGCAGGTGGAAGGAGACTCAGAGAAGTCACTAGTCCTATTACTGCAAACCCAGCTGTGGCATCTTGCTCCGCGTGGCGCATTTCTGGCCCTTGTCCTGGGGTGTGGGACCAGACCCCTGTGTCAATTCCCTCAGCAGGGGAGCCGGGCTCCTGAACCGGCAGCACCGTCCTGCCCGCTCCTCCGCCGGCTCTGTCTTGCATCAGAGTTCATCTGACTTTCAACTTGGAGAGAGACTGCAGACATATTTTTCCCTCTAAGGCTCTGTACTGCGCTCACCCTAAGTCAGCACAGCTGTGGGTCCGACGGGTCATTAAAGATGCATGCAAGCTATACTGTTTTTTTAAGAAAATCGGATTAAAAAACCTCAAGGCCAGCTGCCCTGGGTAAGTCAAATTTTATAGCAGCCTCTCCTGCTGTGCCGGCTTGTCTGTGTCCATGCATTTCCCTGCTGTTTCCTTCTTCCATTCACAGCCCTGAGTTTCACTTTCGTTTCACATGGGCACCTGAGTGAGTTTCAGTTCTCTTTCCACATTGTCCTCTTTCTTCTTGCTGCCACCTCCCTCAGCTATGGAAATACTTGTAAATCCACTTGGAATATCTTTGTCTTCTTTTTGCTTTCTCATGCTATTCCTTTTCCTTTTTTTTCCCCTCCTTGACTTCACATCTTTCAAATCTGTTTTTTCTCAAGTACCACAGTTTAAGCCATTAAGAAAAGGGAAATTAAGAAGGGCTGAGTTAACCAGGTTCTTAAGCTTATTTGTGAAACTAAGTACCAGCTTGGGAACTGTCACAAATAGGGATGGGCTCAAGCACTGCCTGGGCTCCGGGAGTGCACTTGCAACCATTACCCTCGTGCGTGTGCAATTTATCTTACCTTTGTGGATTTATGAATGGATCAGCAGAATCTTCTCTTTCTGTCATGCCCCTGCTCCCCTTCCCCCAAAATTAAATTCCTTTTTCACTCTCTGTGGTGTTACCTGTTTGGAACCATGTTGCGTTTCATTTGAATCACACATTGTTAAAGCGTGAAATGTTATTTCTAACATTCATATCATTGTAATTCTGGTCCTGCAAATTCTATTCAGACTAAATATCCGTTCAAATTATTAAGCAGAAACCTCAAGCCTTGTTTCTGTGCTTCCACGATTCCAGCTTGGCACATCCCCTGAAACAGTCACAGTAATTTTTCTTTGAAAAAAACTCATCATGACAATATGTCAAGAATTACTGTAATTCTAGAATTACTACTTTGTAACGACAATGTAAGACAATGTTATCCTGGGGTATTATGATAGCTGCTTTGACTAATAGCTGTAGGGATCTGGAACAATTGACAGGCCCAGCCAGACCCTAACCAGCAAACAACATAAAATAAAGGAAGATAAAATGGGTTTATAAGACTTCTTGTGCCTATTCTTTACCTTCCTGGTTCTGGGACCAGCAAAGAACTGCTGGTGGTCTGGGATGAAAGGGTAGGACTCGAGCCCTTCCCCATTCCCCACTGCACTCCCAAAGCCACATGTCCCGGAAGAGGCCGTGACAATTGTGACAACACTGGGGTGATGCTAATGAGCAAGGAGAGCTGCAGTGAGTTGGGTTCAAGTCCCTTTGTGCTACTAGAAGAGAATCAAGCAGCAATTAGGAACGTATAAACCTAACATATGGTACCTACTAGCTAGTCCTTTAATTTTTTTTTTAAATAAAATACATATACTTGCTGCATATATATATATAAAAACACAGGCTATGCTTTAGTCTAAAAGCACTATTCAAGACTGCTCCGTGGCAAACCTGAGCAATGCGTACAAGATTATTATAATCTGCGTGACATTTACTTAGTTGTTTAATAAGCAGGCTCTTTCGTTGGAGCACAGTCGGCTTCTGGACAGACTGATAAGGGGGAGTTAGTGCTGGCAATTTATACTTTGTTGCTGTAAGCAGTTCAGGGATGCTGCTTTGCATAATTGTAATTAAAACACATTTAATTTTTCACTGTGTTGTTCTGCAAGCCACAGGCTTGATTCTGTTTTCAAATATACTGTCTTTATGTAAATGTGTGGGAACTGAAGCAAGGAGCATTGCAACTTTCTGATTACTCAGACTACTGCTTAATCTTGTAATTGTAGGCTCTCCGTCTCCGTGGATCCCAACAGTTTGGAAGAGAACAGGGGAAATGAGAATGCAGCAAGCCTGCTATTTCATGACAGACTATCCCTAAGCCACGTCACCATACCCTTTTTCTGTAATATTCCCTGTATTTCCCTACTGTAAAACTGCCAGATAGGTAGCCACATGACACTGTAACAGCAGTAATTTAACAATAAGACATCTTACACTAGTCATGGTTTCAGTTGCATCAGAAACGTAAAAGCCTGTAGCAGCCATGTTTCTGTAACGAGCATTGTTCCCCCGGCGGGGTGCAGCTTTGGGCCTGGCCCTGCCAGCTATGGGCAAATCCACGCGCCCCTGCGCACCACAGCCTGCTCATCAGCCAACACACGGCCTTATCGCAGGAAAATCATTTATCGAGGAGACAGGGAGGTCCATTCCTCCGCTAGTCTCAGGTTCCCAGTTGGGTTCATTAGGCCAGCGTGGGGCTGCGCCGGCAGCCAGGCCCCGCTGACACCGACCCGCCACCCCGCGCAACCCGGGGTCAGGCTGCTACAGGCTTTTACGTTTCTAATGCAATTTTCCACTCTTGGGAGATGAGAGACAGCCCCAGCCAGGCCTGCGAGCGCTACCTCGCCTCCACAGGCCCGCCGCAGGGCACCTCCCCAGTAACGGCGGCGGCGAGGCCTCGGGTCCGACAGGGAGCGAGGTCGGCTGGAGGTTCGGTACCCGCCGTGGGCCCAGGGGATCCCTGTTCCAGCCCCGGTTCGCCGGCGCGGGCTGAGGCGGGGCAGCCGCCTCAGGCCGGGGCCCACCGCTAGCAGCCCCGCCCCGCCCGGGCGCCTCGCACGCTCCGCCAGCGCGCTGACGTAGTCGGCGCCGGTAGGCGGAGAGGCGCGCTCCGCCCGCCCGCGTCGTTTTCCCCTCCCCCCCTAGCGCACCCCCTACCGGGAGCTCGCGCTCAGTCCGCGCACGGCCGGGTTCGCAAGCGTCGACCGCCGCCTCCGGCTCTGCGCGCGCGCGCGCGGGGAGGGAGGGGGAACCGCTGCGGGAGCCGCCGCCGCCGCCGCCAGCCAGGCCCGCCCTTCCCCCACCCGCCCGCCCACTCCCCACGCGCGCGGGCGCGCGCACGCCGGGACCGTTGCTCTCGCGCCGGCAGGGCCCGCGGCAGCATGAGCGGCTCCCCCTGACCGCCGCCCCTCGGCCGCGTCCCGCCGCACCTCCCCCCCGCCCGGGCCCCGTCCCGGAGCCGGGCCCCGTCGGATGCCCGCGTCCCCCCCGCGCCGAGGATGCTGAAGATGAAGCTGCCCCTGAAGCAGACGAGCCACAAGGCGGCGGCGGAAGAGGCGGTGGCAGCCGCGGGGCTGGGGCTGAAGGAGCCCGGCGGTGCCCTGGACTGTCGCCTCCAGCTGCAGCAGGTGCCCCGGGCGCCGGCCCGCGGGGGCGCCGCCGCGGGGAGGGGGTGCGGGCCGGAGAGGCCGAGCCAGCTGCACGGCTTGGGGCCGGGGCCGGGGCCGGGGCCTGGGCCTGGCCCGCCGCCCCCCCCCGCCGCGCTCACCGCTCCGGGCAGCGGCGGGCCCGGCTCGGCGGCGGCCCGCACCGACAAGGAGACGGTGTACGAGTGGTTTGGGCTGGTGCTGGGCTCGGCGCAGCGGCTGGAGTTCATGGTGGGGCTGCTGGACCTGTGCAACCCGCTGGAGCTGCGGTTCCTGGGCTCCTGCCTGGAAGACCTGGCCCGCAAGGACTACCACTGCCTCCGCGACTCGGAGGCGAAGGCCAACGGGCTGAGCGACCCTGGGCAGCTCGGCGACTTCCGCGACCCGGCCGTGCGCTCCAAGCTCATCGTCTACCTGGCCCTGCTGGGCTCCGAGAACCGGGAGGCCGCCGGCCGCCTCCACCGCCTCCTGCCCCAGGTAGACTCCATCCTGCAGAGCTGCCCGGCGCGGCGGCCCCCGGCGGGCGCTGCCGAGGAGGAGGGGGCCGAGGAGGAGGAGGAGGTGGTGATGGTGATGGACGGAGATGGAGAAAACGGGCAGGCCGGCCTCCCCCCCGCCCAGGGCCTGGGCTTTGGCGCGCAAGAGGAGCTGCTCCTGCTCTTCACCATGGCATCGCTACACCCGGCCTTCTCCTTCCACCAGCGGGTCACCCTGCGGGAGCACCTGGAGCGGCTGCGGAGGGCCTTGTGTGGGGACCAGGAAGAGGAGGGCTTCGGCCGCCACCAAGCCCAGGTAGCGCCGCGTCCCGGTCTCTTCCCGCCGCGCCATCTCACCAGGCGGTTCCCTCCTCCTTCCTTCATCCCCTCCCGATTTCCTAGGAGCTGGGGGCGGCCGCTCGCCGTTCACCGACCCCCCTTACCCTCACGTTGGGACGTGGCCCGTCCCGTCTTGCCTCATTGCTCGTTCTATTCCACCCCCCCCCCCCCCCGGGTGGTGTAGGCCCCGGCCACCCCCACAAGCTGCTGTAGTGTCTAGTACAAATGTCTTGTTGTGACGTAACACTGCCTGACTATTACGTAGTAGAAACGGGGAGGGAGGGAGTACTTCTTTTCCTAGCCTGCCATGCTTTCTGGAGCACTGCTTTTTGAATCCTGCCTTGCTGGAGCGCAGGGTGCAGAGTATTGCTAAAGCCTGACCGGCTGCCTTCATACCCTGTGGGACACTGGAGAAGTTGTGCCATGCAGAACTACAAGCTTGACTAAACTTGTAAAAAATAATAATAATGCTAGATAGAAACCATACAGTCTAAGAGAGCATTCTCTAGGGGCTTAAAACAATAGAATGCGTTGAAATAATTTTTATATGGAACCTGCTTCCCACCACCATCCCACCCCCCTTCACCACCCCCCCCAAATGAGACTTAGGCTTGGACTTGGCAAGGATCAGGGCAGCAGTCAGGGATCGGTGGCTCTGTGGCTGGTTTTCTGAAAAGTCATGTTCAGTGAGGTGGCTGAAGGTATTTGGGATTGGGTGGTAATCACTCTGCTAAGAGAGCAAATCAAAATGTCATAGCTGGGGCTTCTGTTCAGAGAAAAGCTGATTTTTATAGGTGGCTGTCAGGAAACAGCAAAGCACATCTTGAAGGCAGATGTGCCACTTGTTGCTAGAAGGTGGCTGTCACCGAGAATGAAGACTTTCAGTGAGTGGCACTGAAGCCTTCTGTGCAGCAGCTATGTTTGAACGAAGGTTGTCCCTCAGTGCCGTTCATTGCTGCCCTCTCGGTGAGCATTGGCTTTACAATCTGCCCCATATTTATGCAACCAAGCCATCATCTTGGAGCTCTGCGGTTTTTGGTCCATAGATGGCCTCTTGCGCAAAGGGGAAGAAAGGGCTGGAAGATAGATGTTTATGATGCCGTTCAACTGAACACATCAGGTTTTCATTGGGTACTTTACAGGAAAAGGTACAAAACAGTAAGCGTTGGGGGGTTTGGATTTTGTTTCTAAGTTTACTTGCAGCACTATCCAATTCAGCCACTCCTAGAAAACTGTTTTACATTGCTTGCTGTACAAAAGGAATGGTTCCTAAAAAGGAGGTAAAGCTGGGCTATGCTCTTGAGGAGTACTCAGAGGAGATGGGAATGAATTTCTAAGCCTTCAAATACATTGAGCACATGCTTGTGTCATTTTAGGGCCAAAGCACATTTGGCAGGTCGTAAACTAGTGGGTAGATATTATAGTACTGAAATCATAATGAATTCATAGCGTAAGTCCAAAAAGTGTTTATTTTGGCTCATCAACTTGCATCAAGTCTAGCTCTATCCCAAAATGAATCCTGGAAGCCCAGCTTTAGGGGGAGAAGATCAAGTTGCAGGAAATGGTAAGACTGGACACTGGGTTTAAAGTGCTAATAACTGGAAACACACTTCCTGCCTGAAACTGGCACATCAGTTGTAGCTGCTCAGTGTGTCCCACCAAACGCATTAGGAGATCAGGCTCTCGTCAACGACTGGCATTGAAGTCTGGTTTGTGCAGCACTCTGGCTTTGGCGTAAGAGCAGTCTTTCCAAGTTGTGGTGGTTTTGTTTACCCGGGGAGCACCAAGAGACCCGAGTGAGCTTGGCTGAACATGCACATCACATAGTCGCTAGTCTGCACAGGACTGAAACAGCATCCCTTCTGTAGGATTTTTTTCCCTTTCGAGCATCGTCTGGGAAATAATGGCTGACAGGGAAGAAGGATTGATGGGTTTCTGATGAGTATTTTCAGCGCACGTTCACAGGGGCAGTGGGACCCTCACAGATAAGATACTGATGGAAATGGGAGTTAGTAGCACAGTTAAAGACTTCCCTGGCAAAATGCAGCTGTACTGTTAAATTGGGCTTGATTTAAAATCATGTCAGGTGTCCGCAGGCTTCTTATCCTCCTTTCATCTCTGAAATTTAAGTGCCCTCGGGGCTCTGCGTTTATGAACTAAAACGGTTCATAAAGGCCTTTTTGAATCTTTCCTCTGCTGGCCTCGGGTCACGAGGTCTGGGCTTCCTCTCTAGTTACAGCCCTGGCCGTGCTGGCAGTAGCCATGTGGCACCGGTGGCTTCACCTCCCGCCCGGCTGACGGCGGTGGTGCCCCGCGCCCCTCCAGCCTGCACGGCCCGTGTCCCCCGCGCCCCAGGGCGGCCCTGCTGCCGCGCCTCAGGGCCGCACGGCATGGGCCCGCAGCGGGCGGTTCCTGTCACGTTTTGCAATGGCCGCACCTGGCATAGGGAGTTGAGCTTTCTCCTCCCCCGTTAAAGAGGGACAGCCCGGTTCTGCGGGGGCAGGAGAACCGGTGAGTGGCGGGGGGACGGACCCTGGCCCGCAGAACACCTAAGGGCCCGTCGGTCTCTCCCCTTTCCCGGCCTGAGTGGGGTGACCTCTCGCTTTGTTTGCGGGGAGAAGGGGTCGATCATGGCGCCTCCCCGCCCGGTGAGGGCACAGCCTCCGTTCCCCTCCGCCCTCCCCTGCCGCCCCGTTGGGGCCGAGCGGGCCGATCCGCGGCGAGCCGCTCGGCCAGAGCCCTCCCCGGCCCGGGATGCGGTGACGGATGGTCACCGCCGCTTCCCGCCCCCATTCAAGATGGCGGCGGCGGAGCCTGCGCTCCTGGTCACGTGCCAGCAGGGCGGTTTCCTCTCCGTCCCGCCGGGGGAGGGGCGGCACCCGCCGTTGCATAACGGGGAAGGGACCCGGCCGGTCCTCTCGGTTCCCGGGGCTCGGCCCGAAGGGCTGGCGCTGGGCAGCCCTTAGCCTTTCTCCCGAAGGGAGTGGGGGTATGGGGGGAGAGACCCAGGGATCTTTGCGGGAAGGCTTTGCCGCAAGCACAGCCTGTCCCGGGAGGGGCTGCGGTGTGCCCGGTTTATCGAGCAGATAAACCACAAGAGAAGTTTTGTGCTGAGAGGCCGCTAGCTCATTGCCGGGCTTCCCTTCCTTAACACCCCCGGGCTTTCTCAGCTCATGTCTTCTGATGGTAGGAGAGCTGTTGTTCACGTGGCCTGTGAAATAACACGTACCTATGGCAAGCAGCGGTGGCATGAAATCAACCTACAGAGGTGATGGAGTTCAGACCTGGAATTGAGCCGGGTAGTTTATTTGTCAAGTTTAGATTCTGAATTCCTTAGGGCAAGGACTATGTTACTGATTGTGGCGTGTCTAACAAAATGGCTTGGTTTGCGGTTTCAAGGAGCTGCAACATTTAGCTATAACGAGCAGCAAAACTTGAGAGGTTCACCTACAGAGAGTTTGTGGGTGATTTACTGGAACATAAAGCAGTTTTTTCCCATGATTGGGATTATGTTTTCTTGGTGGAATCTGTGCTGTCTGATAAGATGGAGCTCACTTTAAAGTTGCTTCTTGACAAAGGAGTAATAGGATTGCTGCTCTTTTTGGTCTCCTATTTTAATGATCCTTTAAGAACTTAACATTTCTTAATGATACATTTTAACAAATATAGCTGGAAATGGCTGATAAATTCAAAAGTTGTAGGAGATAGGACTGTTGGAGTGGGATGGGCAGAGGTAGGATTGCCTTATAATTGCATAAACTTGGTTTCTTTAAGAAAGTATTCTGAAATCCTGTTTTTTTTTTACTTAAGGTAGAAACACAATATATTTGCAGATTTTTTAATGAAGGTATAATTTATAATGAATCTTGGAAAAAAAGTCATTGGTACATTCAGCTGTGCAGAATATGAACTTTGAATCTAAAGTTGAAATAAATCAGCAGCATTCGCATCTGTAGTCATAAAACAAGCATTAATGTGCAAAGAGTCTGTCGATACCACTATATGTATTGATTTAAGTAACAGAACACATGCTTAATTCTTCTGTTGATTATATTTGTTGAATAAGTTCATCAGTATCAAAGCTGTTAGAACATGATAAACAATAAAGTCAATCCTATCCAAGATCTGAGATCAGAATGCTGAAACACTGAAGGAGGTCTGAATATGTGCTAACATAATAAATGTGGCTTACGTTAGACACTGGAACATTTAATCAGGCATACTTGACAGTAATAGAACTAAGGTTCTGTTGAAATAAGCAATCTCCTGGAGATAATGGTTTGCTGAATACTATTATAATTGCTGGCTGGAGGATTCTTTACAGAAAAAATCTCTACTTGCAAACAAAGGGAAAGTTTCTATTTACAGAGTATTTTTCTTAGTAGTCTTCTATTTATAGAATATTTTGTCTGCAAATTAGAAGAGTGCTTTTATAATTGATCTTCAGTGACTGGCAGCACAACAAGGTAGTAGAACTTAATTTTAGAATCTAAGAGCTCTGTCTGTAGGAACAAAAATACAGGCAATCCCATTTTGAAGCTGCAGTGTACTGTTTTTAGTGTCATAGAGTTGAGTATAAGGAAAAGTGTGTCTTCAGAGCCTGGTTTAAATAAGAGACAGAAAGATAAAAAACGTCATTTTACTCTTGGCTAAGATCTTTTAAATGGTGGTACATTCCGGGAAAATACAAATGTTTTACAGGTTTTGCACACTGAGATAAAAAGTATTCCAGCTCCCTCAGTCAACCTTGTCTCTGAGCAGGAATTTCTCTGACTCCAAACAGGAGTTAAGGATTTCTAGAAACATTACTGGAAGTCTTCTGGAAAGGAAGTCATAACTAGATAAAAGACAATGCCTAAAATGAAAGGCTTCTGTCTAAATGTGCATGCTAATGCTCCAGGAAATTGCTGAATAAAAACTTTCACTGTTCTCAGTTGTTTTAGTCGTTTGGCTCTAAATATGAGGTGTTAGGACAAGAGAAGTTTGTAGCCTTGCCCAGTCCCTTTATACCAGGGTTAATCAGCCTCTTGCTGATTTTCATGCCAGTTTATTCTCCAACGTATTAAATGAACACTGACAGCATTGAAAATATACCCATAACTTTGTAATGCTTGCACTTAGATTACGTTTGTTAAGCTGTAGTCCATTTTTCAGTGTTGCCCAATGCTGACTTATATGTAGATAGCAGGATCTCACTGGGCTTGGAGTACCAAGGACTCCCAGCTCTTTCTAAAGAGCTGCAGAAAAGGATGCAGACAGCAGCAGCAAGATGGCTGTATATATGAAACCACTGAAAATGTAGGATTCTGCCTACTTAAATCTCTGTCACTTCATTTATTTGCCAATATCAGTGTCTAGCCATAGCTACCCTAGAAAAGACTACAGTTGATTCTCCATTAACTCCATTAATACTAAATGTCTAATTTTCCTTCAAGACTTGGTGAATTTCTGTAGTATCCCCTAAGTCTAAGGGTTTATACTTCCAGAGACTGAAGCTTGCAGAGGACAATCTCAGAGATCTGGCTGGAAACTGCATTCCTTCCTGAGCTTCTTGCCTTTCCTCAACCTCTTAATCTTGTCCTTTTTGGGAGAAGAAAGTAAAAATACTTTTAATAGTGAAAGGAGATTTAATGCCTTGGAAGAGTGAGATAAGAACATGACAGAGAGATTTTCTGTTATTCAAAACTTCCATACATGAAAGAATACTTTTAACCAAACTGCTTAGACCTCTTGAGTTCAAGAATTGGAAAAAATGACATACTACCCTCTGCTGGTAGTTAAAAGTAGTAATGAAGGCATCATCTGTTCTCAGTACTAATTGTACTTCAGTGAACCATTCTTAAGGGTCGAATGTTTTTTAAATCTCTCCATCGCTCTAGGCCGTTGTGAGAATAATTCTAATACCAGTCTGAACTAATACATTCAAATAATTTTCTTCTTATTCCCTCAACAGACAATTGTAAAAGTACTGAAGTTACACAAAGGTGTTGGATGAGCAATCAACTGGCAGTGCAGTCACAGCAGAACTGTTGCATTGTTGGCTTTAGCTTCAAGTTTTCTACTTTCTCACAGGCTAGCTAGGTTGGACCGAAACTGTGGTTTTAGTCCAGTTAAAAGCTCAGGTGCAGATGAGACTTAGAGAAAGAACATGCTGTGTTTCTAGCAAACACAAGGTGCAGTATTCCCCCCGCACTGTAAATCATTGCTGTAGTTGACACGTCTGGTACTTCAAGTGTTATTATCACAGGCCTTGATAGCTGAAGTTGTTAATGCTGCATAAAGGGTTGGTATGCCCTTTGTCTCAAAATTGTCATGATTTCACAGTGCCTCAAGTCAGTAAGTGATTGCTGAAGCTGTTGTATGGTGTGCTTTTCCTCTCTGAATCAGCTGATGTTTTTTTCAAAAGGTTTCTGTCTCCCTTATAGTGTTTTGCTGCTGCCTCTTACAGGTGAACTCTTAAAATAGTTTCACTAAACAAATATGCCTTAAAGTACTCTTGGGCAGCTGTACATACTCTATGCAGTCCAGCTTACTAGATATGAGTTAATGGGGCAGTTGCACATTATCTCTCAGCCAGTCAGGTTTTTATTTGGCATATTATGGGATTTTATGTCTGGTGACAGAACCACAAAATGACTGAGGTTGGCTGGGACCTCTGGAGGTCATCTTATCTACCACCTTTGCCCTTAAGTGGGACCACCTACAGCTGGTTGCCCAGGACCATGTCCAGATGGCCTTTAACTGTCTCCAAGGATGGAGACTTCCACAACCTCTCTGGGCAACCTGTGCCAGTGCTTGGTCACCCTCACAGTGAAAAAGTGTTTCCTGATGTTCGGAGGGAATCTCCTGTGTTCCTGTTTGTGCCCACTGCCTCTGGTCCTGTCACTGGTCATCACTGAAAAAAGTCCGTCTCCATCCGCTTTGCACCCTCTCTTCAGATGTATGTATATACATTTTTATATGTATAGGTCCTTTTCTGCAAAGTTGCTTTCTAGCTGGTTAGACCCCAGGTTGTGTGGTACCGGTAATTGTTCCTCCCCAGGTGCAAGACTTTGCGCTTCTCCTTGTTGAAATTCATGAGGTTCCCATCAGCCCATTTCTCCAGCCTATGATTCTGCGTGGAATAAGCATTACTGGTCCGGAGGTTGATTCTGCCTATGAAAAGATAAGATAAGCTAACAAGGAAGCATTTAAGTTGATTGGTGGCTGTGGCCAAAAGAGAGAACATTTGGTAGATCTTTGTGGTCTTAGATCTTGAGGCCGATTCTGTTCTTAGTCTTGTAGGACAGTTGTCTGCATCTCAAATCAATCAGACAGTGCCATTGCGTAGTCAAAAACTTGCAAACTGAAGCGTAATTTAGCAGCAGTGTCAGTTGGATAATCGTGTTCGGTCTTGATCTTGCATTTGGCTGGCAGCTTGTCCAAGACAGTAGTGGATTTTTTGCAGAGAAGATCTGTTGCATCAACAGTTGTCAACATTAAACAGATTTTAAAGCACTGCAGCCCTGTATGTTTGCATTTGTGAATGTGGATTCTGAGAGTGATCCAGCATGTGATGGATTTCCATTTAAGTATAAGATGGCATGAATGTTCTATCCCTACATCCAACCAACAGTAAGAATTAGGTGATAGGGTGTACATAGAATTGCACACAGTCTTGAGTACAAGGCTTCCTCTTTGCTGCTGTTGTCATCAAGAGAGGGTTCAGCAGCATGTAAGTACATGTGCAGTTTCTGCTCATTGTTGCTTCTTAAGAGGTGATGTTTAGCCTTTGTGCTAACCTAGCTACATAGCTATGTGTCTGTGTATCACAATTGTGAAACAGTAAGGGTGGTAGCTTGTAAGGATTGTTTTAAGCAAATTATGGCTTTGGTCTTGTAACTGGCACCACATCTATTAGTGATTTTTCTGACATCACTCAGATTTCTCTAAGGTACAGATGCTGTAGTTGATAACTTGTGGTCATGAGTTAGACCTTGATTCTTCCAAGATGCCTTCTTTCATCTGGTTTTGGTTGCCAGTTCCCACTTGTATGGGAATGAATGAGCTGTGCCAGTTTACATCTGCACAGCATGCAAGGCTAACTGTGCTGTCCCTAACAGCACATTTACTGAAGTCTTGCAGAAAAATAAGCTTTCATATTTGGGCATGTAGAACTAATCGAGCTGTCCAGCTGCTGTAAGCAGGTTTCCCTTGTTAGTGCTCATCAGAGCTGATGCGTGAATGCACTTTCTTTTATGAAAGTGCAGTGCAAACATTGGAAGACTTATGTGCATCAATCACTTGCTCATGATGATTAGTAGACTATCCAATAACAGATTTCATTACATATTGCCAAACCAATACCAGCATGACATTTTTTGATCAGCCATCTACGTTAATAGAAGACAGAGTTTGGACATCTGTTATGTGTAGACTAGCTGAGATTTGCTCAGCTCACATATGCTAGTTATACAGAGCAACATCCTTCCAAGCAGGGTGTCTCTCCACTTCAGACATTTGGTGCTTGTCTTTGCAGTCCCAGGAAACATCTCAAGTGATAGGTGTTTTTTTTAAATATGGTACTTGCTCTCAACCATGTGAGGAAAGATGTTTTGGATACAAAACTCTGGTCTAGATTGTGAGAGAAGATAGTTTTTAGAGCGCTCTCTTAGCTCATTTCACTTTCAAGGAGAAATGTAGTTAATCCTCTAGCCCATCACAAAGATCTGTGCGATTATCAAATTAATTATCTGGCAACTGGTTTGAGGCCGCCCACATTTCTTGCTTCACTGTATTTTAATCATTAGCAGCAGCACTATGAGCTGCAGTGAATCCTTGCATGTGAAAGCCTTACAGTGACAAAGGCTTATGCAAGAACTAACCTTACACTTGCGTGTTTTATGTGAATACATTTTATTCATTAACAGGAAATGACTAGCACAATTAGCACTATACCGTATGACCATTGACAGGAACTCCTGTCACTTGTATGCTGGAGTTGTCCACTCTGACAATGCCACTTGTATTTTAGTTACTTGTGAGTGTTTGATGTAGGACTGTCAAAGCAGCTAACACCAGATGTGAAGCGTTGCAGTGCAGCTTAAGATAGGATCTGGAGCTGGCACAGAAACAACCCTTGCAAGCTGTAAGGTAAAGCTTATAACTGCCCTGGATTACCCTACTGTCTACCTCCTGTGTTCCACTAGGTATTGTGAAAGCCATTATTCACAGAATACATGCAGTACATATTACTGGTTTAACTTTCTAGGTGAAGAATTTTTCAAGTGAATAAATTATGAACTTTTTTTACAATTATGATGATTTATAAAATCATCAGTATCAGGACTTGTTTAAATACAGGTTTGAATCATATAATATTCTGCAATTCAAATGAGGATGTAGTTTGCCTGGTATAGAGCGCTGGTGTGGATAGAAAAGTAACCATTATAGAATAATTATCTGCAAAAATATTTGAACACTGTTACAAAGATGATGTATGTGCTAGGTGAGAATCAGTTTTCTAGTATTAGGAGGTGTAGCAGCAGTATTTAATGCTTTTTTGGCATGAGCTGAGCAGAATACATCTTTGAAGTAAATTTCTTTTCCACACCTCTCTTCTACTACTCGCAGTTTCTTTGCCTTCTTAACTAGCAATTGTTTTTTAGAACAGACTGTAACTTATTTTTCCATTAATCAAAACAAATAGCCTGACCTTGAATGCAAAAGAAGGTCTGACTTTAAATTTGATTGGGTTTAGGTCCATTTTTTATTTTTAAAAAAAGGTAATTGATTAGGTGGAAGTCTCAGCTTGTTCCTTAAAATGAATGAAGCATTGCCTTCAGCTCTTGTGATCGTGTTTTCAGAGGTGGAAAAAGACATCTTAGAAAAGTAAAGCAAATTGAATAGTTTGAGAGCCCCTGTCAGAGCTAATCCAAATGTCTGTCGTCTTCTTTATGTGGTGTGGAAGAAAGGTATCAAAGTTGCTTTTGGCAAAGCATGTGGCTATAGTTTAAGGAAGACCTTACTTCTCCCAGAGAACTGACATTGATCTCTAAAAATCTTGCTTCAGTTGTTTGATTTCATGTCAGGAAGACATCCACTCATGCCAAAATATGTCCTAAACTTGTTAGCTCACATAGTTTGGATATAGCCAGTTAATCATAGTAGTAGTGCTTTTTATGGACAGTCTTAAATGAATCACAGTTCTAACAGAGTAACTTTAATGCTCAAATGTCAGCAGTTTGGTGAATAATGCATGACCAGGAGTTAACACTTAAAAAGTGAAGTACTTGGGTTTGGTTATGTCCACAGTTGTTATGAAATGTCTAACAAAACAGTATTAATGGGAGTCTTGAGGAGAATGCTTGTGATTTTTTTTACTTTAATTAAACTAAACTTGCAAATTTGCTAAAGCTGTTAAAATGCAATCTCGTTGATATACAGCTATTTTCCTTTCTTTTTCCAAGTCTGACGTTGTGCTCATAATTTAGTAGATGTTTGAAGCATGAAATACTGTTTTGATCAGTTACATTTGCTGAGATTGTTTACTGAGTGACTAGGGGCTGGTATGGGTTTTATCCTGAGGAAACAAAGCATGCTCTATGTTTTAAGTCTGATTGCTTTGAAACCTGAAATTACTGATGCTTAGTGTAGAATACAAACCATACACTGATTCAGATGAAACAGCTGAAATGTCGTTCAGCTCCTCAGACCATCTGTATTGCAGTCTAAAGGCACATAGATATTCACTTGCTAATTGTGTACTGCTGTCGATGTGACTGATGAAAGTTAGATTAACAGTATGCTCAGGGCTGGCTTGATGCCTATATGCTTACTTGGTCGTAAATGAGTTGAGTGTATGGTTTGGAGTTGCCACAGTTTGTACCCACGCTGTAGGTGATGTAAAGGTGGTTTAGTAAGATGAAGCAAGCTTTAGTTGGTACATCTGCCAAATCTGGAGAAGTTCATTGAAGAAGTTACAAAGTGCAGGGGGATTCCAATGTCTTTTGACACCTCTGTCCTTCCTCATTCTGTTCTGCCTGTCTTGACAGTCTTGGGGTCCTCTGTACCAAACAAGGTAATTAGTCCTTGTTCCATCATGTTGCACAAGTCCTTCAGGGAAAAAAATTCTCATGTATATTCTGGCACTTACTCCCAGAATCTTATGCATCCCGTATTTAAAAATAAGAATACTGTCTGAAGATTTACGTTTTTCCTTTACCCATCTTTTATGAAGGTATTACGGTAGAACAATGTTCTTCATCCTTAATGAGAGGAACAGGCTTTGAACTTTCAATATACATCTACTCTGGAAAGTATACATTTCTCCCAGGAATTTTATTTGTTTTATAGAGCTACTACTAAGACAAATACCTATTTACCTTCTAGTTTTCATGCAGACCGGTTGCTAAATATCTGCATTGCATTGAATGTACTTTATTTAACTTGCTTCTTTTGAAAGCTTTCCCAAGAAACCTACCCTCTGTTTTAGCTTCCAGTGCTAAATGAAAAACAGTATTTGGTTGATTTGTTCTGTTTAAACAGAGAACTACTTTCTCTTCCCTTCTGAGCTCCTGCCACTGCTGCTACCATCAATATGGTATTTGCATATTGATGGCATTTATGTACTTGCTAAGCTCATGTATTACACTACTAGTTACAGATAGAGGAGCCTCGCTTAAAATAGATTAATTCAGAAACTCGCTAGTAACTTCCAGTATTTCCTAGTTCTTTGTGGATGTATCTTTTTAAGGCAATGTGGTGTTTCCTTGAAACATGGAATTAAACTGGTCAGTTGGCAAAACCAGTTGCATCTGAAGTCATTGAACATTTTAAAACATTTCTGAATTTTACATTGGTTGGTCAGTTGGGTTTTTTTAACAAGGCCTGGTCATTGGAGAACATGTAGGTTGATACATTAATGTCTTACCTTAATTTGGGAAAAATTATGTAGTCTTACGTTTCCCTAGAGAAGCCACTTGTAGTCCATGCTCATCTAATACTTTTCTGTAGTTCATCACTGTTAGCCTGGTTTGTTCTTTCTTCTCTTACTTATTTGTCCATGTCTTCTGTCTTGTATGATTTCATAGAATTGTTTAGGTTGGAAAAGACCTTTTAGATCGAGTCCAACCATAAGTGTAACACTGCCGAGTCCACCCCTAAACCATGTCCCTAAGCACTACGTCTACATGCCTTTTAAATACCTCCAGGGATGGTGACTCCACCACTTCCCTGGGCAGCTTGTTCCAATGCTTGACAACCCTTTGGGTGCAGAAATTTGTCCTAGTACCCATCCTAAACCTCCCCTGGTGCAACTTGAGGCCATTTCCTCATGTCCTATCGCTTGTTACTTGGGAGAAGTAACTGACACCCACCTCACTGCAGCCTCCTTTCAGGTGGTTATAGAGAGCAATAAGGTCTCACCTCAGCCTCCTTTTTTCCAGAGTAAATAACCCCAGTTCCCTCAACTGCTTCTCATGGGACTTGTTCTCGAGACCTTTCACCAGCTTCGTTGCTTTTCTTTTGGTACACTCAAGCACCTTGACTTCCTGTTCTGACTGTATTGAAAGAGTAGTAATTCTTGGCATATAATCTTGAAGTCTGCAATTGTTGGGGGAGGTGAGCTTTCAGTCTGTCCTGTTCTCTATGAGGAAGAGAGGGTGTTAGTTTGCATTCTGAATGTTTAGTTAATATCAGTAAGAGGTGTATGCATTTAACTGTTAGGACCATATGTCCTGATAGACTGTCCAAACAGTTGCTCATGATTTCCTATAGAGAAGAGGTGGCAGGCTGAAGATACAGGGCATGAATAATTGAGGGAAACATATGTAGAGCATAGTGAATAGATGACTTCGCAGGTTAGTAATTGAAAGAGTTCATACCAACAGTAAGTTAGCACTGAAGTTCTGAGCTAGTGATCGTGAATTGTCCAGCTTGAGATACCCTAAAGGCACATGATCTGTCCCCCACCCTGTTTTGTTTTTAAAATAAGGTCAGTGAAACATTACAGGTTATAGTTGACATTTAATAAATAAATAAAAAACTGACTCGGATAATGACCACCTTTTTGCCACTGTCGAGAGCTTCAGGTTTTTCTCCTGTAGGATGCCAAATGAGGAACTTTTTTTTTTTTCATTTTTGCTGCTTAGAACAAGCTTTGATAATTATACATTCTATTAAGACACTTCTGTTTTTTTCCTTCTCGTTTTAGAATGACTTTTCCCATAGTGACTGCATGTCAAGTAATGAGACCAGTTTGCTAGAACGAACGACAGCACCTCATGATGGACTACCAATGGCTTCCCACAGACCTCAGCGAGAAGGTATGTTGTCTGAGGTTTCTTTTGAGCTTTAAGGCTTTTTTGAACGCTAAACTCTGACTGGAGTTGTAGAAATCTTGCATCTGTCTTGCTGTTCATCTGAATGAGCAACTGCATTGGTTGGTAAGTATAATAGCTTCTCTGCTGCCTACTTGGTCTTTTCTTTATTATAACAAGTTGTCATTCTTGTTAGCTGCTAACTGCTAGTGACTGCATGCACCAAAATTGATTGCAAATGGGCTTCCTCCTGAAAAAGGAGGTGGGATTTAGGAGAAGACAAGAAAATTTAATGCAATTGTATTAATGGTGTTCAGATTTTTGAAGCAAAACTAAGCATGAAGATACTGTGAAACAATGGATAGCTTTTGCTACTTGATTCGGTTGTATTTGATTAGTCTTAAAAAACAAACACAGAAAGAAAAAGCACATATTAGGAGGTTTTATAGAAGTGGTAGTTCGGAGAAGTGGAAGGCTTTCCCTAGAAGTGAGTATTCTTTTGGCTCTGTTGGGGAGAATGAGAACAAGGCTTCAGAGCATGAACAGAACTCTTCTGAGCAATTGCCAGCACAGTTTCTTCTCTTTGAAGAAATGAGCATTATTGAAAACAGATTTATTTTTACCCTTTATTCTCCAACAAGATTAGCGAATCTCTTGTCTACTCAAAATTAGTCTATGCTATCCTGCAGATAGTGAAGAGCTGGCAATCTGGGAAAACTATTGCTATTCCTTTTGTCCTCATAAATGTCCTTTTGTCTCTACTGTGGAGATTTAA
This sequence comes from Alca torda, assembly GCA_008658365.1. Classification (NCBI taxonomy): domain Eukaryota; kingdom Metazoa; phylum Chordata; class Aves; order Charadriiformes; family Alcidae; genus Alca; species Alca torda. Next base: position 75,755,792 of record CM018077.1, on the reverse strand, counting down.
TTACACTTTGAAGGCAGGCAATTTGAGAGTTTTAATTCCTTGCAAAAAACACAGAGAAAGATTATAGCAGATTACAGACAACAAACCTATTTCAAATCCTTTTACAGAGTTTGAAGTGTTCATATTCACAAATTAGAAACACAAAAGGGAGGCTTTCTTTAGCAACACTTGAATTCAGTAACAGAAGCACAGAAAAGTTGTACAATTGCATCTAGCGAAGAGCTTAAATACTTCGCAGCATTCTTTTATCATAGTTAGAGACTACAGTGAAGGATCAGAATCGTTTTGTGATATTTGCTATATAGGTATGTGATAGAAAGGGGGTCCCCACTACAGAAATCTCCTTACTGGGTTAGAAATAGCACTGATAATAAAACATGGGTTTTTTGTGTTCTCAGCTGTGATGAATATGATTTTTAGAAATCTTAATTTATACTTACAACGTAAGCAGTGTCATGTATGTGTACATGCTTGACTTAATTGTCCTGAATGCATGTGCTGTGTCCACAATAATTGTGGAGATATAATACACCTCATTGGCTTGTGTATTCAAACGTTTCTTCTTTGTCTAGCCATTTAGAAAATTTAAAATGTGATTGTGGAAACAGAATTTTAAAGCAATCTGTTGAAATTGTGGAACTAAACCTGTGCAGCAATAACACTGTCATTACCTGATGTATCACTTATTATGATGAAGCATGCAACAGCAGCAGAAAGAAGTTAAGGAAGCTGAAAGTGCTACATTGTATAATAAAATTTCTTTATACTTGAGGACATATATATTTAGCACTGAGAACATTCCACAGATTAAAATAAACACAATGTTGTTAGAAAAGAAGCTTGTCTGTGAATGTTAATGGTGTTAGTTTCCAGAATCATGTATGCTAAATATATGCATATAGTGAAATGCAATCTAAACCACTATTCTCAGTTCCAGTCATGGGAATCAACTTTTTAATTAACTTATGAATATCAATTCAGCTGATGGTATCAATTTTAACATTGGCCATTAGGAAACTTTACTGCACCAAAACTCATGTTATGCCATAGTCCTTTTTCTATCAGTGCTTTTATCTATACCAGAATGGTAAAAAATTAAGGTCACCAAACATGTGGCTTTTTGCAGTATATAGATGTATGTTATTGTCTGGCATCGTTAGCGCATCTCAGATTTCTTTGCTTTGTAATAATTAATCTTCATTAACTGATAAAAATGAAGCTATCATCTAGCGCTCTTAACTCCCAGGTAGAGGGTTACAGCCAGCGTACACCAGCACACTCAGTATTTGTCAGTCTTTCTATTAAAAGATTTGGAAGCTTTAACACTATCATGAGACTTATATGCTGGCTTATTATTCCTTTAAGGAAATTGCTAATATTTAGTTCTCTTAGAACTGGCACGTTTGATGGGGATGATACTTTAATTGTAACTTTAACAAAATTCATTAAAGATGCTAAGGTAGGTGAAATGGCAATTACCTAATCTCCAAGAATAAGCTTTGTAACATACACTTGTAGGATGTTGATTTTTGAATTTTTTTTTGTTTTTATTTTTATGCCTAGTTCCCAGTATATCCCATGTAAACATGCAGTTAAAAATTGAAAGGAAAATGTTACTTGGTAACATCACCCTCCTTTCACCTCCCCCCATAAAAGTTTTAAAAGCATTGAAAGGAAGCATTGATGGTGTAGGACTGGTCAAACTGTTCTTCAAATAAAATTCTTTACATGTAAAGATGTGTTCATGCTTGTAAAGGACTAAAATTCTGGTGAATTCTTTGGCCAGCATAGCAGGAAAAGTGAAAAGCCTACCTCAGCTACATGAGGAATTTTTATATCAAGTATTACCTGAACAATGTTACATGTCCTCAAGAAAACTTCCAGACCCTGATAGCCATAGGGTGCTGCTTCTTACCAAGTCACAGCCAGAACTTGCCTATTCCTGAATACAATAGACTATGGGGAAGGAATGTTAAAGTAACAAGTACTTCAAAGTACCCCTCTTCCTTTTCAGTTCAATCTAATGATACAGTACGATTGTAATAGCTTTCTACCTCTCTTCTTCATTTTCTGTTTGCTAACACTAATTTCTGTCTCCTTCAGGCCTTCCCCAAGTGTTTCCTTCCACCTAAGTGCCTTTCAGAAATGTGGTTCTTCTGCCTTAGTTTGCTCTCATTACTACTTGATGTTTCAGAAACGTGGATGTTGGAAGGCACTGTCACTGGCTTTTATCAGCGCTTGTTACTTCTTGGAGTAAAGACGCAATTTGATTTCCTTTCATTGTCTTTTCACTTATAGTGGTTATATTGTTGTATTTATGTGACTTTCAGTCTAAATAAGCTCTTGGGTAATGCATAGATTCCCATGATCTGCAATGAAGGGGCTGTGGTCAGGCCAGGGAAATACTTAGTAGAGAATGATGCTCCACCTGCCCCCTGCAGTTTGTTATAGTAAAATAGCATCTGAGAAAGAGTGGGGTTGTACGAGTCAGTAAATAGCATAAAATGGTTCTCAGAGTGCCTAGGTAAGTAGACAGACTTTCAAATTGTAATTTTGGCATGTACAATAAGGTGTTTTTCTTTCAGCTGTACACATTGAGAAGATAACCCTGAAAGGAGTACCAAGAAAAAGGGCTGATAAACATTTGGAGTACACGTTCAAAGTAAGTAAATAAACCTCCAGAATATTAAAGTAATTGTCTTCATGATATCTATGTATTGTAGATATGTACAGCTTGTTTCAAATACCTGCCCGGAAGGCAGTCTTGAACTACATGGGGTCTTCAGAGATTCTTGGAATTCTCCTGTAATTACCTTGGATTCTGTGTGCAGATCAGGTGTTTTATGTAATTGTGGATATGAGGTGGGAAGGTGTAAAACACGAGCCATAGCCAGGTGTGTGACATCACTTCAGGAAACTTGGCTTTTGCTAGTTTGGGGTAAGCATTACAAAGAATTCTAAAACTAGTTGATTGTTGAAGTGGCATAGGAGTGCAGTTCTTGTCTCTGCAGCTTTATATTACTTCGAGTCATATGGTCATCTCAGGTCTCTCATGAATGTTTAGCATAAGAGGATGGCTGCTCCTGTGGTTTTTGACAAGACTGGAGGTTGGTTTGTTTGTTTGCTTTGGAGTTTATTTGTTAAGGTAAAAATAAACAAGCTAAAAAATGTCAACAATCTTGAAGGCCTAAGTAGTATAGTCTTCATGTATTGTAATAGCCAGAGGCAACATTTAGAACAATTATGTGAGTCAATTTTAAACAAAACCTGAAACGTTGCTTCTTACTACTTTGGAAGAGAAACTTTTGGTGTTGAGATCTGGTATTAAAGGCTGTAGGTGTTAAATAATAGCTGCTAAGGCCATTGGTGGTGATGTTCTACTTGAGTCAAAGTAGTAATTTTCTTAGCAAGGACTGACTAACATTATGAGTCGTTTGGCCAGTAGATGTGAGTCTGGTAGTATACCAAATTTGAACATAGAGTTACATTTTACCTTTTTTTTTCCCAAAACAAAAGAATGTTTTAGATCAAACATTATAAGTAGCCATTTTACATGAGTAATGGCAGCTCCTTGAAGATGCAAACTTAAAAAACCTAACATTTTTAGCTGAAAACTGATGTGTTGATCCCCAAATTTGATATTGTAGTCTCTAAATAGATGTGAATTACAGTTTTTTTTCTTTTCTGTTATTATTAGAAGCTTAAAATTAGAGTTAAATTGACGTGTATCCTATTTTTGGTTTTGGAGTAGAGTAGTGGCAACAGATACCTTGTTGATCATATCTGAAGGTGAAATTTGTAAAAAATTCCGCACCCTTCTTTTGGTGAGGATAGTTAAGTAGAATTTAGCCTTCGAAGTCTTAAAGGTTAACTCGCCCAAGTATTTCAACCTTGTCATAGATCTTTTGTCCGAATAGTTTGTGAACTGAGTACTAGGTAAAATACAATAGTAGATAGGAGAGGTTTGTATGGAATGCCCAGGTGGGTTATTAATATTTAAAGTCATAAAATTATTTTGAAAATTCAGCATGTAGACAGATTTGACAGTGGTTTTGAATTTCTTTGTTAAAGGGGGAATGTGGAGATATACTGGGAACTATTTGAGTAAGCCTGAAAACTCCTCCACCTCAGTTGTTTTAGGAAAGAGTTTCCTCTCCCCATCTGTGCAGGTATATACTGTGCTCCTCACTGCAGATTATTTTGTGCTTGCCAGACACTGCTTTTTTAAGGTTATAACAGCAATTACAGTCATGGCTTCCCAACTGAGGGCACGAAGAGTAGTTGGCATTTCTGGGGACTAAGTTGAAGGCAGTTGGTCGTTGACGTTATTCTATTGACTCTTAGGACTAAATGAATGTTTATAATTGCCATCGCCGCTCCCATTACACAGAATCTTCCCATGCACGTAATGGGAATCTTAAGACCAGAAGTGGGCTTAAAGTCAGGCAGCACTCATCTAACCAAGCTTACTTCTTTTTTTTCTCAAAATATGCATGTGAAGGTGCTGTTTTACTACTTGCATGTTGTGTCAGAACAATAAGCTGCTGAAACTTTATACAAGCATATACCAAAATGCTGTCTGATTCTTGAGTAACTTCTTCAGTAACTTGCAATACTTTTCATGCATTGTACCGTACAACAACTTCCATATGACCATGTAAGATTCAAGCCTGAGGCAGATAAAATTATTTTATAGGTAATATAAACAAAGATAGTTTTTTTTTTTCTTTTTTGTTTTGACTCGTGATAATGGCAGCGAGAGCTTAATCCACTATCTGACCTACAGTCCTTTTTTTTGTGGTACCTGGTTTTTACAGTTAATATCTGTTTGATACAAGTCCTGTAATTACAGAGGCTTCTGCCCGGCTTCTTTCTGAGTTAGTAAGTCAGTAATCTTCAGGGACTTCATTGCATTCACCTGAATTTGTTCACACTTCCTTTAACCACAAGTCTTTGAAAAGGTACACTGTTATCCCTGTTTTGCCTGGTATTTACTTATCTGCAAGTGTTAACTCTTACACTGAGATTGTCAGGTTTATGGAAATGTTAAGATCAGCTAACTGATATAATATTTGGAAAAACAAACTTTCCTCATTCTCTTTTCCTTCCTTGCTAGGTAATCTGGTCCGATCTTTCGGTAACATGTGTAACAAAAACACACCAGGAGCTTCAGGAATTCCTGCTAAAAGTATGTATTGAAATATAAAAGTAGTGTTTACACATCAGGTTTACAATTTCAGAGGTAATCTAGGAGAGCTGTGATTTCTGGGGTGTAATTACAGAAACAAAAGTGTGCTACCAGATTTTTGTACTTTTCACAATTGTATTAACCGTTTAAACCATGTATATTGTGGTGGATCAGCCTGACACATGAAGAAGCTCAACAGAATGTTTGGGGAGTTTCCCAGGTGGAGATCATTTGTCTCATCTGAAATTGCTCTTATAGTTTTAATTGAACTACCATAAAACTACCAGATGAGTTTTTAATATTCCCTACAGAGTTAATGTATAGGTACAAGCACTGCTCATTTGCTTATTGGTGTCCCTCGTAGAATGACCTTAGAGAGTATCATTTGTTGTTTTTAATTAATGAGGCAGAATCATAAGCATAATAGTTCTTAATGTTGTATTCTTCAGTAGAACAAAGACAAGCCTATTCGCTGTTGCAAGGAGTTAAATTTGAGGAAAATCTGGCAACTATTTGTGCATGCGTGTTTAAAAAAAGTAAAAGTTCTCTAAGTTGTCTCATCCCTGGCCCCAAGCAGGGAATGCATTTGTGCGTGTAGGCCACATGCAGACCCCGTGAGACCATCTGTAGACCCTCGAACTGTGTGTTTCATTGCCAGTGTCTAGTATTTTGGATTTCACCTATTCTGGAAAATTCTATATTTAAGTTCCTCACTGTTTAGGGCATTAATGAAAGATCTGTTTGGGGCATGTTTTGATAGCATCTGGTGTTCTCAACTGCAATGTTAATTGCAAGTGGAAAGTCAGTTACTGTACAAAGGTCATTGTCTTGTGCACCGTTTCAGTTATCACCATTATGTTTTCCAGTGCTGTAGAAATGAAGCAGTGAGTATTCAGTGCTGCTTTAATCTAGTTGGAGTACCTAGTTCCAAGAGTTCCCAGACCTTGATTTGTGAGGATTTGAATTATGGATGGCATGTCTGGTTGTGGATGGGGTGTCCCACACCATAGGGTGTGTGCATCTGTTCCTGAAGAGAACTTAAAAACCAGGACTGTCATACAGGATCCCATGCAGCTCTGGGATGAGTGTTCAACTGCATGCCTCTTGTTCTCCTACTGGTAAAGTAAAGGTGAAAAGCAGTTCTTGAAATGGACCCTTTAGAACTTACTTCCTGCCAGGAGGAGGAGGAGCCAGGAGAACAGACAGTATCCAAAATGTTGCAGAGCTGTCCAGTTTGACAGCAACTCTTCTGATGTGGAGTGTTCCATGTGCTGGCTTGACTGCTCCAGCAGAGTCTAGATATAAATGAAGATGGCAGGAGAAGAGGAAGACAACCACAGGCTGCTGTGAGCTGACTGAGGTGTTCCGTGGAGAATGTGCACAGCTGAAAAACATATTTGGTTTGTGTTGGTTTAATAGCCATAAGTAGAGAAGAAAGAGAGAACTGTTAAGCAGAATAAAACTTAGACCTTGCTTTAAAAAGCACCGTAGAAGTACGCATGCTGTCCAGTTTGTATGCACTTGCATTTTGGCTTTTTGTTATTCTTATTTCCAGTCTGCATGGCATTGCTAAGTAGTACGCTCTATTTCCTAGGGACAGAAAAGAATGGTCAAAATATATGATAGGAAATTCCAAGGTTATGGGTGATAGAAGTAAGATAACTGTAAAAATTGTTTCAGAATAGAAGCATTGGTGGGAAAAACTAAGGTAGTAAATGGGATAACTTGGATGCTTTATATTTAAAGAACACTTTTTCTTTGGTGATAAGCATAAAATGTTCTCTGTGTGTTGGAAATTACCCAAATATGTGGTAGAATTAATAAGCTTGTAAGTAACAAGGCGGTCTCATTACCTGAAGTTAAGATAAGTTAGACACCTGATCTTGGGTTTGAATAACTAAATCTTTAGCTACAGAAGAAATTTAGTTCCTTTTAATGAAATTTTTAAAGAAAAAAAAAGTTGTGTCTATTTCCAGAGACAAATTTAAATACAAAGCACAAGGACAGGAGGTTTGCTCATCTCCATGCCTCTGCAGTAACTTTTTGGTACCTTTTTGGTTCATACTGGCTAGTTCTTCAGTCAGGGTTCCTCAGTAGTGCATATTGAAGCCAAAGGGGTCAGTTAAAAACAGCTGCTTTCAGCACTTATTTCTCATTTTATATCTAATATGCTTCAGGTGCTGTAGCACTGTACTAATCTAATACTGTAACAGCACCTGTCTGTCTGGATTCTAGAAGTTCCTTTTATGTATGTTACTGAGCAATTACCTGCATTAGACGTAGTGTCTCTCTGTTACTAGCACTTCATTCAGTGAAAGAATTACTTAGTGCGTTGCTGTTGTACCACTAGCAGGATGTAATATCCAGCTGGCACTCTGGATTGGGTGTATGCCAGATATGCAAAAGGAAGATGTTGCTGTAGTGTAAATTGCTTAGTGCTGTTGATCATAGCTGATGGCAGATGTTAACCAGATTAGCAATAGCTTTTAACTTTAGGAAGAAGCATTTTTGCTATGGCAGTTTAATTGCCACAAAATTGAAATACTTTTTTTTTTTTTAATATAAGTTAATGAATTTGATCAGCTTTCGTGTACGTAAGTACATTATTTCAGAAGTGGTAAATGTGAAAAATCTTCATTCTAGAGAATATTTTTCATTTAAAAGAGACATGCTCTCTAGATGCAAGAATTTTGCCTTCTGAACTAGAACATCAGAAGACCTCACTTTGTAATAGTGGCATTGGAAACAGTTATAATGAATTTTCATAAGAAGTTTCAGTGTTAATAGCAACTGGAGAAGGAATTGCTATTGATTAATCTCAATATTGCCCAGTCTGTTGTATTATATAACTGAAATAGTCTCCTTTCTACTCCTGTTTCTGTAAAATAATTTAATCTAGCTAACCAATGATACTGAGTAGAGTGCATTCAGTTTTCCCTGGCAATTTTTTTAATGTTATTTTCAGACCTTCTTTCTGTGTGTGAAAGATTTAAAGAAATAAATCAAAAAAGGCTGTAAATTTATCTGGAAAAGAACACAGCATTGGTAACTTTCTGAATGTAGTTCCTCCAAATAGAGCTTTAAATGGTTTTACACTTGAATTTGATATCAGGCTTTATATCAAAGTGTTTCTGTAGCAAAACTAAGTTACAGTGATTTGTACCTTTAGTTTGTAAATTAACTTAGTCAAACTGGAACAGTAGGGTTTCTTGGTGATACGAAAAGATACAAAGACTGATGGTGAACAAATATAAATATAGCCTTTAAAATGTCAACTACTCATTTTTTAACATTAACCTTTTTCTCAGCTCCCAAAGGAACTGTCTTCTGAAGCATTTGACAAGACTATTTTAAGAGCACTAAATCAGGGGTTTCAGAAGAGGGAAGAACGAAGGCATGCTGATCTTGAGCCAATAATCAGGTAAATATTTTAATATTTTAGCAAATAACCTAAAGTGCATCACCTGAAAAGTGATTGACTTAAACTGGATGACTTACAGGGACAGTGGAAATTCTGCTGCCTAAACACAGTTTGTAAAGAAAATGGGAAGGCAGTGATGAAATAGGTACCCTTAACTCTTTTTTTTTTTCCCCTTGAAATTGAGACTCTTATTAAAATTTAATGGATTACAATTATGAAAATATTTTTCCTGAGCAGCATTATATAGCAAAGATTGGCACTTCAGTGAGGGTCTTATCTCTGTTAGACAAGGGTATATTTAGAAATATTAGAAACAGTAACTCAAAGCGCATATGTTCTAATTTTATGACAGGATAGAGTGAGAGACATAATAGAATTTGGAAAAGAATAAACAGTAATAGTGAAGCATGTATATAAAATTAAATGTAGCTCACACATTTGTAAGAAAATGGCCAATACCTCATAACCTACTATGTAGCGATGAGGGTGCTTGCTGGATGTGGGACATGGTGGTCAAATCCTGTAACTCAGAAGAGCAATGTGAATTAGGGTGGGCCTCCCTGTTCTTTTTGTTTGTTACAGGTATCTTGTTACATTTGTTCTTTCCTGTCAGGGTTGTTCAACCTTGTTCAAAACAACTTAAATTATTCATCAGGTTATGTAGTGTCTCTTGAGCTGGGGTACTTGTTGAAGAGTCAGACAAGGCTTTTCAAGCTCCTGCTCAGAATATACTGCAGGTCCAAGCATATCAGATCTTTGGGTTTTGTCTTAATAGCTTAGCTATAGAAGATACGGAGCTGCTGTCTGCCTCGACTTCCCCTTCCCCAATTTTCTTTTATTTTGATCTGTAATATTATTTTTCTGACTTTATTGGCCTGATTGTCAAGCCAAAAACTAAATCTATGCAAACAATTTTTGGCTAATAAACATTTTGGTTTTAGATTAATAAACTTGTTAAATAGAGGTTGACTAAAGAGGACATATCTGTAACACAGAAGGGTTTTGAAGCCTCACTGCAGAGTAATTAAAAACCCAAGAGATAAGTTTGAGGATAACCTTTAAACATATCCAACCATGTTGTAGTATGGAAATACAATTACAATTTGCAAGCTAAGTTGTGACTATACTGGAATGCTGTGTGAATAATCTTGTGATAATAACGTTGCTGTATACAAATTTAGTTTTCTGACAGTACCAGTTTAGCATAAATACATGTTTCTTTGGGGGTCTTAAGTATGTGCCCAGTTGCTGAAAATTGCTCCCACCTGCCCTGCCTCCAAAAAACCAGAACTGAATAGTGCTTCCTGGCAAGCAATAACTGAAAACTTGGTGTTGGATGTGAAAACCATTCATTCTCGGCCTATTTTTGTATCTGAAGCTAATAGAAGTTGTCACTGACCTCCTGGCAACAGACTCAAACCAGTGCAGAGCAGTATTGAGAATCCCACCCTTTGCTCTTGGAGATAATTATGAAACGCAAATAGTGACTTACAGGTGAATTCAACTTTGTATTTAACCAAATAAGTGTATTTAAGGAACAGTTGCATTGTTTAGGGAAATTAAATGTTAAAAATATAAAGTCCAGTGATTTTTTGATTCAGTCCAAACTCCTCTTTGATTAAATGTTACAGGTGGCTAAAATGTTTGAATTGGGATGTCTCAAAAGCCATTTAAAACTTAAAAAAAAATTCATCATACCAGTTTCTTGTACCTGCTGTACACTAGTACTGAACAACAAAGCTCAAAAGTAGCATTTGAGATTGTGTATGCTGAACATGCGAGTTCAAGTGTTTGGACTTAGTAAGAACTGCCTCTTTGCTCTTAAATGGTATTGTATTCTTACAGTTTAACAAACTCTCACTTAAATTTCAGGCAGCTATTTTCAAATACATCGCAAGCTTTTCTGCAGAATCAGAGAGTATACAACTTCTTCCAATCAATTTCATCAGAATCCTTGCACACTCACAGTAAGAAATATCCTAATACTGTTTTATATAACGAAAAGTCTGTAAAAAGCTGTTCTTTCTGTCATGCCTAATTATGTTTTTATAATTATGTATTCACGGGTCATATTTGAACTCCTTGCCAATGAATAGCCGCTTCAGCATATACTCGTGCTTTTGACAGTGGGAACATGCTATGTAGCATTAGCATCAGCTTGTCTTCTTTTCTTTCTTCTCCTCTGTACCATCATGCTGTTAAAATAGGTAATTATGAATTGAGTATGCACAACAGTTTTGGACTTTTTCCTTTTGAGAAATCTTAAAATTTGAAACAAAAAGCTTGAGATGATCCAAACAGTCACATCTGGTTTTTATTTGGTTTCTTTTGGAGCTGAAGTGTTTGTCTTGATATTTAAACTAAGATTCATTTTGGGTATATAGTACATAAATAGCGGGATGGTCCTAATTTCAGAACATACAGAATCTCGTTCAGAGCATTTGCATTGCAGAGATTTCCTTGATGGACCTCTTACTTACTTGCGTATTACAAATTGTTTGTACAATCTAAGCTTAGCTTCTCTGTATGGATGCCTTAGGATGTGGGCTTTGTTTCTGTTACACCATGACAGCTAAAGCACTGACTGTGAGGCCATTGCCTCAGAAGTTGTGAAAGACCTTAATAAGGAATTGACTAAGTTGGAATTTTCAGACAGACTGCTCATATGTGCTTGGAAGAAAATAGAAGCATGATGGCTGACTTAAATTTGAAATGATGGGTGTGATCTGTGACAAATGTATCCTTTCCATGATCAGATAGAGGCCTTGTGATTAGGGTAAAAGCTCTAGGTCATTTTGTGATATTTTTTTTCAGTAACACTTACAACATTCTTACATGGCAGTTTCCTGAAAAAGTTAAGCTAATGAGGTCCAGGATGGTTGTGAAACAGGCTGGAATTTACTGCTGTGAAAATTCTGACAGTTCTGTTGTAATGAAAGGCTGCGTGGGGAGGAAGGAGTTTCCAAAGTCCAGAAAGATTCACGTTAATGATAGACACACTGCACAGGGTATGCATATTTTTGTCTACAGACAAAATCAAGGTGGGAAAAACTAGGAAATGCATTGTTATACGTGATTATAATTTGAAATGGTCTGAAAAAGAACCAGTGCCGGGTTCCATCACAACAGACTTGACTGGGTTAGTGCAGGGCAGAAATGATCTGCAGGGTAGGTAGATGAGAAGGGTAAAATGGACAACTGTGAATTCTGCAGGAAGCCTTACAGGTTATAATGTGATCATAAATGGGAAATAATTTGTATAATAATAAATAATTGTGATTTGTCAGGTCTAGAATGCATGACAGGATGATGAACTTAATTGTTTAGCAGAGAGGAGGAAAAAATCCAATGAAAGATGACTTAAGTCTTCAAATACCAAAGAGTCATAATGTAAAGAGGATGATCTGTTCTCTCTGATGGATAAGACAGAAAGCACTGGGCTTAACTTGCTATAAGGCAGATTAGGGCCAGGGTCAGGCAGGAATCTGGTGATTACCAGACAAGTCCAAAGCAGTGAGACAGGTCTGAGGTCAAGGCAGAAAAACAAGTCAGTAGGTCAGGGTTAAGAACAGGATCAGCGAGGTACCTGGCCAGCACAGGCACAGCTGCAGTGCACCCCAGGCAAGGGCCCAAGCTTAAATGTCACTCCCAAGCCAAAGGATGGAGGCCCCGGATGAGGCCTCTGCCAGTTCTTTTTGCAGCAGTCTCACCCAAAATTGCAAAACTGCACTGTATCAGATTGGATCGTGAGCACAGGCAGGTGAAGCCCATGGGAGGGCAGGGGAAGAGGTTGCAGAGCCTGTTGGTGTGGTTCAGGGCCCTGACATCCAGTTAAATATTAAGAAAAAGTTTTGTGAAGACAAGTAGTGTGATAAATCTAAACATAGTTGTTTTTCTTTTGAGAAGGGGGACTGGATGACTGTCTGGGGTAGCTCACCACAGGTGACCTCTGTGTTTTTCTAGGTTTCTTGTTTGGGATGCCTGAAATCCTGGTAATACTTGCAATTGCATGTAAGCCCATGGTGACATATTTTGAATGTGATGACAGTGTGTGTGGGGGGGGGAAGCGTATCTATAAGAAAAATCTCATCATAGTTCTCAAATGGTTGTGCAGAATTAATTGGCAGACAAAGCAGTTGTGGTTTAAATTGGTCTTCAGTCACTATTTAAAGTTGTGGATAAAAACGTCTCGTCTCAGAAATACAAAAATACTCAATCTTTCTGAAGGGCATGGATTTAGTAAAACCTATGCAAAAATAAATTCTGTGTTCAGTGAAGGTCTCTATACCTTAAATAATAGTTAGGATCTTACACTAAATAATATATTCATTAAGTGTAATTACGCTGCCATGGTTCCATTAAGGACGAAATCAATTAGCTCCCTCCTGATTCATAACGTCAGTTATTTTAGACACTTTTTCAGGCTGGAGTAGACTTTTGATTGCAACAGATTTTATTAAAGCATGATCTCTGTGGGCTTAGTATGTTCAACGCAGACAATATTCAGAAGGATCTTCCTATCCACGTTTCAAGCTCCTAAGCAACAGCTTTTGGATGCTTTTACCTGCACTAACTTGGAACTTTTTGAAAGGGAAAGAGTAGACTCCTGAAGGCAGATTCATTACTAAACTTAGTCCTTTTTTAGAGCATGGCAGTGGTATTTTTGCAACAAAACTATAAATATTATTGCCACTTCCTTTTCCATCCAGGCAAAAATTGTGTGTGAAGACTGCGTTAAGGGCACTAGAACACTTTAGCCCAAATTAGGTCTCTTCTGGCAGGTGAATGATTTGACAATGGAGGAGTGTAACTTGTTGCAGAAGAATTCTAGTAACTATCGCTGATCTCCTCCCATTTCCTGCTGTAACGCAAAAAAGATTATAAAAAAATCTGAAGGGCAGGATAATAGGAATGTTTCTAATACTATAATCACAATCCCAACATTTTGAAATTGCACCATAGCTTTAAAATTGCTTTGCACACTCTTTTCTTCAAAATAAAAGTATCTCCATAGAGCCTTTGCTCTTGAAGATGGCCTGCGTTTAAGGAGATGATGTTAAAATTATTGTCACACACAAACCAGTAAATTCAGTCTTCTATTTCCCTAGCTTCCAGTTTAGTGCAAGCATTCAGGAACTGTCTAGTTGTTCAAGATCTATAAAGTTACTACGTGAACTTTATTCTCTGCAGGTAACTTACAACCCTCTTTGAAGACGGTTAAGGCACCAGAACACTTCAAGGAGGACAGTTCAGAAGCTTCAAGTCAGGAGGAAGGTAGTTGTGTACTCAAAGGTGGTTCTTCTCTGAGAAATTGTACCACACTCATTTCTGGAAATGATACAGTTGACTGATTTCTTGATTGGTACAAAGCTGGGAGATCTGAATGAAATCCACTATGTAAATGAAGAATTTTTGTATACTTTCAGCAGTTTCCTTAGGAGGTTGCTGCATAATCCAAGGAGTGATAGTGTTCATAGCTCAGAGGCAGATGTTCACAGCTGTATTGAGCAACCAGGAAGATATACCTCACCATTTACTTTAGCCAAGATTGTTTGTAGCTTTTAATGTCTTTACCTATTCTTTAGTTACCAGGGTTAAAAAGTTGAGTGCAGGATTTCAAGGGTTGCAGACTGTTTTGCATTAAATGTGCCAAATTTGTCTAGCTTTTAGTTTTACACAGAAAGGATAGAATCAGTTTGGAAGGGACCTTTCAGATCATCTAGTCCAGCCATCAACCTGACTCTGACAAAAACCGTCACTAAACCATATCTCTAAGCACTATGTCTACGCATTTTTTAAATACCTCCAGGGATGGTGCCTCAACCACTTCCCTGGTCAGCCTGTTCCAATGCTTAATAACCCTTTCAGTGTAAAAATTTTTCCTAATATCCAGTCTAAACCTTCCCTGGCACAAGTTTTGCTCTTCTTAACCTATGCTGCTTTTATACTATGGACTATTAATAAGGACAGTTTGGGACTGTAGGGAGTATTGATTACAGTCTGAAAGCTAGTGTTTTCCAAATACCTCAAAAACAGTTCACATGTGGAAGCAGCAGCCTAGCGGTCGGTCAGCCATTTCATTCTGAAAGAAATGGCAAGACAGTTTTGCATTGTTTTCCGTAGCAAACAAGTATAAGCTTCTGGTAGGTGAAAAGGATGAGAAATGGGACTGATAGGGGAACATGGACCACTGAACACTTAAACTAGCTTTCAGATTGACACCACTCTTACCCTGTTACACATTAATAAGTTTGCAGTTCATCCTATGTGCAATCAGTAATCCACATACACAGTTCAGACAGTTTTGTCTTATTTAAAAAAAAATTGTTGCCATATTCTTCTTTAGAATTCAGAACGCACCAAGTAAATTTACTGTATATTTGAAAATTGCTCAAATATTGTTTTATATACTGGTCTTTTAAAAAAAAATAAATCTGTTCACCTGACGAAACTACAAATGCATTTCAGAACATCTTTTGTGCCATTCATGCTACGAGAAGTTTAAAAATTGTAATTTTTAAAAAAAATTAATTTTTTTTCCAAATAGAATTTGAACTTCTGTGTAGCCTTGAGAGGAATTCAGGCAGAATGACAACTACTAAGAAGGCTAAGGTCATCAACAGCTGGAATTAAGAAGAGTTGCTTTTGTTGAAATTTAATATTTGCCTTAAAGAAAAGGGTAGACCATGTCTCTAAAGTTCTTGTTTCTTGTTTGAGGCAGTATCTCTTTTTATGTCAAATGTAATTTGTAAAGCCCTACTTGCAGGGTGAATTTTGAGGTTCAGAATGCAATACTTCGTGTAAGATTTGTCTGCATTTGCAATTCAGAATGTGTGACATAGTTTTGAGATTTTAGCGGTTCAGAAAAAATTACAAAATTCTGTACTCTCCTAACTGAATCCTTTCTTCTGTCTCCATCCTTTCATCCTGTGTGATAATCAGTCACTCATTTACTCCTTATGTTTAAATATACAGATGAGCAAATATAAACAGTTGTTATAGTTCTTATTTTTCTGTTTCATTCTTCTGTGAAATGGAGGGTAAAGAGTCTTGATTATACTGTCTGTACAAACTGATCTGTCCTCTATGCAATACCTGTTAATTTCAGCACTGTAAATTAAGCCTAGCCTATTTAACAGAGATGGCTTCTGCTAAGTGTCTGGTAGTGATGGAAAGATTAATTTGTTGGATTGATCTAAAAGAGGAAATAGGAATTGGTATTGAAATTATGCTTTGTTGTTTGTTTTTTTTTTCCAGATGTAATGCAACACACAACAGTTCACAAGAAACATAATGGAAAAAGTCCTGTTGCCAAGTAGGTACTAGGATATAATGTGACGATGCTACCTTTCTGAACTTCATTTGTTAGTGCTTTGAGAGTATGTGTTTCCTTCTAGATTAAAGCTTGTTTGTGCAGTTTTTGTTTGATTGGGGTGGGGTGCTCTTGTTTTATTTTTTGTTGTTTTGGGGGGAGTTATTAACTTAATCTGTGTTAGAAAAATATTTCAAAAGGTATTATATCTAAATCTGTATGTATAGGTGATTTGGAACTCTCTTTTTTCCCAAATTTTGTGAATCTTCACTACTTGAGTTGATGTTTTGATTTGTGTTCATAAGCTGAGTAATATAAGCTTGTATTGCATGTGTTTTTCCCATGTGCACACACACCCATGCATATATTGAAAATTTCAAGCTTTTCTTCAGTAGCTTCAAAGATGACCTTATAGGAGCAGATAGTCCATTCTTTCCCTTGCTTAGTAGCATGTATACCTTGCTGTTTTATGTCCACTGTAAGTGAAAGCACTTCTTAACTGTATTAAAGTTGTTTATATGTGCTTTCAGATATATGAACTATGTGATTGAATTCACCTGTTAATGTATTTTGACCAGAAACTTTGGATATGTTTGCACATACTTGTGCAATACTTCAACTATATTAAGACAAAAAAAATTGATACAAAACTTATTGTGGTTTACAGTTTTGTTCTGTGTTGTTTTATCTGTAAAATGTATTGGGGGGGGGAGGAGATACTACCTGGAATTACAATTATTAGAATATAAACATAGCACAAAACAATGTTGTTTGGATTTTCATGGATTTTAGACAATTTGTTGTGAAATTACCAATTGGACAGCTTAGTGGTTTGTTTCTGTTCTGTTTTTTAAACCTCCTACTTACTTTCAACTTACATTTCTTCAAGAAGAGAATGTCATCTTGACAAAATCTGATTATACCAGTGAATATACAGCCTACTATGAAGTCGTAAGAGCGGGATCCAAACTTACTCGCATATAGTTACTAATTAAAAAAAAAAGCCTTTTTCTTATGCATTGTATAATAAAGTATACTAAAGTTGACTTAAGATCTATTTTTCCGGGAGGACAGGGACAGGCCTTTCCACAAACTTCCGTAATTAGAAACTCCTTTTTCTAGCTATTACTTTCTATTTGTTTAAGAGGGGAAAATGTGTTTACTACTTCACTGCTAGAGGTCTCTTAGTCCTCTCCTGTTAGCATTATGTGTCCGTCTTCTTAAAATCTGTGCGTGGTATTTATGGACTCTAAAGAAATGGCACTGAATGAAACTTTTCTCTTTTAAATATGTATAAAACTGTCCAGAGTCGAGAGAGTTCATCTCAAATAGCATTGGTATATTTCAGGAAAATTTGTACATTACATCTGTCTGTCTTCTGTTTTTATTCAGTATGGCAGCCTTTCTTTTGAAAAGGTTAAAAAAAATTTACTGTTGGGAATGAGATCAGACATGAAAATAAAAAATTTAGTAATTTCACGGCTTATGTGAAATGACTGCAAATTTGACAGCTGATTCACTTAGCTCCATTTGGTTGAAGTTTCTGAAGTGACCTGGCTTATATCCCTGCAGTCATGGGCTCATGTCTGTATTTTGAGACCACCTTGGGTTCTCACCGTTTTCTTAAACTATTTTTTTAATATTCTGTTTTACATCTTTTAAGTAGTTCGAGCACTTATTTCCAGAGGTATTTGGTAAGTAGCTACTGAAACTTCAGCATGTCTCATGCTTTGGAGTGAACTAGATTTCTGCCATCGTGAGAACTGAGTAACATTTCATATTGCAGCAATCTTCATGATGCAGCTTGCCAACAGCCCTAAATTAAAAGGCAGTTTGAATTATCAGCATTTTAGTAAGAATTTTAAATTGTTAACCCCCCTTTTTTTTTTCATCTTAATTTTTTGTCTTTTTTAGCATCCAGTCTGGAGTAGGGCATGATTTGGATGATAGATGAAAAGTTTGTAGGTCCATGTGCCCTACTGACTCTGTCAGAACCCTGACTGTTTTTCCAACAGTCTTTGTTGCCAGTACTCTCAGACCTAGTTCAATGTTAAGGAACGCTTCAGTGGAAGGCATTATAAGGTCTAGGGTAAATGCCAAATGCTACTCTCCCAGCACTACTGAAAACTAGCAGTCCTGAAGGTAAAAACACAAAGCGAGATGACTATTTTGAAATTCAAACACACACAGCTGCATATGATCTGTAAGTAGCCATGCACTTCTTTTCTTAAAAATGTCTCATGAATTCTGAAATACAGATTACAAAGTAATTCCAGTTTTGTCATTAATGATAAGGAAGAAAGAAGATGAATCCAGAATACGTTTCTATCTGGAAAATTTCCCCACGGCTGGTATGAAAAAAGCAAACAAAAAGCCTTTGCGTGCAGAAATATCCATGGAAACTCTTCTCAGTACTGTTTTCTACAAATTCTGTTGTTCTGAATTTTGCTTCAAATAATAGTAGACAAATGGAAAAAGGAACTCCAATTATGTTCAGATCATTAGTATAACTTCAGAGCACAAGAACTCCTGTAATTTATGTCTTTTAAATGTCTTGAGAATTTCTAGGGTTTTCTGAAAGCAAAATACTGCAATTTCCCAACATGCAATATGCAATAATATGTATGTTGGTAGGAAAAGCCTTCAAGTTTGTTCACATTGGCGTAACTTTTTTTTTTTTCTCCTTTCAGCAGCACTAGCAGTGCAAAATGTTCTTCACTGGATAGCCTTAACATACAGCACTCTGAGCAAAATGGGGTAATGGACTGGAAAAGAAAAAGCTGTATTGTCCAGCAGCACCCAGAGCACTGTACAAACCTACTTGACCAGGTGTGTTGCTTTTTTTCTTTAAAGCAATATTCTGAGACACTTGAGAAGACTCTCCACTACATGTGGTTAGATTTAGCTTTAAAAGATGAAGAGCCGTGCTAAAATTGTACAAATAAGTGTCAAAGTTCAAGTTGCTACTGATTTATCTCAGCTAGAAAAACCCACATCATTACTTACCACTGTCTCATAAAGTTGCATATTTTGTTTGTGAATTTGTAAATAAAATTTCCCAGTAGGATATAAGTAATCAGAAAAGTCTAATCTTCAGTTCTAATTGGACACTTTCCTGTTATTGTAACATATTGTCATCAGGGAGTTCTAGAACACCTGAGGAATTTCTGTGTTACTGCAAGGAACAAACTAGAAGCTGTAGTACTAACTAAACCATATTAATGCTGCTGTAGGGACAACAGGTTAGACATATTCTTTCTATCTTATCTACATTATCTAAGTAACTTAAGTATTAATCTTTGTTGAGAAAAGTTAATAGCTAGGTGCACTTCTGAGATTTGTTTCTCTTCAGTGGTCGATTTTGGTGTGAGTATAATTGAGAAGAATAATTATTTATAAATAAAATCATCTGCTGAAATTGGGGGAAGGACTTACACAGCTTACATCTGAAAAACCATGAATGTTAGAATTGCTTAATATTACTCTTACTCTACATGCAAGATTTGGCTATTGATTATTATGTGGGGAATGGCAAGCCAAACAAAAACAGTTTCCTTATTTCACAAAGCAGGGTATATGAATTGAGATTTGCTTCTAAAGATTAAATGGTAAACTGCATCAAAGCTTGAAATATTGCAAGCTCGAGGCAAGAAAAAGAATTAATATACTAAAGCAGAGGAAAAGCGACTTCCTATTTAAAGGATGTCCAAATACAGCACATTTGGACAGAGATTACTGCTGAATTTTCATAAATTTTACTCCTTTGCCAAATAGGAGATATTACTAGCAGATAATAATAGTATACTTAAAGAATTATGCAGATGCTATATTTTTTCTTATGTGCTTCTAGGTTGTATTCTAGAGTTTAGTTTAGCAGCAACCTCCAGTTAAAGGTTGGGTACCTGTTTTGTCACTATGTAAAAATAATTTGCCACATGTCCTTCCCACCCCCCAACTATCAAATAATTCCATTTAAATAAATAAATTCCATAGTCCCTTAAGCCTTGTGATTAGCCTCTTAGTGGATACGTGATGAAACGCATTTGTTTTTATCCTCAAGAGGAAAGACAGCATGCAAACAAAAATTTGATTGATTTCTCCAGAATATTTGCAAGTAGGAATTTGCTGATAATAGCATAAATGCAAGACAAGATTCATTATTTTAAAGGCCTGGATGCACTGTAGAAGTAGTTGTTTGTATGCTTATGGCACCTGTGAGCGCACTAGTCGTGGGCTCACGGACCTATCAGTTGAGAAGAGTTTTTTTTTGTTGGGTTGTGTGATACAAATTCTGTTGTTTGACTGGTGTCTTTGTATTTTCTGTCTAGCATACAACAGAAAAACGAAGTCTGTCTACAGTAAGCAAGAAGAAAGGAAAGCCACAGCTGGAAAAGTAGGTTTCCAACGTAACCAGTAATCCAGAAAGAAAGTGTAATGCATTCACTCTGATAAACAGAGTCTACAATCAATTAAGTGCTTTTTCTTTTGCTATTGTGGAACAAGATACGGCATAGTGTGAAGCCAGTCTACAAAAAAATCCTTATTTTATCTTCTGAAAAGAAGGAACTTGAAAAAAAGGAATGTAATTGAATGCATTAGTTTCTCAAAATATCAGTTGTCATTTAACAAAAAGACGAAGGAGCAGAAGTAGGTTCTTAACCGATACTGAATTGCCTTTTTCCCCCCTTATATTTATTTGAAAGTTAAAAGGTGTAAAGCTGTCCAGAAAACACTGAAAATCAAATAAGGATTGACAGCAACCTTTAGCATTATAGAGTGGGTGATAACTTGCTGAAATGTTTTATTGAAGATAATTTGCACATCAGAGGGCTTCAGAACTTCTGTGGGCTACACAATCCTGCACTGTGAGGAATTGAATACATTTCCACCCTTATCTAATATTCTGCCTGCTTCCAAGTTGACTTTCTGTCATTTTGTTACTCTGTAGCCTGATGCTTTTATACTCCTCTGCTTGTCCTGGTTGAGGCAGGACACAGCTGTACAGCTGGATTTCACACATCAGCTTTCAAAGACAACTTTAGAATCAGCTGCAGCGTTTCTTTTTTTGTGTGTTTTCTTTTTTAGATCTTTATTGATAGTGTTTATTAACACTGCTTGCAGTTTAGTTCCTGGTATATTGCGCTAGCAGCCTTTACCTATTTGTTTATTATCTACATTTGTTTCTGGCCTCCAGTCACTGCCTTTGTTTATAGTGGCATTGTAAGTTCATTCATAGTTGATCATTTGGGCCCATGCATTTGAAAAAAAAACCCATGAAAATTATTTACACAGGGAGAAAGCAAAGAAAACTGACTGCCGGTTGAACAACAGGACTAATGGAGTTAGAGTTGCAGCATCACAGCACATCCGTACAGGGACAGCAAAAGGTAAGATGTTTTTTCCCAAGCTGTTTGTAAGAAACAGACTTTCCAGCTTCGCTGATTTATTCATTGTTCTGCAGTAAAGGGGAAATCACAAGTCTGAAATCTGATTTGGTGCAAGTCAGCACGTTGGCTGTCTGGTCTGTGTTTTGACTTGCTGTATTGAACATGCTAGACTTGGTCTTCTGTATGCAATTGGCTTAGGGTATGTCTCTTTTCATGCATAACTGGAAAAATCCTAGTAAAGTCTCCATAAGTTGCTTTATATGGAGTAGTAGTTGCAGAAACAGCTAATGTTGGGCTACTTCTATGTGAAATTTAGCAGTCCGAGTGTGTGGAGATCCAGCATCTCATCATTAGCATTCTCTTTGCAACTCACTAGTGTTTTCAGCTGTCGTGGAATGATGCATGAGGAACCTTACAAAAATCCTCTGGTGCGAACTGTTGATGAACTGTAGTGTGTAAACCAAGTGACCGCTGAGCTACAACACAGAACTGTGTATGCTACCCTAGCAGCGTTTTCAACTTTGGGTCATCCAGCAAAATCTAGTGTCTAGGCCAAGACTTGTGTACATCAGTCAGTTATAAGACAAAATTATATTTGTGTTCCTTCAGTAAATTGAGTCTCCAAGTTTTATTACAAATGTCTGAAGAGCTATGTTACCCATTGACTTTGCCATCTTGAAGTTTTCTAAGCTCACAGTATCAGTTGCAGCCTTGCCTTTCTTATACTTGGTTCTCATGACAGAAAGTTGACAAAGAATTTGCCTTTTTCTTCACCATCTAATTGGCAGAAGTGTTGAGAGGACTCTTACAAAGTGCCTTGTCTTGCTTCCAGTTGGGGTACAGTCTTGATTAAGCTTTCATTCTTTCTTCTAACCACTTCTCACCATTGACAGTTCCAGGAGGATCCCATTCTGAATTATTGTAAACTGTTGCATGGGCAGTTTTTGTTACCTTCTACAACAGTATTTGACTAAAGCTTTAAGAATTCATGGTTCACAAACTTAGCAAAACGAAGGCAATTTTAGAGTTATAGCTAAGGGCTGTACAAGTAGAAAACATACTCTACGGCACAGTTTTGCTGCATATGCTTCTGATTAATTACTATTCTTGCTGTCAGGCAAAACGCACTGACGTTTTATGAACTGACAATAACTTTAAGAGGTGGTGCAATTTTGTGTGACGTAGTGCAGAGTTAAATAGGGAATGTTTAGCCTTAGGAGTTCTGTCTGCTCACTATCCACTACTCTACAGATGTGAAACTGCCTGTCTGATACTGTTGGCAACTTAAGGCCACTTCAAGGACAAACTGTGACCCACAGAGGATGGAAGCAATTAAGTCCTGCTCAGAGATGAGCTTTCTACCTGTGCATTTGTGTACAAACTTCAAAATGTCTTTTGAGATACCCTATTGGAGACATAGTCTAAAGAAAAAATTTCATGCTGCAGTCTGAATCTCTGCCTAGCTTTATATATCCAGGCTTGGTTTGAAATGCTCTATTTTGAGTCAGTAACTCTTAACTGCATCATGTTTTCTTCCATTTTCCCTTCCTATTTTTCGCTTTTATGAGTCATCAGTTAGTTACACTTGTAAATTTGAAGGCTTGATACTTTGTGACTAGCACTTTAGACTCTTGCTTTCAGTGATGTGAGGTTGATGCTGCTGCTCCAGGGTTATATTAGGTATTTAAAACACTTGTTAAAATAATTTTACCAGTTACAGGTTTAATCCAGGAAATTATTTCAAGAATTGAAGCATTAAGGCAGCTTTTTGATTACTTATACCAACCTGTTATACTGGCAGTAGCAATAAGAAATGAATAAAATAATAATTTATTAGAATTAATTAAATAAGTGTTCTAATTTTTGTCCTGGAGTTTTGCCAACTAAGGTGTTGGGGGTTGGTGTTTCCTTGAAACTCGTGCCTGGCATACATGCTGAGAGAGGGTGCATCAGTCTTGCTCCTTCACCTCTGAGGCTGAACTTGAAAGCCAGAGCCTACTTGCTACCTACTAGAATTCGCTAATAGGATCAAAACCCACCCTGAAAGCTTGTTTACAACAAATAAATTTCCCATTATCTCATGCGGAATTTAGAAAACAATTTTACACTTTATTAGTTCACCTCTTAATCAACAAAACCTGTTTAATGAAAAAGTTTGCTTAAAGCCTGTTCCGGAAGAGTTAATTGTGAAAAGGTGTATTATTTTGATGTTGCCCGCTGAGTTAGCGGGAGTATTGCATCTCTTTGAATGGAAAGGTTTCATCACTACCATTCAGAGGAAATTATTATTATAGTACAATTTGGTACAGTAGGCATCACAAAATCTGTTGAGAAAGATCATTCTTTTCACTACTTTGCATAAATGTGAATTTTCAGTGTCGGCATCTTTGACACCAAGGATTCAGTCATCACAAATTCAGGGACAAGACCAGTCCTGACTGCTGCGAATGGGAATGTTAGGAATGCAGGGGACAGATGCAATTAAGTAGGAACAAACAAAAATCTGAACTAGCGTGAGATGTGAGCAAACCAAAATAACCTCACTTCCATATACTGAGATTAAAAATAAAAATGCTAATTTTTATTTTTAGATCTGAATTTGGACGCTGGATCTGGTCATGATACATGTGGAGAAACATCATCTGAAAGTTACAGTTCTCCTTCTAGTCCACGACATGATGGGAGGGAAAGCTTTGATAGTGAAGAAGAAAAAGACAGAGGTATTTGTGGAGTGTGCATGAACGTCTTTATTCCTAGACTAATCTCTTTCTTGTATTAATTTTAATTGGTTTCTCACTTTTATTAGCTGCTTTTATTTCTGAACTACACACAGAACACATTTTGCTTTGTGGGTTTTGTGACTGGACAGTTTGAAGGCTTCTAGGAAATAGCAGGACTGTTTAAATACCATTGAGTTTTAGATTACTACATATATGTAGCAGTTTTCTGACCACAGTGGCATAGAGAAATTTCAGCAGTACAGCAGTGGGAAAAACTTTGGCATGAAAGCGACTGGCTTTATACTGAATTATGTGTGGCGTGTCTGAGAGGTCCTTCTTTTTCTATTAACAGTTTAATTTGTCACTCCTTCCAAATTTGAGTAAGCTCTGTTAGTGTCTTTCTAGGTAGATGCAAATTCCTAATTCAGTCTATGCCCTACTCTTCACGTTTGCAGATAGCACCAGTCAAAGACACAGTAGCTAGTTGGGCAGTTTGATAGAGGCAAGTGATAGAGATTGACCTAGCTTGATTTGGATGAATAAAAATAATCTCAAAGTTATTCTGAATCAGAAAGACGTAACTATCATTTGCATCATCAAACTTGGGAAGTTTTATATGGGTAAATGAATTCAGGGCACAACTCTGTATTGTTTCAGTTTCGTTCTTCTGACAAATGCTTTTGTCTCCAGATACAGACAGCAATTCTGAGGACTCTGGGAATCAAAATACAACCAGGTTTACAGGCTACAGTGCTGTCAGTTCATCAAATACGAACAAATCATCTGCTCAGATCTCTTCAGTGAACAACGAAAATGGAAGCCTTTCAGAAGATCCTTTGAATGCAAAGTTTCAACATATTTCCTTCATGCCTGCCTTACACTGTGTGATGCACAGCGCTGCCCAAAAGCCTGAAGCAGTTGTCCCACCACCCATATCTGCAGATGGTAAAACAATGGGAATGCTTGTTACCACGCCTGTTGCTGTCTCGCCAGTGAGAGAGTCTGCAAATTCACCTCCAGGTGGAATGGGCCCAGTGACCTCTGGTGAACCTGAGAAACGCCTTGAGCTGATGGCTTCCCCTTTGCCAGTCCCATCCACTTTCCTTCCACATTCTGTCCAGCCTGGTAGCCCTGCTTTGCATTTGGCAATACATAGATTGAAAATGCCCTCTCCACAGGGATCATCGGAAAGTTGCACAGTTAATGGACCGCAGCAGCCGACAGGAAACTTAAGTATTGGATCACCAAATACTGCCTTTATCCCAGTCCACAATCCAGGTAGTTTCCCAGGATCCCCAGTTCCTACTACAGATCCCATCACAAAACCTGCATCCCAGGTGGTAGGACTGAATCAAATGGTGCCTCACATTGAGGGAAACCCAGGAGCAATCCCTCAGCCTACCAACCTAAAGGTAGTTCTTCCAGCAGCTGGTCTGTCCACAGCAGCACCGCCACCTCCACCAGCTTCATACGCTTTGCCAGGCAGTCCTCATGCTACTAGTGTGTTGCCCAACCAGAATACAAACGTGCTAAACACTGTAGCGACTTCCTCACCACCTCAGTCAGCTGGTTTAGGTGTTGGTCAGGTCCAGTCCACCGTTCCTCCTGCAATACCTACACATACGCCAGGCCCTGCCCCTAGCCCAAGCCCTGCTTTAACACACAGCACTGCACAGAGCGACAGCACATCCTACATAAATGCTGTTGGAAATAATAACACTAATGGGACAATGTTACCTCCGCAGCAGTTGGGATCTGGTCCTTGCGGTTCTTGCGGACGTAGGTGTAGCTGTGGGACCAATGGAAGCCTTCAGATTAATAGCTATTTTTATCATAACCCACTTCATGGACAAGTCTACAGAGTTCCATCTTTCTTCACTCTGCCATCCCTTTGCAATGGCAGCTACCTCAATCAAGCACATCAAAGCAATGGAACACAACTTCCTTTCTTCCTGCATCAGTCTCCATATGCAAACGGGCTTATGCATGACCCAGTGATGGGAAGCCAAGCCAACTATGGTATGCAGCAGATGGCAGGATTTGGGAGGTTCTATCCTGTATATCCAGCACCTAACGTAGTTGCCAACACAAATGGGTCAGGACCCAAGAAGAATGGGAACGTTTCATGTTACAATTGTGGTGTAAGTGGACACTATGCGCAGGACTGTAAGCAGTCATCCATGGAGGCCAGTCAACAAGGTAATCATGATAACTCCCAGCGGACTTGCTTTTGAGTTTAGCGGTTTCTCTTTACCTTTCTGAATGTGCTGTTTCTGGTCTTGCAGAAAGGTGTGTGTGCGTGTGTATGTTTTGTGTAAATGGTTGTGCACTAGTGACCTGCTCTAAAACTGCAAAGTATCTTATCTCTGCCTGAAAATTTTGTAGAACAGTGCAAGGGAACGGGGTTCGGAGTGTAAAGTTGAAAATGGGAATGATTCGAAGCTGGGAAGTCAAACTATATCAGTCCTAAATTGTCAATCTTTTTTCACTGATTTGTTCTTGGCATTATGTTGAGACTTGCTTGTTGTTTCAATTTTTCCATTCCTGTTCAGTGGTTTTTTTGGAGAGAATCCATTGGCAAAAAGTGAAAGATATCAATTACTGTCTGTGATACGAACTTGGATTCTTAAAACTTGTGAGAATTTAAACAAAACCACAAAACAACAGACTAGCCATTCGATAATTTAACTTTCCTAAAGCATACCTTTGCACAATCAGCCATCCTTCTGTGCCCCATCACACAATAAATAAATGAAACACACTTTAACTTTTCAGACAAGTTGCAGCAAAAAGGCAGAAGCCAATTGGAATGGAAAATCAAAGGAATGGCTTCAGTCTCATATGTCATTTCTCTCTCCATCCAGAAGAATGGGGAAAATGCAGTGTTTGCATAGAGGAGCATAAACTATATTTTTGATTCTTGGCCTGTTCCCATTCTGACTTTACTTGTTTGGTCAGACTGGAACAGAAAAGGCAAACCTTGATGGGGGTCATCTTTTCTTTGCATTTTTCCAGTAAAGGTAAAGTCTCCTATATCTACAATCTGTATCTTTTTTTAAACTTACAGTTTTAGCAAGCAGGTGAAAGAAAATAGTATAAAATCTTAGGACCTACTTTAAAAGGACTGGAGGATGATAGTGCCTTTTGAAGAGCATGTCCATTTTGATACCTTGTAGTGGTTTTGTAATCCATTTGAATTGTGAGCAGTGACTTAGTAGTTCTCTTTCCTGTTTTAGGCACTTACAGACTGAGATACGCACCTCCCCCTCCCCCTTCCAATGATACCTTGGATTCTGCAGACTGAAACAAGTAAACATTGCCTACTTAAACTGAAGCTTGGGAAATTGGGGGAAGGTGTGTGTGGGAGGGGGGTGGGGTGGTCTTGTGTTTTGGGACATTCCCGGTTCTATATTCTTTTGGAATTTTTCATTGCTTTTGCACCTCTGTTCCATTCGAAAGAAGAAAGCTGAGTCCCTGGTCTCCTCCTGGTGTTCTACAAAAGGCTTGCCTAATGCATGTAATTCAAACACACAGCCAAACAATCAAAAAGAGCATTCGAACCATGCTTTTGCACTGAAGACTTGAGACATGTGCAATGTTTACTGCATTTTTTCTAAAAAAAAAAAAAAAAAAAAAAAAAAAAAAAGTCCTGACCTCTGACATCACTGGTGGAGCAGCCATATGGTGAAAGAAGAAACTTGGTCATGTTCCCCACCACAATCTTCTTCCCTCCCTCCCTGTTCTCCTTATGCTGCTGTTTTATTTTCTTCCCCTGTTTGTCCACGTGGATTCGTTGGACTTGCATGAGTGTTTAGCAGTTCATACAGACCCTGCCCGTACTCTAAATTAATGCTCATGAATTGAGGGGAGATGTTCAAACGTCCTATTAGGAGAGTCCAAAGGAACACCCAATACTGTATGTGTACTATATCTGATAATAATACATATACACAGCTCTCGAGTCCCAAATAAATGAAAATATATAGAGCAGGAAGGGGTTGAAACTGTGTGGACTGGAACAGATTTAGAATGAGCTTAAATGACAGATTTTTCTTCCATTGTAGCTTTTTAGCCTATATGTTCAGCAACAAAGGTGAAAAAAATGGTATGAATGTTGTACTCAGTGTGTTTGCATTTGTAATGAAAGTTGACAGCATTTTTTCCTTTTTTAAAGCTATTCTACATTGTGTCAACACAGAATGAACATTACTTGATTGAGTATTTTTTTCCTAAACTATTACAGTGTTGCATTGTACTTAGAATGTAAATGTTTTATTTCAAACTGAACAAAAGCTATGGTTTTCTACAAAATAGTCAGGTATTAGTATTAGAACCTGTCTACCAAATAGCAAAGTCACTATTTTATAACGATTTACCACTATGCGTAATTACGGTATAATGTGAAAGACTGAAATGAGTGTTAAGATGGTATTAATCATGTCAGTATCATGAGTAAGTAAGTTTAATGCTGCTGTATTTTTTATTTTATTTTTAAAAGCCAATATATGTACTAAATTGCTTCCAGGTAATTGATTTCCTAAAGTGCACTGAGGTTATCTGGAAGATGAGTGTATTTTTTGACTGCTGCATTCAACACCAATGAACAACTACCACTGTATATCCATAAGGTTTGGCATTCCTCACAGTTCATGGCAGAAATGTTTTTTCTTAAAATCAGACCTGGTGTCCAGTAGGGGGATGAAATAAAATCAATCTTTGGTTCAGCCGTCTAATAAATTGCTAAACAAACAAAAAACTTGAAGAAAAAAAAGCTTGATTATTACATTTCTTCATAGGTAGCATTTATATTTATAGCACCAGTGTACATTTTGAAACTTTTTTCTTGGAGGGGGGGAATGGGGAGGGAGGTAGATGAAAGCTTTAATTTAAAAAAAAAAAAAAGTTTAAGTAGTAAATGAAAATTATTTTGATTAAAATTTTTATTTGATCTGGGTATTTTTGGACCACTTGAAATGAATGAACCGCGTTTGAGTTGAAGTGAGGGTGTTAAACCACCAATGGACTTGTATTGTGAATTACCTGCCAGTTGTACTTTATGGAACTTATTTTATGATTTAAAATACTGTACTGTAAATAGGAGGTATGTTACCTTCTCTTTATTTGTATGTTTACCATATACTTTGATATTTGAAATGTACTGGAAAGGTCACTTATATTTCTAGAAGAGATTGGATTTTATGCAACCTTTTTCCTTGAATTAACAGCAATAAAAAAAAGAAAAAAAAAGTACCCGTGTGCAAGTACTGTCCTTTATCACTGACAATAGTGAAATAAACGTGATGCTCTGCCTCTGGATATAGGGGTGGGATCGCAGCAGGTTTTGGCAAGCTACCATTTTGGTTGGAACCTGTCACTCTTAAGACAAAGCTGAGAGTATTTGACTTAAGGTAAGGTCAGGCTTGTACCTGAAGTCAGGATACTGTCTCTTGATTTAAACTTAAGATAGGTAGATCTCTTGGGAGAACGAGGGTGGTCTTCTCTGATAGACCCAGGACTTTGACATAAGCTCTTTCAGAACAGTTAAGCCTGTCTTATATTCTGATGGCTCCTGGATTTGGGTTAAAACCCCAATTAAACGTGCTTTTTTTTTTTTGTCTGCAGTGCAAATAATGTGTGCGCTAGTCATGTAGTAACTGGAAAGTGAGATCTTTCTTCCATCTGCTAAAATAGATGGAAGGACAACAGGAGTTGCCGGGAGTAGGGAAGAAGCTTAGAAATGTGCAATTACAGCTGAAGGGTACAATAAGAACGCAGTACCCGAATGTGCTCGGGTAGTCCTGAGAAAGAGGAGGGTACTAATTACTCTGCTGCCTCACTCTATAGACAGCGCTTCTAATCCCTACTGCTTAGCAGCAGCTTATCGACAGAGCTGAGGACCGAAGGCTATCTTAGATCCTTATCCCAGCTTACTCCTCAGAACAACCCACTTCCAGAGAAACCAACAAATGTGATGAGAAGGCTCAGAGTTGACAATGAACCCAACCTCTCCAGGCAACCCCCATAATAGTGGGGGGCTACTGAGCCCAGGTATCATGCAAACATCATCATACGTCTTCCATTTATGCAAGTGTCTGGTGTCCCATCCATGGACACAAGGGAGTGTATACATCTCTCCAAGGAATTTGTGAATTATCATATTACTCTGAAAATGAGATCAGCTACTTACTGTGCCATCCGAGTTGCTGATACTCTTATTTGCCTGCGTGTTGCAGGCAACCTGGACTTCAATAGATCCTGGGTTTTTCCATCAATTCAAAAACTTAAAAGCACATACCCTCTGGCACAGCAGACAGTATAAAATGTCTCATTCTTCTGGTGCTTGTTTTGCTGGCGACCTAACGGCACTCATAGCTACCTTTGGCTGCACCACCGCTGTCTGGGTGATGTGCTTCAACTGCAGTTCAAGAGAGACATTCTCCCTCCCACTGAGAGGTGTGGAAACAGTTGAATGCCCTGAAGATACATGAGAAAATCCCACTCGCTGGTGGGCCCCAGCAGCTATCCAGGCCTTCCAGGAGTGACTCCTGCCTGCCGCAGGTGGAAATACGTTGTTTCCACAAATGGTTTGGTTGCTAAAGCTGGAAGAAAAAACGAAACGACGAGGTGGGCATGGACAGGATTGGAAAGATGAGAGCATAAGGGAGTGCGATGGTGCACGCTGCTTGCTCGGGAGCGAACAGGTGGCCTCACTTTCCCAGCTAAGCAACCGTAGGGTGGCAGCGATGGCCTAACGCCCAGATCTTGACTTAGCTGACACTACTGAGGAGGTGAAGGAACGGAGGGCGTATGCGTCCTGCCAGGGTAGACGGAAAGTGAAATGTATAGAAGGGTACTCAGGGAACTGCAAAACTCGACCGGTGCTGAGCTACTCTAGTTGCAGAGAGATGGAAGTACCATTGTGGTTTGTTTCAGTTTTGCTCACAGCTGCCTCCAGAGATGCGCTGACCTGGATGCTGCTGCAGCTGCTCTCCTGAAATAAGGTTGCCTAAATTCTGCGCCCACAAAAAAAAAAAAAAGCAGCTTTGGGCAATAGTGCTTCCTGCTCAGGGCTGGTAACTGCGGCTGCCAGAATCAAGCACAATATACGTGAAGGTTGTGTGGACTGCGCTTGTGCTTGCGAGGAAGAAGAAGGGGTGTCCTAAAGGCGTAGTACCAAGTTTGCAGGAGGGCTGGAGTGCTGTCTCGGTTACGTGGACAGGATCCGGGTACTAACTTATGCTCCTGTGCTCCTCTGACAGGGGAGGAAGGAAACGCGCGTCTCAAAGCGTTGCCGCAGGGAGAGCGTGCTGCCCCTCCGCCCGGGGATGCTGTGCGCCTCGGCCGCGCGTCGGGGCGGAGAAGCGGGGTTCTAGTTTTGACCCAGCCCTTGAGCTAACAGAGCTGCAGACAGTCGAGTTCTGTAGGGTGCTGTACATTGGAGCGGATTAGAGATCAAAACGTACCAACAGCTGTATTCCGTCAGGCCGAAAGTCCACCTATGCCTGCATCCTGTCTCCAGCAATGATCAGATATTTCAGAAGAAAGTACTGTCGATAAAAAAAAATTTAAGAAAAGACAGACGAGTGGTAATCCTTGCAAATGTGTCGCCTGACAAAATGAAATGAGTCCCTTTTGAATTCATCTTCACAATAGGTGGCAGCATAACTCTGCCAGTGGAATATACGGGAACTCCTGAGGCACCATGTAAGATGCTTCAGTTTAATGTGGTTTTAGCATTTTCGTGCCATGGGAGTAAGCTTACTCGGGGGATTTCTTCGACTTCTGATTTTGTAATGTTACTTTCTGTAGGGTTTTCTCATTTTTTAGATATTTTCTCACGCGAAGAACAGACTAATTTTTGTCTCTCAAAAAAACAAGCACGCTAAATGCAAATCTGAAGCATTAACTTACCTAGAGATAAAATAGGCCCGGTGGCATAGCGAAGACCCAGAGAATTGCAGCCAAATGGGAAAGCTGTGTCTTAAGAGCCGCTGAGCATTAGAAATGGCTCTAGATATTTGTATTCATGCAGTGAGGAATGCTTTCTGAAGTCCATCTAGGGTTTTTTTTTGGCAAATGAGAATAATTCATGAGGGAATCTTGTTATCTTTCAGGATCATTTCTCTTATTAGCCTCTCTCTACTTAGTCTGACGGTCCACAGTACAGTATTTAACATCAGATCAGATATTTATCTGGAACGTCTCGTGCTCAGGAGCACATTTCCAAAGAGATGGAACATAATAAACCCATTATTTTTAATATTGATACATGCTCCCCAACTAGCATAAAGGGTCACTGTTGTCTGAATGGGCCAATAAAACAATGTACAAAAGCACAGGCTGAAAAAAAATTGTTGAACTTGGTAAAAAGACAGAATAGCTGTATCTTAACCATTAGGGCATTCATTTTAGACCTCCCCTCTTTGATGTAAAATGGCCATTTTTATTGACTTCTAATGTTTTTTTTCAGAGACAGAGGATGTTGATGACTGATACAAAGTTAAGAATTAACTCCTACGATGCTGATTGGCATGACTAACGAAAGATGGGGTTTGCTGCTTCAGAAACTTGGTTGCCATTAAGTTTTGGTTTTAAAGTACTGGTTAGGGACTCCTTAGAAAAAACAGTAGTCTACACAGTAAGACATAATATACATCATAAAATATTATGCTTACATTATAATAGTCTTACTTTACCCCGACTGTAGTTTGAAAGTTAAACCATGGTGTTTTCAACAGCTTCAGATTTCTTTCTTTTTTTCACTGAAACTAAGTTTGGGAAGTGATGGCATGTCTAGGTAGAGCAGTCAATGTGATATACAATTAATTGTGTTGCTATCAAATTGCTCTTTTTCATATAATTTTTTTTTTTTTTTTACAGGATATGCACACGCGCCAGCGAAAGAGCGAACAGTTTAACAGTGGCAAGACTTCTGGATGAAAACACCATGGGACTTACTTAATTGCTCCTGAAAGACCAGATGGGCTCTGAGGTGCGTATTGACAAGGACTTCCAGGTGTTTCAAACTGAGCGTGTGATCCAGGAAATCCTGGTGTCTCTCAACAGACCAAAAACCTCAAACGAAAAAAATGAATAAAGTGTACGGAGGGGAGGGGAAAGCAACAGCAACATAAAAAAAACACCAACAAGCGTTGGGGCGTGCTTGGGGTGAGACAGTTTTTACACATCACTCGATTCCTTGCTGCAGCTGGGATCCGTTTCATAGCGAAGAACTGCAAAAAGCGATCGCATCTATTTGGTACAAAACCAGCCGAATTCTGCATTTCACTGCAGCGCAGTTGACCATATCGGACACGTAACGGAAGAGATGGCGCTTCCAGCAACCTACGTAAGGCTAATTTATGTGGACTTTGAACAGACTATAATAATACATTTAAAATTTTACGGTGCTCATAATTCTTACGACTACCCAGAGATATCAGCTAGGTAACACGCCCTTTAGAGTGTTGCCTGTCTTTGATTTGTTTTCCATCTTTAATTCATGCGTTTGCCTTTATTTTTCATCTTGATTTAGCCCTGATAAAAACCTTTTCAAGTCTCTTTTACATGCGTGCTAGAACCGTGCATGTGATGGAGGGCCATTTGAAATGTTTTAATCCATGGTATGCAAACTCCCAAACAACAATATTGAAAATTTGCTAATCCAAAATAAAATGGCCTGTGCAAGGAGGTAACTATTTCAGTGTGAGCCTGCACCAGTCCCTGCCATTGCGAAGGCAGCTAAATGGGAGCTGGGACTTAGCACTGCACTTTGAAACCACCACATTTTTCTTCCTTTCTAAGGAAGGATATCTTATTTCTAGCGAGTTCTCAGGTGGAGGAGGCAAAGAATGGGATGTTAATTTAGAGTGACAGGAAAACAGATGTGCTTGGCTACTCTACAATTAACGCCTGATGCCCAAAGGCTGTCACGCCTCCAGCGCCACTGGAGAGAGCAGCTGCCCTGAGATGTGAACGTAGCTGTCGCTGTGTCCAAGCCGGAGCTGCCGAGCCAAGTTGCTGGAGACTTAGGACAGCGCTTTCCTAATTTGTCTTCTTGACCGTGGAAGAGAATGCTGTAAAGCTTTTATTGCCATCTATTGCCAGCAGGTTCCTAATGCCGGTGCCCGCGTGGGACAACCGGAGGGACCGCCGTGCTTCTCCTACCGCCTAGCGCTGGCCTGGCACGTTGGCAGAAGCAGGGCAGTCATCTCCCCATCAGCAGCCTCCCTCCTGGCTAAGGACAAGGGGACCGCTGCCCAAAACCCAGCACAGGACTTTTAAAAAAAGAGGACGCTGATGTTCATTTTCTGAAGTTTTTTTTCCAGGCACCTGGGTGACCCCCGCTTCCATTTGCACCCACAGCCCCATCGTTCCTGGTAGAGACGACAGAAGCAGGAGGTGTTCGGCAGCTGGAAGATCGGTTCACTTCAGCAGTGACCATCCCGTGGCTTACAAGGTTACATGTCACCCTGCATTTAGCTGCTGATCTGCCCTCACCCCCCTTGCTCTCCCCAGAGCGCCTCAGACCCCCTCAGGCAGGGGCAGAGCCACCTCTTGCTCAGTGGCAGGCGAACGCGGTGCCGGCAGGTGGATTTAAAGCAGGTTGGGATTCGCACAGGGCTGGGTGGGTGTGACACGGCATCGGGAACCAGGGGAGACTGGGGCTGCTCAGTGCTGGTGGGGGCTGCGGAAGCTTCATTTCCAAACGTCAGTCGTTTCTGCTTTTTTGTTTGATTATAAAAGCAAAACCCTTCCTTATCAGTAGTCTTCTCCTAAGCAAGTACCAGCAAAGTTTGGGACAGAGTAGGTCAAGCCAGCCCGACAGTGCTGGTGGATATAGCCAGCGTGTGGGCATCTAGACAGTTTAATCACTACTTCAGGCCCTTACTTTTTCTATTTTTTCCCCCCAAACCTTCTTGATTTATGCCTCAAAGTTTCATCTTTCAGCTCTTCAGTGCACATCTTTAACCACTTTTAGACACCTCCCGTACAGGCTTGCTCAGGCTATGTGAGCCCTCTCCCCTCCCCGCCGTGCATTGTCACTCACCCCCAGTTTTTCAGCATTTCTTTGTTTGGAAATGTATCTAATTTCCTTCTGAACTCTTTAAAGCTCCTTACTTCCATGACGGACACGGGTAACATATTCCATATGCTTGCTTCCCTTTGGTCGGCGAGCTCGTCCCGTCTCCGTCTCTGATGGAGGGACACGCCAGGCTTCTCCCGTTGCCACTTGAAAGCTGGGAAGTGCCCTTGGTTCTTTAATAAAATTAAGTAAAATTAATTTCCCTTCGAATGCTCTTTCTCTTGAGCCGCGCACGCCGCTTTGCTCTGCTTAGGTGTTTGCATATCGTGCCGGATTTGTTTCATCCATGCCAGGGTATTATTTTTACAGCTGGCCGTGCCTTTGATAGAAGGAAACGTGAGAGTTGGAAGGCGGGAGAGGGAGCAATGGCGGGAGAGGGAGCGATGGCGGGGGAGCCACCGCAGCTGTCTGCACCAACCCGTGGCCCAGAGCACCAGCGGGGTGCTTTTTCAGTAAAGGATGAGGAAAAAACAAGCCAAAGCTAATGCAAAGATAAACAGCTGGCATCGTCAGGGCCTTGGGAGCACTAACAGGCCTTAATGAGCCTGCCCAGCCTCCCCCCCGGGTCTCCACCCACCCTGCCCTGGGTCCAGCAGCCCCAGTTCGGCTCAGTCGAGGGCTTTGGTGCCTGCTGGACCGATGCCGGCTGTGCGCCTCATCCCAGTTAAGTGGTGGATGGGTCTTCGCAGGCGGGTCTCAGACCTACATTGCAGGTGTCCCCCGCTCCTGTCCAGACCCCCTGGGTGGACCCTGGACCTGCCCCACCACTGCAAAGCTCACGTCTTCAACTCCCGCGGGTGCCTTCTGCAAAGCCCCTTCCAGGTAGGTGATGGTTTCCTTCTCAGTGGTCCTGTGTCAGCTGTGGGCTAAAGGACAGTGGACGGCAAATAAAGAGAGATGGCGGACACCCAGTTTGCAGAAGACACCGTTTTAAGTGTTTGAAAATGGCAGCAAAACCGAAGAGCAAAATGCAGCTGAGGGAAGGGAAGAAGAGATGGGAAGAATCAGACTAAAACGTAGCTATTGAGAGTCACTAAATATGGTTTATTTAAGGCTGGCTCAGGTTCAAATTCAGTCCCAGGTACTCTTGAGCGAACTTCTGTCGTGCAACAAATGGCGCGCCAGAGCCAGGCGGTGCTGTTTGAGCCGGCCGTGCCTC
This sequence comes from Alca torda, assembly GCA_008658365.1. NCBI lineage: Eukaryota > Metazoa > Chordata > Aves > Charadriiformes > Alcidae > Alca > Alca torda. The sequence continues at coordinate 75,719,519 of CM018077.1, read as the reverse complement.
TCCAGTGAGGTAAATAGGGCTTTGCAGCTATGCTTTTATGCAAGTATTTTTGCAGCAGCGCGGAAGCCATTTAACTGTGTGGTTATGGATTCCACCGCTCATTTGAGACCTATTAAAATAAGGTATTACATGGTGCGCCTGAGGCAGCAGGGGCAGGTGAAAGAGGGCAGATTTCACTCCGGACCGCCATTGCCTGGTCAGAGGAAGCAAAATACACTTTTAGAATGTACAGACACTGTAGTCTAGGCTAAAAACTCATCTGCCAGCACTTGTCAGCACGGCAGGGTCTAAAACGCCCCTTTTCCTTCCCTAAGACGAAGCGCAGCAATAGTCCTGTGGCACTGCCTCACAAATGCAAACGCATTTTGAGCGAGGGCTGTTGAATTGCCAGAGATGTTTCCAGCCTACGAGCTGCTTGTTCCCAATCTGTGGCTTTGCCCACCCTTTGTTTTAGCTGTCAAGAGCAGAGCAGCCTTCACGGGTAGGGGTATGTGGGGTGGCACCTGGGAGGAGCAACTTGGGCTCAGCTGGGCGCAGTTATCCAAAGGAAAGGCAAGGTCTCCCGTCCCTTTGTCTCTGTTTCCATTGCCCTGCCTCTGTTGGGTCTTCTCTCATCTTCTCATTTTTGGCCTCAAACCCTACTGTGCTACCACCGCCCGTGTTCTTCCTCATACCTGGTTTGCTTCCAGTGAGGCAACGGGGTCAGCTGCTAAATCCCTCCTTCCAGGTCTGCCGCTGGGCGTGTTGGACGGTACTTTCTCTTCTCCAGTTACACCGTTTTCCTGAGGTTTCCCTCCGTTTCATTCCCCTTGCGAATGCTGTACTCTGCTGTTTGTCTGCCTCAGTGCATCCACAAAGACCTCGCTCTATCCTGTTTTTTTGGATTTCACTGGCCGTAATTTACATCTCAGAGCTATCTTTTCATTCATTTATATATTTTTATTCTGTGTTGTTTATTTTAGCATCCTGTTACATTAGGATGATGTCATGTTTTGGCTTGAAGAGCTTTAAAAGTTCAGCAAATGTAATCAGGGACAAGCTCGCTTTCCAGAATCATTTTCTTCTGAGCATCAAACGGATTGGCCATGTCTTCTCACACATGGTGAGCATCAGTTACAGTGGGGAGACAAGGCCCACCTGTGTCTGGGGCACAGGATGTTGGACAGGAGTGTAGGTGTGGACTCTGTCTCTAGTGGGGTTTAGGTGGGAACTCGGGCACAGGCAAGGTCGTCGCTTCAGCAGCCACTGGAGCTAAGCGGGCGGCAGGAGGACAGCTGACCTCTAGACTAGCACGGCATGAGGTGGAAGCGTGTGTGTATTTGGGACGCTTCTGCTGCCCCAGAGACCAAACCAGAGCTGAACTTGGCTGTGTTACAGCCCACGGGAAACGGGAGGCTTACACACGAACAGCGGTGGAAACCCCACCTGGCACAACAGGCAGATCTCAGTGGCTCTGCAGTGCCCTTGTCCTGCTTGCTCTGCCTGGAAACTGGATGTTTCTCCTCCCCGAGGTATTTGGGGCATCTGCCTGGGGCGAAGGACCTCTGAAGCCACCATCGATGTCGGGGGTTGAGGCTTTCCTCCCTTGACAGGCTTACCCTTCTCTTCTATTTAAAACCAAATCCAACAACTTGGTTTTGGAAGGCAGGCTGTGAGCGCTTCTCCTTTGCTCTAAAATTTCATGTCCACATGCTGGAGCACCAGCTGAAAACAGAGCAGCAGTAAAAACCTCTCAGATGGACGTATGCAGATGAACCACAAGCTAAGAAATGAGGTTCACTGCTCCCCTTTTGCTCCTGTATCTCTTGCAGCTCCCACTGCTGGACTCAGCAGCTCCCAGTGAAAACCTCTGAGGTGGGAATACGTCTCCATCTCCTGCCCCGACCCAGACAGTGCTGAGTCCCACAGGTCCCAGCTGTCCCCCAGGACTGTGCTTCAGCTGGTGTGCTTCAGCTTCAGCTTCCCATCCCCAGCACCGATAGGTCCAAGTGCCCTCTGCAAGGATGCAAAACAAGATCTGTGGGACATCCCCCTTCTAGATTTATCATGACAATTCCTTAATAAGCTGCTGTCTTCTCCTGTCCTACTTAATGCTGTGTTTGTTATCGTTGCAGACAGGGGGTTCGATTCGGTAGCCCACCCGTGGATGTCTAGTGTCATTTGAGAAACCTTGGCACACCCAGGGGGCCTCCAGCTGCCTCTCCAGGCATACGCGTGTCTCCTGTATGTCTCCAGCCTATCTCCCGCCCCTGCATTGCTGCCACAAGTAGCTGTGGGTGACCCGGGTGGCAGTGAGACACCCCAGTGCAGGCAGCTGAAGGTGGCCCTTGCTGCGTGCCCTTTACAGTGGAGGCAATGGGCAAAATTAACAATTACCAATTCATATCAATTGGTTATCAGTTTTTTATCAATTTTTCCCCTTCTGTTGTTCTAGCCACAACTGGAATTGCATCCGAACAGAGGGACACCTGCTGGAGTCTGGTAGCCGAGCCTGGCACCAGTGCTTCTGATAGGACTCCTTTCTCCCTCCGGTGCTGCGCGCTCCCGTTCTGTTTCTCTTGCTTTTTCCTTTGCTCTGAACAGCTCTTGTCCCTTGCGAGAAGGGTGCACGCAGCCACGTGCCTCAATCCCTGTCCCGCTCGCAGGGAAAGCCGGCCTGTTCTGCATCCTGCCAGTATCCAGCTGTGGGGATGTTTGTGGCGTGGGGCTCTTTTCCTTCTCTTTTTAAGCCTCGAGGATGTAGCTACAGTATGGAGAGGGGTCCAAAAAATCCAGTTATCTGAGCACTTTGGAATTCTCTCTATAATTAATTCCATCCCTCCATGAGACACAGAGATGCTTTTTGTCCCCTGATTGTAAACAGAGGTACGAAGCCGAAGGCATAAATCATGTTGTCTGCACCAGGCGTTGGCTTCGGGAGAAACAGGGGGCCGCTGGTGTTAGAAGCCCAGGGCTACATCCATGCTCCTAAATCAAGCCAGTTCCCTGATGGTGGGATGGAGTGCACAGCACCGCTTGCCTCCAGGCAGCTGACCCCCACCATCCATGGTGGCCTCCCCGTGCTGCTTCTTGGTCACCTGCCCATGCCATCCCTGGGGTGGAGGGGTGCAGCTGGGCTTCAGCAGGGTGATGCTGCAGCATGCACTGGTGGTGGACCCGGGTCCTCTGTGCTCCTCCTGGACCCGTGTAGATACATCCCTGCGTCCTCAATGTAGTCGGGGCCAGGGGGAAGTCAGGGAAGGAAAGGGGGGATGAGAGCACCCGAGTTAGATGCCAAAAGCAAGTTTAAGAGAGTGTGAATCTCCTCTTTCAGAGCAAAAATAAAAAGCACTGATGAATTATTCTATAGGCAATTAGGTGAAATTTCTGTATTGGTAGCCCTTGTCCTTATGGTAGATTTCAACTTCCCAGACATCAGCTGGGAATATCCTACTGCTGTGATGAGCAGGTCTTGGAAATTCTTGACGTTTATGGGAGATAACTTCTTGGCACAGGTACTCAGTGAGCCAGCTAGGAAAGATGGCCCCCTGGACTTGCTATTTGTGAATAGAGAAGGACTCGTGGGAGATGTGACAGTAGGTGGCTGTCTTGGTCACAGTCATCATGAAATGGTTGAGTTTAAATTTATTCAGTGTGATGAGGGGAAAAAAGGACAGCAGAGTTGCTACCCTGGACTTCAGGAGAGCAAACTTTGAGCTATTTAGCAGAGTACTCTGGGAATCCGCTTTTGAGGGCTTAGGGGTCCACAAGTGCTGGTCAGTGGCTAAGAACCACCTTCCAGAAGCACAGGAGCAGGCAATTCCACTGTGTTGTAAGTCACCGTTGCAAAAAGCAGCTGGAAAGCAGAGGGAGTAAGCTGGGATGGAGGACCACCTGTGCTGGAGCTTGCAGGGAGTTTGACACTGCGTGAGCTGCTCTTGCTCGTCCTGGTGAGGTTTCCGATCAAAAATCTGAGCCAGGTGCTTCAAATACCAAAATTAATTAATTCCCTGCCTTGGACCCATCACATGAACTTTCTCCCTTGTCGCTGTACGTGTCGACACAGCTGCCGAGAGAGGGTCTGTGCACCCACTTTAGCTACACCACGGGTGACGAACCTGGTACCCTCTTCCCCTCTCTGAAACCTGAAATAAAAGCTCCTTGAAGCGGAGTGTCAAAAAAAAAAAAAAAAAAAAGAGAGAGAGAGAAAGTAGCTGCTTTGTAGACAAAACTGGCTGCTCTCTCTTAGTGCAAGACAGAGGTGGCTTCTGCAAAGGCTTCCAAAATGTCTTCCTAAAGGCTATGGGGTTGTTGTGCCTATAGAATATACGGGCAGCTCCGCCATATGCTTAGTCCGAGAAGCGGCGTAGGTGGTGTGAGCTGGGTTGGCCAGAAAGAGGGGGCAGAGTTAGCCCTCGCTGTGCGCAGCCTTTCTGAATGGGGAAACGAGTACAATAGTAATTGGCTTAATTTCCGTACTGCCTCCAGTCTGCCTCACAGAGGGGTTTTAATGCTTTTCCTTGTGGCAATTGCTCCTGCCAGTCCTGGGTTGGTGATTTTGTGAGCGGGAGACTCGGCTTTCATTTGCTTCCCATACAGGGTCCCTTTGCCAGCGTAACCCTCCCCCCGGCTGCCAGTGCCACTTCCTTGGCTGCGTGTGGTCCTTCAGCCGAATCCTGACACTTTATTTTTGGTTAACATCAGAATGGAGCCGCGGAATAATTGCTCTTTCACTTTCCTCTTAAATAGGCCACGCTGCTCGTCTGCATAAATGTTCTCTTCATGTGTCTTGTCACTCTGCCTCGCAGGCTTCCTCAGAGGGGAAAAAAACAAACCAACCCACTGAATTTTTTAAAAAAGATGCCTTTTTTTCCTCGTGAATTGCCCTTGCTCTGTATGATAGCCAGCAATTGGCCCCAAAGGACGAATACTAAGCAGCTTTGCCCTGGTGCAATTCAGGTCTAAGACGTCCCGTATATCCGGGGCTGTCCTGGAAGACCTTGAGGGCCAGGGGGATTGAAGCCCGGGAAGGAGGGAGGGAGGGAAGCCACTTTGGCAGCTCCACCTGGCTCAAGCACTCGACCTAAAGCCGAAGCCAGGTTTTAGCCACTGGTGTGCAAATCCCGGCGGTGACACGGGAGGAGGAGCCGCGGATGCAAGTCAGCCTCCTCCGGGATGAAAGCCTTTGCTGTCAAGCTATTCAAAGGGAAATATCCTGAGGCTGAAATCTGCTGGCATCCACCGGCTCCTGCTCTGGTGGCCGGCAGCCTGCCTCGGCTCGCCTCAAACCTGAAGCCAGCAAAGGGCAAGGAGGGATGGAGGAGCCGTGGGGGAAGGCTAGAGAGGAGCAAGACCTGCTGCGCCTTGCCCGCCTGCCTGCCTGGAGTCAACCGCCGTCATCTCAAACACGATAGGATTTGGCCACGGACTGTGCAAAGCTCTGGCTCCACCACGAAGCAGAGCACCAAGCGTTTTTCCCTCCTTGCTGAAGTACTTGCCTGCAGACACCACACGACTGATCGTACCCAGTAACGTTTTCGTGACCCGATTATTTATCGGAACAAAAGCTGGCTCAGCCTTCAGTGCTGGTTAGTTTTTACTGTCATGTTTTCACGACGCACAGAGGCCACCCTGCAGGAAACGCATGGGGAAGAGCAGACCATGCACCATGCTGGGCTGAAGACCCATGTCATTCCCACAGAGCCAAGGTGGAGCTTGTCGTGTCTGTCCCTTCACCCCCCACACCAACTCCCCTCCCCCCGCAAAAAAAAGAGATATAAGTCAGACCACAGGGAAAAATAAAGAGCGTGGAAGGGGGGGGGGGGAATGCACGTGGGAGCAGCGCCTATGGCTGAAGGGCCCAGGACAGCCGGGCGCGAGAAGCCGCTTGGCTCGCCTTGCATGTGACTCTGCTCATCCGGAGGATAAAAAGAGTGGCACAAAAGCGTGACCTGAGATAGCCGCCGCAGGCTGTGCCTTGCTTTCCAGGCACTGAGGTAAGGGCAAGCACGGGGTTTGCATTTTGAAATGGTGAAGAGGAACATAGGGGCTGAAGAGGCATCCTGAGACTCCAGCCCAAGGCTGCAACCTCTACCATCGCCCACAGCTCACTGTAGACTTCTGTTCCAGACTGATCTAGCTCCGTTATAGCAATAATTAGGCTGGATTTTGTCCTGCTCCTCTCAGTAAAAGGGTGTTCTGGAGTCTACTTGCTCTGATGATGAGAAAACAGATAAGAAGATGGGAGCAGCCACGTGAAGTCAGATGAAGGATCCTTCTGAGTATCATATGTCCAGGGTTAGTCAGTAGCACATTTAAACAGGAAAAGCAAAATCTCTTAAATTAAGAGAAGTTAGAATATAGCCAAGCCAAACAAACTATCAGACTCTATGGAAAAAACCGCGTAGTATTTGTGAGGCCACATCTAAGTGTACCGTGTCCAGTTGAAGGCTCCTTGGTACAAGAGGAGCATTGACACGCTGGAGCAAGTCCAAAAGAAGGATGGAAGGATGGGGTGTATCAGGAGAGGACAAGAGCGCTGGGTTTGTCCAGCCTGAAGAAGAGAAGGCTGAGAGGAGACCTTACTGCTGTCTGCAACTACCTAATGGCTGATTACAGGAAATACGGAGCCAGGGTCATCTTGGAAGTGCACAGTGAAAGGGTGAGGGGCACCAAATAGAAGTTGCATAGAAGGAAATGCCAATTAGACATCAGGGAAGAATTTTCACAGGGATGGCAGTCAAACCATGGAGATGCACAAAACTCTCCTGGACAAAGGCTTCCTCTGACTTTAGAGCTAGCTGTGCTTTGAGTTGAGATTGAGCCAGGCAGTCCCTTCCAACCTGGATTACTGTGTGATTCTATGTTTTGCTTATAGGTGCACCTGATTTTATTTTTTCACTTGTATGTATACCTGTAGTTCAGGCAACTACGAGTGTAATCACCATTGTCCATCACCTTGCATAATAAGACCCTGTTTTCACTTTCTTATAATGTTATTGGACAGCATATATTTAGGTTGAAATTGTCAGAGAAGCTCTTTGCGCAGCACCTTTTCTTTCAGTACATTCATCTCTTCCCTTTTGCCGTTCTGGTTTACGTGCTCTAACCATGTCAAAGAAGAAGCTTTCTGAAAAAGTCACGAACAAGAAGAGCTAGGTGGTGGCTCGGAAGCCAGGCAGCACCTCTGGCAGATGTGGCTTACAGGGCTATCAGGATAGATAGCCAGCTAGATGGCAGATGTTCAAATTATGCAGATGATCAAGGTCCGTGCTTGATCTCGGCTCGTGAGTCTTCTTTCTGTAGCGGTCTAAACACGAGCTCCTCTTTTCTGGAGCCATGTGTGGGTGTTTCTGAGTACCAGCTGGTGTGGTGGAAGCCAAGCTCCATGACCTCCAAAACCTGGCCCCAGCCCCCAGGGTTTGGTACCCAGAGGGTGCTCATGGCTCATAGGGTGGTTCTGTATCCACACACCAGGGACAGAGCCCAACCTCTTGGTGTCAAGAAGATCAAACTAAGATGGGACAGCAGGTCCAAAAGGAAGTAGGGTGTTCACCTCCGCCAGCTGCGGAAGGCCAGTCGCTCCGAATTCACTGCTCTTTGAACTCAACTGCACCATTCTTGGTTAAAATGGCTGTGACCTACACACAGCTCTCTCTGTGCTGCTTTAACTACGTCAGGTTAAAACCATATTTCACATGAAGCTGGTGGGGCTCCAGGGCATGAGCAAGCCCTCTGGTATCACTGTCCGTATTGTTATTTTTGCAGCCTGTCCTTTAATGCTTTAATGCAGAAGAAGGCACATAAAATGGACAGTCATACCCGAAAGACCTTCACTCTTACTGGTGAACCCTTCACGAACCCAGGAAAAAAATCAATAAGGACTTTAAAAAAAACCAACAAAATCATATTTCATCTGCTCTGTGCAGAGCAGGTTTAGGATTGTTTTGCATCTGGGATAAAAAAAAATAATAAAATAAATTGCAGTGTAGGATTCCCTGTAGGGGATTAGGTTTCATTTTAAAACTTTAAACAAACACAGAAATCTTAGCATAAGCTTCTCAAAGAGTAAGCATTCTGGCATCAACTTAGGAAGAAAGAGCATAAGGCTGGGGCTTGGGAGACTTTAGGATTACTGTCTTCTCTACCACTGTGCAACCTCTGGCGTGACCATCTCCTGCTTCATTTCAGCCACATCTTCCAAGCTAACTTCTGCCTTCCGATTTCAGTGGGAGCTGAGGACTTAAATACTGTTAGAAGATCCATTTGCCTTGGGTTTTCTCTCTTTCATTGCTGCCCGCTCCTCTTTGCGCTGTTGCAAGAGCTCTGGGACAAGGACTGCTCCCTGCGTGTTTGTGCAACGCTGAGCTCTGATCCTTATCGCTCTTCTCAGAGGGACATTCATTATAAGGAGTCGAGTCGCCACATGCTGGTGTCCCCACTTCGGCCGTGTCCAGCGTTACTGACCGCAGCTTGAGGTCCGTGGCTGTGAAGAGCGACACCGGTGTTCCTGACCCTGGCAGGGCCGTGGTGAGCTGCAACCCGGGGCTGCAGCGAGGCTGAATCGCTTCCCGCTGCCCCGCTCCATCCACGGCTCCGCATCCCGGCGTGCGCCTCCACGGCATGCGTGGGAGGAGGTACATAAATTAGGCACCCCCTCCTTTTCATTTTGAATGAAATAACGTGAGGCTAAGCTTGACTGCAATAAAAGAAACCCATCGTATCAGACCACGCACTCCTGCTGCCACCGAAGGTCACAGCGGAGTTGCCACTCGCTCAGTCCTGCAGCGCTGGTGAACCTCCACATGCTTTTGTAGAGCGGGATCCAACTTGATCCCTTCTCCGGACAGACAAAAGGTCTTGCGTGGCCATGCCCCCGCTGGCCCCGGGTACAAAGGTTGGCCAGTGCACAGGCGTAGGCGGCAGGAGCCGGTTTTCTCCTCTTCTTTGATGTGACGTAAATGGGAACTACCCACGGTTTATGAATCCCAGGTGGAAAAAGTTGGGAGTGGAAAGCAGAGCCCGCCCAGAAGTCGCAGTCCCAACGTGCGATTTGTATTTTCTTTCGCAAGATTCATTTTGGGCACGGGACGCGTGGGGTTTTGGTACTTTAGGGCGAGGGCTGGTTGTCTTTCCTGTGTGTAAAATGGCATCCACCCACACAGCTGAAATACAGACTCTCGGTGGTCATGGACCTACTTCAGCTTCTGACCTCGTTTTTTCCTCCTGCTTTGCGGGGAAAAAGAGGATTGTTCCCTGTTTGCCCAAACAAGCAAGTGGTGTTTGGTGTGCGTGTCTGTCCGCAGCCGGGCAGGGAGAGGTACGTGTGGTGTACAAATCGGCTCGTGCTTGCCATACAGCTCTGATTGCACAGTTGTACCGCAGATGGAGGTGACACCAAATAATATTGTGTAACAACAAAAGGTTTTTCCAGAGTTACACAAGGGTTGGATCCTGTAACGTAGATCAAGGAACTCCGGCTAATTGATTTCAGGTAATGAAGCACGCCCCAGACACTGGAAACTTTGTACGTTACATACAGAAACTGTCCTGACACAGTCGACAACATTTTAATTTGTTTTGCATCAAGATTAATGTGCTTGGCATAATTGAGCGAACAGAGATAACGCATCTGAACTAGTACTTGGTGTCTACTAAAGTGGAAAATGCCTAACAGCCTTTCTCAGTCTCCCGTGTGTGACCAACAGGGAAAAAAAGGTTGAAGCAGCAGCAAAATCCCAGCTAAGAGCATCAGGTGACGGTGACATCTCACCAAAGCGAACTTTTACATGTGGTCAAAGTGAAGCCTAAATTTCCCACTTGGAATTGCTAGAGGAAGCAATCCCTGCCAAACCTGGCTTCCCCAGGACGTATCAGACGTATGCAGGGCCACTCATGCTGCTGCAGGAGCACATCCTTGGTGGGGGTGGGGGGGTGGAATAAAGAAGAGGGAAAAAACCTAAAAAATGCTAACTGGTCCTATTTATCTGGCTTATAGGGAGAGGGACGCTTTAGAAGCAGCGCTCTGGTGCGGTCTGGCTTTGAATCCTTTTCCCGTTGCTTCTCGCAAAATCCTGCCGTAAATCCCTTGCAGTCGCAGCATCTTGGTTGCTTCTGGGAGACAGATGAAGTTGCCGTCTTCTGATATATCTGCTAGGGGACAACCACCTCCTGGCAGAGACCCCTGGGAGCCCTGTAAGGCCAGACAAGGACAGCTGAAGACTTTTCTCTGCACAATACCCATTGCATGGCTTTTAGCAAAAGCTGCCACCGTCAGTGTTGGCAGCCTCTCCCCCTGCTGCAGAAACACCCCTGCAAGGCAGCGCTGGGGGAAAACGTAAATTGGGGGTTTCTAAGACAAATGCAAAAAAAATCCTTCATCCTTTAAAAAAAACAAAGGTAGGGTTACATAGAGACCAAAGTTACTTTCTACTCCAGGAAAATCAGAAAGTTATTTCTGCTGTGCGTGGGAAGCCCGGGAGAGCCTGGCACCAGGGGCAGGTGCGAAAAAACAAACAAGAAAGAGACCACACTCCCAAGTGAACCTTTCAGTCACAGATTTCAACCTCTGGCCACCAAATGCCCTGCTCAGGAGGTGACGTTCATGAGGATGGGGATGTCCACTGTTCTGATATGAGATTTATTTGCCCCTGGAGCTGTAGCGTGACACTTGTGCAGGTATTATTAATGGAGAATACATGTCAGGACTTATACGTTTCTGCAGTAAAAAATGAAGTCAGGAGTTGTCTTCCATCGCAAGAGAAGGTTCACGCGAAGTCACGAGATTTCACGTCTTGTTTGCAGTCCGTGCATTTTATACCAGCTCTGCGTGATTAAATTAAGCATACTGCATGGTTTTATAGGACAGCCTGAGCTTTTCATAAAACGTCTTGGCAAGAAAGAATTTTTCTCAAGATATACAGTGAAAACAGCAAGGGTTTTTCCATAATCATGAAACAATTGTTCTAGATATATCACTGTACCAAACAGAACCTATTCTCTTTGTATCTTTTGTTTCTTGGTAAACACAGTGCTCACTGCAATGGGGATCATTCGAAAGGCAAAATCTTGTGATAGAAGATGTTATCGGAGGTATTTTTGTGTTCACAGGGCACGTTACTGACAGTTGCTCTGTGCTTCATGACAAGCTCAGAGAATAATAAATTACCAGGAAAAATGTTTCTATTCTGAAAAATGTGCTTATGCCCCTCAGTCAGAACCTGATGATACTTCTTAAAGCCGGTCAAAAGAAAGAGTTTCCTGCATATTTTGTAAAAGCTTTGGATTGTTTTTACTTCCCTGTATTTTTTTTTAACTTTTCTTTAAAAACTTTGCAGAAATCCTTTACAAATCCTGAGATGTGAAATTTTTTTTTTTTTTTTTTTTGAAGAACCACCAGATGCCAGAGGAGGACGTTACCTGGATTTACAACCTACCAGTCCAAATCTGCGCTCTGCCTCAGGCAGGCCAAATTCCCATTAGCTCTTGAGGTTCAGCCAGCGATACTATTCTTATTTTCCTTTTTGTCCTTTTTTTTTTTTTTTTTTTTTTGGAGCTGATTCACCACCTTTGTCATCCCCGCACGCCGGGTCAGTTTAAGGACTGTGGCCAAACGAAAGCAGTAGCTCTCTGAGACGATACCCAGAGGAACGGCTTGGGCTGTTCTGCCGGGAGCGGGAAGCATCGCTCCTGACACAAAAGAAGTTGTACGATGGCATGTGTTACAACCGGGATAGAGGGGTTAGAAAACCGCCTTCAGACAGCGCTTGTTGCATGGGTACAGTGTATGTAGAACAAGGCAAAACCCCTGGTGTTACAACTTCTTCTCTCCCTCATTTTTTTTCTTTTCAAACCCTAAATGACCCAAGACGGCAAGAAAAGCGCCCGTGCTTTGCTCACCCTCAATTAGGAAGGAAACGAGTTTAAACTGTGCGTGTTTGCGTGTGGCAAAGGGAGGACTCCTGCTCCCCAGTCTGCCCCCGAAATTACTCCTAATAGGCCTAAATAGTGTTTTGCAACCGGGCTCTCGGCAGGCGATAAGCTGCTGTCAGAAGGCGGCCTGCATACTACCACCAAAACGCCAGCGTGCTTTTGCATGTATCATGCTATTGTTATTATAATGGAAAATAACTAGCTGTAAACAAATTATATGACTCGATACAGCCCTTTAATGAGTTTAGCTGCATACCTACTGGTAGGTAAAAGGTAAGACAACAGCACTAGACAAGTCATTTCTGGACCCATTACAAGTAATTTGCGAGCGCAGGCATCCCAGTTTTGCAATCTCGCTCATCTTCGTTTCCTTCGAGCCCTACGTCTTCTTGCCAGCGTCAGTGTGCTCCGGCTTCTTTTTTGGAAAAGGTTTGCCTTTACTCAGCTCTCTTGCTCTGGCTGTGCTTGCACAAGCGTCGATAGATGTTTAACTCCATTGGTACTTATAGCCTGGAGTAAAAGAGAAAAGCATGTCTTCCGTGGACAGGGATTAATATTTTCCCCTAAATTTGCCCTTTATTAAGTGGAGAAATTAGGGTTATGCTTGCCTAAAGGTTCTACTTTTGTTCTGTGCTTCACAAGTGCCTGAAGTTGTTGCTGTCAGCTTCACCAGGAAATTTTAGCAAATCGGAGCATGTTTCTGAGCCCATCCCTCCCTGCTTATCCCGCTGCCTCCTGTTTTCATAATCTCCCCTGCGCACAGGGAGTTGCTTGGCAGACTGCTGCGGCGTACAGGCATCCTGACGACCAAAAGCAAAAGCAAAGGGATGCACTTGGTGGGTCCCCATTGTGCAAGACCCCATGAGTTTGGACTGCGGGAACCACAGGCTGTGTGGGTGGCTGGCCAGCAGTTTGACAAGAGGGCAACAGGGGCACAAAGACAGACTGTGGGAGCCATTGGGAGCCCTGGCCTCGCTGTAAAGAAAGAGGAATCCATGTAGTCAATCACAGAATCACGGAATGGTTCAGGTTGGAAGGGACCTTAAAGATCATCTAGTTCCAAGCCCCCTGCCCTGGGCAGGGACACCTCTCACTAGACCAGGCTGCTCAAAGCCCCATCCAGCCTGGCCTTGAACACTTCCAGGGATGGGGCATCCACAACTTCCCTGGGCAACCAGTTTCTCACTGCCCTTATAGTGAAAAAATTCTTCCTGATATCTACCCTAAATCTACCCTCTTTCAGTATCTAATCTAAATTTTAGATATCTAATCTAAATCATTACCCCTTGTCCTATCGCTACACTCCCTGATAAAGAGTCCCTCCCCATCTCTCCTGTGGGCCCCCTTCAGGTACTGGAAGGCTGCTATAAGGTCTCCCCGGAGCCTTCTCTTCTCCAGGCTGAACAACCCCAACTCTCTCAGCCTGTCCTCATAGCAGAGGTGCTCCAGCCCTCAGATCATCTTTGTGGCCCTCCTCTGGACCCACTCCAACAGGTCCATGTCCTTCTTGTGCTGAGGACTCCAGAGCTGGACGCAGTACTCCAGGTGGGGTCTCACCAGAGCAGAGTAGAGGGGGGAGAATCGCCTCCCTCAGCCTGCTGGCCCCACTTCTTTTGATGCAGCCCAGGATGTGGTTGGCTTTCTGGGCTACGAGTACACATTGCCAGCTCGTGTTGAGCTTCTGATCAATCAACATGCCCAAGTCCTTCTCCTCAGGGCTGTTCTCAATCCATAGTCATCGTGTAAAGCAGCACACCTACACCTAGGAAAATAAGCCTGGCAGTGGAAAGGGTACGCTGTGCGGTTTAAGGGATGAAGCCAGGCAGTTGGTTTGTCCCAGGTCCTTGTATCTGTGGGTTCAGGACAGGCACAGCTCTTTGCGTTACAGCACAGGCCAGCATAAGAACGGACCTGGCCCCATCTGTCATGGGACCCCACTGCAGAGGCACGGCCAGCCCTGAGCATGCTGCGGCTTGCTGGGGGTAGCGGGACAAAGCCCAGGGTGATGCCAAGCTTGCTGGCTTCACCTCCCTGGAAATCTTGAAGCCTTTGTGAATTGATAGCCCATTCCCTGGCCTTTATAGGATATTTCCTTAGCATGTTTCCTGGTGCTTTGGGGAGTAAAAAACCCAACACAAAATAAAGTCAACCAAAGGCAACCCTCCAGCACTGTGGCTTAGGAAAATGATGTTGGCTCAGCTGATCTTACCACTGGGAAACACTGGCTTCTCCCAGAGAGGTGTCTGCTATAAGAGGAAAAAATAGAATAAGGAAAAGGTGGAATAAGAAAAGAGGAAACACACAGACTGTTTCACAGCAAGAGCTTAGGAACGTTTACCTACAACAGCAGCGCCTGCACCAGCTCATGGCACAGCCCGCACGAGCCCCGGAGCAACTGCCAGGCTTCTGCTGGCCACGGCTGCAGGCGCCTTGAAACGGGACCAAAACCCTCTTAAAAAACCTGTCTCTGCCGTGTGGGGAAAGGCGGGGGCACACGCCGTGCCAATGTAGGTCAGGGCCACGGGTCAGTCCTGGGGTGCTCTGCCGGGACTGGCGCAATGGGCTAACCAAGTTGCGCAAAGCGAAAGCATATCAAGATCCCGTATAGCTGGCCTCCGTTTGTATCATCGCCTATTAAATATTTGATGAGTGGCAACTGCCTAACCCACTTTACCCCTTTGGCCTACCACAGCATTGACCGGCTTCCCCATTTTTCTCTATTATTGGTACGTTTTGGGGAAGACACTGTCTCGCGACAAAACAATATTGGATGTGAGGAATGGAAATAAAAGGAGATACAAAAAGGGAATGTAAAACAGAGACAACCCGAGGAAGCGGAAAGTGACATGTGGGCAAAGGAAAATATAAGTTGTGTCACAGGACACTATCACCAGTTTACCATAGAGAGGAAACCAGCAATGTCTGGGGAAGAAAGTGTGTGGAGAATTACATTAATTTTTTGTCCCCTCCTGAAAAAAAATTTGGATTTCACCCTGGGAACTGCATGTGCACGCATTTTATTGATACAAATATATGGAAGAATTGCAGAGGAACTTAATTTTATATGAAATTGCTCATTGCAAAATTTTAAAATTCCGTAGTAATTCAGAGTATATCTAGTTTTGCCACCATAAATACTCATGAAGGAGAGAGAAAAGGGGGTGCAGGCAGGAACCCAGGTGGCAGAAGGGTTTTTATGCAGCAGGCGCCTCAGTAATGTCTTTCTATGCACAGCTCTCCTCATATCGCTGAGAGCAGAGATTGCTGAGCCAAGGCACTCTCCGGCCTTGTCAAAATCAGGGAAAACAGATGAGGAGCAATAAAAAACAACCCACAGTTATATTGGATGAAGCCCCAGAACAGCCCGTGCTCCAGTATTTCGGAAGTCAGGGTTCGGTTTAATCAAGCGTCGGTCTCCTGAGAGGAGCCAAGCACAGCACATCTGGGGATGGGGAGCTGCGGCTCCATCAGCGAACAGCCATTTTTCTTCATTATTAACAAAACGTGGTTGTTAGTCAGGTTTTTTTGTCAGACAAAGAGAAGAAAGAAATGGTGGGCAAGTGGCAAAGAGCAGCCACGGGCCTTTTCCAAAGATGGTGTCGAATACCCGTAGGCTGGCATTCCTGTTTCCCGATCCCCGCCTCTCCCTGTGCTGCCTCAGGGAAGTCCCTGCTCCCCGGAGCACAGCAGCTCTGGCATTAATCGTACAGCTGAGTGCTGAGTTTCCTTATGGCCGATTCACGCTGCCATAGAAGAGCGTTTTTCACTCTGAACTGACTCTTTCAATGCAAATGGTGCTGTTAATATTGGGCCCTGTCGGTCCTGCAATGTAGGGTGGGCATGGACGGAGGCATTTGTGCGGATCTGTGGATGCGTCTGCCTGTTGTGCTGGCTCCGTGAGCAAAGCCTGGGCCGTGCCATTTCTGGGAAACACACCGATTTATTGCTTTATTTCATTTATAGTGACTCACTTATTTGCTCTCTAAAAGCTCTCCACCTTTTATTCTTTAATCGTTGTCATCTTCCATCCCCAGCACAAGAGGGAAGTGCCCGGGAAGAGGAGACCTGGCGAGCCGACAGGCAGCGTGTACAAAGCATCACCCCAGCATGCAGGGGCAAGAAAGGGATGAGGTGTAAACCGAGATGGGATTAGCAAGGGACACCAGGAAGGCCAGGTATCGTTCTCATCTCTGCTCACTGGAATAAGAAAGCTTTCATCACCTTCCTTTCTGCAGGAGAAGCGTTTAGTGCCTTTTAGTTTCTACTTCTCTTCCCAAAAACACCGGTGGCATGTGGGTGCATAATGCAAATACCAGCAAAGGGTAAGAGAGGTGCCTCAAATAAGGAAGGGACAGGGGAAAGGGTTGATGCAGAAGTTAATTATTTGCAAATTGGCAGCTATACTTCGACCTCAGATACCTGAAGACTTGGCTAACGACACCTCTGGGCCATGAGTAGTTCGTTGTAAGACTTGATGGAGGATGAGTCAAACTGTGACAGTCGAGAAGGACAAATAGGGTGGCTGCCTTTAAAACTGGGGATAAAGGAGAAAACTGGCCAACTTCATTTCAGTGCCCAGGAAAATATTGGAGCAAATAATCAAATGGACTAGTTCACACTTGGTGATAAAAGGAGCGAGCACTAAATGAGCAAAAGAAAATTTATTTCCTTTTCCAGCCAGTCACCAGTCTCACAGAAAGCAGAGAGGCAGTAAATGTCATGTATCTTGGCTTCTGACTACTTTTGACACTGTCTCTGATGTCATTCTCATCATAAGTCAGCTCAAAAGAGGGATTTACGAGAGGGTGACACAAAGCTTGTCAGAAAACTGCAGCAAGAGGGTGAGCGGCAGCGGGCACGGTGGCGAGATGTACCAGGAACAGCAGGGCGGGCTGGTGCCAGGGCTGGCATCGCTCAGCACTGTCAGAGGTGCCACCGAGGGCAGCAGGGACACCACGTGGGTCTGCACCCCCGCCCCGTGGGGTGGGACAGGGAGAAATGGAGGGGGCAGTTCAGAACAGGGACAAGTTCGTACGAGACGGTGCCGTCAGGCAGGAACGAGGGACAAATCCATCTGGGCAGTAGCCCAGCTGGCAGGTGGCTGGGCAGGACCCCGGCTTGAGAGCTAAAGCCTGGGAGCACCTGAGACAAAAAAGGAAGTGCCATGGTGGGATGTACAAAAAAGGATACAGCTTCCAAGGTGCGGGCAGAAGCCCTTTTCCTCTACCCTGCAGGGACAGAGCCACAGCTGGAGGTCAGGCCATTGGTTTTGGGGTATGGCACCCCGAGAAGAGGGTGTGGGGGACAGCCACGGGGCTAACAGGGGGCCTGGAGAACATCACCTACAGGGAAAGACCGAACGCACTGCAGTTGTTCTGCCTGAAGAAGGAAAGAAGAGTATTTCAACATGTGGGGCTGCGAAGCGGAAGGGAATTACTCTACTCTCTGCCTGTGGGGCAGCAAGGAAGTTTCTGGTTAGTCACTGGGAAATAATTATAGCTGGTAAGGGCAGCAAGGCAGAGGACACATGACAGCAATGCAGGCGGTGGAGCCTCCATCGCTGCATGTCTTCAAGGACAATCTGTTGGAACAACGTGGGTGCAGTTTATATATTATTATTTACATTACACTATAAGTAATATTTTTGTATGGTGTACAAGTTGACAAGAGAGAGTAAATATCCCAGAGAGGTACCTTCCAGCCCGTGTTCTTTACCAAGCACAGCTCAGGCTGAAATTCTACACGTTACACATCGTTTTCAGGAGAAAAATCACCCACGCAGAGTGCAGCATGAATGCCGAGTGGGAAGTATCCCCCAGTACAG
The DNA here is from genome assembly GCA_008658365.1 of Alca torda. Lineage (NCBI taxonomy): Eukaryota > Metazoa > Chordata > Aves > Charadriiformes > Alcidae > Alca > Alca torda. Next base: position 75,701,785 of record CM018077.1, on the reverse strand, counting down.
TGCACCAGCCTGTGCTCTCCAGGCCACGGGACACATCCAGCTTCGGGGTGTCCATCAGAGGCTCCAGCGAGTCAAGATCTGCAGAGACGGAACTGCAGCACGGCAAAATCTGAACCACCCCTAAGTACTAAACCAACACAGGCCAGGGACCCTGCAGAAAGATTTGCCTATGGATCGGGAAGGTAGAAAAACAGGTGTTGTTTTGGGTTTGGATCCCATAGGGCAAGCTTTGCATGCACTTTCAAAGGCACCCCCCTTTCTGAACAAGCAAACACGGAGTTCAAGTCCTTGCCTAATCACAGGACTCCAGTAGCTGGAGATTTAAAGGAAACAAGGTAATTTGTGGCTCTTGCCGTAGCTGCGGCTGCTGGATGTGTCTCTTCTCTTGCCCATGTGCCCGGGGCAGCCCAAATTTGAAGCTTGCTTTGGAGGGTGGCCTCAGATGCTCCAGTTTGCTTCTAAGGGGCTGCTGGCAAGAAGAAATACATTGAAGATCTTTTTAGCTGTGGGTGCATAGCTGGCCTGTGCGGCTCTGGTTTGTATGCTGCTGCAAACGGCAAACTACAGTCTAGGAATTACGCTTTGAGCCTTAACGTTTTCACCAGCTAATGAAAGGCATTTTGATAATTACGACAAGCATAAGGGAAACATCTCTATAGTTACTCAGTAACTAAGATACTTTGTCAACACAGAAGTGACAGGGTTCTTATTGCCTAGTTAGTTACTCAGAAAAATTGAACTATTTACAACAGAGGCATTCAATATATTGTATTTGCTAATGTTGCATTTCAGTGGTACGGCCATGGAAACCAAGATGCCTTAATAGCCTAGAGTTTGCCGTGTCTGAATCATGGTGGACCCCCTTTAGGAAAGAAAATAATGCTTGCAGGGAATGTTTTATGTATGTAAAATGCATACATAAATACATACATCCATTTTATTGGATGGAGAATTAAATTGATGGACAGAGGACACAGGTATTGTAAAGTTACTGATCTTCAACTCCCAATTCATTTCTAAAGACGTGCACCGCTGTGCAGGAACCCACACCCCCAGGGGCATTTGAATGCCCCTGAGTTTATTCAAATCAGGGTAAAAAAAAAGAAATTTCTGGTAAATAGGGCAGAAGAAAGACGAAAGGTTATTCAGAGACGCCACCTCTGTCTGTGGGTCGGTGCAGTTGCCTCCTCCTAAGCACCAAGAAAATGAAAGCAGAGCTGCGAGAAAACAGCTATTTAGGAGGATCCTTTTAAACATGGATGCTGGCATACTGCTGGGAGGTTGGCTCTTCTTAATGTTTCACTACTGCCTTTTATTATACGTACCATTCTCTCTCCCCGCTCTGTTTCAAAACAAATGAAAGAGATTAGCTGTGACGAGCGGCATGGGGAAAGCACGGGCCGAAGAGGTGAACCTTTAAAGTACGAAATAAACCCCAGTATTCGATATGCTGCCCTTGGATTTAATTAGGATAAATGATGCTTGCTTTTTTGCGAAGTGGAGCGACGTGTGCAAAGCCACAGGCCAAAGGCAAGTGGCTTGAAGGGGGTGGAAGGAGGGGAGGAAGCCACCAGTTCCGCCGCAGGCCAGCGAGGAGAGGTCCCCTCGCCGCATGGGGGGGGTGGCATAAATCACCGCTGCCTTCGCGCTGTAACCGCACGCTGGCCCGCAGCTTCCCGAGCTGACACACACCTTCCTCTGCCCCAGCAGCTCTGGGATCGCAGGCACGGCCTCCGGCTGCCCATCCCGGCAGTATCTCACCCCTTCAGAGGGACGAGGGGAGGGGGGGAGCTCCCTTCGTTAAAACTGCCTTTAATCGGCAGCGAGCGCGGAGTATTATGCAAAATAATTTAACTGAAAAGGGGGAAAAGAGGAAACTGTAGGAAAAGAAATGACAAGCTCCCCCACTGCTCTGAAGCAACTCCCTTGCTCTTTCTAAAGTAGGCTGCATAAATATTGATCTAGCCGGGATATGCCCTACATTCATTTGCACAGACATTATAAATGTGCTTAAGAATGAGAAATCAATCTTGTTTTCCTGCGCAGTAAACATGTACAGCCAAGAACCTGCACAGATAATGCAAATCACGGCTCTCAGGCTTGCCACTTAGACATCGGGTCGGAAAAGGTGTTTTTGGGGAATGCATGAGAGAAAGACCTTTTACCTGTTTGTTTATTTTCAGGAATTTCCACTAATCCCTATACAGACCATTTAAAACACACCCCAATTCTAGTTAAAGTCTGTTATCTGACTAGTTTTCTGTATTTTGCCTGCTGAATTTGTTTAGGTGACTTTTCATAACCTTCTCCAAGCAAGGCAAGGTATAGCCTTGGGCACCCCTGTAACTTTATCACTCCCTCTGCCATTAGCCTTCCATCTGGTTGAGCGCTGCAATGCTGCAACTGGGAAAATCATATCATTAAGTTGCAAAAGCAGTAGAGTTCCTGCACTAGAGAGCCACGGGGTGGCTTCTGAATCACTGGGTGATTAATAATTAATATGTAATTGTTGGATAATCTGTTTAGACAGTCACAGTGTAGGAAATTTATTAGTATTTCTCTGGAGAACACTGCTACTAAAACAATAAAATTTTAACCAGTCCCCTCTCGCTATAACCCTACTGAATTACCGAAATAGGGCAAAGCTGCCTTGTCTTGCTATCCGTTGTCGTGAAAGATTCTGCCTCTTTGCCAAGCAAAGTGTACGTGTGTTCATAAAGTAGATGTGGCAGACTTGAGGTGACAGAGATAAGGATTTGCGTGTTCAGCTGGATTTTAAAAGAAATTGATTCTTCTCTTTCTTAAGTAGCTGATTTACGTTGTTTGAACTACGATTTGGCCAGTTCCTCTGCCAGTTTTATTGGCTTGACTCATTATTTTCAGTTATTTTCAACTTCATTTATGCATTCTAAATTACGTATCCTCTTCATAAAGCATTTAACACATTTATGTTGCTGCAAAGAGAAAAAAAACTTTAAATTAACAATGCAGAGTCCCTTTTCATAAACACAACTCCAGCACAAGGTGATGCAGTAAATGAACAGAGTAGGTTCATTTCAGATGGTGAAAACCGTATGTTTGAAGACTTGGCAAAGGCAGGAAGAAAAAATGAGTCAAGTGATCTGTATTTCTTATAATTATTCGCCACACTGACAGAGCTCATCACCGTTGGCCTCAAAATGAGATAATTGTCATGCCGCATTTCAAAGCTGTGATTCAGGAGCTGCAGGATGTGTCTTTCTGTTTCACAACGTTGTTATATATGGAGATACCTGCACTGTGAGGATGCTGAACCTAGGATATTCCTTCATTCCACAAGTGCGGTTTATTTGAACACTGGCCAAAATATGCAGAACTCGACAATTTATCAGTTTACTCCTGGCCACTAATGATCCTCTGTTAAAACGCTGGATATTCTTATCATAGGCAGATACTCCATGTTATAAAAACACGTTTTGTTCAGCTGTACATTCCATGTGATTTGTGGCCACCCTGCAGAAGCAATCCGAAAAGATAAATTTGCTTACTGAAGGTAGCTGCCAGGCTCTACTACATGGAGGAGCAGAAGCACAGGCTTACAGAAAGCAGCGTCTTCCAACAAAATGGTTTCAGCCAAAGAAATGGAGCTTAGAGAATAATGCAATGTTACAGCTGAAGTACCGGGATAATTGAGCCCATAACATCTGCTCAAATGTAGCGACACCAAAAATAAGCGCTTCTTCCCGTGGTGTTATTCCTTGTTAAAGCAGAGTGTAGACATGTGACATGACCCCAGCACATCAGGGAATTGGGGAACAGAAGCAGCTTGCTATCACAATTACCCTTCCCCTGCCAAAGAAGGAACTTTCCCAGCAAAACTTTAATAAAAATATTGTTGGGGTTGCTTTCAAACAACTTTTACAAGAAGGAAAAAAGGATCAGGTACTTCGCCCCTCCAATACGGGATGTTCTTGTGTCTGTTTTACAGCTGGAACAAAGGGTTAGGGTTAGGGTGTTTGCTTGATTTTTGTCTTACAGTAAGAAATTGTATTGAATCATTCCTGGAAGGAAAATAGGGCAGGGGAAGGGGTGTTAAAAGAAATCTTTGGTGCATTATAAGGACTAACTTTCCAAAGAAATTGTTCAAGATTTTCCTTTGGTTGCAAATTACTGTTGAGTTTGATTAACCAGAACCCTTAGTTTGCTTTTTCTACTCCGTTGTGATTTTCCCTGGTTTGAACCAGTGGGAAGCCAATCCCAGCCCCTGCCCAGCAAATCCGCTCATAAATACATGCTGCTCGTTTCCCTTCCACAGTCTAAACACAAGGGAATATTCAATGAAGCTGAAAAGGGACACATTTAAAACTGATAAATAGCAAATTTTTTTTTTTGCACAACGTGGTATTACTCAGCCAAACCCCTTCCTTCCTAGTATCATTACAACCAAAATCTTAGCAGGAGTCGAAAGAGGACTGGTAATACATACATAAAAACAAACAAGAGCTTTGGAAGGGATTTACACTCTCGTGCTTCTGGGAAGAAGACAGCGTCCACCCCCTGCGGTTTTGAGAAAAGGTTTCTGAGGGTGGTTATCGCACACCCTCCACCATCACGGTCCTTGCATCTTTCCTTGACGTGTGTGGCGATGACCACTTTGCAACAGGACGCCACCTGGAAGGACCAGTAGTCTAATCTGCTTATATTCCTGAAAAGATGTAGGTAGGCAATCTTACAAATTATTTACAAATCATGTCTCTATCTCAACTCTTGCAAAAAAACAGAGCCTTTGGTTAGGTATTTGATAATCTGTCGTTCCATTCGTTCGACAGCGACCGCCTTGGCAACCAGCTTCTTGCCCTGTGACTCAGACTGCTAATTTCAGCCTGTCAAGTCTTGCCTCACTTGGGTTTTGTGCATGACGAGGCCCTGGGCGATGCGATCTCACTTTGACGTTTGTCCTGCTCTGAGAAGGATGACCTCCAGACGAGGTCCAGAGGTCGCCCACCATAATGCACTTTACTTGCCAATACCTCCCCTCTGCAATGAGACGTGTTTATTCTAAGTCTCTTACAGAGGCTTTCCAAATTCCTTGGCTTCCTTCAGTCCATGCATCCCTTCAGGGCTACACATCGGTCATGGAGCAGCCTGTCTTTGTACCTGCCTGGCCCATGTCACTCCACAGTGACTCTGGAGCAGCATGACCGCTTCCTATGATAGCTGGTCCACGCCACTGATAACAGGAGGGGAGTCAGCAGAGCTTTTCTAGCCGCTGCTTTCTGCATGTTCCTGCACAGCTCCCCTGAGAGCTCCTGAGTCTGGCTGCTGGTTTTGGAGAGCTACATGGTCCATCTGATTTGGAAGAAAATTCATTCTCAGAGTAAGCGATGAAGAGCAGACATGTCTGAAGGTAAATGCTCCCTCAAGGCAGCAGAGCTCTGGCTAAAGCACCTGAAAACAAAGCGTCACACACTGGGAATGAGCGGATGCTTTTTGCAAGCAATGCTGCCAGTGGGGGAACGATGTGGTAAATGGTTTTCCACCAATCACTTAAGAATCCATTGCAGGTTCCTTGTACGCCATGGTATGTGACAAGGAGAAAAATATAAAAGGGCAGCCAAGAATGGTAGGACACAAAATAAGCGGCTATCACACAGAAATAAGTGCAGCCCAGCTGTGCTAAGTCATGACAGATGTGAGCCCTGCCAGCAGCCCGTCTGCAGACGCTGTGGAGAAGAGCTCTACGTCTAGGTCTTACTTGCTATACTATAGACCAACCACGTGGAGAAAACATCACCGCTGCTGGGGATTTTTTAAAAGCCTGACAGCACACAGTCACGGGTAGCAAGCTAGCTCCCTCCCTCCGCCTCTTCAACTCTGCAAGGAAAACCTTCCCCATGTGCTCCAGGAGACACCTTTGTCAGAAAATACGTGGTTGAAAGCTTCTGTCCCTGGCAGTATTGAATCCCAGACCCGCCACTGGTGCAGGACTGATATGTTTGGTGTAGCAAAGAAAAGTGTCAGGTAGGTGGAAGCTGAAGTTTGTGATACTATTATGAAAACAGCTTACCTGTTTTCTGCTGGTAGAAGCCATGTTCCTAAAAATCCAGCTGACTTTCAAAGCACGGCATTTCCCAACTGCGCGGGTGCCACTGATGGGTTTTCACACATTCATCACCTGTCTTCTCAAGAGGCCGATGAATATTTCAACAACAAGACATGTCTTGATTTGTGGAATAGGTAGGTCATGGGCCCTGAATATCCTGGAGAGTGTGCTACCAGTGACAGTGCCTGGGCATTTATGTGCTTAGGAAAATTAAGACCTTATTGTGCTCTAGCAATGAGAATTCACATCAGTTTGGGGAACCTGGTTTATCCTTGCTCTGACCGGAGTAGGTGGAGTCTCACAGAGCATTCAGCTCTGTTCTTGGCACTTACAGAACAGCAGAGGACACCTCTGGAAAGCCAAAAGCAGGATGCTGCTGCCTCTGAAACAGTTTGGATGCCAAATAAATACACATGACTGTAGTTTGCCGTGCCCCAACCAACATCTGCAAAGCTAACGCAGGTTTTCACCTCAGTGAAACCTGGATGCTAAGATATAGCTGTTCCCCCTTTCCTACGGCTTCCTTACCCCTGAGTCCCGGGTCAGCTTCTGCACAGACGGACCAAGAGGAGGGAGCAGCGGGGCTTTACCGAGACCTGGGTTACTGCGTGGGGAGCCATATGATCGGCCGGTGAAACGGTGGACTCACTTTCCTGGAAGTTTTGTTTAGCCTCACCCAAGAATACCAGGCTCATTCCCATCGTGCCAGGGTATTACTAAGTGCTCCCTTAATCTCGTGTGACAGCATGGCACAGCCCCATGACTACACAGGCACAGCTGAAACGGCTGAGCGAGTGAGGAAGGGAAGGAGATGTGGAGATGTTAAGCGTTTTTGGTAGGCACACTCATGTGCAGCCACCCGCATGGAAGTCAACAGGCATTTTGTCACAGTAGTAGCTGGCAAAAAAACCAGCTGCTCCCCAAGATTTAACTCCTTCTGGTCCTTTTCATCAAAGACAGCTCAGATACGTTCCCTGCCGATTTCCTGAAAGCCCTTCTGAGAGGGCTGCCTGGGGAGCTGCAGATGTGACAGTGAGCTATTTTAGTATTAACTTCTAGGTTGATCCTGCCAATATTTTAATTGTATAAGGCTTTATTTTATTAATCTCCTTGGAGGATTTCTGTGTTTACTCTTAACAAGGTACACATTTGGTGTTGAAGAAATAAAGTTAAAAAGGTTCCTTCAAAGGGCATAAAGTGCATCTTTGTTTATACTTCCAGTAAACTACTGTAGATGCAGCTGTTGATAGCACTCTGTACTTGGATAAATCATCAGTAATACATATTTTGAGAGTTTAGCTTCCACTATGCTATCCTCACTTCAGTGCTTATGCCATTCACAAATAAATAACATGTATTTATGTGATAGATTCTTAGTGTATTAAAGCAATACCTGATATTCTTAAGGCGTAATTCATTTTAAAGCAGAGGATTTCCATTACTCAGCTGACAGTGCAGCTCCAGTCATACTGGCACACTGGAGCGGGCAACACACCGTGCAGAAGCGGCAAATACAAGTGAGTAGGGGCATGAACTTCCCAAGCCAGCTTTGTTGCCAAACCTACTGTATGGCGGAAACATATCCTCAGTCTTGCATGAAAGGCCTTTATGTGCAGCCTTTTAACAACAGGCAGTGCCCTCTAAGATATTTACAAGCAAATTAATGGGAGATGACTAACCTCATGAAAAGCTGATACCAAAAATGTCTGAATCTCCTGGGTCGCTTCAAATATGCCGGACATGCTATTTAGAGCTATATATTATGTAAAACTATTGCATTCAAGTCAGTGTGTTGGCTGCAGCTTAAGGAATCCACATTAATCCATCTCTATCAGTAGTGATGAATACTGTACCTCGAGGAGTTGTGGGGCTCTAAAGCAAAAAGGGCTTAAAACACCATATGAGCATGAAAGATAAAAAGAAATAATTACAAGGAAGGATTTATAAAGTTCTGGAAGAGAATCTTTTAGTGCATTAATATCTAACAGGCAATGAAACTCTTTTTCTTTAAAAAAAAAACCAACACAACACAAACAAAACACGTAGCTTAAAATGGAAGAGCCGAAGACACAGTAAGAGGATTAGTGTATAGAGGTTGCTGAGTCTACTGGCAATTACAAGGTCTGGCTTTGCAATTAGTAGCAACACAAACTAAAAACAAAATCTGTAACATACTGCTTTAATTTTAATACAGTTTTTAATATGACACCAGAATATCTAACACAGACCTGTAATCAATCCGGGTAACAAAGCTGGCGTTTCTTTTTCTCAAATTTGTCTCCCTGCACATGGCTTTCAGCCGGACGGTTAACTCAGTGTCAGCTGCTCATTACCTTGAAGAACAGCAATGGAGAAGCTGCTATTTGCTCCCGTAAATTGCCTTCTTCATACATGACAGGAACAAGAAGTTTGGAGAAGAAATTCCAAAATTGCTAAGAACCTCCCAGCTGTTCCACTGCAATGCTAACATAACACGGCCTGTGCGTGTCACAACCGAAAACATTTGTGTAATCGAAGGATCTCCACATCACGCTGATGATGATGGCTTAGGAAAACCTCACCTCGCTCAAAACAGTATGGGTTAGCGCTACAAGACACTGAAATTCAAGTGGCCACGGACTGCCAGCGAGTAATGCTGCGTGTCGGTCCAAGAACGGTAACAACGGGGTTCTGCACCCAGCTCCAGCCCTGCCGCCCAGAAGAAGCTGGGACAGGGCTTTCATTCAGTAAGAAGGAAGCTTCAGAGCCTGGTGCTCCAGTTTCGGGACACGGGGACCTGAGTTCTGCCCATCGCCTTGAGAAGGGCTTCATGCGCAACCAAGAAGGTACTTGCCTCTCCTCTCGTCTCTTCATAATATAGAAATAGTTACGCTTACCCACACTTGTAAAATGTTTTGAGGCGCACTGCTGGAGAACATGTAGTAGTGTCGATGCTACTTGTATGGAAGTGGCTTTGGAATCAGAAATACAGATCAACCCTTGCTGAAAATTACTTAGGGGGCTGTAGGTACAAATAACCTTCTGGGTAATGTGATTCCAGTGTTTGTGAATATATAAACACCAGGGCAACTGTAAGATAGTTTACAGCCTAATTCTATTTCAGGCATCAATTAATGGAAACTTAGCAGTTCAAGAATAGTTCTTAATCATATGCTCAATCTAAGAACGCATTTAAACTTAAGAGTTTCCTTGAATAAGCACCATCTTAAACGCTTTACTACACTGAAGGCCTTACATGCCAAGATGAGCACAACTAGGATGGAACATATACATAATGTTGTGCTTTAGCTCACAGCTGGAGCAGCAATCAACATAAATTTTCAGTTCCTTGTTATCTCCATATCCAATTTACTCCTACAGTTGTGACAATTGCACATGTGGACGAGGGGTACAGGTGCATACCTAGCATTTTACAAAATGAAATTAATCCCTACTGATAAAATTAAGTATTATTTTGAGAACAGCTTCCACATGATAACATGCCACATGCCATTTCTCTTTACAAAAAAGGATATTACTATATTGTTTAATTTGAAATGGCCCCTTGGCTCATCCATATCCTGGTCTTTGAATTACTTGTACAGTGGCAAATGTTTTGCCTTTTGCTTCAGCATTTTGTCATTGAAATGAGTCTCTTGCTTCCTTGTCTGTAGGGAAATTCTCCCTTACTAGAAAAACAGGCTACTACAGAAGAGAGCTGAGTAAGCTCCCTAACATTTTGCAGGGTTGAAGGACATTAAATTCCATCTTTCTAAGCTCCCTTCCCACTTTTGCACGTTAACTGGAATCACTGATTCATACCTTCTTAAAACACAGACGAACATTTAACAGCACCATTGATGATGACTTATAGCAGAGGAAGTATAAATATAATCTTTCCCACACTACTATTTCTCAGCACTCATCAACTTTTGATCCAGAACGTACTTGTCAGTCAAGTTTGCTGTAGTCAAGGACTGGGGATTAAGCAATTCCTGTTTAAAGAGGGCATGTTATTCTGAAATGGTATCTTTGAAAACAAAACCCAAACTGGCTAATCATTGCGTATTTGATATAATTAAAAAAAATTCTCTCTGCGTATAGTTCACGGTAAAACTGAGGCTACAAAGACTCTGTGCTCTTTGCACTATTCCATCGCAGCTGACATTTCAGAAAAATTAGACAGTACCAGTAAGCCGTCACTGAACTGCCCACCAAAATATTAACCGCAGCTAACCCAAGGGGTTACGTGAAGCGAAGTGGTATAATGTTAACAAAGAACACAACAGGACCGGCAGTGATGTGAATCGAAGCTGGACCTGGTCCTCTCCTCTACATTCACAAGGAAAGAGTAAGGAAAACCACAGACATCAGCTGATGCCCGTAGTCTGTCCCTTCCCTTGTAGAAACATCTGAGAAAGGCACAGTGTATCCCCGAGGGCTTTACAGGAATTTGTGAGAATTGGGGGAGCCGGATTTCAGAAGAAGCTGAGGAGGGGTTAACACACTCCAAGCACCACCGCAGTTACTGAGGCAGCTCCACGGTTGCGTACGGCAGCCTGATGCCTCCTGCCGTGCCTGTAGTAGCTGCCATCAGAGATGTAGGCAGTGAAGATCGCAACAGCTCCGGCCTCTGTGAGGATTTCAGCTAAGCTGTGGTCTGCTCTGGTGCTCAAGGGACCCTCTGGCTCTGATAAGTCTGGGTGTAACATCATCCACAAAAGTCATCTTGTGGTTTCAAGATGTTGCGGCATTTTCCTGCCACTATCTGTGGTAGTGTATAATTTGTTCATTATCAAGAGTGTTGGTATGGAGTCATTTATAGTAATATGTGATAAATTACTTTTTATTCCCTTATTTTTTGTGGACAGCTCCTATAATCAGAAAACTCCTCTTCAAAATTGCCGGATTCTGGTTGGAAAACTCCATATCGCAAACCATCGTGTTTCATTTTACCTGTCTTCCAAACAGCCGTCATCAATCAAACTTTAGAAAAGGGAAATGTGTATTTTACCCTTCCCCTTCCTCCTGACAAACATCAATTTCATAAACTCTGTTCCCATGTCTCACAACAGCAGTTAATCCCTATCAAAATTCACAATTCCAGGAGCGTATAAGAGTATCTATCAGTTACTGGGAAACGGAGAATAGCATAGTTTTCTCATAAGCCGGAGAGTTCAATTTAAATATGCACATACTCACAGATTTCAAGCACACTTCCCTGCATAAAGCAAAAATACCCAGGCTTGCTACCACTAACATGTGGAGATGCTGGGTCACTACAGAAACTGCCGCCTTCTATGGAGGGCGACAGCGCGGTCCCTTCTTTCCTCGTGGTGCAACTCAGGGCTCACAGGATGCTGGGAGCCTCATTGCAGCCCTTCTGCTCCTCAACAAATTTCACAGGGCAGTGATAAATCCAACAATTTTTCCACCCTTGGGACTTCAGTACTGCTACTTTGTTTTTTAATTGCATGAAGCCCTTAATTAGGAAGGCCACTGGCAGTGACGAGTTAGCCGGGCAAGCAGGAGAGCGAGGTCAGCTCAGCCCCCGGCCACTTCTCGGGGTTTGTATCGCAGACGGCGGCTGCTCTGTGCAGACCTGGAAAGCTGTGGCGTAAATCCAGAGCCGGAGCTACACCAGTCCACCCCACGGAGGATCTGACCCAAGGCTATTTAAATGACCTTAACTGCGTGTTCCTACACTGCGTGGACTATCTCACCAGAGGAGACAGAAAGAGCATGTTTAGTCTATCAAAGAGAGAATACAAAGTCTGCCTGTAAGTGCTTTGGGAGTAAACACTACGGAGTTATTAAAAAAACACCCTATTTGAGTCAAAGGGCAATGCAATGCTGGCATGTGAGCAAACAGGTATAGACTGCCCGTGTGTAAAATTCAGACTGAAAATTGGAAGGAAGGTCCCAACAGCAAGGGCAGGGTGGCCCTGGGACAGTCTTCCAGTTAGGGCGGAGGACAAATCGGCTCAGCTCATTTCAGAATGTTCACCTTGTTTATCTACCATGTTAGGGGGATCTCACTAACACATGGGATGCAGTATCTCTGGCCACAAGGGAGAAAACTGGACGTCCCAGGAGACCTCTCTTCGGTTCTGTGTTCCTAAGTAACATCGGAGAATCTCGGTGTTCTGGTTTTTTTCTGTATGTGCATGAACATTCAGGTATTTGAACAATGTGAGAAAAAGTAGAGCTTCTCCAAAGAAGAGAAGGGCTGGAAACCGTTTTCTAGAAACTCTCTTTTATTCCAAGTATTACTGTTAACAACAATAATGTCCCTAGAGCTTGCTGTCTCCTTCTGAGTGTGTCTGTGTTTGCACACAGAATTATTTCTCTCACATATTTAAATCAGGAGTAAGCTTCATGAAGTAGGTGGCGTGAGGGTGGTGCAAAGCAGTAGAAATAAACCAGAACGTACGAAGTAGCCAGAACCAGAGCTCAATATACTCAGTGCTGTACTTCTGCTGCATGCTCCTACTGTCAGAGGAGGTTTTGGGCACCAGTTTAAGCCTTTAATGGCCAAGTGCTGCCGTCATCTTCTGTCAGTCCGTGCTCTGGACGCGGTCCTGGCTCTCTTGTGCAGCAGGAAATCCAGAGACGCTCTTGCTGGTGATTGCAGCCCCAGATACGGGCCAGCAAACTGCACGGTCAGACCATAATTAATTTACAGATTGTTCTGTTCAGAAAACAGGCGGTTTCCATATAAAGGTAAAACATCAGCTTCGCTGTTACAAAAACTTTTGAAAGGTAATCACACATTTCCGTTGCAAGTTCCTTGGGGAAAACCTCTGTTTTCAGTGATGTGTTTTGCTTGTACAGGGTATGAAGATAGTAATGGGGAAGTGTGGAGGACTGTTTTATTAGGAGAGGTAAACTTCAGTTTTATTATGGTTCTGGTTTATTTATGGTTCATATATTATATGTATGCACTAAAAAAACCCACCAACTAAAAATAATGTTTCACTAAGAGTTTATCTCAGGGTTTTCAATGATTTATCTCCCCTAACATTGACGTAACTGGTTAATTGCCCAGAACTCCTACTTTTTTGCAGTCTATAGCATTTTTGATGAATATCTGGCAAGATGTTTCACTGTGATTTTAGAAAATGTATTAAAAAGGAAAGAACTCAGGCAGTTACAGTCCTATCCCACCGGCGTTACTCAGCTAAAACATCCCCAGGAGCATAAGCGATCTCTCTGAATAAATACCGTAGCATGGTGTCCTTACAGTATGGAAACTCACACTTTAACAATGCTAATTGAATTTATCTGATTGCAATTTTTCTTTGCAGTAATTCATTTAAAATAACACTTTTTGGGGAAAAAATGTTGCTATTTAATGGCTGCTTCTAAGCAACTTTCAAGTGGTGAGTATTTTCAGTAATTTTAGTCCCTGAAATACAGTGGCAGACTAATAGCATTGACACTTTCTGTGAGTCTACTCGCAAAGCAGCTCTTTCTTGGGGTGTGTGTGTAGACAGATAGATAGATAGACAGATTTTCCAGACATGTTTCCATGTCTCTCTCCATCTTGGATCTGAAGAGATCATCCGTCTCCTCAGATGACAAGCTTGCCCAGCCTGAGTGCTTGGGTTCTGCGCCGAGACAGCCAACGGGGAGAACACCTCAGACTGGGAAGAGCGGGACGGGTACGGTGGTCACTGGACCTGTGACACCGTTGCACGCAGGCTGCCGGGTGGCCTTTGGCCAGTGGTCACGGCCCAGCACCGAGGTCCCCAGCGAGGCGTAGCACAAGGGTGGCCGCACACAGCTCTCGCTGCCAGCGCTCCGGGACGCGCTGCTTCCCTTGATCAGCTGCTTCTGGGAAATCTTCTGACGAGATTTAAGGAATATCGAGCGCAGGACAAAATCCTGGAATGATTTTACAAGAGACTGAGGGCGCTGCCCGGGGGTCAGCCAGGGGGAGCGGCCTGACTTACAGCATATTCCGGCCTCACGCCCGGGCGCTCAGCGGGCTCTCCCTCCGGCCCTCGGAGGCGGCGCGGCTGGGGAGGGGAAACCGGCCAGCCGTTCACGGGCAGGGCCGTAACGCACCCCAGGGCGGCCGGGACTCACACCCACACCTGCCTGCTGGGAAAGCGGCCGGGCACCAGCCGCCCCGGGGGCGCTGGACAGACGGAAGGGAGCCCACCGCGCAGCAGGAATCCGGCGAGGCCGGGCGCAGGCGACGCCGGGACTTGTAGTCGCCGGGCGAGAGGGCGGGCAGCTGTGGACTACACTTCCCAGCGTCCCCCGCGCCCCTCCCCCCTCCAGGCACCGTCACGTTGTGTTTATCATCGCGGCCCCGCCCCGCCGCGCGAGCGGTGGCGTCACCCCTCGCGAGCCTCCCTCGCGCGGCGGCCCTTGTCGGCGGCGAGGCGGGGGCTGCTTAATATTCATGAGGCGCGCAGCGCGGGCGCGCGGGGCGCGGCGGCGGGCGGCTCACTCGCTCCCTGCCTGTCTAATGGCGCTCGCGACAGCTGGGGCGCGGAGCTGAGCCGGGCGCGCGGCGCGAGGGCACCGGCGGAATGCTGCCCGCTGCTACGTAATCCCCCCCCGGCACGCGGCGCCGCGCTCCGCTCGCCCCCCCCTCCCCCGGCGCGGCGGCGGCGGGCCGCCGATCGGCGCTCCCAGCAGGGCGGCGGCGGTATCCCCGGCCCCGCGGGCGATGGAGCCCGCGCAACAGCGAGCGAGAGAAGCCCCGCCGACGGTCGGCGGTCGGGGGGAGCCGGCGGAGAACGGCTCCCCGGGCAGGAGGAGTCAGGCAGCGGCCAGTACGGAGAGCGGCGTGGAGCCGTCGGGCGGCGGCGGGCAGCTGGACGGCAAAGGACCCGGCGGCCCGCGGCGGAGGCGAGGGGGAGCCGGCGGCTTCGCTCCCCCCGCGGCGCTGGCGGCCGGCGGGACTCCGGCGGCCCCCGGCGGGGCCGGCAACGCCAACTCCTTGCTGCTGCGGCGGGGGAGGCTGAAGAGGAACCTCTCCGCCGCCGCCTCCTCGCCCGCCACCGCTGCCCCCGCTGCCTCGCTGGGCACCCGCAGCCTGGACAGGAAAGCGCTGCTGCTGAAGCCACCCCGGCAGCTGCAGCCCCTGCAGCCCCCGGAGCGGGACTGGGTGCGGCGGGACCTGCAGCGGGGCTGCGTCCACGTCTACGAGCGCCACATGAACTGCTACCTGCGCCCGGTGCTCTGCACCTTGGAGACGACGGCGGCCGAGGTGGCCGCCCGGCTGCAGCAGCTCGGCCACCGGGGCGGCAGCAGCGTGGTGCGGGTGCTGGGCAAGGCGGGCGCGCCGCCGCAGCAGCCCCCGCCCGAGCCGGCGGCGGCGACGACCCCCGCCGAGGCGCCGCCCGAGCCGGCGGCGGAGGGGCAGCGGCCGCAACCGGAGGAGAAACCGAGGAGCCGGCGGGGGACGCGGAGCGGGCTGGCCGGAGAAGACTGCGGGGAAGCGGCGCGGCCCGGCCTCTTGCCGCTGGGCGGCAGCGCCGAGGAGAGGGACTTGGCCGGCGGCCGGCCAAGCCCGGCGCCCTCCGACCTCAGCCCCGGGGCGCCGCCGGCCGAGCTGTACCTGGCGGGGCCGCCGCTCTCCTGCCCCTCCCTCTTGGGGGAGCTGGGGCCGGCCGGCTCCGACACCGAGAGCTTCAGCCCCAGCGCCGAGAGCGTCTCCGACCGGCTGGATCCCTACAGCAGCGGCGGCGGCGGCGGCTCGTCGTCCTCGGAGGAGCTGGAGGTGGAGCCGGTGCCCCCCGACGGGGTGGAGGCAGGGGCCGGGCCGGGCCGGGGCCCCCCATGCCCAGGGGAGCTGCCCCCGGGGCGGGCAGGGGGGGCGCCGGCGGGTGCGGCCGGCGGGCGGGAGCTACCGGCGGGGGCCGCACCGCCGGGGCCGCCCGCCTTGTACGTGCAGCTCCACGGCGAGACCAGCCGGCGGCTGGAGGCCCACGAGAAGCCGCTGCAGATCCAGAACGACTACCTCTCCCAGCTGGGCTTCCGGGACCTGTGGCGGGTGCAGGAGGAAGGCATGGACTCGGAGACCGGCTGCCTCATCCGCTTCTACGCCGGTGAGCGACGGGGGGGCGGCCGTTGGGAGGGGGCGACCGTTGGTCCGGCCGTTGGGAGGGGGCGACCGTTGGTCCGGCGGGGGCCGCCGTGAGGAGAGGGAGGGCGGCTGGGCGCTGCCCCTCGGCCGGGGCCGGCCCTTGGGCTGTCTCCCCTCACGGGGAAGGTGGCCCGCGGGTGTCTTCCCGCCGCCCCGGCGACACCCTTGGCGTCCCCCGGCAGCCGGCTCGGGGCAGGGCTGCCCCGAGCCGGCTGCCGGGAGACGCCAAGGGTGTTCGCGGCGTTGAGAAGCTCCGGGCTGCCCCAAAGCTTGACGCTGTGCCAGGGCAGCCTCCCCTCCCTTCGAGGCGTGGGGTAATGGAGGTCGCTCCTCGTGTTGTTTTCCCGTTTCTAGCAGCGGCGTTGGGCGCTCGAGGTTAAACGGGCCTTAATCTACCGCTTTTCCCTAGCGACGAGAGACGCACGGGGGATGGAGGGGACGAAGGGCTGTTTGCAGGATGCCCGGCAGCTCGCTCGGAGTTTCGTTGCGGGGTGCGTGCGTGTGTGTTCCGGCGGGCTCTGAGGCCGGCTAACAACGGAGCCCAGGGCAAGGGGAAAGCTGCGGGCAGTTTTTGCTCCCGAATCAAGGTTGCAACTGTGCAGGGGGGGGGGGGCGGATTCCTGAGCTGAGAACGGTGCATTCCTGCAAACAAAAATCCTGTGCTTAGTTTTCCACGTTGTTAGCCCTTGCGATCAATTTTCCCGTTTGCTAGAGTAGCGGGACTTCACTGAGAGACTGAGGCAGTAAGTGAGGAAAGTACGCAAGTACAGGACATAGCCTTTGAAAACAGCGCATTCAAAACCTTTATAATGAGAAGGCAGAAGCTTTTTAATGCAGCTTTGCTGTTACAACTTACAGTACAGAATCTGGGGAGTTTTGGGTAGAAAAGTTAGCTCCCACGTAATTATGCAATCTTCTGCAGTTTTAGAGGGGTTTAAAAATACCTTGCGTGTCAATTGAATAGGTTTGTATAAAATACTTACTGTAATCTTGGAACTCTGTGGGTTTTAATTGTCTGTCCATCTGTCCAAGAAGGAGGTATTGTTCCATGTCCAAGTCAGTGTTCGAGTACCTAGTAAGTTCTACTGTGAAATAGGTAAATGTGGTATCCAAAGATAAGGTCATGCTAGCAAAGTAGCAAATGCCATCCATCCCCTTGCTGGGTTGGCTGAGCGGAGTGGTCCTTCACTGAACCGTGACAATTCAATGCTTTAACTCTGAAAAATACAGAGATTCTTCTCTCAAGTAAATTCTGCTGAATGTCAAAGAGAGGCAGCAATGGTGGGGTGGGAAGGACAGCAGTATGCTAGATAAGGGCCCTGCTTTATTCAGAAGAGAATGTGGGAGTGGTGGTGCGTGGTCAGTTCAGCTTTTGTTCAGATTTCTTGGTCGGTTGTATAATGACCCCGGTGTAATGAGTGCAGAAGTAGTATTTGTTCAAGGGATCGACAGAAATAGGGTAGATATGTTGGTGTTAGAAAGGAGCTAAAATGTTTTTTTCAGATGATGATGGTGGTCTGTGTGTTTCTCTGCTATGCTGTTGAGGGTGGAAGTCAGCAGGTGATGCTGGAAGGGATGTTGCTTCCTTTATTTCCAGTCCTGCTGTTAAATGGAGATGCACAGACACGTTTTAAAATGGGACAACTGTGTGCCTCCTTTCCTAATAGGATGTGTTCTGAAGAAAACACAATTAGGAAACATAGCTAAGTCTTACACACAGTTAAGCCTGTTTGCATGTAGTTTTTATGCATTAAATGATTAATTCTCTATGTTAAATGCAGATGTTCCAGCTCTGTTTTCAGTGTCTCAACTTGATTGCTAATGTAGCTCGTGTGTCCTGGACTTCCTTCTACAAAACTACTAAATAGAAATGTATTTCTATAAGCATACATAGGATTAAATTAATGCAAATTTATTTTGCAAGTTCATATGCTAAGAAGTGTGCCTCTGTACTTCAAAAGTGCAGTGTTTTTTGAAACGCTTATCTCTTTGAGGGGATCTGTGATCAACATCTAAAACACCTGTGATCAGGTGCTTGTAGCAGAATGGTTGCAGCATCTAATGTAGCAGACCAGCCAAAAACAGCTAAGAAAATATTACTGGCATGTAATCATACTGATTTTATGTAACTGTCTTGGCAAGTTATCTCTGCTTCCTTATTTTATATCCCCCCCCCATCCCGAAGATGAAAAGGAGGGGAGGGAAGGAGGGACACTTAAAAAGAACACACATCAAATTGAACTAGAAAGGGGAGAGTGGGTTTTGGCCCCA
Organism: Alca torda; assembly: GCA_008658365.1. Taxonomy (NCBI): domain Eukaryota; kingdom Metazoa; phylum Chordata; class Aves; order Charadriiformes; family Alcidae; genus Alca; species Alca torda. The sequence continues at coordinate 75,683,348 of CM018077.1, read as the reverse complement.
AAGTTAGGGTGTTTTGCTTAGAAGAAGTAACTTTTTTTATAAGTGATCCTCCAGGATCATACCCTAAGGAAAGCTTTAAAACAGTGATTTCCTGTTTGCCTGGGACTTTGTTGGTTTAAGCAACCTGGCTTGTCCCATGCATACAGAACCACTAGCATCTCTATCCCTGTAATTTCCTGCAAGCTGTCTCAGTAGGATTTGGCAGTCCTGGTCTTGTACTGATGTAAAATGGCATAAACCTAGACTGGATTTATTGCATCGCTTCTAAAAAGAATTCTTTCCCCTAATCCCTTTGGAGTGGGGAGAGAAGAGAGCACAGTGTTGACTTTTGGTCCTTTTTGTTTCTGAGGAGAGACACTTTTAAGACTGGAAGACTACTGAAGCTTAACATTATAAATTCCAAATAAGATGATACAGCCAATGGCTCTATGATTCTAGTGATTACTGTAGGTTGGTAATTTCTCTACTTGTGTAATCTGAAAAATACATATTTTTAAAAAAAATTGCTAGGAGAACTGCAGAGAATCAGGATTTTTTGCTATGACAAAACAGCTTTCTTAAAAAGTATCAGTCCTCAAACATTCCGTAAATTAAATATCTGTTCTTTTAATGCAGAATTCCAAATTTAAAAGCCCCTAAAACCAGAATGTGATGCTAGGAAGGTAAAAGCGCTTCCTGTACGTTGCCTTGGTTTGTTTCAGAATGTGTTTAGTGCATCTTTATTTTGGCATCTCTTCTCCTTTTCTTACTTAGAGTGTGAGTGTGGTTGATTTCTTCAGTCTCTTGACTCTGAGCATTAAACAGATAATGCCACTGCTAAAACAAAATCCCTTACAGCTTTAAGGGTCTGTTCCTACTCCGTCTAACATCAATTTGAGCAGAATTGGGCATTAGTGACTGGTCATGCATGTCAGCTTTTCTCTCTGTTGAAATGTATCTCAACAAAAGATACCATCCTCAAAGTTTGAAATACTTAATCTCTGTTTAAAAGGAGATGGTTAAATAGCTTTCCACTGAGATATTACATTACTGAGTTATGGAACTGTATAAGAATCCATAGTGCAATTACAGTCATGATACTGTCGCTGGGAGACCGATTAGGTCAGACTTACTAAACTATTCCTAAAACCATAAGAGTGGCTGTGATCCAGAAGGCTTCTCGCAAACAAGTTATACTATTCCTTATTGCTCTGTAAAAATAATTTTTGTAAAACATAAATTGCCCCAGTGGCCTTGATTTCTCTATAATTTGCCTGTAGAAGGAAAAATACACTAATACATTAATCTCGTAATTGAAAAACTGCAAAACTGCTTATTTGTATTGAGACTTTAGATGAAAAATAAGTATGGAATCATATGCAGGGCTGTGTTCTGGAGCATCTGCATGGCAAGGAGCACGAGTAACATGGTCTTGAAGACTGCTTCAGTACAATGAATGTTTGAGGCTTTTTTGTTCTACTGCTGAAAGGTGATGTTATTTGTGATTCTGGCACTTGGCCACCATTAAATTCTCTGATGTGACATAGGGCTTCTGCACCTGCTGGTGTCATCGAATGTATCACTTTTCAGTATGTGATTGCCTATAGGCAGAATACTAAGAAATGCCAGGTGTAATTAGGGGTGTTAATTTTGCAACTGGCTGGCAGATTTTATATGGGAAGAGATGTTTTTTGCTCATGTGACCTTTTAGAAAGCTGTGAGGAGAAACAAATCCAGCTTTGTCTTAAAGTTCATGGTAAGAAACATTGGTCTGTCCAGTATGAAGATAAAGGTGGGAAGATCTAGTGTCAGGATCAGTTGCAGTGATCTAAGCAATTGTTTGGTTGTTTGTTTAAAAAAAAAAATACACTTGGTAGTTGGGGTCACACGAAGACTTCCACCTATATGGATGGAAACATGGTTCTAGATGCTTGCTGTTACGTGAAAACACCGTAGGCCTGGCAATGCTGAGCTTTGTGGAATGTGACATGTATTGAGTCACAAGTGCTGTGTTATGCTACTTGGTGAATAACTCAGTTCAGCTATTTAATACATTGGTAAATGCCATTTAAGATGACTTAAGTGCCGTTTAAGGGGGGGAAAACATGCCAAAGACGGACCTGCTTCTTCACTGAGGGTAGGAGAACAGCTGTGCTGTGAAGAGCTTCTGCCCTTGGAGCACTGACTTAGTTCTGAAATCCAGTATCTTATTTAACATGAAAGAAGTTAATTTGCATTAATATGAGTGGATGTTTTTTTACAGATGTAATTGGAAAGGGGATCTCTGTGAACTTTTCTGAAACCTGAAGGAAAAATACCTAGGGCTGCCATACTCTTGATTTTTTTTTTTTTTTTCTTCTTGATGTGACTTGCATGTACGTTCTTTTACCTTGTAATCATTTATGTGTTGGCATCTCCTGAGAAGAGAAGTAATACCTAAAACTTGCCACTTTGGGAGACTATCTCAATTCAATTACATAGTATGTTTAAATCTCAGCTTGGTCCTTGTCGGGGCCGAAGTAGCAAAATTTCTAGTCCTGTTCTGCAGGAAAGTTTAAAATGTCTGCAGTGCTGTTGGGTTGCTCCACCTGTCTGTGTGCAGAGCCGCTTGCTTATCTCCTGGCAGTTGGAATGGGGTCTTTCCAAGGTAGTCGGCTGTGCGAGGCTCGGGGCTCGGAGGGCTCGGTGGCCTCTCCTGCTGCGCAGGAGGAGCCCTGCAGATAATGCTGGAATGCTGGTGAAACAGCAGCTGAGCTTTGGTATGTGACAGCTGTTAAGTACAGTGGTTTTTGCAACTTCTAAATTCTGTTGTACTCTTGGCTAGCATCCATAATTTAAGTACGTGTGAAGTACCAACGTGGGAGATTTCACTGTGATGTACATGAGAGTTACTATATATACTAAATATGTAGTACCTAAATTGTTACATCCAGGAGCTGAATTTCCTCACTGCTGCAGCATGGAATGCAGCATTCTCTCTCTTCCCCCCCTGCCCCTCATGTGTTTTGATACTATCCCTCTTTCCATATCTCACCAGCTATTTCCTTAAATTTTTTTTTTTTTAAACTGTGCATAAACATCCTCTTGGTGATGGAACTGCTGATATACCTAAAAGCCCTTTTGCAATTAAAACATTCATCTGTTCTGTTAGGACGCTGACAGACTGCTATGCATCTAAAGCACCACATGGTTCTTGGGAAGATACTACTTAATAGTACAAAAAAAGAAACATTCATTTCAAACAGTGTTAGCAACTGGTATGTGCTTCTTAACTACCAAAAACTACTTTGTGGTTTTATAAAACAATATAAAGAGAGATTTCTTTGTTATCCAAGTGATCCTCTGGAAAAGAAGCAAGTATAAAACACCGTGTCTGAGAAGGTCAGTTTGAAAAGTGTATGCATACAGAATTCTGTAGAATAGGAGCTTATAGGTAGAAATCCTGAAGAGTGCTACTTGTTACACTTAGCTTTTTAATTTGGAAGGAATCTGTACCTTGCATGCTTACAGCTCTATCTCCCTCTGCGTTTAAAGGGTTATTATTTTAAAATAACTGTTTAAGTTATTAGTATCTTGATTTGGGGGACAAGGAAGAAAAAGAAACCAAAGACTGGCTTCCTATTTGCCTTGGACAGTAGAAGCAAAGACACTTTGACTTAGTCTTTAGTGTTTCATTATTTCACTGCTTGAGGAATGGGGCACTGGCATTTTAGGTCAGATAAATGTGCATGTATACTTGTTTTCAGCTTCCCTTGACTCAATTTTGTTGATCTAATTTAGAACTTCTGCTCAAATGAGGATTTGCACTCTGGGAAGCCGTATGTCTGAGATAGCCCTGTAATAACTTCATTGTTTGACCCAGAGAACTGAATGTTGCATTTACATTTGAGTTTGGTGTTTTTTTTTTTGTAAGGTCTCATTTTTTTGATGTGGATTCAAATGGAATCGACTTTGCTTGGAGTCAGTTGCAGTTTGTGTGGGGGAAACCAACTCAAGTAAAAGGGATGGGGTGGAGTGTACAAAAGTCTCTTGTTTTGTAAGCATCGCCGTCTTGGCCATGCAATTCCAGCTTACTTTTTTCCTTCTCAAAGATCTTTAAGGGAAATGCAACCAACCTTTGTAAACAACTAAAAAGTTTTAAAGTCAATAAAAAATGAACGTATCTTAACTTCTTATAAATTTGGCTCTAAGACAGGATTTCTGAAACACTAAGCTCTTCACAAGATATTTAAGAAACTTCAACAATGTCTTGCTTGTGACAATCATCTGTGAGATTGGAAACCTAAGTTAAAATTCCAACTGACAGAGCTGTGTATAGATTTGAGGTAGTTAAGCTCTACAAATTTTATGTCAGAAAGTCTCTGTGAAAATTCTAGATTTTCAGCTTTGTGCTTTATGCAGAAGTGCCTTGTTTTATTCTTTGTGTAACTTTTGTTCTTCAAATAGCTTGTCTGGACAGTTGAGTTAACTGCAGCATTACTTTTTTAGACAGAATAATTTTTACATTTTTCACTATAAAATAACTAGTATTTGCTGTAGAATATTTTTTTTCCTAATTAGGCTGGCATTTATCCAGTATGCTATCTTAACATAGATATTGTTTTCCTAAAATAACTAGTGGCATATTCTAATTGAACGTGTTCCCCCTGATTGCAGTTAAATACTGAAGCCATCTTAGGTATTGGAGAATTTTAAACTTAAGTCTTTTTATTTATGATATATTTTAATTGACTCTTACTGTACTCTTTATCATATGTGTGCTATATGATAAAATGTTACATGCAACAAATAGACATCACTTGCCTGTTGGAATGCAGCAGCTGTCCTAACAGCAGAGAAGGATGTATGTGGGTTGTAAATGAATAAAAATATTGTATCCTGCTGAGATTCTCTTCAGAATTTCAGGTAGGCAAAATTAATAGTAAAACCAGTTTTCTGTGGTGTCCATGCTGGCACACCCATTTTGGTGTTTGCCTTTTTTTTTTTTTTTAAAAAAAAGCACTATCAGTAATCATCATTTGAAGTTTTCTCTTTAAGATACCACGACTGTAGTCACACCCTACATACCCTTTGCCACTGTCACATAAAATCATTTAGTTACGTAAGTTGATAGTACAAATTCTTTATGCCAGTTGCCAGAATCAGGATGTGTCCTGCTTCCCTGTTCAGCTAACTAGCTAGTCCAGACCCTATGGGTCTGATGGCTGAGACTTTCTGCTCCTGTGTTTGTGTTTAAAATATGTGGAAGAATGTGAATGTTGCAGAGTCCCTGGGGTTTTTTTTGTGTTGTCCTGCCCCACCCCCCACCCCCCCCCACCCCCAATTATTTATGGGGCAAAAATTGTTCTTTGAAGAACATTGCATTTAAAAATGACAACCATTAAATTGGAAAGAAAGACCTCCTGGAGTGAGGAGTCATTTAATTTCACAACATAGCATACTATTCTTTGAAGCTTTTTCTGTCGATGAGGAAGTAAAATTTCTTCCAGCTGGCTTTGACTTATTTGGAGGGATGCTGAAAATACTCATTGCCCAACTAACTGTGTGTTCTTTGATTTGACAGCTAAGAATAACTATTTACATATTGATGTAAAATACTAAGTTTCAGGGGATTTTTGTCTCCAATTTTATCTAGCTTAGTTCTCAGTGTAGAAGGAAAATTAAATGGTGTAAGCGGAGGAGGTTTTATAGTTTAACTCAACGTTTTTTGTGGGCCAGAAGTAAATTTGGCCCTTTGCAGGGTGTTAATCGTTCCTGGTCTTGTCCAATGGCAACGGGAATCTTCAAACCAACTTCACCAGGCTCTGAATTGTATTAATAATTCTCAAAACCCCATAATAGCCGCGTGAACCGGTTCCTCTCATCTGCAAGCACTCCAAGTGCCATGCCAAGTTATTTAAATAAAGACAAAACAATGGGCCTTCGTCCAAGGGGTAACGAGGAGCTGGAATGCCTTTGAAGTTCAGGACCCTAGGCTGTAGGTGCCATTTACATAAACCTCGTTATGTAATCTGAATGCAGTTTCTCTTCCTGTTTGTTCGATTTATGAATCTCTGTGTCCAAAGAGAAAGAGATAGTAAGACATGTAATTAAGATAAGTAGCAGGCCACTCCTTTTCTGAGTGTGTGCTCTGGTGAGGAGAGAATTTTATATGCAGCATTAAGGGTAAAACAAAACTGGTGATTCAGGCACCTTCAGCTGATGAGAATAATACCAACTCCTTTCTTTTGAAAAAAACGCATGCTGCTTTAAACAATAACTATGCCTATTTCAACCTATTATTTGCTTTAAAATAAATGGTACAGAAAAGCTTAAAGTTCTTATTAGCAACGATTTTGCTTTTATTTAAGCCATAGATGGTCTTTATCTAAGCAGCTCTCATCAGTTTTAAAGCTACCTTGAAACTAGTAAGATTCTAAGTGGACAGTGAGTTTTCTGATCAGAATTGTATACAATGACATTTTGTTGTTCTCAGTCAAACACTTGCTTTTTCTTCCTGTCTGATCCTCTCTAACCTTTCTTTAAAGCAGATGTAGTAGCACTGCGTTTGTGATAAGAGTCCTGCCAGCAGCAAAGCTAACTATATATGCAGTCTGCTTGCTCGTAAGATGATTGGTCAGACCTATCAGTGACTTCTGATCACCAGTTATTTTATGATTATTGACTCAAATTGTAAGTGATGGAGGAACGTATTTTTCCTTCTACTGTGTGTTACTTAGTGGGACAGACAGACCTCTAGGGTACAACAGTCTCCGTTAGCAGTCATTTTATTTATGAAACTTAATTATGTCTGAGACAACCTAATATCGTATGTCACTATTGGCTTTCAGCATCTACGTATGTTTGCTTTCATGCTATAGAGCTTGCCTTTTGGAATAAAAAAATCAATGACAAAAACTGTTACGAGTGAAGTGGTGGAACACCTGGAAGAAGGCTAGCATGTATAATGTATTGAAGTGAACAGTCTGGGAGCTCTTGCTTTATTCTGGTACCTGTATTACATGGCTACAAACACAAAGGCAAGAGAGTTTGCAGGTTGAAAACTGGATGTTTCTCAAAGTGAAGTTAATCACATATGTCTGGGAGGTGCAATTTAACATTTCAGAAATACCAACAGGAGCTTGTTGAAAGCTGTGTAATATGTAATTATATGAAGCAGTTAACTTTTTTTGTCTTGAGTGTCCTAGCTAATAAAAGAAAGGACTGGCTGAAAATGGGAATCAGAACTCTTTGAAGTGTCCAAGCTCTGTGAAGTGGCTGTGGACATGTCTTAACTTTTTTTTTTTTGGTGGCATGAAAATTATGTCCCTTGTCTGTGTCAACCAAAATAGAATCTGTAGAGTGTACGTTCCCTGTGAATAAACCAAAGATTAATGTGATACATTTCAGACTACTAAATGCAGAAAGCGTTTACATTTCATAACTTCCAGAACAATGGTATCATCTGTATAAGTATATTCATTCTCCTTAAGATTAGACTATAGCACTGAGAGCTGCTTGGTTTATGTCTCTTTAATCTTCTTAATCAAATGACAACTTTAATTCCAGCTAATACGAGAAGAGTACATTAAATTATTTTACTTTATTTGGCTAAACAGATTCCATCTTGTAGGTGTCTCTCATAAGAATGATGTTTTGGAATGTTTCTTTTCTGAATCCATGTGATAAAAGATCCTAGTTTATTTTGGAACTTCCAGGTTTTTCCTTCTTAATGGAAACCAAGAACAAAAATATATTGGTCAGTATCGCTAGATATCATAGTACAAAGATTAAGACGCTTTGTAGCCTGCAGTGTACTAAGTTTCAGTGTCAGAATAAGTGTTTCTCTGGAGAAAATGGCCTACTAGAGCCTGGGGTGTATATTATATTTAATTTGCGACACTGGGTGGGGTGTGATCCTTTGTATAATGTTCTACTGGAGTGTGAGCAGTTTTATCACCTCTTGCTGCTTCAGTTTTGTGTTAATAGGTGGTGTATCTTGAGTTCCTGGCAAATAACTGATATTACTTACGCTGTGGAAATGGGGGAATGCAGATTTGTCACCTTAGTTGTGAACAGCACTGTCTTGAGACTGTCAGGAGATCGCAAAGCATAGATCAACTGTGGATCCTTTTAGTCTAAAATATGCAGCTAAACTTTTTATCCCCTTTATTTCCCTTTTCCACCCCCCTCCCCCCTTTTCTCCCCCCCTTCATGCAAATGTAGGATTTTAAGCAGCAAAGGTTGTGGCCTGCATAGTGTTCTCAAAGTGCTTGTCTATAAGAAAAATTTGTAAACCACTTATGAAAGAAAGAAAAAAGGCTAAAAGGTAAGAATTATGGCTGATAGTAGAAGACTTCATGCTGTTATAGCTTTTGGACCTAAAATTGGATGTACTGAATTTTTAACATTAGACTGACTTGTAATGGTATTACATGTGGCACATCTGTAAGGCTTACACTTTTTGGGAATGTGTACAGCAAATGCATTTGACACTGTTCTGTTGCTTGCTCTCACTAGCTAAGCGAGGCATGAGCAACTGGTCAAGTTAAAAAAAAAATGCAGTTAGCAATCACTGTCCTTTCTGAATTGTGGAGGGTGCTGCTAAGCAAGTCTAGTCTAGTCTCCTTTTGTAGTCCTGAAAAAGGATGGATTCCCAGTAAGCAGATTTCTGGGAAATAAGCATGCAGGAAAGGATTGCATATGTGTACTCGTCACTGGTAAATGCAAGAACAGCTGTAACTTTTATAGGGGCTTATTGTTCTTGCAGCTCTGTTTTCTTCATTCTTGAGCTTCTTAACCATATCGCATTTAACGAATTGGTGAATTGCCTTTCCAGATATGATATTGTTAGTTCATGTTTGTAAGTTTGTTTGGATGCTGTGCATACTGGCAAGCCTTAATCAGAGGTGTTATTCCACAGTCTTCAATAGGTCCTTTGGCCACTGTGCCTTGGCACTGTATGGGTTTTTGGTGACACTAAGCTTTTGCTCACCTCTTTATTGCTCTTATCCACTAATTTTTCTAAACATGTCGGGCATGTACTCAGTTGAAAATCCTTTGAGCTTTTCTCCGTAGACATGGCTATACTGCTTTGCAGCAAAATGTGTAGTTGTTCAAAGATGGCCAGAGACTAACGTCTAACCTTTGTACCTAATGTAGATGCTGTCCATGCCAAAACAAATGCTGTGGCATAAAGGTAATACCCACTAACATTTTCATAGCAGAAATGTCTGTATATAGTGGTGTCTTCATCCACAGTAGAACAATATCCTCATTTCCCTAATGAAAGATTAGGCAAACCTTGTCTTGTCATTTATACATAAACATCCCATTTTGTCTTTTCAGATTCTCTTGAGCATTTGCTTCTCTGCACTGGAGTTACTGTTGTGTTTTTGACAACTCATGCTAAGGAGAATATACCCCTATGGGACTGTCTGCAGGCAGGCATGCCTGGCTTCTTTGCCTTGAATGTGAATATTTGTTTCCTTCCCTTCTTCTTGGTGAAAAGCATGGCGGTGGGTAGTTAGAAGTCTCATTAAGCTGTGTTGGCATGGCCATTAATCTGAGCATTTCACTGTGATTTGAATTGATGGAGGGCTGTCAGCTTTCTGGCAAGGCACAAGGATGAGGTGCCGGTATCAATAGAAGCGTCATGTGTAACAAGCTGAGTTCCTGAACCGTAGGCAGGGCTAGCTGAACTGTAAAAATGAGTACACTGTGCTGTGGGTTACTTTAATCTTTCCCACCACGTGCTGTTCTCACCCTATCAATTTTCTTGCATGTATGTGAGGCTGTTGAGAGATTTGGTGAGCAGCAGAGTTCTCAGTAAGAGGAAGCTGCTTTGATTTTTGTTTCCTAATGACATGTAAGGCAAACTGCTGAGTGCATTCGTTCCTTGCTAGTTATAAAGAGAGGGGGAGATAGCACATGACTGGAAAAAGTAAAGGTTTTGTCATGTCACTGCTTGCTAGTTCTTATTAATATGGGTGCTTTAATTTTGACTGAAGGCAGTCGAAGTGAAATGAGGATTTGAATACTGACATGTGAGTGTATATAAGTCAGGGGTTGAAGGTACAGAGGTAAATACAGTTGTAGCTTGCTGGTGAGCGTCACGAGTTTCCCAGTGAATGAAGAGCAAAGGTAAAAAACCTGAGGTGATAAAGAAACATGGGTTTGTGTGCAGCCTAGCTGGTGAAGACTCTTGCCTGCAGGTAGAGCAGTGCTCTACCACCATTGCCAGCTCTGCAGGATGCTGGCAGAGGCGTGGTGGTGACATCACCCGGAGGAGAGGGAGAAGGTTCGGCAGTCTCTGGGGCTGCTTGTTCTGCACAGGCACTCGGGAAAGGGTTTCTTTCGTATGCTGTCTAATAGATTCAGCCTTTTATTTTATAATATAATTAAATAACCAAGCCTTTGTGAGACTCCTGAATTCCTTTAATTTAGCGGCGGCACAGAAGCTGAATTCAGAGCATTCATGGGCCTGTACTATCTCCCTGACTACTTGCCAGGTCTATTCATGCTGTTCTGAGTGCAGGAAGTTCTCACATTCATTCAGGGTTGTGGGGGTGGGGGTGGAAGGCGTTGTGTGGTTGGCTTTTTTTTTTTTTTAAAGCAAGGGAAATGGTTATAAGGAAAATTCTTCAGCGATTCCCTGGGACCAATTTACCAACTGTTAATCTGTGAGTAAATAATGGGAACAGTTTATACACTTGGCAGCTCTTGAGAAAGAGCAAAGAATCATGAGAAGTTCACAGTCCACAGCCCCAAGATAGCTGAATACTTTGGTATGTTAGGATTTGTCTGAACAGGGATAGACCAGTACTTTTGTGTTAGCACATATAATCTCACATTTTCTGAAGTACTGGGTTTGATGAGGAAAACTTTACTCTGGCATGTGGTAGCTGGCTGCTTATACTTGACTTGCTCAAGTTAAATAATTCTTTCTCTACTTGAGTTTTAGCCAATGCGTTCATCGTCTTTTACAGACTTTTTTTACAGACTTTTACAGACTAATGCTTTCTCAAGGAGAGGATGAAGAAGTGTATTTGCTGCCCGGTGAGGGGGAAGCTGGTAACAGTGGCTTTCCTTTGGTTCAAGGGAAGGGTAGAGATGGAGACGATGAGAAGGTGAAACAAAACTGAGAAAGCAATGACTAAATCAAAGTGAGTGGACAAGAAGTACAAAATGCTTTGCAAACTAAAGCGTTCATTTCACTTCCCAGGAACTGTCCCACATCTCTAATCTGTGGTATCTAATCTTTATAACTAGATACCACAGTGATAGACGTATCTGACGTGTAAAGTGCCCAGGAGAAAGGAAAGTGACTTCTCAGTGTGGGTTTTCTGCTGATAAAACTGAGAAGTTGTGGGAAGCATGCAGCAAGCTAGGGTGAGTATAGCAGGTATTTGACTAGATGCATTTTCACCCAAATGAACAGAATTTGGGTAATGCAGAGTTGGTGTTCACTTCTAAACTTTTGTGTCCAGATCTTTTGTTGCAAACTGGAAAGAGAAGTACTTGACAGAACAGTGGGTATACAACATTTGGTAACTGTGAATGAGAAGGAAGGTCCATAGCTGAAAGTTGGTGGTGTGATTTTTTTTTTTTTTTTTTGTTGTTTGTGGGTTTTGGTTTTCTTTGATATAGACAGGGTGAGCTGTATCTAACATGTTCCATCTGGAATCTGAATTGGAGGTGAGGAATCCAGAGTTTGTCTCTCTGGCTCCTAGGATGCACTGAAGTACACGGTTTTATGCTGGGGTATAAAACTTGCAAGCTGATGTAAGCTTACAAATAATGTTTTTAAACTTAGATTATTTATTGCTAAGTAATCACTTTTGTAAGATTCCACCTTTTATTGGGATCCTAGTGTGCACAGGACTCAATGATTCCCCTGCTATGAGACTTAATTTGCTATTGTGATGTTGTCCTGCAACTTCCTGTTCTTCTGAAAACTGAAATGGGTTTTTGAGTTGCGTTCCTTCCCTTTGTAATTTCTATCAGGAAAAGCATTGCTCTTACACTCTTGACAGGGAGTATTTGAGCTGGTTTTGCCCTTTTCTTTTTCCATCCTCTGTGTTGCAAGTTTTAGAGGACAGTCTGAATTCCTCTTCATGAGATCAAAAGTGTTATGAATGAAGTAGTTTTCTTAAGGTGCCGTAGTTTTCTGGAATCATGGTCTGTTAATAACATTTACATATGGATTATGGCACATGTTACCACACGTGCAACTGTGTGAAAGTAATGCCAAATGTCTGGATTTTTCTAGCAAAAACAAGGAGTGTAAAATTACTGCCATTGGATAGCCCCTTCATATTGCTTAATTTTTTTCTTTACTTTAGAACTATGAGTTTTGATTTCTGTTTTGTATTACAAGTAATGGTGCTGAATATCTATGGCAGCTTTTTCATTTTAAAACAGCATACCGTTTTGAGCTATAAAAGTATGTGACAGCTTTGCTTTTTACAGTTTTATATTAAAAGCTTCTGCTTGCCTATATGTATAAAATTATATATTTTATTCAAGTTTTTAATCTCTTTGGAGTTTAAAAGGTCATTACTTAAATTATTTTGTGAACCCAATTTCATAACAAGACTAAAAAGTGTATGGAAGCACACATTTGCTTCAGGGTTGGTTTTCTGGTGTTTTTTTAACGCCTTATGAAAGTCTTTAGCAAAAACATGGATAAACAGCATCAACTATTCCACACGTTTTCGAGGAGTGGAGTATGTCAGTTGAGGGAAGGTTTACAAGTTAAAACTCCTGTTGCCAGGCAGCCCAAGAAGTGAGCTGGCATCACTTGGAAATGAGAGCAAATTGTGGGTTGATGTTGGAGCAAAGTGGACAATAGAGAAATAGAGAAAATGAAGAGAAACTTGACTTTTTATTAGCTTGTTTCTGCTTCTAGAATACAAAATACTAAAGAGAAGATAACTATCTTTAAAAGTCTAACTGTACCGTGAATAAGAAGAGCTGGACTACACAGGAAGTGGAATTCCTTTTGCTCTTTTACTATTGTAGCATGTTATGGTGAGTTAATGACTGCTGTTAAGAAGAAATTCTTTACAGTGAGGGTGGTGATACGCTGGAACAGGTTGCCCAGAGAAGTTGTGGATGCCCCATCCCTCGAAGTGCGCAAGACTAGGCTGGATGAGGCTTTAAGCAACCTGGTCTAGAGGAAGGTGTCCCTGCCTATGGCAGGGGGTTTGGTACTAGATGATCTTCAAGGTCCCTTCTAACCTGAACCATTCTATGGTTACAAAATGGGGTGTTTGAACACTTGTAATTATATTATTGCTCCTCCTAGCTGTAAGAGTTGTGAGTAGGTGAATACTCAAGAGTCATCCTTTCTTCTGTAATGCCAAGTCCTTTTGTTTAGCTTCTGGCTTACATAAGTGATCTGAGCATTTGCCACAAGATGCTTCATGCAAGATACTACCACCTGTAAGTACCAGTCTCCGTAGGATTGTGGTGTTCCCTCTACCTTTTTAATCTGGTATTAGGTACCCATCACACAAGTAAATTAGCAGTGAGAGGCTTACGGTGCTGATGAGCTTTGCATATAAAAATGTCTTGGTTTTTACTGAAAGCCACTTCTTACTTTTCTCCTTTTCCTGCCATCAGTGGTGTAGGAATTGCTCTGTTGAAACATATGCTTTAGTAAGATTAAACTTGTCAGTGTGCGTGTGTTTAGCAGAATGTTGTAAGATAGTAATTAATGCTGTAGCCATCATGTGAATGGAAAATATTTCTGCAAACATGTCTATATATCTAGATACTTAAGAGGATAAAATTAGGCTTGGAATTTCCCTCTGGTCCTGTTTAACTTAGTCAGCTCTTAGACACTCTTTTATTATGATGATAATGGCTATCTGCAATTGTTTTACTTTTAATGTCAATGTTGCACTGTCCTTTGCAAGAGCGTAATGTGCAAAGCAGCAGCAGTTGGTGCAAATCAGGACAGTCAGATGGAGGTTATGTTGTTGTGTTCTGTCATCTGGCAAGTTTCCATCATTTCTTAGGTTTCCTTGCAAGTATTAAAACTGTTGTGGTAGTTGGGTAGCACCTTTCTTGAAAATGTTTTAATGTTTCTACTTCTAACCTTCGAAGTCGGAAAGTACAGAATTACAGGCCTGTATTCATTCACTGGTCTTCAGTGTTTGCATTTTATAGTAATAGGCAGTGATTTAGCTGGGACTCTTCTAGGATTCTTGTGTCCATATAGGATAAAACCTAACTACATAATCTTACCCTGATACAACAGTGATGTTTCCTTCTTTTGGTCTACATATTTTTGTGGGAAAAAAACTGTAGGCAAACTCTAGTTGATGCACCATGTCATCTGCTTTTATATTTTTTATTTTTAAAAATTGTTTCTTTTGCTTAAGTGTCTTGAGAAATTATTTAGGGAAGCTTTGGGCTAGATGGCAGAATTTGTGGTGCCTCGTCCTTTCTCCTCCATATTGCTGAAAATTGTGAGTAACATTGTTTTACCACACATTTCTTCCATAGCTCTGATTTGAAAACTGGGGGGGGGGAATGGTGAATTACTTTTTCTCTCTTGCCTTTCATTTTGTTATTTCATTTCTAACAGTAAGCATTCCTCAAAATAAAAAAAGAGGTAATACTATCTTCTTCAGCAATTGAATAGCAGAAAAAAATGAGGTGACAAGGTAGTGTTTTTTGATGGCTGCCTATGAAAGAGGAAACATGGTTTGACAGAGCAGTGGCAGCCACAAGCAAGGTAGATTCCAGATGGCACTGGTAAAGCATGAGTGCGGTGAGAGAATAGTTTCTCTAGGCTATACATGCTCTTCAACTTTACTGCAAATATAAGCACTGAAATCCTTTGTCCCAAGAGTGATGGAGTGCAAACTTCATTCTGTACTGAAGCTTTTCATCCAATGTATCTATGATATGTCTTTCTGCATCTAGTACAAGGATTCCTGCAAGTCACAGGAATACTAAGAGAAAGCTAACTTCCTTGCTGTACATAAGAAGGAAAACGTAGTAGAAGCATGTTAGTCCTCTGCTGATTTGCCCTTTGCAAGCAGTATTTGCATGGGGGGGTCCTTGTGTCATGTTCACTGCAGCCTCCTGTTGCATCACTGCTCTTGCTGCCCCTGAGCTCTCCCCAGGCTCCTCCTGGCCAGGGTTTTCTGTAATGCATCTTGAAACCTCTGGGCTCCTGTCCTTCTGTTGGGAGTTCTGTCTTGGCAGTTGGGGTAGCAAACTCTTGTGAGGTGGGGATTTTTCTCCACCCCCCCAACCCCTGTGATATGACTCTGACATGATGGAAAGTCATAAGAGCAGCAGCCTTTTGATTTCTACAAGGTGCGGGTGGGCAGTGCTGCAAGCAACAGCACTCACCTAGCTTCTGAGAAAACCTTCCGACAAATGGGCTGGGGGCTCTGCTGTGCTTCCGCGCGATTGTCTAAAACAGTCAAGCATTCTTCCATTTTAAGTGACCTCTGTCTAGAACTGCATTCGGGTTGTGAGTATTAACACAGATGTTTGTGGCCGTGATGTTGGAACTTATAATACTTTGCATTAGCAAGTTGCTAGGCTAAATCATCTAAAACTTCAGTGGCCACAAATCTCTTGTTTTAGTAGAACCTCCTGTTAGCTTCTAGTCCAGTGTGCAATTAGTTGTAAGAAATCATTGGGGTGCTTTTCCAGAATTTTAACTTGCTGAGGAATCAAGTTGTTGCTTGAAGGACTCAGCTTTTCCTTTACTTCACTTCTGCCTGAAAAAAAATTCAGATTTGGTAACTTAAAGATTCTAAATGTAAAATTTAGAAGAAAAAATGGAGGACGTGGGGGGGCATTGAAAGGCAAAATTTTTTCAGTCCCTAATAAAATGGTAAGAAAATAAGTTTTGGTTTTGTTTTTTTAACATCTTTAAGCTTTATTTTTTGCCTAGCTTCATAACAGGCTAGCTAAACACTACTGATCAAGTATATTATTCTAATTTTTGTACACTTTAAACCTTAATCAGACTTCAGAGCGTTGCTTTCAAGCTCAGAGGCAATTATCTAGATTACTGAGATTAAATATTTGTGATTGTTTGAGTTTTACCATAGCTTTTTTTGGCTCTGTGTACTTTCTACTGCAGAAGAAAAAAATGCAGTTGTAAGCAAGGGCATTGCTGTTGTAGTGGTTTTAGGGGCAGACGAGGGGGGATGCAGATAGCAAATACAGAGTTTCCTGGAGGTGGGTGGGTGTGTGTGCAGGCTGCTCTGCCATCTCGATTGCTGTATTGCCTGTTAAAAAATAATCATTTTTAATTAAATAGCAGAACAGATCGTCCTTTTTTTTTTTAAATAATGCAGCTTGGTTTACAGCAAGGGAAGAGTTCTTGATTGTTTTGGTTTTTAATTGTTTCTGAAGAGATTTTGTGAGCTGTTCTGAACCGCTGCTCTTGGACGCTCTGGGGAGTCTGTCACTGCACAGCTTTGGGGAAATCTGACCCTTGAGTGCCAACGGGCTGGTCTGGGCTGAATGAGAATGAAATCTGTTTCCTTTCAAGGGATTTCTGTACTGAAGACAGTGTTCTGATAGATTTCTTCTAGAAAACTTCTTGAAGCAGCCGCTTTCTTAAGGCCTGGGTTTAGGTGGGGCTTTCTGCTCAACTCTTCTGGATATCCATTAAAAGGAGAACATGCTATCTTGTGCTTGCTAGGCTACTGGGCATGGTTAAGTAAAATGTGCGTGATGTGTCTCCTGAAGAATCTTGTTATGTTTTTTTACTTCTTTCAGTTAGTAGAAATACACAGGAGTGGGATAAGCCTTCTGAAAAAACGTTCTTGCTTTGTCTTAGTGGGTGTATATGGCAATGCTGTCTTGGTTTTCACTGTGGTGGTGTATGTAACAATTCCTGTGCTCTGTTAGCATAGTCTTTTCCTCCCTGCTGTGGACTAATATGCAGTATTTTTTTTTTTCAAGATTGGCCAATCTTTATAATGGATGATACCAGAATTTTGTATCAAGGAATATATTTTTTTTCTTTATTTCTTCAGTTGCAGTAACAAGACCTTGCTTTGGAGTTGCCTGGAAGTGGTGCGTGTTGTTGCGCTTGATGCCGTTGATGCATTTGATCTTACGTGTTTGCGTGGGCCTGATGCTGCTTACTAGGGCATGCCACTTGTAGGGTTGCCTTCCACAGGCAAGTTCTTCCATCCTGATGTCTGTAAGACACTGGGTCTGAAAAGCATGTTTTGGGGAGTCAGATGTGTAGTGTTCAGCAGATAGTGCTTCTCATAGTCTCCTTTTGCAGTATTTGTACTTGGGGGCTACAGAGACATTTTAAAATAACATAAATGAGTGTCAGTAGCATTACCTGCACCTGTGGACATCTTTTGCGTAGCTGAACAAGGAGTAGTGGTGTCTAACTGACCTCTTGTGTATGTGCACTTTGTTATTAAAAAGGTTCTGTATAATGGGGACTGTAAAGTCAGATGGTAATGATGTGACATAATTTCTAAAACATTTTAAAAATCTTGTTCTTGAAGTATCTAAAGTGAGGAGTTTGCCTCTGTCTCTAGCACTTGTTGAATTCTTGCAGACTTCTAACTTAAGCCTTCTTAAAAATAAATGTGTAAATATTTACATGATGCCTTTTTTCAGTGAGCGTCCTCCCATGTCTCCTGCTGCATACCATCCAATCCATGTATTACAGGCGATAGTTAGTAATACATTGAACCTGTGCAGTTATTCTATATTAAGTATGATAATGTGATTTTAGCACTAGTAAATGAAAAGCTTTAAAATTACCAAAGGTCAAGGAGCCTGGAGTTTAATGTCTGGATGCTGAAAAAAGACAAGTTGCATGCAGTTCAGTGACTATCTCTCGTAGGGATGCAAAGAGGCAAAGCTAGAACACGAAATCCATAGTGTCTTTGCTTCTTGAAATTTGAGACCCTTCTGTCAGCTAGGTTTTTTTTGTATAGGGATCATAAAATGTGTAGAAAGGCTGCACATATAAAACTTATTTCAAGAACAAAGGGAACTGCATCAGTATGATGGGTAAAACGAACTTGTCTTTCTATTTTTAAGAAACTCATCAAGGAGAAAGTTGATCTTCTCTCTCCTTCTCCTTCCAGTTGCTGGATTGTCACCTTGTACGGGAGGTTCGCTAGTTGTGTAATTAGTGTTTTGAAATATGTTTAACTCTGCAGAAGGCTTTCTTACTATAGAGTATTGCATGATGTGTTACAGCTAAAGAAAACATTTTCGGAATTCTTAAATGACAATTAAAAATGAACTAGTGGTGTGGAGGATTTTGAAATAAGACGACTGCACTTCTAAACACAAAAATTGAAGGTTAAGCCTGGATGCCCTAACTTGCATAACTTTTAAAGATTTAAGCTCCAGGCATAAACAAAACAATCCGTCCTGCTCTTCTCCGAAGTAGCACTTGGTGCAGATTAGAGAATTGCTTTAGGGTAACTTGCAGAGTAGTGGTAGTATCATGTTGACATATCTACTGGTGTCCTCTGGATCCAGAGGTCAGTAGAAAAGACTCAAAGGTAGGAGAAATTGGTATGATATTAGGAGGCTGATTAAAACTAAGCATTTTGTACTGCTGCTTGTTTTTTCATTCTGTTTTTCCACTGTGCAGATGGCCAAAATGTTTGGAGGAAGTCCTTTTGCTTTCCTGTGTGTGTTTTTCTTGGGAGACCCTCTGAGAAAAAGGTTCTTCTGGCCTGCCTTGCTGAAAAAGAAGGTGGAGCACCAGATAGAAAGCTGTTCTGCGGAAGAGAGGTCATCTCTGTTAGATCTTTTGGAGTTCCATATTTCAGCTAGGTGTCTGGGTAGTATTTGTAGCACAGAGATTTTTTGGGAACGGATTAAAAGACCCTTATTTTGGTCAGTGTTGACTTCCAGAGCAGAAAGTGTTGGCTGTCAAATGCACATTTTAAAACACAAATTTAAAATTAGTTGTTTGCACTAATCAGATGTGCTTTCTCAAATTTAGTGCAGATGTATCCTGAGAAATTTAAGAAGGTTTTTCTTCTTTCTCTGTCTGCATGGCATGGTAGTGGGAAATACATTGGGGTGCTTATATGAGTGCTGTTGCATATATTCTGTGCCATGTGTTCTCCCAGAAGCATGGTTAGATAGAGAACAGCCTGCTTGGTTAACAGGGCAACAGGGTAGCTTGGGCAGCTATTTTAATAGAAGGATTATATATATTCAGACACTGTTGTTTTGAAAGGAGCTGGGTTGGTTTGTTCAAAGCATTGCTCCAGAAGTTCATTGCCCTCCCTGAAACTCACCTTCAGGCTATCCAAAATGAACTGTTTACCTGTTAAGCATAACTGTTGCCTGTTTAAGCATAAAGACTCTTCTGGGGGGGAAAAAGGGGAGAAAATAAAAAGGGATGTGTGTGTTACATCGTCCCTTTATCCTCACTCATCTCCATGATGATCTGTATTGCAAAGACTAGAAGGAAACGCTGTCCTAAGACAGTGTTGGTTAAGGTGTTTATGTATAATAGGGGGAAAGAAACGTGCTCTACTGATCCCCTCAGAATTACTGCACATAGTGCTAGTTCTGGGTCCTTCTCCTTGAATGAGGGTGACTATCGTAGAAAGGAAGACTTCAGATAATTGAGAAAGGCATTTACAAAGTTGGTGGGGGGTTACTTTAGATTCTAGCAAAATGGAGGTTGGGGAGGATTTAATCTAAATCTAAATGCTTGGTTTTGAATACAATCTAAAGCTCAAAGTGCTTTCATTCCATCTAACACAATGTTGTTTCAGCCATCTCTGAATTGTGAACTGAAATGTAAGCAAAATAAATGTGATTTAACTCTGATGTAAGTGAACATTTGTTAGGAGTATGTCTTTCTCAAAGTTTCTCAGCTACTTCTTGTAATGAGATTTTCTGAATTAGCCGGCCTTGGAGACAAATGAGCTGTGCAGGAGAAAAGCAGACATTAGTTTGAGCATGTTATACCTTCTAGTAGATACTAACATCCTCTCTCAGTGCTGCACTGCTTCTTAGCATTTAACATCTTTCCCATTTAAAAACATGGTTTTCAAGTTTTTTCTTTTAAAGAAGTGAATTTGATGTTACTCTGTTGTCAGTGGGATGGGTTTTACCCTATTAAATGTAGCCTGATTATCAGGTAGTTGTTAGCAGACTGTTTCTTGAAGGAAAGTACTTTCTTCAGAGGAGGACATACTTTGTTTGCCAAGCACAGGAGTCTGATACCTCCACACTGAAGACTGAAGCAAAGGCATTGGGGTATAGGCTACCTCAACTTTATCTCTGTGCTCCCGCTGAATCGCCTGTTCAGCCATAGGTGCACATTTTCCTTTGGCAGTCTTTTGTGAGTTACATAGCACTAGTAGTGTATTTGTTGTCCTTGATGTCCCTTGCAACCTCAGTTCCAGTTGAGCTTCGGTTTTCCTAAAACCATCCCTACAAGCCTGGGCAGTGTTTCTGAATTCCTCCTTCAGAGCTTTGTGCAGGACTTCCTTGCTTAAACAGCACCACCATCACTCCCTTTTTTTTTCTGTCTACTTGTCTTCCTGAGTATGGGCATGGAGGGTGCTGCTGCTAAAGCCCTGCCAGTGTTCCTGAGCTCCTCTGCCCTTCACAGCTGCCTGTCAGGGGATTCCACCTACTGGCTTCTTGGATAAGCCAGCATCTGCTTTCATGAAGTCCTGGGTCTGTATTCTGCTGCTCTCCTTCTTCACTCCCTTCAGGGTCTTGAACTCCCGTGTTTCACGGTCACCACAACCACAGTTGCTGTTGATTGCTGTAAGCCCAGTCAGCTCCTCTTCGGTGAACAGCAGATCAAGTGGGTAAATGATAGCAATGCGCTTACTGAATGCTTCTTGAAGTGACTGGACCTGAGAAGTCAGATTTTGTACCTGAGTTCTTTTGTGGGTGTTTCTGATGTCTCTGTTTGAAGAAACAGCATTGAAAGCATTTCAGTATCAGATTTGCTTGTAGAATGTTTCTCTTTAATTTCTAGCTGCTGTCATAGATTTACTACGTGTGTTTAGTAGTTGCCTTATGCTCTGCTTCTTTTTGCCATATATGCAGGAAGTAATTGGTGACTGATTTTGTGTTTTGCTTATTCCTCTCTCCCCTATCCCCCAGTGTAGTTTGCGTCTTCTGTAACAGTGGGATTTTTGGTATGTGGTGGTGGGTGTAAGTTTTTTAATTTTTTTTTTTAAAGCCCATCAATCTTGATTAGCTTCAAGACTTGGTTCAGCATTTTCATTTTGAATGGTTGGATGAGGAGGAAGGCAGGATACAAAATGCAACAGGTGAATGTTTTGGTGGCAAAAAGCTCAATGCAGTCTACTGTGTTGGTATCAGTAGCGTGGTTTTGGTTTCTTATACAATGTCTAAGGCCATTAAAGTGCACCACAACTATGCTGGGAGGGAGAACTGGGTGACTTCCTAAAATGTAGTAATAGAGGGGGGAATGTGTAGCACCCTGCCACTGTATTTAAAAAGAACAGATAAATAGAAATTGTGTATACATATGTCTATGGAGGAGCAAAAATACAAATATAAAACTATGATGTTAAAATCAGGTAAGTGTGGTTGCCTTACTAATGCTTAGGCCTCTGACCTTTAGGGGTACCCAAGAGCACATAATTCTTGTGTTGCTGCTGATACAGCCTTTTATGAGGAGTAAGTTATACAGATAAAGAGGGACTTGGGATATGTTGGACATTAGAGTTACAGTGAGGGTACCCTCTTCTTTAGGAAAAGGAGCCAAAGGTTCATTTTCATAAATACTTCTATAGGTGTTAATACTTTTTTTTGGTTTCTGGCTTTTACCATGGTTTGTCTAGTTTCTTTTACCTTTTTTTATCTAGATGTCTGCTATCTGTAGAGGGTAATAGGTTTGGTGACATAGACAAATATGTTGTCTACAGATACAGAAGTATTATTTCTCTTCATATTCAGTTGTCTCGGGCCAACACAAAAGAGAATGGGCTTAACTCAGGGAATGAAGCAATGCAAGGCCAGAGTCTTCAGGTCGTGTGGCATCAAACTGGTTTAGCAAAGTTGGAAGTGCTTTCTATATTCAATTTCACTTTCCCTCTCTTTCCTTTTTCTGTCCTGTGTTTTGTGGTGAGTCAAGCACCTGACAGCATCAAGGGCTTATGTATCATCATGAAGAATGTTCTCTGCCTTTTTCCTTTCATGTCAGTCAAGGACTAAGTGCTTCCTTCTTCTGGAAGCTTGTTCCTTTTTAACCTGGATGTTCCAGACACTTGTTGGAGGAATATACCGTGGCAGAGGCTATTTGTAAATGTAGAAAATGGTGTGCTGTGAGAAGGCATGACTGTGGAAAACCAAAAGAAGTCTTTATATAGCAGTGGATCCTCCTTGTTCTCATGAGCCAGGTCTGCTTTGTTTTGTGGGCTAACTATGCCTTTCTAGTTGTTTTTGAACAGGGGTTACATAGATGCTATATCACAATTAGCATTAAACTTGTGTGTTTCTTTCATTAGTAATAAGCAGGCTCTCCTTTTACTCTCTCTTTTTTTTTCCCCCCTGATCTCAAAGGCTTCATGCAGTATGAGTCTGTATTTCTGTAGTGCTATGAATGCAGTGCCTGAACTTTGTGTAGCTTAGCTGGGGAAGCCAGATGGGCTTTGGGACTTTGGATATCTCAGCAAGGGTCACCTCTTGCCTTAAAAACTTGCTTGCAGGAAAGATGTCTAGGGCTGTTTCAGTCTTCCTGTTTGCCCTGAGTCATTGGGGTGGCAGGGTGGGAGTGGTGCCTGGATACTCTCCTAGAAGGATAAAATAATCTAAAAGGCTTCTAAGGGATCTCTGGGTAGTTGCAGCTAACAGGTACCTCGCAGTAAACCTCTCTCTAACGAGGCTCTTGAATTTTTGTTCAAAGATGGAGTAAAGTGAAATAAATCTTACTGTCGTGTTTCTGCTGGATTCATTTGGTACTTTAAATGTTATCATTTGTGACCAGTGTGACAGGGCAGATGCATACTTGAGGCTATCAGTTCAGGTGTGGACTCAGAAATGTTTCCAACTGGATTCTAAACTTCTGTTATTTTCATAAAAATTATTTTAAGAGGGAGGAAACTAATTGGTGGATGAGTGATGACTTTGGCCAGCTGAAGGGATTGAGTTTACTGTGTAGAGGCTGCACGAAAAGCACAGGAGTTGGAAGTAAATTGTTCTCATCAAAGGTTATACAGAAGGCATCCTGCACAGCAAAAGCAAATGGGTATGATACTTGGGTTTTTGAAATAGACTTCTCACAAATGAGCTGCGTGTATGTATGGAAGTTGGCTAAATACAGTGCAGAAGGAACTGGAGATAGAATTGGGCAGACTGTTTTGAGGTTCTTCCAAGAATAGAAAGCAAGAGGAATACCATTTTTATGTGTGGAGCTGAGAGGAAAATGGGATACTGAATTAAACAGATCTAGCTACGAGCTGTCCTTAGTGTTATAAGAAGTGCTGGCCAGTGGTGGGGCTTCTAAACTGGTTTATACATGTAAGTGCTATCTAATATTAATTTAGATTGTGAAAGCTCAATGTTAGAGAAAAGTTTCTCTTTCCAGGTTGCTAATGCTTGTATCGCTGAATTGGAAGTTACGCCTCTTGTGAATTAAAAGTTAAGATTCATTAGCATTTCTGCATGGAAGTGTCTTTTCTCATCCAAGTTAGTATGTATGTGTTTGTGCAAAATTTCTTTCAAGCTGTTTTAAGCAGAACTTTCTATGTTAGTGGATTCATTTCTTGATATTTTTAGAATATGGTGTTCTGCCTTTAAAAGAAATTAACTATTTCAGAATTGAAGAACAAGTATCCCAAAGGAATTTGAAATAACTTTGTGGAACATTGGCAAACGTTGCAAAAGCATTCTGCTGCTTTTGCAGCAATAATTTGAACTGCAGGCTTATTCTCTAGCACATGACTGTTGTAGGTCCTCTCCTATTCTACAGCTGTTTTATTGAAGTAAGGGAGTTGAGAGGTATGCAGTGAGTCATTTGTGTATTGCAGTTCACCATGGCTTTATCCGTAGCAGCATCTCCCATAGAGCTCTTGTTCTCTGTTTTTACTACTTAAAAATATACACAGGAGGTAGGTTTTAATAGCAGAAGCTTCAGCTGGAGAATCTAGACAACTGACTTTGCATTCTCACAGAAAGCACTACATCTGACATGACTGCTCTAGATAACCCTCTTCAGATACTTTTTAATATGTAACATTAGGGAAGTAGGGAATTACCATTTATTTTGATGACTTTCCATGCTGTGAATAGTATCCTCATCAGAAATGGAGGTTAAATCATTATGGACTGAGATTATAGTATCTGTTTCCTTCCAAGTAGTTACCCTTTGTTTTCACTTACAGAAATTCTGTATATTCTTTAAAATAGTTTACACAGCTCTTAATAAGGGGTTATTTAATCTTTGTAACAACCTGTCTAGGATTTAGCTTACCTTGGGCAGTCTGAGTAAGCACACTCTCTTCAGTGAGCTGTGGTAATTGCATCTTAGATAAACCAGTTTTGTTTTCATCAGTTTACAAAATTGTGTATTCACTGCAATAGAAATTATTCTGGCTTTACTCTGACAGTTTTTATATTAATGATGTTTAATCTAAATACAGGTGAATTTCAGTCTTTATTTACAAAAAAACCCAAACCCAACACCTGAAAAGGCATAGCTTGGAGAGCTTGTGTGCTTGCTTTCTGTAGCTAAAGAGTTGGCCCCAAAATATACCTGGCTGTATCTGTTGTCTTGCAGTGCATGTGACTGACTTCACATCTGTGGGACTGTGTCAGGAAGCACTTTGGTGCTTACTGACTTCTGTGATCAAACAAAAATCAATTTTTTTCATTGTGATATATGACTAAATACAGAAATCTATGTTTAATTTGGCATTTGAATTTATTTTCTGTATAAGGGTAAACTCTGTATCCCATTTGAAGAAGTACAGAAGAGTGACACCTGAAGTTCTGTGGCAATGGTTTCGTTCAATTTGTAGCTATATTCCAAAGTAATGAGACAATATTGCAGCAAACATGGAGGATTAACCTCTAAATTAAATGGATTTACAGTATTAATACTTGTCTTTATACATGTGATTAAAATTTTCATTTTCAATGGGACTCTTAATGTCTGAGGTGATGATTGTTTGCTGCTTGAATTTCCTTAATGTCTTAGCAAAGGCTTAGATGTCAGTTTTACCTGATGCTGCCTTTAACCTAAATTATTCCATCAGAAAGTTACTGTAAACTTAAAATAGGGAGTCCCAGTTGCCTGGCCCTAATGGGTTAAAACTTGAATGCCCTTCACTGGTTTGTGAGCTCAGGAATTTCCAGGAAGAGAAGAGATTGAATGAAAGCATTCTTCTTTATTTAAAAAAAGAACAAACAGTATTTTGAAGATGTCATTGCACAAATCTTAAACCCTTGAGAGAATACTTAAGCTTGTCTGTTTAGTGGTGAACATAATTGATTCACCTTCTCATTGCACAGAACATAACTCAATTATGGTAGAAACAAACAGTGTCTCCAGAGATACAAGCTTGAGTGGATATGTGAGATCCTGGCCTCCATCCAGCAAATGATGCCATGACTTCTCTTACTTCTGGTGCTTAAAATCTTATACTAGACTCCTTCTGTGGGAATTAATGCAAACAGAGGGGAGGGGGAACTGAAGTGGTATCTGTTCGGTTTTAGCTGCCCCAATAAGACATTGCTGTCAGTTTAAATCCTAATGTGAAAACTTGTTTTTATCTGTACCCTTTCAGGATGCTTACTTATCTCTGTTGGGTATGCAGGCAGTCAGGGGTGGCTGTTGTTGTGTTTGGTTTTTGTTGTTGTGTTTGGTTTTTGTTGTTGTGTTTGGTTTTTGTTGTTGTGTTTGGTTTTTGTTGTTGTGTTTGGTTTTTGTTGTTGTGTTTGGTTTTTGTTGTTGTGTTTGGTTTTTGTTGTTGTTCTTATGCATGAACTCTGTTTTGGGACCTTTCTGCTGTTGGGTCTTGACTGCAAACCAGGTGTTCTCTTCTTTTTATTCTTCACAGTCTAAATGTATTTGACATATTTAACAAAATGGGTTTGTTGCAAGAGTCCAGCAATGAATTTAGTACTATCTCTCCACTTTGCACTTCAGGTGCAGGTGTGTGGGGATGAGGTATTTGGGGGTTTTGTTTGTTCTTGGTTTTTTTTGTTGTTAATCCCTACTAGGAACCATGTTGTGAGAGTCCTGACTTGAGAGTACAATATTGAGGCTTGTTTCAGAATGACTTGTGAATCTTTTCAGCAGAGCAATTACTGTTCTTTTTCCGTTGTGGCTCTTTGTCCATTTTATTTGCTGAAACCAGCATGGTGGCAGAAGTATAAAGTGAATCCAGACTGCAACAGACCTTTTGTTTTTATTTATTAAAAAAACCCAAACAAATGAAGAAGATATCATGGAACAACTCAGGTCAGAGGTGACCTCCAGGCCTCTGCTGATCCCACTTCTCACTCGGAGCGGGGTGGGTCCATTTCGATCATATTCTTCAAGGTTTTGCCTAGTGAAGTTTAGAATTATCTCCATAGAAATGGTACAGCCTGCAGTTGAGCTTTGTACATCTGATGACAAGCTTTGAGCCTGGTGATATTGTCCACTTATTCAGTCTATATTTTGCCAAACTAACTGAGGATGCCACAGGAGACCAAGTGAAAGGCTTTGCTAAAAACCACAGTAAACAACATCCGGTGCTTTCGCTTTGTCTGTACACACCCTCCTCCCGTCCTAGAAAACGGTCAGGTTGATTGGGTGCGGTCTAAACTCAGTAAAACTGTGCTGGCTGTTCCCAGTGACCTCCTTGTCCTTCATGTGCTCAGAAATGGTTTCCAGGAGGATTGGTTCTGCAGTGACTTGGGTTGTGCTGACTGACCCTGGATCTTGCTTCTTGAGGCAGGCGTGATTATTTGCCATCCAAAGAGGACAGTGGAGCTAATGACCTCCAGAGTTCTGCTCCAATCAAAATGTCTGTGATCTTACATATGTGGGATTGCTGGTGAACCTGGGATTGCCTATTGCAATTTATGCTACTGGCATGCAGAACTTCTGAAGAACCAGCCTTTCTAGCCACCAGATCTGAATGTTGTTTCATGTGTGTAGTACTCGGACACCTTTTTTTTAGGCCTAGTTTTTTCTCTGAGAACTGACTCCAGAGTAGCAGAAGTCTTATCTTGGGCATCTAATTTCAATGGTATTTTGGTTCACGGGGGAGATAAACCTTGCCCAGATTTAGTATGGAGCCATAGTTCTCTCATAAAATGTCTGGAGCTGAATTATTGTTAAGTATAGAAGTAGTTTGTTTTGAACCTACAAGAAAATGTATAGAGAGTGGACTCGATTAAAGATCTTTTATATTTGTATACTGCTGCAAATGCTAGCTTGTCCTAGGGAAAAGTACGTTATGGAAATTGTACTCTTTTTGCAGAAGGTTTTAGTAAGAGCTGTAGCTGCAGGTGGTTTGGCTCTAAGTGTATTTCTTTGTAGGAAGAACCAAAATACAGACAATTGTCTCCTGAAGCTATGAGTGTTCTCTGGCAGAAAGTTGTGAGAGAACAGTTATGAGATCTTGGGATTTTTGCAGGAGCGGAACTCACTAGGGAAGTCCGACTTCTACTTAAAAATGAAATATATTTTTAGTGATGTGGATAAAATGGAATAATTGTCCATTAGTGGTGCAGCTGTTGTAGTAGTCAATTGAGAAGTATAAGCTCTGGAAAGGGAAATACAGTTTTGGTTTTTTTCCTATGCCTGAACTGAAACTTTTGAGACTGAGAAATTAGGCCCGACTAAAGGTACTCTAATCTTGATTATTCAGGATTTGTAAGCTTGCTTAACTTGCATTTATATTTTTGACTGTTTAGAAAAATTAGTTCTCCTTTGTGAATGTACTTCTGGCTTCAGGAGTCAAACTTCTAAAGTTGAGCATGAGTAACTTGAACAGTGCTTGTTTAGTCTATTTGTGCGCTTATGGTTGAGCTTGTAATTACATGTTCGATCCAGTGTGCCTTTCAGTAAAAGTATGTGTTGCTGTTCTGCAAGAGTCCAAAACAAGTATTTGTATTCATCTGATTGCATTCCTTCAGCCAGTCTGCAGTCTTTAAAAATAAAAATTAGAGACTCAAATATACTTACCACAGTAAATTAAGTAGAACAGTTAGTCTCCTCATTTGGAGCAGAATATATTTAGAAAAAATGCTTATGTTATGCATGTTTCTGTAATAGAGGAAAGGGTGAAGTATTTATTGATGTTACTTGAGTTTGTTATTTGAGTTTCTTAACTATCTCTGGGTGGGAGGCTATCCAGGGAGGTACAGAGTAGATATTTCTGAAATCCAGTTGTTTCGATTGTCCTCTGAAGATGGGACAGGAATCTTTGTGGCATGGGATAGATGATACTTTTTCATATTTCCCATGCAGTATCTCAGTGTTGTTTGACTGCTCTCCTTCGCAGAAGCTTAGGAATGCAAGTAATGAGAGGACTAGCAGCTTACACCAGTCTAACTAGCGCTTTCCAATCTTGCTATTTATGTAAACAAGGTAGCTTTTAAAATGGTACATGCTGTTTTAGAAGATTGAGTCTGCTTTCTAAAATCCTGTCTGGCAATGCTCGATAACAGTTCTCTTAATTAGAACTCTAGTATAGGTGAATCTGGTAGTGTTTTAAAAATAAAGTGGATGTTGGGGCAGGATTTCTGTGAGCGTGTGAAAGTCTGTGATTTAGTAAAGTCTAAATTAGCACTGCTGTAGGATGCATGGGGGGAGTAGAGGAATGTGAACCTCTCACCTGGGAAGGATGTGGGAAGCTAACACATTGTGCTTTTTTAAATTTGAGATTAGGCTTCAGTGTGGAGGTACCTGAGCAGAAAAGAAGATTTTTGCGTAAATGCAGACTTTTATATCTTTATTTCTATTGGTACGGAGTTTCGAGTTCATAATGATAACTTGTTTCTAATGATAAATGTGTATGGGCACTCTTCATCTTCACCAAGCCTGTGCCTCTTCTGTGAGATGCAGCTTCCCTTACTAACAGTAGATTACAATGATTTAAGTATTTTCTTCTGCTTATTCTTTGACCAGCTATGCCTAATGCTTCTTAGATGAAGCTTGGATAAATATGTGCTCAATAGATAGATTCCTGGGTGGTTAAATTTTGAGTTGTGGACTGAGCCTCAGTCCTGCTGCTTGGTTTTTTTCCCTGTAATTTCTTATGGACAGTACTTTGAGTTCTGTCTTGAGCATTTTTGTGCTGTGTGTTCTGGGTGTGATAGGCTTAGATAAATGCTAGATTGTAACATCAATGCTAACAAACAGCTATTGTACTCTGCTTTCCAGAATGAATGTCTGCTGTGTTCTGTAATTACTGGGGTAAAAGAGGACACTTGAGTTCTTAAAGTAAGCCATTTTCTGCTGCTTTCCTGAGTAACAGTCATCCAGGCTGTAGAGAGAGCTTCTGTTGTCACTTCATGCAGAAGAGTATGATACAGGTTTATTCCAGTCTTCTCAATTTGTCTAGCAGAGACCTTCATGTAATAGGACCTCTCGCAAGTTTGTGTTTTATTGTTGGTTTTGGGGAGGGCTGTGTGGGAGAAAGTGGCATGGAACATGCCAGGAAGAAAGCTATCTTTTAACTCCTACTGTGGCCTGGGACTGGATGAGTACATATTCCTGCCTGAATGATTCTGTTCCTGTGCCTTCCTTATCCATGTGTAGTTTCATCTGGAAGGGTTCTGCATCGGGACAGCTGAGCATCAAGACTTTGGGCTCCAGTGGATGTTGCTAGTCACTATTTCCTCAGTAACTGTGCAGCAGCATGATGGATCTGTCTTCACAGAAGCAGTCAAGGTGTTCAGTACATATGTCCCTTTGTTATCATTAAATCTTGGGCATTCATTTGTGTATTGCTTTGAGTTGAAAGATAGCCAGTGTTTGTGGGGGAGAGGTGGCGTAATTTAGGTTTCTCCATTCCAGTGCTATGTTTTTTTCTTTAGCTGTTACTCTGTGTGAGAACTAATGGGCATCCAGATGGCATGATGGATGCCTTACACAGACCAGAAATGCATACTTCATCACACCTCCCAAAGATAATGAGTGGTCTACTAAGCAGCTTTTTTACAGCAAGTAGCTCAGCTTCCTGAGCATATCACAGTTTACAAGTGTTCCTCTCTCTGAGGGGGAGAGAGAGAGGGTTTGGGCTTCAGACCCTGCAGCTGACAACCTGGAGTTACCTAGTTCTTGCTCACCAATCTGAAGCGGTCAAGATAATTTGCTTGATGCTTTGTTGCTGGGGATATCTAACCTTCCTGCTTAGGTTTTTGACGTTAGCTATTGCAGGCTTTGGCAACCTAGCGGCTAACTTAAAGGTAAAACAGTTTTGTTGTGGTGGGTGTTGAGTGGGCATTTTTTTGTTGTTTGGTGGTGGGTTTTTTGTTGTTGTGTGGTTTTTTTTTTTTAATCCTGAAATGTTCCTGGAAATAAATAGTGTCTTCCTTGTCAGACTACATTGTGACAGAATGAAAACTGAGTGCACTCCCTGGCTGTGGTGTCTAATCACAGGAACACTGAAGTGCTGATTAGTTATCCTGAGAAGAAGTTACTGACCATAGACTTGGAAACACCATTCTTTGAGGAGTGGATGCAGTTTTAGCAAAGAAAGGTTAAAAGAATTTCTGATCTCTGCTACAAAACTAGACTGCTTCAATGGATGGTTATAGACCCTTGAGCCAGGCCGCTGGTTCTTCAGAATATTTTCTTCTGCCTCCTTTCTTAAACAGTGGGAATGCAAGGATTGACAGGGACAGTGACTATTTTTCATACATGGGTCCCTGTTTTCCTCCAGACATCCAAGTGCAGGGAAGCATTGTTGACCTCATATGAGGGTGCTGACGGGAACAGGCACTGTAGAGTGTTCTCCCTGTCACTGAGCACTGTGAAAGAGCCTTGAAGGAGGGTATGGGGGGACAGTGCTGGACAATGTGTGTTCCCTTCCCATGGGCTGGCACTGTTGAGTTGTTTGAATTCCTTTGAGAGGAGTCAATAGTGTCACGTTAGGGCAGTTCTGTTCTGATCTCTCCTGTAGACATCGTGCTACTCGGCTTTTTATGATCAGTGTTAGAGGCAACTGAGATGTCCGTATTGGTGTATGTGAGCTGCAATTGCTGTCTCTGAAGATGCTTCTGCTTTTATTTTAAGTAGTTAAAGGCTGACCCTCTCTTTAGTGCATATGATTCATAAGTACTTTTTCTGTTTTGATTGATTTCATCCTGTAAGTTTAAAAAAGAAATGGAGAAGGCTTTTTAATAAAACACAGACCACAATGGCTGGATTTACGTCCTCTGCAGCAAATAGCTAAGGCGGCAAAGAAAAAAAATGGGGTCTTTGAAGCAGTTAAAGGACTAAAACTTGTCCATTTTATAGCTTGTATGATACAGTCCAAACTGGTAGTGGTTCTGCATTTGTTTGTCAGACAGCTTTCCATTGTAAGAGAGAGTGGTGCAGTTGCTGGTAGGAGGGCCAAACTGTTTGGGCTTTATTTTCCATACAGAGTGTCTGCTTTATTCTGAAATATTTTTAGAAAAACCTCAAGAAAAACATTTAAACTACTTTCAGGAAAGATTACGGCAATTAAGTTTTCTTCCTGTGAAAGAGGTAGGGCTGTATGTGTGTATGATGAGGGGAGGAGTGTTAACATCTTTAGCACTTCTGTATTCTGGGGAAATAAAAATTTGCCAGATTGTGTGTTTTACTCTTTCAGTGAAAATCCTCAAACTTCTGTATCACTTTTCAAGCAACTGAAAATCTTACTGTACACATACTTGGAGGAAATGTAGTTTGGAAACTGCGTTCTTGGAAGATAGCAGCTGTGTGAAACATTGAGCTTCTGCCGCCCCTGAGATGTGAAGAGAATTTCACCGACTGCATACAGGATACAAAGAGTGCTGCTTTTTATATAGGATGCAAGGATGCAAGTGAAAACAAGGATATCCTCTTCCTTTTTTTTTTTTTTAAAAAAAAAAAAAAAACAAAACGACACAACTTCTCAAAGGCAATATTGGGGGTTACAAGTTTGACTTGCTTGCAAAAAGGAGTGAGAAACCATCTTGGTATTGCCTCTAAGCTAGAGGCTTTTTAGACATACTTTACACTTCTGTGGCTGGTGTTCCATTGCTGGACTGTTTGGCAGGTTGCAGATCTTCATTTCTTAAACGTGTATATCCTATCCCTGTATTTTCATCTTTACTTGAGTGTTCAGCAAAGGCTTTGAGGTGTAAGTAGTTTCTTTGGATGAAATGTCTTCAGTGCTGTGTTTCTCATATTGGAATCTCATTAACTTTCATGCATATTTTAAGTTTAGGAAATGACTTATGCTTCATGCAGGCTTCAAATGGTGTGTCATTGATAAACTTTCTCATGCTGTAGCTATTGGGCTCTGTAGAGTAACGGATGTTTCATCCTAAACCAAGAGGAGGAGTCCCTGCATGATTTCTGGCCAAATGCTTAATGCAGTCTTACAATATGAGTGAGCTTGATGTGTTTATTGTGGGAGAGGCTCCCCTGGTATTTATTATTAAAGACTGGAATTTAAGTCTAGTTTTCTTTACCACAAAAAAGAAAGTCAGTTTCAGGCTTCAGATGAATGAATTGTTAACAAGACTTTTTCCTAAGTTAGACTGTTTCAGCTAGGTTATTCTTGGTTTTTTGTTGCTGCTGGAGTTTCAAATTGAGACCCTTCATTTATATCTAAAGAATCTCCTGTAGAGATTTTTAGACTTTGAAAGTGTCTTGAGATTTGAAGGGAAGAGGAGGAGTTGTTTTGCTGTCTCAAATCTTTCAAACAAATTTGACAATTCAGGCACAGAGCAGCTGATTTCAGCCATCTCTAAGACAGGTGGGCCTGATGAACATATAGTGTGGTTTTTCTGTGTTGTTTATAGAGTAATACTCAGCAGAACTTCCAGAAGTAATTTTCTTTGTACACAAACCTGGAGAAATACTAGTGTCTTAACCACAGAGTGAGTGGATTACACTATAGAAAGTAATTGCACTCTCTGTGGCACGCAAAATGAACAGATTATATGGTTCTGTTTTTGCTAAATAATTGTGTGGTTTGTCTTCAGATGTAGCTGCTATAACTTAAAAAATGGAATAGGATTGCTTTTAGAAATTGAGTCATGAAATCATGGAAAAGAGAAGGAATGCAGGGAAAAATCGCTCCTCTCAGCTTCTTTGCAGCTCTTCAGTGAGGAGAGAATGCTATTTGATGTCCCTGGGAATTCTTACTAGTGCGTGCTCTTGCTAAGTTAGCAGCATACAGAATAATGGGGAATTCTAGTAATTGGTACCTTTCCTATTTAGGCTTGCAAAGACTGATGACAGGTTTTTAAATTTAATTGCAAACCCACGTCTGAATGTTCTTAAAGAACTCGTTAGTGCCACGAGCTGCTGGAATAGAGGTTTCTCTTGTACAAGATGAAGTTTTGCCAACAATGACGTCTTGACTGCTATGCAGAGTCCTCAAGATAGTGTTTTATGAGGAGGGTGAGAGAAACTTGGATGGGTCTCAGCAAAATCTTTAGCAGGGACTGGAGGAAATCTGTGAGAGCTCCTCCTAATTTGCTCCCTGTTGTTAGATTTAAGATCAGTTTTCATTCCATGTCGAATAGTTGCTTCAGCTTTTGTTATGACACAATATGAAGACCAGATTTTACTGAACTTGCCAACATAACTAAGTAAATATTGGGCAAATTCTTAAGCTGCTTCTTGGTTTTTTTTCTGTTACTTACTGGGGAGACTGCTGGTATTGAGAAGGAAGAAACTATAGTGAGTTGACCAGCATTGGAAAGTTGATTTTCAGGCCTGAAAATGTTGGGACTTAAGTAGATACTTGTAATTGTAAAGTGAAAAAGGAATGTCAAGTATATTTCACTTATAGACAGAAGGGATGATGAAAATATGCAGAGCTTTCTTGCTTGTTCTAGGCAAACTCTGCTTTTGTCTCATTTCTAAAACTTTGAACTTCTTTAGTAGGGCAGAGGAACACTGTGAAGGTGGAAAATTGTGCTGTTTGCTAGTCCTCTTCCAGTTGTACAGCTGAATTTTTTGAGACAAGGTGCCTACCTCTCGTTCAAGTCGTAGAGTTCACAGGCCTTGTGCAGCTAAGCTTCTCTCTCCTTTTTTTTTTTTAATTTTCTATATGCCTCTTATTCTGTGTGCAGCACAGCCATCATTTGCTAGAACTGATCGTTACATCTTGCCGAAGGATTGCTCAAAGCAGGTGACAAGAGGCGAGAGAGACCTTTTCTTGCTTTGAATTATTCAATAGTGGGTCTCTAGTTGACATTTCTAATATTAACTCTTAATTGAGGCTTTGGTCCTCTGGTAATCAATCTGGATTGCTTGATTGGATGACAGATTTTAATTTTTTTTTCCATGTAAGTCATGAAATCAGTTAGTAGGAAACCTTCCACATCCTTCTGTAATGGCTTCAGTCTGAATGTCATCTACTCACTCTTAAAGTAATATAGCACATAGATTTTCATAATTATAAAACCGGCCACTAGCATATGGCAGGCACACTTGGAATGGTCACCAGCCTTTTAAGGGGACGGTGGTATTTACTAATCGGGGGAATCTCTTCTTCATCAGCCCTCACCCCTCTTGGAATATTTTTTTCTGGGATCCTGGAGTAGCAAAACTTAAGTTATTTCTGCAGAAATCCCTCTTAGTGAGGAGCAGGCTGGTTATCATTACCCCACTGGCTTTCTGTGCAGGGCTGGGTTGGCTTTTTGGCAAATCTAAGGAGACGTGTTTCTCTGCGTGTGTGTGTGTTTGCACTCTTTGAGTTGTGAGTGATGTATCATCATGGGCAAAGCTGAGGGGAAGAAACAAACTACTTAATGCCATCAGCCCTCTGGGAAGTTGTGGCTGGTATGCCCACTGTGTGTTGTAGGGCAGCTTTTAAAGAAGGAAAACCTTAATAGACTCTGTATAAAGGCAGATCAGTATGGGAGCAATGCAGCTGACTTTGTGTAGCTTGCTTGCTTGTAAACATGTATAGTTTGACTTCATCTGTTGCAAATAACAAACTTTTGTGTTAGAGAAGTAGCAGGGGTCTCAACTCAAACTGTTCTATGAGATGATCATTGTTCTTCAGTGCACAGGGTGCTGTACTGATAGCAGATGGGGAAAACAAAGGTTGACAGTCATAGCTGGAAGACTAGGGTATCTTCTCATGTTTCTCTTGTAGCAGCTGGGACTCTAGAAAGCAAGAAAACTGCAATGAAGGGTATGGAAGAGAACAGACAGGAAAGATGAAAGGGGAAAATATGCCTAAGCATACAAATTGCTGGGAGTTGCCACCTCTTTGTTTGTTTTGGTTTGGGTTTTTTTTTGTTTTTTCTTTTCTTCTAGGTGCACTAAATGTATGCAGTTCCCACAGCACAGGAGTCACACAGACTACGATATTTGAAGGCAATAGTTATTAATACTGTTTTAATTTAGCTTGTCATACGTTCCATCTAAGTTGCAATATTTTGCTTGCTGAGGAAAAAAGAATAAAGCCTTTCTCCTTGTATTCTGGAGACAGCGAAAGCAATTGTTACTTATTTTCAACTCTGTTGCTTCAAGAGGGAAGCAGTCCAGTGTGCACTGCTTTAAATATTGTGTATGGTATCCCCTTTAAGCACTTCTTCGATCGCTGCCAGCAGAACAGTCTGATGCTGATGAGGAAATCCTACCATGGGGACTGCAGTTTCAAATGGACCAGCCAAAGTCTGCAGCTGAAGAGATTCTTGCTCTTGCTGTCAGGAGAGACGTTGCACTGTGTCAGGGTAGCTTATAAAGTCTGATGAGCCACATCAAAGCTGTGAATCAGTTGGTAAAAGCTCTAGTACTACATCAATACTGCAAGCCTTGTCAACCCAACCATATGCAAAGCAAGTGCCATCTTAATGTGTGTTGGAGTGTCATCTTCGAAGGGTTGAAAGCATTTTTTTTCAATAATAGCATATTTTACATTTTTAAAAAGAAAACTTAATTTTAAATGCGCAATATTGTCTAGAGCTAGGCTTTTCTGCTTTGTTTTTTAGTCTTCTGTTTCTCCACTGCAAATGAATTATAGAGGTGCGAGAACTGCAGAAACAGACTTGCATGTAAATTGTCACCAGAAAGAAACGGTTGCTGTCACCAAGTCCTGAAATGCCCAAGTTTCATCCAATTATTGCATAAGTTATATTAAAAATAGCACTATTGCTGTCAGCACTTGGAATACTGAAAGGGAAGCTAATACTAATTTTTTTTGTGGAGTGTGTGTGCATTGTGATTGTCCACCTTTTGCAGCAGTGCAAGAGGACTTCCTGTGCGCAAATCAGGGTTGTAATGTCAAGGGGACAGTTTGAGTTGATACTTTGTGATAGAAGTTAGAGATGCAGTGACAGCTAAAAATGGGACTGCAGGCAAGAGAGTGGCTTTGTAGTTAGCTTCATAGGAACAAATTCTTTTACATCCTTATTTTCTATAAAGGCACTTACTGAGTTACTTAAATCACAGGTTTTTTGCAGTTGTTTGTTTCTTGCTTTCTAGATCTTTCTTTTTAATTAGATACATTTCACCATGTCAGGGTATCAATTCTTAAGACAGTGGGAATAGCAAAACTTTGCTGTCTGAAGGAAGGAGCTGAGGAACGAGAGACAAGATTCTGCTTCTACCACTGACTCACAGTGGCCTGAGGCAAGGCTGTCTCTCATCTTAACCATCTGCAGAATGATGAAGATGATGCTTTTCTCATGGTGGTAATTGGTAACATGTGAGGCAGTTAGTGTGGTATTGGGGAAATAAAGTGTTTAGTGCATCTGAGGAGTAAATAAGGCAGAGGCTGCTAACTGGAAGAAGATAAAATAATTTTGACTCATTTCCGGAGCAAGATCCCCCTTTTCTGAGGTTAGTGCTTTACAGAAGTAAACTCCCTCTTTCAGGGGTGTGAATGCTCTGTTGCAGAGTGGAAGACTCTGGCAGTGCAGCCTTTCTTTTCTAATGTCTCCCTTGTGTACTTGTGTAAAGTTTTAGCTGATAATTTTAAGAACTTTGAAGGCCTGATGATGCAGCCTCAACAAGTTAACTACTACTCAATATAGCATGTGACTTCTTTTAATTTCAGAGTTCATGGCAATATTTGCGAGTCCAGTGACTTCTGTTGTTACTTAGTTTGCTTGTGAGCAAGCTTGAGCATGTGAGCTCTCATTGAGCACATAGCACAATAAGATGGTTGAATAATGGGAGATGACAGCTACAAAGCCTGTGGAAGGAAGGAACTGTATGCCATGTGCAAGGCATGGTGAGAAGAACCTTACTATTTCTTTATATAGTGAGTCCTCTTGATATCTAGGTAGTAGGAAACTTTTTCCTTGCAGTTGGTCTTAGCATTGCCGGTGTTGGTCTAGAACTTCTTTTGAGTGGCTGCCTCTTTGGCTATTCTCATTAAAATGCTCTAACCAGAAATTAAAATCAATGTCTTCAAAACTGTTTTCAGGGAAACAAGTAACTGATGACAGACAGTAGACCACATCAGGTTCATAATGATGAATATGAATAATATGAATCCAACTTCCAGATCCTAAAAAAAGGCAACTCATTTGTTCAAAGATCTCTCCATTAGCAAATTCAGAAAGTTGTAGTTGTTGGGAGGAAGTCTTGTTTTCTAAGAACATGTGAAAAGATGGACAATGCTTGTGTGTAATGTAGTGGAAAGTGTGAAACGGGATGTGTGCTTCCCTTCCACTCCAGATTTCTCAGAGTGCATCTGGAGTGTGACTGAGGTCAGAGGGTATAAAAACATTAACTACAAACTAGATTCATTTTGTCTGACAATTAAGTTGTGTTATGCGCGAAGATCCAAGTTTGTCACATTCTTCACAGGAACGTGGAGGTATTTGGGGAAGAGGTAGCCTTGGTAGAAGTAAGCTGTTTGGGACAGACTTGTGTTTTGTGTGTGCACGTGTGCCTTAGGTTTTTTGGTTTTGTGGGTGTAGGTTTGCTGCCTGTATTTAGATGTCTCCTAGCATTGTGGCTCCTTGTGCTATGACGAGGATTCCTAGGTGTTACAAAGTGAATTTAAGTACATAGAAACAGTTGAAGCAGATGGCTTAGTTGAGAACTGTTGGGAACAGAGGAAGCATCAGCAATGGGATGAGAGCATGGTGGATAAGAGTAGTGAAGTATCTTTAATCATATCTTGCTAGTGCATGGCTTTTTCCTCTTTTGCTTCTCTAAAGAGATCAGAAGCGTTCTGAGCTGGTCTGCAATGACTCATTCGATGTCACTTAATTCTCTGGGATTCTGTGTGTAGAACGTACATCGTTCTAAACCCTGTTGATCTTCCTTTCACAATCACAGCGGTTTTCAAGAATGGCCTATCCATGTAAAGAAAATCAATAGAGTTTAGTCCCTGTGGCAAAGAATGTTGTTTCTTAGCTTCACAAAACCAAATAGAAAGGTGTGAACCTTCCCGTGAACTGATTTAGGTTTCTTTTAGTTTCCTGGGATTCTTACATGTTCTTAACTTAAAACATACTTGATGTAAGGAGGGGAGACTGAACATAAGTTCCATGAAGGTAAGGGAAGGCAATACAGTAATTTTTAATCAATTGTTACCTGGAATGTTCTGTGATGGCCAGTGGCAACTTCAGCACTAATCGTAATTGTCTGGGTTACCTGGCTCTTCTGCTCTGTTTTTCTCTGCTTGCTAAGGCTGTTTTTCCCTTTCTAATTTGGATTCTCAAAAAATTAAAAAATAGTCTGTGTGGGACCCTGCTCCCCGGCAACGCCCTTCACTTGAAAAAATAAAGGAAAACACTGCTTTGCTGGTATCTGGAAGGGACTGGGTTTGTTCTCGCAACAGTCCGGTCTGGTATGAAAGCAGAGGGGATGTTGCTATCTTTTGCTTGCTGGAGCAAGAAACAGAAAGGACACTGT
This sequence comes from Alca torda, assembly GCA_008658365.1. Classification (NCBI taxonomy): domain Eukaryota; kingdom Metazoa; phylum Chordata; class Aves; order Charadriiformes; family Alcidae; genus Alca; species Alca torda. The sequence goes on along the minus strand of CM018077.1, from coordinate 75,644,395 downwards.
ATGCTGCTTAGATAAGAAGGTTGATAAGGAGATTAAGTTTTTTAAATTCTAGCAACGTACCTGTGTGTGTTACCTTGTCCATAAAGATTTTTGTTTGCGTATTTTTTTAAAAAACTGAAAGGGAGAAACATTAAAAATTGTTATCATATTTTTATTAGGGCAGAGCATTAAGTTCAAATCTGGGTGTAGGAAAAAATTTTGAAGTGCAAAATCAGAATCATCCATGCAGGTAGGACAGATAGTATAAACTCTTCCCAAATTTCAGAATGACCTGCTAGATTGGTTCCTTTCAGTTGCTTTAAGTGTTTTCTGGCTACTCTTGTCATTACAGTTTCTAATGGTGTAGATTCCTGAAAGGAAATGTTTAATAGCAAAGCACATCTGCATTCTTGTACTTCTGTAGTAGTTAGAACAACCGGATGCTTTGGTGTTAAGGCATTACACACCTGGGAGAATGCACAACTCTATACAGTGAATCTCTTTAGCATCTGTGTTAGAAATCATTGTAACAACTTAAACTGTTTCTTTGGCTGATAATGACATTTAGGTTGATTTTTTTTTTTTTTTGAGACCCCAGCCTTTGAAGATCTGCAGAGTGCCTGGACCTGAACACCACGTTTGCTTTAACAAGGTTTCACGTATTTTCAGCTCCTTGCTGATAAGGAAAGTTTTCTTTCATGAGACTGAAAGAACAAATGATCAACTGCATGATAGAAGGAACTTACTATGAGCTAGTCTAACTTCCTGTTTAAGCTGTACTACTCCTTTACATGAAATTTTGTTTGGAAAGACTTTTTCTTTTAGAAGAGCTCCTAGTACCCAATCAAAATTGCAGCATGTATGAATGTGTGTGGAAAATATATTTCTGTCTTCCACAGTATTCTTAGGGGGATTTTAAGTAATTTCACCATTAAGAAAGCATATATTTTGCTTTGTTGCGTAGTCTAAATATGCATAACTTAAACTTCTGTCGCTGTATATTGTTACATATTTCCCAGATGGAAGATAGTTCTTGAGTTTTTCATCTAGTATAGAGGAGACTTGAAGACTGAGTTGCCCCTTTTGCCTTTTAATAGGCTAGATAGATTAAACCGTTCATGAATTTAGCTTTTTATATTTGCATTTTTTTTCTCTAATCAGATCTCATTTCAGGTTTTGAGCTGTGGATTTCAGACCTGGCCATAGTATTTCACTAGCAGTTGCACCAGTAATACAACATTTTTAATCCTATTTGCTATTGTCTATTTATATTCTCAAGGATAAAGTAAACCCCTTTGACCTAGCAGTGTGGAGCCTTTCTGATTCAGGTGGGAAAACAGACCAGACTCGTGTGCTAAATATTGTTTTACAGGCATGTCAAGTCTGACCTGTTGTCAGGACCACCATGTCTCTCAGGTTGGCTACTGAAAGTACATTCTGTGTGGGTGGGTTTTTTTCCCCCAGCTCTCTGGAAGTAAATTGAGGTCTTTCTGAATTAACTTCAAAATATTTCAAAATATGGCTGATGGCTGGCCATCCTTTCTTAGCCAAAAAGATGTTAATTTCATCTAGGCCTGTTAATAGTTTTCGGGAAGGCAGGGTCTGTTACTTTCACCAAATTATCTTTTTCAACTACTTGTAAAGTTACCCTGCTACAAACTTTCTTTTTTCTTCTTTCCGTTCCATTCGTAGCCTCCATCTGATTAGATCTTCCATTGGCACCAGATCTCTGTCTTTTGTTGAATTCTCTTCAGGTCTTTACAGGATCATTTCCCTTACACTTCTTTGTGGATTTATAATGATGTTCCACTAGAAACACTGCCCACAAGACTGACAGTCACCAACCAAGATAGTGGTAGTAGTTGCTGGCAAGGTAATCACCTACAAGGTAACTGGATGCATTATGGTTGTCCTTGGTATGCCAGGCTCTGATACCTGTCAAAGGGGTCAGCTGGTTTGTCACCTGAACCTGCATATGATCATTTATGGCTTCCCATTTTCCTCATTGATAGCCATATGGTTTCATCCTCTGCAGTTAACCCAGTTGACTCTGTATTGATGACCAGTCCTTTTTAGTTATTTGCTACTCCCTCCGACTTCTCTCCCATTACTCTAGTAACTGAAACCATCCCTGCTGGCCCTCACTAGGCTTGTTCACCTTGAGTTTTCTGTATCTTTTATGGCCTCTTGACCAGTTGATTTGATACTGTCTTACTGCATGGTATGAAAAAAGGCTGCTGGAAGTCTTACTTTAGCAGAATTGCCATTTTCAACTACACTTGCAAAAGATGAGTGTTTCTAGAGGGATGAGTTTATATCTATCATAGAATCATAGAATTGTTAGGGTTGGAAGGGACCTTAAAGATCATCTAGTTCCAACCCCCCTGCCATGGGCAGGGACACCTATGTTCGTTTAAAATGTGTTGATTTGGTATGAATGGCCTTATTTTACCATTTCCTAAACCACTATGTTTGGAGACTTTGTTTCAGCCTAGAAGGCCTTAAATACCTGGTTCGCTTGGATAAAAGTATGGCTTTCCTCCAGTGCCACAGAGCTTTCCTGATTTTTTTTTTTCTTTCATTTCGTCTAATTCAGTAGCATTGAAATAAACAATAGATGTAAGATGGAGTGAGGTGGAAGAACCTTAAGAGCAAGAGTGTTAATTTTTTGGAGGAGAAAAGGTGTGTAGCATTTTTTTATTTTCTTTTAATTTCTCTCTTTTTTATTTTAAGTTGGTGGTTTGTTTTTTTTTGTTTTAAGCCTCGCAGTGGTAAGCTGGCTTCTTCAATAACTGGAATCAGAAATGTTTCTTCTGCCGAACTGTTAATAGCAATAAAATTGGTACATAGGCAAGGTGACATTTAATAACATATGCTACAGAAGTGCTTGGGAGTAATTGGGATTAGGTTCCCGCAATGTTAGGCATTGTACAAAATATTAATTCCTACCCTTGAGATCTGTGTATAGGCCAAAACCAAGGTAGCTGAAGCAAGCATAAACAAGCAGAGTGGTAAATGTAGTGGGGCAGGCATGTTTGTTAGACAGCTGCTTTGCTTTTTGGTCTTGATTAAGTGTGGATTAATGGAAAGAAGTGAAGGCAAGTTGCAGGGGAGCAGGAGGGAAGGGTGGGAGTAGTGGTGCAGTCTGTTATGGAGGAGACTGATTTGGGAGGAGTGGAGGAGAAAGCATGTCTGGCATTAAGAACCAAGCCATAGCCTTTCAGTCTGTTAGAGAGAGGGCTGGAGGAGGAAGGGGAGAGCGAGGGTCAGGCTAACTCATGAGGCTGGTGACTTCCTTGCAGTCTGAAATGACTGCACTACAAGATACACTCCTTCTGTCCTTCGGACTGTGAGAGCTATTTCCCCAGCTTTGTTTACTCTTCAGTGCTAGCTGTGGCAATAAAAATATTTGCAGTAATTAGAAAAACTAATCCTTTATGAGAAGCAGAGGCAGTGATTATACCACTTACAAGTTGTCCTTATGCACTTCCTGGTGTGATGAAAAGCAATTGTTTATTTGTGTGGTTCTCCCTCAACCCTTTCTCCATTCCCTTATTCTTTGATATGTGAAAAAGAAATACCTTCTCCCTTGCCTATTTTACAAATGGCTGCTTAGTCGCAAGGATGTTTCTGAAGAACTTGCTTTAAGTGAGAGAGGTTGATCAATATGATGTGTGGAAGGATGAGAAGTTGAGTTTTCCCTCACCACTTATTTCCCAGATTACCTGCATTGAACCTGGAAGTGCCAGTGCTTTGTAGGACGTGGAGGTTCCCCTGGAGCCTCCCTTCTTTTAAGGGGCTTACATCTGAATCACAGTTGTCCCTCTTGTGGTGGCTGTGAATCATTATTGCCTTCCTAATGATGGAACATTGGTCTCCTGTGGTTTACTATAATAAGATGAGTCACTGAAATGTTGTCTAAATGCTGTTGAAATGTCTTAAGGTAATTTTCTTATTTAACTTATTCTCAAAGTGATGCTAATATTTGTCATTTGTAAATTACAATATATCTAGTTTTACAGAATCACTTGGCTGTAGGTGCAGATGCTGTGAACTTCAGAGGAATAAAGCCTGCCTGCTCTGACTGGATTGGGCTCTAACACCTGAAGTGTATTTTCTTTTAACTAAGAAGTTAACTGTTCAGAGTAGCCAGAATAATTAGTGTCATTTGCTTTTCTGTAGGTTTGTAGGTCGAATGTGATAATTCTCTCTCCTTATGTGACTGTGGCATGCGCATGCTTCTGATAGGACATGAAGTTGGAGCCTTTATAACTCTCAGGGGCAAGAAGGTGACCATAAATTGAGGATGTCTCAAACTAATGAATTCAGGGTCTGCCTCCAGTAATAGCATCTATCAATATCTTAAAGACGACAGACTTCTTACCACATATTCTTGTGACCCATATTTTTCCCCCAAAATGGGAGATCGTGGATGTTATGCTACTGGTTGCATTTACAGCAGTGTTTGAAATTGGTTTGTGCAAGCTACCTTGAATGTGACTGCCATTCCTTGTTTGGATTTGATACTTAAGAAATGAGACAAAGAATACATGGGGAGCTTTTCATAAGTTCTGTCAGCCTCTCCCCTTGGTTTGACATAATTTTTCCATGTCCTAGGCTTACTCTCATTCCAAAACTAGTGGGGAAGGGGTGAAGTTCCAGGGACAGATTTCACTGGTGTTGGGAGGGCAAAGGTGATGAATTTGTCTCTAAAGAGGAACTTTATTCCTAGCTGGTGGAATTATTTTAGTATAGATACAGTGAGATAATTAAATATTTCCAGCTCTGAAATGACTGAGAAGTACCTGGTCCGTGTTCTGTTGCTTCTGAGAGAAATAACCTTTTCTTGTTCTGCTGCGTGGTGAATGGAGCAGGCTGCTATGTGTAACCTCACAGGCCTGTGATTTCTGTATCTTGTATTCTGTGTTTTAGTTGCATTGTTTCTCCTTGATCCATGATGGAAGAAGGAAGGCCATTTCAAGCACTCTCCTTGTAGCTGTCCAAAATATGCTACAAATGCTATGGGTAGCAACTTAGCACTGAGAAGCAGGGTCTTAGCTGCGAATCTCAGAGCCTTGGTAGTTTTGCAGTTTTCTTTTATTTCTTGTGCTTGTACCTTAGGATGGGAGGGCAGGGGATGCAAACAGTGAACCAATACATGGTTGGATGTGAGGGGTTTTTGGAAAGATACTGTCTTTTGGGAAAGTACTAAATTGGGTTCACCTCCACCTTGCAGCATAGGAGTGTGCTGTGGCTCTACTAAAGCAGGATTGCTGCAGGGTAGAAAAGGCATTGTAGTCAATGCTATAGGCCTTCAGTGTGTGAAGGATACCCAAGTCTCTGGTAGGGAAAATGCTGCCAAACCTGGTACAGTATTTTTACTTCTCTTCACTCTCTTTTCTGTAGATAAGACTGTGCCCCTTGGAAGAGGTTACAGGAGTAGAATTGGCTAAAGATTAACTGCAACTATAAAGCAATCACTGGTGTGTTGTGCTGTTGGTGCTAGGCTAAATATTAAAAAGCAAGCTCAACCAAGAATGGGGTGTACCACTAGGGAGCTGTGACTGTTCCATCTTACTCTTCAAATTAATTCTAGAGCTCAAAGAAGAAGCTCGAGGGCGAGCAGCCTGGGGGCTCAAACAATAAATTGCAAATTGAGAAGTGATATTTTAAGAATTTTGTGAGTGGTAAGGTAAGGGGGTTACATGCTTGAGGCTTGCTAGTATGGATGAAAGCCTAGCTTTTCTGTGGATAGTGGTTTTAATGTTTCTTATCTCTCTCTTAAAAAATTTTGATGCCTTCTCATTGGGTTGGGGAACAATTTTAAAGTTCTACTGGCATTCAGTGAATTTTTCCGATAATCCTAGCAATTTGACAAAGGAGTTAAGTGAAAGAGCAAGCCTTCATTTGGCTTTTCAAGGACACCTGGTCAGATATAGTGGTTTTCCAGCCTGTATGGAAGAGCGGGAGCACTTGTGTCAGGTGTTAAAAGATTTAAAAGAAGAAAAAAAAAAGAGGCAGTAAACACAATGAATTGGCATAACGCTTGTATTCACTTATTTGTGTATAACATTCAAAACTGCCAGAACTTCAGAGATTTACTTGCACTGCATCTTTTAAAAGGTTCTGTAAACTGATTGACACAGAATAGTGAACACAAAGTAAGGTGAGTATACCAACTGAGGAAGTCCTCAAGGCTTTATCTGTACTTGATTTCCCTGACAACTCTTATCACGCAGCCACACAGGTGAGAATAAGGAAACCATTTTGGGGTTACAGAAAAAAGAAGGAATTTAATTTTTTTTTGTATTCTTTTTTTGCTCTTCGTTAGCCTTTTTTTTTCCCTGTGAGAGGATCACACAATTTCACATACATGTAGCATAATGTGTCTACAGGTTGTGAAAACTGGACTCAAACACGTGTAGCAGACTTGCCACTGTTCCTTCTCTGGAGCCTGGAGCTAAAAACAATGTCAGTTTGCTAAACAGAATTGCAGACTGTATAGTTTGCCTCTAGATGACTTTAATAAATACATTTCAAAAACCAAACAACACAACAAAACCAAGCAAACAAAAAAACTGCAATGCCAAACCTGCAGTGTAAGGTTTCTATCATTTTGGGGGCTGCTACACAATGAAATCTGCTGCTTTTTTCCTCACGTCAGTATCTGTGCTGACACCAATAAGCTCTAAAGTCTTTGCAAGGTATTTAAAGCAAAAGCCAACTTGGAGCAAATTTAGAAGAGAAACAAATGGACCAGGGAGTGCAGAGGTGCTGCTGCTGACCCTGCAGGTGGAATGGAATGTGTCTGTTTACAGGAGCACAAAAATAACCCCACCAGGACACACATTGCTTAAGCAGGAATATCCATGCAACGCTCTCCTCTTACTTTATATAATGCATATGTGGACAATACAAACTTTAATATAAACTGAAGTTTAAATATCTGATACTTACCTGAAAGAGGCAAATGGCGTCAGGCTGCTGTGTGCTATCCAATGGAGATACTAAGCTGTTATATTGAACTTCCATAGCCTCACTTTTCAGTAACTTTTCTAGCTCTTGTTGCTTTTTCTCCTAGTCAATTAATACAACAGCAGACTTTTCTGGCACGGTATTTGTCAGGGCACTAAACCTATGGGCAGAGAGGCTGTAAAACATTCAAAAAGTGGGGCATAAGCTCTTTTTAGCACATTCATGTAACATAACTTTCTGCATTGCTGTTCACTTCATCAGAGCGGCCTCTTGGCTCAGCAGCCTTTCTACTTCAGAGAATGGTTTGACACATACTTAAATCGGCGGTGTATCAGCTGGGAGGGTTGTTTGTTTGAAAAGAGTAATACGGAGACTTTTGTTGCTAAGTAATAGAGACCTGTGTTGGAATCAAGGTTTGGAATGTGCTAGCTTTAATGCTGCTGCATTCAATGATGCCTTGTTTCATAGGCAAAGATCTTGTTGAACAAGTTTTCCCAAATAAATGCAATGTATAATATAATGAAGACTTGTGGTTGATTTCTTCCTTTTTGAAACACTATCTCATGGAGGTTTTGTGATCCTCTTTTACAGATAAGTCATTTTAATCTAAAATGTCTTTTGTGGAAGTGCTTGGGAGTTTCCCTAGCTGTAGTCTGGAGATCATTGTGTGCTTTGTACATGCCCTAAGCAGTGTTTTGGCATGGGAAAGATTCAGATTTAGCCAATGTGGTTTGGGTATGTTATAAACTACTGGTTGTTACTCTTTAACTTTTTTGAGTTTGGTCTCAGATCTAAAAGGTTACTTAAACTGTAGAAGACTGTAATTTGGATGTCGACATGCAAATGAACATATAACGAATCACATGTAGCTCCAGAACTTGCCTGAGTGTTTACCTGCTACATGCCCAGTTAAAGGAAACTTCTCCTATGTCTTCTCCTAGTGTTGTAACTCAAACCCACACATTTACCGTTGTTTCTGCAGACTGATTGCAGCATTATAATTTTGTGTGATGGGAGGGATGGAATGAAACTTTGTGCAGTGATTATGGTTGTTTGGGGATTGAGATCAAAAGTATTTGGTTCATGAGATTGCCAGCTGACCTGTCGTTATGTATCTGAATTTTTACATGTGGGGGAAATCACCTGCAGACAGGAGGTGTGGAAATTACAAGGTAGGAAAGAGGCAGGCAAATATTGGATTGTAAAAGGATTTAATAAGCAATAGTAGCTTAGAAAAACTCAAAAGATAAAGCTGTTTTGTAGCTGAATAATTTAATGGTCTGACCAACTGCATGTTCCCACAAACAAATGTACTGTCATGGCTGTGGGTGATAAAGGAAAGGAACACTGGAATGAACTGCAAAAACAGGAGTAGAAAGGATGAGAATACCTCAAGACGATCCTGCTGCTGAACTTGTGTCATGAAACCATGGTCTGAGGAGGACCCTAAAGGGAATGCTTGCTCTCTTGTATTCAGAGTGCAGAGGCAGTATGTAAAATGATTGTATAGGGAGTGAATTGCCAGAATGGTTTTTTGGTTGGTTGGTTTTTGGGTGTGTGGGGTTTTTTCCTTTTTTTTTTTTTGTTAGTGCTTGTTCTGTTTCAGTATTGCTAAAGTTAATCATTCCCTTCATATTTTCGAGTGGTAGTAAGCGACATGCAGATGATGGCTGTGTATTTCATGGAGGGATCAGACATGAGTAAGTAGCACCCATTCATTAATCCTTTGTGGCAGGAGGGAGGGAGAGGGAAAGTGCTTCAGAGGTCAGTTTGGGAAATGGGAACCTTGTGGTGAAACAATTCAAAGGGCTTGTATGGAAGAGAGAGAGTGCCAGTCATTTTGTCTTTGCAGAGCCCAGGTGACTGTGCTTGCCTGGATGTAAAGACAAGTGGTTGCAGCAATTTCCAAAACTCATGTTAACATTGTTGATGCCACTCTACCTAGACCTAGCTTACATGCTGCACTGTTGAAATAATATTGAAAGATTAATATAATGCTTCATCATTGACAAAACAGCCCCATAGCAGTGACAGAGCAACCTAGACTGCCTAATGCATACAACAGCATAAACATACACTGTTTCTTCCTAGAATATGAAAAGTACATTGTACTGAGTAGCTAGTGTACTTTCTATTCTGTCTGGTGTAGCTGATGTTGAACATACCAAATGCTTACCCCTGCTAGGAGTTTTACACGTGGCTTCCCTGTATATTGCATTAATGTGAAACTACTTAAAATAATTAGTTGCCTGCTTCAAAAGTTGTCTTCAAAAGTGTTAAGAGCATAGTTCTAAAATAACTTCTTCCCTTACACAGGAAGATGAATGAGATTGACTGTACTGTAAAAATTTCTTTGGCTGCTACATTGATAATTCATTATCAGACACAGAGATTTTTAATTCTTTCGTCCCTCCCACCCCCACTTAATGAAAATGACTTTCAGCTCAAGGGAGATGGTATTATGGTTCATACTGCAAGCTGTTGTATGGATGTGGAGAAATGCTGGTATAATCCTAAGCATGCGCGATCTATTGCCTTTTTAATCAGAAAAAATGAGACTCAGGGAAGTTGACAGCCCTTGGGAATTAAATGGGCAAACTCAATCTGCAGAGTGCAAGAAGCAGGAAACTTGTGGTTTTTTGTTGTTGGTTTTGTTGGGATTTTTTTTTTTAGACACTTAAAAAGTTTAGCAGTTCTAAGTATCAAAGGAGAACAACTGTTTAACACTAGCTGTTGAACAAATTTTTTTGTTTGTTTTTTTTGGTAGTTGTAATAATAAATATCTAATTTACAGCTTATACTTTTCTACTTCATCCTGTAGCCGCTGTATTTTCTGTTAGTTTGCAATTTATATGACAGGGCAGAATAAACTTTTTCCTTTAAACAAGGAATGCAGTATTGCAGTTGTCTTTCCGTTGTTCTGAAGCCACTGATGAAATGAAGTTCAGAAAGAGTTTTTTCTCTTCCCATGTAATTTGACTAACCCTTACAAAATCTACTGAGACCTTGATGCTTGCTCACAAAGCATACCTGACTTTCTCAGCTTTTACGTGAAGGTAGCTGGTACTGTTATTTCTGATCTTTACCTTCATGCAGTGGCACTGATTTGGTGTACGTTGGTGTTACTTCTCAATGCATTCCTCAATGGGAGTTGTGGAAGAAAAGTGAAGAGAAGACATCTATAATCTTTCACGTGTCAGGTCTTCAGTAGAAAGGCTGAGAGAAAGAAGGAGAGCAGATTTGTGTTTTAAACCCCGCTTTCATTTTAGAGAAAACAGTGAATTGCAGCAGAGATGCAGTTGAGGGGTTTTCTCTTCACTGGTAAGTTGGTCCTGCTGTCCTGTACCCCATATGTAGTGTGAATATGACCTTTAATGTCCTTGCATGCTGTAGTCCTTTTGTTGCTTTAATAACAAAGCCTGAGAAATCTTCAAGTTGTCCTCTAATCATGCAGTTTCACTGTTGGATTTAGACTGTAAAAAGGAAACAGGCTATGGGACTTGAGTGGGATTTCATGTCATTTGAAAACGGCATCTAAGTCTCTTCAGCCCATGAAAGCTGTATTTTCTTTGTAATCAAACCCAATATTAAAGTTAAATTGAAGTTGGTGTGAAATACATGAGCTGTTGAGGAAGGATGCCAAAGAAAAGATAAATGGGCAGTAGCAGCCCAAACCCAACAAAATTTTAGTTGTATTTGCTTCAGAGTAGCCTATTCCCAATGTGTAGCGTTCAATTGGGAGATAAACAAGGATTGCCTGTATTCAAACTCGTGTAATCTCTGGCTGCAGTAGGTGTTAATTTGAGTGAGATTTTTGAGGAGCAATATTGTCATGTCTGCTCAGCTGAGAACTCTGCTTCCTCTGCTGAGTGGATCAGCTATTTGTGCGTGGGCAATGTTTGCTGATGCCATTTCTAAGGTGGCTCTGAAGATGCTGAACATTAGCAGCCTTCAGCTTTTGGGTGGGTTTTTTTTTTCCCCTTTTAAGGTGATGAAGTTGATCACCATTTTAAAGTTGCCAGCATAGTTTCAGGAATTTTGTTTTAAGTTATGGCTATGACTCATTACTGTTTTTCTGGCTTAAGAGTATACAGGGATTTGGGGACAAAATGATGGTTTATGAATGTTACAGAAGAACATTGTCTCTAGGAAACCATAGACAAAGATTTTTATTTGGAACACTTCAAATTTGCAGGTGGTTCCTCTTTCTTGTGCTTTACGGAATAAGTTTAGTTTTATGTTGGAACTAAAATAGCTTTATTTATCTAGTCCTTAATAAAATGCCGTGCTCTAAACTTTGAGACTGTGCTCTTGTGTAATCCCTAAACTTGGGGATGAGTTGGGCCATCTCCCCTTTTCGTCACAACTGTAAGCATTACACATAGGCTGTTTTTTGCTAAGGAAAAATGGTTTATTTTCATTTTTTATACAACTACTTTGAAGTTCTGTTGCAAGCATACTTCATGTTAAATTTTGAGGTAGTTTACTTAAGAAAAGAAACATTATCTCAGCTGGATTTTTAGCTGCAGAAGTTAGTCAGCATCAGGGCCCTTCTGAAGACGGGCTTATCTGTCTCCAACTGACAGATTTGCTTTCTGTTCCTCAAAACCACAAGATGTGCTGTGGAATCTCATCTGCGTTGTCTGAAGTAAAGACATCTTTCATCTGAGCATGAAGCTGTTTTGTGTAGTGCTTCTGTCTTTCACTGCTATTTCTAGAGCAAGTAGGAAAGTGTGCAAGTAAGATGTAGGAGCTGTTTCCTTGCATTTCCTGGTCGAGAGATGAAGATGGGCAAACAGACTAAGCTTTCTAGCTTTGTGTAGTTCTGTCTTTTTATGTAGGTGTTGCAAGATATTTAGGCAATCGGTCTCAAGGAGAACTTTACCTTGAAGCAGGTGACTTCTCATTTTCTCTCCTGCCTGTAAGAGTTTAATACCTACTTCCATATGCTTGCAGAATGAAGTAACACATTAGTATGTCACAAAGAGCAGAGTCTGCAAATAGGTCTTCATCTGTATGCTTTTCTGACAGCTGAAATCATGTGGGTGTCATTACCCGTTGTCTGAGTGCCACTTCCCTCATCATGGCTTGCATCTCCCACTGTGCATGGTGGAGGATCGCTGTCGTCTTCACTTCTAAGAAGGAGCTTTGTGCCCTCCTGGTGATCTCTGCAGGACAGTGGCAGCATAATCTTGGACAGCAAAATTTATGTTGTACAAGAGATGGGGTAAGAAGCAAAAAAAAAAAGTTCATGCAAACCATATAGACAAACTTGACAAACACTTTCAAATCTGAAACAGTATCCTTAGAATAGATCTACCTTGAGCATCTTAAAGCCCTGACAGCTGCATGGTACTTTACAATGAGGTGACTGGCCTTGGAAATTCATATTAGTGCTAGGAAAATGAAAAGAGGAAAAAAAAAAAAAATATGGAGACCGTGGTGAGGAAAGGTCTGTGGCACTGCAGTTAGTTTTTGTGTCTTGCTGCCATGTGACCTGGCATAGCATTTGTATTCCAGGTGCTAGGCTCTGTCCTGTGGCATGTGGAAAATAGTTTCATGTGGCTGCAAGAATAGAACATACCAAAAGGAGTGATCCAGAAATAGCCAGCCTGGTCAGGGAATTGGTATTTAAGATGCCTGTCTGGTGTATGTCTTTTCCCTTTTATTAACAAAAAAAAAAGGTGTGAGGTGTTTTGGGGTTTATTTTGTTTGTTTTGGAGCTTGAGTTTTGGTGGTTTTTTTCTTTGCTGTGTACAGTAATCTGGATGAAGTTACTGAATTGACAGGGTCTGTATATGGGTGTATTTGATCTGGGGAATCTTATGCTTTAATGGAAGGATGGAAAATTTATGCAAGTTGTGAAATAAAATAGTACTCACCACTGTAGTCCTGAATCACTGTCCAGCAACATCTGATGCTACCTCTTCTTTCCCTAAATTCTTAATCCTAAATGAAATTAAACATAAATGAAAAACAAACACTAAGTATGGAGTCTCATTTCTGATTTTAATATCACAGGTAGGGAATTCCTGAAACTGCATGGGCTGCCTTTTATGGATTTGGTCCTTTTAAAAAAAGAAGCCCAGGGATGCTGAATGGAGACACAGAACTTGCAGTACAAACTTACTTCCAGGGGTTTTTGAGGGCCAGTGACTGGCGCGTTTTGACACCTCTAACCCTCTTGTGTGTGCATAGATGATAGTGCGAGCAGCACTTAATGCTTCAAGGGATGGGCACCCCTTAACAAGCGCATTGCTTTGTTCCAAAATGTGATTTACCTTTAGCTATTCTCCTGAACAGCATTTTCTTTCTCCAATAAAAACCGAAGTGGGAGGAATTGCTTTCTTGACTACTGGAACAAGAGAGGAAATAACTCCACTGCTGGCAGGGATTCTTTGGGGAAAGTATGTCTTTGCTGCCAGTGTAGACACCTGTTTGTGTGTTACTGCATCTACCAAAAAAGCATTGTGGTCTTGATATAGGGACTTGGTAGGGATAATTCCTGTGCAAATAATGCAGTAGACTTGAGGGACTTTTTCTGATAAGCAGCACATATTCCTGCTCAAATACAAAAGGGCATGATAACTTCTGCGTGGTTCTGCCCACCCCTTCTTTGCACTTCAGTAGGCACAAATATGTGTGCGAGAAACTCTTAAAATAATAAATCATGTGTAAGAAGGCCTATAAGCAGGTAAACAGGCTTAGGCCAGGTTTGGGGCCCCAGTCATCTTGGAAAGTCTCATTGTGGAAGAGTGTGAGTGAGCCAGAGTGCGCGGGGTGGAGAGCTGCAGGACAGGCGTCAGGGCTGCACGGCTGTTGTGCAGCTTGTGCCGGTATTCCGAATCAGAAATTTAAGCTACCTTAAAAATACTGTTTGCTTCGCAAGCAGGCAAGGATGGGAATGACTTGGTTACATTTGTCAGTGTAGTCTGGCCCAGAGCCATGCATTTTCTTAACCGGTTGCAGGAACATATTTTCTTCTTTACAGTATCAGGTAGTGAAACAACCACAAAGCCACTTTGCCATTTAGTTATTGTGATATATAGGTAGTGAGCTATGGGAACCAGATTCAGGATCTCAGATATGATACTATCACCCTATAAACAATAATGCATTTTTTCCCCATGTAACAGTCTTTAAACTCTGGCCTACATTCTGCAGCTTGCTAACGGCACATTCATAACCTGTGTGGTTTCTCACAGCAAACAAGTGCAGAGGCTAACTTTCTGCTTTTCTGTGGAAAACTTTCCATCTTAAATAGGTAAATTGAAAATGATTCTCAACAGAAGAATGCTGAGAATATACTCACCAGCTCAGGGAAGCTGCTTACTTTCTTCAAATCCAAACAAAGAACAGACAGTGTATATTTGAAAGCCTTTTTGTCATGATTCAGATCACTTGTCCTAGTTTCCAAAGACCAACTCAATAATGTCAGCTCAAGACTTACAATAGGATATGTCAGTGTTTATTCTGCCTCTTCTCCACTTCATAACATTCTAGTCCCATTATTTCATCTCTGCTCTCCTCCCATTGTTAAATAGCTTGATTCTGTCAGGTTGAATAAATATCTAAATTCTGTCCACTGGAGAATGGATTGGTTTCATCAGCAGATATAAATGACCCACAATTTCTAGAAAATGGAGCAGCACATTGTTGCTGCCTTTGTCTGTGGGCTACCCCTTTGCTCAAACCCACTAAAACCAAGATGAAGTGATGAGAACTACAGCTCTTGGTCTCCATGGGCTCTGTCTTTGTGCTCTGAGCAGGCAGTTGTGTGAGCCTAGCACCTGTGGACTATACTTTGGCCACCCATGTGTTTGTATATCGTAGATGATGGTAAAAGAAATTGTTTTAAACTGCTGATTGCTGCAGACATGCTGAAGTAGCATGTTGCATTTTGTAAATATGATTTGGAGCTAATGAAGCAGATCAGAAAGAAGCAGCCTTTTACATAATGCCGTTGCTTCAGCACTAATATGACTAATCTGTTTGGACAAGTAACGATGAACTTCTGAATGGCTTATTGCAGGATGCTTGAGTAACTCTGTTAGAAACAACAACCTTTGTACTGGCACGATAATCTTTTTATATGAACAAGTGACTAGGCTCTCTTCAGAAGTTTTACTATTTTTGTTTCAGAGCAGTGGGATGACAAGTCTTGGGGCAATGCATTAATAAAAAAAAGGAAAAAAATCAAACAAACTTCATTATAATTGCAGGCTGGATAACATTTGGATCATCATCTGTGGGTACAGAAGAGAGGGGAAAATGGGACTGGGGATGCCTAGTGATGCAGGACGCATATTGGAGGACACATAAAACTGCTAATGACTGCCTATAGAAAGTTTGCACCTTTGGTGCGAAAAAAAGTTTAGGCATTTCGTAATTTACCCATAAACTAAGGAATTAATAAACAAAGCCCTAAGTTTCAGTGTACTTGAGTTTTCACATACTCTAGACAAACCTGCATTAGTTCCAGGTTGAGGAGATCCAGTGGCTGAATGTTTTTTCTGGTTGGTATATTCATAGTTTCCTTTTACCTTTCTGAGCATGTACTTCTGGTACCATTCTCCTAGCACAGCACATAACATGGAAAAGTGAATCTCTAATGATACTTAGACTGAATGCACTTTTTTCTCCACGGATTGGTGTAACACTGTTGGCTTTAAAATGTTAGTTTTGATGCAGTGCTGGCTAACTCTCATGCAGAGGAGACAATAAATCAAATAGCTTATTTATATATATAAAGTAGGGGAACTGGACATAGCTATGTAAGTTTAATAAATTGAAGCTGCCTTCTGTCAATAAGTGTGGTATTGTTGCTTTATGCTACTTCTGTTGAAGCTGGGTAGGTTTTTTTTAAACCTCGTAATAAGACAGTATACCAGAGTCAGGCATCCTGGTTAGGTGCGAAGTGTGCAGCAGCATCGGAGCCTGCAGCATTCCCTGTTTTTTCAGCCTGCTGTGGCCTTTGTTTTTGTCGGGGTCCATCTGCAGCAAGAAGCTATCCATGCCATGCTGGATAAGTCTTTTACTCGATAGCATCTTTTATCTTTCAGTAATGTACCTCAGAGAAATGTGTCTTAAATGTGTTTTGTTCCTCTTTGGTTTTCATTAAATAATAAATTTAGTAATGCCTTGGAGCATTACTGTCCTTTAGCCTAAGGAGGAAGTTAGAAGAGTACACCAAATAATGGCCTTATTCAACAGGAATCTTAGCATTTGCTTAAGAGTTGTGTAGATAAAGCTGAAGGTGACTTGATAAGGAGTCCTGTGCTTTGAAAAGACAGATTTCCTGAATGTGCTTTTTTCATTATTACGGTCTTTTGGCTAGATCTCTCTCTAAAACTGCTGCTATTACATTTTTACCTTTCAGCAGACTTCCTTTATAGAAGAGTTATGAGCCTGTCTGATGCATCTCTGGGAAGATTATATTTAGTCACGGGGAAACTGTCGGAACTATTTCCAGGAAATGTAAGAGTAGTCCTGAGCTACTGTACTGAGGTTATCATTGTGACACTAGCTAGTTAGGACTATGAAGTTTGCAAATAAATTTTGAAAAAAGTCTGACTTTGTGCATTGAATTGTATTTACTTTGCTCCAAACAGATTTTTTTTTTCCCCTAATGAGAGCTGAATGAACACGGCTGCTCTGCTTGCAGCTTGCATGGAAAGCTTTAAAAGTCATTTTGTCTGTGTGCTTTTATTCATCCAATTTTTACTTTTCTCCACCCCACCCCCCCAAATAAACAAAGCATAAAATTTAGAAGGCAAGAAAAGCTGGGGACAGAAGTTTGAACCCAGTATCCTGAGGCCTGGCACAGTGATGTCAGACCATTTCCATGTTCTCCACAGGCAAACTTCACTGAGGAAACGTGAGAATTTCCTTTCCATGCGTTGAATCCTATGTGGTGAAAACTAAATGCAATGTGTGGATTCAGAATGTCTTTTTGCATTAGCTTAAAAATTCTTGGAAAAGAACACCTTCATGTTTGTTGCTAAGTAATTGCTTCTAGGAAAGAAAAAAATTAATCCCTGTACATTTTTTTTTTTCAGAGGTGGTCTACATTCTTATTTTAAAATTACAAAGTTATGTAGATTTGGCTGTTTCAAATTGAGCTGATGAGACCAGTATCTCTTTCAGCTTACACTTTGAAGAAGAAAGTTTCTCAATTAAAAAGCAAATCAGTTCAAAAAGTTATGTGTTTCCTGTAGTGATCAGGTTCTGGTGGACTTGAGTTTATTTTCCAGGGATAGTCAAAGGATTTTGAAGCTACATTAAGTACTTGGACTCTACTTCATGATTCAGTAAGACAAAGCCTCAGTGGCAGCTGCTAACTCATCACCTCCTTGGAGCTGAAAACTGCAAGTGAAAAATTCAGACAGCCCATTTTTTGAGGAAGAGTGGTTGGTTTTGACTCACAGCAAGTTCTGGTTGGCTTGCTGTGCATGTTTCAGAGTATTAGAATATGCTAGCCAGCTTTCCTCAGAGGTGTTTTACAAATTTGAACACCTTTTTTCCAAAGCTTGTCATGACAAACCTTCAATTGATTATTTCAAATTTAGAAATCTGTCAAGCCTCTGTGACTGATGATATCACACACTTGGTTTCTGGTTGAGCATTGGCCTAATAATTTGTTTTGTGCATTTGTAGCATCTAAGGTAGTTACCTACATCATTAAAGTAGCTTAAGTAAAACGATCTCTCTCATGTTAAGTAACTGTGATCTTGGTTTACATGATAAGCCTTCCTAACAGGACTTTGGTTATTCATTTCATCCTTGGAAAACACATGAACCACTGCTGAAGTCAGCTTGTGGAGACAGTGGTGAGTTCTACCCTGGAAGTAACACAACCTGAGGCAAAGGAACAGCAGAAGCATTTCAAGGAATGGGAGAAGTAACTAACAGTGACTATAGGAAAAATATATCATTCTCCCCGAGAACAGAGGCCAACAAACGTGCAGGAATGATTTTTGTTGAAATGCTAAGTTGTATAAATGTTTGGGTGCAGCTATTATGCTTACTCAAAGCCTCTCTGTTTATGAACGGTTAAGACAACTGTATGCTTTTGTAGGAAAAAGACAAATAATTAAAGCAAGTGAGAACCAAAATAGTTTTAAACTTGCCTCATGGGTTCTGGCATTATATTAACAATTCTAATGACAAATAGTTCAGTGGAGCAGCAAGAGAAAGTATGTCTAAACAGCTTTTTATACCACGAGTTAGTATGCAAAATGCAAATTGGATGAGGTAAACTACACAGTTCCTTTCCCTTAATTACATTCCAGGTCACTGGCTTACTTTCCTTAAAAAAACAGCAGGGGGCCACTACAAAAACTTGGATTTATGAGCAGGACTTTGAGCAAGATGAACCGGGGCAACTGGGGGGAAGTGTTTCCCTTGCCTGCCTTGGAAGGGCAGTTCTCCTTCTCATTCCTACTTCCCATTAAACCTTTGCAGACGTTCTCCTGGTGTATGACGGTTCATAAACCTTCCTCTCATCATCTAGGTTTGGTAGCAAAACTGAAATACTGATGCCAATGTCCCTTGAAGCTGAAAGCAGTTGTTGGTGACCATGGTGGCCTTTTTCCTGTGCCACCGAGCAGTTGGTTCCCCAAGTTCTTGGAGAGAGGAACTTCTGCTGGTGATAGCAGCATGAGTTCCCTGCTCAGTGCTGTAGGTGGAGAAAGACTACTTTTTAGGGCCTCATCCTTCTGCCTGTGGACAAGTGCATGTGTGCACAAAGGCACGCAGCTCCGTATGACGATGACAGTAGTAGCAGTTCCCAGCTCGGTTATAACAGAGCACAGATTCAGTTATTTGCGCAGCAATAGCTGACTGAGCAGCTGTTCCCCATTTTCTTTGGGAAACTGGCATTGTGGGGGGAGATTCAGCAAATTTGGCCTGTTGCCTAATGCCCTGAGATGTGTTTACCAACACCAACTGATGCTGGTTTCTTGTGTGGGCAGAGTAGTGGGCCCTCTCTGGGGACTTAAAGTGAGTCCCCTGTATCCTACAGAGTGCCACGAGTTTCATCAGCCATTGAACAACAAGGTTAATTTAAATTGCTGATGATAAAATAATTATGTCTGATTCCTGTTCTTGCAGTGTCCTTTCTTAGAATGCCATCTCCTCGTGCATGCATTCACACTTACTATGCTAGCCAGTGTATGATCTTAAGTGTTTTCTTATCCTCCTGCTTGTTTTTGCTTAAAGGAAGCTCTTTTCAACCACATATCCTTCACTTTTAGGTTTTGTGTGTATTCAAAATACAAATGAAATACAGGAGAAAATAAATCTGATTGCTTTCTTCATATTCTACTATTTTTGGTAAAAACACTCCATTGAATAATTTTATGGTGTTTCAGCGTAAGTCTCACTGTCCTATAGACAGCCAAATGTGATCAGTCTAGCTATCTAGAAATCTCCTGCTACTTAAAATGCCTAGAAATTAGAGTATCTATTAAATCAGTTAACTTGTCAATACAGTGCATGAAATCTAAATTTAAAAAAAAAAAAGGCATCAATATGAATACTACTGGTCTGAAGTATAATATAATTATACCAGTTTGGAGATTGGCAACATTTGGCATTTATACCCAACACGCTTCCCTTGTGCAAAGTTGTAATTAAAATTAATGACTGTTTTTCTCCTAATAATAAATTTCACTGAACAAATTTTTGTTTCCGCTATAAATGAAATTAAAGTGCTGACAGTTCAACTAGAATATATCCTTGACCTCTTCCTTCACTTACTTGCTGGGGGTGGAGATGAAGATATTTGGAACATAAATAGATAGTGTCAAAAAAAAAAAAATTTTCAGGAGTCTCAGCTCTCCCTCAAAGGAGGGTGAGTGGGCAGAGGACTCAAAAAGATAGTATTTTGGGAAGTATTCTTTTAAAAATCTATCCAAATGCCTTTAAAACTTAATCCTGCAAATATTGGTGAATGAGAGAGCATCACAGACTTTCCGGGTTTTCTGACAATTAAGCTTTATACATGTTTTAGAGAGATCAGCTCTAGCAGTGATCTCTAAAGAATGCCTTTATGTTGGGGACATACTTCTGTTTCCAGTCATGCAGTAGCTCTCTGGAAAGGGGAGGCAAAGGAGGAGATTCTGACCTACCTTCTCTTCTTCCTCCTCTTATTAAGTAAAGCATAGCGGTCAGTGAGATAGCACAGGAGAGGATTTCTGCCATTAGGGTATGTGGTCGTATAGTCTGGGCCATTTGTATTCCTCTATGGAGGTGGCTTTTGAAATGGCTTTCAGAAAAACAAATGTGATGTGATCCGTTCCTTTGTAAGGAAGGACCTAGGCACTTAAGACAATTGGTCAGCTAGAGCGGGTGGTTAAAAATAGAGGGCCTGCTTAAATAAGATCTTGCATATTTTAGTTTTTTCTCCTGATTACAGGGTGGAGGGTTCAATACAGTTTTAATAATATTAAGATGTGCTGAACTTTAAAATGATGTACATTGGAGGGGACTGGTTTTGGTTTTACTGGGTTTTTTTGTTTGTTTTTAGATGCTAGTATTGGACATGGATGGAGGGTGGAACAGTTTGAGTTGCTCTGCTTTTTTTCAAAGTAAACAGTTTAAATACAATGTCTCTATAGCCACAATATTTTTTCTGATGGTAGAGAAAACATTCATTTCTATGGCAGGAAAATGAAATACTATTATGGTCTGACCACAATCAATATACTTAAACAGGCTTTCTTGTGCTGTGTATTATACCCAACGCTGTCCAGCTGGACTGCTCTTCTCTCTTGGTATTGGAAGCTCTTGGATTCAAATGCCAGTAAAGAAGGTGCTCAACTTTCAGGATGGGGTCCTCAGATATGCGGAGGTACTTCAGACTCTTCTAGGTATTTTCACTGAGAGTAGAAAGTACCCCAAGCTTCAAGTTGATCCTGCCAGTGTTGTACAAAGCACTCATGGTAAGTATTTATGGATCCCTTTCTAAAATTATCATGAACCAGAGTTAAGTGGTGCTCTGATGAATTTTCAAGTTCCTGGGGTTGCTTTTAGCGCACTCACTTTCCTGTCAAAGCTGAACTTACGAACTTGTTTTGGTTTCTCCTAGATAACTTCCTAACTTAAAAGAGGCTTCAGGAGCTCTAAATCAGACTGCGTACATGTAAAACTGGACCTTTGTACAGGCTTTTTCTCCTCTTGCTATAGGTGTGGAAATTTTCTACTTTTTTTATTATAAGGATGTGTAGCATGAAACAAGAAGCCTTAGACTGTAGTCAGCCTTATGAGCTAGCACTTGTGATTGTCCTTTCACAGACCCTTGGAGTGCTTTGGACAGAAAACTGATGGGTTTGGGGATGACTCAGGTGTGTGATAGTTGATTTAATTTAAAAAGGGAATGGAAAAAGCCAGTCTCTTCTGTTTTTTTCCTCTCCTTTGTAATAAAACTGTGTGACGTGCACTCCTAGACAATTCCCATATGCTATCCAGTTACTTCTAGTCTCTGTGGTAGTAAAGAGAAGAAATGATGTCAAACCCAATATCTGTAGGCATGCTATAAATCTTTCCTGCCTCTGTTTCCACGGGTAGAAAGGCGTTGGGAAAATGTTCCCTTTCATGTTTCTTCATGATACATACCTCTCACTCCCCACTGTTTCCTTCATCTCACTTTATAAAGTCGGCTTTCCTTCCCTTGTCTTTGTTTTTTCTGAGGAATGCAGTCTGAAGTACAGAATTCTGATACAAGTTGCCTTTTACTGCTGTGTATTTTCATGCATTGATGTACAAGTTTAATGTATGTCAACATAATCCAACCTTTGTCATGTAAATTTTGAAAAAGCAAACACTTGAATGACAGATGTCTAGAGCAAATCAAAGGGTATGTGTTCTTCAGCAACAAAACAAGGTTGTCGGCTATAAGCAGGCAGAAATCAGGGTAGTGAAGCTTTCTAAGGGTAACTGCTAGTCCTGTCTCTCCCTTTTCTGTCTCTCCTGTCCAGGCTTCTTTGTGATTCTTTGAAGCTGCTTGCTGATAACAGAGAAGTGAAAAAGAAAGACTGTTAGGGGTATTGTTAGGAACAGTCTGTAGCTACGGAGTTGTAGGAAAGAGGGGGAAAGAGGCAGCCAAAGAGAGTCCTCCTGGCTTATTGCAGCTCTCACTTTCAGCTGAAGATGTACTCTGTGCCGCTTACTGAAGTCAAAGCTGCAAACCAAAAAGGCACTTGTGTTGACAAGCTATTTGAAAAAAAGGTTCGTGTAAACATACTACATAAAATCACATGCATGCATAAATATTAGCTATCTGGGGGAAGGCAGCCAAGGTGTAGACACAAAATGTATGAACTAAGCTTAGCAAGTTATGAGCAGACTGTCTGATGTGATGGAGTAAGATTGTCTTACAGGGACATTGCCTAGCCAGAATTCCTTCTAGTCATAGCATGGAAATCTCATGTTAATGAAGCTGAAATATTTAGTGTTTAAGACTGACAAGTAATTCTCTCTGACTAATGTGCTCATGCTGTTTCTTCTGGGTTTTGTATTTTTCTCTTTGTGTAATTTAAAGCAGTCACTCAATTTTTACCTACTAGTTCTTTTTTTTTTTAGGTAATGCAGCTTTTGATTCTAAGTGTTGACAGTTCCAAATCCAGCATTCTGGCCTTCTTTTTCAGTGCTAAGCTTTGGAGGGACTTAACCAGACAGCATGTACCCGTATCACAATGATTTGGGACTTTTTTAAACTAGACCTAATTGAGATGTCCTAGTAATAGCCTTGCAATACTGTACAGAATTGTTTTGACACAAGCTGTTTATCAGCTGGGTCCTGTGATAAAACTTGAGTTTAGATTTTGACATTATTTGTACAATAATGCTGGTACAGTAGTCTATTGTAGGAAGTGTCATACTTAAAATACTTTACCTTTACAAGAATTTGGATTACCACAGGCTTTTAGATATGCTGTAGAATACGTGACTTGTTTCTTCCAAGGAAAGAGCAATGAGAAAATCATTGTACTTGGAACTTCAATACATTTGATGCACAAAACAGTTTAGTCATGTTGCGGTTGGTGGAATTTTAGTCTAGAATACATTGAAAGATGGCATTTGTGTTATATGAAATTCATATGAAACAATCCTTGACATAGTGTGCATATTTGTTCCTCTAGCTTTTTTAAAATGTTTGACTAGTCATATCTTCCATCCTCAGGGCAATGCAGGTTGGTGCAGGGGTGTGTGTGGGTTTGCTCAACTTTTGCTGGTAAGGAGCATGGGTTTCTATGTTACTGTAGTAGTACTAAGACATACAGATGAACTTCTGCCAGGGGCTGTCATCGTTCCTTCTCAGAGGAGTGTGTGTTCAAGTAGTTATTTTGAGCTTACATTGCAGTGCTTCACATTGAGCATCTAACACTGATAAAACCTGAAAGCCGCTGTTAACTTCAGTGGAGTCGTCAGTGCAGTTTTGCTCTTGAATTCCATCAAGACTCCGGTTTTGCCTAAAACAGTTGGTTAGCTCAGAGCTTTTGCCAATACAGCAGTTGCTTTAGACAGGGTAAGTATCCTTTAGGATGCCAGGGATTTTACTGTGCTTGTGGCTTTATTGTGCATTGAGAGTATAACACGTAGAATTCAATTTTGCATGCCTTCACAAAAACAAATGTGCATTTCCAGCATTCTGTTCAGCTATGCTTGATGGGGACTGAGTTGGGGAGAAAGGGGAAAGATGAGTTGAGCAGTCATTGGGTCCCATCCTACAGAAGCTCACATCCTCTTACATGGTCCTACTGGCAAGTTTGTAAGACTTAGCTTTTTGGCCCCATCTGTTCAATTTTCACCTCTTTAATATCAGTGCTTACAATTGTAAAACTGTTCAGAAAGTTCAGTTTCCTGAGGCCATCTTAGTAAGGGATAATTTGAAATGTGTTACTAAAGTATTCTTTTTAAGAAATATATGTAAGGGATGTGATGAGATACTGGCACAAATCTTCTCAGTATAAGACTAATTCTGTTTTAAATTTACTTTGAGAAAAAATACTTGGTAGACAATCTCACTGATTAACTTCTTCAGTAGCTTCCTTAAATGAATCCTAAATTCAAGATGAGAAAGTTGTTTTAGATAGTACTTCCTGGAAGCCTCTAAACCAATATTGTAGCTTTTTAAAACTTTGTTAAAGTACAGGAGAAGGATGACATTTTTTCTTGATGGTTCTTTTTGAGGATATTTCTGGTATTTTTCCTTACAGAAGTGGTGTATGGTGCTTTCCCAAAGGAATTGGTATTGAGTTTTGCTACTGAAGAGCAGGCGACTCTCTCTTCTTTATGAGCTTTCTTCAAAATGAAGTATTTGGGTATAACAACAGAATTCAACCTGCAACCCACTGTATTTCTAATGCAAGCAGAAGTCAGGACATCAGTGGTGCCTTGAGACCCTCTTTGTTTTGCTGAAATAAACAAACCTGCCGTCACGTAACTTGCTTGAATTTCCTGCAGACAAGTAAGGCAGATGAGAATATGTAGGGCTGAGATTTTGAATATGAAGGACCTGTGTTTAATCTGCAGGGAGTAGTCTGTAGGGATAGATGGGATGAAGAGTTTAAGAACAGGTGGGTTTTCAATTTGTTGGGAGGGGGTGTGTTGTGTTTTGGGGGTTCTACTTATGCTGTACTCAACTGTAAAACCTGTCAAAATATATTGAAGCAGCTAGATCTGGAATTCACTTGTTACAGTCAGAACAATTGGATTCCAAGGCTTTGGGTTTGCTGCTTCTGCATAGTAATCCAGATGAACTTCCACTGTACTTGCTTGCTTTTAGTTGCAAGTAGCATCCTCTTTACCACTACATATCCTACTTTAGCCTGTTGCCTTTAGTAAGTTGTCCTAGTGTAGAAGTTGTGCTGGTTAACGATGACTCTTAAATGAGTTCTGCTGAATCACTGTTAGGTTATTATTCAGAAGCTTTTGGCTTATGCAAGTTGATATTTAGCTTTTGACAGTAAAGCTGTTGCAGCCATTTTCCACTAATAAATACAGAACACTTGATAGAAATGCTCTTCAAAAAAAAGTGATTTTTGTTAAATTTTGCCTATGGTATCTTTTTAAGTGTTGCTACTATGGTTTTAGGGTTCCAGTGTGGAGGTGGTGAGTCTTGTGAGAACAAGATACAGTGAACAAAATTGAATTCTGTCTCAGTGGAGAAAAAGAGAGGGATGTTTTTTGCGTTATGAAATCCATACAAACCTTTCCTCCAGTGAGGATTTAATGTAAGTGGAAGGCAGGATTATTGCTATAAAACCTAGTAACTATGTTTTATTGTACCACGTCATATAGCGATAATGCTTGTCTTTAAGATGATCTTCCTGTAAAGGAGGAATATGTTTCACAAAGACTAAAGGCTTGTCTGTCTTCTACTCTGCCAGTTTTGTCTCAAGAAAATTTCTTTAAAGAAAAAGATGAGTTAACACAGTTCAGTAAAATCCAGCATTTGTGGTCTGCTTTTGTTTCTCAGAAGAAAAGGTAGCATCCTTCAAGTAGTACAGCTTGAACTGCTAATTACTAAAAGAAACTTAAGCACTTGAGAGCTCCTCCCAGCCCCTGTATTAATAGAGTGCAGCAAAATGAGGAGGATAATGAGTAAATCTATGCTAATAGTTACATGCCCATAACAGCAGCATAATGGTGACTGAGTCCCTCTTCCACAGAGCAGTACAGAATCAATTGGCAGCCTTGTGTTAAATCTTACAGGAATTTTTATGAGTGCAAAAATTCAACTGCTGTTTTGGAATGATTTGCCAGGTGAGATTTTGCAATATAGATACTTGGTCTGTTACCTTTGCAAAAGCATCCTCAGTTGGTCACTGGTAGAGACCACGAGGTGAATCCTTGGTCTTGGTTAAATGAAAAATCTGCTAATTCTGTGCCTTTGTTCTTAAATTATGACAGTGTGGACCTTCACAAGGAAAAATACTTCTAAAAAGTATGTAACTGTAAGTAGGCTTTCTTCATAAGTTTTAAATAAAAATAAGAGCAGTACAATAGTTTCAGAGTTTTTACTTGTGCTTTTCTGCTTCCTTTGCTGCCCTCTTTTTTTTTTTTTTTCTTAATCCAACTTGCTGCTTTATTTTTATACATCTCATTGCGCTGGGCCTTGCCTGAAGTCATCACCACTGTCCTTAGTTTGACAAGAATGCAAGGGGAAGCAGCCTTAAATGACTGAGAAGCTTCAGAATCATTGCAGGCAGTAGCTTTATATGTATTTGATGAAAAGGTTTGGGCAAAAGTAGAAATGTGCAGAATGATCTGGCAGTAAGGGTTCAGCAACAGCTATTTTGGCACAGTTTCCCAAAAAGTGGGCAGAGACACTCAAGGGCTTTGAGTGTTTTGAGCTAATTGCAGCCTCTTTGCGCTTAAATTTAGGCAAGACCAGTGATGAGCCTCAATTTGCAGGTTTGCAGGCAAGGTGGGTGTGAGATGTTCCTGATTTCAGTTCAGAGGGATGGGGGGGATGGTGGTCCAGGTAGGAACTGAGAAGCTGCCACTCAGCTTGTCAACTAGGAAATAGTCTGGGTCAACTAGGAAATAGTCCAACTTTCCTTAGTTGATTCAGACCAAAGTCTTCAAAACTGACTGGTGGTTTTGGGGTTGTTTTTTGTCTCTAGTACATACAAGACTTGATGTTCGTGGAGTGTTAGCATGTGAAATATCTTAGTTCTGAAATGGCTTGCTGAATGTTGTGGGTGGTTTTAATTACATATCCTCTCCTGCAGCAGCCACCGTGTTACAGCTCTGGCCCCTACATGCTATTCCTCTGCTCTCCACACTGAACTACTCACTGTGAGCTGTCCCTGAGGCCTCAGTCAAAAAGAGACACAAGAAATTGAAGCAGCCTGTTTTGTCTGAAAGGGCTTAGGGACAGCTTACAGCAAGCAGCTGATGCAGTAGGGTTGATACAATTCTGGCCTTGGGCCAGGGGCCCAACAGTGTGCAGATGAGGATGACGACCTCTGTAGCTGGCCCAGCTGTAGCAGGAAAAGGCCATCCCTAAATTAGGCACTTGGAGTCATTCACTCACCTTCTGAAAAGCCTCAAACTTAGACATTATTCCTACTGAATAACTAAGCTGCTCTTACCGCTGGTGAATACCCAAGATGGCTCAGGGCGGGTAGTTGCTCCAGCTGGCCGGGCTGGCTGTGCCATGCAGGTCTCAAAATTTTTAGTTTTCATTCCATCAGACCAATATTAGTAATAAAAATAAGACCCGCTGCACAGAAGTGAACGCATTTCTTATGTCAGCACTCTTCCCTGCTCTTATTTTGGTAATGTCTTAAATCGTTCTTTAGAGGCAGACTTTACTGGCTCTACTTTTCAAACGGGGGGGAATAATAAGTACTTGCAACTTAATCAGCCATATAGCTGCAGAGAGGTTTTTTTTTTTCCCCTAGTACTTTTATGTCCCGTAATGAGCTGGTATTTTATAGCTTCTGATGGTAATGTATTCCATATGCCTTCCATCACTAGGATAAAGAGCTTTACTCCAGAATCCAAAGCAAGTGGCTGTGGGTATTTATTTAATAAGGTTTGAAGTCTTTGCACTAGGCGGGATGGCAGTATGTTGCGTACCCAGAGCTTCCTTGGGCTGCTCGTAGTGAGGTCTTAGTTCTTTAACATCATGGAAAGATCACTCGTGTCCCAGCCATGCTTCCCATGAAGCGGGGTAGGGTTTGTGGTTCCAACAACAGTCCTGCCGTTTCAGTCAAATTCCCTGCTTTTCTCTGTCCTTGTTCTAAATACCACTAGTTTTCCTTCAGGACTTGGGACAAGCTAAAACTGAGAGGAAATCAACCTTGAATGTCAAAATAGCCAAATGAGTGGTCTGCTCATAATTCCTTGAGGCATCTCCTCTAATGCCTCGTGCAGAACAAAAGTTCTGTTGTGGGGGTGCTTAGGAGTTGCTTTAGTCTTGGAGTCCTGACAGGAATGAAAAATAATCTTTTTATGGTTTCTTGCTAAAATACTCAAACTGCTCTGGTTAGGCTTAGCATTTGAAAAACATTTTCTGGTATGTGACTCTTGTAGATATTCTGACATATTTGTATCCACTCTAATTGAGGCAACAATAGTAATACATTTTTTGTCAGGATTCAAATTTGTGTTTCAAGTCACAAAGGACCATCATTACCATTTTATCTGCACAACTGTTGGCTTCAGTATAATATCACAGACCCCTGTGAAAACTCATCTGCTCCCTTTGGTTATAGTTAAAACTGAAGAAAAATCTGAATATTAATCTTGTGCTGTCTTCTAAATCTCAAACGGGAGGTCTGCAAGACAGATTGAGGAAGGTGGTTTCAGAACTGCTGATGCTTTTACTGAAAGCAGTGCTTTCACTGGCACTGGTAGGTTACCTCAAAAATAACTGATTTTTGATGGTGATGCTACAGTTACGCCATAATTTGTGGTCTTTGATCCTTAGCCCGAAGGCATTCTGGTGAAGTCCACATTGCCCCATCCCTTCTGTAAACTTGGAAGAGAAAAGTCATTTGATTATATTCCAGACCACAGAAAAGGCATGTATACTTCTGAGCCCTCTCCTTGTCTTCTGCTCCCCAGTGCGTCAGGGATGAACCCTCTTGCAGGAGCTGCGCCATAAGGTGGTGTGAGAGTCTACGGCCTGCTGCTGTCCTCCCTGAAGTGAGGAGCAGCCGGTGTTAGGATCGCTTTGCACCGTTTCCGAGTCCCAGCCTTCTTGTGTTGTGGCAGAGCTCTCTGTCATTTAAACTTTTTCTGCTTTTATGCTCTCCTGGCAGCAAATGCCTGAACCCTTTAAAGCTGTTGTCTGTCCAAGCTTATCTTTGGGTAGGCAAGGCTGCTTCTTGTCAAATGGCTTTTGCTCCCAGTTACCTGCGAAACTTCTGTGGATTTAGAGATCTGGTTCCACAACTAGTTGGTATGTCCTTGAATAACTTCTGCTTTAAATCAAAATAAGCCAGCAGATTTTGACTTAACTTTTTTCCTGCTTGCATGATAATAGAACACTGTGATGCTATCAAATCTCAATGATTACAACCCTTTAGCAGGAAGAAAACTGAATGATATGTGAGCAGATTGAGTCTCAGGCAACAACATGTGATCCAATATTAAATATGGGTTTTGCAACTTATAAAACCATGGAATCATAGAAGAGCCCAAATTGGAAGGGACCTCAGAAGATCATCTGGTCCAACCAGATGGTTGGTTGTGTAGTGAAGCGGACAAGAATAAGGAGAGAGAAATCATTTGCTTTAATGACATAGGCCCAGTATTTTACTTCTGTATGTTCTCATCAGGAACCTTCCAGCTTTCACATCAGGAGGGGGTAGTACTTGCTGGGAAAAAGCACCTTAAATCCTTAGAATTTGAAGGGGCTGGTTTTTAACTTTTTTATATGTGTAGGAATAACCAGTTTCTTACCCTGGTAATTTTCCCATCAAATCTGAAGTTTGAGAGAAGGTACGGATCATACCTAGCATGAATACTTCTAGTGATAGCTCTGTTCTGGCTTTTCTAGTAAACATTTACTCATTATACTAATCGTTACTGTGACTTGTGATTTACAGCCTCTGTGAATTTATATGAAACTTGAAGAACTGCCTTTTAGAGACTTCTAGGTAGTTTTACAGGTCCAGCTGTGCCTAACTTCATGTAGCTAGTCCAAGAGAGTCTGGTCCTAGGAAGAGGGTTTCTCGGGCTTCTGATTTTTTTTTTTTTTTTTTGTCTCCTGTAACTTTTTTGTAGTCTAATTTTTCAGCTCCCTTTGTGAAGTGTGGGCACCCAGTGTGGTAGTCATTTTCCCACTAGCCTAGGTAGGGTGATGTTACTTTTCTATTGCTGCTGAATGCTGTTGTGTTTCCTGCCAAGCCTCTTGGCTGAAGTGCTGTAGCAGCAGCTTGTCCTCTTTGTTATCCACCATAATCCCGAAGAACTTCTGGGATATGATGTTTTCCAGGACACAAGTCTGCCCATATTAAGTGTGAATTATGTCCTTTGTTCCTGGATGAGTAAAGTTGCATTCAGCTATATTAAAATGCATGTTGCTAAATGAACTTGGCTTCCCAAGGGACTGAGGTTGTGCTTTGCAATCCTAAGGGGTTCAATCAGCAGCAGGTTGTGCTTTTCCAGTGAAGTTAGCATACAGCCAGAATCAGGCCCTGGAAAATGACTGTAAAGCGTCATTTTTGAGGTGAAACTGCCCACACCCTTGAAAAATATTCCGTGTACAACCATATGATAAATACTTCCAGGCACTTTTTACTCCATTACAGAGATTGTATTGTTTCTGTGTGCAGTTAACACTTTAATCAATGCTTTGCGGTATGGAGTCCATCATTCTGTACAAGCTAGGTAAATTATCACTTATTTTAGCAACCACATTTTTCGTATTCCAAACATAAAGTTTTGATTCAGCTTTTGTGTTTGTTTAAGGCTGAGTTGTTCTATTTTACTCACTTTTATTCCCTGTCCATCTTTCTGTAGCTTCATGTAGAATGGATGTCCCCTGTTCCCCTTTATTCTGTTGGGCAAAGTGTTTATCCACAGCTTCTGCTGCTGGATTTGAATTTGCTCGGCAGTGAAATTACTGCTTTCTTGGGGCACCTATTTTTGTATTAGATGGCAATACCCTGTGGGCATTAAAGTTTCAGTCTTTTAGCTTCAAGCAACAGTGATGTTCCTGCACACCCAAACTGGCAGACATCAGTAGCCTAAATGCTAGTGTTTATTAGAGCAGAGCTAGGCTTGAGGGTAACTGTGCCAAGTCTTGGCTCATTAAACTGGCAGGAAGATTCAAGAAGGCTGCTTTTAAAGATAAGGGCAAGAATTGGCACAGGGTAGGCGGGGGTGAGAGAATGGCAGTGGGTAGGCCATGTGGTGGGTGTCTTCTATCTTCCCATAGATAATTTGAAGGCAAGAGGGGACTCATTGAGACAAGTGAGCTGTCATACAAGCAGGAGTAATAGCAAGTTGGAGTAATAGTGTGCAGCACTTGTCACTGCTGCAGTTTAATTGTCACTGGTCTGAAATACCAGGATTAGAAGACAGGATCAGCTCTCTGCTTTTCTGGAGTTCTAACTAGATATTAATTTCTTGATTTTTGAGAATTTTGGTAAAGATGGGTGTGGGAAAGTTCCTCCATCCTTTATCATGATGGGGAAGCTGCTGGGACCAACGCTGGTATTCTTCCAGAAATTTGAACTTGAACATGATTACCTCTTGTCTCTGTTTGCAGAAGACTTAGTATATTTGGATGACTCAAATCTGGGCTGGGATGTTTAAGGTTTGTAGGGTAACTTCATGTGGATAAATGCTTCAGATCAGAATGAGCAAATTGTGCTTCTTCCCATTTATCTCTTAAAAAAATGGTGTCGTGGAAGAGCATAGACAAGAGATGCTTGTCTTTGTGTTGCCATTGTTAATGATGGTTTTTATAGAGTAGGATCTTATTAATAGATTAGATTAGTAGAATCTGAGCCATTTGAAGTTATTTAACAGATTTGGTCTAATTGGTAGTCTTGCTAATAACCTGCATTATTATAAATAGTGAATTCGTTGCAACACAGACAAAAGAACTTCACTTTTTCCAATGCTCTACTCAGACTGAAGCAGGGTCTTCGAGGGGTTTCATCCAGGTTGCATGTGTTTACATTGTGGCTGAGTGCACCACCTCTGCTGTGGGCTTTGGACTGAACAGGGTGGGCTGGTGGGAGTAGGAACTATATTCATTGGGAAGCTATTGAAGCTATGCAAACCGTGACCTTAAGGATGCCCAGAAGAGACATGGAAGTGCAAAGGTGTGGGTCAGCATGCAGTACTTCACCCCCTTCTGCAGTTACCAAACAGTCAATGTTAACATTTGGTTTCCATGTGCCATAGAGAAGACCGGTACCATTAATTAGTACTTCTGTGACGGTTGCAGGTTATATACTGCAAGATTGTCATCTGCTCTCCATGATGCCAACCTGTCATATGCTTCTACCTATGAAAGAAGCCTGTACTGAAGCTGATACTAAATTACCTGCTTGCATGGTTTTGAAGCTGTGTTTCATTTGTCGTGCTGCGGTCTGTAGCTTGAAAACTTGCTTATAGTCTCAGGATGACTTGAGTGAGAGAGGTAAAGATCTTCTCTGATTAAGTGGATGCTTTTGTTTCTATTTCAGGAAAGCCCCATAGCATTGGCAGCTCCGAACGGATTCAGCTCTCAGGAATGTACAATGTTCGAAAAGGGAAAATACATTTGCCAGTCAACAGATGGACAAGACGCCAAGCTATCCTTTGTGGAACATGCCTAATTGTCTCATCAGTTAAAGAAAGCCAGACTGGAAAGATGCATGTCCTCCCTTTAATTGGTGGAAAAGTAAGATATTTTATTTTATGTATTTGCTTGCTTAACCCCTGTCTCTTTATGCAGAGAAGATTGCATTCAATTGTGATGATTCCTGGCCCCCCAAGAGCTTGTTTCTGTAAATGGGGTTATCAAAGAATATAATTGACTTTTGATTATGATCAGATTAATATTTAACAATTTACAATGTTTGGATTAAAATGCTAAAGAAAAGCAAGGGAAACACATGCAGTTTCCTTTTCTTGTGCGCAGTGTTAAATGTTTTACATGTGCAATAGTACACAGTCAAAGGATATATGCACCTGTATTGTGTATGATCTGTACCATGCCTCTTCATCCATTATTTATCCATGCTGGGTTACTCTAAGATCTGAAAATTAACCAATAGCAGCATGGGCTTATTTTCAACATTGGAGTTTTTTTGAGTGCTCAGCATTGCATGAGTAGTGGTCTAACATAAGCTAATAGCAACAAACATTTTTTATTGTGAAAATCTGAAACCGGACTTTCTTCTGATTGATTACATCTGAAACACAGGAGGTCTGGTCTGAAGACAAGGGAATTTTTTTTTCACTGTGAGGGTGGCTGAGCACTGGCACAGGTTGCCCAGAGAGGTTGTGGAGTCTCCCTCCTTGGAGATAATCAAAAGCTTTTTGGACGCAGTCCTGTTCAAACAGCTATAGGTGCCCCTGCTTGAGCAGGAGGGTTGGACCAGATGACCTTCAGAGATCCCTCCCCACCTCAACCGTTCTGTGATTCTGTGAAGCTTTATGAAGACAGTAAGATTACAACATTGCTATTTCGGCCTAAATAGTGTTTCGGAACACTACTATTGGCTTGATTAGCCAGGATAGTGGGAAAAGAATCATGAGCTTGAGGATGATTTGCACCTGAAATAATGCTCTTTTACTTTGCATACTGATACGTTTGATTTTTAAGAGCTTCACAGTGTTACATATGCAGACTAAAGTTGATTCATTTATACTCTATACTAGCAATGTGGAAAGTATTCCACATTAAGAGTAGTAGTCCACAGTAGGAGCTCTTTTTCCTATCTCGTGATTCTTCGCATGATTCTTCAACACTTCCCTGGAGGTACTGAAGTACAGACATTTTCCTCTTTTAGTAGCAGTGGGTGAACTCTGACAGTGAATTGTAGCCACAAGGCTGCAGCACACTGGAGAGGACAGGATTCAGGTCCCCATCGGCCTTGTCTTTGAGATGAAAAAGATTTTTATTTTTTTAAATTCAAAAAGGAAAGAGATTGTGTACCTTTTTTTTTTTAAATGCTTAACATGGAATTTCTAAGTTGTTTTTGCACAGAAGTGCCTCGTGTAATGTAAAAAAGGCAGACTGTGTTAAGCAGTAAATTGACAACAAATTTTAAAAGAAAAGGAGAATCAAGCTGAGAAAAATGTACGGAGGGCTTCTGCTGACAAAGCTCGGGAGGTGGATGCTTGGCACAGAATTAAGTGTTTTTTAAATTATTGCTCAAAAAATATTCTTCCTGAACTCCATAAATACTCTGCACTTCCTGGTTTGCAAAGGCTTTCCAGAATGTGGTGCTGAGACATTGAGACCATAAGTTGTGTGGGACTTCTCGTGTATGGTAGCAGAATGATGTATTCTGGGTGTTTTTTAGCAAGTTGAGAAATGCCAAAGAATTTAATTGGGCTGTAAGAGAAGCATTTTGTTAAGCCTGTTTTTAATAACCAGGAGTATAAATTGTGCTTCTTTAGGTTGTATAGAGATAGCCTTAAATGTACTTCAGTGGGAAACCTTTTATGGTGCTCAGTCTGTCTTAAAATGTTGACGTTCTTGGTGGTTTTCTCCTTTGGTTCCTTTATCCTTCTGTTCTTATTCCTTGCTTGTGTAGACTTCATGAATATTTGACAGGCAAGATCTAGCTTGAGTACTTGAGAGTGTTAGCTCAACTCTACTTGAAGAGCTCCTCTTGGGCACATTTTGACTTTGCCCTGGGGAGTTCTGCAAAGAGGCGTTTGATTCTTGTTCACTAATAGTTTTGTGTTTCTACTGCAGGTGGAAGAAGTGAAAAAGCACCAGCACTGTTTAGCATTTAGCTCCTCTGGACCTCAAAGCCAGACCTACTACATTTGTTTTGATAACTTCACTGAATATTTGCGATGGCTTCGACAAGCATCAAAGGTGAGAATAGCACTAATTCCTGCCTGAATGGGATGTTCGTAGCATTTCCCCCAGTTCTGTCTTCTCCATGCAGTGATATAATCCCTCTTCTGGGTTCATTGGCATTCATTGGCAGCTGCTGCTGTTAGTGTTGCACTAAAATTTGAGAGTTCTTGCTAAGAGGCAATAGGGAGATGAATTTTTCTGCATTTATTCTGAACTTCTTTCTACCATGGGTGTGTAAACAAAGTGCTGTGCTGCACTTTCTTTTCTCATCTTGATCCAGCTGGATGGATGGAGTGAGATGATTAGAACAAAAAGGGTGACAAATATTACTGTCAAAATGTCAGTTTAAAACGCTTTGTTTCAGCATTAAAAAAAACTTAAAATAGTGTGGGATTCTTTTAATTCGTTCCTTACACAGAGCCTAAAAATTAAATTGCTAGAATGAAGAAATTTTTTTCTTGCTTGGAAATGTTGCTGAATCTCTCTGGTTTTATAACTATTTGATTTTTGTTTTTTTTAATAAGCAATCATTTTATGTCAGTATAGAAAAATTACTAACTAAAGCCGTCGTAAACCATATTTTATACTCTGCTTAGAGCACAATTTATTACGGGAATTTACGTCCTGCATTATTTTGGTTTACTCTTCAGTTCCACTTCATGTTGTTGAAAGGTTGTTTTTGCAATTACCTATTTTATCTCTTAATCCCTGCCACTTTTTTGATAAATCTTCTCTAAAGTAATTTATGTATCTTGAACCACTGATTTTTTTATTTTTAAGATGCAAGTTCTTTTGCTGTGCTGTCATCACTCTTTCTTTGGTTTTCTAGTTGGGCCTAAACTCTCCATTAGTTTTATACTTGATAGGGCTGTCTGTTCATGCTCTTTACTATGTTAAAGCAACTTAGTTTTATGTAATACTACTTAGAGATATTTCTGGCACACTAGATCTGTCTTTTTAGATTGCAATAATGTATTATCCAGCCTATTGCCAGTGGTACAACCTGCGTTGTGGTTTGGTTTTTTTAAGAGGTTTGATTATTATGTCAAACTTTCTTTGAGCAGTAACTATTGCACCTCCCAACACATGCGTCATTTAAAATGTCCTTTAGTTTTTTTCTAGTAAGTTTTAAAATTCTCTTTAAAGACGCTGTTCTGGCATCCCTGCTCAGGTCTGTTAAGCCTCAAGGTAAAAATCCCCAAGACATGTTTCATGAGATGGTGAGGCATGGTCTGTCAGGTTTTTGAGTTTTTGCCACATTGTGGCTCTCGCTGGGAGAGCAGTGCCCTTTCATCTCCAGAGGCTTTGACATCAGATAAATGAAAGGCAAATCTAATGAGTGAGGAAAACAGTGGAAAACAATGAACTTCAGAAGTGGAGATAAATGGCCAGAAAGCCCCTCTGAATTACTGGCAGCATAAGCTTGTTCTGTGCCATGCTGTGCTTCTCTCTTTCTCTCTCGTTCACCCAAATGACTAACAGCATTGGGACGATAGCCAGCATGAGAACATATCCCCATGCACTCATGATATCCTCCCATTTTTCTTATGTAACAGTAGAAAGAAAATACATGATTTGAAGTGTCTTTTCAGTCTGTCAGAACTGAAGAAACTCTCTATGCTATTCTCTTTGCTGGCAAAACATGCTTTGAGGGAAAAATGATGCTTGGGTTAGATCCCCAAGTCTCTAACCTCCAGCCCCAAAACCTGTGACTCAGCATTCTGAATTCATGGATTTTGAAACAGTACTTTGCCACTTCAAGTTGCTTTTTTAATGTTTGGGTTTTCTGTCCTTAGACTGAAAAACAGAAACAAGCATGATTGTATGCAAGGCAATTGTGTGGGAAGTACTGTGCAGTAACGCCGTTTCTGAAGAGCAAAAAAAGAGAAAGTAGTAATGCTGCAAAAGTAACTCAAACTTCCTCCAGCTGATGCTGGTCATGCCCAAGTGCTTAACTGTAAGGTGCATTGTCTCCGGTTTACATGTACAAATAAATTAGAAAGTTTCATCTTCAGCTCTGTAGTTCAGGCAAAGCTAGCATTCTCACGCAGGCAAAAAAACCCAACATTTATATAAGGTACTCTGCCTCAGGTGTTTGAAAGCTACTCAAGTTCAAAGAAGTTGAAATATTCTTGCTAACCAAGAAAATACCATAAAGGATTGTATGTTTAAAGGCAAGCGGATTTAGGAAAGGAGATGTTACAGTGCTCTAACGGGTATATATAGTACTTGCGCTTTTGTGAATGATTACGA
Source organism: Alca torda (assembly GCA_008658365.1). Lineage (NCBI taxonomy): Eukaryota > Metazoa > Chordata > Aves > Charadriiformes > Alcidae > Alca > Alca torda. Next base: position 75,607,689 of record CM018077.1, on the reverse strand, counting down.
ATAATATTTAAGACTGTATTTTAAATATAAATGTTTTGAAACTGGCTTTCGTGTTAACTTACGTTCAGTGGTATTTTTCTTCAGTTGTTTGTGCTCCTGATACGTGCTGCTGAAAACTGAGGCTTCTGATACAAGTGCAATGAATGCTTCAATTATAAATTTTAATGCAGAAGGAAATCCCTGGTAAAATATTTCATTAAAATTGCTCAATTCAGTTTTTAACTATGAAAAAAAAAATCATGTCTGTCTTCTGTATACTTCAAAAGAACTAGAAGATGACGTTGTTTTAACTTTTAAGAACAAGCTTAATCTTGAAAGGAGACTTTGGAAAGAATGCTTGTGCTGCAGCCTTTCTCCCCACAGAATATTGGCAATGTTGACTTTTTAGTGATGTTCCAGAATGAGACAAATCCTCATGCATCACTCCTGCAATAAATACATGTATGCTAGAGAAGTTTTGAATTCATGTTTGCAGGGACTTGGGCTCAATTAAATTAAAAATTAGCATTGCTCCTGTATAATCTGATTCATTCTAACAGCGAAATCTATCTTAGCCAAGACAGCTCTTGTGCTCTGCCCCAGTACATTTTTGGAACAGATTTGTGAATAGATGTTAGGATTGGTTTTCCTGTATGTGTGTGTCCTGATATGAAGAGAACTACTGATTTCAGGACGGACTGGAATTATTCCACAAATACTGACCTAAATATCGAACTTGGTGACATACTTACTCCAAATAGGTCACTTTTAGATATGCTGATTTAGCCTCAAACAGAATATTTTTAAAAGCTAGAAAAGTGGCTTGTTCATTAATATTGACAGTTCTGTACCATGGTGCATTTCTTTCCTTTTACTTTCCAAATACTGGAGTCCTAATTAAGGAAGCTCAAAAGGAAAGCAACAACAAATTTGGTCCTTTGTGATCTAATAAGTTCATTCTGTTGCCAATTGTTGAAAAATAACCTTATGCAACTGGGAGGAGGAGTGGGGGAGGAAGAAAGGGACATCTTCATGGCTTTAAAGAATTTTGTTTGCATAAAGTCTGCCACTCTTTACTACTTGAACATCAAATGCAGAAGGATGGGTGAAAAATGTGCAGTTAACAGAGAAAAGGACATGATGAGGGCTTTCCTTGTTTGCCACTTCCAAAAGCTAAAAAGCTGCACCCTTAATGTAGCTAGAGAGAGAAGTTTTATGTATAAGGTATTACTGAGTGGTGGAACTTGCTGTCGTGAGGCTTGTATTTGGGGTGTGGTGGTGAGCTCTGTTTGGAACTTCTACCAACTAAACTTAGTTTAATGCTTTTCAACATGTGAAATTGCTGTGTAAGTGTTCACTACTACACAATTCGTGACATGGATGGTTTGGCTGGAGTAAAAAGGGCTATCAGTCCTCCATGTTCCAAGGCATAGAAGTAAAATGGGATGTCAGTGTCTGCCTCAGAAATTCAGTATTGCAGAGCTTAAGCAGGAACGTGTTTCAGAATTTTATCTTCTTGGAAATAGCGTGCATCACTGGGCACGCTGAGGCAGGTTATCTGACCCTGCAGAACTTCTCCCCTCTCGACTTCAGAAGAGCAGGAACTGTGTCGACAGCTTCATGTGACAATTATTTCCTGCTTTAGTGCTCAGTTCAGCTGGGCAGGTAGAGGAAGAGAGGCGATGAGAGACAAGGGCTATAAATAATGCATGACTACATCACATAAGCTGCCTGTGCATGGCCTCACTATACATGTGGATAGGTAGAGACGTAGAGACACACAGCCGTGTGTGTGTGCACACCATTGACTGCTTCCCAGGCTGAGTTGCACAGCTGTGGCTGTGGTGACAGTGTGTTTAGTGGGAAATAAGCTGTTGTGTGGGGCTTAAGTGCCAGGGTGGATTTGCACCTATACACAAAAGAGCCCTCCTGTTTAAAGTATGAAGAGTATCTAAAAACAGATCCTTGATTTGAAAACTATCAAACTCAAGAGTTTTCTCCTGTGTGCCTTTGTTTTTTCCCTTCCCTGTTCTAGTCACCTTTGACTGCAAGTCTGCAGTGGAAATGTGTGTGGTGTTCCAGATGACCCTAGCCTGCTGTAAGAAGAGACTAAATCATGATATCAGTGTACATTAAGTTTAAAAAGTGCTAAAAATAGCAAGAATAGCAAATTCAAGGGAGAAGGGCATGCTGCCATGTTGGTCTTATTCCTTTCATGTCAGTGCAGAATGCTTTCTTTGTACATTTATTTGCACCGTGAAACTGGCAGAAAATAACAACATATTTGAATGCAGGAGCCTCTACAGCAGTAGTCTCCATCTTTCCTCAACTTGTATGGAGACCTACCTGAAGCAGCAGTGCAAAACGAACTTTTTAGCTTTTTCTCTCTAAAGTTACCTAGTTCTGACCAACTGTCTCAGTCTTCTAGCTATGTCTGAGTCTGAATCATGTGAAAAGGGCAAAGCTGATCTATGACTGGTAATAGGATTTTTCTTTCTGCTGAGGAAAAAAGGTCTGAGTTCTGATTGCATACAAGCTTGGTGTTACAGACTATATTTACAGAAATAAACTATAGGATTTAAAAATGAATTCCTGACCTTGATTGCAGTTCTGCAAATATATTCAAAACAGGAGACCAAGATGATCAGCCTGTGCAAGCATTTTACAGGAACAGTGCTGAGGAAATGAAGTGAGCAACAATTGATCATTACTGCTAGAGATGTACCTGCTTTTCAGCTGTGCTTCATCCTCTGAGCTTTAACCTTTGAGCTACTAAAAGATAACCAACCACAGGACTGCCTTTTCCTTCATCACAGAAGATTCTGCTCCTTAATTAAAGTGGCGGGTAATAAGCCATATCCACTTCTGCCTACATCTTCATCTTTATTTCAGATACTGTCAGATGCTAACATGTGACTTTCTCATATCAGGCGTGGTCAACCAGGAGAAAGATTAAAGTGCAGATTCCAATTTCAGTGTGGAACACAGACTTTGTAGAGTTTTTTAATACAAAATACAGCCTTCAGCCTGTAAAGAAGGCTTGAAGCCGCTAGTCTCATGGTTGAATTAGCCCTACATTGGATTTGCCTTGGCTTGCCCACTAGCTGATTGACCTGTTCCATATGTGTTTCTAGATACTATAATGAGCTGTAACATCTTTACAGAGTTCATCATTGCAGGGATTTTTATTGCCAAACCTCAGTTTTCTCTGGAGGCGTTAAGGATGGCTTTTCTAATGTTTACTGGTCAGAACCAGGTCAAAATACCTTTTTTCCAAGGCCTTGACCACAGAGCAGTGCCCATGGCAAGTACAGGGAAAAATCATATGCAAGGATAAAGTAGTTTAAGTTATTTGAGATGTTACTTGTTACAGTGCTGTTGATTTATACTTTTAGAGTCACTGGATGCCATGTCTCCTCTCCAGGTATCTGCTTAGTCTCCTAAGCAGTGGATATCCTGCTTCAGAAGGAAAACTGTAGAGAACTTTACCTTATTTTCTATGAGATCTGAATTTCTAGATGAGTATTTTTGCTTTTACCTTTGGTTATTGGTTATTACCTTTGGTAATTATACAGAGAATTGTTGTGTGCAACAAACACTATTTGTGTTGTAGTTAGGAGTTTCTGACATTTTTTTATAACTTTGTAGTCTTAGTCCATGTGTTTGAATGTACCATAATGATTCTAGACTACTGTGTGTGTATGCGTTGGGGACAGATTGGAGGTCAGGGACATACTGGTTGCTGAGAGGGTCACCATGCAGTAGTTGGTTTGTTTCTTATGCCAGTAGCTCTTGGAGGCTTGAAAATGAGTCTCTATACTAGTATGACCTAAAAATGAATTTAGTATAATGCCAACATCAGTGGCATCTTTTGAAAATAGCCTTTAACCAAATCCAAGGCTCTGCAACAAGCTTATTTTCTTTGAGGATAACAGCTATCCAGGTTTTTTTCACATTTGTGAGACTAGGAAGCGCCATAAGCTTGTTTGCAACTGTTGATTCAACATCTAGTGAAGAAAAAAGAGTCCTGAAAGATTTTCACATTTTTCAGTGGGGCTTTTTTTGAACTGATCCTTGCTTGCAGGAAACGTGATGACTCTTAAGTTTAGTACAAGGAAACCATGTTTTCCTCTAATAACCCAAAATGACAATATTGAGATAATGCTTTCTCTAAAAATAGATCCCTACAAATAAACCCACAGCTTCCTTTTGGTGATGATTACAAGCATTCAAACATAAACAAACCTCTGGTTTCATTGCGGAACTTGACTTCCTTTTGTGTGTGTGTGTGTGAAATCTTCAATATTTGGGACCTTTGCTCTGCAGTCATATCTGGTTATTCTTGCTGTGGGTGGCTTCTTGTCATCTCAAGTCTGAAAGCAGAAGACTGGGCAAAGCAAACTTGAAAACAGTTTTGTTTTCCTTTTGATGGTAACACTTGAAAGTGTTCTTCCTCCTCTTTCCTTCCAAAACCTATTCTTTTGCGCCTTTTGTTGTTAGAGGTTAGTCGATGTTTTGGAAATGAATTTCTGAGTGTGTTTCAGTGTAGTCTCTCTCTTAATGGTTTGGGAGGGAAGCTTGGTGGCTTGGCTCAGGTGGTTAGTTTTCCATGTCAAAATAGTTCAGCTGATTCCAAAATGGTGTAATTGTTGTGACTTCAAGCTTTTATCTTGATTTCTATTCTAGAGAAAAACTATAGCTTCGCTGTTACAATTTTTTTTATTTTTCCTTGCTAAAATTCAGAGAGTCTGTGGTCCTTGTTTTGGACTTGCTGCCTTCAGTTAATAATAGAGTACTTACTGAAGTATTGCAGACAAGAGCGAGAATGGAAAACTAGGTATCGCCCACACATCTGGAATAGCTTTCAAGTAATGTCTTTTGAAGCCTCTAAATCAGGTTCTGATATTATGGAAGCTGAATTTATGCAGCTCTTGCATAAACACAGGAAGGCATTGCCATTGCTTATAGCTAGAAGCTCAGTGAGGTGTTGCAGATGTTACCTTTCAAGGTGTGTTCAATCCAGGAGGATCCCTAAGTGTGTTCAGTAATCTCTGGGGGTAGAGGGGTGGGAGTGAGTGGGGGGAATGTAACTTTGCTCGTAATGAAGCTTAGGGGAAACTAAGTGTCTGGTGAGCAGAACCCATGAGACTGGAGGGAGTTGCAGGGACTGATACATTGCATGGTACTTCAGTACCTGTAAGGTGATAACTGTGTCAGTCTAACACTGAGAGCCTTTCCAAGCAAAGTCTAGCAGGGAGGAAAAAAGAGAGGAATTATTAGCAAAAACTAATTTTAGGGACGTTTGGTCTCCTTAGGCTTCCTCTGTAGTCAGTCTGAGAAGGAGGAAGGTCTCCGGAGAGAAGAGGGAATCAGAGCTGGAGACCAGTTTTAGGCCCCAGGCCGCTACGGCGATAAATGATTGTTTGTATTATAAAACACTTGGGTCAGAAGGCCTTTCTGACTTACTGTGAAATAATGTCATGAAAAGAGTTCATCTTACTGTAGAATTAATCCATATGATGCAGGTGTGTTAGGAGACCTAGGTCAGAAACTGAGGACCTAGCATAACCTCTTATTTAAAACCAACAAACAAAACCCCACAACCCTCTCCATGTGGGACTGGGGAGACTCAGACAAGTGAACATCTATTGGAAGTCTCACTGGCAAGAGTCTGAAATCTATAGTAAATGCTGAAAGAAAGTCTTTGCTGGAGGGCCGCTCATTGCAAAGTCTGCTTGCTGGCAGTACAGCAGTTTGTCTTGGTAAAAAATTAAGTCTAACACAAGTTGTAAGAAGAAAAAGGGGTATTTCTCAATTTTTGTGAGACTGTCACCTGTTTTGCAATATTTACAGATTAATTGTTTTCAGTCAAGCTGTTTTAAGGATATTAATATTCCATGCTCCACGAAATGGAGATTCACGTGTCTGAATTATAAGTACCTTAATGCTACAGCTAATTACTGGCCCTTAGCTGCAGGTTGCATCTTAAGCCTTGTCCTTGCAGGGATCTTATCAGTGTGAACATCCCAGCATGACTACCACCAAGGAAACAGTGTTGATGTCACTCCCTGTGTAGTATTGATACCAGTACCTGATCCCTAGAAGAAAAGCACATTTCTTCCTGGAGGAACAAAAATACTCATATTCTGGTAGTGACTCCAGATAATACCAAACATTTCCAAATGACATGTGACGAATGTCACTTTTTTTTTGGACAAGATCTCACTTTCAAGGGCTTGATGCTAAACCTGGGGCACTGACTTTCACATCTGTGAAATTATTCTTATCATGAAGGGTAAAGGAGCGCAACTTCTGCATTATTACCTCCACATTTCCCCCTCCCCAGACACATTTGCTACTGCTGTTTTCAGCTAAGTTCTTACAGCTTTGCACAAGGGCCAAAGGTAGAGGTGAGCTATTTCTGCATGCTCTATAAATCTTTGTTCAGAGCTAAGAAGAGGAGAGACGGGACAAGTCAAATAATCTTTGTGGCCCCGAGTCTTGCTGGCATAAGGTGTTTGCACCAGGCTCCTGCCCTTTGTCTTAGTAGGCAATTACAGCTCTTACCTATGGCATTGCCTGTTGGGCTTGTGAAACTGAGTGATGTGCTTTCAAGCCTCTGATGAGTTTCTCTTTTCTTTGCAAGGCCCTTAGCTTGAGTTAGGGTGGATCTAATTTAACTTTTGAAAGAAAACAAAAGGAGAGGCCAGAAAAGCCATTACCTTTTCACCATTTGGACTGCACCCATTTTAAAAGCTGTCATTTAAAAATGAAAATATGTGGCTTTAAAGAAAAAGAAAACCTTTTTATTTCTTTTTTCACCTCTTTCATTAAGGTTTTTGGCGTTTGCTTGTTTACCAATCTGAGCGTTTCCTCAGCTCTTGGCTGTGGCTGAGGACAGTGATGTGTTCCCTGGCTGTGGAGTTCAGCTCCATGGAGGGAGGCCTCTGCCGAGCAGGGCTTTGATGTTCGAATAGAAAGGAGGATTAGGATTTGAAGCGAGGTTAGTTCTGAGGTGAGGAGAACCTGTTTGCTCTAGGCAGTTAGTTTAGATATTTCAAGCTTGCTAGTTAAGCCTTATGCAGGCATTGGTGGGATATGATGATTATCGAACTGTTTAAAAGCAAATCCTAAAGGAGAAAAATTACATTGCCTTTGCATTAGCATGTCTACAGCAGGTGTAATTTAACATTGTCAACTCAGTTCAAACAGACTGGGGATTTGGCTGCCTGTACAATGTGGGCTGTTTAGTTATTTTAATTGTCTTCTGTTGAAGTCCTAAATAGTAATTTCTTATCTGAATAGAGCTATAGGGAATGGGATAAGGGTAAACAGGAAAAAGACATAATTACGTTGGTTTAAATTCACACCACAGGTCACACCAAAAGATGTCCTTGTGTAAACAACGCGCGTGTTTGTCTGTTCAGCTGTGTCCATTGCTGACATCCATTGTTAGCAACAGATCATTTTTGTAGTATAGCCAAGGCTTTAAAACAAAGACGGTAATCAGTCTTGTTGCATAGCTTGGTGACAGAAGTGGCATTATACTGCTGGACAAAGCAAAGTGTTTTTTAGCCCTGTGTAGCAAGAAGAGGCAAGAATATTGGTTGATACAACTGTTTTTCTGTATTTTTATTGAACGCTGCTAAAGATTTACAGTGAACCCATACCATACTTTCACCAGTCTTGGAATACTGCTTCCTTTTTAAAAATACTAATAAAAAATTAAAATTGAAACACCGTGGCAAAACCTTTTTTATTTAAGGTACTGCTGGCTTTTGTGAATTGCTGTTTATACTTGTAAGGTACTACTGTGGCACAAGTAACACATGCTTAAAAGCAAGTTTTCATATTTGGGAAACTCCTAGTTCTTTGTCATGTGTGCAGCTCTAGGTGGGGAGTAGCAGAAGTTGTACTGCCCGAGGGAGTGAGAGAGCTCTCTGGCAGCCTTATTTGTGGTGGTATTCACAGAATAAAGCTACATTTTATTGCTGCTGGGGGAAAAGTAAAAGCACAATGGCAGCTTTTTGGTGTTTGCAGTGTGTAGATCCAGGGCTCTTTGCAGTACATGTGCTATAGTTGTATACCACTTCTTTGACGCTGCACTTCAGTATGCCATACTCACATGGAGGCTGGAAAAAACCCCACAAAACTTAAAACACTGTAGGCCAGGGCTGCATAACCGAGGTTGCAACAGGAACTGGAAAAAAAGTCTTCCGTTGGACTTTGCTGTTTGACATACAAAGTTGAATTTGGCCTTACCCCATTACTACTCTAGTATTACAATGGGAGACATTGCAATACAGTGATTGTCCACAAAGTGTTTAAAAATCATATCTGGGGAATGGAGAAAGCTGCATGTTTCATCTCACTTCTTTATATTTGTGATGATTAAAAATCCCAACTGAAAAGTGACTTCAAAAAGGTACAAGATCTTGCTATGTGTTTGAGCTACCATGCTGTCAAACTGTTGCATCTCTGGCAAAGACAGGTGTTGACTCTACAGCGTATGCTGTAGCTACCGTAACTGAGAGGGTGTCATACACTCTTTCAAGAAGGTCATTGCCCCAGCCGCATCCCCCATGTTAGTAGTACTGGAAGTAGGAGTTTCATGTGAAAACAAGTGTTAAGGGTGTATGCAGTTTAGGATGTGATGAGAAGACATTGTAAAGGGTTTGGTCAAGGCAAGGGTTTGGTCAAGGGTTTGGTCTGCCTGGGGAGTCGTGAACTGTGCTGCTTGTGTTTCTATTTTTATATATGTGAAGCATATAAAACAGTTACACTTTTAAGTTTTCCGAAAGAAAACACCAAAGAAGCCATAATGAGCACTTGATGCAGGTTCCACATGTATCTAGAAAGCCTTTCCCTCTAGCATTGCTACCACAGCGATTCTCTTCACTGTTTTTGTTGGAGCATGGGTTTGTTGAACCCAGCCTAGATAACTTGTTGGGGTATTTATTTACAGCAGAATGTCTTGGGTTTGTTTTTTGGTTTTTTTTTTTTTACTTCCAGTGGAAACCCTACTTTCTGCAGATAATGTCCCTTCCTCTGAACGCTTTTTATTTGACTGTGAGGGATATTCCAGTCAGCGTTTCCTTACCCTTTATCAGCTTATCTCTGCAGTGATTTCCCACAGTGAGTCAAGAAAACCCAGTGTGTTATTAAAAACTGTATCATCTCTTAGAAAAACGCTTTGCTTTTAATAAACAATAGCAAACACACACGTGCAGTCTTACTGCATTTCAGCCAATTGAACATGATTGCAGGACTGAAATATTGCTTTAGTGTTCGATTTGGGAACAATATCATTTCATAATTTCAATACTCAACTTCAAAACAACTGATGAAAGTTTCTGGTAAACCAAAGAAAGTATTGTTGAGACATTGTTCTCCTTTGTCACTCTTCATTGTTTTTCATCTTGTTCCTCTGTTCTCTAGGAATTTGTTACAGAACAGTATTGATCAATAAAAACAGAAAAGTCTTTATCTCTGCCTGTGAGAAAAACTGTGTTTGTTTATATGAGTATTCCTTGTAACAATTCAGAAGTTAATTCTTAGAGTACTGTTTTGCTATCAAAAAAGACTTTGATAAAATTACAGTTGATTCCAGACTTAACACCTTTTAAAATGTGGTTTTAACTTTTACAGTTATCTCTCTGGTAGAGGCATCATTCAGTATATGTATGTCAATTGCATGAAAATTTTAACAAAATTCTTTGTATAACAAAGTGATTCCTTAAAAAAAAACCCAAACAAACAACCAGCAAACAAAAAATAACCAGAACATACAACTTGTAAAAACAAAATTGCTTTTAACTAGATTTCTTTTTTCACAGGGCTTGATGATTTTAAGAATTTGCACCCTTTCTTGAGACGAGGAGAATTTGGATTTGTTTGTCTGCTTTATCATGGTTCACACTCAGAGTTACCAGTTCTGGTACTTCAGATATTTTTAGAATAACGTGCCTTGCTAAGCACTGCTGGGTTGCTTATTTCTGTTCATATCACATGCCAAACAAGTAGTTGGAGCAACAGTGTATGTAAGCATCACACCTGAAATTATACATTCTCCCTTTTAATTTAATAGGTGTCAGCGCTTATTCATCTCTTCTGTTTTCAGTGTGATGAGAACTGTACTGTACTGGGCAGATTCTAGCACCATAAACAGACTGAATACCTAGCTTTCAGAAATAACTGCTCAGAATAGCCTACGAATAATTTTTGTCTAATACTACGAGGGGAAGAAAAATAGCAGCTACAGTAACAAAAGGACTGAGCTAATTGAGTAACAAAAATTTAAGCGTTTTAATGGATGTGGGAGGACTGGATTATTAACAGTCACATCAGAGAAAAACACCGCACCGCCTGTTCCTCTCGAAGCTTATGGCTGTGTGTTTATAATAGAGACCATTATCCTGAGGCCTGTGTGGCTTGCATTGGAGAGGAAAAAAGGAAGAAAAAACTCCTTGGCCTTCCTTTCAGTGGCAAGCTACTTCACTTACGCCAGCAAAAGCTGATGTCTCAAAGTTCAGGGTACTTTATGGCAAGAGCTATATGTCTGCCCAGAAGGCTGGGTGGTGTCTCCTTCATCGATGTTCAGAAGCTCTTACAGACTGTTACTGGGCACTGATTATAAGTTGCTGGGGTTTTTCTTCTTTTTGTCCCTTAGATGTGGTGTTTCTACTTCCAGAATCCTTGCATGTGAGGCCAGTAAAAGTGCCAATAACAAAATGAAATGATTGCTTCTCTTGCAGTGAGCAGCTGACAGAACATGTAACCATTTGAGCAATGTTTGTGCACTCCCAGAAGTCTAAAACGGTGGTGAAATTGTTGGCTTCTCCTCCTTTGATCTAAGCCATGCCTGCTCCAAATACACCTCTTGTTCTTCTAGCGTTTGACCCCTCCTTCTTGCCTACAATGCGCACTGCCTTGTCCTGCTGTCTGGTGGTGCTTTGTCACACAGCTAGCTCCACGACTCTACGTTATGAAAAGATATATTTAATAGTATTGGACAGAAAATACAAGAATTCTACACTGCAGTGTTGCTTTTGTGTTTTTGTTTCTAAATAAAGGCTAATAAATAAGTAAAGCAGCAGGATGTCGTTCACGCAGCTGTATGCTAGAGATTTGGTATGGGGCAGAGTTGCTGTTACTTGAATTTGTTGCCTGTAGTGGAATGATGCTAGCTATATGTAGTGCCTAGGTGGTGTGATTTCTTTAGCCTCTAAGGCTGTGTTTGTTTTACCGTCTCCTTTCTAGATTAAAACCCCAAATCTCAGTTTTGTTTTTGCCACATTTTTATGACTCTTGGACAGTTTTCTAATTCATTGAGAAGAGATGATTACTTGGTGCTTTGCTGCTGTGATGTTTTTTTTTCTGGTAAGATATAAATGGGATAACTCTTTCCTCTGCCATTTAATACCTGCTTTTCACCCTTGAAACCGAGACAGGGTGGTGACTGTTATCCCCTCACCTCCACTCACTTGGGTATACTGACTAGTCATGCAGCGGTATAGAAGACTTCTACGCTGTGTTTTTGCTGCTGTTTATGTCAAATCTCTTACCTTTTTTTCCCTGGTCATAGAGTATCGCATAACTTCAGTGATGAAAATGAATCCATTTCACTTACTAGTTTGACAAACGTTTGCGCTTTTCCCCCTGCTGGCTATCTGTGGACTTGGTTTTAGCACTGAGGCAAAGCAAGAGATCATGCATTACTTGCAGCAGTGATGTAAACCGTGTTAGATCAGCTATATATGCCAATACTGACTTCTGCTGTGCTTAAAAGCAGTTTATCTTGTGCTAGTAGGGGTGAAGGAAACATTTTAGTTTTATTACAGTATTAACATATTGGTGTACCTTTTGACTTCCAGGTTGCATCACAGCGTATAAGCTCAGTGGATCTTTCATGCTGCAGCCTGGAGCACCTGCCTGCCAACCTGTTTTATAGCCAAGACCTCACTCATCTCAATTTAAAGCAGAACTTCCTGAGGCTAAACCCCAGCCCATCCACAAGTAGAGCGCTTAGTGAATTACAAAGGTAAAGTGATATGGTTCTACTGGTCTTCCTCTTGCCCTTGGAGCCAAGTGACCACTGGTCTGCAGGAACTTCCCTAAAAAATTACTCCTCCTCTTGTGGAGGACTGGCCTGGCTGTAATGCTTCAGAAATCAGTTAACTCTGTGTGTTAGAAACAGAGTAGCTTTCATGAGAAACTTAATGGTTTTCTTGTAAATAGAAGGCTAATTTCAACCCAAAATGCAGTTTTCAGAATGTGTTGGTTTTATCTACCTACTGAGGCCAGACTCTAACTCTTCAGTCTTTGACTCATGTGAGTGAATATGAGTTAGTGAGCTGCTCATCGAAGGGATGCATTCTAGGAAGGAACAGTACTGTGACTTTAGTTAGTTTTTTGTTACTTCCCAAGCAAAGAAGGCCCTGATTTAATAAATCCAGCCTGATTCCTGTCCTCTTTCTACTCTACTCAACCCTAATTCTTCCTTCCTAGTAACTATGACCTTCCAGTTGTTCTTTCCATTGCAGCTCATCCAAGAATGTAACAAAATGGGTAGACAGCAGCATGATCTGTGATCTGAATGATTTAATGTATGTGTCCTGTGGAATCAGCAGGCTTTCTGTATTCAGAAAGATGAATGTTTCCATACTGAATATAAAAGTGTGATTTTAATTTCAGTGGTAACTGAATCATAGAGTACCTCAGGATTATATTTGTGGATGGTCCTCTTCAAATGAAATGTTTTAAACTGCATTTCTATATCCCCTCCTCTTTGAAAAACAACAGAAAAATACAAGATGGATTACACAGGCTGTTGTATTTTTATTTAATTCCAATTTTGTTCTGGAAAAACAAAAAATTTGGCATAATGAAAGATGAATGAACCCAGCAGGTCTGCTTCACAAATACAGCAGGCAGTGATTCCAAGAGCTTATGAACACAGTCTGGAGAAGAATACTGGATTAAATGTTCTGTGAATGTCGTACAGGTCTCCAGAAAGCAAGTGGAATTTTAGCATAAGTTAGGTGATAAACATGGACAAATAACGAATGTCTTAATTTTAATGAATTATTATCGGTCTTCCTTTTTAAATATCAGAAAGTGTACAGGAGATACTTGATCGTATTTTGTCCATGTACATACAGCTAATTCTCTTTGGGATTAGAAAGCATTTATAAATAACATGATAGGCAGCAATGTTTATTGTCTGTTTAATGTTCTCTTGGTACTGCAATTGTAGGAACAGTTGAAGAGTCTTGCTGAAAGTTGTTAAACTGTTAAAATTTTTCTCATCATTGTGAGCCTGAACATGCAAGCGTGAAAGAGTTCAGGTGACCAAATAAAACTCTCCTGCTTTCTGGGATTCTGCATCAGGAAAATCTGGAGAAGTGCAAAAGGGCAGTGCAAAACTGATTAAGTGTCTCGTTCTTCTGAGAGCTGGTCCTATTCTGTCAGTGAATAATAGTCTGCTCTGCCTCCATTGCTTTGAGCTTGTCAAGAAGGCACGGGGAAAGTCTGTGAACTTCTGGAGCAAAACAAATGAATGATTAGGAAGGTTACATGGCACTGTTTCAGTGGCTCAGAGCCAGTGCCTCATGAACTCCTTCCCCTTTGCACTGATCTTGCCTGTGCCACTGCTGATGTCCTCCAGCCTTATCTTCAGCCAGGACAGGTGGTATCACCCAGGCAGTGAGTAGCTGAAAGCTGCTGCGGCTGTTCCTATTGCTGTGCCAGTGGAAAGGGCTGTGTGAGGTGGTAGTTCCTGCTGAGGGCTAGGAAGAGCAGTGCCCCATCAGTTATCTTTTGCCTCCTAACAGCAGCAAAAGCACGAGCCTGGCCCTGGAGCGCTTTCCCAAGCTGTGCTCCTTTCTGCCCTAAGAAACACAGTGCTGTCTTCTCCTTAGGGTGGGAAAACTTGAGTTTTACTTGTGCTGCCAAAAAGCTTTGAGCCAGCTCAACCTCTACTGTAAGTCTGCTTTTCAGTAGTGAGTAAATACACAAATATCTAGCAAGAAGGGAACACTGTATCTTGAAATTATTAGTAAATCCCAGTATGAAAGCATGTGCGAAGTAAGGGAAGCTCAGCCATTCCTGGGAACACACGTTAGTTGTCTGACTTTTTTTTTTTTTCTTTTTAATCCTATTTCATAAAACCATTTTCAGATCTTTTGGGGATTACACAAGGTAAAACTTGACTGGATAAACCAAAAGTCTTTTTTTGTTCGACCATGTTCTTTCAAACCACTGCAGAGCCAAGTACAAAATCTCTGCTGTTCTGACTTGGTACTGTTGGCTTTTATACCAAATTCTCATTTGCTAAATTGCAGCCGCACATAGGGCACAGCACCAGTGAATCAAGCCCAGAAGTATTTAAGGCTCCAAAATAACCATGTGCTTGGGTGTTGTGAACAAAATGCATTGGCGTTCCAGGTACAATTTTCAATTAAAATCTGGTTAGCAAGGCAGTCTAGGAAAATTTGTCTTGATACAAGCAGCTCTTGGTGCTATCTGTTCCTTTTAAGAAATCACTTTAGGTGGTGATTTAACAAATGCTCATGAATGCTGAATTTCAAAACAAGAGGTATGTCAAAGACAGAAGAAAATACCAACTTTTCAGCTACCCATTGAGTGGACATACAAGCAGCTCCATCATAGTAATGAGATGCTGACATATGCACTGACTTGGCAGGTACAGTCAGGAATGGATTGGGAAAAAAACAAGAATTCCTACTTCTGTTTATGCAGTTACTTCTTTCAGTTGTTAAAAGAATGTAATCTACTGCATTTCTGAATGAAATACTTAGTCCTGCTCCATACGTGGCGTAAGTGAAAAATCTCCATCTCGGGAACTAAATTACTGGTAACATGTGAAGGTTTACAGAGGTGTAGATGCACTTTTCCCGGTAGCTACACTTTCACTCGCTTTACTGTCCACTCAGACTTTAACTTCTGTTGCTGCAGATACTCTGCAGCTGTGAACTTCTGTAACTGAACTGTCTGAATGTTGGAAGGTATATACAGCTACCTGTAATTTTTTTTCCTACTTACCAGGGAATGCATATTTCGTACTATGTATAAAAGTAGGCAGTCTGAAAACTAATTTCTGTTGAAAAAAACCACAGCAAACTTTGGTACTTGTTCTACCGCACAGTAGCTTTTTTAAAATTATAGGGAAGGGTGTTTTTCTTTTGGGGGAGAGAGGAGATTCCCAAGTTGAAAATATTGTCCAGCAGTTGGAGTATTAGAAGCAGCTGACATGTCTTGTGATAATATCCCCATTGAGTCAGAATTTGCCTTTAAGCCTTTGGTGGTTTAGCTCCTGTGTACTGCAGATGGAGTGATTGAAGACATTCTGTTGTCTTATCACAAACTGTATTGTTTACAGTCTCGTGATGTTGGTTGTTTTTTTTAACCTTAAAGTGGAGGTTTATGTGTACATTGTGTTCCCAAACTTCACTTTCCCCTTATCTACAATGCAACTTAACAGCTCTTGTTCTGAAATGCAAACGAGTTCAGGCTTACTAGTTTCAGAGAGTACTATTGCTCTAGGATGAAGCAAATGAATAAACCATAGTCTTTATTTACTGTTGCTCTGCTTCACTGGGCTAAGTTCGCTTTATATTTATAGGCAATTGTTTCAGTCAGTGCTGTTGGAAAAACTGTTGGCATCAAGAATACTGTTTGCTTGTTAATATTGAAAAGTTGTCAGTATGTAGATTTTTAATATCAGCCTGTTACAAATTTAAAAAAAAAAAAAAGGAGAAAGAAAGGGGGGATGTAATAGGCCACAAAGTTTGTTTTAACAATAAACAAAATGATGCATGCCAATTTTATCTGAAGAACAAGTTGTTATTCTGATTGTGGTTGTTAATTATTCACAGTGATTATATAGATTTTTATCTTAAGACCAGTTGGTATCTTTTCTCTCCCAGAGCCTCTTTAGCAATTAACTGTCATCTCTGGCATCTCAGCTGATAATCTTTTGGGATAGTGGCAGTAACTTGAAGTTGCATCTATAGAGTATGAGAAGGCTAGAGGACTCTCAGAGAGTTTCTGAAATCCCTTGCTGCTTTCATCTGTAGGATAACTGGTTTTATCTGAAGACCCAGAATTTGGGGGGTCCTCAAGCTAAGCCCTCCTTACAAATCCATTGTGCAGTAAGTAGGTAATTTGAAATGCAGTCATTGCTCAGAGGATGCTTAGGTTCCCAGACAACAAGGGAGGAACAGTATTAGCGACCCAACTGGTGTGATCCCAGCAGACAAGCTTGCTAGAAGTCAGGGTGAGATGTAGTTTGGTCCTAGCTTGTCCTGGAGGCCCTGGAGATTGAGGAGCAGGGAAGAAAGTCTCCAGCCTGTCATTTGGTTGGTCTCAAAGTGCATTGAAGTGCTCCTTGTGATTATTACTTTCAGTGTATGAAACAGAGGTTAGAGAAGAAAGTCAGATGGATTAATGACGTGTCAAATATACATCTTCCCCCTTGCCAGGCCCCACGGGGCACTGCCAGTAGATGCACTGGAAAAGATTTGAGCTTTCTCCTTTTTGGTGGTGGAGGGGTTTTTTTGTTTGTTTTTAGGATGCTCTTCTGGAAAGTTATTTAAATGAATCCAGCTAATGCAGGGAGTGTGCTACCACGAGGAATGGAGTGCCGTTGCATGCTCCACAGTGGGGGAAGATGCTGGGACCTTTCTCTCGCACTCTGATGGTCTCAGAGCCAGGGAACCTTACTTTTATACTCATTTCTCCTCTTTCACTTGAAGCCAAAGACTGAAGCATAGCCATCTAAGCAGCAGGGCAAGAAGGAGACGTTGGTGTGACATTGACAACCAGAGATTTACTAGTAACAAACTCTATCCAGTGTTTGCTGTATTGTGGTGCTACGTTTATTTTCTCAGCTCTGTAGCCTTGTAACACTTTTTTGCTATTTATAATACTAAAGATGACACTTGGAATATGTTGTTTATGTCACTTCACTGCTTTTGTTTTATTCAGCTTGTAAAGACACTGAAGGAAGAGTTTGGTTTTGTTAGTGCATCTTTCCAAATCTTCATGGCTGGTTGTGTTTTACATAGCTCGTGTGTACCTTTCTGAACTCAAGAAAGTACCCTTATGTGAATAAAATCAGTAACATTTGATTAAAGAAAAATAAATTGCAAAAGTGACTAAGTGGGGAAGATTGCAATATTGGTTTAATGCCTGAAACACATTGGATTTTTTGGATTGTTTAAATTGGAACAGTGAAATCCTGAATAGTGGTAGGAGAAAAATGGATGGCACTAAGAAATATGCTATAAAAGAGCATATTTAAAAATAGCGTAGTCTGAAACTAGAAAATGCAGTTATTAATTGGATTCAGTTTAGCGGAACTATTAGGCTAAGTACAGCAGTATCTCTTCCAAATAATGCTTCAAAAAGTAGTGAACGTAATTATGGAATCCAGTTATTGTGTATCAGCCTATTGCAATTTACTTGTCTGTTGCTTTCTGAGTAAGGATTTTCTTTTCATGTATTTAAACACGTTTCAGTTTGGAAGCCCGCCCCTAGCTAATGCTTTTGTATTCCAAATATAAATTTCCAATATAGGAGAATATATTTTCACTTTTTCTAGGAATTTTGTTCTTTCTCTGAGGATAGTCTTCCTCCCCTAATGAAACAGCATATGCTAGGAATGTGCAGAAATTGATAACTGCAAAGTACAGCAGTGTAGGTTCAGATTATTTCTACTAACAAAACAAATTTGGGGGTTTTTTTTTGTCTGTATGGTCTTCTTATCAGCTATGTAATAGAATTAAAAGCTTTATTGTTGTCTTAAGTTTGGAGGTAATCTGAATTTGACTTAACATCAGTGATTACTTGTATATTTTGAAAAATAACTGCCTAGATTTAAGGTTATTCCTTTTTGTGCAGTGCAGTCTGTTTTCATCCTTTTTTTTTTAATACAAACTAGCAATTAATTTTGGCATACAAACTCAAGTCTGTATGCCAAAATTGTTGTGCCTTATATAGTTTTAAGGGGAGTAGAGGGGAGAAATACCAGGATGACTGTTTCTGGTGTGTTGGCATAAAGGGTAGCAAAAATGCCAAAATCGCTGCTCTCAGTCTGCTTTTTTCTTTCTTTTCTTTTTTTTTTTTTCCTTTTTTTCCCCTTGTGGTTTAAGAAAGGAAGAAGGAAATAAAAATTCAGAAAAAACTGTTTTCATTTATTCATTCAGCTAATGGAGAAATTGATAATGGGTGAATTCGTTCAAGTTTCTCCTGACTTGACCAGAATCAAACTGTATTCCCCTCTTCTCTGACATGATTTTTCTCCATCTATTTTTGGGTGGTGTGATGTGAACTACTTGCTATCTGGATGAGCAGGAGCCTTGTCCAAATGGAGTGGAAGACACCAGCAGAGCTCCTCCATCCTACTCTCTGTATTATCTGTTGAAAACTCTTCTGTGCCCAAGCAGGGGAGGGCTACTCTTGACCTCAGTTAGGTAAAACCTTCACCTGCAGCATCCAAATGAATATCACTAGCTGTTGCAGAAACAGTCTACCTCTATTCAGCTCAACAAATTTAGCGGGGCAAGAGGGCTGGAATAGTTAATTTTAATTGTCTAACTAATTTAAGGCTTTTACAATGACACCTTTCTGGGAAGGGAAATGCTATGACAGTGTTTCTGGCGCTAGGCTAGCTGCGCCCTTAGGCAATAAGGCTATGGATGGGGAATCTGACGCAACTGCAAAAAAGCAGTAAATTAGACCTCTTATTTCCAAGGAGGAAATTGGTGTGTCAGGTTTATATGGAAATTCTCTTCATGATTAAGCAAGCAGCCAAAGTAGCACACATTCATGAAGGTGGCAAGTTGTAGTTCAGTTCCAACACTTGCCACAGTGCTGCTAGGCAAGTGCCATCAATCTGCTCGGAAATGGTGCTGAAGCTGGGGGACAGTTGTGCTGCTCCTTGAAATGATGTTCAACTGCAACCACAGCATAGTCATGAGACAGCCCAAATACTGGAGATAGTACTGGGAAAGTGATTGTTTTCCTTAAACTGAGTCCCTTATTAAGCATGTCTTCTGTTTTGGGTGGAGTAAAATACTGCTTTTTAATTGCTTTTAGTAAGAGTAGGGCAAGACTGGTTTTGTCAGACAAGTCTGTTATGGCTGCATTTCAATGACAGTGTATGGCCATTTCAAATACAGTATTCCTTCCCCTCCAAACATAGCGGAATACAAATGCTGTACTGTGTAATGGAAATTCCTCTGCTGTGCACATCGGGTAGACCTGAATTTGAAATTAGCATGTCAGCTCATTGCTTTGCTGTGATACAAACTTCTCTTGTTTATCCCTCTCCTCATTTTGCGTATGTCAAACTAAAACCACTCCTGAAGTGGCAGCTTCAGGATTAAGTAAGTGGGCATTTTTGGGCTCAATTATGGCAATTAGTGTTCAGTCATGTTGCATGTTTAAACCCAAGGGCTGACATGTCAACATTTTGCTCTAGCTTAAAGTAAAACTATTTTTGGTCAGAGAAGTTGAGTGTTTATGTATTGGTCATTACAATAGAAAGCTTAGTAAGCCAACTGAACATAGCGTGTTGAGAGACGCTGTTCTTCAGGTTGACTGTTTTAACAGATGACAAAGTCTAGAACCAGGGAAGGAGGGAGAAAAGGAAGGAAGGCATATGTATGGACTTGATATGAGGTTATTATACGGTCATGCCTCAAATGAGCAATGTTGTGCCTTTTCTTCTTTCTAGCAATGCCATGGGGGCAGCATTAATGTATGCTCCTGCTTCTGGTAGGAGTAAAGATTTGGGTGTGAGAAAACAGCAAAGATGTTCCTCTGTGAAATCTATTTAAAGACCAACATTGCAAACTCAGCAGCAACAGAAAAGTTGCATCTGCAACATACTTCTCTCCTACCTTATTTATATTGATGCTACAAGTGATACTCGTGCTACTGACTGTAAATCTCTCTAGATATAAGAAGTGCTATAAAAAGTTCAGCATTTTAAATGTGCAGCATGGCAGTGCTCCATAATGGAAGTGCAGCAACCCATTTGCGATGTGGATAGTGGGAAGTGAGTGGCCAGAGATGAGAAGTAGACTTAGATCTTAACTTTGAGTAAATGCCTGCTAGTTTGGCTTAGTAATGTTCTGTGCTTGACAGTGCTCCATGAGAAGAAATGCAACTTCAGCATTTTGTAAATGAACGTGCCAGTTGTCTTAAATTAATCTCTTACCTTTAACTAAGCTTATGGTGTCTGTCTTTCAGCTTTTCTTTAAATATGATCTAACAATAAACTCACCATTGTGGATTACTTGACATACACTTCTGTGTGCATTTTCAGCTTCTGTATGAGTATATCCAATACTGAATGTAGTACTCATCCTCCCTTACATGCTGTATAGACCTGTTAATCAGTTCAGTTCATGCCTTTAGTAATTACTCACAGAAGACCCTTAATAAACACACATTAAAACATACATTAGGGTAGTAGAGATGTAATCCAGATACATTTGGGGGCGGGGGTGTGATTTGTTTTTTTTTCCTCTTTGACGTAGGACAATTATACACAAGAATGTGTATAGAAAGCCTTGAAGCTGAACACTGCATTGGAGTTGGTTAATGTATTTCTTAGCTTCCTTCACCACCACCACTGCCTGCCACCCCATTCCTCTTTCTGCCATGTATTAGCTTCATCTCCTGTAATTTTATCTCGAGATTGTACTTGGGGTCTTTTAGTAGACTGTAGTGTTCACTTGTTTAGTGGGCAGAAGCCCTGAGACTCTTCTTCTGAGACTCCAGAGTGGCACAGGTAAATGCTGTAGCCTTGGTGTTGATGATTAAATGAGTTAATTCTTTTTTCATGGTTGACTTGAAAATTGGAATGGTTGCATTTTGATATTTCTTCAGCAGCTTAGTTATTTTGACTTAATCTTCATGTCTTGTCTACTATTTTTGCATTTACCTAAATACTGAAAAAAAAAAAAAAGTAATTTCTGAAGGCCCTGGAGTCTGCTACTTAGGGCATGCTTGTTTGTATTTGCAGTTGATTTTGAGGAAGATGTGGGACAGCTGTTCCACCACAGAATCATCCCAAATTTCAAGGCAGTGTATCTGTGGCCTAAATCTACAATTATCTTCAAGATAAATGGAGGATTGTGCATTTCAGTTCTAGGTTCAAGATTTTTAAGGCCTTTCTCTCAAAACAGAGGAATATGAAGGTATAGTGTTTAAAATGTGCATTTTTTTTTTTCTTCTGGCTAGCAGCCCTCATTAACATCAGCTAGCTTACCCTAGCCGCCTTTTTATTTTACAGTTCTCCCTTTAGAGATGCATTAGTCATTGTTTCTGCACAGTAGCATTTTTTTCCCTGCAGCAGTAATTTGTTTGCAAGATTTCGTTTAGTCTCCATCTAACTATGTTCCAAACTTCTCCTGCCTCCAGCATGGCACAGGGTGTTCAAAATCTGTGACAAATCTGGCCATGATTTTTCTGTATTTTTTTTTCTGCCATCTTTGCACCAAAATAGCAATAGAGAGCACAGCATTCCCTTGCTTGCTGCAACCCTGTGTAAACTTCAAGTGTGTTTACAGCCTATCTTTTGGAATAAAATTCACACTTCACTTACAACCCCCACTGAAATACAATATGAAGGCACTGCTTATGTTTTCATGTTGAGTTTTAGTCAGTGACATGAGTTTGATTTAGGCAATACTAAAGGTGTGTGCCAGTGGATTGCAGTAGCTGGTAAGGATTTTTAGAGCCTTTTGGTGTTAAAATTCTTTAACCTTTTAATACTTGGATGTGTTTTCTATCCGTGTTTTCTGGTCAGGGGAGGACATAGTGCTTTGAGGTAAGAATGTGCTGGGCTGATGCGGAGGCTGTGGATGCACTGGCGTATGCTGTCCGAGATTACTTGCGTGTGGAACAGCAGCGTTCATAGGTGCAGTTTTGCTTCCATCGCTGTGTTATATAAAAGCCTGCTCACACAAATAAAGGACTTGAGCCTTAACGAAGGGAAAATTAAGTCCAAATAAAACGTCCTGGTGTGAACTATGCCAGAAAAGAAACTTCCTCCCATCTATCGGAATCTGACACAGATCTTTTCATTCATCCTTTTACTTGCCTTTAGGCATACCTCCCAGTGGTTGTTAGGCAACCATAATAATGTTGCTGAACATGCAGGCTGGCTAATTGGATTGTCCCCTTCTTGCATTTTTTGTTCAAACAGTCTTGGTCATCTTTAATAAGGCAAGCACATGCAAGTTGCTTCGTTGGCTGATGTGAGAGTTCTTTGACACGGCAAGAACAAAATTTTGAAATGTAGACGAGCTTTGACATCATACTTAATCAAGAGCAAAAGAATTCGCCTCTGTCACTATGGAAGTCTTGCTAAATTCTGCTTTAATTCAGCATGTTAGCCAGTTGTATTCAACCGGCCTATTCTGATGAGAATTTTTGGTTGAAAGGCGGTATCTACTCACGTGAACTGAGCTGCACCACAAAAATTTAGTGTTCAAATAGGCTGAGAATTCCCTGTGCCCTGTAACCTGTGTCACTAGGGTAGTCATACTAGCAAGAAATGTGTTCAGAAAAATAGCAGTGCTTTAGTACAGGATGAGATGCCACAGAAGAAATGACATACATCATAAAGTTGACAAAGGTTTTGGTTTTTGTGACTCTCATAGGAAAATATATTTAGTGATTTCTTCAGGAGGGCCTGTTTCTCTATGCCAGCTTAACATAAGTGAACTCTTTCAAGTCTTGAGTGTCTAGTAGTTTCCCATGTTGTTTTGAGTACATAAACTAAAAATGCATGTGATTTGTATTTACATAAGCCAAACCTACCTTTTGTTAATTACTGCAAGGTGTGGTTTATACTCCACTTGTCTCCTTTATTTATTTTTATGTTTTCTTATCTCATTGTAGATTTACCAAGTTGAAGAGCCTTAACCTTTCCAATAATAATTTAGGAGACTTCCCACTGGCAGTCTGCAGTATCCCAACCCTGACTGAACTCAACGTGTCCTGCAACGCCCTCAGAAATGTTCCAGCAGTTGTAGGCGAGATGCACAAGCAAGTACTTTCTTAAAACTTAATGTACACAGCCTGATAATAAAGGCAACAAGCAGTTTCGTGACTCTGTACATAATCTTGCTATGAGAAACAGTTTAAATTTACTGGGTTTTGTCAGAGCAGACTGGCTCATAGATCTGCATGGAAGCAGTTGTGAGCTGCGGATGGAGGGGAAGCACACTTTGTGTCTCAAATCTCTTCCAGTCCACAGCAGTTGACGCACGGGTCACCTTCATGGTTAAGAAAATCTTTAAACCTCCTTGCTTATGTGCTTCAGTCATCACACAAGTCGCAGTTCTGGAGATGTCTGAAGATACGATACAACTGTCTTAACACAGCCCACGTGTCATAGTTGTCAAGGCTTTTAATTATTTGGTCAATATCTTCTGTGGTAGATGTTGAGGTGTTATTCCTTAACATTTTTTTTTTCTTCTGCCCTTTTGTTTATTTTATGTCACTGTAACTGCAGCAGATTTGTGTGTTTATAGGAAGGAAATGTGATTTAACAGGTCACTCACTTTCTTCACTCTCTCTTCCCCTTCCCCTCCCCGGCTTTTAATAGCTTGCAGACGTTTTTGCTGGATGGCAACTTTCTCCAGTCCCTTCCTGATGAATTGGAGCATATGCATCAGCTCAGCTACGTGAGTCTGTCCTTCAATGAGTTCACCAACATTCCAGGGGTGCTGGAGAAGCTGACTGCCATGGATAAGCTCTGTATGTCAGGAAACTGCATGGATACCCTGAACCTACAGGTGTTAAAAAGGATGCCTCATATTAAACATGTGGATCTAAGGTAGGTATTTGGAAAAGGGGAAGAATGTGTGGGTCTAAATTATTGGTGTTGAAACAGTTTCTCCTTGTCTGTCAGAATAGCCCTTGGGTATGAATCTCTTGTGTTAGTCCATTGAACCGTGTTTCTAGCGGAATTATGTAACTCGCAGCTCTTGCTGTGATTTAGCACTCTTCTTTGAGGAAGAGGTAGCATTTTGGGGGATCAAGAGATAGGAAAATGAGTTTGGCGGGAAATTAATATTTACACTGAAAGATCAAACAAAACAGGGCCTGGGACACTGGTGATTGCTGCAGTTCCTGATGCTGCAACAGAAATAATAGTCCCTGACCCAAAAAGCTTCTCTCTGAAGTGTTACAGGTGTGTGAGATGAAGAGCAATGAAGGTGAAAGGACAAAAATAAGTACTGTAAAACTTCTAGGTATGTTAAAAAGCCTAGTCCACCATGAGTAACATTATTTTATTGATGCCCTCAGCAGAGTCTAAACAAATCCTTATTGTAAATGGCTCTGATCTGAGATGGTTCTTTATTCTTACAGTCTTTGGGGAAGCCAGCGTCTGCAATCAGCTGGGCAAGGCTCAGTTCAGAGCCTGGACCATGACATCCAAATAACATGAATTTTGGAACCATTTAGTTAAGCTGTTCAACCAAAACTTAGTGTGCCATACTGCTGTCAGACTTTGCAGTCAAGGAAGGGTCAGCGTGAGTTAAGAAAACAGCTAAAATAGATGGATGAATTCTGAAGAATTTATGGTGGGGTTAAAATATGTCTGTGTGTTTGTATGCACATTAACAGCAAGTAAATAAATTGGCCTCAGAATAGAGATGCTGTGGCTGAGCTGGCCGTGAGGTCCAGCAGTGCAGTTCCAGCCCTCCCATTTATCTGCCGCATCCCTTCTGCAGCGAGCACTGAACAGTCATTCTTTGTAATACTACCTGGAATAGTAAATGTCGAACGTGTTTGTAAACTGTACTTGCTGAACAGTGAAGTAGTTTGCTTCGGTGAAATAAGAATGAAGCACTGCTTGTAAATTGAAAACAGAAAAAGTAGGTTGTGGTGTTGGAGGGGACGTACTACCCATTTTCTTTTAACTGGAAAACGTAGCTACTCTGAAAACACGACTGTTACACAGAGAGCAAGTCTTTGAAAGCAAGAGAAACAGCAGAACGGTAGGTATTTGCCCCTATCCTCACTAGGGAGGCTTAATGGGCCAGCAGAAGTTACTATACTGTTTTTAGTGTTCTGTTCAGAGCTGCCAATTTGAAACTGAACTCTTTGGAGTACTCTGCAGTCTCAAACATTGCTGCGTTACAGATAATCTCATTCAGTTGTAACTTTCCAGGAAGTTGTCGAGTATTAGCAGCATCAACGCACTGCAGTGAAGATGTGATAAAACCTGTTCTCTTTATCTGACAGACCCACTTGTCTTGAGTTTTTGCTTTGTTTCCTTTCAACACCCGTTTTCAGGTCTCTGAATTTGCTTGCTGTGGAACATGGTGGCACGAGATGTGAATATATGGGAATTCATAAATCTCAATTTGGCTTTCCAATAAGGCAAGGGACTCCAATATCTGCAAGTTACTCGTATCTGTCAGGCTTTTCCAGCAGATGTTGATGATAGGTCATCAGAAACTGTAGAGGTTTCGTTCTTTTCCAAACTGTCAGGCACAAACAACAGGCAGATCTTCTTTTATTTTTATAGACACAATAACAGTAGTAATTACCTTCTTGCAGATCTTTTTATCAGTAGTTTTCAAAGTAGTTTGGAAAGAGCTTGGTGTCATCATTCCTTTGTCACGATGGATAAAACAACAGAGCACATCCATCCTGCTTTTGAAATACCATAACAAAGGGGAAAATATTTCAAATCAACCTTGATCAGAACCTGGGGGCACGCTAGTTTAATCCAGTGCAACTGACTGTAGAGTGAGCATTGGTTTGTCAGCAGGAGCCTGCTATGTAACTACACTTAATCTCCTTTTTTGTCTGCAAGACTGAATTCAATTAGGAGATTGGAGGCCGATGAAATAGATTTTCTACATCATGTGACCCAACTGGATCTCAGAGACAACAAACTTGGGGAGCTGGACGCAACGGTTTTTAACAATGTTGAAGTGTTACACTGTGAACGGAATCAACTGGTTACCCTCAAAATCAGTGGATATTTTCTCAAAGCGCTGTATGCTTCCTCGAATGGTAAGTGCGTTTTCAGGGCAGCTGTGATGTTGTCATCTGTCTTCTGGTTTCGTACTTGGTTCTCTGTGGGATGCTTGTGGAGTGTGGTGCATGGAATCAGGAGGCTCTTGACATGACCCTTGGATAAAAGGGTTTCTTATGTGCTGTGTCATGCTACTGGCAGTTCTGACCTTCAGAAGTGGCTTTCAAATAACACTGGGCTACTGATTTGGAGGTCTCAAAACTCTGAAACTCTTAGAATTCTGGTTGAAATTCATCTCTATGTAAGCACGGGGGGGGGGTCTTGAAGTTGTCAGTTCTTTGGGTTGTATTAATGTGTTGCTTTACTAAGACAAATAAGGAATTTATTGCTTCTCCCCAGAGATGAGAAAGTTTGAACAAGTGGCTGTTTGCAAGACAAAAAAAAAAATACATGTTTTTGCTCCTACCTCTGGCTGCTTACCCTGGCCAGAAAGCTACAAAATCTATAATGAGTAACTTCATTTGTATTCAATAATAAAAATTAAGCAGCCTTTTCCAGTTGAATAACTCCTGTGTTCCATGAACAGGATTTGTTTGATCTGTCTCTGGAAGCTGCGATGACTTCAAATGCTCAGTTTTCACCACCATTTTTACTGTTTGGAATAGTTTGGTATGGAATAAACAAAATGCAAGCTCAGAGAGCTGTGAATTTGATGATCAGTCTGAACTGTCTTTAAAAGGCTGTCATCTTGGTGATATCCAAGCCTTTGCCTTCATTAAGTATTCATGCCAGGATCTTTGTAGCTGAGAAAAGTTAACATAATCTGAGCATGTGCTGTGCAATGTGAGCTGAGAACCCAAGTCAACCTGTATCTTGCAATCAACTGCCTATTTTTCTTGCTGTTTCTCCTGGCTATCCTCTCTTTGAACCCCCAGCCACCTTGTTCTAGTCTCATCTTCTAAAGGAACCATGATGCTTGTTACCCTTTCACTTTAGTGGATTTTCTGTAGGCTTAAATGGTTTTGTTTCTGCTGGTTTTGTTTCAACCTTAATGTTAAGCATTAGCTACCTAAAAACCTTAGGATATGAAATATTATTGAAACAATCAAAATATAACATTACTAGCAGTAGTTGAGACACTATGAAAGGTCTGTAAGGCTGTCTGTCAACCAGGAACTCCACAGGGATGCAAAGGCTCATGTATTGTGTTGAAAAATACTCTGGAGCTTGCCATGACCTGGAGGACTCGGGGGTATTCTGTAGCTTGCTGTTCCAGAGTGGGGAGTCTCCCTTCCCATGCCTGTACCATTAGTGACTAGTGAAAAAAAGTAGAACAGGTTTGTGACTGACTATTCTGGAGGGTGGCAGAGATGAAGTTACAGTTCTGGGACAAAAATGGAAAAATGAGAGTTTTTCATGAAACTTTTACAGTCCTCCAGTTTCTCCTTTCTGATCAGTTATGCAGTGTCTGTCATAGCAAGCACAACATAATATAGCAAATGTACTCAGACATAACAAAGAAACAAAACTCAGTTCACAAAGGTCCAGATCCTCAGTTTTTAGGTTACTGACTTGTTCTGAATTGTGTGTGTGTTAGCTCTAACTCTTATGGAACAGCCATTTAGGTGCAAGTCTTTATCGCCACTTTTGGTTTTATATATTTTTTTTTTCCCCCTAGAACTTGTTCACCTTGATGTGTATCCAGTTCCTAATTGCCTGACTTACATGGATATTTCTAGGTAAGAGTATGTTTTTTTTTCTTGGGTCTGTGAAATATATATCAATGAGGCTTATGGAAAAATGATGTTCACTGGTATTTTACTGGGATGGAGTGGGGACAGGAATTGGACCTTGAGATATGAGAAGACTGATTTTCAGAGTTGGAGGATGGGCTTTTTTCTACTGTCTGGTTCTTCCCTGTTTCTTTTTTATAGATTTACTTTTTAAATTTTTTTTAGTACTAAAAGCAAAATATGCCTTTATATCTCTGACTTAAAGATTTCCTGTCTTGTAGAGATATAACACAGTGATTCAAATGTGCACCAATATGAGATACGTACAGAAGTTCCTTTCTGGATATGTCTCTGTCACAAGCCCAGCGTAGGTGACAGTTTGATAGTTTACTCATCAGTTTAGCAGCTCCAGAAGCTTGTGGTTGTTCTCCGCAGCCCTGGCTGCTGCAGGGATGTCTGCAGTCACCATTTGAATGCGTGTGTAAATCTCACCTTAACGAGGGAGGTGGGATAAGGAAAAAAATTGAAAAGAGTGTGTTTTAGTTTGGATTACAATTTAAGGGCTGAATTAGGAAAACACTTTATAGATGTGCTTAATGCCCATCTTGTTTAAGGAATTGCCCATCTGCATGTTGAAGTGATAATCTCATTCATTAAAAAGCCTGCTTAAAGCACTTGTAAGCTGTTGAGGATGATCATAACAATTAGTGAGTTAACCTGTGCAAGTGGCCATCAACTTCAAAGTTTCATCAACCATCACTTATTCCTGTTGTGCACCTAAATGTAATGCACAGGTGTGACTAAAAAAGTGTGATTTATTGAAAAGCATTCTTTGTAAAGCTGTCTTCTCCATGTAGCTGTAAATGAAATTGCAGAATACATGATTTTGATCTCACACCCCTTTTTGTGCCTCAGTTCAGTGATGGTATTGTAACTAAATGCTAAATGGGCAGGGTGTCTTTAGCTTCTTGGCTCACTTGGAATTTGGGAAATCCATCTGAGATTGAAAAGGAAAGTATCCGAGGGGCTGGGTTGCTATCGCATATTTTGGTTAAAGGCTATTGCATGAATAAACTAAAGGATACAAGTACATGAATGAGCATGAATATTGATTTATGTTCATGCTGTCTAAGGGTCCTATTCCTGAACTTCAAGTCTAACCAGTTTTGCCTCTGCGTATGCTAGCTGAAATAGTGGTTATATGAATGCACATGCACACAGTCTCCTCCATGCATTTTGTGCTGCTAATTCTTGTCTTTAAGGCAGGATACATGGGTGCCCCACTGTGCCTAGCTGCATGTTTTCAGTGCGATATTTGGAAAAACTTACCTCTAAGAACTTAATTTTTATAAGGGTCAATTTCTGTGAAGAAAAATGCAAGAAAAGCAAAATGCTTGTCTTTAAAGATATGCAAAAAAATATTTTGTTTTATTCAGTGAGATAGCTAAAGAGTGGTAGAGTGGGCTTCAGGACTGAATTTATGGGGGATCAAAGAGGTGTGTTTCAACTATGTAGGGTGTGAATATCTTCTGGGGACTATCTCACAAATTTTCTTCTCCGTGGAGAGACTTCTTCATCCTTGATACTTTGATACTCATAATACTTCTTCCAAGATAATTGGGAAGCAGCTTTTTCCATTTTCTTAGTGGCTGCACATCTAGGGAGATAATGCTGTTAACTTTCGTGCCCCCTCACTCAGGACCTTACTGCAGTGGTAGTGCCCTAGGAGGAGGAGAGGTGATACAATCTCATAGGAAATGTATTATGTAGCACATTTATTTCCTGCAGGTTTCTGTATCTCTCTTGAGGCTGTATTCTTAATAGCCTTTACATTTCGATTATAGTTTAGTTATACATCTTTGTCTTCTTTATTCATAGAAATCACCTGGAAAACCTGCCTGAGTGGATATGTGACAGCAGGAAACTGGAAGTGTTGGATGTAGGCCACAATCAGATACGTGAGCTGCCTGCCCGGTGAGTCTTGCAGACCAGTTGCACACTGTGGAACAGGATAAGCAATTCAGAAATAATTGCTGATTCAGTGTTTAGCTTGTTCCAGTGACTGTCAGGCCCGTCTTATCTTTTGCTTGATTTTATTTTTACCTTGTGGGGTGTCATCATGCCTCAAGCTTCCACCCACCCTTTCTTCTTTTACTTTCATGCAGAGAAGGCAGTGCCTTTGAACTCCAGGTGGAAGTTTTGAAGCTGTTTGTGTGGCTGTTCAGGCAGGAAAGCCCTTCATTTTTAATACTGAATATTAAATATTTACAGCCATAACTTTGCATGACAGTTTAGAGATCCAGAACTTGTAATTTAGTTTCAGTGGTGCCTAGAGACTCCAGTTCACAGCCCTGTTTGAGTGAAAAAGGGCTGAGAGGAGAAGGTAAAACCTCATCAAGCAAGCAAACTCCTGCAAGTAGAGCAATCACCTTCACTACAAAGATGATCTCGTTTCCAGGAATCTAAACTTAAAATGGATAAATACAAATTATAGGAAAGCAAGTGAACAGGAAGGAAAATAGGAGCTGAGTTCATATAATCAATGGCTCTTACTAGGTTTTTTTTCTGGAGAGACCTGTTCCAGGTGAGTATGCTGGTCAGGTGCTGGTATTGAGAATGTTTAAGTCCCTGACTTCACCAGAAGAGAGCTGTCATTCTTGGCTGCTCTGTACCCTTCAAAAGAGGTCTTGTGAAGGAGCGAAAACGTACTAGACCCAAAGGGTGAAATTGCATGGGGATGTGCAGAGCCATTGAAGATTGTAGACAGCTAGTACATGATGAGCTATTAAATATTTTCCTTACAGAGCTGTACAGCACAGAAGAGCATCAGAAACCAAAACAGATAGTTTTGTCTGGGTCAGATGAATGTGCCATATGGTGCAAACTGGCAGTTTTAGTGTCAGAAATGGGAAGAGAATAGATTTCAGAAATGCGGGCAGAAAAAGATGTGAGATTTTTCGAGCAAACTAATGGGCTAATATACAGACTATTAATCCCGCTGTTTTTTCACACAAAGTGAAACTGCACCTACTCAGGTGGTGGGGGGAGCAAAAGTTCATTTGCCTTTCATTTGCACTTCATAACAGTAAGGACTATCAAGGCATACCAGATATCTTGGGGAGATTAATGATTAGCTGAAATTAGGTACAGTCAACATCCCACTTGTTTCTCCTGCCATCTTATCATTAACCCCAGGAAACAGCTTATCTTTGAAAGCTCTTCTTTGTAGTATGTGTCTAGATAGTTTAGCTCCTCATAAGTCATCTCAGTTTAAGGCCCAGTTCAAAACACAGGCTTTGAAGGTCTGTTAAACTTTAGGGAAATTCGGGTCTGGATTCAAATGCAAATGGCTCAAGCGAATACTGTTAAGTATCAGGCAAATACGTAGTGCCCAGTAAGTGTGTTCATGTGCACTGCTGTGTGCTTATCCTTCTACAAAGAATAGCGCGCTGAAAACCTGCGAAGTGAGTGAGCAGGACTCTCCTAGGAGGATGCTTGCAACTCTAACCACAAATATTCAAGCCTTGGCTGACCAGCAGTTTCCTGGAAGGCTGAAGGCTTCATCTAATCTAAACAAACTACAGTTGATGCTATGTGCGTTTGCCTCTAGTAATGGAAAAACAATCCTTGAAGACAAAAAGTTGAAGCATTTGAGATAGAGGACTGTGTCCTAATGTTTGTCTCAATTAAAGAGAATGGGAACAATGCACACTGGGCTGTAATACAGCCATTTCTGCTTTAAAAGTACTGAAAAATAACAAAAAAGGTACTTAGTCTTAGCTATGCAGGACAAATTCATTGTCATAAAACTGATGTTGCCGAAGATTTCCCAAAGAAAATGGAAATGCTTCAATTAAGAGTTGCCAAAATGACCTTGCTGCCACTGACGAACAGATGTCTGTATGCATTTTTGTTCCTTTTTGTCTGTTTTTTAAAAAGATCTATTTGTATTCAACATTGTATTCTCTCAAACAGTTGCTTACTAAAGGAATTGGTTGAATGCATTCACCAAACCTTGTTTTCTCAGAAGATGCTGATGCTGAGCGATGTGCTTGTCCTTAGAACTTTTTGATCCCATCAAAACTTCCAGTGGGAGTTGGGCAAGTGGGAAAGCTGCCCATAGCGAAGAGCAGTCCCAGCATCCTGGTTTCCCCACCAAGCTTGAGAGCTAGGTTTCCAGGCTCATCAGGAGCTTGCTTAGTTAAATGCTGGTGGTTTAGTCTCTCTTCAGGCAGCCCAGTTCCTTTGGTGCTTGTGTAACTTGGAAAATGAGAGAAAACAAACAAACAAAAAATACCCCAAAGACTTACTCAGTTCTTCTCGATTATCTATAAAATATATTTTCATGGAAAAGCTAATTCCTAAGGGTTTTGCCATGATTTGAACTTTTTTTATTTTAAAATGGCACTGCCCCCACCCATCCAAAAAAAATTCCCCAATGTGATGAATCTTTCTGGAGACTTTGTCAACCAATTCTGCTTTTCCCTGTAATGCTTGGTGGTGATGATACTGGCCAGTGTTGATTAGGAAACAAAATAGAATAGAAAGGCTTATCCATAACTGAGAGAGATTTCCAATTAAAAGTGGAGTGAAACAAAAATGGTTAAATGACAAAAACATAATAGATACACTTATCACTGTTATGGTAAGTCTTTTCACCCTGTGTTCAGCCTTCTGGAATGACAGGGCTGGCTGTTGACTTGCATCCATGGTCATAACGCAGACAATCCAGCCAACTGAGATAACTGTTAACGCTGGCACACAGATACAGAGTATGACTGTATCTGTCAAGGGGAAAATACTCAGCATACTTCATTGATTATTTTGGCACAATAATCCGATGACCTGATGTGTTGTAGGAAAGGGACAGGGAGGCTCTTTATGTGTATTTGGGTCATTGTAACAGAGGGAAGAAGATTTTTGCTTTAATGCTGAGTAATTTGAGAGACTTTGATTGAAGCAGGTCAGTATGATGCACAGGCTCGCCAGATTAAACAGTATGGCAGCAGGAATGTAAGACGGGTGGCATATGAATAATAATCTTTTTTTCTTAAGTTGCTGAAAGTGGTTCCCATTCAAAATTGAGAGTTGCTCCATTTTGGGGGTCTTTAGGCACAGATTTTAAACTCCTTATTGCGTTTTTTATACTGCAAATTTTAGCTTTACTATTTGATCAAAACAGCTCTTTGTTCTTGTCTCTTTACGTTGCCCTCTTCACCCCTCCCCTTCTCCCCCAGCCCCCCCAAAAAATGAAGCAGGGGGATGGGACTCCAGGTCATCTATCGCTTGTAAAAGCTCAAGAAAGTAAAGCCGATTAGATAAATTTCATTTGCTGTAGAACTGGAAAGGAGGCTTTATGTTAGTCTGGTATTAACAGAAAAGGAAAATGGGGGGGTGGGGAGTTGCATTGGATTATGAGTCAGCACATGATGAATAGAGCACTGTGAAGCTTGTGAGGTGACTGGTGATTTCACCTACACTTCTGAAGTTCTTCCATTAGCTAGGGGGATCCCACATGTGCAGTTTTCTGCAGCCATTGTTAGCAATTACCTCCTTCGCTGTCGTGCTTCTATATTCACGTTTAATACAGTGCAATAAGATAACCCTTTCTCACTACTTTTGACTCCTGAATCATCCTTAAACCTCCTTCCCTGTCTCTGAACAACCTTTTCAAGAAGTTGGTGGAGAGTGTGAAGACATTCTTGGATCCGTGCGTAATTAATACCATGTCTGCCGATCAGTTGGCTGAATCATTTTCTTTGTAATGAACTGTGGTAGTGCACCTAAATTCTCAAAGCATCTCTTCAGTTTAGATTTTTCTCATTTTTGGTATTTTTTTATTTCTCTAAGGTTGTTTTACAATAGTAGTTTGCGTAAGCTGCTGGCAGGACATAACATGTTAGGAAGGCTACCAGATCGGCTCGAGCGAATGCAAGTGGAGGTCCTGGACGTGCAACACAACCAGCTCCTTGAACTGCCATCTAACCTGCTTTTGAAAGCAGACAGGTAAATATAATGAAATTTGATCTCAACTTGTGTGTAAGGAACCTTGCTTTGTGCGTTACTTCCTAGATGAAAGGGTAATCTGAGGTTCCCCTAATTTGAAAGTTCCCAAGCCTTATGTGGTAAGAACAGATGTCTGCCCAACTCACCAAAACACATTCTTTTTATTCTGGTTTTGTTGCCTTATATGGTTTCTTCTTTTTCCCCACCAAGCTCTTGCTGAACACCTACTCCTTGAAATCTAGCTGTAAAGTGAAGCACATGCTATTTTTTACTACATACGCTCATATGGGTTAGTGGCAGTTTCTTTAAATACATATTTCTTAGGCTTATTTGATGGAGTGTGAAAGCTTTTTTTTTTCCCTTCAGTCAGAGGCTAGAACTTATTTATACCTGTCAAACAAAACAAAATCTGTGCATAAGGCTGTCAGAATAACTCAGTTATTCCCCTCTCTTTGCTTTGTGAATTTTTTTTATGCTTTTCGAATGTTTGTCGCTAATTTAGTTGGTGTCACCACTTGATCTGCTTTCTGGATTCTTATTTTTATGCTGCTGCTTTAGTCTCACAGTCTTCATAATCTTTCTTCCTGACTGAACATATCCTGTAAAGCGGCTGGGAGGTTGGTAGCATAGTCTGGGGATGGTGGATGGGTTTGCCCCCCTTGGTGTCAGCGTTCCCTGCACCTCTGCGTTTCCACATATAGTCATGGGATTTCTGAGTGCTCAACCCATGCATAATTTAACAGACAGTGAGATTGTGTGCTGTGGGGTTTTATTTCTGATCCTAGCTGTGACAAAAGGAATGCATAGCTCCCGGACTTCTTGAGAGGTGGAGAAGCAACAGTAGTGGTGATCTCACTGTCACAGCTCCTCACCCAATTAAGAGAATTGCGAAAGCCTTACTTTTATACTGTTGTTCATTCTGTCATGAACCTCTGGTTAGATTTCCTGGGATTCACAGCACTGGCAATAGGAGAATTAGGTTGGTGGTTGAGGTGGTTTCCAAATAAACTCTTAACTGACTTACTCTTGAACAGTAATGTTCTGAGGAATTGATCATTTAGGTTAAAAGCTATCTTTCAAAAGGTGAACTTTACTAGGACAGGGTTTTGGTTTTGGAAACCAGTATGACATGTCAGCCTTGATTTGCTTTAAAGAACACTTAAAATAATTTTTGTACTTTTATTTTTTTTATTTTTTTTTTTTAAACACCACTATTGCATACCTGTCCACATTCAAGTCTGTGTAGGGTACTACCTTTGGAATAAATTGATTATCACCAAAGTTATTCTGATGTTAATTTACTCTTTCAGTTGAGACTTTACATAAAAGTGCAGTCAAGACATTGAAACTCTGCAACGTTACTACTGTAATAATTGTGATTATCTGGCACATTTATGTTTGAAAGTGGTGGAATTCATAGCCTGTTCATGTGGCAAGGATGTTTCACATCAGCAGCTATAATTGTCTTGTGGATGACTTTTTAAATTACTGTACATTAGAGATTGTACGAATTTAAGAAATGAAACCTTGTCAAAAGCTTTTTTTACAGGAAGTTGCAAAATTGGGTCGAAAAAATATGCTATTTACGGGTCCCAGGTTTAAATTCCTATGTGTTAACTTGGAAAGGAAAGAAACCTTTAAGTAGGTTTCCAAAAACTACTGGCATCTTTGAAAACAGAGAGAGAAATAATTTTGTAAAATTTCTATGAAAAACAGGTTGTAGCTCAGAGTCTTCTATGGGTATTAACAAAGTCATGTACCATTGCAGGAGAGGAACAGAATTTACCCATTCTGGCATCTCATCACCATTGCAGCCTCCCTCGCTTGTGATGATAATGGAAGCAGTGGGCTTGGATGGGGTTTCCCCCCTTGTTCCCTACCTGTTTACTGGTTTAGATGACATGGCATGCAAACAGCTTGTCCATCCTGGTGCTCCTATGACTGCTGCAAAAGTGATAACTCTGAAGGAAAACAGCTGTGTGTATTAGCACACAATGTCCGAGTTTTAAGTTGGGAATTTCCTACAGGGAACATCTTTATTTTGTTTTCAAATGTTTGCAACCGACAGCAGCTAAGTGTCAACAGAAATGGGTGTGGGCCAGGGGAAGGTGTTCAGGGGTTTGTTTTGTTTTAAAACGGTAAAATGCTTCTCTTCTCCAAGCATTCCCTGGGAAGCACAATCTGTACTGGCAGACGTGCCAAGAGAACTGGGTTTCCTGAGTGGTCTGCCATGGTCTCTACCCAGCATGTAATGTTGGACAAATCAGTTAACCTTACAGAACATTTATCTCTCCATAAAATGACTTACCTTTTGCAGCCTTGAAGAGATTAGTTTATTTTTTTGGAAAGGTACTTGGGTCTGTGTAACTGACAGATGATATCTTGTCTGGATATGAAGTCTCATGCTGTGAATTATAAACACTTTCTCCTTCTCAATCCTGAATATTTGACGAAGTGGGTGTGAAGTGCCTTGGGCGAACTTCAGCACAAGCACTGGTGGGCTTTGACATCTAGAACATCTGAGGAAAGGAAGGAAATCGGTGCATTGGTGCACGAAGAGAGAATATCACTTTACCCAAAAAAGGAGAAAATCCTGAAAAACCTCTTTTCTCTTCATAGAAGAATCAACGATCATTGCTTTTCTACATTAATTCTTCGTAGAAGAATCAACAATCATTGCTTTTCTGCATTAATCCTTCAAAAACCAATGACAGGTGTCATTCTGTGCTGAAGAGTATAATTTAGGGATATTTTTTTTGGTTTGCTTTTTAATTAATTTTCTATTTTACACTGTTACTCGAAGAGAAATTGAGGACTAGCCTATGAAACATTTCTCTGACCAAGACAGAACTTGGTTCTGTTTATTGCACTGAAAGTATGCACATCTTGATCATGTTAGCAAGGATTTCTCTTGTAGGGTGGGGATTTTCTTGGCAAGATGAGCACCACAGAGGCAGCCAGATAATCTCTTCATTTCTCATTACCAGATGCTGCAAAAACAGAGAATTCACGCAACTGCTACAGCTGATGGGGAAGACTCCTAAGCTGAGTCCTGAACCTTTCTTTATACACCTGCATTTCTGCAGCCTTTCATTTCTATCCACTGCTTCATCTGTTGTGATGCCTTTCCCGCTCTGACCGATTCTAGTGCAGACTTTTTACTGCCTTTCTTGACCACCTTGCAGCAAACTACCATTTAATGTCATGAAAACTGTTGTACAAAATGCTCTTTGGATGAGATGAGCAAGCATTCAAGAGCTTAAGCTGCGTATGGTAGAAAGGCACCAGCAGTGGTCACAGGATTTTAAAAATGGAGACACAATGGTGAAGGGTGAGGGTTTGCCTCTTGCCTAAGCTTCCATTCCAGTCAGTATGAATGCTTTCAGTATAAAGCTTTAAAACAGCCATTGGACTGCTTAAAGCAGTTGTGTGTTGAAGATGCGTAGCTGTGATGTGCACAGCTTAAACCTTGGCCTTTGTTTTGTAGTGTCTGGTAGTGGCCAACTGTGGTGGCTAAGCCAGTGTCAGCTATTTGGAGCCCATCTAGGCTCTTGTCTGCATGATTCTTGTTTTCAGCTTTGTTCTGCTGTTTTTATCTGTTTTGATTTTTTGTTTGTTTGTTTTGATTTTATTTAATTTGTTTTGATTTTTTTTCTTTTTTCTGGAGTTCTGGAAGGTGACACAGTTAAACTTGCTCTTGTTTGATATTTGCCATTTCCACCCACTGTGGCTGCTGCTTTTTGATGCAAGTATTCAGTCCTGTTGTGGATGCAGGAGTGAAGTGAGTAAGGAAATAAAGTCAAATGAATGCAAAGAGGTATTTGAGTGTTTGATGCACGTACTTTTGTGGCAGAAATGTTTAGCTGCGTTTGTTTCTTTGCTGGTAGGTTAGGGATTGCAAGCAGATACATAAGAAACCGGGGAAATCCCAGTTAATGAAACAGCTAAAGATAGGTTAGAAAGTAAGAGCTGAGGAGACAGCAGCAAAGTGGGTTTTTTTGGCAGTCCATCAACAGGAAGGTTGAATGTTTCCGTCCTTTCATTTATTTTATTTTTTTAAAAGGGAAAGAAATACCCTCTTTTGCATGAGCTGGTAAAACTGCTTTGATTTTTTTTTCCTCTTTCTTATCCCTCCCCCCGATATGCTTATCTTAAAAGATTCTTCCTCACGCACCTGCTACCACAATCATAAATTTTTTTAGGATTAGGTGATCAGAAATTGAGGGCATGTCTCTGCAGAAGGGACTGAAGAAGAAATTTTGTATTTTGATTGCTCTGTGCTGATGGAGATCTTGGGGCACAGGCCAAACTGGAGATCTTGATTTCTCTGCATATCCTAAGCTAAGCACAGTGGTTTTGATTTGCTGCTGCTTTGCTATTGGATGCAGTTGTCTGTGTGGCTCCTTTTAATGTTGAACATTCCTCAGCTCTTTGGAGGACATATATTTTTCAGTGGTGGCTGTGTCTTACCAGCAAGCCAAGTTTGCCAAGCTACCTCAGAAGACAGTGAGGAATTAGGAGATGCTGTATTCTTACAATTGTCTATAATCAGCTTCTGTGTGTGCTAGAGGTAGGCATTGGTGCTAAAAAAATTTCGAACCTTTTTGCAGTTTTCAGTAGAAGATTTTCTTCCTCTGCTTTGGGAAGTTCAAATTGAGACCAAAATCCTCTGTGTTTAAATACAGAATGTATGTGACTGCATATTAGGTCTGGTTTGTTGAATTAAATCCATGTCCTTGATTCTAGCCTATTCTTTGGGACAATGGTTTTTTTCTATTTTGTTTCTTGGAGAAGTTAAACCCGGCAAGGCATTGTACTTTAATATGCCATAAAACCGAAGGTGACTTATTCCGGACGGAGATCAATGTTTATATTATTACCCCAGGGGAGAATTTGCACCTTGTCAAAGTTGAAGAATTCTGGCATCTCCCTGCCAGCACCTTCATTTCTTTCTTAATCTCTGACACTCTTTTAGTACTTGTTAATTCATGCTCTCCTCACTATATTATACTCTGGTATGTGCGCAGGCTGCTGAATTCAGGTTTTTGTAGTGATGCTGTACTTTTTTTTCATGAGCTTGTGGTATAGTGTGTGGGTGGAATTGGAAAGGGAAACAATTAATTTTGGACTGAGCTTTAATACTTGACATTCTGCTTCCATCTGATAAGCAATATGAGTGGGATATCTTCAAGGAACATGAATCAGTTTAAGTCCATGCACGAGAGAGATGAGAACAGTTGTGCCCAAGTAAATTTCCATTCCTCTGGAGGGCATTTGTAAGATGTGCCTTCTAAGGTAGCAGCTGGCGTGTTGCATGAGGATGAAGAAACCGGGGAGTGGAAAGAACCTGAAGGAGGGCTTGTGTTAAATCTTCGTGAGGGAAAACCTGATTGGCAAGTGCAGATTTATTTTCTATTATTTTTTTTATTTTTGGACATAAGATTATGGCACAGAATTGGCAAAGCTTTGGCAGAAGCAATCTGCTGGTTCATTCTGTTCTCTGCCCAGAGAATAGTGTTATTTCCCCCCCCCTTTTTTTTTAAATCCAAAGAATATCTTGAAAGAATTATCATTTCATAATGTTTTTACCATTTTAGTGTAACAGCTGGTCAAAAAGAACAAGTAAATAAGTGGCATGATCTTTTCTAAAAAGTTAATTTAATTCCAATTATGTCAGCTGGAGACAGAGATTAGTATGTGATTATACTGAACGTGACTGTTGAGTGCTACCAAGCCGTGAGTTATGTATGGGGTACCACAGGGTTCCTATTTTAGACTGTTGGCAAGATTTTGCTAGCGACCTAAACCTTGTTCACATCAAGGCACTAGGCTGTAGGTCAGGATGATGGGGATTTATTTCCAGTGTTGTCATACCACTCTCTGGAAGATTTGGAAAAAGGTTGGGGGGTGTATAGAGCAACAACTCTCCTTTCTCCTTTGCCCATTAGAAAATATATGCATCAAAACTTATTTTTGGCAGGAATGCGCAGATTCCCGCCACTTTTAATACCAGTGAGGGAACAGCTTGAAATTTCTTGTTATATTCCACCAATGTTGAAAATTTATTAAAAACAGAAGAGCTTTTGTTTGATTTATTTTTCTTTTGAATTTAAAATGGCTTCAGTATAGTAGACTGTATTAATTTCAGCTTTATCAGAGCAATGTACTTTTTCTTACTTGGAGCTTTCAGCTGTGTTTTGCGCTAGCTGTACTTGAGCAAACTTACGTTCTTCTGAACTTCATAGCCATAGGATGCTCTCTAGGTTATCTGTTTGTCTCCATTTGGTTATTAAAAGAAGGTACCTGTGAACCACTCCAGGTTATTCTGCTGCAGCTTGCAAGAACATAAGTAAAATACAGATTCCTCTTCAGGAAGCAGAACGTGCCCTTTCTTGGGGGATGTTATGCTGCCACTTCCTCATCCCCATCGTATTCCTGTGAAAGTTCACTTTTCACAGCAGCCTTAAATCTTTTTATTACTTAAGCCTTTCTAGGCTGAGTTGAAGATGACCATTTTGTAATGAGTGGTACAAAATATACTGTGGGTTTAATGTTAATCAAAGTGCCTTTTTTGTGGAGAGAAAGCAGTCTATCATGCATATTAGATTGAAGTTGCCAAAGCAATAGTTGTGTGTACTTTAGCAATAGGTGTGCTTGCTGGTGTTTAATTAAGTACAGGAACTGTTGATGTGGTATGCTTTAGTTTAATAATCCCACTTTGAATGAGCTTAATATATTTTTAGTTTATAGCTAAAGGGTGAAATTAAGCAGCATCTTTTTAGAATAAATAAATAATTTTTAAAATCCTTTCAGCTGCCTGTTCTCTTTTCTGTGTTAATCCTCCCTCTCCTCCCTTCCTCCTCCGGAGTTTTACCACCCTTGTGAATAATGAGTGAGCCTGAGGATTAAATTGTGCGTTCTCCGAAGTGGACTCCTCTGTCTGTGTAAAACAGCTAACCTAGTTTCAGTTCTGTGCAGTGCTGAGAGATTTTTGCTTCTAATGGAAATAGTGGGGTTTTTTTAATCCTTTGGCATTCCACGTGACTCCTCTGTAGCTTGTCTGACCCTTATTTGCTGCTGAGCAAGTTTCAACCAGCTGCAACTCTTGCAAATCCATTTCATTCATTAATAGACCTTAAAGGTCAGTGTGGATTCCTGCGCGCATGGGGGAAGCTATCAATATTTTATCCCTTTCTTTTAAGATCGATGACAGGAGCACACCTACCTCTTGTATCCTGATCAGTGGTTTTATAGGCTTGAGCCAGCCCATTGCTGAGTCTTGTTTCTTGAATGCAGCTTTGCCTGTTGCAGCTGCCTGCTCCCATTAGCCGGTAGCAGCAGTACAGCCTGGTTTGAACACGGTCCCTGCAGACTGGCAGGCACACACTTACTTCTGTATCGTCAGTTCTCCAAGGCAGCCTTTTCTGAAAAGGGAAGGAAGGAAGAGAGGGGTCTTATTTCTGTTGAAAAGGCATGGTCATGCCAGAGTTGGTTACTAAAGGATAAAAAGCCTTATTTTTCCATTTCTTTGGAATTGCTTGTATGAATTCTAGCCCTCGAGATGCCTGCAGTGTGTATTCCTCCAGTGCTGCTGTGATCACCAAACTCCCCTAAAGAAGCATGAGTCCTCTGCCTGCAGAACTTGACTGGCAGGAGTGGGCAGTGCCTATACCTCCACAGGTTTTTTTGCCATCCTGGAAAAAGTCCTTTGAGGGAGAAAGAATAACTTCATTTCTGTACTTCTTCAGTCCTTGCTGCTTGTGGTGGGACTGCAGAAAATATTGACAAAGGGCTTCTGCTATTTGGGGAGCAGGGGAAGGACTCTCAGGAGCTGTCTGTCTTGCTGCATACATCAGCAAGCATGTGTGTAACTTCTTTAATTTACTATTAGCACTGTCTTACATTAAAATCTAAAAGGCAAGTTACTGCTTGGTCTCAGGGTTTTTTTTTGTGATTGGTGCATCTTTAGTTATCCAAATATTCAAAGAGTACTTTTTCATATTTTATAATTACTTTCAGGCCTGCAGGTTTAAACAAAATACTGTCTGTACCCTAGCCAGTATTTAAAATACTGAAAAACTGGCTGGCCTTTTTACTTCTTTTAGTCACTTGAAGGGCGGCTATACTCCCATGGTTCGTTGATGATGAATTCACAATTCATTTTTATGTGGAATGAATATGGAAATGATGTGGTTTGTTATTGCTCTGACCTGTAGGTGCATCTGTAGTAGTGTTGGAGGTAATGAGGTCTTGGTAAGGGAATAGAGGCATTTTGATGTACACATCATGCTGATGTTTTGTTTGTAGAAATGTGTTCATTTAAAAATGTGACAGAAGTTTTGTTCATATAATGCTAGACTTTTGGACTTTCTATCAGTTGTTGTGAACTTGTTGCTTTTGACCTTTGCTTTATAACTATCTTAACTCTTAAAAATAGATATTTTATTTACACTTCTAGACAAAGCCTGCAGGATGTTTCACTGAGGATGTTTCACTGAACTCCCTTATGCAACTTCTCTTTGCAGCCTGAGATTTCTTAATGCCTCTGCCAACAAACTGGAAATGCTTCCTCCAGCCACTCTTTCTGAAGAAACCCATAGCATCTTGCAGGAGTTGTATTTGACCAATAACAACCTCACAGATAAATGCGTACCCTTGTTAACAGGCCATCCACACCTGAAAATCTTGCACATGGCTTACAATCGCCTACAGAGCTTCCCTGCGAGGTAAGTAACTAGTTTCACTGCCTCTGGCCCACCAGCGGGTGGGCATCATGAAACATATTCTCAGTGAGAACTAAATTGCACAGAAATGAGGTGGCACAGGCTGTATTTGAATGTAGTGATACCGCAGCGAGTGGATTCACCTGCTGTGCCCTCTTGCATGTTGCTACCCTCTCTTGCATTACACAGATAAGGGAGTGCTACATGTTAGTTGGTGTGGTTTTGATTGCGCTTGAAACTCTTTTCAACTGGACTAATTCAGCATCACCGCAGTATGCTTTTGAAGCCAAGCAAGGAGGTCTTCTGTTTTCCCTGGCTTGGTCACTTTGCTTACACCTGGTGGGTTTCTCCTTACAAGAGATTTGTGAGCATAGCAGTCTGGAAATGTCCTTTGGAAGTGGGCTAAACTCCACTAGGGAAAAATCCTCTCACTTCAGAAGGAGATTCTGCCTTGGCAGCAATTTCTGAACTTTCAATTCACTCTCTTTTAATCAGAAATCTTTGAAGTGTAAGATGTGCTGTAAAGCTGATGGGGTACAACCTTGGAAAAGAGATGCCAATAAATAAAGGAAGAGACATCTCTGTCCTTGTGTGATGTTCTGAGCAGCTGGGCTTCAACAGCAAGGGGGAGGGAGGATGATGAATTAGGCGGAAGGGCTGAGTGGGATGCCAGAAGGTGGAGGGGAAAATTTGGGATGAAGTGAGAAACCAGGGTTGAAAGAAAGGGGAATAAAAGAGAAAAAAGTGAAAGTGGGCTGGTGAGCAAGGGGAATGTAAGCAGAATTAGTCATTTGAAAAGTAGCATTAACAAAACAGTGACAGAAGAAGCACACGTTTTGTTCCACAACTGTGTTAGCGTCTGATGTGAGGAGAGGTGACAGGCACTGCTGTGAACAAGGATCAAAGTCTGCAATTTAACTTTCTTAAAATAATGAAAACCACTGCTCTTATCACCACGTCAAAATAAAGTATGTGTGTCTATTAAAAGAAAAATTCTAAAACTCTTGTTTTCATAGCAAAATGGCCAAGCTGGAAGAGTTGGAGGAAATTGATATTAGTGGGAACAAACTGAAAGCCATTCCAACAACTATCATGAACTGCAGACGTATGCATACTGTAATTGCTCACTCCAACTGCATCGAAGTCTTCCCAGAAGTCATGCAGCTTTCTGAAATAAAGGTAAGGAATGCATGTGCTTTGGAAGAAGCAAGTATAATGCGACTTTAATAATTCTATTCTCCCCTCAGGTTTCTCGTTGCTACAGGATAGTATATTTTCAGAAATTAGAGAGATCTGACAACTAATTTCTCCTCTGAGGTCATATGCAAAATATTCACC
Source organism: Alca torda (assembly GCA_008658365.1). Classification (NCBI taxonomy): domain Eukaryota; kingdom Metazoa; phylum Chordata; class Aves; order Charadriiformes; family Alcidae; genus Alca; species Alca torda. The sequence continues at coordinate 75,563,875 of CM018077.1, read as the reverse complement.
TCTGTGCTGCCTCAGAGTGGAATGAAAGAAGAGCCTCAAAATCTGATTTTACGCTCACCTTCACTAGATCCTATCTTCCCTGCCAAATAAGTGTTAATTGTCTTCCTGTGACAGTCTGTTATGATACGACTTAAACATTTGGCATGAGCTATGCATAATTAACTCTTGCTGCCTTGGCAATTGGTTGATTGTGTAGGAATGGACTTTGTTTAGAGCATGTGTTAAAAACCGCTGAAGCTGCAAAATAGGATAGGCCTTGGGGACAGAGATAAATTCCAGGAGCACAGGATTTGAGTGTTTAGGCAAGCTACTTTAATTTTCCTAATTGCAGTCATATTTTGCACAACCAGAGGAATGCTTAATCCGTCTCTTGTGTGTGTTTCCAGAAGTCATTCTGTACTTTTCCTGACACTTCTTTTTACGGTACACGTTCATGCTGAAGAGCACTACCGTTTATCTTTTGTGAATTGAGTTCCTGCTTCTCACCTGCCCGTAGCGCAGAATGTGTCGCACTGTGTGCTGTTTCCTCTGGCCGGAGCTGGGAGATGGTTAACTCGCAGCATACAAATCTTGTGATGTGGCAGAAAATCTGTCGTTCTTTGAGACTGAGAACTGATTTACCTATTCACGGACTCAAAACAACTTAAGTGTCCTTCGGGCACTCTGCGAAGTCAAAAGGCTAAGTTCCCAGACTGTGTGCCTCAGTGCCTGGGGTCAGGCACAGCAGCAGGAGCAATAATTCTGTTGGACAGCGAGTCGATGCAAAGATGAGCTTTGTGGTTTTAGCCCGGAAATCTCAAACAAACTTGTGGGCTTTTCAATACTCCTCCCTCTTTGGAACAATGGCCAGAGGAAGCGGAGGGCCATTTAGAATCAATCAGAAGCAAAGCTTTTTTACTTGGAGGAAGAATTGGGGTGGGTTAGTGAGGCCTTGCGTGGTAAACATTTCTTTAAAAGTATGAAAGTACTGTTAACAAACAAAAAAGGAGGGGATAATGTAAACATGTTTACAGGGAGCGATCAGCTTTTTCCTTTTGTTTGTGCGTTTTGGGGAAAGCTGAATGTTTTATAAAAGCATCAGTATTTAAAGTGTTACTCTGCCACAACACTTAGCAGAAAAATGCTCTTGGAAGACCTGGCAGTTTCTTCCGGCTGGTTCCCTTTGGTTATTTAGTTCTCTTTAGAGGAAGAAAAAGGCATGGACGTCACTAACTGTTTTGGGACTGCAGGGATATAGCGTGCGTGGCTTCATCTACGAGGGCCCAGTGCTCTAGGACTGACTCCAAAAGGTGGAAAGAAAATGCCTGGTCATTACTCAAGCCTGGTTTTGACTTACATGAGATGAATTCATATAGTTGCCAGATAGGAAGGTATGTTTTTGGGCAAAGGGGTTCTTCTGGCCTCTTGGTGATTACTCTAGGTCAGCATTGGTGTTCGTCAGTTTGGAGGTCAAACTTGTGCTGCTTGCCTGTATCTGTTACTTAGCTTAACCAGAGCTCTTCTTAGGTATGTGAGAGAATTCAAAATGTGCCAAAGTGAGTTCAGAATTTATTGCTTAAGTATGGATTTGGTCATTTCGTGAAATAAGCTTGCTTGTAGCAAAGCACAAAGGTATATAGTCTTATGTCATCTCTGTGATTATATCATATTTGATGGTTAATTTTAACTGAGGTGGCATTCAAACGCTCTAAACTTCTTGGGAAACTCTGTTACCTGAGGTAATGGCTGTTTCGCTTTTGTATTTAATTAGCCTGAGAGGCTGACATGTTATGTTTTTGGAGTCAGTGATACCGGAACAGTTAGTAGCAGCAGTTACTATGCTGTCTGAAATAATTTCATAAGGAAAGCTGATATAAATTATGATGCTTTTACACTTGCACTAACTTCAGGATTTCCAAACACAAGGTCATTTTAGTGGTAAAATTGTCTCTAAGCCTTTTTTATACACTGCAATCAAGACTACAGAAGTTACATGTTGTCCTCTGTGTTAAAGAGCCTGGTGGATGTCTCTGAGATAACTTACACATTTTTTAGGGGTTTTATTGTATTTTATGACAGTTATTTATACTTCAGAGTTAGGTTTATCTGTGCAGACTGCAATGTCTTCTGCAAATGGCTGAGCAGCTGGAAGTATGTACACCTGAGTCAATACCCCAGCAGACTCTTCCTTACAGCCAATCTCCTTGCCTTACAAAATAAAAAAGGGCACTTTTTTTTAGTTGTTACCCAGCATCCTGGTGCTCTTTCACAGTTGAGTGGTCCTTACTGCTTGAGCAGAGCTCAGTGACCCAGGCTTGCTTTTCCCACCTGGGTCCTGGCTTTACTTTATCATCCAGTTTTTGTTGACTGATGAGTTGCTTCTCTTTCATGGTTGTCTTGCTGGGCTGCTGCGGTGAGGGTGATATGGAGGTTTCTTGCCACAGTTTTTGGTCAAACTTATCTTTCACAGGAGCATTACCTTGAGATCTGAAATGAGTGAAGATCTAGTAGCAGTAGCATCTTAAAGACAAAGCTCTTAATCTTTGGTAATTTTTGTCCTAGTTAAATAGGTTAGTATCGGAATGGCTGCCTTCAGTTGCAACTGGAGATAACTCGAGTCCCTTCCAGTCTTGAACAGAACAGTTACAAAGCTGTAAATGCAGTGTAAGCAAATACTGAATATTAAACCCTGTCTTCCAGCTGGCCCATCCAGTGCAAAATCCCGTGTGTAGCTGCAGTTGTTGTTCTTGCAGTGCTGCATGGGTGGGGCTGAACCAGCTTGCGTTAAAATAATGCATAAGGAAATTGGGATCAGTTAGGAAATATGGTTTCCTGCTTGCCTGGGGAGTAGAATAAGGACTAAATTTACCATAGATATACAGAAAGCCCCTCTCAGCCTATTCTTCAAACAGTACAAATAAAATCTAAGAAATCCTAACCTGATAAATAAGCTGTCTTCACTAGTGCCTAGGAACCAAGGGATCTGTGATAGAGTGTTGCTACCTTTGGCGTATTGGGCATTTAATGAGAACAATAAAATTACTTTACCGATTTTTGGACTTGTTATTCCAGCATGCTTTTCTGTCAAATTTGTAATGGCATTGGGGTGTTGAACACAGCAAGGCCTGCTGGCAGCTGCTTTAATCTGCAAAATAATTACTGGCTCTCCGGAAGCAGCAAGGAATTGCGCAGAAAAAAGCTTGCTGGAATAACTGTTCTGTTAAGCTGTCTACTATTTTGTTTGCGTGACAGATTTAAATTCTGATTTCCTTATCAGGCTTAGATAACGTTAGCAGTTTGTTCTTCATAGATAATAGGGCCTCCATATTAGACAACCTCAGGATTCAAGACTTGGATCAGAAATTCGTTATTTCCATTGGGTGTATTTAATAAAGTGTTAGGAGATATTTCTTTTCCAGATTTTATTAGGTTATCTTATGCCTTCTTCCAGCTCAGGACACAATTTCTCTGAATATATCTACAAAAATGAAGGTGTCTCGCTTGTATCAATGGAAATTACGTAATGGTCAAAATGTGCAGCTAGGAAAAGCCTCCCCACACCCCTTTGAGCTTTCTGTTTTAGTTTTTGGATGTTGAGAGTAGAAAGTGGTCTTTCTGAAAGATGTGGATAGTTCTTCTATTCTCTATTAAATACCAGACTGCTCTGTCCTCTCAAATTTTTTTTTTTTTGGCAATTTTTGGTGCATGCCACACAGGTGGTCCTGTAAATAGGGTTTAGAGAATTGGTTTTGTTCTAAAATGCCATATTTCTCCCTGTGTATTGACCTTCATCAGGATATGCAGCTTTAAACAATGTTTGTTTGGGGATTTTGTCATTCTCGTGCACTTGTTCTGGCTAATTTGTGCTTGGCTGGAGGATAGCCAGCAAGTGTCTCTGCTGTTTTGTATCGTACTTTTTCTGAAATATTTAAGCTTTATTTTTTTTCACTCATTTTATTGACTTCATATTTAAATACGAATCCATCTAAGGTCACACGAATTAAAACCATGTTTAAAACTACTCCAATATTTTTTCCTTTGCCTGTACTCCTCCTCCCCTCCACATATATTCGTAACCCTGCTTATTTTAATATCCCTCAGTAAATACTGAATTCCTGAGAGCCTGCTCATGCTCATCCTGGTTTAACTGACTTAGGAGGAGGGACTGCTATGCCAGCGGCTTAGAAGCCTCAACTGTATTTATCTCCATTTCCTTTATCTATTAAAAGACTGGTTTCATCAGTAACATTTTTTCTTAAATACTTGAAAATACACTGACCATGTTTGTCTCTGTGAAGAGCAGGCAAAACTTACTAGGTTTGTAACTAGATGACACCTGGCCAGAGATGGAAATGAAGGGAACATATTTCTAGGTATCCCAGACATGTGGTAAGATGGCTAAATGACATATGAATTTCTTTTGTAAGAACCACTTACTTAAATGAAATGAATGGTCTTAGGTCTCAGTTGCAGCCTTTATTGTTCATGAAACATGCGTTGCTACGTTTAATCGACATTTGTATGATCTTGATGACAGCTGAGTTCTCTCGCTTATTTGGCTGCTTTCCTTTTGCAGTGCGTGGACCTAAGCTGCAATGAACTGAGTGAAGTCACATTGCCTGAAAACCTGCCTCCGAAACTACAAGAGCTGGACCTGACTGGAAATCCCAGATTAGCCTTGGATCACAAAACCCTAGAGCTGCTGAAGTAAGTTACCTTACAGAGTTGGGGAGGGGGCTGTTACAGAACAGCTCTTGTCACTAGGATGTGACAAAACCCACGGCAGACGGAATTGTAAATCTCTTTTAAGGAGTATGGCTCCATTGTCACTGCATCAGAAAGTAACAAATTATGTGGATGGGTCAGAAATTGATGCTTCGTTAAAAAGGATAACTTTACCCACTTCAGTTGCTTTCAGCTGTAACTCCTGAAGGGGTCTTCTAGTCTGGTATCATCGCTATTGGTCCAGTTTGATCTCCATTTTACTTCTGGTATTAGATTCAGTTGAAATACTTATTTTATTCCATCATTAAGATGCCAGTAGCTGCTTACTAACTTTTTTGCTCACATTCATCTGCTTGGGTCTGTCTCAGACATTATGCTGCTTTTTACCTCTTCATACACTATTTCTTGTTAACCTTCATACCTCTGCTTTTGTTCTAGAAATATATATATATTTTTTTCATATATAAACCTTTTGTGAAGACTCACATCTCTCACTCTGCTTGCAGCAAAGCTAGTTCCCTTGCTGCGGGACCCTCTTTTTCCTTCCTGTCTACCTGTTTGTTTCCTGCCCTGGGACTTAAGTGTTATCCATAACTGAAATTTGCCAAGTGCCTTGTGCCTCCTTCTGCAGTGTGTTGGGAAACTGTTGCACTAAAACATATTGTCTGTGGACAGTGGTGCTGCCTTGAGCTTTTCGTAAGTCTGGAGGTGAATTGCACCAGCTCTGAGTTTCCTTCTAAGTCTCTTTGATCCTTAAATATTGAATGATTCCGAGAAGGGTTAATTTACTTTTTAAGGGTTGAGCAGTTGCTTTGTATTGTTTGCTTTTAAATGGGTAAGATCAGACACTGGAGTAGTAAACCTTATCTGCTGTACAAGCAAGGGAAACTTACAGTCTGAGTTTGCTTTTAGCTTGAATCAGCAGATTTTATAAAATTTAAATGGAATTTGCATAATGATGGGTTTTCACAGGTAAAAACAAGAGTCCATGTTTAGCAGCAGGCAGTGAAGAAAAGGGGCGTTCCTCTATTTTAAGAGCTGCTTTATTGTATACAGGAAACCTTCTTGAAGAAGCAGTGTGTAACGTTGGTTCATAGGGGGGGAAATAATTTTATGTATTACAAAGGTAATTGAATTGTGTTGAATCTTAAAGAGAAAGATCAGCTTTTCTTGTCTATAACCCAGCAGACAAGATGGGTAAGCCAGTTTCTTGCCACTTTAGTATTTAGACATCATGCCCTATAGCAGTATTGTACAAATTTAAGTCCTAAACAGTAGAAGGGTAGAGTGGCCCTGTTACATGCCATATTTTCACTGGCGTATGTGTTGTCTTTAATTCACAGAAAACTTTTTTCCTTCTTATGTGTACATTTTGTTTGGTTATTTGTGGGTTTTGTTTTTTTTTTTTAATGAATTATTCTTAAGATTTCAAGTCTATTCTCTTTCCTAATATTCATTAGCCACAGTCAGGTGTTTCAGGCCTCCTGAGGGGCTTCTTAGTGTCTGTACTGATATACTACCCTGACTTCTAGGCTATGCTGCTATAATTGACTGTGAGGGAGGAGGTGCTCCTTTCACTTGGTTTTTCTGGCAGGCACAAAAATACTTGTGCACTCGGTACTTTTTATATCTTCCTTCTGCATGCGAAACAGCTCTCCATCTGTGCCCTGGTAGGATTCAAGCAGGTAGTAGGTTAATATGTGTTCTCAGTGCTGGTGAGAAGAGGAGTCCTGTCATGCATGCTTGCTTTTTTAATATGTATGGAGATCTTAAAAGGAGTCTTGCATGCTTAGGAGGATGTTGCCAAGTGACTTATTGGATGTAAGAATTTTCAGTAGCAATTAAAATAAAAAAAAAAAGAGATGCTGCTACTCCGATTTTTAGGAAAGAGCATCTACTTCAATTGTAACAGTCATTTTAAATTGGGGGGAAATAAACCATGCAGTCTGGAATCCTTAGCCCATATTCCCTGTATATGATGTGCTGCTGGTTATCATTCCTTTCCAGGCATGTGGTCTATTTGTAGTGGTGCCACTGGGGAAGCTGAAAGCAGTGCGTTGAGGTAGCTTTTGTCACCACTGCTGGGAAGCCTTGAGACAACTCTGGGTCCTTGACCTGCCCAGAAACCAGGGGTCAGTCAACCCAGTTCAAAAAGAAACAAACAGAAAAACTTACTTGATCTAAGTTCCTCTGCCCTGGAGGATAAGTGCCTTGTAATGAGACATCTGCAAAGAAAGTATGTTTGCTTGTGTGTGTAGTGTTTTGCAGGTGCAGACAGAATTCAAATCTCTGCTACTTTAGAAGAGATGCAGGTTTCCAGTTTGCTTTGGGGTCAGATAATCTTTTCTAGTGCTCTTGGTACGATGTTTGCCTCCTGTTTGTCACACAGAGGACTGCAAAACCAAGGGCCTAAAACACCAGTGGTTCGAACGTTATTTATGTCATTTGTTTGCTTTTAATCTGCCCTCGCTGAGGTACATTCTATTAGAGTAAAAAGAAATCGAACTGGATGTGACAGTACTTCAGGTTATTTGAGGAAGGCTGTGCCGTGCGGAAAAGACTTTTCTGTGTGTTCAGGTCAGGTGGGGGTTTGGATAGAGAAAAATGAATGCTCAGAGTGAACAGTTAGATCTTTCTGCTTGTGTCCTTTTATGATTCATTTGGTTCATGAAAGGTTCGGGTGCCTTTTGAAGTGTCTGCAGCGTGTGGGGAGCTCGCTTTCACTGCCTTTGGAAGGGAGCAGGGGGGAGGTCATCTCTCCCCAGCAAAGCAGGACTGCAAAGAGAATGGTATAAACAGAGAGGGCTGGGCCCTTTTTAAGTCTTTACTACGCTGCGTGAGATATGTGAAATTCACGCTAAAGGCTATGTTGGTAGTAAATTGGAGGGTAGAGGATCAAGGGCCTAAGCAAAAATTGGACTGCACAACTGGGGAAAGCAGAAGGGCTGTGCCTGCTGTCAGGACCACAGGCTGGCTCTTGAAGGTTGGTGCAGGACCAGGATGGAGCGAGTTTCTGTTTTGTGGGCATTTTCATGGAAGGTTGTTACTATACATTGCTGTTTCTAAAGAATTTCTTATTTCTTTTTTAGTTTTTTTTTTTTTTCAATGGATCATACAGTGGGTTTCATTTGAGTACAATGAAAAGAATACAGAGACTTGCTACCAAAACGGGTGGGAGAGATGTACAAGGTAAAAAATCACTTCCCTGTACTGGCTTTCATCAAGCTAGTGACAAATTTGCCTTGTATTCTTACTGGGACAGGTTTGAAACAAATAGCTCAGGGGTGAGGACAAGGAAAGAATAGCCAGCTAAGCAAAATAGTGCAGCTGGCACCCTCAGAGAGGCTCAGTTATTTACTGCTTTTTTGTTCTTTGTATACAGACACATAGAAGTAACCACTTTGGATGTCCTGCTTCATATTCTTCTATTAAATGTATTACTAAGAACTGGGAGGGGAAAAAAAAGGTGTTATCTTCACATTTTAAGCTGCATCACGTCAGCACTTCAATCCATTGCATCTTTCCCCTTTCCTTTCTCCTTGCAGCAATATCCGTTGCTTCAAGATCGACCAGCCCTCAGCCGGTGATGCTTCGGGAGCGCCGGCGGTGTGGAGTCATGGTTACACAGAAGCGTCGGGCGTTAAGAACAAGTACGACCTGGCGTGGTTTTTATTATATGTGCATCCTAGCAGAGCGCCTCTATGCTGATACAAAGAAATCCTTTTTTCAGTGAAAGTTTTGGGGTTTTGGGCCTCACAAAGGCAGAGGCCATGCCATGACTCTATATTTGTATACTGGGCCCCTGCCTGCCTCTCCACTTTGGTCTTTGTTAGGGAAGTTGCTAAGATACAAGTGTAACTGACAATTTTGTCTATGCAAGACTCCGGTACTTGCAAAAGATCTGAGCGTTTAAAAGCATTTTCCTCTTTGCAAAGCTTCTTTATCTTCAACCAAAGGATGTTTACCAAGCAAATCAGAGATACTAAAGGAAGAGGCAGAATGGCCAAAACTCTGAATATTCATAGTGTGCAGGGCTCCTGTGACTAAGGCAGCACTTGACAAATAACGTACCAAGAGTCTGCTAGTCTCTGTGTTGCTGGCAGTGAGATGAATCTTTCTTTGTTCCTTAAATACCTTTTTAGAAATCTTCTGCTACCTAGGTTTCCATAGCGAGTGCCAGCAAGCCTTTACTTAAGTGATTTAACTCACAGCTTGGTCATCAGCATGTTAAATCACAAGGATGGCTTTTGGAGGAGGAAGTGCAGTTTAAACCGATGTTGTTTCAGAGATACTTTTCCCCCTATTTCTACAAATAGGGGACTTGTTCACATGCTGAAAAGGAGGAAGAATCTTTAGGGCTTGGCTTCAACTTCCAGTATAGTTTTCTCCACATCTTACCACTACTGATGGGCCTGACTCTTCTCCACATGCTCAGAAAGCAGTCCTGAAATGCTTGTGAACAGAGGTGGTTAAAACTAGCTCTCAGACCAGGCTGTATCTCTCTGGTCAGAATGATGAGATGAGGAACTAGTAGTGGGTAACAACCTTGATGTTCTCCTGCTTCATTTTTTCCCTAGGCTGTGTGTGGCAGCACTTTCAGCCAATAACTTCTGCGACAACCGAGAGGCACTTTATGGTGTTTTTGATGGTGACCGCAACGTGGAAGTGCCGTATCTGCTGCAGTGCACAATGAGCGACATCTTAGCAGAAGAGCTGCAGAAAACAAAAAATGAGGAGGAATACATGATCAACACTTTCATCGTTATGCAGAGGTGAGTACTGGATCTCAAACTCTTGTTTACCTTGTGTATGCTGACTAGACAGTTTGTTTGCTTTCAGGTCAGACACCTGCTCTTTCCTTGCTTCAAAAGAATGTGAGAGGGAGGGAAAAAGCCTTGGTATCTGGCTACATTGTTTTCTTTTATTGGTTGTTTTGTGAATATTGCCCTCTGTTCCTTTCAGGTGTAGGGAGAAAAACCCCAACACCTGCCCACCCAAACAAACAAAAACAAAAACCAAACAACAAATCCACCTGCAGTTACTAAATGCTGATGACTAAGTGGTGGGTGGAGGTTTAATCTTTTTTGGTATCTTTTTTAAGTCTTACAATTCATAGTTGGCCGTAATCAAGTCATTGGTATGAGTCTCTTGGTCATCTTTTAAACTTCCTTACTACGACTGGCTGCAAAGCCTGGGCTGATCCTTTCTGTTTCTCTGTACCAATTCGGGTCATTTAAGGCTACACGTATATTTAAAACATGTAGTCTGACTCCTTAGAAATGTCTATCTCCTGTCATCCCTTTGGCCTTAGAATATTATTTGAGCAGGACTCATCCAAATAGATTGTGATACGATAACTGTGAGTGTAATAGCAGCTCTGTGTAGTGGTTTGGAAACCTGCGTGCGTGCTGTTCTTGACAGAAGAAGAAATTGTGCCTGGGGAGACACTGAGTGAAGGAGGAGTACGAAGGGAATTGAACAAAGGAGAAGGAAGAGGGCAGGGAAACAAAAGAGAAAGCAAATAAGCAGCTTAGAGACTGAGGAAATGGATCAAGTTAAAAGTAGCATTGCTTATCACTCAATTGCTGCACCTTTGGAAAGGAAAAACACAAGTTCTGTATCAGGAAGGATGGAAGCAGTAGAGTGGTATTAAACCTTGCAAGAGAGAAAATGCCTCCTTCCCATAATTGCTTATAACTGTGCCTTAGACCAGTAGCTGGGAAGGTGGTTGCCATATACTTAAAACATTCAAAAATAATAACAAATCTGAGTATCGAAAGTACTTATCAAGTGGTTTTGTTTACTACTAATGCAATTCGACAGGAATGTGGCATTCCTACAGAAAGCTGCAGCTTTTTTTTTTTTTTTTTTTGTCTCAAGTCAAAATAAGTGAACCAATTCTTTGGAGAACAAGAAATAGTATTCATTCCAGTAGTGTTTAGCCATTCGTTGAGGATTATTACAGATGGTATGCAACACTCCTGATGTGTATTTTTAAGAAAATTAAAGTAAAAAAGCACATTGAAGCTTGGTTACAGATACAGTTGTGCATTCTCTCCCCAGGATTTTAAATCATAAGTTCTTGCCAGCTATACCTAGCCTTAGCATAAAATTTAGTAACCTCTATAACTAACATTCTAATTACTAATTACTATAGGAGAAGGCCCTGATAAACAAGATACTGGGAAGGATGGGATTTTTTTCACAACCTAGTATTGAAATGAATTTACATTCTAATGACAGGATTCTGAAAATGTTTTTACTAAAAAGATTTACTTCTGAAAACTGTTTTTTCCGTAAATATATTTTTTTCACTATGACTCCTGATAAAATAGCAGGCTTAAATACTTCTAAGAACCTATTTAACAGGCTAGTAACTGACAGGATAAATGAGAAGTGTGCCTTCTTACAGTGGAGTTAACAGCCACTCTGCTTTTTTGGTTATCATTTCATACTTTTAAGACCATTATTCTGAAGACGTCACAAAACAGTGAACTTCTGCTTTCTGGTTTTGCTCAAAAATAGAGCTTTTACAGTTAGAATTATTATTTTTATAATAAAGCCTGTAGCTTCAGAACCCAAAGAACCAGCTAGATAATAGGAACCCCCTTTTTAATAGTCCTCAGTACTTCTGTAACCCTCTCTGTTTCCCTCAATCTGACCTTTAAAACAAACGTCTTCAAGATGTAGAGGGAGAGAGACAACTGTCTGAGTCTTAAAAGTGCAAAGATTTTTTTTTTTTTGTTCTAAAATTGAGCAGATGTGAGTGTCTGCATATACATGTAAATAACACACTGCCTGAGAGTTGCACGTGATTTCTCTGCAGTGCTGCTCTAGTGTCACAGTCTTCAGTGGAGACTTCTGTTTCTGTCCCAGTGATCCAATAGAGTCAATGCCCTGAGTGCTTGTGGTTCCAGAACGGCGGTTGTTTCTGCGTAGTACCCATAACACTTGCTTTCCCATTAAAGAACAATCATTGTTTTGTTTAAATTCCAGGAAACTTGGAACAGCTGGACAAAAACTTGGAGGCTCTGCTGTCCTTTGCCATATAAAACATGATCCCATGGACCCTGGTGGATGCTTCACGCTAACCTCAGCAAACGTGGGGAAGTGCCAAACCGTTCTCTGCCGGAATGGGAAACCTCTGCCTTTGTCCAGGTGTTACGTGATGAGTTGTGAAGAAGAGCTGAAGAGGATTAAGCAGCATAAGGCCATTATCACAGAGGTTAGGGACTGTTGCAACTTGCAACTTCCTTGGAGAGTATTTGCACAGCAATGCATGAAATTACATGTTGATATTAGTAACTAAGAGGTAGAATTAATGGTATGGTTCCAGAGTTGCGCTTTTCCTTTCAAGGTGATTCATATATGCAATTAAGTTAGCATGCAGTCAAGTTGCTTTTCCATCCCATTGCCATGCTGGATTTTAGTTAGCTTCAGGGAGTGAGCAACTGTGAGCGTGTTGCATTGAAACAGGAAAGCAGACACCCTCCTCCTAGTGGGGAGAGGAATTGCAGTGTTGGAGCTGTCTTGAAGAGCCTCTCCAATCACAAAGGATGAGAGGGCAGAGCACTTAAAGCAGTGCCATCCTTCCCTTAGGAGACTCCTTCCTCCTGGTAGCCTGACTTTCCTGTCTGAGCTCCTATGTTCCAAGAGTTGCCCTTTGACAGGCGGCTCTTGAAGAGAGCACTTGCCCAAAAGGAAAACCCATCCTGTGGTCAGCTGAACCACGAGAGAGGAGAAAACTATTTGTTCCCTTCTTACAAGCTTGAAGCCACTGCTGTCAGTTTTGCTTTGCCTTGTGTGACACATACACAGGAACAGATAAATACTGAATCCTCCTGATGGTGGAGGAAAGGGCAGAGAACTCGCTGCTGTATGCTCATGAGCAGGGTGTGCATGTGTGTGTGTGGGGGTGGGGTGTGTGGAATAAGTCGTGTGCCTATTGATCTTGCCAGGGAAAGGTGACAACCGGGATCTCAAACGTGACAAGTTGGAAGGGAGTCACTCCAACATAGTGTGCATCACTGAGGCACGCTTGTTATGTTGTTCCATAGAGGAAAAGGGAAATTTCTGCGATGAATCTTAAGATGACTCACTGATTTCATGCACGTTGATGGCTTATCACTGCCGTCAGCCTTCTAATGGGGAAGTTAACAAGCCGACAAGGTTTTTTTTTCTTCTCAGTGGTTTTAAAGGGGAAGCTCTTTTTAGTCTTAGTTCACTTTTCTGTGGTTATCCGCTTCATAATAACCACTGCAGTCATCAGCTGGACCAAATGAGTGTGAATCCTCACCTTTGTTGTTCTTCTCAAACGCACAATTAGCAGGGTGCAGCTATCCCCAGCAGGCTGACAGATAGCCAGACTTGCTGTTTCAGACACTTGCTCTGCTTATTCTGGCAGCTTGGATTCTAACCAGGACAGGATTCTGGGATTTGGACGTGCCTGGGATTTACTTCTCAAATACGTCCATTTTTACTGTAATTTCCCCCTTCATATATTACTCCTCCTCCCCTTCGAAATGTCATATCTAAGTGGAAACGTAGTAAGTAATTGGGGCATGTAAAACATTTCCCTACAACTCAGCTGCCTGAGAAACACAGACTTGCTCTCTGCTGCATTTGACTTGCATGCTTCATTTAAAGTCTTTTTTTTTTTTTAAATGAACTTTTGTTTCCAAAATGATGAGCCAAGATGAAACCTACAATTGTCACAGCTGCAAGAGAAGAGTCATAACTGAGTGACCTGCCCCTGTATCAAATGGAGCTGTGTGTGGCTTTGCCCTGTACGAAGCCAGAGCTGGTGGGTGGAGGAGGGATGAGTCTGACTCACTGGTAAAACATGAGTCCAGTTGGCTCTCGCAGCTGCAGGAGCAGAATAGATGGCTCTTTGTTGCAGACTTCTGCTTTGTTGGTCTGTGCATAGGTGATGCTGATGACAAATCAGTAGGGTGTAGGAGGCATAGCGCAGGATTGCAAACCAGCCATTGCTGTGCTCTGATCCCAGCTCTGTCACATCCTTGCAACTCACTTTGCTTTTTTGTCTTTTTGTCTGTAAATGGCGGTGTCGGGGGTACTGCAAAACCAGCCATCAGTAAAATGCAAGGAGATGCAGGTGCTGTGTATCGTTGTCTGCTTTGTTTCCAATTTCCTTTCCTCTCTAATTGCAGGATGGCAAAGTGAATGGTGTGACGGATTCAACAAGAATCTTGGGGTACACCTTTCTTCACCCAAGTGTGGTGCCGCGTCCTCACGTCCAGTCCATCACCCTAACTCCACAAGATGAGTTCTTCATCCTGGGGAGCAAGGGGCTGTGGGACAGCCTCTCGATGGATGAAGCAGTGGAAGCAGTCAGAAATGTGCCTGATGCACTGGCAGCGGCAAAGAAGCTTTGCACTTTGGCCCAGAGTTACGGCTGCAACGACAGTATCAGCGCTGTCGTGGTTCAGCTCAACGTCACAGAGGACAGCTTCTGCTGCTGTGAACTTAATGGGGTCCCACCCCCCAGCCCAGGCATTTTCCCCCAGTCTGTCAATGTGGTCATCAAGGACAGGCCAACAGATGCGCTTGGGATGCCATCTTCGAGCAGCGGCATGGCTTCGGAGATCAGCAGCGAGATCTCCACCTCCGAAATGAGCAGTGAGGTGGGGTCCACGGCCTCCGACGAGCCTCCCCAGGTAGCCATGAATGAGAACAGCCCGGCCTACCCGGGGGAGCAGCGCTGCATGCTGCACCCCGTCTGCCTGTCCAATTCTTTCCAGCGGCAGCTCTCCAGCGCCACCTTCTCCAGCGCCTTCTCCGACAACGGCCTTGACAGCGATGATGAGGAGCCCATTGAGGGGGTGTTCACCAACGGCAGCCGCGTGGAAGTGGAAGTGGACATCCACTGCAGCCGAGCGAAGGAGAAGCAGCTTCTCCAAGTGCCGGTGGAAGCCAGTGACGAAGGTATCGTCATCAGTGCCAATGAAGACGAGCCTGGCCTTCCCAGGAAAGCTGAATATTCTGCCACGGGCACAATAGGGCGCCGGCGGGGCAACGGTTCTGTGGCTCCACAGGAGAGGAGCCATAACTTAATTGAAGTTGCAACAGATGCGCCACTCAGAAAAACAGGGGGCTACTTTGCTGCTCCAGCACAGCCTGATCCTGACGACCAGTTCATCATCCCACCAGAGCTTGAAGAAGAAGTCAAGGAGATTATGAAGCAGCACCAGGAACAACAGCAGCAGCAGCAGCAACAGCAGCAGCAGCGGCAGTGTCCGACGGACCACCTGGCGGACTATTACGATACACCACTATGACCCACTCTATTTACTGCTCAGAAATAAACTAACAAACAAGGAGACTCGAGTGTGGGACCCAGTGGGCTCGCATTACAGCAGGGGTTTTCCTTATCCTTTTCCTTTATACACTTCCTTTTCCTTATCCTGCCACTACAGATAACTGCAGCTTTTCAGTTTGTTAGGTTTAATATTCATTGACTTTCTTCTAGAGACGCTTGACCAGTAAAGTTTAAAATAGTTAACCTTCCCTTAACATATCACGTGTAAAAACAAAAAAAAAAAAAAAAAACAAAAAAATAATAAAAAGGTTTAATATATTGCTGAGAAACAGATGATGATGTAATATTTTTTAAAATGGCTTGTTTGTTTTGTTTGAAAAGCAGGGCAGTAGCCAGTGCTAAATGATTTAAGTAATATTGTAATACTGTATTTCTTTGAGAGAAAAGGCTTTTTTTGGTCTTGAAAATGATAGACATTTGTAGAATATGGAGACTAACTCCTAGGAGTTGCTTTACTCTTTCAGGTGACTTAAGTCACTGAGATTCACTAATTTTCTCTGAGAGAACAGCTGATTGGGAAATTCCTGTAAATAGCTCAGTGTTGTATAGTGATGCTTACATGTTTTCTAGCCTTGGCATTAAGGACACAACCTTAAAAATCGACCTTTTTTCTTAAGCGACTCTTTGGGCCATGGTCATTGAGCGTAAGGGACTGAGTGGCTGTGTACAAGTTAGCTAGAGCTGAGGTGGTGTAGACCATTTAAAGAAACCCACTTTTTTCCTCTGGTCTCTTTCTTTCCTTACTTTTGCAGACACGTTTTGTTTGTGTTCCTTAGTGCTGCCACAACCAGCATGATTGTATAGAGCTCATTTGCTGTAGAACATTTACATACCAAGAGTTATATTAAAGCCGAATGCACAAATGAACATGTCATAATTTTTGTTATAATAAATATGAAATTTACACCTGATGGTCTGCTTTTATGTCTGCGTAGCTGAGCAGCAGCTTGCAAACAGTAGCTCGCTGTGCTTCATCAGCCTCTGCTCGCTTTGAACCAAGAAGCGTTGAAACTTTTTCAGCTCGATTGCATTTTTACACTAACTGCGGAAGCTCACGTGTACTTCTCGAATTTAAAGGCCGTGCAAAATGGCCTTTAAAAGATACAAAGCAACTCTCTGAGGAATTGACCTGTTTCTTTTTTTCTTTCTCAGTACTAATTCAGCACTATTGATTTGCCCTTTGCCACAGTATTGACAATGGCAGAAGACTGAAGAGCGGTGGCCTGGCTCTATCCCACTGGGACCGAGTAACTGGAGATAGAAGTGATGAAGGGATAATGCGGGCTAAGAAAAGGGAGAAGGAAACCATTGGATATGGAGAGAAGAGGGGAAAAAATAAGGAGAAGGTGGAAAAGTGAACTCAAAGCTACCTACGTAAATTCAGATTTGCTTGAATGTGTTGAACGAACGTGAGCTCAGTGGCAGTTTGACTTTGGCGTTTTTTTGTGATTCCTGTGGGAAAGGAGCAACACCCTTTTTGCCTCCAACCAACTGCTCCATTTTACTTGTCACTCTTTAAAAAGTTGAATTACTGTGTGATCATGACAGTGTCTTGCTCCTGCTTGACATTTGGTCTGTGTTTTGGGAGAGGACTGTGGTAACAGGCTGTTGTCCTATTCTGTTCTAGGGTGAAATAGCTGAGTTAGGACAGGATTGTGTTAACAAGAGATTCTGAGTTTCTTTCCCTTAAATAATAACAGTAACAGCAGAGGAGCAACCGTGAAAATACCTGGTTTGGTAAATGTTTATAGCACTGTCTGCTGTAGATGTAGAAGATTGTACTTTATTGTAATTTGAGCTTCAAAATATCTCTTTCTTAAAGAAAACTCATTAAATAATGTATTTAAACAAAAAAAAAAAGCTTACGGTTTATTGGCTAGTAACTCTCAGATGTTCTTTGGTGTAAACAGTTTGTTTATTTCAAATTTTGTTGAGTGATTCATTTTTGTTGCTGTCCTTGGAACGTGCTATCTTTTTTTTTTCTTCTGTTCAGAAGTTGCTTGAGACTGGAGGTGATCGCTAGCAGGGACACTGCCGTGGCCTGGGCAAGGGCTTATCGTCGGTGGTCTCTGTTCATGATAAGGTGCGTGGGGTGTGCTGCACATGCGGCACTCTGGAGAGGGGAGCAGAGGTCAGAGTAGCGGTGGGAGGGGAAACGTTTCATGTGGGTTAAAGTTTGGCCCAGTGCTGAGAACGGACGCTCCCTGCTGTCCCCTTGTTTCATGTGAACAGGAGTACGTGCACGTGGGCTTCGTAAAGACTTTCCCTTCCTTTGAAGGACAGACTTCAAGAACTTGCCAGTCCCTGTGGCATGAGCAGGTTACGGGCAACAATGCAGTTTCTCTCCTTATGCCCGTACTGTGAAACATGCATGGTCAAAACTGACAACCCACCAAAGGCTGCCGCTGTCGGCACGGTACCTTCTGTAAAGTTAGCGACGGCATTCTGGAGTCAAGGCTTCTGTAGCATCAAAGTGAGAGGATTTTGGCTGAGGAATTGTACCTGTTTCTGGTCTGCCTGAAGAAGGCATTTGCAGTCCTAGCCTGTCTTAACCAGTCCTGATGTGCAGGACGGATGCATTCATAGGGACTTCATCCCTCTACTGGGCTTTCCATAACTTGCTGGACTAGATCAGTAGGTTGGATGGCTGGGAGCATCTTTGGAAAGTTCAGCATTTATTTTTAAACAAGGGCACAGGGTATTTTGTTCTGGCTTTAAACTGGGACTTGGAAAACAAGGTACGGTTTTTGCAACTCGTGACCTTTCTGGACGTTGTTGCCCTCTTTCACAGAAGGGGGTTGGTATGTTCTTACCTCGGGAGGACTGAAACTGTAGTCATCGATTTCATCTAGGGGCATTACTGTTGTACCCGATTTTATGATTAAGTGCCCGGTATATTTTACACAATTTTGACCTACGGGGAACTATCTGTCTTGAACAGAGAAGTGGATTTGTTTCCCGAACGTGACAGCTGTAGCGGGGGCAAAGGCTGGGGGCTAAAAAGAAAGGAAGGCTTTCATCTGGGGAAAACATAGGGCCGTACTACCTTTATAGTCAAACCTTTCACGTCCTTTGAAACTCGCCGATAGCAGTTTCTGAGACAAGCAGAAATGCATGAACAGGAGGAGGTAGATGGCTGCTGGCAGAAAAATGAGCATATTTACATTATTTCCTGGAAGGTAACTTTAAATAGGAAGCTGTGGTGGTATTGAGAAGTAACTCAGTTGCTCACGTGCCTGTATATGCAAACCTTTTTTTTTGTGCCATAAAAGCTCTTTTCTTGCTTTCTGCCACAGTGCTCTAACAGAATGTGTTGTGTTGTGCATGAACAGCCCGTTGGTGTTCTGCTTGCGCATTCGGCGGGTGGCACCGCCATCTTCTCGTTGGTAACCTCTGCTGTGGTGGCGTTGCCTTCCTCGGGCTTACTGCTCTTGGAGTGAGCTGACTATGTCCATGCAGGTTGTCTCCCTCACTCCTAGGAGAACGTTGTGCTGTGACTGTAGCACCCCCTGTGTTACACTTCACGTAGTCTCTTTGTAGTGATCTCAGCCACATCACTAGCCATCGTGCTTACAACTCACACGTGTCATTTTCTAGCAAATTCTATGTATTTATTTTTTTAAGCATAACTTTGCCACTTTGGAAGCACATTCAGGTGGGGGTGGGTGTTAACGAAGTGTCACACACACCTTTGGAGGCAATTTCTGCGTCTCTGCCCTAGTCACGGATGATGCCTTCTGGGTTCAACCCTGCAGCTCGAGGCTTGCAAATGTTCACTTGAGTGAGTTGGTCGGGATAACCTAGGGAACAGTTTATGGATCTGGGGTGCAGA
Organism: Alca torda; assembly: GCA_008658365.1. Taxonomy (NCBI): domain Eukaryota; kingdom Metazoa; phylum Chordata; class Aves; order Charadriiformes; family Alcidae; genus Alca; species Alca torda. The sequence goes on along the minus strand of CM018077.1, from coordinate 75,545,000 downwards.
AGGGCTTGAACTGATGCCAGCAGAGCAGTAGGTTTCAAAGGAGTAGGGAGAACAGTAGCTTTAGCCCGGTCAACCTGATTTCCCTGGACACTGCCTGCCGTCCATGAAGAGATGAGCTTTTCTAAGAGAAGAGGGGCCTCAAGTCATAAACTGAGCAGTTCCCAGCAGTGCTCTGGGGTCAGGTCCCTCGGAGCTTTGGCTGCAGGGGGAGCTGCGTGGCCAGAAGTTGGTAATAAGTAAATCTTTCGGGCTCAGCTGGAACCAGGACATCTTGGTGTCTGCTAAATGACTCTACGTTTACTTTTTTCTGTTAACCTGCTTTACTGTCCTGCTTTGTTAATTCCATTGACTTCCTTCAGGGCCAACTTACTGCACTCCTGTTGGATTAATTGATTTGTTTCTTACTGATTTAATTGTTACCTGCGTGCTTGCACTGCTTGCAGCGAGGGGGTCATGGAGTGCTGCATGAACCAGTGTGTTCGTCCTGATTGCCTGCGTTTTGGTGAGGGGGTACGATGCGTCCGACGCTGATGGTGTAAGTGTTCAAATGCCAAACCTAACAAGACTGCCGCTTCTATAGAAAGATAAAAGTCAAAGTTCATCTGCTGCCTGGGAACAAGTAAAACCCTTTGCAGCCATTTCAGTCAAAAGGTGAGGGTGGAAAAACCTTAAATATTTCATGGATTCACAGCAGCCCCAGGTCAGAATCGGTATACAATTTATCTAGGACATCAGTGGGAGAAAAAGTTCCTTGTTTGCTCCAAGTCCCTGGTTTAAGTGATTGGTCCCTACTTTCCCCCAGACTTTTTTATTTACATTTCCACTCCTGTTGAGTTCAACACTTCGTCCTTTAGATCATCCTTTCTTAGGCTGGGAAGTTGGGATTCACCTGCGGTTGACTTGGATGTCTCGTCCTACCTTTTATCTCTCGCGATGAGCTAAGCTTTGCCCTCTGGGTTATGGCCGAGGCAGGATCTGAGCGGCGCAGACGCTATCTCATCTTTTTTTCCATATTTTCTTAATATTGTAAGCTGAAGGGAGACGCGTAATCTGCAAGAGCTCATCAGGAGCATGACGGCACTGCAGTGTCTAATAGCTGCGACGTGACAGAGACCTGGGAGAGGCCGGGCTGGGCGGCTCCTCAGCAGGGAGACCCAGGAGTGGAGGAGCCCCCACGGCTTCCTGCTGCAGGAGAACCAGAGAGCCTGGTTTCCTGCACCTCGGGCTTGGGGGAGAGGACGAAGTCGGCAGTACCGAGGTTGGGAGGTAGTGCCTGCTGGTGGACGAGGTTTAGCTGGCTCTCACTGCCCCGTCCCCCATTTAGGGTCTCCATTCCAGTGTCCTGCTTCTTGTCACAGCCCCTGGCGCCCATTTCATGTTTTCATCTGAGCTCGTTCTCCTGTGTCACTCGTCAAAACTTAAGCAAACAACCAAAAAAGGGGTCTTTCAGCAGTGGTTCTGTGGAAGTGCCTTTGGAGACTTGTGTTTAGGGTACGTAGGTGACTCAGGGGCCCCAGGGGCCAGCAGTGGCCAGGGATGGGGCTGAGAGGCCTTTGGGGAGCCCCCGGTGGGAGCCTGGGCACTAGACGATGCTCTGAGCACAGCAGGTTCTTCTCCTCCCTGTCAGATTAAGCACAGCTGCACCGAGAGAAATACGTGTATTTTAACAGTAAAATTGTCAGTATTGACTCACAGAACAGATGGAATTGTTTTGCTAATTAAATGCATGCTGTTGAATGCTTTAACGAAAATTGGGACGCAGAACTATGAAGGAAGGCTTGTGTAGCAGAAGTACGTTAGCGACTGGTGAGTAAGATGCTTTTTCATTGTAATCCCTCCTAAGGAGAGACACCCCAGCATTTTGTAAAAAAAATTTTAAAAAGCGTTGCAGTAGGTGCACTTGCAGTTAGTACTTTTCTTGGTCCTGAAAACAGAACATATAAATAGAATTATAGAATATATAGTGACGTACTGTGCATAGAATAGCGAAGTACTCTGCTCAACTGTATTTAAAATTGGGTGGCAAGGGAGAGCAAAATTGCTGTGTCTCTTCAAAGGTGAAGACCAATTGACGCGTGTGGTCCCGTGGCCAAAGCTGTCCTCCTGGAAGTGGCAAAACTCCTCAAAAGCAGGTTTTGTGAGCCCTGTTGACACGTCACCTGCGGTAGGATCCATTAACGAGGGTTCTGTCACTTCTGTTGGGCAAAATTTGGCCACGGGGCTATTCAGAGTCAACTCAGGCACCAGCAACGTCTTTCCCCAGCATTCTTGGAGTGCGCTGAAAAGACAGATCAGATGAGGAGGTGGAAAAATGAGCCTGAGGTCCGGCCCGGCCCCTCTTCAGAAGCGGGGATGTGTGGGGAGGGGATCCGTAGCAAGTGACCTTCCCCTCTCCTAGTGATCTGTGGCTCGCACTTGTTTGAACCAGAAGCAGTCTCCACGTGAGGAAGAGAAGACATGTTTTCCAGGCCTCTTCTGGCGTTTTTTTTCTGATTAGGAACTGAGCCTTTGTATTTGGGGTAGAAAAAGGCGTATTGCCGTTGTCCCTGTTAATTGAAAACTGCAAGGGCTCCCCCTCGTGTTACCGCGGGACAGGACCAGAATTGCTGCATCTTCATCCTTGGGTGGTGGCAGTGAAACGAGCGCATCTCACAGCATGGTGTGAAGCCATGAGGGGACACCAGCGGTGGGGAGAAGCCTTCCTCCAGCTCGACGAACGGCAGCCGGAGCAGGTGGCTGCCTCGTACAGCCCAAGGACTCTGGTGCGCTCTGAAGCCTCCTGAGCCTTCGAGGCGATGGCTGCAAGTCTAAGCAAGGGTGCGAGGGCCGAGGGAGCCGGGGCAGCCGGACCCGCTGCTGCTCAGTCGAGCATCTGCAGCGCTGCCGGGTAAGAAGATGGTCTGTGCGAGCTCCTCCAGTAGTCTTGGAGATCTTGATCAGAGCATGCCTTATTTATTTGGCCCAATATATTGCCTAATCTTCACCATCAGAGCTGATCCACAACAGGCTAAAAATCTGAATCTCCTTTAAGTTGCTCAGGGACATAGTGCCATCTTGTTGGGGAGTTATTTTTGCAATCTGAAGGAAGGAAAACGCCTTTTTTACTGTTTGTGTGTCGTTCCCCCCCCCCCCCCCCCCCCCCCCCCCCCCCCCCCCCCCCATGGTGACTAGGAATGCTAGCTAACCTCCACTTAGAAAGTCTTAAACTCATTAATTTTCTGTCTCCAGCTCTTTCAGTGTCCCACGGCTTCCATTGTTCTGTGCTAAGAATCCTGCCCTAAAATACTGAATATTTGGAAATCACTGCGATGGGTCCTTCACGCTTGCAGACAGAGGCTGCCGTGGTGTGGGTGTGCAGATGATAGTACAAGGCTATGCTTAAATCTATAAATCTGGGTATGGTGGGAAGCTTATGAGTAAGGTATATGCAATGCACATAGTGGCTTCACAGCTGATGAAATTCCAATTTTCACAAAACACCTGGGTGAATTCAAGGCTCCTTTATTCCTTCTGCACTTCCATTATCTGTATTTATCTTGGAAGTCAGTATGGGATAGCAGAAATTCAAGGTTTTGATGTACTTATAAATGCCTAAACACCTCCTTTATACAATTTCTCTTGTAGTATTGAAAGTAACACATCCAAACCATGACTGTATTTTCTAAAGCCTGCTTAAAACATATGGTCCTTACCTGCGTGCATCTGTCTCACAAACTTTTCTACGCCCTTCTGAAAAACTAATTACCTGTAAAACACATGCTTGCTTTTCCCTCACTTGAGCTCTTCAACATGGCTGGAAAGTTTTGGGAAGTCCAGTAGCAGGTGCAGGCCTGGGTGCGAACGGCATGGCTGGAAATCAATAGACCATTTGTAGTAATGAAGGGCATCCTCCGACTTGCCCGATCTGCGCTGTCACACGCCAAAAGCAATTACATCAAACGCCCTGACAACCCGCAGACCTTGCAAGGAGCCTCATGTTTTATTTACGACGGGCGACAGTGAGCATCTGTGACACTTGCTGTGCTGTGCTGGCATTAAAGCTGCCGCAATACGCTGAGCGCCGCCTTTTCTCCGAGATGGATGTTGTGAGGGAGATGAGTAACGACGAATGTCACAGCTGTCATACACAACACGGTCATCGTCCCCTTCAGTAATTTGCCTGAATCTTGAAAAAAGAAAAGGAAATGTGCAAATTCTGCAAATGTAATTGAGGAATTGGAGTTACCAACGGACTGTTGTGTATCTGTAGCTTTACTTAACTTACGGTGCATGTAAGTGGTGGTGGAAAATTACTAGAAAAGTAACATTAATGAAGATAAATCTGCACTGGGGAATAAAATACATGGATTACGAAAGAACAATTTCCATTCAGGCTGTTCTTTGGTGCTCTAATCCCTGTACGTATTCTCATCGCTTTAAAGCAGTTTCTCACGTAAACCGAGATCCCGGCTTTTCTTAACGCTAAGCCTTGAATTCAGTTTCTGCTGTTGCACAACCGGTTTGTGCCCCCAGTTGTTTCTCCACATCGGATACACTCAAACTGTTCTGAAGAACAGTTGGAAAAGCTCGAATCACGGCAAAATTTAATATATTCTGGGAATGTTGTTTTGAACACATGAAGAAAATGAGCAACCCTGCTGTTTATGCTTACTTGAAAATTTCCTTTGTGTGGATGGCTACAAAGGTCCCTCCTCCTTACAGCCGGTCAGCAGCAGCAGGGCACTGCCCCAACACATGCAGATCTTCCAGCAGTGCTGGATTTACAGTTCCAGATAACATAACCTTTACATTTAGCAAATAATTCAGTTAAGCCTATTTGGTGGAATAAATACGCTCTCTCCTCTCTGGCCTCACACCCCCCATCCCCCTCCAATTTTGCTTTTTATGTTGAAACAAGATACCTGTGTCTTCAGATCCTGGTTTGCTCTGTTCTGGACAAGATTTCCCCCAGCCTGAAGTTCTTCTATGAACTATTGTTTGGATAAAAGAGACATTCAGGAAAACTAAGGTCTTCAAAGATACACAGTCCGCCACGATGAAAATTTCACAGCAGGTTACTCCACGGTGCGATGCAGAATCGGTGGTGGGGTTTCTCCTTTTTTTTTTTTTTTTTTTTTTTTTTAATAATATAGTAATCCTAAATATCTTCTGCCCTTTTTTTCCCCCCTCAGAATTAGGGCATGGAGAGGAGACATTTTGTCAAAGAGAGAATGTTTTTTTCCAAGGCTCTTCTGTGGGGAGGGGTCCCTCTGTGGATGGCTAATGGCCGGTGAGCCCTGCTGGGGTTTTTGCTCTCAGGCTGAGTAACGCGGGCTGCTCCCGTGTTGAAGGAGGCAGGTGCAAATTGATGATTCAGATCCGAAGGGGCTGGCTGAGTGTTTTGCAGGGTAACTCTGAGATAAATGAGTCACTCAACTCACCCCAGCACCTTGCGCTGGTGACCCATCATCTGTGCTGGGGCTTTTCCCTGTCGGGCAGCTCCACATCACCCTGCAACCTGCATCCGTTCCTTAGCTTCTCCAGGGAATGGGATGGTGGCCATTTTGTTCCTCTTTTTGAAAGTTCAGAATAAGCTTGGCGGGCCAGGAGGCTTCCTACTGCACCAATGGTGGGGCCACCAAGGCTTTTAGGTTGAGAGAGGCCATACTGTCTACCCACAAGACAACCTCTCAGGAAAGCAGTATCTGAAGGGGGCCTACAAGGGGGCACACCTCTCCAGTACGTGAAGGGGGCCTACAGGAAAGCTGGGGAGGGGCTGTTTGCAAGGGCATGTAGCGATAGGACGAGGGGCAATGGTTTTAAACTAAGGCAGGGTAGGTTTAGATTAGACATTCGGAAGAAGTTCTTTACAATAAGGGTGGTGAGGCGCTGGAACAGGTTGCCCAGAGAGGTGGTGGAGGCCCCATCCCTGGAGACATTCAAGGCCAGGCTTGATGAGGCTCTGAGCAACCTGATCTAGTTGAAGATGTCCCTGCTTACTGCAGGGCGGTTGGACTCGATGACCTTTAAAGGTCCCTTCTAACCCAACACATTCTATGATTCTGTGAAAGCACAGATTTGGCCTTTGCTATCACTGTTTGCCTCGCAGCAGGTGATAAGCTGACAGTGGTGACAGCGGGCTAGCTGGATACACCCTGAAGCTCCCTCTCACCAAAGAGGGACTGAGGGCGACGACTGTGTGCCGTCCTTCAGCTGCAGGTGAAACTGGGCTGCGAGGGGCTGCTGCGAAACAGCAAGGAGAAACCAGAGCTGCCCGACAGTGCTGACCCTGGAGGTTGCAGGCAGGAGGTGCGTACAGGCCCGCACGGGGCAGGCAGCAGGGAATGGCTGAAAGGAACGGTAGGGCTGACAGGAGCCACTTGCCCTGCCTTTGTTTACTGGCCCAAATGCGGATTGTTGTCCCGTACTAACTGTCAGTCCCTGCGCAGGGGTAGCGGTGGGGCACAGCCATCTGCAGCAGAAGGTGGGAAGGCTAATCTGCCCCGGAGGGCAGGACCACCTGCAGTGGCAGCTGGAGACGACAGCCTGTTGCAGCCTTAGTCATCTGTGCGTGCCAGGAAATCTCTGCTCCTGTATCACACCTTCCCAGCTTGCACAGCAAAGATTTTCAAGTCGGCTACAGGCTACCAGGCCCGGTCTTGGTACAGACAGGGAGGAGGGTCGTTTGGATGGCTCTGATGGTACATGGCTCGCCCTTCACCCCCAGGGGAGGGAAAGCTGCTTCTTCCTTGCCCTAGTCCTCTGAGGAGTATTTCTGGGATTTTTCCCCTCTCCTCTCCTACTCTTCCCTCCATGAAGGTGAGTGGAGGAAACAGCACTGATGTTTATTTCCTCTTTGCGATTATTTCTAAGTGATCTTTCTTCATGGTGGTAGGGAAGGAAACAAATTCGAGGCACAAAGCTTTCAAGAAGCTGGTAGTCACCGGGCTTTGGTTTTCGTTGCGGTCCCTCTGCTTGCAGTGCTTCAGGACCTCAGCAAGTTTGTGGATGACACCAAGCTGAGTGAGGCAGTTGTTACGTTTGAAGGAAGGGATACCATCCCGAGGGACCTGTCAGGATTGCAAGGCTTGAGGAGTGGGCCGATGTGAACCTCACAGAGTTCCAACGAGGCCAAGTGCAGGGTGCTGCACCTGGGTCTGGGCAACCCCTGGTATCAATACAGGCTGGGGGACAGAGGCATTGAGAGCAGCTCTGCAGAGAAGGACCTGGGGGTTACTGGTGGATGAGAAGCTGGACATGAGCCGGCAACGTGCACTCGCAGCCCAGAAAGCCAACTGCATCCTGGGCTGCATCAAAAGAAGCGCAGCCAGCAGGTCGAGGGAGGTGGTTGTCCCCTTTTACTCCACCCTTGGGAGACCCCACCTGGAGTACTGCATCCAGCTCTGGAGCCCTTTTAGCACAGGAAAGACCTGGACCTGTTGGAGCAGGTCCAGAGGAAGGCCACAAAGATGATCTGAGGGCTGGAGCACCTCTGCTATGAGGACAGGCTGAGAAAGTTGGGGTTGTTCAGCCTGGAGAAGAGAAGGCTCCAGGGAGACCTTATTGTGGCCTTTCAATATATAAAGAGGGCTGATAAGAAATATGGAGAGAGACTTTTTTACCAGAGCCTGTAGTGACAGGACAAGGGGTTTTAAACTAAAAGAGGGTAGATATAGGTTAGATATACGGAATAAACTTGAGTTTGAGCTTAGAAACACGAGGGGATGATGAGGAGCTGAGAGAAAGTGACTGGGACCAACTGGATGCTCGGGGCAGTGAGCAGGTGCCAGGAGTCCCCAGCCGAGCACTTGTAACTCGCAGCCACTTCTTGAATCTCCCCACAAAAATCATAACATTGCTCCTGGGAAAGGAACCCAAAATGGATTGACTGTGGGGAACCCAAGTGTCCGAGGGAGGAACACTACAGCAATAGTCCACCGGGAAACTCTGCACACCTTTTTCTAAAGACTGAATTATCTTGCGAGAACTGAGGCCTTTACCACACACAGAAGGGAAAGAGAGGGAGAATCGATGCTTACAGAGCACTGTTGCGATTGCACAGTGATGGCAGGCAAGCATTCGAAAATGAACAGGGCAGAGTAAGAAGCCCTGAGATTAAAATTCCTATTCCACACGTATTTAAGGACTGAATTAAGGTTTATACATCCTTATCTGCAGCCTTTCCTGATCTTTCAAATGTGTCACGTCAAGGTGCTGCTTTTTGTTGTTTGTGGAAGTTAATAACGGTGCGTCATCATGTAACTAACCCTGCGTTCAAAATGTGCACGATGTAGAGGTAGCGCAGGAACAAATGCGCAGGCAGAAATGGCTAACGAGTGGTTAGCTGCAGCTCCAGCTGGGTGCCAGCCATCCCTGTAACAGCCTTTCCAGCCAGGGACAGCATACCAGTGAAGGCCTGGGTTTGGGCAAAGGGCTAGACATCGAAGTCTTACTTTCATGACTCTCACTACTGTGAGTCATGGCAAGCTTGGAAAAACTCTTCACTCATGTCTCCTCATAAGCATAATAACGCTATGAAGATTGTCGATGCTCAAAGTGTTGAAGAGATGGGTACGGTATTATATAAATGATGAATACTTATTGTAAAGGCTCATGTCATCATTTCTAATCAGAACCATAACATTTTCTTGTTTGGCTTATCTTACCTCAAACATAAGCCTTTGAGATCTATTTATTGTTTAGTTTATATATATACACACATAAGGCCTACTATGGTTCAAAAGAGCCTCATCTGAGCAATGACCAAGCCAGACAAAACTGAAAAGAGCGAGCACAGCCAGAATTAAAATTGCCTCTTCCCTCCTCTCAAACTGACAAACCTTATGCACTTCAAGAGCAGCCTTTTTTTTCTCACTCTCTCCTCTATGAAGACCAGTGATCCATTTCATCTGTCTCAAACAAAGGACTCCTGAAAGATGTTCTCTTATTTTCTCAACCCTGGGGGCATACAATTACTGCTGTTCACTCATGCTTTGTGTGTTTAGACATTGGAAGGCCGCATCTACTTTCTGTCATTGTTACAGCATTCCCATGGAAAACTCCAGGGCAGCCAGAGTGTTCCCGACCCGGGCTCTGCCCACTGCCGGCTATGGAGTCGGCAAGCCAAACCTTGTTTAGGTGGTTACAGAAGCAAGCGGTACCTTTACTAAGCTGACCAATGTGCTGCCTCTCAGGTCCTGATCTGCACTCAGTGAGACGGGTGGAACACAGCAGGGAACTGTAGGAGGACCCAGATGGTTCCTTTGAAATTGCAGCTAGTTCCTCCCAGCAGCATTCCTCAGGGAGCACACAATCGGTATGTGTGAACCCCCATGACTCAAAAGATAAAACACTTCACTAGCCCAAGCAAAACAGGTCACAAACAGAGCTTTGGTTGTGATTCCAAAAAGCACTCGAGTGTCCTTTGCTTTGTGAGTGGCGTGGTGCAAGGCAACAGGATGCATGGAGCGGCACAGGGTCTATTCAAGGCTGCCCATCCTGGCTGTGGATTCAATTCCTTATGTCATGGGAGAGCAAAGGAAGCAGTTGTTAGCACGAGTTTGGCAGCACCTTGGTTGCAACCTCCTAACAGCCCACTGCTGTCTGGAGTCCAGCTTGAGAGACTGATGCAAAAAAACCTTGTTAAAACATCTCAACGATGATTTTATTACATCATGTTATCAGAGTGCTGTCACATTTGGTGATTCAATACACACTTCAACACCTTGTGGGACAATAACGTTGTGGACTGGTCACCTCTTTAGCACGCGAAGCCCAGTGTCCGTCCCTTGCTGAAGTTCCTGCTCTCTGGCACAGTCCCAGCACTGGCTTCACACTAACGTGGCAAGAGCCTGGACGTTCTGGGAGCTTTCGGAGGTCCTGTGCACAGCACGGGGGTTTCTGACACTTCTGTCTCTAATGCTGCTTTTGGGGCTGTGCTGAGCCTTGGCCACGTGGCTCTGGAAGGCCCGGACAGTTCGGATAGCACGGATGCAGACCACAAAGCTGGCAAAGTACAAACAGGCAGCAGCGACACCGAAAAGGCCGACGGCGGCGTCGCCGCCCTGGACCACGCAGTTCATAGAGGTATAACCACGGCGTGCATACAGCCTCTCGCGCCTCTTGCAAACGTCCGTGGCGTTCACCTGGCTGACAAAATGCAGGTAGAGGCCGACTGCCGCGACGTACGCCACGCCGGCCAGCAGGTTGAAGGCACATTCACCTGCCAGCAGCCCTACCCTGAGCTGCTGGATGGGTTTTGCCCCCACGACGAGGAAGACAAGGGTAAGGACCGCTGCTGTTAAGCTGAAGGCTACTCCGCCGTACACACAAGGGGCTCTCATCTGTGTGAACTGCATGTCCAGCTCCCGCACCTCCCGCAGCTCCGTGCCCTCAAAGGGGCTATAGGCCGAATTCAGGTTAAAGGATCCGATGCCGCCGAGGGAGGTGAAGCCTGCAACAGAGGCTTGGGCAGCCCCCACACAAATCAGCACCAGCAGGTTAACCGTGATTTCCACAAACTTCAAAATGCCTGTAAGGAGCAGAAAGATGGGAAAAGCTGTTAAAAGAGCATCTTGGGCAAAGCCGGGGCGACAGAAGTACACTACAACCATAGCCAGAGAGCACTATCACAGAGATACAGTCCTCTTGGCTACAGCTACAGAAGAGCCTTGCTTTAAATACAAACAAAAAAAAAAAAAAAAAAAAGGCGTGAGCTCTCGTGGGTACATTTCAGAGGTTGGGCAAATTACTTTTTTTAATTTGTCAGTGTGCTTGATAAATGGATCTTCATGCAGGGAAAGAAATCCATAAAAATTTTACTGTGCTTGTGTTGATGCCAAGGCAAGCGCACAGTGATTGTATTTTGGCCTGTAACTACTTGGCATAAACACACCGAGCAAGAAATATGCAGCAGGAACAAAATGCTGAGGTTAAAGCTGACAAAAGCCTAGAAGCTTCTAATGGCTTAAAATATTGTGCAAGTTATTTAGGTCCTTTAAAATGTGCTTACTGCTTTAACTTACACCCTTTTTTTTTTGTCTTTCAAAGTGTTTAATTTAAACTTACTATCTAACCAGATGTAACTTCCACTTCATCACCTTCAGAGATAAAAATACTCTTCAAAAATGTGAAGCAGCAGTCCCTGATTGCACAAAAAATGGAGGAGGGGAAGGAGGCAAACCCCACCTTATATACAGAGGTAAATTAAGCGAATTTGATACCGGGTCATGTGTTCTCTTCCACACCCCCACCTCCAGAAGCAAGCCTTATGACTTCTGAGCTGACTCTTCTCTTCTTTTTCTTATGTTATGCTACTGATATAGGCAACCAAGGTTTTTTAAGAAAAAAATGGATAAATGACTTCTTTTTGTGGTAGCTGCTGGTCAGGAAGGTGCAGCATCTGTTAGATAAATCTGATTATTCTGTGACAGCTCACTAGGGGTCAGACTAAGATTAGTAAACATGACGGATGTTGAAGTGAAGCGTAACTAGAGTTGCCTATTCAGGAAACGAAAACCCCTAGTGCATCACGCGTGTTGCTCCTCAAGTTCTGAAGCTAGTTACAGAATTGTGAATCTTATATTCCACGGCAGCCTGACAGCCAAGACCATAAGATGCTCAACAGAGTGGTCCTACATTTGCCTTTAAAGTGGGGAAGGAGCTGTGGTTTGCATAGAGAGTTTCATTTTATGCTGCTAACATTGATCAGCATGGCATTTTCCTCTTGAGCAATGGCTCAGTTGCTGTCAAGGCTGCATGGGCTTGAGAAGAATGGGCTGAAGCAGCACGCAAGGGAATTAGACAAATTCCTCTCTTCTGTTGCCAGATGCTTCTCACTGAAGAAAGCCAGTGACAGTCACCATGAAGGATTATTGGATATTCCCATTCTGCCCCTTCTTATTCCCTCCACAGAGGGCTGAGGTAATGAGCACCTTCCCGCTCCTGCTTGCCCTTCACAGGAAGGTGCTTGCAATGGTTTGACAAGGGTCTTTGGCCACTTAAGGAGTTCCTTCTTCCCCCTCTACCCAGACTGGTCCCCTCACTTCTGCTAATGCAGCTGTAGGCAGGTACTGAGCCCAGTCACATTGTGGCCTTGCAAACCACCCCAGAGGCACAAAGGAGCGCAGCAATAATGGTGGTAATTAATACCTGTGAACAGAGTATCTGAGGCTCAGCACGTTTCACTTTGTGTGTGTGTGTGTGTATATGTACATACACATAAGTATGTGTGTATATGTATGTATATGTACATATACAGATTTCATACCCTAAAAAGAATTAGGCAGAGCAGTCAGAGAAGACAAAATGCTCTTGCTGAGGACAAACTAAGCGTGCAGTTCTATGTAGGCGGTCTTCAGAGGTGATGCTGATTTCTGCATGACAACATGCCTTTTCCTTGACCCTTCTGCACAAAGATTTCTGTGAAGCAGGGCAATAACCATGCTGGTTAACAAATCTGTTCAGGAGGCTTCAAATTTTTCAAAGAAGGTCTTTGTGAAGCATAATGTAAAGAGAAATTTAAATCTTGGTCCACGAGACAGGATTTGGAACGAATCCTTGTAGCAAATTCAAACAATGTAGCCAAAAGACTCATCAAACAGTGTAGCCAAAAGACTCAACATTTTTAATGGGTATAGAATCATCACTTTACCAGGACTGTTCAAAATATTTTGAAAGAGTAATAGCTGTACAGGACATTCATTGGAACTGGATCAAATATTTTTTGTCTGCTTGGTTGAGCTGTACAACATGCCTTCCAAATACAGGGAGTCAACTTAGGTCCTCGGGGCCCTTGGATCCTGTGTTGGACGCAGAAGGCCACTTCCCTTTTTAAGGGCTGACTACTTATTTCATAGATGCTCCATCAGGAAGCAGTTCTTACAAGTCTACAGGGAGGAAAGACCATTTGATTAAGGGAAACATAAATTTTTAATATGTTTGGGAACTTGGAAGCTGGGAATTCACGACCAATCGGCTGTCTTCAGAATTTCCTTTTCATCTATGACTGCTGAGGCACCCTGGCCTGCTGAGCATCGACTTTTCCTGTACATCACATGCACAAGAGCTTTAGAAAAGGCAATTTTCTGTTGTCAAAGCAGTCAGCACCTGCTGCGAACCTCCCCATATTTATAACTGACCCCAATCCCCAATGAGGCTGCTCCAAAACTTCCCGCATATTCACACAAATGCTGCATGCAATCCCTTAACTTCACTGAGCTGATTGATTGCTGGTACCACAGTAGGGCTGGCAGAACATGTCTCTTTTTGCTCATGGGATGACAAATATGATCAATGTAGGTGTACTGTATTTTTAACTGCAGCAGTAGGTGCTTTAATGGCATGCCTGAAAAACTTCCTTTGACGGGGAATTCAGGTTGGACAGGTTTTGTACGAACCTGTACAGTTTTCACACATGCCTGCTGTAGAATTGAGTAGAGTAACTAAACAATGGAGAGAGGCTCATTAGCAGTTACTCCACCAGTTATTTGCATCACGTGGATTAATTTTTTTTTTAAAAAGTGCAATAACAAAGCCTTCTGTATTAAAGAAAATCCTAAAATGATAATCAGTCTGTAGAATGAAGGTGTGAGTTACAGGGCTATGATGAGAGTCAGCAGGGTTTGTGAAAGTAACAGACAATTAGTGGCAATCCCTAAGGCCTTGTACAATCATTAGGGCTTTGATGGCAATATTAAGCCCTGTTAAGTATGTTCAGATCTGACCCGAGCACCCCAAAAGCCTCATGCAACCTTGACCTGTGATAGTTACAAGCTGATACCCAAGCCTACTATGCTAGTATAAACAGGATGGACAGACTTTGAGAAAAAAGGAATAAAAGGAGAGATACGTTTTAAATCTTAGCTCTGTAAGGGTATGCTAACACACATATACTAGCAGTGACCTACGTCAAGCAGTGTACTGCTGGCAGAAAGGGCTGAGTTAAAAGCCACACTTCCAAGTCTGTGCTGCCATTCCTGCTTTCTCAGGCCAGTTAGCTATGTCATCTTAGAGTTACAGCTGCAGAAACCAGACTGCCAAAAGGTCTTCCTAAGTGGAAGTTACTTATCTCTACAACTATTCCCTAATCCCATGCAACAATGAATGCATTGCAAGATTTGAGTGTAAAATGACAGCAGGTCTGAAAATCTCAGAACTCCACTGGCTTGATTCCTTTCTCAAGTTCAAAATCTTGGGACCTATCTAAAATGCTAATGATTTGTATTAAAATTACCACAGTGCACAGCTGGCTTTGGGAACTAACCCTCTCCATATCAAGCAAGTAATGAGACTCAAGTCTGGGCTCCTGGATTTCCATTTGCTTTCCCACGCTTCTTTCCTGCGCTGCTTTTCAGCACTGAAGGTGAGCAGAACAGCTGCAATCTAAAAGACAGCGGGTGTTGCCAGAGCTTTCTAGAGAATTCTTTCATTCATTCCATAAAATCTAAATCTGCAATGGATAGTAACTTCAATGTATTGTACTTGTTAACTTTGCTTGAATCTCATCTTTTTTGCAGTGAGTAGGCTTTCTGCTATAATAAACGTTTCCAATTTATACTATTAAACTACTATTCACTTTTTCTTTCCCTTCTATACCAGGTGCACACTGGGCTATTGCCATGGTGTTAACCCACTGATCAATGGTTTTGTCTTCTGTCAAATGGTGGGCTCAAACATCCAGTGATGCAGCCAGGCAGGCTGTTAAGAGTATGGATCCACAGGCAGCTGACCTTACTCTAACGGCTCCTACACTTGGCTGGGCAGTCACCACTTTTTTCACCTGCCCGGTAATAACTCCAGCCTAATATTAGGACCTTCCAAGAGCCGTTTTAATAAATTAAAATAGCAGGAAACATTTCAACTCTTTTCTTGTGTGCTGCTGTTTTTTCCTGCAACTCTAGCAACTTGAGGTGACTCACAGAGTATCTGATGAGCAATCGCGCTGGCATGAGTTTAGCAGGGGAAATAACACAGCCAGGACCAGAAACTCCTCTTTTCAGGTGAGGCGAGCTGCTAAATCTGCGTGCTCTGCCTCATAAATCTACACCGTGTCTGACTGTGTGGTACCCAGTAACTCAACTGCATGCTCAAGTCTCATGCATTGGAAGCTGTGAGGAAGCTTTTTCATCCAGGCAGCATAGCAGGATGGCCCCAGTGTTCAAGTGGCAGGATCACAGTGTGAGTACGTACTTGTGTACATAAAGTAAAATTGTCAAGTCTTGTTTGTTCCTCTGTTTCTGAGGCTGACAAGAATAAATCTGTAGGACAGTCAGTTCTGCCTGTTTCTGCTGAACTTGCCCTGACCCTACGAGGGCCTGACTAATAGAGGAGGCCTTCAGAGTGTCTCCCTCCACTGCATCTTGGCACAGTTGTCACTTTTTTCCTCCCTTGACTGCACATGGACTCTTTCTCCTGTCTCTTTTGGTATCATTCTTTCCTCTTGAGTTAATGTCCCTATGTACTTCTAAGATATTTTACCTTTGGCTTTCTCCATTGTGGCTCGCTTTCTCACTCTGCTTGCTTTGCAGGTCACATACCAGTGGGACCACCAGTACCCAGCTGGCAGAGACGGAGATGCCCAGCTGCCTCTCTCAGACACCTCCACCACAGCAGGGCAGCCCTGCAGGGAGCCACACAGGTCAGAGGCGCCTGTGTCACATCCCATTAGGGGTCAGAGAAGGGAAGAGAGGAGTTAGAGGCTACAACATGCATTAAAAATCATTCTCCCAGCCTTTCTCACTGAAAGTTGTCTTTAGGGTTTTTTTTTCCCAGTTTGGGTAGCCTTCTGCTTTTCAGAGATAATCTTTTTTTTTTTTTTTCTTCCCCAAAAGAGCAGACAAGTATTTTGACCATATATAGTGACTTACAAAAGCAGCAGTCAGTCCTGAAACGGATCTCAAATGCTGAACTTCTCTTGCCAGTGCAGGTTTGGCATTCCCCAGAGAGTAAAGGCACAGCTCAGTGGGCAGCTTTGGACACCTCTCTGCTAAACGGAGTTGGGGGCAGGAGGACTAGATAACGGGAAAAGGGGAGGAAAAGTGAAAATGTCAAATAAAGAGAGGATTTGTTCTGCTTTTGGACAGGGACAAAAATATGACAGAAGTAGGGAGGAACCAAAACAGTGGAGGAGAACTGAACAAGGGAAATGAAATGGAGAGAACAGTCACAATAGATTATAAATATGAAATCTGGATGCAGAGTACCAAAACATCTTGCTAACGGTATTATTCCACTTATGTATAACAGTAGAAAGCAAGATCTTACTGAAACCAGTAACAGGAATTCAACCAACTTCATTGACACAGGATCAGAGCAATACACAGCTTTGTGGTAAACAAATCCCCTCCAAGCTGCCTCCCCACCACTGTTTTTGTAGGTCTCTGTGTTCTTCAGCCAGTGGTGGGATTTAGCTTTCACTGAGTTATGCTAAACTCTCCCTAATGGAGTAATGTTCAAAGGCGGAAAAAAACGCAACCCAGCCCTAAAACACAAGAGTTAGGCAATGTAACACCAACAGTTATTCACTGAATTTTGGCTTTTCAAAGGACCCAAGGGAACTACACACTCAGAGCCAACTGTATTTAAATGGCATGTAAGTGCCCAACACATTTATGCTCATTTGAGATATCCGTCTTACTGGAAATGGACGGAAAAGTAGTTAAAAACTGGGAAAATTAAGTGATTTATGTGCTCCAGAAAGAAGCATCGTTATTATCTGTTAATAAGTTGTCCCTCTTTAGTCAAGATAATCACTCCATTAGGAAATCTCAAAGGATGACCAGCCTTGTTTTTAATGATTCAGAGAAGCCTTATGTTCACAGAGTGCTCAGATCCAAATGTATTGTCCTGTTTTTCCTGTGTATCGTCTTCCCTTAAAGAACTACTGTCCCACCTGCTCTACTCCTTCTGCTTAATACCCTCCCGTCCTCTAAACAGTGCTGTCCAATTTTCACAGGAAAGGGTGGACTTAATTTGTAGAACTACTGCATCAGCCTCTATCCCCATAGAGTTTCCCACCACTGTATGACACTAACATTTACTTGCCATCAAGACACAGTTTCAGAACAACCCAGCCCCTGCCTGGGAACAACAGCTCTGGTTTACTTGTTCCCAGTAGTTCCTTAAAGCATCACTTCTAGCACGTTCTTGATTTCCCTCCCGTTAACCAAGCATGAGTCATCTGCCACAATTTTGGAAAGGGTGGGAAGCAAAAGGTCTTGTATCAAACTGTAGCACTTGGAAATAGTGATTTAAAAACAACGGCTGTAAAAGGCTGTACGTCAATTTGTAGCGCTGGTAGGTCTCTGCACGGTCATCTCACGTTCTGCGTTTCAGGAAAATAGCCTTTTTTCTGCCTAATGTACCCATAGTTCTTTCAAATAGTAAACAAATATCTTGGTGCCGAAACAACCTTGCAGGAGTTTTTTTTAAAAGACGTTCAGAAAACAATGAAATAGTCTTGTTCCTTATGCCAACTTTCCATAGCCACTCCCTCCATTTGAACTCAAACTGAGCCGCCTTTAGAAAGTACAAAGATTGGGGTGTTATTGCTCTTTAAGTAAGCATAGTCTGGCTGAAGGTAGGTCAGGTTGGAGGCACCTGTGAACCCGAGCTTCTCATTCACTTTACCAATTGTGGGTTGTCACACCTGGTGAGCAACATTCCTGACTGGGTGGATTCTTCTGGGTGGATTCTTCTCCTTTCTGTGAGCTAAGATCACCTGCTCAAGAAATACAGCTACATTCAATATATAGTCAGTCTGCTGTATCGATTAGCTTTGAGAGCCACTTTTTAAAGAGAAAAGGTTTTTTCTTGGTTCCCAGAATTTGGGTCAGATGTGGAGAAGACAAACCCAGTGATCTTACAAGAAAGATGGCACAACTCCTGTCCTATACAGGTAAGATTTCCCAGTAGGGAAGCACGGGCTTGAGTGTAACACATACCTAACAGCTAACATCAACTTTGCCAGCACCTTCCCCTGCCAATTTAAGTGAGTCTTCTCAGTTGTTGCTCTCCCCTCTCTAAAAACAATAGTGTGCGTGTTTGCACAATGCCAAAAGGTGGATGAAAAAGATTCGACATAAAGACGTGGGCATAGTGAAATTTCCTGTGTTGGTGGGGCAACTGTTTGCTTAAGGTAACATTTGGCATCTGCAACTTCTGTACCTCCCCTGCATGTTTTTATAGAGGTAACAGCTCATGGCCATTTGTATTTCACAACAAGTAGTACTTACCTCCAAGTGAAATACTTTAACTTCAGAACAGGAAGGTCACCTGCAGCTCTGCCACTGTATCTTGTTACTGTGCGATTTTAATTAAGCATTTTGAATAACTGGGATTATTTTAATCTGTACAGCTCTGTCCAGTTCCCACTACTAATATCCTCTGTCTTCACAATTACAAGATTAAAAACTTGATGGCAAATTCAGTCTGTTAGTCACACTGTACTTAAAATATGCTTTGTAACAGACAAGAGGGGGAAGCCATCTAATTACAAATGAGACTATAGGGGACCTTAGTGCTCTCTTCTTACAGCAGAAATACGTTGAAATTAACTGCCGTGGGAACAGTGTATGACAGCTTTGAGCACAGTTTAAAGGAGCTAAGCACTAAGCACAGCAGACCGTACAGGCAAAATGTGAAGATGGTGACTACAAAATACAGCAGTTTCTAATCCTAGTGGGTGCCTCCACAGAAATGTTAAGTATCCTGCTGACCACTGCTGAAAAGATCCAACATGCGCTGCTGAACGTACCTGTCAAACCTTCGTTTTCATCCACAGTTACCTTCATTACGCACATTTAATGACCCTTCAGTGTTTTGAACATACACAACTGAAGGTACAAAAGGTCTTTTACTTCAGTCCAATGCCTCTTGCAGACCACTATTCTCCCTCAACATCTCCACAGCACTGGAAGGGATATAAGTGCTCTGCAAAATATTGTTCCCCTCCTGCTCCCACGTCTGACTCGGGACAAAACTGAACAACATAACAGCAGCAGTATAATGGCTATAAACAATGGCATAACTCAAACCAAGTGTCTACTAGTGTGAACCCTGTGTTTAGAGTGACTTTTCATCTCAGTATTTTTTCTAGTCTGAGTATTTGCCAGCATGCATAGCCACAGGAAAAAAAACTGGACTGTGTTTTGTAAAAACAAAAGCTTATAGATGTTTACATTTGAATTAATGCTGGCTTGTTAATGCATGAATATATCCTGGAGAAAGTCATTGTTACTCCCTAATTTTATTTCCTCCTCCAAATAAATTCAGTTTGGTATTTCCTCCTCGCTGTGCCTGAAATTGGAGAATTTTCTTGTTGTTACAAACCATAATGCTGACTTTTCTGAGAGGAAATTGGTCTGAAGGTTTTAACAATTGTGGATGTTAGAATGTAGGCTAAAGGCATGATTGTTTGGAAGCACCTATGATATGCTTAAGAAATCTGACACTATTCATGGCGCCTCTTTAAGCTGTATTCATGGCAGCAAAGAACAGGGATTCAATTATACTTGCTCCCCCACAAACTGTTTTTGAACTTTTTTAGTGCAGTCTCCCTTAAATGCCAAGTGGGTTGAAAAATAAAAATGAAAAAAAAAGTTACTTAGCTCATAAGTTATGACCAGCACAGTACAATTCTATACAAGGCAAAAGTGCAGGCATTTCCTGAGTCGCATACTGACCAAAGATGGGAGAAACTTGGTTTACCTTCACTGTTTAAGCAAAACTAAAGGAAGCATTACACTGGAATTGCATTGCTCCACCTCTTTCACACCAATATACATACTCAAAAGAAAATGAAAAAATATCTATGATCAATTTAAGATCAGCAATTCACTCTTGGGTTTGACTCAGATTTTGCTCTCTCTAAGGTGAAGGAAGCAGCATGACAGCCAGCCTTGAACACTTCTCTCTTTCCCTCTGGTAACCAAAAGCACTGAATCTGATTCTATATCCAAAGGACCCGTGGAGGTCCTTTGAAAAGCAAATACAGTTACTAATTTAGTTTTTCTACACAGAAGAGAGAACTACAGAAATTTTACCTGCACTGTGAAAAGCAAGTTGAATATTTTCTTCTGGAAGAATTTCAGCTCTAAGTATCCCCAGGCCAGAAACTCTTGTTGTTTTCACCGTGTGCTGCTTTAAAAGGCACGCGCTATTGTGCGTAAGTTGTAAGAAACGGTTATTGCAAGCTGTAGTTCCTTCCTTGAGGAAAGGTTTGTCTTTATCAGGAACAGTTTACTTCCAATTCCTATATAATTATATAAAGCAACTAGACAGCTTGACACCAGTCTATAACTGTTCCTTAAGTCTTCTTCGCTACTACAGAAACAGAAGGTGGAAGACTTCTGTGTTTCTATTGCCTTTTGAATGTGCAGATTCACAAGTGTGATGTACATATGAAAAATACATACAGAAACTAGACCTAAAGACAGCAGAGCAGGGAAGAGGCAAGTTTGTTAGAGGGAAGTCATTCGAAAGAACTGGCAGATATAGGAAGAAAGGCAATCCAAGTGGTAGTGCTCTTGAACAACACAAGCACCTGTGAGATAAAAGGGAAGATCATCTCACAGGTTAGTAGTGGTTAAAAGAAAATAAAGACCAAGAGGAAACAACCGGTTTTCAAACAAATAGTTAAGGAGAAATTTTTGTTTTGTGCTGCCTGTCACCAGTTATGCCCATGTTAGCAGTGCAATGGAAGTGGATCTGTGGAGCTGAAGTCCCAGGAACTACACGATGGGCATTTTCTGGGGAAGAGAGAAGTACTTTTTGGTCCAAAGGACAGAGTGCCTGCTAGTAGTTATAGCTCACCCTCTCATTTACTTTTATTTGAAGGAAATACAGTTTGTGTATCCTGAGATTGCTCTGCAACATGACCCAAAGAGCTGTAAGTAGCTGTAAGAGATTCACACACCAAAAAACTACAGTAGTTGCACAGGCTAATGATTTGAAAAACACTGAAGAGTGAGATTGTGAAGTATGTTTTAATAATAACCACACAAAGTTCTTCCATGATTGCCATCTGTAAAATTGGTAGGCTCCTGAGAGTTCAAGCATTACAATGTAAAAATTAATGAAATCAGTGCTTAATAAGTACATGCATGTACTCAAACACCTCCTCGTCTGCAGAGCACACAGATGGGCTCTAAACACATAATTTCAGGTACGGGGCTGACAGGCCAACGAGAAGTGGAAAGAATTCACTCTTGATAAGGACAGAACTGAGTATTCTTCACTCTGTGAAGAAGTGATATGAGCACAGTGACAGGGAAAAAGGTAAGACTTCACTCTAAAATCATAAATATCATGGAGAAGGTGAATATATAAGATTATCATTAGGTATGTTGAATACCACCAGGGTCAGAGACACTTTCTTTAAAACGTTTTGAGGAACAAAAGAGTACTTCTTCAAGTGGCACAAAGAAACCGTGGAACTCCTTGTTGTTGTAAGATAATATGGAGGCCAAACATATTCAAAAGAGGATTCAGAAAAGGATTAAACAAATTTGATAGGTCTGTAAAGAGGTATGAAGAGTAACGGAAGTGAACGCAGTTTTCCATTTCAGAAAATTCCACCAGTCTGAAGTTTGGAGAGTATTCCAGAGGATGGTTCGCTCTCTACTGGTCCAAATTCTGACAGTCCTCCTAAATTTGCACTCTAGTACATTGTCTGAGAGGATGCATAATTAGTTGCCTCGTATGATCCAGTACTGCTAGCCACGTGATTGTACGTGAATGGCTTTGATAGCTATTGCTCATACAACATTTTAACAGACTTCTTCCCTTCTGTTTTCAAGATGAAAGTAATAAAAAGAAACAGAATGTTTTGAAGTTTCTTAGATGGTATCAAATGTTCGTACCGGCAAAAGGGGTCAGTATCAGTCGTTTCTTATATTACATTTGGGTTGGGTTTGTCTTAATGTGGTGGTAGGGAAAAAAAGGTGGTGGTGATTAGGGAGGGAGGGTGGGGAATAACTAAGATAGGAGAACAATGTTCTTTCTTCTGTTGCTGCTTGCAGGTAAGGTGTTCAAATGATCACTGCAAAAAATAACTATTTCTGAAACTCAACTTTAGCTTTTTGGGATATTGCTGATGAAAAGCATGGATGAAGAGGGCAGTATCTGGGTGAAGGAAATACTTTTCACAGCTCTGATTGTTTAGTACTCCTCTAGTTTGCCCAACTGGTCAACACGCACAAAGAGCATAAACATATTTGCTGGGCAAAAGAAAATTAAAAAAAACCCACCATAGCGAAAGCAGATCAATGCATGGTCAGAAACTTCAGAAACTAAGGTTCACATTTCAGTTGTTGCTTTGGAAAAGACTGTGGTACATCACTTGATTTCCCAGCCTTGTTTAATTCTAGTTTGTTTTAGAATTATGGTGATTGGGAAGGGGGAATTTCACCAGAGTGCTGATAAATCATTTGCAAAAGAAAGAGATGGTTAAAAAGTATTTACAGGAACTTTTCATGCTGTAAGAAGTTGTAACTCACATGTACTGACTTCTTAGTAAACAATTCATGTAGCTTTTCATTTATAACATTTACCATGACTGCAGGGAATACAGAATTCTGCAAAACAATTCTAGGAAATTCTGCTAAATCTTGGTACTTTCAAAAATTAAACAGGGGAGTAACACTCTCATGATCTTATCAACCTCCAATATCTTTTCATTTTTTGAAGTAAAACTGCTAATAAAAGGGTTTATTTTCTACATGATCTCTTTTCCCTCCTCCACTGCAAGCTCAGACATTAAATTTTTGGAAAATACTGAGCAATACCTGGGGGAGGGGTGGGAGTGAAATCATCATCGCCAAATGATGCATCCAAAACTAGGACATTTTGAAAATGTTAATGATGTTTTATGCACTGAAATAATTAGAAGCAAATGCGGGTCAAAAAGAGCCCAGCAAGTCACATTAAGCTATCCATGAGTCTAAACAACCAGTGAAACTGAAAACTAAAAATAACTTGCCACTTCATTTTTCTAAAGCTGTGATAAAAGAAGGCATGGAGTTTTCTACAGCTTCTCACATGAGTTAAAATAATTTACTATTGCTGAAGAATAAACTGCTGATACAATTTTATCAGGGATAAAATATCAGTATGGCTCTGTATCATTAAATACGCTCTACCAACTGTTGTTAAATCTCCTTGAGATGAAAACCAAACTGCATACAGATACACAGAACATATTTATAAGAGAAAATGGTTCAGCCCACTCTTAAAATTGTTCACGTATTCACATACAGAGAAATATTATGAGCAAATTGAGCATGTTATTTAACTTTCCTTCATGGACTGAAGAAATAATCTAAGAGCATGTATTTTAAATTTACTTCCAACAACTAAACTCTTCATTTGTCTCTCTACTGGAGGACACTGAAAGGCTGTTTATAGACTTCGGCCAAAGACTTTGCACCTAGCTGCAAGTTCCAACTCAGACTGCAATGAGCCTTTCCTACAAACAAGGTGAGAAAGTTTATTGTCCTGGAAGAGGAAAAACTTTGAAGGAGTAATGGATATTTTAGTGCCCTCTTTTTTTTTTTTTTCAGTTTATGGGAATGAGTTACTAAGTGTTAAGGCTGATTTCCTCCCACATTAATGCTCATTTCTCCGCTTGCTGTAGTCACTTTCTAGCTATGAAAAAACAACTTATTTCTCAAGAGCTGTTTTATTGGATTCATGTCCACAAAATAGTTTTCTCTCCCGCAATGTTGCTTTATAAAAATGTATCAGTGATGACTGGATTAAATCCAGAGTTGATAAAAAGTCTGAGAAGAATGTGTCAGAAATAAACTAGCATCAAAGCTTCAACAGCCATCTTTAAATTGCCTACAGATGCAAATATGTATTTTATTCCTAAATCCCAAAAGTTAACTCTTGCTGCACAGCCTGGGAGATTAGGGACATGACCCACTCTCATGCTCTCTATGCATGCTCTGGAGATGCGTTGTCAAGTATCTAAATATCTCTATAAATCTTGCCTTTAGTAACCCGCAGTTATGCCATTCATTAATTTTAACTCTCCCAGTTTGTGGGTTTTTTTTTTTTTAATATTTTTTTAATTTTTTTTAATGTTGTACTTTGTTGTGCTTCTAAACACAGAAACCAAACCCTAGACAAGTCCTTGGAAGGAGAAGGCAGGCAATAATAATCTCACATACCTCTTGTTGTGCATACCTTTGAACACTTCATTGAGAAGGTTTCTTTGGGAGGATAATGTTCTGGTGGTGGACCAAAATATTCCCGTACTGTTTCTGAGGTTTTAGAGTAAGGGTCTGAGTAAACAGTGGAACTCTTTGAGTGCTGGCCACCTCTGATGTCTTCTGTTGATCTACAATGGAGTAAATGACTAACATAAATTAATTAGATCATGCTCTCTCCTGAACAGCAGAACATGAGAATCTGCCTGAGGCTCCTGGTTAATGGACGCAGCTAGCCTGCTTCACAGGTATCTCATCTTTTTTGCTTGCACGTTTTGAAAGCAAATATCCAAAATACTTGCATAAATCCACGTTCACAAGGATATTTGCACTTGATTGTCGTTATTTTGGAAAACTGTGTACTCGTTGAACAGGCTGGCTGAATTGTTTAGTTTACCTGCAAAAAGCAGCAAGAAGGAGGGTGTGGGGAGAGCTCCTGTTCCCATAAAAATGAGTATCAAGTTTTTCATGAAAACCAAGCATTTTTAGCTAGTCCACAGCAGCCCAGGGAATAAAAATGAGAAATATTTTCACACAATAAATGTGTGAAGTAGCACAACTATTTCATGGGTAAGCATTTTGCCAAGTTTGTACTTCCAATTACCATGTCTCACAAAGATGCCTTTTAAAAGAATGAAGGCTATTAAAAGAAACAGATAAAGATTTTAAAGTGGGGGAAAAAATGCCTAATTAAATATTTCTCTTTTTTCTTTTTTTTGAGGTCTTTGATGATATTTGAAGAGGAATCTAAAATCGACCCAAAAAGTCAATTTCTCATGTCTCCAATTAGACTCTTCATTTGTATACTTCAAAATGGAATTGTCCGCTTTGTTGCAATGACATACAGCTCCACATCCAAAGCCTGATGATTTTTAAGGTTGGTGAGATTTAGATTATTCTATGGAAAAAGTGCAATTTCCCCCTTTTAAACTGAGCTAATAAATGGGTTAAAAAAAACATTAGCTGTAAATTGTTTTGTGTCTGATCTAACCTAAATCTTCTCCTTCATCTGAGGGAAAATTGGAGCTTGCCTTTTTCAAGGTGCAGCTGCATGATTTTGTTATTAAAGGGTATTTTAATTCTCATTCAGCATTATTATTTTTAAAAGTCTTCTTCCTATTCAGTTTTTATCTTGAATTTCTTATCCACAGATCAGCGTTTTCAACTGTAGTTTTGTTTCCTGGTATCTCTGCACTTCACTAAGGTTTATCTTCATCCAATTCCAGGTTCAACTTACAAATATTATCTCATTTATCCACATTAAATCATGTTCTTTGTAGTTTTTACATTTTAATTAAGACATTCAATAACAAGACCAATGCTAACATCTTCGCGTGTAGTTGCCAACAGCTCTATTTGGCCGAAACACTTCTGATTTTTCTGACCTTTGTCCTGTGTCTTGTGCAACCACCAAAGCATCCTGCGCAGCTGTGTCACATAAATTAAATAAGCTGTGTGATTTATAAGACTTCCAGTTAACTTGAAAGCAATCCCTTTGGTACTTCTGATGCAGCTGCTTCTCTCTATTGTATCCTGCTACTTGCCAGAAAACAAAACAAAACAAAACAAAAAAAAACGAACCCCCCCCTAATGTTCAGCAACAGAGTACAATTAGGAAAAAAAAATTATTTCTTTTAGATGCTTTTTTTCTCACATTGACCTATTCTGGTCACCTTTGCTCCTGTTTTCCTTCAGTGCTTTCCAGTTCAGGATAATACAGTTCATTCTCCTCAGCAATAAGATGAAACTTGCTATAGGAGTTTCAGAGAGAAATGCATTTGGAAAGAGAAATACCCTGGCTAGAAAATCTTGCTTGTAAGGGATGAAAGTATTAGGCACCCAAATTACAGTTTCCACGAAACTCTTCCCATCTATTTCATTATAGTGTCTGGAGGTCTTTTGATCCATCAGCCTAAGTCTTCAACAAAATACTGAAATTTCCTTACAAAAGCAGCTGGCTTTGTCATGAGAGCTAAGCAGGAGACATGCTGTTAGTTTAAGCCAAACTACACCAAAATAACTGATGAAAAAGTTTTTTCCATTAGTTGGAATGAGGGCTGGTGCACCCCAGATTCTCAGCTTGACTCTAAGAATCATCTCCATGGCTGTAGCTGCAGCTTCCCTTCCTCATATCCCCCGTGGATACAGGGATGGTCTCTTAGTCTTTACAGTCCTTCCACCAATTTTCCGTCTACGCGTCCAGTCATTTAAAACTAACAGCAAAACCAAGAAGCCCAGAGAAGTGCTTTACTAGGAAGTAGTGGTTTAATTTATAGCCGTACTTTCACACATTGCTTTTACTACGCTATATGTGAAAAAAGAAAACCATGAAAAAAACCAAAAATCCAACCCTTTGTTTTTTCTTTTCTACCCACAGTGCAATTAATACATTCCTGGCATTTGATGCTCTCACTTCTAATATGTTCAAGATAATTTAACTATGTCCCCCCTCCTGATCTCTGCTTTTGCTAAAGACAGTCATTTAGTCTCCGAGGACGATTCTCAGGCTGACCTTTGTTCCCATTTCTCTCCAATTTTTCATGATTTAAGAGAGACCGAAGAAAAATTCATTAGCTATTTTCATAACGCAATAGGATTACAATAGGATTACCACACAAATGTTTTATTAGCCATAAGTAGTCCTTCTAGTCCACACAGTGCTCTTCGCTACTGCTTTTATACTCATCCGGTTGGTCTTGTTAAAACGCATATTTTCATGGAGTAGTTTGGTACTTCAGCTTTTCAATAATCTTAATTATATTGATTTCCTCTCCCTCTTTGCCTCTATTCTTAGCTTGCCCGACAATCATGCCTCCAGAGACTAAACAGGAGTGATGAACACCTTACTGCCACGGCCAATTTGCCAGTGTTGTTTAGAGCTACACAGCTCTCTCTTACAATGCAGTCACTGGCATGCACTCAAAGGAAAGCAGCCTACACACTTCTAATGTGCTGTAGGTTAGCCAGGCTGAAAGGAGAAGTGTAATATCCTAACGGTTTATTTGTCACTCCAAACCTTCTATTAGTTGATTTGCTTATTGTGCTGATAGGGGCTGACCCACTATCAAGTGCCGCCAACTGCCTTAGACACTTAAACAACTACTTATTTATTGACTGCGACTACTGAATTTAATTTTGTTTTGGATTAATAAGAACTTGTTCGCAGCTGAACTAGAGCAACCTGAGAGTTGAGCAAGTCCCTGTGTTGATCCCAGTCACATAATGTTCTTATTTAACCAATGCCTTTCTGGCAAGCCTTGGCTTGCTGTCACCTGCTGATCAGCCTCTTCAGGAACTGTACTAAGACACATGATCACACTTCACCTACTTGTGACCCGACTTGATCCAGATAACGCCATGAAATTCACATCTCTGACTGTGACACGCAGCCTACTTTTCTGCCCCATCTCAAGCTCAATACAAAGAAAAAGGTTAAATTCTAAGTGTAAAATAGCTCCCTGATACCAAACATGGCGTGTTCACGCTTCATGATTTCAATGCTGAGTAAATGCTTTCTCTATTGTAATACGAAGGTATTCAAAAGCAAACAAACAAGATTACAGACATCATAGACCTGCTGTGCTGCTTCTTCAAGGAGATAAAGACGTACCTTGTGTTATACGGGTATGGTTTTCTCGCTCTTCTGTCTTCCTCGTATCGCTCAGATCGGTGATCGTCATGGTGCCTGTACTGCGTATCTTGGTATCGTCTCCCAGCATGAGACATCTTGTTTCTTACATGTATTCCTTCTTTGTAAAATAACTTCCTGAGCCAGAGAAACAGAACTAGTTAGTTTTATAGCTCTACTTAAAGTTATTCATTGACCAGTGCTCACATCCATTTCATGCTGATTCAAGACTTAGTGCAGACTTCCTCAAGAAGTGAAGGAAGTAAACCCCTTTAAACTACAAGTAAAGTAACTTAATTAAAGAAGGAAGTTTTTCTTTACATTTTCCTATTCATCGAGTGACGCAATGTTTCAAAAATTCAACATTTATTGCACTTGGCTTATTTACTAGGTCTGCTCTGACACTCCTACCTTTGCTGCTAGGACAAGGCACGGCATCCACTAAGAGCATGAGTCTCGGCTTCGCTGATTTTGTTGTCTCTTACGTGAAGCACAAAACCCAGCACACACCCCGGTGTGTTCTCAGGAGCCGGCACACGGCTGCCACCCACGGCAGGGACAACCCGACAGGGCAGGCTGTGGCCTCAGCGCTGGAAGTTTCCAAGGGGAGGGCACCCATGGGGGTAAGGAGAGGCAGCCCCAGGCGGTTTGGATAAACATTAGGTACAGGCAAAGCTGTGCCGGGCCAAAAATAAGCTTGCAGGAAGATACATCCTTGACAATTTGGTATTAAATATTACAGGGGTGTTATTTCCTGAGTCTTTACCCTTCCACGTGCAGCACACTGAGGCCCAAACCTGTGGAATACGGAAACACAGAGTTTGAGCAGCTAAACAATCTTTACTCTCATTTGCCTTCATCGCAGCCCTTCAGCATTGCTGCAGAAGTGCCTGCCGTCCACTTAATTCTGACTGATCGAGCTGAGGACTCGCTGAAGGACCTCCCTTCACGTCTCCCAAGGGTGTCACTAAAGAAATAAAATTAGTTTTTTAATTGTTTACGGCTAACGCAGAGCCAGTGCCTTCCTCCGGGGGAGCTCAGCTCCTCTGCTGCGGGCAGAAGCCGTTTACCGAGCGGCAGCCCCGCACCTCTCCTCAGGGGCGGCTTGTGGTGCCGGTCCCGCCGCCCCAGCTCCACCACCACAACCCGAAAGTCCCCTCCGTCCCCTGGAGGGACCTGGCCGGGGGCCGCCGGCCGAGCTGAGGGGAAAGAGCTGCGGCCTTCGCTGCCCACTCCCACCGCCCCTCCTCCTGCTCCTCTGAGGGCAGCCCCGTCCCTCGACACCCCGCAGGCACCCCCGCTGCCGCCCCTCACCTGAGGGGAGCGCCGAGCTCCGGCCCGCCCAGCAGCAGCTCCCGAGAGCCACCGTGCCGGCCCGCCCTCCACCTCCCTCCTCCCGCCGCGCCTCCCTCCTGCGGCGGCACGGCCCCCGGCCCGGGAGCCGCCCGGGGCCTGCGCTCTTTCCCGGGAGCGATGGCGGCGGGAAGGAGGGGTGCTGCCTCCCGCCCGGCCCGGCCCGGCCGTGGGGGAGAGCTGGTGTCTGGGAGCGTGGGACAACCCGGGCTGTTGTTTAATTTAATAAAATGAGGTCACCGTGGTGCTGAGGAAGAATCTGGTGAGTGGGGCCCTGAAAGGATATAAAACTTGGAAGATTAATAAAGTTAAAATTCAAGGGTCCCGACGGTTGGCTTTTATTGTTTTTTTTCAAAGCCAACTTTATTGATTTCAGAAAGAAATTTTTCACTCTGAGGGTGGTGAGACACTGGAACAGGTTGCCCAGGGAAGCTGTGGATGCCCCTGGAAGTGTTCAAGGCCAGGCTGGATGGGGCTTTTGAGCAACCTGGTCTAGTGGGAGGTGTCCCTGCCCATGGCAGTGGGTCGGAACTCGATGGTCTTCAAAGTCCCTTCCAACCTGAACCATTCTGTGATTCTCTGACTCTCAGTGCTGGGGACGGGAAGCCCTGCAGTAGGAGATGTACGGAGGACAGAAGGCAAATGGGGGAGACTTGTCCCAAGGAGCAAGTGTGTGGGAACAGGTTGTGCTGTGCTAGGTGGGTTGAAAAGGGAGATAAGCAACTAAACTCCCCTCAGCTCTAAAGCTGCCTTTGAGATAACCGGCCATTTGAACAGCTGCAGTCTGGTTTCTTGGTGCTCCGCTGAAAGCCTTCCTCCACGGTGCATCTCCAGGGGCTTTGTCTCCTCACTGCCAGCCTGGGATGTTTCAGTGCGCTGGTCCCTTCGGGATGCTTTCTGTTGGGGATATATCTATTTTTGTAGAGACCCGGGAACTGGCACTGCAGCGACTGACTGGTTTGTTGTGGAGCCCCGTACACAACGACAATCTGTGCCTGGGGAGCAGGATGGTGGTGGTAACGTGGCACCGTGCCCAGCTAATCTGGAGCCTTGGGAAGCTTCCCTAGGCCATGGCACTACCTTGCATGAGAGCTGGGACCAGAACATCCCTTTCCTTCCCAGGGCTTACCTAGCAGCACGCTTGGGGTACCAGTGCTTCTTGAATTTGGGCTTAAGATATGCAACTGTTAGTGCAGTGCTATGGTAGGGCTAAATCCGAAATCCCCCTCAAGTAACACACAGGTATCAGAGGAAGTGCTGTCCCCCAAATGAGGAGTTACCTACAAGAACTGAATACTTAAGACATGCATTTTGTAAATTGCTAAAGCACGGTTAAGACTGTGATTCCCTGCTCGAGTTGAGCTGTGTTAACAGCTTCTTTCGCTGTTTACCGTTCTCACCTCGCCTAGACCTCATCTGCTGTTCCTGATTTTAGCTGTACAGTTCATCTTCTCTCTGTCTTGCGCTAACCCTAGTGCTCGCTTGGTCACATAGTGAGCCAACTCAGCTTGCTTTCCAGCCAAAACCAATTTACTTTCTGCTGTTTTAGTGAGTTGAATTGGCTTTGTGCTGCAATCAAATGCGTGCTGGAGCAAGGGCTTGGCAGAAGCGCGTGTCCCAACAGGGAAGAAACTGGGGGAGGGACTGGGGGGAGAGGGCTACCTTTCTTGGCAGCAGCGAGTGGTGAATGTAGCTGAAGCCTTAATGTGAAGTTGCAGTTTGAGACATTACTACCTATCAGTTAGTCGCTGCGCCTTCTCAGTTTGGGCTGTCATCCTGCTAGCAAAGGCAGCCTAACAGCAGGAGTGTTTTGCTGCTGCCTAGTTTTATTCGTTTCTAATTCTTACTGTTTCTAATTAAAGGTAGTTTAGGCTAGTTTGGCAGATTTTACCCTGAAGAACAATAGGGTGCCTGCATGAAGTCTCTTCTCCTGTCTAGGTGATAAACATTTGGGAAATACATTCCTCGCTTGCATCCAGCGTAGGATGTCTGATCTTGATGGGGGGGCATGAGGAATCACAGCTCCCTTCAGGGAAGCAAGTTTCATACAACTAGTAGAAAAATCATAAAGAGACATGGCTGGAAACAGACTTTTTTGAGGCAGCTGAAATATGAAAGTATCTTGACACCCACTGTCAACAGTGTAACTAGTAGTTTTCTTAAAGCATTTGTCTTTCTGGGCTGAAAGGGTTAGGGTGTGGACATTTTGGTTTGATGGAAAACTGGGTGGAAGTGAGGGGATATGATTACGGACTGAGTAAAATTCAGTGAAGCTGGCAGGCAAGGTAAGTGTTTAAAAAGTGTTTAGAGTTATTATGGAATCAGGTAGCTGAAATAACGGGGTTGCAGCCGACCCACTTAACTATGTGACCAAAGGGATTTTCCCTGGGAACTCATAAAGCAAACACAAGGCATTGAGTTAGTGATTGCTGGAGTTTCCTGTATATGACATAAGAACCAGTGAAACAAACCTCGGAAAATGGGTGCTGAATAGGGAGAAACAGCCAGAGGTAGCAGTAGGAATGTGTCTCCAGAAGAAAGTAGAAGGAGCCCATGGAGGGACTGGGATACAGTACTGGCTGAATTTGGATGAGAACCATGAAGGAAAAAGATCTCATCGCTTGTTCTTACCTTGTTGCAGGTAAAAGGATGCTGTGTTGTATGTAAGCAGGCAGGTTTGTGTCAAAGATACACCTGATTCTGTCATCAGTTTCTCCTTTTAATAGAAATAACTTTGGGGACTGAATTTTGGCTAGCTGCTGAAGTCCTGAGGGACTGATTTGAAGAAAATGAAGTGTGAACAATTTTGATTTTATTTTTTTTCTGGTAATTTACTTGAGTAGGTCACATCTGTGTCTTGGATCAACGCAGTCCTGGATACTTGCTCCAGTGTAACAAAGCAAACCAAACCTAAAAACCAATCTAGGTATAGGGTACAAGGTGCTGTAGATAGACCTCCAGGGACAGATTTCTCCAGCCAGGCAGGCAGGCAGGGCACCACTGGCGTCTGTTCAGTCTGACGGGAACACTAAGCTCCTGAGATCAGCAGGACTAAAATTAGCTTTGGAACTTTTTTTTTCCTATGCTCTTGGTGTTGCTTTTACATGAAATCTGTTTTTTATTGTTATAAACAAGAAGAAAAGAATTTGGGTTGAAGGCTTCCTTTTATTATTTTATTTTATTATTTTTTTCTTAAAGAGATTTTGAGATCCCTGGTCTTTGGAATGGAAGGTAAATTGAGTTTGGGAACTAAGTAATTGAGTATGTGTTGGTCAATTTTTTCTATCCTAGTGGAAAAAAAACCCATCACAGCACCAAATACTGCTTCAGCAAAAGAAATGTGAACAATCATGATTGATTTAATATTAATATTGTATCCTTAGTATGTGCTATAACAAATACTTATTTTTAAAAACAATGGAAAACATCCTTAGGCTTCTTTTATTGTTGTCCTTGGTAACGTGCGACTTGTTTGATTGGTAGTTGTTTCTTTTCCAAGGCTGAGTCCTTCCCAGCATCTTCTGAGCAATTGCCTAGTTCTGATTTAAAGATCTTACAACACAGTTTTCTGAAAAGTGGGATTTTGTCACACTGAATCTAGACTCTGGCTGGGGAATAGCTGGCTTCTGGGACGTATCCAAAACAAGCTGTGACGATGTTTCTATTGAAGCCTTGGACCCTGAAAGACTGTTATCTGTGGGCCCCTGCATATTTATATCAGCTTGAAGTACGGAGCTGTAACACCAGCCTCGGTAATGCTCTGCATCACCACAGCTCAGCTGTCACTTTCATGCTGACTTTCCTCAAGTTCTGCTGTTGCTGGCCACCCGAGCTCAATCTGAAACCTTATCGTTCATTTTCTTTTTCCTTGTTCTTAAGCTGAGTTGTAGTAGTCTGAAGCCATTTTTCCCCTTCAAAAATGGTGAGCAAAACCAAAACGGCTTTTGAAATCTGAGAAACTGTTAGCATTAAAATTTCTCCCTCATTTCTGAACAGTCCTTTCTCACAAATTCCATCTGTGTTGTGCTGAACTTGGGGGAACCCATGTCTGAGTAAATCTTGGAGACTATCTGCAATCCCATACGTAGTTTTCTATAATAATTTACCACATAAATATAAAAGTATTTGAGGACTGAAGTTTGCTTTGAGGGTACATTTAAAGCCTCTGCAGATATTTGCAGTCTGACCTGCTGTAAAATTCACACTGGTGGACCTTTGTGAGGTGCTTTTATCTTGACTGACCCAGAGGTCTCAGTAGTCCTGGGGTTATGATTCTGGGTGCCAGTTTACAAATTGCACGAAATTGCTGCAAGAGGAGCTATGTGGGAGCTCATGCCACTTCCCTGTCTCCTGGCATGAATACATTCCATTCCATTTTATATTAGTAAAATATTTATGAAGTTTTATTAAAATGGTAGGAGCTCTTGCCTCTTTTACAAGAGGTAGGAATTACGAGCAGTCTGCCTTCTCTCTCATTTAATCTGCTCTCCCATCTAGTGTTTTTCTTTTCTCATCTGGACATAGATAAAATCCAATAACAGGGGATATTTGTTTTGCGGTCAAAACTATCAGGGTTGGAGTCAACACTCCTGGCAGTCATTGGAAAGATTTCTTGTGCATAGAAAATTTATGAACGCACAGAGATGCTGGGTTCAGTAATCTAGCCTTAAAAGGTATCCAAACATTTTGTTCCTGATCAAAACATGTAATCCTGTGGAAGTCTGGGCTATTTACATCTGGTCAGTGTGTCTGGGGCTGTAATGTTGGCAATTTTATCTGTTAAGAAGGGAAAAGAGGCATTAAATTTAGGTGTCCAGTTCACGTAAATGGTTTGTCGCAGTTTCTTTTGACCTCCTGAAAAAGAAATGCAACAGTGGCATCCTGTGGCCCGAGCAGTTCATGGCAGGTGGGTCTGGTGTAGGGCAGAATCCACCACCGAGGTCTTCCCACACAGAGCAGGAAGTGGATCGAGTTATCTCTACGAAAGTTTACAAATTAAGTCCACAGTATTTCAACCTGGTGCACATTTTCAACCTGAAGTACAAAGCTGCTATCTATTTTTCAACAGGGGCTTTCCACCAACTTATCTTATGTTCTGCTGCTTATTTTGGTGTTTGGGACAGAAGGGATGACTTCAGCTACCCACCAAGGAGACAGGACTGCTATGTTGCTGTCTTTGGGCTGCTGAACATTTCCTCAGAAAAGAGGAATAGAGGAGAGACTGCGAGTGTCTTGTTTTCAACTAACCCAGGGTTTCATGCGGCATACTTGCTCTAAAAATGAATGTTTTGGGAAAGTCCGATGAAAAGACGACTAGTAAGAATTGTTTTCCCTTGCATCTACATCATACCTGAGCGTTCACTCCCACACACCATGTGTGTGCATGTGTGTCTCTCTCTTGAGTTTTTCAAAATCCTGGCCTTTACTTGTTTAACTTGGACCGACTGTGATTTGCTTACCTCCTCACAGGCAGATATTGGCAGCTGTGACCAACAGGCTTGCTAAAAGCTTGCAGGCGTGCCAGAAGGCACACTAATGAGGAACATACAGGCTCACCTGCACTCCTCTGGGCAATTGTCAGGGAAGCTGCAGATGGCCTCATTTTTCCCCTCTTCTCCTCCTGGTTTTACAGCGACTTCTCTTCTGTAAAAGAGGAGATGTTAAGGTGCTGTCTTTTAAAGCCTCTTCCTTCCTACTTCTGACCTTTGTACGTAGAGGTGTAAATACTATTGAACCCTCAGCATCAAGGAGGAGTGGGGAGAGGCAGTGAAACAACTTAGATCATCTTAATTTTGCTTTTTCCAGTGTCCAGAAGGCTCCAGCTCCGTTTTTTTTGGGGTGATCTACCTTGAGAATTGGAAAAGCGGAGTAGGGGCAAGGTTGTCCCCTGCTGCCCATGCATGGAAGAACTTGTCAGCATTAGGTTTTCTGTTGTGTGGGAAGGTCACCTCGATCCCCTTCTTGGGGAGGCTGAAGCAGGAGGCAGGGGAACAAAATCAGCAGCGGGCAGGAGCTTAATTGTTGCCTTTAATAACGAGTGAGTACTCTTAAGTTTTCTGTGAAATTGCTTAACTGAGCTTGCACCACAGTTTCTTGCCAGTATTAATCCCTGAGCTGCCTCTTAAAACACGCACATGCATGAAAACAAACAAATGTTAAGACTGGCTGTGGCTCCAGTGATGTTAACCCCTGCTCCTTTTTGTCAGTTAAACTGACAACCAAGATAAGAAGAGCCGGTGTTGGTATCGTCTCTTGCATAACAAACCACTCTCGACAAAAGAAGCAGCCTCCTGTCAAACGAATTTCCTTTACAACTGCCGAGGGGACTATTTTTAGTTTCATCTGCCATTCTTTACTCCTTAATCATCTGGTTCACTTTTCTCAGTTTTTCTCTCTTTTTTCCCCTTCCCCGCCAGCTCCGAATCCAGGTACTGCTGATAATCTGCTGCCGCTGCTGCGGAGGGCACTATGCTCTCGGTCATTCCCTGGAAACAGGACCACTGTTGGTACACATCTGCATCAGGTTGCTACCAGCCTTGCCATGTCCGGCTCAGCTCCGGTGTGTGAAGGGCAGGAGCCTTTGGAGAAAGGCAAATAGACCACCCTGGATCTAGACGAGGGATGTCAAAGACCAACAAGTAAATTAGACCAGGTTCTTGTCAGGAAAGGGTTTTTGCTAAGGCTGCATTCAGAAAATATGCTTTAAGTTGCAGAAGGGGCGCTGCAGATGTCCAGCGTTGAAGCAACGTCACAGGCATACTGCATCAGGCAGCGAATTCTTCATATGCCATTAGCAAAGCAAGGCCGAGGCTGGCTTTTCCACTGGAGATAAAACTAAAGTGCTTTAGGAATGATGGTGTTTATTCCATAGGTCTTGACTCTGTGGTACTGGCTGCCTTCCCTTTTGGTCTGTTTGACCCACTTGCATGTTTTCAGCTCGTTGAGCAGCAAAATGATTCTTGTCTTCTGACTGAGATATAAAACAGAAGTCCTGAGTATTCTGTAATCCATTAGAGATTTTGTGGTGCTATTTGCAAGAATAAGAGTGTCTTAAGGCTTTGGTCATTCAGGAAATAACACTGCTTTGCTCAGTTGCACGTTGTAGTTCAGTCAAGTCCATCATCCTCTGCAGCATCTGTCTAAAGCCTAATTAATGTGGGTTATTTTATATTCTATACCTTCTTCCTCCACAGTATGCAAGAGCTTCACAATAATGAGTGGGTTTATGCCCATGGTGTTTCTGTAAGGTACAAGTTGGTATAATACCTATTTTATAGCTGGATTTGAGGAGCATAGAGGCAAAGTGAATAGCCCAAAGTCAAGAGGGAAGTGTCTGGCAGCAGAGGGAATTATGCCTCTGTCACCTGCGTGAACATAACAGTCCTGAAGTTAGCTGTACTAGCTAGGGACTAGCTAGGGAAATGCCACAATTCTCATGAAGAAGGAATCACTAGAAATGCTCAAAAGTTTTAAGCATCACTATTTTCTTAACAAACGTGAGTTTTCAAATTATACAAAATGTTTGCAGAAAATGTATGCATTCTGAGAAAGCAAAGTAAAATTTGTTGGATTCAAACCGAAAATGAGTTAGGTTTATAATGTAAATGTTCCTATTGATCTCTTTTTCCCCAGTGGAAGAAGAGGAGGAAAACCTGAGGAGGAAAGCAAAAAGGAGACCTGGTTTCTCAGATGAAATGAGAATACAAATGTATTGTTGACAGAAAAATAAGAACTACATCGCGTCTTTTCTTCAGACTTCCCCCTCTCCAGTCTTAGACTTTTCTTTTTGTCTTCTGAGTGTAACTGACTAGAGCAAGAGTGACCAGTCTCCTTAACCCTAAAAAAACGTGCACCAGCACTTTGAACAACACTCCTTAGCCAAGGAAAGAGTCCCCTTTCTTCCATTGCTTTTGACAGAGTAACTTTTTAGTTTTGGCTTTCTTTATCAGGACATTTGTGAGCTCTGTTTCTGATTCTACTCTTTTCATGCCCTTGAATTAGATTTTGTTTTAGGAGCTGGAAGGGGGGGAAGCACTAGGAGGAAGGTTGGTTTTGTATTTTTGAAGATGCTTGAAAGTCTGCCAGAGAGCTGTCAGGTTAGTGATGACTTGTGATGTATCAAAGCAGACAAACGAAGGTTCATAATAATTCAAGTTCTGTTGAAAACCAGACCAAAACATGGCTAGCAGTGAGGGCTTTTTAAAGAGAAAACTATTATTTTGGATGTTCAGACTCATAAGTGTATTTCAGCCCTTGCTGTGGGAAGAACCTGTCGTCTTAGCTTCATGTGTGTCCTTTGGATTTTGCCGCTCTTACTTGTATTTTCAGTGTTTTCATCCCAGTTCACCTGTCCCATCCCTGGCCCGAGTGCCTGGCGGGGACACTGCCCTTACGTGCCTGCACACATGGAGTCCTGTTTTCCATCTAACCAGTGCATGTGGAGCCTTTCTTTCAGGCATTTATCCCCTTGCTCAGTAGTCCAGTAGCCTTTCTCTGTAGGCTTTTGTTGTTCTACAAAAAGGAGCAGTTGCATCTTGTCCTGGATCAGTGGCATGAGAAGTAGCAAGAAACTCCTTGGAGGAGAGCCTAGAAAAAATCATTTAGGTTCCACCGGGTGAAGAGGGTCTGACCTTCAAAATTTTTCACGGCATGTTAAGAGGTTTTGGGCACAGACGTCAGGAAGAAATGAGAACTCTACTTTCAAAATGGCTATGAAATGAGAAAGCCAAAGAAAAAAAAGCAAATTTTCCTCTTGCGTTGTGTAAAGGGCCTCTGTGCTGAAGACATCACCAGCTGAATGCGCATAAGAAGTTGCCGGCAATCATTAAACTCAATTAATCTTATTCTTGAGCCCATGATAACATCTGTGGATTATTTAAACAAAGCAACAAAGAGATAGTGGGCAAGCAGGAGAGGCAAATTAAAGAAAAGAGGTTCTGCTGTGAACACTCGTACCACCATCACCCAAGCGACGCTGTAATATAGAAACTGGGTCAGAGACACCCTTCCCCCTCCACACTGTCAAAGTTATTTGAGCGTCTATTGAAACCCTCACAATAGAAGAGTTTGGCTCCTGCATTCACTAAGCAAGACTGATTTGTGTTTCTTGGTTCAGAAGAAAGTTGCTGGGTAATTTTCTGTGTGAGTACAATGCGGCAGTTCAGCTGATCCCTGAAAGCTGATTTCTTGGTGATTTGCTTTTTGTTTAATAAGGCACTACTGCTTTTATTTAGCATTTCTAAATCGACATGCTGAATCTGTGTTTAGAAGCCTAAACCTCTCTCTTGCCTACGTTAGTTTTAGGAGCTGCACTGGTAGCCTTCATTCAAAGTTCAAAAGATTGCTGTAAATCTCTTGAGACGTTGCTCGCTCTGTTGTCTTACTGATGATATAAATCTAAGTTAATTAGTTTGTTTGCTTCTAGGATAATTGAATTAAAATGTATTAGTTCAGAAGTATGGCTTGGATAGATTCAAACACAACGGTCTTCTGGAGCCTTCCCACTGCCCTGTTTAATCCCATATTTGAGTCTTTCATTCCGGTTGACAGCTGTCCCTTTAGCAGTCTCAGCCTTCTGGTGTGCTCTGTCTGCTCTGGGTTTGGTTGGGTTTTTTTTGGTCTTGTTTCTCTGGCTTCTTTCAGGCAGTCCCAGTGGCATCACCTTGTTCTGCAAAGAAAACCAAGCTATGCTTCATACTCATATTGACGGTTTGTACAGGTTGTCAGCGAGCACAGGATCTGGGAGTCAGCCTATCAGGAGTGGCATTAGTTGGCAGTGGTCATACGCAGTTATTCCAAAGGGGACACGAGAACTCAGGGCAGGGCCCAGAGTTTGAACCTGTTTTCTAATATTCAGTTAATACATTCTCTAATTTCACTTCCCCTCCCTGCTGCCCTCAGCGTGCACTTTCACAGAGGGAGCACGTGCCCTCTCACGCTTTTCCCCCCTTACCTCAAATGTCATTTGTTTCTTGAAAATTGCCTGACTCGCTGGACGGTGTTGCCTGGAGGAGGTTGGGGAACCTACTTGGCCATGGAGCCAAGCAGGCTGTTTGGGCCATGGCTGCTGGGAGTTGCACACCCTAAGGAGCTGTAGCCTAGTGTGCTAAGGGGGCATGGCTGGGGGTGACTAGGGAGGAGGAGAAGGAACACCATTTCTTTGCTTCTTCCATAACTTCGTCTGCTCCCTGGACAAGGTACTTATTGTTAGCAAGCAACAGTGAGAACCTTTCTGCCTGATCATGTCTAGCTCAGTTCTCATTCTTTGTTTTATTGTGTTAAAAAAAAAAAAAAGGGAAAAAAATACCCTAGTTTCTGTGTTAGTTTCAATAGTGAACATCTCTTGAGCTACCTCCTTTGAACAAGCACACAACTATCTACGTCAACATCTCTTCCTTGCATCCTTACTACCAAGAAGAAATAGAAATTCTTGCCATTCCACCCTGTTGCCCAAGTTTTGGGAGAAACTCAAGAAGGGAAACCATTTGCACCCTGAAGTTTGACAGCGGAATGAGTTCTTTTGTTATCAAGGCTAATCACTTTCCAGGCCTGTCTCTGGCAAGTACTCTATCTGTAAAAATCAAGTCAGTGCATATGACATAGTTTTTTGACAGGACAATATTTCTTAATAATTTAGTAGCATCGCACATGCACAAAAATAGAGTTATAATTAGCTCTCATCCCTAAAGTTGGAAGAGCTTTTCAGTTCATTGGAGGCTGCTGGCCAATTCTCTTATCTAATTGGATGAAGTTCCTACTTTCTCCCATTTGTATGATGTCTGCTTTTACACAAACTCATTAACTGCAGCTGTACTCAAAGTTTATAACAACAGCCCCAGTGAAGACTAGGCAGAAGTTTAATAGCTGTTCTGTTCTCTCTTTTTCATCTAATCTCAATCCATTTTGGTGGTTGATGTGTGCCCAAACGTCTTTCCCTAGCACCTAATTCTCCTCCCTCCAGCTTTTTATTATGAATTATCTTAATAATTAGAAACCAGACAAATTGCATAAGATTCATCTGTCTGTTTTGAAACTGGAGAGTTTACAGCTTGCTTTCAAGGAAGATGGATTTAAAGCAATTACTTGTTTCTGTGAAGCGTACCGAATTGATTTTTTCCCTTAATTTTAAGGCTGGCATTAAGGTGCAATCGCATAATTGCTACACTATTCTCTAAATCTTCAGAGGCATTAAGCTGATTACACAGGTAGAATAGCAGCACCATAGTTAACATTATATTAAGCTTTTGCGTTTAGATGGAATTTTTGTCAAAATAAATACAATTTTTTTAAAAAACCCTACACTTTTGTCAGTATGACTGCTTATTTCTCATGTTCTTGTGTGTAATTTTGAATTTCTACTTATCAGAGTATGTACAGTATGAGAAAGTCTTCATTTGCCAGAATTTGAATTTTGTTTACTGTATTGCCAACATATATTCAAATCGCGTTTATGAAGAAAGATTCACCACATACTTCCTACGATACAGATATATCAGTTTTAGAAGTGATTTTATAATTTCCATGGATGTTTTTCTTCTGCTATTCCAAGGTTTCCTGGGGAACTTCCAGCTGTGCAGTTTCCTTCCCTTACCATGTTCCATCTCCCCATCAAACAAGGTCAGGGAGGATGGAGGAGAGAGGGAAACTCAGGGAAAAAGTTGTCTCACAACATTGATTGTTTCATGAGGGCACTTACCTGTCACGGTAAATGCTCTCTATATTGGCCAGTGGTGGGGAGACCTGTCTGACAATAAGGACAATTCATGGGTGCTGGGGTCTTAAATTACAGCTATATATGTACACGTCTGCAGTGCAAAAGAGGGGAGGCAGCAAAGGAGCAGAGTGAGACACCAGTGGAGGGATTTAAAGGGACTCCTTCCTAAGGCAAATTCCAAAAGGAGGGAAATTTCCTTCTACTGGTGCCCCACCTCCTAGCATCAATATTGCCTTCAGGTTGTGGTACTCTCATGGCTCTGAAAGTCACCAAAGGCTTGCCCCTTACGAGGTTCACGACACCCTTAGCTCTGTCTAGGATTTAAAGATGCAAACGTCTTGCAAAATCCAAAGCCCGATATGAGTAGGGAGGACTCATGAGTAGGGAGGACCTACTGAATCGTACTTGAACTTGCTCTACCTTATAGTCCTCCCTCAGTTCAAGTAACCATAAAGAGATAGCGGCGTTGAACATTTTGTTTCTGTTCCTGTGAGAGAATGAAAAATGAGCATTGTTGTAACCAAGCCCCTGGTTATTGCCGTCAGTAGACCTTCACGGCAATGTTCATGTCTGCAGGTTGATTATCAGTCTTCTCAATGATGACACAAGCAGGTAGTTTAATTGCTCTAATATAAAACTTAATGTCAGCATGAGTCACAAGCAGTTTTGACTGACAAATGTCTTTACTCAAAAAATGAAATCTGCTAACATCTCTTGTTTTCAGATAGTTGGCTCCATCTGTAGACATGTTCCATCATGTGCTCAGCTCCTGAAATATGAAATATGGGCATTCTTCTTGTTTAGAGTCCAATAGCTTTTGTTGTTTCCATTTGGGGCTGCTGCCCCACGTGTGCATAAGATAAGCTTGCTTGACATTCATAAGCAAGAATACTTAGGTCTCTTCTACCCAGTAAAGATAATTTTTATAATTTCCCTCTACCACCCTTTTGCAAGCTTATTTTTATAGGAAATACTTTATGTATTAAAAGGGCTCATATAACGCTGGAACATTTGTTTTGCCAGCTACAGTCATCATGGACACATCATTAAAATGACAATGGTAGCTGCTCTGTGCTGTCTAATTTTGTAATGTTTTGACAGAATTTAAGACATGAATGTATGTTTGTGCTACTAGTCATTGGTGAATCATACCCCTTAATTGGATGGGTCAACAAGATAAATAGATGTGGTCTTTGGGAAATGAAAATGGCTTCTTTCATTTGTGACTTTGAATTTGTTTGTACACTGCTTTTGTTGGAAGTAGCATTAGTTGATGGAGATTATGGAAAAAGCAGTGACTTATTTTCCTAACACTTGAGTGAGTGGTGATAGTTGTTGGAGGATGTGATGACAGAAGAACAGCGGGTTTTAATTTTGGTTTTGAAGTGGGTGGGGGTAGGCAAATGGATACTCAAG
Source organism: Alca torda (assembly GCA_008658365.1). Taxonomy (NCBI): domain Eukaryota; kingdom Metazoa; phylum Chordata; class Aves; order Charadriiformes; family Alcidae; genus Alca; species Alca torda. Next base: position 75,502,702 of record CM018077.1, on the reverse strand, counting down.
ACACATTAATGAAGTTATGTTGACAACTGTTAAGTGTGAAGTCTGTCATGTATCTCATTGCAATGAATGTGTCTTTATGAGCATACTGCACTAGAGACATCTGTGCAATTGTCAGCTGTAATTAAAGAAAAGGATGATTCGTCAGTGGACATACAGTTGAAAATGAAGGACAGGTTTTTTGGTTTTTTTTTTTACGTGGGTGGGTATACTTCTGTCTGCCAAAAATGACATATTTTTTGACTAGCTAATTCTTTCCAAATAACTACTAAATCAAAAAAATGAACCAGGGACTTCGGGTTTTTTGATAATTTTCTCCTATAGGAGAGAATTTGAACATTTTAGGGCAAGCAAATAGAGACTTTTTGATCATGCCCTTGGTGGTGACACTCAGGAAATACATAGAGAAATTACTTCCAGAAAGCCTTGGAAGAGCATGAGGTAAAATGTCACGCATGCAAAACAAGGAAAGAAACCGATACCGCTTAGAGTGGGGTACATCTGTGTTTGCACGTGTTGTGCGCACTTGTGATACATGTCACAGCTGTGTGTCATGTTCCATTTTCCTAATACCTTTCTGACTGTATCACGGGTTTTGGTGTTGCTTTCAAAGGGGCTTGCAAGTACTGTAAAGGCACAGCTGGGGTTTTGTCCTCCTAAGGGACGAGCAGGCCTTGGGATGGCTCTCTCATTTTTATCCAGCCACAGAACTTCCCACCACAGTCGACTTGAACTTAAGAAAGGTGAAGACATTTGAAGAAAGACTCGTGCTTTTCTCAGGTAGCTGAATAACTTTGTGTAGCAGTTCAAGCTGTTCTGCAGCTGTCGATGGCTCGCCTTCTAGTGCAAGTACTAAAATATCTTGCCCTGGCTCCAGCTGATATTAATGAGAGTTCCGTGGTAGATGATGATGGGAGTAGTTCTCGAGTTGGTAGCATGCTTTGAAAAGTGGGGGATATGAAGAGGAGCCTGCACCTATCTGAACCTCGGGTGCTGTCTCATCTCTTGTCGGAAGGTAGCTGTATAGTTTTTTTTTTCCTTTTATCCTTCTTGAATATCTTTTATGACCTCTGGACTGGCCTTCCTCTCCCCCCTCCATCTTGGCAGAAAACAAGGAAGCAGCCGCAAAGTAACAGGATTGACATCTAATTCCAGAACTGGAAGCTGTGACTTGGATGTAACTGGGAGCAGTGCTATTTGTCCTTGGTTAAAGATTGATTTTATGTCCCTGATGAAAGCACTGGGACAATCCATCATGCTGATTTAGGTGGTCAGCAGCTGGAGTGAAGGGCTTATTAGGTACCTTGTCTGTGAGGCGGAGGAGTGAGGAGGAGCTGAAAATGAGCACCTTTGTTTAAAATACATCCATTTCCTTTCCACGGCCATGTTTTTCCAGTGTAAAATGTATCAGCTTCTTTTTAGAGCTGTGTGTTGGAGGAAGCTGTGCCTGCTGCTAGCAGTAAATGAGTTACTTAATGGGAAGAATGTTTGCAAAGCCTGGAGAGAAACAACAGCTGCTTTTTTAAGTGCAAAAAACCCCCAACCCTATAACATTTCAAAACTGTAGCAAGATCAGGGATTTTTTTTTTTTTTAAAGGCCTGGATGAAAGGAAATCAGTAATGTGTAGGGGGTGCTGAGCGGCCCAGGCACCTCACCTGTTTTATTCCTAGCTGTAGTGGGAATTGGAAGTTCGACGCCAGATGGAAAGCAAACCCGGAGCCACGTGAACTACGAGCCAGTTTCCTTCAGCAACATTAATTTACAGTCTCCGTGAGAGAACACACCTTGGTTTGCTGCCAGTTTTGGCTTCAAGCAGAATGATCGGCGGGCAGAGCAGTGCCGGCAGCGGGCCATGCCGGGCCACGCCGCCCGGGCGGTGGAGTGGGCAGGCAGCACAAAGCCGCAGGCTGGGCTCTGCTGAAAGCATTGCAGAGCACCTTTAATAGTACTTTAATAGTAATTATACTGCTGTGGCCTCTCCTCTGCCTGCCGGGCACGTTACAGGGTGCTGGCATCTTTAGGCAACGCAAGCGGGCTTGCCAAAGCTTGTGTTTGAGGTTGGTTGGCGTTGTTTGCATTGCTGGGTCCAGCCGGCGGGTTCCCCTGCTGTTGGGGTGGGGGGCAGTGGAAGTGGCACAGGTCAGGAAGAGGGGCTGTTCAGCCAAAGCCACTTGCATTTGCCATTTGCAGTGCTGTGGCATCACGTAGTAACAGGTATGGAGGCGTGATGCCTCGTAGCATTTTAGAATCACAGAATCATAGAATGGTTCAGGTTGGAAGAGACCTTAAAGATCATCTAGTTCCAACCCCACTGCCCTGGGCAGGGACACCTCCCACCAGACCAGGCTGCTCAAAGCCCCATCCAGCCTGGCCTTGAACACTTCCAGGGATGGGGCATCCACAACTTCCCTGGGCAACCTGTTCCAGTGCCTCACCACCCTCACAGTAAAGCATTTCTTCCTGATATCTAATTTAAATCTACCCTCTTTCAGTTTGAGGCCGTTACCCCGTGTCCTGTCATTACACTCCCTGATAAAGAGTCCCTCCCCATACTTCCTGTGGGCCCCCTTTAGGTATTGGAAGGATTTTGCAGTAATACTGTCTTGAAGGAAGTGCATTTCCAAACCGCCTTGTTGCCTGTTATGGTGTCTCATGTGGCACTTGGGTTTGCTTTCCACTCTCCCGCTCTTTTCTTTCCAAACTATCGAGGAGTCCCAGTGTCAATTTATTTCTTTTTAATAGTTTTGAGGTGCTGTAAAGATTTGAAATGTATAGGTTGTGACAGCACAAGGGGCAATGGTTCAAACTGAAAGAGGGTAGGTTTAGATTGGACATGAGGAAGAAATTTTTTTATGATGAGGGTGGTGAGACACTGGAACAGGTTGCCCAGAGAAGTTGTGGATACCCCATCACTGGAAGTGTTCAAGGTCAGGCTGGATGGGGCTTTGTGCAACCTGATCTAGTGGGAGGTGTCCCTGCCCGTGGCAGGGGGGTTGGACTAGGTGATCTTTGAAGGTCCCTTCCAACCCAAACCATTCTCTGATTCAATGAAATGCTGTGCAGTTTTAATGTTGCTAAGCACACCCAGACAACTAGAGGTATGTGCTGTCACACAAATGTCTTGGAGGGCTGAATCCCAGAAGAGAGCAAGAGGCTTTTGGACAAGTAAGTTGGGGTTTTTTGTGTGTAAGCTTTTAGTAAATCATGGATGATTATTTCCACTGCAGCAATAATGTACAGTGTAGGTTTTTTGCTTGTTTTAGTGCTGAATGCAGCATTTTTCTCCTTTTACAATTTCTGTTGTAGTTGCCCCAACAAAAACAAAGATTAAGGGTCTGTCAAAGCTGTTACCATCCCACTGTGAATGAGTACGTTTGTGGCCTCAGTCAGTGGTTCGTAATAGACTGCATGCATTGACCTTTTATGTGTTTGCATCAGATACGCTTGTCAGTTCATGTGTATAAAACATAAAGCTCTGTGCATGGAGAGATTTCTTACTGTATCTCAGTGGTACAATAAATCCAATTTGGGGAATTCATGATACTTGACAGAAAGAGCAGTGTTTGAAGGAATATGAAGTAGTTGCATAGCATGCATTTACAGAAACACATTACACAAAGCGCTGCTCCAGTGTAACCCCTGCTGGGTCAAGTTGACCAATTTATTTATTTTTTTTCCCCTCCAGTAAGTTAACTTTCTGCCATAGGGCTTTATGGTGAATGGAATGAAGCCTGTTTGTGCCGTTCTAACTAGATGATGCTGGATCAGGTGTCATTCATCCCCCTACAGGTGCCTCTTCATCATCTGGATGAAACTAGCACAGCTCAGGGGTCTAGCAACGCAGAGACCACCACGGTGCTTATCATCACAGTAGCATAGCCTGAGATACGCACATTGGACATTATGGTTAATAATCCACTAATAGTATCATCCACGTATTTCAGACTTCATCTGCCAAAGGGTCTTTAGTGTTCCCAGAAAGGTGAGAACAGTAATATTCTGGAAGGCACAGGTGGGAAAGGGAAAAGTTTACATACTGGATATATTGAGGATCAGTAATCTTTTCAGAGTGGGAATGTACAGGTGGGGAGAGATTTAAACCTGCGTGAAACTCCATATGACCCTAAGAAAATTTCTAACTAGGGCATTGGGCGGCATCTCTGACCATGTAGGCAGGAAAGTGTCTGTAGCTTATCAGGTGGACAAAGAAAGGGAAGGAAGTTCCTTTTCCATTTCATCTCCAAATAAATAGATTGGCTGGCTTTCATTCCTGTCACCCGGGGCTTTATAAAGCTTTGAATCAGTACTGTCTGCTCCAGATACACATTTTTATCTGCAAGACCAGGACCTTGTTTGAGTTAGGGCTGATTTCAGAGCTTCTCACTATAATCAAGGCATTGCTTTCCCACTGTTGCGGTCATGCTTCTAATGGGAGTTCTGGAGGACGCATGGAGAAGAGGGCACACTAATACATTTATCTAGGATATCCAAGAGCCATTCTGAACATTTCCAGTACTCAGGCTCAATCGTAGTGGGGTGCAGTAAACTAAGAACTGTGACGAGATGCTTCACAAGCTGTCTTGTTGTTTGTTCACCCATGCAAGTCAGTTTCTTGCAGTGTACAAATCTTGACTACTTGGTCTTTTGCCCTGAGTAAGACCTCCTTAGAGCCAGTTCTTGATACCAAAAAGTTAGTTACAAGCAGAAGGCTAACTCCTCTTAGGGTCAGGAGTTACATGAAACTTAAGCGGCATGCAGTTGTTATCTGGCCATTCTTACCGGAAGAAATATCACTTTGTATCATTTGCAATCACTCGTTAAATATTAAATAAGCTAGAGGGACAACAGCAGGAGCTATAGGTACTAAGGGACTGAGAGCCTACTGCTGCAAAGGGACTGCAGGGCGCTACAGCTTCTCTGTAGGCTTCCAGTGCTTGAAACCATTGGAGTATATTTTGAGAAAGGAGCTTTCCGGTTTTGGTCCAGCAAAACTTGTTTTAAAGGTGCTCCTACCTAATTTTTAGATAGCCAAAACCCACTTTAGTTATCAGGAGTAACGTTCATTTTGTCTTTATCCAGACCTCCTCTCGTCACCATCTATTCACTATGCTTGGTCCCAGTGGCAAAGCAGCCGTTTAATCATAGGTGCTAATCTGTTAGCTTTTTAGAGAAATTGGAGTCATCTGACCAGGCAGAAAGAGGGAAATCATCAAAGTAATTTACCTAGTTTTGCTGAACTCAGTTTGTCTCCCTAGAGAAAGTTAATCCCATCTTTTTTTGTTAGGTCTTAGCTAGAAAAAAAGACAGTGCTGAGGCTAGTTCCCTCCAAATCCTTTTCTTCTTTTTTCACTCTCACAGAATAATGAGGGAAAAAATGTCAGTACTTGGAGAACTGCAAGTTTCCTTACCTTCTGCCTTGCAAAGTATTTAGTAACCTTGTTCTCTGCTGGATGGTTCAATCCCAGCACAGGAAGGTCTATTAGTTGTGTTCTGCTGCTGTTGCTTCTTCCTTCAGTTTCAGGCTGACTTCCTACTCCTCCTCCATCTTCAGGGACACAGAAACAGTTTTGTACATGTGTCTGAAGTGTCCTTGAAAGGCATTAATCTACTGACTGTAGGCACTCACAACAAGTGCATCCAAGTGCATGTACACTGCACATGCTACGCTGCATAAATTCTTAAGGCAGGTAACCTGAGCTGATTTAGCTATATTCTGTGTGAACTAAAGCCACAGAAAGTATGTGGCAACGACTGTAATTTGAGAACTGGTTTATATGAGCCTTTAAGAAGCAAAATACCTAAATACCTGCCAGGAACCAATCATAACTGTAACAGAACTTCAGCACTGTAAGAAACTTTCAGCAGTCACAAAAATACTTTACTTCTTTTTCTCCTGTTGAAACTTGCTAATATGCTTTTCCAGCTCCTTTCTACTAGGACGAAAAGTAGGTTTAGCAAATAAATAGAAGAGTCTCGCTGCTCTTTCCGCAAGACATCAGACGTACGCGACAGCAGAATGGGTGACACTGTCCTCAGGTCCCAAAGCGTGTGGCAGACCTGCGGGGTGCATTTCACACAGCAGCACCTTATCAAACCGGGGTTGTTGCATCTCGATGCAGAGAGACCTTTGAAGAAGGCTGGCGAATGCTCGCTCTTTGCAGCCTTTTCTGGAGGTTTCCACTCTAGAGAATTCGGTCCAGAGTGCAGCTCTCTGGGGTCGTGTCCGTAGACGTGGTCCTGGCTGCTCTTTTTGGAGGATCCAGAGAAAGAAGAGATGCGGTAACGGCACATAGGGGTTTGAATGTAAGCTGTGTGCTGTCCTTTGTCAGCTGCCAGCAGCACGGGTACTTCTTATGCATGGCTTTAGTGCATAATTCACCTTGTATTTATAGGAAGTTCCTATTGGTTGTCTTCCAAGTACTGGATGTAGTTAAGTCCTGATTTTTTCCCATTTGGAGCTCGCAGTACTCAATGTACCTACCTGGAGAGAGTGACGTGTAAGTTGGTGGACTTAGTAAGTGATCCCAGGCAGTGGGAGCTGTGATAAGAGACACTTAGACTAAACCAGGGTCTTTCAAAAATCTCACTTGAAGTGTTGGCTTGCAGACCTACAGCTCTGAATGAGCTGTAGCGAGCATGATGAGGTGCTGTAAGAGGTAGTTACACTATGAAACATTAAGCACCCAATTAACCAGTCTCCAAACAGTCAAAGCAAGGAGAGAGCTCCTCCGTCTTCTGTCGTGATGGTCCAGACAGAACAAGACCCCACCTTAGCTGCTCTGAGTATCACCTCTCCACTGACCTGATGGGCAGCCTGTGGAGACTAGTCAATTAGACCCTCAAAGGTGGATTTCGTAAATACATTCTTGCACAGAGCCCCTTTGGTTTAATAGGAATGTGGTATGAGTGCAAATCACCACCCGCATCTTTCAAGCGTGTCGATATTAGCTTGAAAAATATCACAGCATTAAAAAAAAACCAAGCATACATTTAAAACTTTATGTTCCTCTGTTGCATAAACTTCAAAGATGTGAGGGTTTTTTAAAGCATCTCTGCTATCATGAAATTTAGAAAAGTTTTTTCCTTTTGTTTTTTTAGGAAACTCGCATTCCCGTAGTTCCAGGGTCTATGGCTTTACAAAAATCATCAAGTATTTTGGATTCAGATTAAAAAAATCAATAGCAGTGTCACTGTGGCTTGCAGATGTTAATATTGAGCAGAACATGTCAACAGAACTATCAGGAAGGAAACATTATGTTTCCTTGATGGGATTACAACTCAAAATGTTTGAGTAGTTTTTTTCAACAAATCCTAAACAATGCAAATGCAAAAGAAGTAACTCACAGTGTGCTTTATTATTTTTTCACAATATTAACTAGACAAACATGGAAAGTTTAATGGCAGCATGTTCTTATAACATTTTAAAGACAAAGAACAACATAATCATATTAAATGATGATAAACTGACAAACTACATTACCATACATACATCATCCAAAGGTACTGGATAAACGATATCTGCTTATGTACATTTATGCTGGTGATAATTAAAATTCAAATATTCAGAAGAAAAAGAAAAAAATGTGCTATTTAAATTATAAAAATATACAGTTTTTGTGTGGAATTCTTAATGCTGTGTAACTTTTTGAAAGATATTTCATTGTGTGATGAAGCTGCATTAACTTAGTATAGGAGCGTGATTTAAACCAAATACAGATTAAATTGGCTCTTTTGTCTTCCTTGTATTTAGCCTTGTTCGAAAGAGAGATAGGAGCGAAAAACAAAGCTGGCCTTTTGCAGTGAGAAAGAATTTTTATACTCATAAATCAAAAGATGTTTAATTTTTCATATAGTACTGAGCCATTAACTCATAATACAAATGAATCATTTTGCTAGCTTGTTTAAAGATAGAGAGAGGAAAAAGAAAAAGATAGGCTTTAAACATGCTACTTCACTATACTTTTAATCAATAGGCCTTCTAGGTTTGTGGAGTGGAGCGCAGGTGCACAGCTAAGCACGGTGTCACGCTTCAGGGTCAAAGCATGCAGTCCTGACGTACAGCTGACCCCCACTGCCTCAGCTGGGGAGACTTGTGTGCGTGCAAGGATTGGGGGTGCTGGGTCTGTCTTCTTTGAACTGCATCACCTGCGTGTTTCCTTTGCACATCTGGTTTCACAGAATCACAGAACGACAGGGGTTGGAAGGGACCTCTGGAGATCATCTAGTCCAACCCCCTGCCAGAGCAGGGTCACCCAGAGCAGGTTGCACAGGAACGCGTCCAGGTGGGTTTTGAATGTCTCCAGAGACGGAGACTCCACCACCTCTCTGGGCAGCCTGTTCCAGTGCTCTGCCACCCTCAGGGTAAAGAAGTTCCTCCTCATGCTTAGGTGGAACTTCCTATGTTCAAGTTTGTTCCTGTTACCTCTTGTCCTGTCGCTGGGCACCACTGAAAAGAGGTGCAGAGAAACAATTGTTTTTTTTCTTAATTGTTCCTTATTAGTGCAACCCTACTCAGGCTGTGTAATCCCCAATCACAACAGCAAATCGATAAATTTTTATAGCGATTGGATAGTTTTATAATAATTTACAAATAGTTTTGCAACTGAAAATTTTTAGTAATTGTAGTCATGTAGTACAGGCGTTTGTAGCTGGTTTTAGTTATTTTCAGACCGTCTTGGGTGAACTCCTGCATCATATGAAATTCGGGATTTTCTTACATACCAATGTCATTCTCCATATCTTCCAGCCCCCTTCCTTATCTGTATATTCTATGTTACCTCGACAGCCCCATTACTCCATTGGTGGATCCAGTGCTTGTTCTACTAAGAAACGTCCTCTGTGTCAGCTCTGATTTCAGAATACTTAACTTGCAGGGTTTTTTTCTTGTTTTTCCATCTGTTCCTAAGTTACTGATCTATAATAGATCTTACAGCTTTGTTGTTGGTTTGTTTTTTTTTTTTTTTGGAAGCAAAGTATTTTCCTTCATTATTTTCTTAATAAATGGAGTGAAAAAGAATTAACGACAAATAAATTGAATACAGCAAAATCAAGTATTTCTCTTAAATTCCTACGGATTTCCTGTTTTGCAAAAGACTGCCTTCTGAATTAACAAAGTTTTATAGTGAAGAATAATTGTGGGGTCTCTGTCATCTTTCATCGTGCCCTTATATCATCCTTTTTTTCAAGGGAAAGGATGAGAGATGAAGAAACTCCCGGTAACAGTCATATTTAAGCAAGAATACATTGCGGTGATCTCTTTGTTTCCCTCCACTTCTTGACCTCTTCCTTTGTTGTCCTCTGATCTTCCACACCTAACCAACTTCAGAAGTGTCCCTCTTTTTTTATTTTTTTTTGCTTTTACAACTTGGATATGCTGGGAGCGGTCAGCTGTGTGTGCACACGTAGTGACGCAGGATGGATTTTCACTGAAGCATAGTCTTGGAGCACAGAAGTCTATAAGGCATTTTGTGGGAACAAAAATCGTACGTGAAAGTGTAATGAAGAATAGGAAGGACAGGAATTATTGCAAAAGAAATGCAGGAGTGAGAGGAGAGGCTTTTATTAAAGAAGTTCAAGCTTTTATATACATTCAATGTTTCTAATATGTTTCTTAATAAATGTATTATCAACTATCATTATACCTAATGCAGCCACAATACTGTACTATTCTGCAGTCAGGATGGGGAAACTCCATTAGCTCTTTAATAAAATAAAATCATCAACAGTCATCGTGACTCTTCTTTTCGCCTGGTATTAACTAATACACTGGGAAGTCCAGTGAGTAGACACAACAGAACACAAAATCCTCAGTATTTATTTAAATGTGTATCATGTGTCGTCTTCATATTATTTCTAAAGCAGCTTTAAAAAACTTTTGCCATTGGAAGGTATTAAAAAATAAAACCCATTCAGATTATCCTGGTAGTATAGCAGCACTGGAATTGATAGTTACTCTCTTACTACTTTTGACAATGTAAACCTTTAATAAAATAAACAATATTGAAACAATTTGAAGTCTAATAGTTCATGAACTTTAATGGGCGTATGGGCACAAATTGAAACGAAGACTAGATTGTGAAATGAAACATCAGCTCGATACCAGCCAGTTCCAGTTGTGAAACTGGCTGCAGACAAATTCGGCTTGGAAGCTGAAAAACCCAAAGCCCACACTCAATCCACAATATTCGGTTGCTCCCATTTCAAATATTTTTCATACGAACCCTATACGAGCATGCCCACTTCTGACACAAGCACTCTGAAAACACTGCAGGTGCTTTTTGTTTGATGGTGGGCTTTTTCATTTTCCTTTAATCAAGCATAGTTCACATTTTTGTGTTCTTAGTAACATTTCCTTTCTATGTTTCCATAAAATTAGAAGTAATTTCAAATTTGAATGTAAAGCTAGCTCCATCTTTGCTCATACAAAGTGTAGGTGCCACGACTAAATAGCAGTAAAAATGCTGAGATGTACAACTCTTAAAAAAAAAAAACAAACAAAAAAGCAGCTTTGAAGACACAACATCAACTACAGCCTTAACATTGAACATATTACATTCCCAAGGTAATGGAGATAATTTGCATATAATGCCACAAAGTTATTCGACTGAAGTCTTGAGGTTGAATCTACAGTTTATTCACTGTATTTTTTTCGCCCTTAGAGCACTTATGTATTGTACGGTACACTTGATCCAGAGCTTTGCAGCCTTTTTCTTTTTACGTCTGGATGTCCATTTACCCACAAATCCCAGATTTCAAAAGTTTCGTAGAAAAAATAGGAGAGCTTGACTTATACATTTGAAGCTGGACATTTCCACGCCTCGGAGCAGCCCGTGGGACAGGCTTCAGACTCCTCGGCTTCGTGGGGACTCCTGGCCCCCCTCCCAGCGCAGGGAAAGCCCCGCTTTAAAACGCATCGACACATCTGGTTTCAGAACACAGGTCTGTTTATAAAACTGCACACTGAGTACTCGGCATTAATTTGACTTGAGTTGCACTTTGTAACATGAGCGGGTGACTTCGCCCCCCACCCCCCCACCCACCCCCTTTTCCTCCACCCTATTTTCGCTTGAAACGACAGCAGGCACCTGCGCGGCTGAGGTGTCAAAGAGTCTCTGTCCAGAGAGAGGATTTGGAGTTTCTTCGTCACCTTTTCTTCTGTAGACAGTCTTAGAAGTTAACTAGCATGAAATAATTTCAAGGGCGAGGGGCAGGAGGATAAAGCTCACTTTCTTTTCCTGTTATGAAAATGAACTTGATTTTGGTGTCCAGTTTGATAAACAAGGATAGTCAGAGCTAATCTGTAACTCAGCTGAGGTCTGCTTCTTGCCAAATAAAATTAAGATCTTTTTCAACTTTCAGGGATTTAGAGACCGCATCTAATTGGTTTCAAACCCCCGGAGGAACTCAGTAAGTAAACAGGATTAGTTGCAGATATGAGCCCACTAAAGTGGGACACAGGTCAGGTCTTCAGACTCCAGCTCTGCTCTGTCGAAGCAGGCACTTAAGGTCTCCTGATGTTTCTGTGTCAGTAGCCGCAAAAAAAAACGTTTTACTGCTGAGAAAATCATTGGAACGGCAATTTCCTGCAAGCTCCAAAGATTTAACTCACACTTCTATCAAAAAAAAAAAAAAGCATTTGAGTGACGTGTACTAGGGTATTGTGATTATGATGTGATGGCACAACCGGTAACTTGAAAACGCATGTTTACAAGGCATAGGCAATCATATTTCCAACTGTTCTCCTGTAGGGATAGCCAGGTGTCCTTCAAGAAGTTGCCATCTTGACTCCACGTAGGTACCATGTTGAATCGTTTGCACTGTCAGTTCTTGCCAGCAGGACACGGTGAGAACTTTGTTCACGCTGACCTTGTCTTTCAGATCCCTCCCAGCCATCCGGAAAAATGCAAGGAAAATCAACACAATTACGCAGCCTTTAGCAGCTCAAGTAACTGCCCTCGTGAATGTAAGCAGGTAGGTCTTTGTCAGTATATTTGCTCTTCAGAGATAAAATAATCCAGCCAGCTGCATTAATTAAAAAAAAAAAAAAGGACCTAAAATACTTTGGGGCTCATTAAAGTTAAGAATAACAACATGATGTGATGACAGATACAACTTGCAGAGTTTCTGAAAATAGCAGGTTAAAATGTAAATATCTTTTAATAAATAATTTTCCTGCAATGTAAAAATAAATGATATTTCCTTTGGCAGTAATAGCTGATTTAATCTTTAGCTGGGAAGTTGTTTTGCTCATAAAATATCATTGTGCTACAGAAAAAAAAATATTATTTTGCTGTTCTGAAAGACTTTTGTAATCCACGATAAACTGGGTGACTCTACTTATGTCCGAGATAAGCGCCAAGAGTGATGCAAGCTCCCACCAGAACCAGACTCAGGATAGTCTTCAGAGAGATCCAGGAGAAATCGAAGAAAGGCCTCATACTGTTGCCATACAACTCACGAAGGCATCCTAGAAAGGGAAATAACAGAATATCAGAATTGCAGTAACTTTTTCAGCGAGGCGCGGGGCAACTTCTTCACACTCAGTGGTCGTCCAGCAATCACACCAGCACAAAAAACCCACGCAAACCTATTAAAATAATGATTTGGGAGCTATGTTTTTGTGCAGTGCATAACACAGTCTTCTCCTGCCTATTTCTTCACAAATATTGCTGTAATTACTTACGGTCATGACTTCTGCTTTAGGCACGCCTGGTCTAACAGAAAATATAGAAGTAGACATTTTTAAATATGAGTACCACCATTTTGGCTCCTGACTGTTGTATATAGAAACATACACAAAGGAGGAAAATGGACCTTCATTCTCCAAACCTTTCGTTTCCACTGGACATGGGGCATCTATATTGCTGGTCAGCTTTGCTGAAAATAAGGCAGTATTTATTTGGTTCCCCTTGGGATGGGTTCAGAAGACTACGTGGAGTAGCCACAGATGTTTCTTCTGCACGAACTGAAGCTGTTAGGCTTGTGTTACACCTTTGACAGTCATTCACAACTGTCACCAAAAGGGGTGACACCTTGGTCCTGTGCTCCTGCTAATCATGCCTTGGATGTGGCAATGGTCTGGCTGTAGGGTCTATTGGGCCAACCATCTGATCCAACAGCCCTGCCTAAAAACGAGCTGTCTTGCCATGGCATCCTCTTGTCAGTCTGACTTGCCTTCCAGCCTACAGCCAGGACATTCAGCTAGAGGAAGAGGAGGGGAAGAACGGAGTGATGCCACTGCTCATGGCCACCCACAAGTCACCTGGCGTGAGGTGCAGGGGGAGTCCTCTCCCTCAGCCCAGCCCAAACCACCCTGGCTTTCTCCTTCAAGCTGCAGCCCTCCACGTATGGAGAGCTGTTTTGTGAAGCTATTCTGGGGAAGTCTGGAGGTGTGTGTAGGCACCGAATGGAAAGGCTGTTTAAGTAGCAAAGATAAAGTTTTTGGGACTCATAAACAGACTGGGATTTGACTGGGCTAGTGATGAGATGGATGATACTCCGCAAGTAACGCCTTTCTTTCAGGCTGCAATTCCTAACAAACGTGAAGCTTCAAAGCATTCCTGAGAGATAGATAAATCACACCGTATGGCATGAAAGCAGTAAATAGCGAAGCTGAATGACTTTAAAATGAGACAAAACTGATGGCGTCATTTAAGGCAACTCTTTTATTGTGCAGCCAATGGAGGTCTGCTCCCAAACTACTGAGATAACCCACGAAATAGCTATCTAATGTGGGGGTTTCTGTCTCTACCTTCATTACTCTGGACTTCCCATTTTGGTAGAAGCTAACATTCTCTATTTATGTTATAGCGCCTTTAGCTGTTTTGTAATGTTACTATGCTAGGAGGTAACCTGCCTTCTAAAAGTGCATATATGTTATCGTTTACAGCAGGAATTAAGGGGAAAGTCTCCATTATTAATATAACCTTCCAGACAAGTTAATTTTCTGTAAATTATGTAGTCAAATTAGCCTCCATCATTAGCCATCTCTAGGTATTGTCAGAATAAAAGCGTTTGTGGTTTTACCACGAGAGGGCGTGTGAGGTTTTTAATAGTTTGCCATTTTGACTCCTGTTCACTAGACACTGAGATTCAAATAAATAACAGGCATTTACTTCCAAAGTACGTTATTACATTAAGTAATATTGGTGCGTGTTATAGGTAAGAGTGGGTGTCAGCAGGTAAGAGTTGGTAAGAGAATAGCTATAGGCTTTGGCCAACAGATGACCTGAAAATACATCTGCCTCCTGCTATTTCTCAATGCTTGTTCCTCCAGGCAATCATTTTCAAACTTGGGTTTCCAAAGGTATATTCTTAAGTGAAAGCAGCTTAACCTTGGGGGGAATGTTTTAATGCAACCTCTTCATTCCGGAGAAAATTTGGCAACTTTTGCTTAGCTGCGTGGTTTCTGAATAGACATTTGCAAACTCTGGCCTTAATATTCTGCTGTGCTGTTGGGGAGCTGAAAAAGCACACCTCAGTTTGCTGTGCAGCTCTTTGGAAAGCTGCTTTTATTTCTCCTTAAGGCTATGAAGTAACACAATATCCTAAAACGTTACAGACTGGGCTAAATCCTGTTGTCGCCAGTGCAGACTCCCTGACTTCCATGGGAGCTTTGTCTGTATAGGGAGTTCAAGACCAGGCCTTATAAAAATACAACAAGGGTGAAGTTCAACACTTGGTGATATTATTATGGGTGGAAAAGAGAGGAAATGAAAAAAAAAAAAAAACCCACCCATAGAAATGCAAGTCATGTGAAAACATTTTAACCTTAAGATTTCCATGGTTTCTTTCTGTGGGGACGGTCTCACTTCTGTATACTCGTATGACAGCCAATGCATACCCAGTATCAATATAAAAACGAGCATATTTTGTGCCTCCCTTCTATCCCAGTTTAGGAACATTCCTCCCAGTTTGTCTGGGAGACCATTATCTAGTGATTCAGTAGAGCTCCTGGAATTGGGTATGAAGATGGACTTGAAGACAAGGCAAAAAAAACTTGAAGACAAGGCAAAAGTATGGCATAAGCTATAGCTCAAAAGAGGAATGTTAACAAAAAATGTGCAGCACGCAGTACTTTTTCGTCTGAGATTGTTACAACAATAACATGAACCCAACCTAATGGTGTCTGCACTATATATTACGAGTAGCTCTTTATGATCGTTCCCCCTCCCCTTCTCAAACATCCTGATTAGGCCTATTTCCGAAGCTTGTTTGAACAGCCTGTCACTATTTGTTAAGTTTCAAACCTGTTTTAAATAAACACATGTCCATTTTATGTACTAAAACACGGGGGGGGGGGGGGAGGGAAGCATGACCCGTTGCCGAAACTATTTTAGCACAAAGAGAACCCTTACCAGAATCTCAACGGTTTCATAAGGTTTGTCTCCTTCTGTAAACCCATGTATTTTGTCACTGCATTTTGTCACCTACACTGGTCTGTTTAAAATAAGAGAATCTCTGCTAAACCAATAAGATTAGGAAAATTGCTCAAGACACTTGATGTCCTCTGAAAAGCACTCTTTATAATGAAAGCAAGGGTTCCCTTGGCAAATAGACCGAGGCAAGTTCTGGCTTGGTCAACCTTTCTGGAAGTCTTACACAATTGGAAAGAAAATGGTTGCAGGCCTTGCTTTTAAGACCTACCTATTCAAAATTTAATGGAAAGTTATATCCTGGATGTAAAATTATATCAGGGCAGTTAAAAATTATATGGAAAAGAACTCTTCATTCAGCTCTGTAAGTTTTTAAAAAGTAATTTCTTAGAAGCTTTTATTAAGTGAATCAGCCCGTTGCTGGTTTACTACGCAACGTTACGCTGGCTGTTTCCGCGAGGCAAGAAAGGTGGCAGTGAGGAAGGGAAAGATGCTCTGCCTAAGCTCCTCTTAGCACCAAAGCATCCGAGATGCCAGCCTCACCTCCCTGGGCTCGACTGGAAGGCCAGGAAGATCGCCCCGAGGGCAGGGAGGACATAGCGTATTCCTGTCTGGAGTTTCTGTGATTTTCAGGGAGCCCAGGGCAAAAGGGGAGTTTGTCACCCTCGGAGGATTAGGAGGCGTGATAGCACACTGAGTCAGGGCAGTCTCCAAACAAAGCATCCAGATCACACTACCCGCGCTCTTCCGCTGGCCCAAATTCGACAGCTCCGATCCAAGAACAAATGTCATCTTTAATTGCGCAGGCATTCTTTGCCTGCCCATGGAGCCGAGTTTGTTCAGTCTCGGTCCTTTTTGCAACTCAGCCTTCACCCCTGCTCGAGAGGCAAGGCACAGTGTCTCGGCCGCAGAGAAGTACGTACTTCCCAGAGGCTGAGCCCAGCGAAGCTTTCCAGATCGGATGGCTCCTTACTGAAAACAGGGAGGGAGAAGGCAGTTTCAGCCTGGCATTTCTGACTGAGGGGGCGGTGGGGAGAGCAAACACGAGGAAGTAAAGGCTTCCTTTTTCTACCTGAATCAAACAGCTGGTGAGGAAGTGACTTTATTTCCCTCGTTATCATTGGGTTGACAGGATATCCTCTTGAGCCACAGTGTATTGAATGAAGAGTCGGTGAGACTTCCATTTTACTGAACGGGAATTGCCTTGCGCCTATTTTATGCTGCCCTCTCCGTGACTCCAAAACAAACAAACAAACACACACTAGCTCCCGGCTTTGAAGAAACCTGCACAGGTCTGAAGGAGGTGGCTTTGCCACCCATCACGGGGCAGGAGAGGGAACGGCATAAACTCCGGTGCCAAGGTTTAGCAGCTGAATGACTTTTCCCTCACCCCTGCCTCCATACGAACGACATAAATTCTCATAAAAACTTTCGTTCCCAAATGGTAACTCGTTTCAGAAGGAGTTTGGGGAGGGAGCGGAGAGAGACGGTTAAGTCGTCCCATGTTTTCTATGCAGTGAAACCTCATTAAAATGTCATCTTGAAGCTAACGAGAAAAGTTCTTGGAACACAAAAAATAGACAAATCTGTGGCTGTTCTTTTCCCAAAGAGTTTATGGGTCTTTTACGCAACGCAAGCTGAAGTCGTGAGTACATGCAAATAAGGACCGCTCAGACCTTGACCATGTTGTGCCAAGGTGTGGTGTTTCGTCAGGTTGGTATCTTTAGAGAGGCCGGTATCTTTTTATGCCCGGGAGTGCCGACATGCTGGCAGTCCAGCCAGGTGCATGTTATCGAATTATATGGAAGGAAAAGAAGGTGTCACCACACACAGCCCTGCCGACCGCGGGTGGGGAACTTGCCTGGGGAGTGGCTTTGGCACATGCACCCCTGATCAATCCCCATCCAGATTTATTTTTTTGTCCCTCCTCACCTTTGGGTCTATTCTGAATTCTCCATTTCCACAACGCCCAGTATAGTCCTAGGTCTGCAGCTGATGTGTTAGCTGCTGGCTGCATAACCCTTTTGTTTCTCCAGTGATATCTGAGGTTTCTGACTTGGACAAAACTGGTTCTCATCACAGTGGTCTTGCCTAACTTCTTTGTTCCTTCTCTCCTTGCTATCTATTTGTATAAATTCTTGCCTCAGTCAGACTGTGATCTTGGGGGCATATCTTGCAGGTCCTAGTCTTGCCAGGCTCTCACTGAAGTCCGTGTGAATTGAAATCGGTGGAAATATTTGCATAAGGCTGAGTAAACATGGCACTCAGGTGGAGACAGCCAAGGAGCAGGGACTAATTGTGGCTAGGTTTGAAATGAAAACTGACGCGTATGCTTAGAAATATATAAATGTGAGTGGTTATAGTAACGGGGATGACTATCTCCTGTCCACGCTCCCAGAGAGTGACCCTGCTGGCAGGCAGATTTCCTCCGGACCTCTGTGAGATGAAGGACAAACCCAGGCTTTGGGGAATGGTCAAGTCATCTCTTTAAACACAAGATTTGTAAGGTGTTGACCATTCAGCTTGCATGGAACCCAGGCCGTGCTCAGACTAGGCTACATTCTTGTTAAACCAAGTCAGCATGAGAAATGTTTCAGTAATTTAGTTTTGGCGTCTCTGCTTATTCAGTTAGATGTGCTCTGCTATATGCAAAAGCCCAGACCTAGTGGAGGCTGCCTTGTTTTCTTATTCCTGGAAAGGCCCACATGAAAATGAGGTATTTCTGGCATCGGCGTAACAGCTGTAATGTCACTACAGCATCTAGCTGGTGTATTTAATGGGTGCCACTTCTGCAGGAGGAATATTAGCACAAATGAGAGAAAGAAGGTGGGAAGGCCTTCTGGACAAAATCCTCAATGTTCATAAAACAGGTCAAATCTGCTCTACTTGATTCTTCACAATTACTTTTCAGATCTTTTGTGGGTTGATAATCCTATCAACTAATTTGTTATTTATTGCATCAATATTTAGCAGTCTTAGTTTATTTTCTGATTGTAGCCCACTTACTTAGGTAGAGTGCTAGAAGCTGTGTGTAACTCGTACCGAGAAAAAAAATGTGTCCCTGCACATACTTTCATGTATCTCTGTTGCACCGAGAACGGTTCAGTTTTAGGCCACCTTCTGTTCCTTCTACTCAAATTTAGCAAACCCATTCTAGTGAGTTTACATTCACATACAGCAGTAGACATAGAAAACACTCATTTATGGATTTGTGGATCACTTTGGAGGAGAGAACAAGTGTCACAGAGTTGCTGGGGGGGACTTGTCTCATCCTGTAACATCACTCTTACACCTGCATCCTCTGAAAAGAAGCTAGACACATTAGGACCCTGTCAAATCTCAGAATGACTTTAAAATGAAAATAATGACAAAATGGGTCTGAATGACAATGCAGGCCTGTTCTCTCAAATCTTTTCTAATTCTCCCTCTTGCTCGTACTTACTTTCAATATGAGGACCTTACACTGGAAATAGCCCACCTAATCTAAAAGCCCGAATCTGAAGATTTGGCTGCAGCGGGTACATTGGTAGTAGAGGGAAATGTGAACAAACGCATCCCCCGTTGTGTCCCCTGCCTGCTCCAGCTACCCGGCCGCTGCAAAAGAGTTAAATCACGTAAACCGCCTGAGAAATGGGAACCGAAAGTAGCTGCTTGTAGAAATGCTCAAAGTGCTGTGGCACGGCATTTGTCATCAAGGCCATGGAGGGTTTTATTTAAGAAGCGCGTCCAGCTGCGCCGGGCTCGAGGCGCAGGTATTCGCAGAGGTAGAGAGGGGAAGCAAGAGGGCAAGGCTGGTGAGGAGGGCCTGGCCCCGGCCAGAAAAGGCAGAGAGCATGTGTGGACGAGAAGGGTGAAATCGAACCAGTCTGAGCAGGTTGTCCCATCGGCTGAAGCACGAGGGACCAGTCATGCATTTTTTCTGCTTCTTGTCTTATCACCCCTCAGGGAAACACTCCATCCTGGTTTGTTGCCTCAACACTCAGTTCTGACCAGAATCTGTTTGGCTTTGACCGACTCGTGCTCGGTGTTGGGCAAGACTAACGCAGAGCCGGAGTGGTGGCCGCGGTGCTCCTCGCTGCTCCCGGCACCTTCTGCAGAGGTGCCACCTGTCCCTCATGTGACCGTTTTTGCTAAATCTTGTGACAATCAACTGATTTACAGGGGGAACGAGACAACACAGCTAACCTTATGATAGAGTTACTTCATGATAAATCTGCACTTCAATGAATAAGGGCAAAAAAAGCTCATGCTGTAGGCTTCAATGGACAGTTACACTTCTACCAGCAGCCACCTGGAAAATATGAATTTGCGCATGTGTTTTCTTTGGCAGCCGACACCTCATTAGCAGCCCAAACCATTTCTGCTCACCTGTAAAAGCCTCACTCGAGGCAGAGAAGAGGCAGCATTTTTTGGTTATTGCTTTCTCTTGCCATTTCCCAAGCCAGCCCTTGGGTGCTGCACTCCACCGGGCAGCCTGTGTGTCAGCGTTAGCTGTCGGGGAGGCAGACGTGTCCTGGCTGTCAGGCAGCCCGATGGAACAAGCTGCACGTCCCCCCCCACTTCCAACACGGTGCATGCAAGAGTGGAGGCCTCTCGGTGGCTTGCCCCATGTTTTCGCCGTTTCACAGCTAAGTGATCATGGGAAATTAAAATAAGGGAAAGTTCCTGGTCTGCATGTGCTCAGAAGAGATTGCTTTTGGTCTGGGTGCCTCCCCTCCGCTCCCCCTTCTTGGCCTTTCTGTCCTGTTCACCTCGTGCGCAAAAGCACAAGACCTGGGAGACAAATGGAAAGTGAAGGAGCAAGGAAAGGAATGAGGAGAGTCCGCGTAGTCGAGGCAAGTAGGAACTGAGGCAAAACAAACTGTCTAAATAGGACAGGTGAAAACTGCCTGTGCCCACGATGAGCTGAATCCTACTTTAAGCCAAGATAGCTTTATAAGTTGCCTTGCCCTTTGGGGGTGCTGCTCACAGGTTAGGATTGGCTGGTAAATCTTGAATTTTTCGGTTTATCCGGAAAGTCTTTTGGCAAGTGTTACCAGGTTATCCCAGCTAACAGGGACCATGTGAAAAAACAAGGAAGAGTCAGTGTAAGAATACATTCACCAACAGACTGAAGGACTTTGTTTTGTTATTCAAACAGCTCTAAATTCATTTGCCTACACAGTTGTAATCCATTAACTATGACCATTAGATTTATTCAAATGCCACAGTGCAAACCAAAATACGAAGACTTCATAAAATGCAAACCACCTCTGCCCCTCCACCTCCAAAACCAACACCAAAACAGGCATCCTACAGAAGTGGGATCCTCCTCCCATTCAAAAGCAAGTACCATGGAATGTTTGAAAGCGACACACCTTCTACCCATATACTCTGTGAAAGAAATAATGTCTTGCTGATACAAGAAAGGGCACAAAATCTGTATGTTTCCTTTTAGCAGGAAGCTTTAAAACTGAAAAAAATGTTAGAGACCAGTAGCAGGAGGAAAAGGGTTATTCTGTACTTCAGGGGCTTTGCTGGTGTCACTGTTCTGGCCAAATCCCTCTATGGAGATACGGCTGGTACCAGCTGAAGGAGTCTGCCAGCATGGTGAAGTACCTCCCAAAAATGTGAGTTATACTAGCAAAAGGACTCCTCTATTTGGTGTAAGTCTACATAAGTCTACAGAGTGTGGAAGGGAATCATGCCAAAATAGTTATCTTTGTAGGCTAGGGATGTGGATTTTTTTCCCCATGAGATAGTTATGCTGGCCAGACTGTGTCATGTAGACCCTAGGAACTTTTATTTGCAAAATACGACTTGTAATTTATTTTAACCAGATGTTCAGCACTGATCTGTGTCTGTGCATTCACAGTGCACCTCCAAGTAATTTTACTGGGAAAGACATATACCTTGGACACTGGTAAGATTTTAAAAGCATAATGCTGAAACTTTAAGGCTATGGTGGCCTTATCTTTCCTTTCGGCGGTGATATGTAGTTCCCAATGAAGCAAGACGCTGCTCTGGGTATTGAGTTTTGCTGCTATCAATCGGATCCTCTACAGGTCCTGGAAGGCAGAAGGCTCAGCTCTCCCATCTATCAGACATTCACATCAATTGCTGGAGCAAGTCACGCAGTTCCTTACAACCTAATGGTTGCTGGGAGCGCAGGGTGAGAGCTGAGGTGACCTAGGATCTCCCTTTTGTAAAAGAGCAGGAGGTATGACTGCCAGTCCTCTGAAACAACAAATCCCTCTTTGTTTTCTTTCGTGCCTGGTGTTCCTGAGAGGAGGCAGGGGCTTGTTCTGCTACAGGACAATGATCATCAGAGTGGTCACATAGCTGTCACTGGAGCCTGAAGTACCTAACACTATCAACAAGTTACACATACACATCCTTGGGAACAGCTGAAATACAGCTTAGCCTGCATTCCTATGGCCAGTCATTCAAAACAGAAACTAAAGGATTGGTTAACTGCCGCTTTTTTTCTTTTTTTTTTTTTTTCATAAGCCTGCATGTCCTTGCAGATCATTCACAAAGGACCGAGCGTTATATTTCCTGTTGACATCCTTTGAAAGGGAGAATGCCAATAGAAATTGGATCGTTTATGAACAATTTCTGTGGACAGCAAGTCAGATGAAAATTCATGAAGGATTTAAATCTATCACTGTGACCTTGAACTAACAGCACGAGGAAGGAGAAGGCCATTAACTTAGGCAGGAAAGACTGGTAATTACTTCGAGTGTTGGTGTTTCCAAGTGAGTAGAAATTCCATGCAAAATTTCAGTTACGCAAAGGAAAGAATAAAAAACAAAATTGGGAATATCAGCCAAGAAAAAAATAAATGCATTACCTATGAAATCAGTGCTTGAAAGCTTTCCCACTTTCTAAAATAAATAAGACCCCACAGATCAGAAACTGCAGATCAAAATTGATATAAGGTCTTAAACCCAAACAGTTGCTTTTTTTTAATACCTCTAAGTGCAGGTGGGCCCACACGGCAGAGTGCAGTTTTGTGGAGAGGAAGAGAGCGCGGACCTTGTGCTGAACAAGCCAACGCAGGGGCAGGTACAGGGGTTGGCCAAGCGCATAGGTGTATTAGAACAGTCCTCCAGGTGGGCTAACCATATGCCTGCTGTGAAACTAGTGCAACTGCTGTTTGCACAGAGGCAGCCCAAGTATCCCCGTGCAGCGCTGTGCCATGTCCTGTAGACGTGCCTTGAGGCGCTACTGGAGAAAAAATGATGGATCCTGCTGCCCCAGAGAGAGTCTTACAGCACCGCCTTCCCCGTGCAGCAACGTGCGCAGTGACTCTTGCGCCAGCAGCTGCTGCTGAAAGGCCAGTTTTTCTTGCCCAGTCACTTCAAAGTAGCCTCAAGAATTTCATTAAAGCATTAATCCGCAATTAAAGAGCTGCCCTTGCTTAAGAGCCAGAGGAAGTGATTACAAGAGCTGAGGGATTAATGTGTGGTAGAAGGAAGGGACGAGACCTGGAAGTAGGTACAGCAATCATCTAGAGGATGACCACAAATAACTCCTGTGTGCAACCACCTCCTGCGTCTGTTTCTATTCAGGTGATGACCTGTGCCCATCTTGATGCTCTTTTCATTGGAGTTCTGCCATTGCTGTCAACCCGCTGCTTCTCCCCCAGATCTTCCATCACCACTATCTGCTGCTTCTACCCTGAGTGGGAAGGCACAAGGATGGTTTCCATCAGCTTTGCATCAGTAGAGGCTTCCTGCCACAGGGTAACTCTCAACTGGCAATTTATGGCTGGAATCTTATGTATTAAGTGACATAACCCACCCAGGAGCTGCCTTGAGAACCTCCTATAATTAACTGTTGCTGCTATAAGTTTAGACAACCCAGGAATCACATGCAAAATTCTGTCTGATTTGCTATCTAATCTTCTTCTATCTAGGTTCTTATACCACACACATTGCTGTGGTATCTGAGCATCTTGGTGCCTGGATGCAATTCAGTTAAACCCTTTTTAAGCTAGCAGTCTGAGCTGCAGTCCTGACACTTCTCTCACACACAGCCAACTGTTTTGCTACGAGCAAACTGTGAAGAAGCTTCTTCAAAGGCTCCCTGAACGTACCAGCTTCTCTTGTCTTCCTTTCCCAGATAATGTAAGGTTGGGAAACGTGCCAAGCATCACGCTAAACCGAAAGAGACATTCAAATTGCAGCAAGTACAGCAGCCAAGGGAGCCCAGTCTGCCAGAATGTTATTGTAGCATTGTCAAGAAGCTCACAGCATTAAGACTTCATTTTGTTGTGTGCCTGTCTGTCTGTCTAGGAGATGCTCCACTGGAGGCCAGAAAGTCATTGCTTCCTCAGTATTAAATACAAATGTCTTGACCAACTAGAAACCATTTGTTAGCTTCAAACTTTCGAGTCAGTCTTCTTTCTTTTTCTTTTAAGATCGGAGGCGTTTGATCGTACGGTTGCTGTCGCTTGAAACAGAACTTCTGCTTTCAAGAGGATCTTAGATATACCCTTTTCTGATGACCGTACAATAGGAGCAAGAACACAGACAGGGACCAGCAGTCAAAAAGGTGATGAAAAAGCTGTATTATTTCTGGATGAGAAATACTAGATATGAGTTTGATTGATTTAAGCCCAAGTAAGGGAAGAGAAAAGTTCAGAACTTATCTACACTTTAACAGTAAAGAAGCAATCCTCCCCCCAGGAGGAACCATTTATACTGATATCAAAGTGTATTCTGACTCATTAACTGAAATATGTTGTGCTGGTGGAAGACAGTTATATCAGCAAGATTTTGTCTACGTAAGGGTTTGCACCAGTATAATTTATATCCATATAAAAAGTCAGATGCATAACCGACATGGGTGTAGAGTGCAAACCAGGCATGAAACACGGGGTAAATTTGCAGGCCAGTGTTTTGGGCTATGTGTTTGATTTTTACAAATTTGTGGTTTAAAAGTTCCTTTATGTCTATAATGAGAGCAGTTAAAACAAAAAAAAAAAACAAACCAAAACCCAAAAACGAACCAAACCCAACAATCTAGAGCAACGCAAGCATCAAGAAACTAAAAGAAAACCAAAGCCCCTTCCTTTTTTTGGCTATTTATTCCCACAGCTTTAGCCATAGAGTTGGGGTGGGGAGGGGAAGAAGCTGAACTGAGCCTGTGATCACGGCATTAAGTTGATTTGACTATTAGAAAACTTTAATTTAAATGTTCCCCACAGGGATTCTAGTATTTATTTCCTTATTTACTTCTTGAGCCTATTTAATACTTTGACCTGAAGGAAGAAGATTTTGCAAAAGCAAGAGGATTAAAGGTTCAAATTAGTTAAAGATGAAACAAATCTATGATTCATTAAAGCCCAGTGTTCTCGGTGTCACCAGTGATACTATCATATATTAAACTGTTAATATGCTTGAAGTGAAGAAAAAATACGTTTTCAGCATAGGTTACAGATGGCTTTTGATTGGAAAAAATACACTGCTCCTTTGCATCCTTTTTGCCTAACGTCTTCGGTCCCAGTCCAAACAGCCTTCCTATGTATATAACAACCATGGGAGGGCTACTGAGTCTCTTGTCATGCCTGCCTGACCCTGTACACTGGTTTTAGTCTTATTTTGTCATCTCTGGCCACTCCCAAATTGTACCTCTTAACTCGCACCCTTTTCATTCATTGGGTTTTTTTTGCATGCTTTGTTCATGTACTCACTTTCCTTCTCATTGGTGGCTCTTCAGCTATTCCTTGTGTGATTTCTTCTTTCACTCATTACCTCTGTTTCCACTATTCATTTTCACACATCCAGTACCACCTTGCACAGTTTCTGCAAAGCATTTGTGCATACACAAGTTACGCCTTTCCTTGCCGGTATATTGCTTATTCCCGTCCGTAGAGTTGAAGTTAGTGGAGACAAATGCATGATTGTCATCGTGCCAGCTAATCGTGCTTGAGCCGTGGTCCCAGCAGGTTTTTACTGCAGCTGGCTGCCACAATGCTGAGCGCAGCCTAGGTGGATGTAACTGCCAAGTCACCGTGGGCCTTGTGCCAAGGGGACTCTTCAAGGTTGTGTTGTGACACATTGGTAGCTTGCAGTGGAGACTCACCCTGCCCAGTACTCGGTGAGACTCTGATACCCAGTTTGTGTCTCGAATAAACCTAAGCTGAGGTGGTGTTCCTCTAGAAGCAAGCAGGGTTGGGTAGGAGTGTTTGAAACAAGGCTCAGTACAAACACCAGTTGCATCTGGGTTGCTGTGAAGCCAACACAAGACCGTGCTTGGAAAGCAGGGGTACCTGGGCGCTGTACGGCTGTAGTTCAGCCCTGCTCAGTGAATCCTCATACGTGGAAGGCACGGCGTTGTCTATTTTATCAAGAAGCTGGTAGCCGCTGAGCCATACAAGAAGCTCTCTGAAGGCTTTCACACTCTTGGGAGGAGGAGCAGCTCATAAAACTGCGTTTAGTACTTCACCTCTGGCCAATTTTTAAGGGTGGATTTAGGAGGAGAAAGATGAAGTTGCTCTTTGTTGCATTTCTTAGATACCAAAATACATACTTATGTCACAGTTTTTAAAGCCTCAACTCGAAGAGATGAAAAGTATGATGCATGAACAAGGGAGCTGCTATACTGAATTAGCCTTGTGGTCCACCTAGACGTTAAGGCTTAATGAGTCAGCTACAATCGGTTTGTGATTAATACCTGAGTTAAAACCAGCTTCTTCCTTTTGTGTGTCACTTTTCCAAGATGCTGTCATGTTAAATGTCAAGAAATCTCTCTTCTAATCTGTGTGCCTCCTGATCTAGTTGGGATCTATTTGGCAGAGGGGAGCAGCCAAAGTCCCTATTACCACAATTTTGTTAACAGTTCTTTTGAGTTCAACTTTGCTCACTGAACTTCCTTTTCTTAAGCTGGATATTAGCAACAAAGACCTGCTAATGTCTTTACTTTCCAAAAGCTGTTAAAATCCTTTGGAATTTCCAGTTTAGCATTTATTTATTTGTCTTCAGAGATTCAGTTGCATAGTCCTTCCCACTTAAAGTTCAGCTAAATAATGTTCATGTTATCCTTCTATACAGAGGTATCTCCTCTGCCTCTGTGACCCAGTCTTTCTTTCCTGAACAGCTTGTAGGTAGATAACGATGTTGTTCCACTACATTTCCCTACCGCCTCTTATTAATTGAAATCATCCTCCACGGCAAAATACTCTGATGATTTTTCTTTTGCTTTTAAGCTTGTTACGTTTGTCTAAATACTTACGCTTACTCAACTCCTTTTTCTGATACCTTCCCAGTTTTACTGAATTCCCTTTTATGCATTTACCAAAATTACGACTCTCTGATGGTCGTAACTGGCATCGCGTTCTCTGAATTCACAAGATGCTGCCATATACAGATGTCTTTAATAGACATATCTGACTAATATGTTCCCCAGATCCTCGTAACTTCTGGCTTAGTTGCAGGATCTACTTCTGTTCTGGTCCTCTCCGTTTTCTGGGCTCTCCTTTCCCCAGAAGGTTTCCTCACGCTCCGTCTAACAAACTAAAACGCCTTCTCGCACAGTCGTTTCTGGCCACACTCAGAACTGGCATAGGTCTCACTGCCTCATCAGGCTTGCGTATGAAACTGGGAACGACTGAGTCAAAGCCATTAGCCTTGTCTTGGACCCGGAGCTTTCTATCTAGCCAAATGATGTTAGTTCCCAGACAGTCTCTCTTACTTACTGGTAGGAAAAGCTCATCCAGTGTCTCATGATATCTATTGTTTTGGCTGAAATTAAGGAGCTTGCTGAGTTCATGTTCCTCATGACTGCGTTCCTGGGGACAACTGGGGGCGTTTGTCTCGCCAGTCTCGTTCTGACCGGTGGCAAAAGCCATCTGCGGTCACAAAGAATCGTATTTTCTGCCAGTGAAGGGCAATCTGGCCCTGCGCTCTGTAGCTGAGCTTCTCTTCCATTAGGAGGCTGGCTTCTTAAAACAAAGCATTGGCCAGCTTGTGCCTAAGAGCCACCCTTCCCCTCCCAGATGACCTTTCAGCTTCTGAGCTTCCTCAGTTTCTCACAGACATTTGTGGGATTTCAGAACATTTGAAAGTAAAGAAGCAGAAGCTTTGTAAGATCAAGGGTCCTTGACAGAAGGTAAGCTATTTTAATCAGTTCCCTAGTCAAAATAAGAATTACTGTCTTTTTATCTACTTGCTTAAGTTTTAGAATCATAGAATCATAGAATGATTCAGGTTGGAAGGGACCTTAAAGATCACCTAGTTCCAACCCCCTGCCTTGGGCAGGGACACCTCCCACTAGACCAGGCTGCTCAAAGCCCCATTGGCTTTTGGCTGGGCAAATAACCGTCAGTACCGTGTTGCCTGAGAGATTCTTTCTCATTCTCACTGTAATGTATCCCATTTCCCTAAATCTTCAAAAATATGCTTTCAAGTCAGATTCCTAAACATATGAGCAGACATCTCCATGAACAGACTGAGTTTCACAGAGGGGACCTCCTGCCTTGGTTGTCTGAAGTTGGGGTAGGGGCCAAGCATTCAAAGTCATGGGTCAAGTAATACGTTACAAAGCTACAGTTTGAATGGCGACAGAGGAAGTTAAAGTGCTGATCCCATTTCTAAAATTTTAGTATTATGCATTAATAATCATTGCATTGATAATAATTAAAATAAAATTGCTGTGATTTAAAAAAAGCTTTTCTGGAAATTGTGTTTGAATTTTCCGCGCTATTTTTTTGACAGGGACCAGAGTGGAGCAATGAGATTATAAGAACAGAAAAAACTTTTCACTAGAGAAGGGCCTGGAACTAGCCGTGTTAGTAAGTAACCAACTAACTGAACAAGGAGTGAATCAGTGACAGACAGTGAGAGAGAATGTAAGGATGGAGATTCAGCACTCCCAGTCCTCATCATGCAAGAAACACAGGGAGTTCAATTACATAAGGAATGACAGGAAATTCAAAGCTGGTAAGAGCACATACTTTTGCATGGGATCCACAATTAGACCATTTTATTATAGAAAGGATTTAAATTAGATGATTGCTACAGGATGCTGAGAAGTGAGTTTAGCAAGCTTCAAAGAATAATTAAATATTTCTATTGTAAACAAAAACTGTTAACGGTCAAAAATAACACTAATAGTAGTAGTACTACTAATAGTAGTAGTATAATAATAATATTGGAAGCCTTATGCTTGAAGGATTAAATCAGTCTCAGTTCTTGGGATTAGTGTGACATCTTCAAGGGGACTTATGCAGGACAGGGGGAGGGATGGGAGAGAGAAGAGATTATCCTAAATCCGCCTCTTGTGGCATTTGTTCACTTTCATCTGAGGCAGGTGGTGCTGAGCACAGGCACAGTCTGTGCTGGATGGATCATGACTTTGGTGAAGAAGGGCAATTTTTAATACTTGTGTATTAACTGAGGAAGGGAGTTTTGTGTCTTTCAGTGTTTTACGAAGATTTTTTCTAAACTTTTTAGTGTTCATCTAACTACAAGACTTTGATTGAGCAAAACCTGTGGATTCCTAAAGTAAGATTTGTACAGAAATTTTAAAAAATGACCAACATAGTACCTTTAACTTAAGAAAAAAACAGTATGTCTTTCTATCTGTAAAACTAATGTGACTATGTAGTATTCAAAAAATTGCTGCAAGTTAAATGCTAGTCATAATAAAAGGTTAAGAAAAGTTCAAGACAGATTTTTAAAATGGGTAAGTTCTTTAATCTTAAAAGGAACATTTTCATAAAATATATAATGAAAACTAAAAAGTAAACAGAATAAAAATTTGGTTTTGTCCATGTGCTTTATCCAAATGGAAGGAATAGTAATGAAACATATAATGACAGCAACACAAACGGAAGAGGCTGTATTTAAAAAAAAAAAAAGATAGCTGTGTTCCTTATGTAGCTGAAAATAAAGGTAAATAACCTGCTAACGATACCGAATGTAAACCTGTGCCAGGGTATCAAATGCTACTGTTCAGGTGCAGCTGCCTTCACTCCTTTGCCCAGCTACAGACAACTGTGATTGTTAGTTGTGTTTTTTAATTGAATTAATGACAGCAGGGGGCAGGCTCTCCCAGGCTGCTCTGTGGACCATCCCTTGCCACCTAGAGAGGCGTCCCTGCGGGGCTTGGGTGGATGGTGGAAGAGGCCACAGAGGCACAGCTGATGGCACTGGGGCAGATAGGGCTCCACCAAGCCTGAGATGGGCAACTGGATCCTGTGGCTGGACCCCAGGGCAGAGGGGCAGCCTGAGCGCAGGTGTCCTCATGGAGGGCCACCCTCCAGAGAGCAGAGCCCCTCTGTCTCCCTGCACGTGATGGCGTTGCAGAAGACAACAAAGCCATGTTAGTCTGCAACGCTGTATTGGTCTTCTCTTCTTCTCTACTCTCCCTAGAGGACTCCTCAGTTTATTTTTATTTCTCAACCTCCCTTGAACCTCTTTCATTTCCTCCCCTCCTTTATTATACATCACTATATTAAATATTTTTAGGTAGAAGTACATGAATATTTTTAATGACATCAAGTCTTTTAAAACTGCATTCACGGAAGAGAATACAGCATATATGCCTGTAGTGTGCCACGGGTAACGTACTGGTGTCTTTCTCACGGTCAGCCGTGCTTCCCAAACTCCCCTCCCCCCTAACCGAGTACTTCACTCACCTCTTTTCAGACCACTAAGCAACCACTGTCAATCACCCTTCACGCCCCATCCCACCGCTTTACACTCTCAGTCATTTGCCCACTGCCGTGACTCTCTCAGGATACACCTCACCAAACCATTGCAGACTCCCACCCCTTCTTACTCATGTCCCGAACCTTTCATGCGGGCAGGATATTCAACAGTAGCTCAGCTAGAGCTGTCTGTACTGTGTTAAATGCACAAAATTCAAAGCGAGAGAGGAGAGAGAGAGAGGAGATGATAACTGGTGATACGGGCAGCAGGTGGAAATTCCTTAGTCAGAAGATTTAGCAGGTATGACTGTCCTCGGGGGGGGGGGGGGGGGGGGGGGGGGTGGAGAAGTGCAGGAAACTCATCTGCTTGAAGCGCTTCTGCAATGCAACAACTACCCCCAGAGGTGGGTCCCCTTAGTTCAGTAAATGCAGTGATCGAGAGAGAGAGAGCAAAACTCTTCCAGAAGGTGAGTTCAGAGAAGCAGCAGCGTAATGTGGCTACTCCAAGTGGCCCTCTGGAGAACCTCTCTGGCCCCTCTGTTGAGTGTACAGGGAAAGTCCTTGCCTACATACCCGAGCGAGAACGCCTCATTTAATCTCTGTATCTCAGTGCATCATCTGTGGATGGTGGTAATGAAATGCTTGACTGGGGCATGTGGAGGACTGTTCCTGGAACTTGGGTGCTACAGCAGCTGTGGAGGACTGCCCGCAGCGGGAAATTACGAGTGCTCTGCATGTGCACAGAGCTGGGAAGTCCCCCACAAAGAGGTTGTCCATGCTTGCTCAGATCAAGGATAGATACTCTTCTCTATGTTACTCTTGTAGAAAGGGTCATGGTATTTCCCTCTGGGAGTTGTGTATCACGGCAAGTCAATTCTAGCGGTTTATCTTAAGTGGTTTATATTCCTGCGTTAATTTGCTGTAGTAAAAGAAAGACTGCCATTTGCATTTGCATATCTCCTCAGTCTTTAAATGATAACGAGAAGAAATTTCTCAACAACTCTTCAACCTGAACGTTGCTTATCTTTTATTTCAGCCTACTGTTGAATGAAATATCATTTCAAGCTAAGGAGGCATCATTTGAGTGAACAATAGATATCTCTCCACACCCGTCAAGTTAAAGAGTAACTGGAAGGTACTATATTCGGATCTATTACCTTACATAAGTATTATGCAGAATCCAAACATACTTTCTCTGTAAATAAATCCAAAGGCTAAACACTGGAGATATATGTGAGACCCCACTCTCGTGAGACCCCACCTGGAGTACTGCATCCAGCTCTGGAGCCCCCAACATTAGAAGGACATGGACCTGTTAGAGAGAGTCCAGAGGAGGACACGCAGATGATCAGAGGGCTGGAGCACCTCTCCTATGAAGACAGGCTGAGAGAGCTGGGGTTGTTCATCCCGAAGAGAAGGCTCGGGGAGACCTTATAGTGGCCTTCCAGTACCTAAAGGGGGCCTTCAGGAGAGATGGAGGGGACTCTTTATCAGGGAGTAGTAATGATAGGACAAGGGGTAACAGTTTTAAACTGAAAGTGGGTAGATTTAGATTAGATAATAGGAAGAAAATTCTTTATTCTGAGGGTGGTGAGACATTGGAACAGGTTGCCCAGAGAAGTTGTGGATGCCCCATCCCTGGAAGTGTTCAAGGCCAGGCTGGATGGGGCTTTGAGCAACCTGGTCTGGCGGGAGTGTCCCTGCCCAGGGCAGGGGAGTTGGAACTAGATGGTCTTTAAGGTCCTTTCCAACCCAAACCATTCTGTGATTCTATGTATATGCATAAGTATATCATAGACATATGTATATTTATATATGCATATATATCATCAATACATGTGTTTGTATGTATAAAGCTGAATGGTTTGAACAACTAAGTGAAAAATCAAGACCCATGTAAAGTAATTGAATTCAGTATTCCCTTACTGTTTTCCTCTAAAATAGGCTGGTTCATTAGCAGAGTCCACCACTGATTGGTTACAAGTGCAATATATCCATCTTAGACATTGTATAT
Source organism: Alca torda (assembly GCA_008658365.1). Classification (NCBI taxonomy): domain Eukaryota; kingdom Metazoa; phylum Chordata; class Aves; order Charadriiformes; family Alcidae; genus Alca; species Alca torda. The sequence continues at coordinate 75,470,678 of CM018077.1, read as the reverse complement.
GCTGAGTGCTAGAGCCTGCACTTCGCTTAAGCACCTCTTTCATCCACAGCCTTGAGGTCGGCAGAAAGAGTTCCCCTGTTTCCATTTGACTTCGGTCAGGTCCTTGACATGCTAAACTGAACTTTCCCACAGCTCAAGAAGACCGTCTCATCTGCGAAAAGGCCCCCAGAGCTAAGCTTGCTGTTGATACCAGGGGTATGAGGGTAGTATCTGCACAGCGACCAGCAGGCCCTGGAAGAGAACGGTCTGGACCGTGCACTGAGAGCTTCAGTCATGAGGATCACTCACCCAAAAAGCCTGCTGCTGCAGAAGGCCACAGACGTTTCATTACTCTTCCTTGCTTCTTCCTATCTTTACAGACATCACAGCGACACCGTGCATAATACGGGTTTATTCAAGCTTTCCGCTCGGTGACTCTGACCTGACCTCAGGCCACTGAAGAGCCGATCTCATCCCAGCTAGCAGATGCCTGTGTGAGATCTTACAGTTCTTGTCCTTCACAAATACTTCTTAGCTCCGTCTATTGCCAATTAAATCTCCCTATTGTGACGAAAGAATGACAGCAGCATTTTCTATGTCCACGCGTTCCCTGGACTGATAAATGCTCAGTATATGTTAAGAATATAAGTGCGCTCATTCCATTCACACACACAATAAGTGCACAATTCAATTAACTAATGCAATTCATATTTCATTAGGACAGAAGCTGTTTGTGACCTTAAACGGACAACAATTTCATGACAGCATTGCAGAATATTAATTAGATAGGAAAATAACAAAGACGAATGAAACAGAGGGAAAACGCGCTGCCTGGCAGAATTGTTCTAAAGAACTTAAAACAAAAGATGCAGTTGTTCTACTAAGTCCTTCCCCTCCTTCCCCCTTGCTAATGATGCAGAGAACAAAACGTTATTGCCTTTCTTTGCCTCTGATTAACCATTTGTAGGGAAGGCTATCTCAGCGTTTGTGGTATGCACCTGCTATGGTCCCGAAAGGCACAGGAAAGAGAAACGTAAGGGCCTGGTTTACCTTTGATCATGGGTATCTAAATGAAGAGCAGCTCCCCTAACAAGAACCATCTTTATATCAGTTTTTCAAATTTGTTTCAAAGGCCCACGTATTGGGCCCTAAAATCATTTGTGAAGTAAAGTGGTAACCAGCAACAACAACAGATACAACTGATAAAAGTTAATTGTTAGTATGATTACTACAAAACACAAAATCACAGTACATAAAGGGCTGTGATTAAAGTAGAGAAGGATTCCAATGTTAAGCTGCAATTGCTGTAATATTTCTTTTTGTGATACTCTTAAGAAAATGAGAAGAGATTAATAGGTTAGTTGTTACGGTCCCATAGTAATTGCATCCTTAATCCAAAGCGTTACCACGTATGCTGACCCCTGTGTGAGAAAAATGGCTCCTTACAGTCTGTAATTCAGTTTCGTTATTTACTATATATTGCCAAAAGCAGACGCATAAAAGGACAGATCCTTTGGTTCTAGATAGTACATTTAAAGAGATGACAGAAAGATGAAACTACCAGATCAGAGTTCACGGTCTGCAAAACATGCTCCCTCCCCCCTGCCCTCTCCCAGACCATGACTTTTGTTTTGAAGATAAAATCAGTAAATAAATTTTGTACAAAGCTGGCCAGATTTTGTATTAAAGGCAAGATGCTGTATAGGAAGCAATTGGTTGCGTAGCAAGATGTGTCTGTTAATCAGGATATTTGTTGATCTGGGTCAGTAACAGGATGGTTATTTGTCCTGGCCAGTGGGTGGCAATGGCAGCAAATGGCTTATAGTAGACAAGGACTGATTTTGATAAACATGTCCAGATGGGTACGATTTAAATCAGTAAATATATTGCTTGTATGAAGACATATTTTAAAATTAATTTTAAACCAATGTTTACACCTACCAGTCACTAGATGCTACGTATACACTCTTGAAATAATATTTGAACCAGGAGTATAATCAGTAAAGCAAAAGGAAAATAGCTTTGCCTTCTCCACTTCCAACACCTCTGATGTTTTTCTTCTTTATGATATATTAGATCAAAGCCCCGTTGTCCTGTATATTAATATTATTTAGGAGTGCTTTTCTCAAACTTACTGTGAGCTGAAGCTAATTTTACTGGAACGATGAAGTTACTTTATTGGCAGTATTATCAAATAACTTTTAATGCATGAAAGCATCAAAACAGTACAGCTGCTAAACCAGAGAGATCATAAAAAGGGAGTTTCCAGAACTGACTGATATTAGCTGCTCACCCATACATTCCCTTCCTCTCAAGTTTCAAGACGAGATTATTATTAAAAAAGGCTGATTTGTCAAAAAAAAAAAAAAAAAAGAAAAAGAAAAGAAAAAAAAGAAACTGTCTGAACAAATCTGCAAATAAACCAACTTGGGGGAATTCCCACGTCTGTGTCTGACCTCCACGATCAAAATAAGGCATCCTCAACCCGATAAAAATTCTGCTATTTTTTTAATACTTAACTCTTCACCCGATTGGGTATCTGACCGGCGCAGCTCACGCTTCAGGGAAGTTGCGCCTTAACTGTGGTCGACCCAGCGCCCTGCCAGACCCCTCGCAGGCCAGAGGGGTGACTGCTCGGGGGGACCGGGGTGGTGGCCACCGCTGGTCACAGCGGCAGCGTTTCACCTGGCCCCTGAGCACCGCGCTGAGTCCCCACACCCAGGCTATTTATTGTAATGAGCACCGGTTGTGCAGCCAAATTGCTCTGTACGGTTTCCTTTTAATTTTTTCCTGTTCAGTTTTTGGCTTGGCTGATGGAGGACGGGGAGGAAATGCTCCCAGCAAAACTGCCTCTCTTCAGACTTGCGGAGGCCTCGTTCCAGTCGGCTTGCTGGCCTTGGGCTGACCATGTTAGAGACATTGTGCTGTGATTATTTTAATTTTTTTTTTTTTTTTTGCCTTTTCTGGACTTGAATTTACAAATTCAACACCAGATTTTTTCTTTCTCTTACAGTACTGCAAAACTGGAGTCACCCCACAGCCGTGCTGGGATCTGCTCTGCGCTGCCAGTGATGCCACCGACGGCTTTTAGATAGAAGGAAGCTGAGGCTAAAGAGCAAAGAATATTTCTTGCCCCACATTGTTCTCGGAGACTATTTCTGGCACACAGGAAGGACTCGCAAAATCACCATCAAACTTATTTTAGCTAATTCCATACGTGACTCCAAGTATTCCAGAGGTGTGCCCAAGCCTCGGAGAACTGATGGCAAATTTCATTCCCCGGTTAGACATAGAAATAAAATATGACACTCTAGGGGCTGCCTGGTTATAAAACAGCAGGGAAAGTAGCCTTCAAACGATACACAAGAATATTAACGGGAGTGGGTCCAAATATTGTATTCTAAAATGAACACTTTGATAATCATAACAATGTGGTTTGAAAAGCATCACTTTAAAAGGTCAGCTATACCACCCCCTGACTGCACATTGAAAGCATAGCGGATATATTGAGTCATACATATTGTTCATTGTCATTTGCATTTGGTGAAATCCCTGCATTTTACCCAATTTAGTAAGCAAGCACCGCCTTGGGCTCCCTTGGCAATACTCACCTCTAAACGCAGTTACTGTTTGTTGCGCTAAAACAACATCTCGTCCCATCCCGCACCAGTAAATCACTCTTCAGTCTTTTGATCAGTGTTTGTCCCTTCGAGCCTGTGAGTCATTTTGCATTAATGGAAAGAGAGGGAGAGGCACACTAGAGCAATGCGGGTATTCTGAGATTCACCTCTGGGATTCTTTTGTTTGGGGGGGTTCTGAACAAAATGACCATCTGTATCAGTTTGCCGAGAGCCACTAGTGCATCGCAAGATCTAACTTCATATTTGTGTGGATAAAGACAGGCTTAATCCTACAAACACCATGTAGCATCATCGGGCTGCGTGTCGTGAAAAGGCCCTACCGAAGTCAAGTACACGTTTTGCATTCCAGCCTTTTTAAAAAAAGCGTCCTCGGGATTTGACCTCGAGGCCTTTTCCTTATTTTTTGCACACCACCTATCACTGGTAGGGACTGTTCAGCTTTCCAACAGTCATGTGAGTGATATTTCCAACCAGAATACGGCGGAAGCTGTCCTCACCCTTCCGGGGGCTACACCTGAGAGTAAGCAAATTTTGTGGGTGTTTAAAACTTTTTTTATTTTCTATGAGCAATGTAAAAATGACTCATTCGTACTTCGGCTGGAATGTATAGTTGGTAAACACCAGTGGGGAGCAATGGTATTTCTAGATTTGTAAATAACAACAGACCGTACTATGCCAACTCTTTGGTCCTGTTACTAATGTGAGTCTCTGGTGGGAAGGGCAGAGGCTCAGCCTGGGCAGCTCTGATAGATACAGCCACCGGTGGCCGGCGGATGCAGAGGTGCTCACAGAGATGCACGGATGTGCAAAGCAACACGGAGCATAATCCAAAGACCACAAAGGCAAAGGAATACTCCACTCATGGGCGTCCTGGATTGAGCTCTGCATGGAAGATAGTCAAAACACACGCCCCTGCCACACACACACTACTTTAAAACTAGTCGGTTTGCTGCCTGAAGGGGAATTTAGACTGAATCACGTAAAAGCACATTTATGCCTTGCAGAAACTGCTCAGGAGAGAAGTCACCTTAAAGTGCATTTATAAAACGTAATGCTTTTATAGTGCCCTGGAAATCATAATGTTCTTTGTAAGGATTCAGTGAATGTTCTCCATCCAAGAAGGTACGCAATTCATTTGCCTTCTCCCTGATATGGACAGAAAGACCAACACTCAGAGGATTTGATTTAGACGCCTAAATCAAGCTGCACAACCACTTCAGAAGGAAAATTTGGAATGGGAACCTGCTGACTTGCTCCCTCTCTCCATTGTCCACCAGAAGGGAATGCATGGGAGTCCTACTGGGGCAAAACGCTGCGTGTCATCTGCAGATCCTTCCCATTTTCCTAGTTTTGCCAGACTGGGGCAGCTGGGCTGCCATGCCCAGCTCACCAGTCCTCCCAGTTTGTTTGCCCGTTGGCTCCCCAGTCCCCACTGAGGCTGCACAGCTCACACCGCTCCCCTGCTTGCTGGGCCACACAGTTTCTTTGAGATTCAGCACATCCCTCCAGTGAGCCTGTTCGGAGTTACCCGCTGATGAGTAATAGTGTGTAAAAGTCAATTACATTCATATTCATAGTTGCCTGCTACTTAAAATGTTAACGATGGGGAAACTTGCCCTACAGGAATGAGGATGGGGGCAAACTTTTATTAGCCCCACATGGGTTTTTATCTGTTTTAAATGTTACATTGTCCCAGGGAAAGAAGTGCCATTGTTAACAGCATTGGAAGCAGTCAGCTGCACTCAATTTAAAATTAAAAGGAGAAGAAAAAATAAATGAAAAGAAAAAAAAAAAACCCAAAACGGGTTTGCCTGACGCACTGCAGTATGGCAGGCTATGGTAACTTGCCCCAGAAACTTTTTATTGAATCCAGCCCTTCAGTACAAAAGAATTCGTTAACCACTTCATGATGTAAAGTCTGCTAAAGACATTACACTCACTGGCCAGCGCGAGGCTGTTCCCATGCGCCGTAAGCAATTGCCTTCACCGACCAGCACCGAGTCCAGGGTTGCATCCACCAGTCAATACGATCGAGTCACCTGCACAAATGGTGCATCCCCGGTTCTGACTCGAGCCCAGGCCACGTCCCTGCCCAATGTCACGCCGCTGAAGTCGTGACCGGCAGAGCTCACCTCAGGCAAAGCCACAGCCTGGGAGCAGTAAGTGCAAACCTGGTGCTTAAAATCAGCTGGTGTCGGGGGTCTTGTGGGCTAAGCTTCTTCCCTCAGCTCTGCACAAGGACTATGGGTGGTGCAAGAGAACCCCTCTCCTGCCTTCCCGACACATCCAGCGGTGCACGGATGGCACAGAAACCCCTGTGCCGACTGTATGCCCCAGCCTGATCACCCATGGCTGGGTACACCCGCCCTTGGGACAGCACAGGATCCACTCCAATAAAGTTATCCCAGTGCAAAAACTAGCAGAACCAGATGTCTTCTGCATGAAAAATACTACTACGTTAATGTAATCACTCTGCTATTGTAGGAACCTCCCCTTTGAAAATGTTCTTTTACTGGGCTTAAATAGGCTGGGGGCAAGAGAAGCCAGTGTGACTCTGGAAACCGCTAGTATCTTCACATCGATTTAAGATTTCCATTCACTATCACACATTTTCCAGTTTGCACTTCACTGACGCAGGCGGTGCTGAAAGAGATGCAGCAGTGGATGCTTATTATATTTATCGACCAGGTGGCCCTAACTGCCTGAATTACACTCGCTGCCTTCTATTCATCACGCCGGCTTAATGAACAGCGAGGCTGGCGGATGTCAAACAACCAGACAGGAGAAACAAAAGAGAAGCCAGGCACGGTGTCACCCAGCCTGAACCAGCCCACCGGTAGCTTTCCGGCTGCCGTATCCATTCAGCTCCCTTGCAATCCCGGTGTGAATGAACCACAGCCACTGCCGAGCAAACAGATAAGAGTCTGGAGGAACTGATCAATATATTTAGATAAGGTGTAACAAGAATACGTAGCAACCTGCCTCTTTGTCCATGCTTGGTAAAGAGGAGAGGAAAATAAAAATCCCTGTGTTGGCTGCTTCAGGCTGAATTCTCTCTTTGACGCTACAGCTAATCGACACCACCGTAACCATGGAGTTAGCCTAAGTTCAGGATAACGCAATGGCTTTATTAAGAAACTCAAGCACAGAAATACAGCTGGAAAGTCCTAGGTCTCCTCAGCCAATTAATCCTTTGAACTCAGCTCGGCCACCTGCACCTTCACGTACACTGTTTTACAGAGAAGATGTTGGAAGTTTAAAAATAATTCAAAATATGTTAGTCATGCTTGAAATGGCCAAATGAAGATGAGAGAAAAGCTGAAAAAAAAAACCCCAACAGCTTAACTGAACATGAGGTGACATTAAAGGGTATGTAAATATTTATATGTAATTTTATAGCAGTCCACTATATACTGTACTTTCTTGCTCACACACTGATTCCAGCGCTCGCTAATTGGAATTTCTTCAACTCTGAAAAGGACCTTTATGGGACTGAGAAAAGAAAAACTAGGACAGCATCGAATATGAACTTGCTTTTGAGACAGAGCCACTTACGTGACCAAGGCTGTATTCAATTGCCTTTGCTGTTTTCTTGCAGAGAAGCAGCTGAGCAGTTTTAAATAATGGAAGAAAAGAGGCTGTTTATAGAACAAACTGGAAATGAGAGTCTACCTGCAGAGGCTGAGTACACAGCCAAAGTCTTCCTCGGGCTTCACTTAAGTTTGAGTTTATTACAAAGCCAAAGAAAGCGTATTTCATCTTTTTCTTCTCTAAACTACACATATATAAATAAATATATACACAGATACACACAGGACAGAAAGAACAAGTCCGTCCGTATAAAATCCCCTCCATCTTTAGCTGAAAATTTTTCTGCTGTGTCAAATTCAGAATACAGTGCAAACCCAAAATCTAGAGAAGAGTATTTTGAGACCTGTTTAGTTTTCAGGGGATTTTTTTCCTTATAGATAAAATCAAGACTATGAGCTTATCTGTGTCTTGTGTAAGAATCTCTTATCCTTCTTTGACTATACATTTGTAAGACAAAGTGTAGGAAATTTACCAACTGCACATTATAAAAAGGCTCTTGCTAACCGAATTTTACAGAAAAACTTATCAAATTGCTTATGGGGGGGGGGAAAAAAACATCAACATTGTGTAGCGTCTGTGTTTGTCCAAATGTATTTGTTGTACGCACACACTGTATTACCCACCAGAAAAAACCTCTACCAAGCTGCATCCCAACACTGAAGTGGAAGGCACGTGGACAGGTGCCCCCCTCAACTCGGTTCCTCTAAAAACAATTTCTCCTCAGTCTACTTAGGTACTTTATTTATAACCTGGCCCAGACTTTCAGCTGTGGTTTTACCTTCAGTTTCCAGTAGATTTCAAGTGTTGTTTTGGCCTGAGAGGTGTGGATCGTCCATCCCTTAGGAAGGCTTTACCGCTTGGCAGCCGGCAATGCCGAACCCTTCAACACCAACAGCACACGGGCAGGCCCACAAAATGATTCATACCTTTCGCTGTCATTTTAGGCATGCCAGTCCCAAATTTAGGCAACCCTTCTCAGTCGCTGTGAGCATTGATGTCCTAATTTGCACCAGTAATATTTTCCTAGGTCTCTAGATGTTGGCTGCCGATCTGGCTTTGCTCTGGCTTGATCAGGTATGCGCCTACACAGATCACTGTCAGCATCAGGCCTAACAAAAAGAGGACTTGTATTATCCTCGTGCTACTACTCCCCTTTTTGGGAGAATCAAGGTTTGTTCCCTCCTTTGTTCACTACAAGGACTACGAGATGACCTACAAGACTACTCTATAAGTGACCCCTTTTTATAGACCCCTTTTTATAAGACCCCTTTTTAAGTGGGTCTCTCCCCTGTTGAAGCTTTTCCATTTTGTTTTAAGTATTTAAAATTAGTCACTGGAAGAGAATGAATTCCACATCTTAGGCCTGAGCCCAGCATCAGGCTGCAGAGTCAGTCTCCCATGGTGTCTAACACAGTTATTGCAGGCAAAATGAAGCAGCCTTGAGAGGGGACAACACAGATGAGGGCTTGCTACACACATCTTGCCGTGGGAAGATTGCTCAGGGATGGCCACTGCAGCCCTCAGCAAGTTCTTTGCGAAGACCAACCCAATGCATGTGGATTATGCTTCCAGACTGCAGGATGCAATATTCGCAGTAATTATAACCCTAGCATTTGGACTCCTATCAAGAAGCAGCAACTCATGGCCAAGTGCAATTGTAAATACCACTTACATTTTAGCAAAGCCTAAGACAACAGATAGATCCCTACAATCCAGAAAATGCTGAGCTACAATGTTCCTGGTTCGCCTGCTAGAGCCAGCAATGCAGTAATAACCCTGATCTTAAACTGCAATCACGCACTTTTTCCCCCCCTGAACATTCACTTTAAAGAATCCTAAATTAACTGCAGACATAATAATGATAGAAACCATCTTGTTATCATCTAGGACAGGCTCATTATCACCTATCTGAGCATAACAGTGTGCACAGGGTGTTTTTTCCCCAGGTCAAAAAGAAGAAGCATTCTCTAGAAGAAAGTGCTGCAGAATGACCGACAGCTGTGACAGGGGTGGTAGCAACACCGTCTGGTTAGCAAAGACTAACACTTAGCTTTAGAAGTGCTATTTCCAGTGAGGTGGAGATTTCTGGGGCAATCCCCACACTAACTTTGAGATACTGGCTCCTTAGAAAGGAAAAAGTAGCATCACACTGGCGAGGCGTCAGAGGCGTGCAGGAGCCAAGCTCCTGTAAGAGAGGAAAAAGTCATCCACTAGCCCCTCTGCCTCCCAGCCACCTGAAACCCTGAGAATATCCCCCAACACCTGTTTCCCTGCACAAATACTTGAGAAAATAAAAGAACAAGAGCCTGGGAGCATCCTCAGCTGCATCTTCAGAGGCAGAGGGGCATATCCTACTCAGAGACCCTGAGAGCATCTTGCCTTGTGCAGATGCAAAATGCCCCCCTCTTCTGCCCACGCTGCAGAGTAATTTTCAGCTGGGCTGCCCAGGTGGGTATGTGTTACTACTTGCAGATAAAAAACACCACGCTAAAGTGTATTTTAACTGCATATCCAAAATGCTCTACATCTGTTCAGCTTGGATGGGTTCAGCGGTTCAGTTAATGTAAGCGCAGACTAGTCTGAACCTGTTAAGTGCGCAATTAAGCCTGATACACTGCACCTCTTTCTTTATTTTCTGCGTAGCTGGCTTCTGTTTTTTCCATGACACAAGCACTTCCCTAGCCTTTTGGAAAAGGCATTTAGCTGAAAAGCACGGAGTAGTAGGAAATTGTTTGCTCTCAGTATGCTGCGACGGAAATAAAGTCAACATGATAGATTAGTACTGAGCGAGTGGAAGTTATTTTTCCCAAGATGTCACACTCGTGCTTCAGAAATGAGTGATCTCCAGCATCAAATAAAGTACTGGCAAAACCACCAAAATAGACATCATTTATAGCAAAATAAATGCCATAAAGAAATGTGTTATAAGCTCATGCTGAGCCATACAAAGCCCAATAAACGTTTGCTTGTCACAGTGCAAAGCAATGGTTACAGCATGCAGAGGAAATTATGTCTACACGGCAAGAGCGTGTGTCTGGACTTAAAACTAGGTGAATGGATCAGATCTTCATCTGGTGTAAGGGAGAAGAGCTATAGAGATTTCAGTCAAGTTTTAGATGATTATTCCTAATGAGCTCTTGTTCCCTGAACTCTGCAGAGACGCTTCGTTTACAAGGCCATGGCTTTGAAAATTCATAATCTTCCTTTTAGGCTTCTCCGTCAGGAATTCCTTATACAGATTTGTTGTTTGATCCTCCACAGGAGGAAAAAAACTGAATAACTCCTGTCTCATTTGGCTGCCGCCAACAAATTGACACAGGCACCAAAATTAAAACTCCGCTTAATTCAATTTGGGAATGAAAGAAGAACCTGATGAGGGGTGGGGTTGGGGGGCACAAATAAAGCCCACACAGCAGATTGCCTCCAGCAACTCTCACAGGTCCTGTGGGCTGCTATGACACAGACAAACTGCACCTCCCGAAGCAGGGATGACGGGGAGTTTCCCTTGAGGGCTGTAGCTGTAGTTTATGAACGTGCGACTTCATTAGCAGCCAGTGACCCCATTAGACGGGGGCCCTTCATTTCTTGGCTCGGACAAAATTCTCCAGGACCGTCACAGCTGTATGCCACGCACGGAGATCTCGTTGCTGGGGTGAGGGAGATGGCTTTCAAGGTCACCTTGAGGAAAGGCTCGGTAATTCAAAGACCATCCTTTGGACTTGCAGAAAACAAAGCATTTTGTGTCGGGTTTTGCCAAATCCGGTTGCTGTAACTTGTAGAGACACCTATTCTGCAGTACGGAAACCCACTCATCCTCCCAGATGAGGAGCTGACACCGAAAATCACACGTAGCCTAACAAGGCTCCCCTTTCTATAATTAGGGGAGAAGCACGAGACTACTTATTTCTAACATGACTTCATAACGTGTTTTTTTTAAAGAAAAAAACTGAAAAACAAAAAAAGGAAAACTAATAAGCAGCGGATGACCTGCTCCATGTAGATCAGTTACAGAGGAGCGACTGTGCTCTTCACAAAGGACTTTTGATGTAGGCAGCAGGCAAACAGTGATTTAAGACGGGCTGGGCTTGCGGGGTGGTGATGGCAGGGGACATTTGCGGCAGGCCTGAAGTCTTTTGCTGATTAACTCAAACCACGACCGACCTCAGAGTCCTGCTCTCTGGGGACGAGGGTGTCTGGGCAGCCCGTGACAATTTCCCCCCCAGTGGCTAGCTGGGAGATGCCGCTGAGACCCAGTGCTGCCTTCTCGTCCCTTTTCAAAAGGGCGGAGAGGGAATAAATGGTCCTGCTGGGATGGATGCAGTGAACTAAGTGTAGCAGGCACCGAGACTAGGAAGATGGTAGAGATTCAAACACCTACTGAGAAGAAAGGAGCTGTGAGAGCAGTGGGGAAGGAAAGGTCATGCGGAATGTCACGTTTTTCACTATTCAAATCTGTCGGGTCACAGATGCTTTCAAACAGCGCTTAGTGCTTTAAGTTGGTTTGTTCAATTAAGCATTGCTACAGCTTTGACCTGGGTTTAAATTTTGGCCAGAGACATAAGTAACAGCAGTAGCATTCAGAGAAAGCCTGCTGTGATAAAAAGACATGGCAAACTCTGTTATCTGTACTACTAGAATTTCAACAGTGGGCTCTGGCTGCTCCTGTAAGGTTCTCACATGTATTTTGGAGAGAAAGGGGATATATATGTTGTCATTTGTACATGCCATATCAACTGCTGTTCCTAATGCGTTCGTCTGGCATGATTTTCTGCTTCTTTCCTTAAAATCTCCTTTTATGGCTGCCCTGCAGTAGATCTGTTATTTTTAAACTACTGCATTTTTTTTCTCTTAATACCCATCTGATTGTTCAAAGCCCGACCATGGACTCTCAAAATATACATGTGCATTCTTCCCCAGCTTCATGCCGAGTTCATTCTAGATTTTTATCAGCAGAAGGATTTCAGCCTGGGAGGTTTCGTGGCTTCAGCCCCGGTGGCTACAGGTGGGAAGCGTTGATTCATTAGCGAGCAAGTTCGAAGGGTGCAAAACAACCTTCTCCCATGGCACCGAAGCTGAGCAATAAGCTATCTGATGTACCGGACTTTCCAATGAAAGGCGTTTTTCAAGAAGTATCAGCAGTTTTGAACCGCTGGTATGAGTGAAGGGTAGTTTTTTTAAACTGTCCCGAACTCCCCCCTCTTCTCACTTTTGCCTTGCTGTTCTACTCTGGAAACTTCTTTTTGTTGTTGATTTCTTAATGCTGACGCTTTCATCTAAGGGCGCTGCTCTTCAAGGCAGCGCCGTGGTCGACGTGAAGCGGTTCGGCTCCGCTGACTTTTCACTGGATTTGTGCCAGCTTGCACCACCTGAGACAGAGCCCTCCCTGCATTTTCAGAATCAGATCTGCTGTATTTAGAAGCAAAAATCAATTTCGACAGTTTCTTAATCTCGTTAGCTCTATAAAATCACGCAGCAGGGCAGGGAATGGCAGCTGGCAGGCATCTGTTACAGAACAAATTTTACCAGTGAATGGAACATCTCCTCAACCATCTGTTTGTAATGTGTAGAAAGAGGAATTACCATCGCTGGTGACTTCAGCCTCAGAGATATTTGCTGGAGATCTCATGTGGTCATTCAAAAAATACCTTAGACGGTCATGCACCCAGCATACTTGAGATGAGTACTGACCTCATTCAGATAGACATTAAAAAAAAAAAAAAAAAAGAGTTTACGGATTGAAGAATTAGCATAATGATGACCATATTAGGATCCAGTAGAATAAAGCATCAACCAAGGAAATGTATGACAGAAATTTAAATGCGTCAGTATCCCCAAACTTGACATATTAGCATAACTGACTGGCAACAAAAATTAGCAACAGAAAGAATTGACAAAAACATGGGTTTCATAAAAAGATATCCACAATTCCGCAGGGAAATTCAAAACAAAACAAGCGTAAAACTATTAGTCTATATAGAAGGACAACTCTATTAAAGAAGGAGATACAGAAGCAGTGATAAAACATACCAGTACAAAAGAGGGTGGGAAGACCAAAAAGACATGAATTTAGTTGGTAAAGGATTTCAAAATCAGAATAGGAGCCTGGTGTGGAGACTGCTTCTGTGGTCTCAACCTAGTGAAAGGAGGTTGAGGCTTATCCAGGGGGGAAGCACCACATTTGGGAGCCACGTGTGAGACTGTTGGTGGCAACACGGCATGGTGCAGCGCCATGCTGGTCATGGGGCCACTCTCCAGGACCAGTGAAACTCTGACTCAACTAGTTTGTCCTGATTTGCCCTCGTGTTTCTGGACTCACAGCTAGCGTGGAGCCTGCACATCACTGCCCCACATGGTAGCAGCTCAGTATGGTTTGGAAAAGTCCCACAGCTCAGAGTAACATAGGAAAACTCAAGAGAGAATCGCAAAATTGATCTGGGGTTGGGAGACAAGCCTACCACTGTGATCCATCTTCCTGCTGTGATCATCTGATCTACGTTTCTGGGACGACTTGCTGACGCTTCATTTTCCCTTCTCTTTGTGGCCCAAACACTGCAATATAAATCTTTCAGGCTTAGGAAATGAACATATGGGTGAAACTAATGCACTTCACATGGGCAAGGAGGCTACACGAGTTAATAGCCACTATGCCCTTAACCTCTGCAAACCTAAGGAGGCTTTTACTCTTTCCCACAGATCAGAAACACATTTAACTACCCTCCAGCTAGCTCCCTCCCAGCCAGTTTCAGGTGGCAATACAAGAGCTGCTCTTCATCTCAAGGCAGAAGGCACGCAAAGCCACACTGGGGTCAGTCTGGTGGCAGAGGAACTGTGCCTAACAAATGCAGGCTGGAAGGTATTTAGATACATCTGCAGGTATCATATCATAAACAGATAAGTTTTACTTGGCTGTTTTGCAAAAACAAAGTCCTCTATTTACAAAGCTCTGTGTGAAGGTACGTGAGCACTCCAACGAGTTTTGCTGATTCACAGAACCTTTGCAGTGAAAGGAGACCATAAACTCTTAAGGAGAAGTGTATGCATGGCAGGGGAGCTCTTGGGAGAGCAGATGAGGTTGTTTTAAACCATCAGAGCTTCTGTCATTAGAGATGAGCCCCTCTTCACCCACAGGGAAACAAATTAAGGGTAAGAGAGTTTGGCCATTGACGAGTAGGATTCAGGAGGGACAGCCTAGAGGATGCTGTAGGAGGAAGGATACTGCCACTGGACTGCTGAAATTTTGGGGTGTGGAGGGGGAAAGAGTCATATATGTTAGCATCTGAAGGCTGAAAGGTTTTGCAATGAACTTGAAGGTTCATCAGCTGTATAGATGGCACAGGTTGTACTGGGCCTGCAGCTAGAAAAATGAAGTCTTGTGTCACGGAGATCTTGAGAAAGTTTTCCTATAACTAAGGATATCTTCACATATTCAAGCAGAGGGTGCCAAAGCCACAGGCTTTCTAATCAGCCCCTGCCACTACACGTGCCTACCCACCTTGCCCTGGGAGAGCCTTGCCCACGACAGCCCCAAGCCTTGCAAGCAGCTCACCTTTAGGGCTGACTCCGGCCAACCCCACGTGTGGCACCAGGGCTTCCCTGCTTGGAGCAGAGAGAGTTTTAAACATTTAAGAAAGGACTTAGTGGAAATCAGCTGGATGAGCAAAGAGCTAGCCCAGAGAAAATGTGGGAGACAAACCATGCCCTCACCCCAAGGCCAAAGTGTGGGGTTAGCCCGGGATTGCAGAGCGATGCCTCCATCCTCGGGGAGTGTAGACGCTTACATTTGGAAGCACTTACTTTTCCTTCAAAGAAAAAAATAACCCAGAGGCCTGTACATTCCTCTTCTTTCCAAAATTACTTCTCTGATCTAAGCCAGGGGGGTCTGGGCTCACCCCACTCTGCAGGGATATGGGATGATCTGGGATCATTCCTCTCCCAGCCTGAAGGGATTGCAGCTCACTATTTCACTTCATTTCAAACCCAACGTTGTGGGTTATCCCGAAGTGAAAATGCAGCAAGCCCCTCCTGCTGTAGGGTTTCCACAGCTCACAGCTGATTTATTGAGACAGAGGGAGAAACAAGCCCCGTGATGGAGCAGCAGATGCCCTCACCCAGGAACAACCGTGAGATCCAGCACGTATGGCACCCAAGAAGTGCCTGAAAGTGCATCTGTTCCCCACCACCACCCACTGAAGCAGGAAAGGTCATAAAGATACCACCTCTGCTTACAAGCCCTGCCTCCCTCTAGCATTAGCGTTCACTGGGGTAGTCAGAAAACCGCAGATCTCCGCACTCCCAGCGTGGTACCTCAGGCCATAGAAATGCCATATTATCACTGGAGCAGTTCCTTTAGAGGCATGCACCCTGTGCTTGCCGTTCCTTCTTCAAAAGCCAGCAGGAGCATTTAAAGGAAAATAATTCCTTTATGCTTTGTCTTTGCAAGTAGGATTCACCTTGCGTACCTAAAATTTCCTGTAGAACAAATGTAAGGCCTGACTCCTAAAGCTGTGAAGCCAGAGAGGAATAAAGGAAAGGAACTACAGAGTATGAAAACCTCTTGCAAAAATTAGTAATTTTCATGTGTCTTTGAGAAAGATCATTCTATGTGTTTGTTTCTTTATGCAATCACAAATATGTTACAAGCCAGTAGATAAAAGCAACAGGGTTGACTGAATTACTTTTTTTTTTTTAACAACTGTTCAGGATTTGTTAGGTCCCGTGCTCTATACCTCCTGTCACTTCACTTGACTTAAAATTGGAACTATTGCTCTTTGACCTAGGACTGATTAGTTTTTCTAGACTCTTGCCCTAGATGTTTGTAATACAACAACCCAGGTTATCCAATGTCTAATTAAACACAGGTGGAGCTTGAATTTCTTACGGGAAGACAGCAGAAACCATTTTGAGCAGTCTGAAAGGGAAAAGAGTGCATTGGCAGGGAAGTGAAGATAAGATGGTGGGGAAAGCAGATCGCCTTTCCATTAAAGTCAGTAACTTAGCCTCTTCCAGAGTGATACCCAGAAGATTTACTTTGTCTTCTACTAGAAAATATATTAAACTGATCTGTATGTGAAATTTTGTGGGGTTTTTTGCTAGCAGCTGTTGCATTGAGAGCTTCTTTACGGGTGAAAACAGCTTTATCTGTAACCTGGAAGCATCTCTACAGCCCTCACTTAGAAGATATAGCTAGCTAATCCTTACCCACACCTGTTTTTTCTGAACCTTGAATGTATTTTATATTAGGTTACTGCTCCCTGTAAAAAGCATTACATTTCCTGCAACTTGGTCATTGATGACGTAAATTTTTAGGCTTATAGTGTAGAAGATACAAAGGCAATGAGTTCTTTGAGTTCCACTTAAATATGCAGCTACTTCTAAATAAGCAGAGAGCTGTCTTAGCAAGTCTTTCCAAATGAACAGCTTCATACTATGGTCCCAAATGAGCCACGAACTCCATCACTCAGAAAGCTGCACTCCGAAAAAGCTCTGCTCCAGATTAATAACTCGGGCCTCAGTTCTCCCCCCAGCTCTTGCATTTTTAGATAACAGCCTTCAAGACAATTGATTAAAGACATGATGCTTTCCTACTGCCGGAGCATAGAGCTGGACACCAAATGGGCATTTCCAGCACCACGTTATGAGCCATCCTCCCTGCTTCCTCATCAAAAAGGTACCGGGGTGTTGGATTTATACAGAGATTACTGTCACAGGTAAGCACAGTGGGTGAACAGCCATGTCTGTTGGCTGTCAGTGGGCAGTGGATGCCTAACAAGTGCCAAGTTTCTTGACAATGTTAGCCCAATTACAGGCACACACCTGCCCATGCTACAAAACTGACACCCTTTTGAGCCATCTTTACTTGGCTTTGCCTCCACAGCACTCTCCTATTGAGCGTAAGGAAACAGCAAGAGGTGGAAGGGCCTTGGAGCTGGCTAGGTGAAGGCACTGCTGGTGGCATGTCTTTAGCTGGCTGACGACCGCAAAGGGGATGCGCGAGATGAGCTGGGGGATGGAGCTCACCACCTTGCTGCCAAGTGTCTTCAGCACAGCTGGTTTCAGGAGATTTCCCAGCCAATGCCCTCGAGAGGGGGAGGCCAGCATTGACATTGGCGTTCTTACGGCAGCAGGACACTGGTGTCTGAGCCTCCATATGATCCTTGTAATTTGCTGCTGTGTTGGGAACATGAAAAACACTGGCGTGAGAGGCTGTACCTCTACAGGGAGGGAGTTGTTCAACACCCATTGGCATGAGTACGAGCATCCAGCATGGACACAAAACTTGCCCACATTACCCTGCCAGTGGCCTCAAGCCATGAAGCTCCCATGAAAAAAAAATGTCACCACAGCTCCAGCTGCCAGCCCATGGTGACCTCCCCTGCTCTGCATGCTGGCCACGGCACGGGGTGCCTGCCTGGCTCCGAAGGCACCGGTGGTACTGCCGCCGCTCAGGGCGCCGAGGCGAGGGCGCACCCCTTCTGCAGTCAGGGACAAGGTCACCGTCACTGCAGAGGTTTTTCCTTCCACGCTCTCTTCCACCCGCAGGAAGCCTCTCCGATGTGACAGGGTGATGCGGTGCGGCGCCAGCCTGCGCCTCCCCCGCTTCTGAGAACCCTGGCTCTCACCACTACCGGCCTTCTGCGAGGCCAGGCGCCGCAGCCGGCACAGCACGGCACCCGCCTGCTCTTTTCACTGGAATCCCCGGCTTTTGGCTATTTACATCCTTTTCTTAGAGAGAGACAGGAAGCCGAATGAATCAGAGCCATCTATGGTTACCTCTGCCCCAGCCATTACCAGGCTCCTAGCCTTGATGGAGATACCTACGGCTGCGCTCACGCTTTGCCCACCGCTGAGACAGGGACCAGAAGTGCCCTGGCCTGCTCCATCCCTCCTGGCGTGGTGGGTAGGGACCAGGAATCCTGGTTGTCCCAGGGAGCAGGGACATCTGCCCCCTGGGTACCCCAGCCTTGCTAGCTGCCAATGCCCCCGCCGGCATTTCCCACGGGAGGCAAAAATGGTGTTGTCCTGATGGAGGCACCTGCAGAAAGCAGGGAGAGGACAGGTCCCTGGGCAAGCTTGCGGCATCCCCGCCACTGCAGCCAAATCCCAGGCACTGAGGGGTGTATGCCGGAGGGAGGGAGGGAGGGAGGGAGGGAGAGAGGGAGGATGCAGGCAAAGTGCTTCATGGTAAGAGGGCCGGTTCCACGGAAAACTAAAAAGCAAGTCGTTCCTCTGAACGAGCACACGGCATACGAAAACACCCCACCAGAGGAAGTATATCCTTTGCTCTTCTCTCGCAATACCTGGCTGACACACAGGGTTAAATGCCAGCGAGCTCTGCTGCACGTCTTCTGCAGAAAGGTTTTCTTCCCTCCGAAACCTTGAAGAACAGGCGAAGAGCAAGGCAGTAGCTTAAACTGACGCTTCCCCAGTGAGGAAGCAAACCCTCCGAGCTTCCTCTGTGCGAGTGAATCGGAGTTACAATCTCTTCTGCCCATCAGATGTAGGAGGCTGCCTCTGAACTCAAGTGATGCATCTGTGGCACTCACCACTGCTCTGTTTCAAAGGACGCCTCTTGCTTCAGGGAATCGTTTTGGCTGCCAGAAAACAACTGCAAGGAGAAAACGAACACGGTATTTGGGCTGCTTTTGTCCGATCCTCCTGTCTTAGGCCTTATTAGCTGAGGGTCGGAGCTCACCCTCTACTGCCCTGAACCCAGCTCTGCTGGGACTCCCTGGAGCTGCTGAGATTCCCAGCCCAGAGGCAGGTTTCCCACCGGGCTCATGGAGAGGGCTCCCCGCTGCTCCAAACTCGCTTGTGAAATGTGCCTGGCATTTGGGACACTAAATGAGGGCCGGGCATCTTGCCAGCAGCTTTAGGAGCAGACCTCGGCAGCACGATGCCTATCGGGGGGCTTGCTGTGGGTACCATGGGGAAAGTCAGATGCCTCCGAATGGCACTTGCAGAGCCTCAAATATTTCCTATAGAGCTCCATCTGATGCCTAATGGGCAGCAGCATTCAGCTGAGTGGGGATGCGATGCTGGGAAGCTCCCCTGCCACTCCGGGAAATGCCCTGTCCTGCCAGCTGCCTGCTCCCGCTTGCTCTGTTGGACACAGCTCCCAGGCTTTGTGCTGGCTCCTGCACGGGAAACCAGAAGCACTCAGGACTTCTGAGGTCCAGGTCATTTTTGCCAACATAAAATATTTACCGGCGCGCCCAGGAGGGCCAGAACAACGCGCCCTTTGTGTCTCAGTTGAATCTGCAAAACAAAGTGTACGCCTTGTCCTTTCCTCTTCTTTTCATGAAGGGAAAAAAGTATCCGTAAGTTATAGCAAGAGAACATCCAAAAAACCCGCTCCCATCAAAAGAACCCTAAATTTGCAAAGACAAGTACTCATAAGGTCGGAGATGCCAGAACTGAGACTGCCTGCATGACACCAGAAGCAGCAGGCAACTGAAATAAAGGACATACGTCCTGCCCCTCTCGCGGAGGGAGGACTGCCTTCTCTGGCCACGTCGCACTGCCATAAAGTACCTGGAGAGAACAAATGGAAACATTTTCTTCAGCGGCAGGGGAGTGACAGAGAGAGGCGAAGCCAAGCAGCTCCGAGCCAGGGAGCTCTAGCCTGGCCGCAGTCCTTCCCGCACCCAACCTCCATCCCAGCGCCGGTCCCAGCGGAGAAAAAATGAAGCTCCGAGTCCAATTCGGTATCACCTTATTCCAGTTTTACACCAGTGCAACTCGCATTATTTGAAAACAAGCAAGCCCTTAGCTCTAAAAGTCAGATTTTTTTCTTTTTAAGGAAGGGAAAGAGGAAAGAGAAGAGAATAAAGGACCCTCTACCGATAATCCATTATATGGAGGCATTTCACAGGAGTCACATTGCATAAAACCCAATAACAAAGCAATGATTTTGGTCTTTCCTGAACAGATACAGCAGAAGATGCTTTTTATCAGCACCACAAATATTAACCTATATTTTTTGGAACGTGCACTCGGATATATTTCTGCACTGTGAATGTAGTCATAACAGCTTGGGTTGACAACTACTCAGCCTCTCTACTAATTCTGAAACTAAATATCTGTACTTACAAACAAACCAAAATATTCTGGCAGCCCAAACTCACACAGCTATACAGAGTGCACGCCCTTTATTTTCTTAATCTAGCCTGCCTCTCAATAACCAACTACGTCATTAAAAAGGTACCTAGTTTGGAAATTTGGGCAAACTCTAGGATCCATACGTGTGCTGAAGGAAAGGTTTTGTTTTAAAGTTTCATTTGCTCTGTGGTTTCAGTCATTCGGTTTATCAGAGGGTGTGATTTATTAGAAAAATACAAACAGCAAATAGAAATTAAAAATCCCATGACCTTTCACTGCAAGAACAGCAGTTTCACAATGCACCCCTGATTAGAAAAGAACATCAAATGACCTACATGCTGATAGCCGAGCAACTGCAAAGCTGACTCTTTGCAATCTACAAAATCACAGGACTTTTTTGTTTTTTCTTTAAAAAACATAAACAGTCAGTGTTCATGTTCCCAAGTGGAAAAAGTGCCTGAGGACCTTATTTACAGACTTGGAAGGACAGGCTAATCCCTTGTCCTTGTAGCCAGTTTTAGGAACTTTCAGGTTTTTCTTGGCAAATACTCAAATGCAACATTGATGTCTTGCTCAGGGTAGCTTTAGTCAACACGATTTCTGTTAAACTCACCTGCGTCGTGAATCGGGCAATTGTTTGGCCTTATTACTACCAAACAGTTATTTTAAAGAGTAATCCTTACAGTTAACGAAATGACAGCAGAGGCCTTGGCTTAGATACGCACCAGGAAGAGAGCGTTTTCTTAGAAAAGCATAGTTCTCAGTAAATGATAAACCACAGAGCTACTGCTGTGCACATTAAACCACAAAGCCATATTTATATAGAATTAAGGGTCTTAAATCCCACCTCCACCCCCACCCCCCAGCTTCTGCCATCCAAAAGCAAGGATTTTCAGATGCACATCTAGCACCGTGACTCCCAACGCAACCTCCCGACCCACCCTATTAGGCATCCACGTTACAGCCATGGGGAATACAAACTCTTTTTCCATATGACTGTTTAATTTAAGGCATCTGAAACACCTCCACCACTTATTATTATTGATCTTCTTGGTTGCAGTGGTGCCGAGAGGCCCTACTGTGCCAGCTTCATAGCAAAGCAGGAGTCCCTCCCTTGCCAAGCTGCAGTCCAAAGAGACCACAGAGACACCAGGAGTCAGAGGAAGCGAGTGCTCTGATCCCAAACATGTACAGGAGGACATAAATCACTCTCCAAAACAAGCAAGCATCCCAATTCAGAAACACACTTCAAAAATGCCCACGCTTAATCCTTCGTGGAGACCTGTGGGACTAGCCAACTCCACGAGATCCTGCTCGCCTGGGCTACGTGCTACGGCCCAGCCTCAGCCCGTGCTGCCACCAGCACAGCTGGGTTGGCAGGACCATCTCAAGCCCACTTGATTTTTCCAGCGGAGATGCATGAACAGCCCTTACAGCATGCTGGTATCCAAAGTTGGGTCCACGTGAGCTGCATGGTTACAAAAGGTATTTGGCAAAGCAGCGTCTGTCCTGGGGGCAGAGGAGGGCAAGGCTTGTGGGACGGGACAGCAAAACAATCCATGGAGACGTTTTCCTACACCTAATGCAACAAACTGCCAGTAACATTACCTTTGCAGGCTTTTTTTCACTATTTCAGATAGCCAAGAAGAAACAGGAATGAATAGCGCTGCACCTGCACAGTGCAACCCAAATCTGAGCTCCAGAGACACAGACCGTCCTCAGGAGAAGGAGACTTGTGGGGCACCTCCTGCACTCCTCCAGGCTCACGCGTGTCTGTCCCCTTCCCATGGAGACCAGCAGGAGGAGGAAAAGGGTACACAGCTCTTGTCCCAGCACAGGTTTCAGCCATCACTGAAGCATCCACTTGAAGGTGGGAGTCAGAAGGTAGGGAGACTCACCTGAGGCTCGGTTAGCACATTATAGCATTTTTAAGATCACGCAGAGCTTTCTAGTTGACTTGAAAGCCTTCTATTCAGCCTAGGTCACGTAGGAAAGGTAGCTGAAGGGAAGAGCACCTTTCAATGACGCATTTATAGGCAGGGCTTCTCAGGAGTCAAGGGGCTGCATGTTGCCATGAACAAGCCTCACTCTCAGTCCAAGCTTGCAAGGACTTTGATCTCCAGCTGGCAAAGGGAAGTCTTAACAAGCCCTATCTGGCAGAAGAGGCTCCAAGTGACCACAATCTTCTGGCCTTCACTGTTAGGTGAGTGTCGGGATTCAGCAACAAATCTAGCAGAATTGAAAGCTGTCTCAATACTTCAACAGCAAAAACTGAGATGCTCTTCACAGGGTAAGGTGGCCTCAGTGGTTGTACCAAAGCCTCAGACTGACTGCTGACATTTTCCCTGAAAGTATTTGCAATTCTGGGAAGTATTTGCCGTAAAATGACAACTGCCTGCATCATACTGCTACAGAGTAATGCAGGACATCCAAATATGAGTGGAGCAGGGCCCGTGAAAAGCAGTGAGTAGTAGAAAAATCAGTTTCCCAACTCCCTGAGCCCTTAAGAGAGCTAACAGAGCCATGATCACAGAGGAGAGAAATTAAAACGTGGTTACAGGCAGCACAGGGGCCGTGTAAAAGCGGGACGTGCCAGCTCAGCCTGGCAGCGCCTGCCCATAGCCCATGGGCAGAGCTGGCTCAAGGCACAGCCCTGAGGAGCTCCACAACAGCTTGGGCCAGAATGTAAATAGGCTCTGGGCACCATTGTACCGAGTAGTTACTAATTACTACCCTCGTTGGCTTGAGCTGGGCAATGATTTCATGCACCCCCCTTTCACCCCGCAAGGCTGACAGTTCTGGGAGGAAAGTGGAAGGACTCCAGCAATGCTTAGGAAAAAACTAAAACCATTGGGTGACTCACTTTTCCATATCAAATATGATTATTTTGTATCTGAAAAGATAGTTAATCCCACAGAGACTCCTACATCAAGTTCGCTCACTTCACAAAGTAAATAACAATTTCCCTCCTCTTAAGCCAGCTAATTTGGTGGGGCACCTGTTATCAAGGAGAGTTGAAACACGTGGGGCTGGGCTGAAGGTACAAATGGTTGTACCTTCCCAAGCAATGTTTGGGTTGACCAAGCCTAAACACTACGTACTACAGTTTCCAGGCTGCTGAGAAAGAGGCAAACGTGGGTTAAAAGTACTCAAATGACCCAGTGTGGAAATACAAATATAATTCTGGTACCAATGAATTCTGTATTAACAACGTATTCACTGGCGGGAGGAGAGGAACATTTCTGTCACATCTCGAAGGCAAGCGGGAAAGCAGCATTATGCTGGAAATATAAATACCGCTTCAGTAACCCTTACTATATCTAAAGGGGTTTCTGTTTGGGGATAATTAACTTACTTTCCCTCCAGGCACTGCCTTATGTAAGGGCTTTGAATAACAAGGAAAACAATGACTGAAATAGTCATTGTGCTCTGTAAGCTCACGTGCCCCATAACCTCCTAACGGGAAACACTTTGGACAAGTTTTATTCCCTGATGCGTACATGCAGCTCCTACTGAAGTCAGTGAGAGCCCCATTTATGCTTCTCCAAGAAGAATTTCACCCATAATGTTTAACTACAATGACCATGAAACAAATCCGACTTACTAGATATTGGGTGACTGGAAAAATGCCCTAAATATTTTTAGATGGCAACCTGGAGGACACTCCAGATCCCTGGGTTTACCATGGCTCAGCTCTAATTTATGAAGCAGGAATCTGGCGAGAAGAACAAAAGCACGTGGATGCAGCTATTGCACATCTCATGATCAGTTCTTAAATGGAAAAATAGATGAGATGATACCTGAGCTTGGAACAGAACTGTTCCAGTCAAGGGAATACACAAACTGAGTGGGTCTTGAAATGTTTTAAGGCAATAAGATAACATGAAGGTACCACTCTAACACTACATCACTACGTATTACACATTTATTATTGCAAGAAGGAAAATCCTAATCTTTTTTTTTTTTTGGTGAGTTTACTAAGCAAGGGAGTCCTTACAAATTAGAAGGGGAAAATCCCACTGAACAGACCAGCAATTAAGAGGTGGGGAGAGGACAAACAAAATCTCCCACTTGTGGACCCAAAATTGTGTATTGGCTGGAGTATGGCATGGGAGCAGTCTCAGATGAGGGACCAACCAGTTCGTGCTTGCCACTCAGATTATCCGGCACCTAAACCGAAAAGTTTAATTGCTGCATAAAATTAAGGAGGGGGTTCCAGTTTATGTCTCTAGACTAGCTGATGATATACTCTTGGCACTTCTATAACCTCAGAAACTTGCAGATATAAATTTAAAAGAGTGGCTTAAATCTGCAGAAACTTTAAAATGTAAGTGCCTGGGGAAGTGACGAATCCCTTTTTAAAAGGGAAAGGATTAGGCAGAAGAAACGTGAAGACCTGTAAAAGGGAAAATATCAATGGAAGTGTGGCAAAAGCCTTCCTGATGAGGTCCGTTTAGCTATAGAAGGAGTAAAAACACAATCACTGGATGCACATAAAATTTTACTAGGCTCTCATAGATGTCTTGCATCCTCACTCACAACCTTTTCTGGTTAGAGCTTCCTTTGTAACAGACGGGTAGGCATGAGGGAGCAAAGAACTGGTTCCCAAACACTTCTCCTACCAAAAAAGTTAAGGCATTAAGACAGCAGAAGAACTTTTCACTCTTGAAAGAGGGGAATGTACCAAAATCTGCAACACCACATGCCTTTTCAGCAGATCGTACCGGCTTTGCACGGAGTGGAGGAGGAAATTTTACCTCTTTGTTCAGGTACTAACAGATGGCAAGGCTGGGAGGAGAAAAGCTACCCAGCCGTCTCCGGAAATTTTAGTGGCATCAACAAATGTTTGGTTTGATGTCCCCCAGTACCCCCGGCTCCAAATAATCCTTCCTTTACCATGCCGCTGGAGGTTCGAAGAAAATCACATCTCCTTGCAACTGTGGCAATCAAAAGGACCTTATTTGGATTCCTCCCCCCAGCTCCACTTTGCACTGAGAATACATGGCTTCAAGAGCGTTCACGAAGGGATTTTTTTCCTCCTCTGGCTTAAACAGTGAATGGCAGAGCTCCGAGTCTGAATAAACAGTGTGGGTGGTGACTGCTCTGTGAGGCCCATGTAAAGGATGCAATCATTTTCTGACTCTGTTCAGCATTAAATCATGTGAAACTAGCTTGATTACCACACATAACATTGACTCTGTTACAGACTATAACGTACCGTGTATCCTTCCCTAACTTTGCAGGGGAAAAAAATAACAATTAATTCTCCTAGCTTCAAGTGTTTAATTGTGTATAAAGTTCATTGACCTCACTAGTTGCTGTCAGATGATCTTGCTAAGGCCTGTGAAAAACATCCCAGGAATGCAGTGATGTGGGCAGAAACAAAGTGAGTTCATGCCACAAAATGCTTTAAATGGAACAAAATCAGCAACCATCCGGAGAGCCTGCACTGAAAACAGAACTTCAGAATAATCGCTGGTTTAACCTCACCTAAGCACGGCTAGTCCTTGAAAAAGGGCTATTATAAATCATAGCCTTTAAAAAAATAAATCCTTTAGGGATCCTGCATGTGACTACATGAAGTAACTTTGTTTACTGGGAAATCTCTGCAGCTGACTGGGAGTCAATGTTTTGGAATGACTGGAGAAACTGGGACATGTAGGAGATAAGCCAGGAAGAGGGGAACCTGTTTTTGTGCCCTGTCCAGTTCCCATTAAGGGTGACCACAGATAAGTCGCTTTGCCACTGTGCAACTGAATTTCTTCCTCAATAGAAATGGAAATAAGACTGCTTATCTACATGCAGACATGCGATGCTTTTTTTTAGGCAGGGAAGCCACTGTTAACGGGAGGAATTATCACATATTGGACACATACGTGAATACTTGTGCTGTATCGTTTTTAATGTCTCTCTGAAATGCAGCTTCTGAGCTGTGTTATAGGAAATTTTTCCCTGAATGATTCCGAAGAAGCGTGTTGCGTTGCCCATTTCATATGCTGTTACCGAATGAATAAAATCAGCACGGATTCTGCTGGTAGCGCCCATTAAAATATAAACTGCTCCTCTTACGTACTTTTCACAATTGACCTGATTAGATGGCAGCTTTCGTTAAGCCTTAAATCTTAGCACAAGTTGAAAGCACATCTGCCAAATCTCTGTCAGACTGCGAGGCCTTTGGGACAGGGACTTATGGGCATGGACGGCATTTGAGGGTCCCCACTCTGGCCTCAGGAGGATAAAGTCAGCTGAGCCCCGTATCTCACCAGGGCTGGAAGCAGTGCCCTAGAGCTCACCCCGCTTCTGGTATCTTCATGGGTGCCTCCGGCAGGGCCTGACCATGTCCATGAAGTGTGACCAGCCAAGCATCACCACAGGGCACTTCATCAAAAGCATTTGTTTCCAATCCTCTCCCGTACTGCTCTCGCCGCTCCTTCCCTCCTCCTCTCCGAAGGCTGATGTGCATGAGGAGGGAATATAGGGCTGCTAGACAGTAACAAGGTGATTGAAAAGCTGGTCTGAAGTGATGACCTAGGAAAAGGGCTTTCATCAAATCCAGTATGTTGCCTGACAGCAGCTCTCAGTTTGCTGGAGGGCACCATTGTCCAAATCCTTTCCAATATACTTCTGATATTTTGCATTTCTTATGGCAGCTACAGCAGATAAGCTCCTGAACAAATAATTCTGGTGAGACCATTTTCCATTTGGTTATTTGGTTCATTTTGGTGATCATAACAGGCTTGGATTATAACTTCTACCATCTGGAATTTAATCTTCTTCACAGACAGATAAAACCAGATAATAGCCATATTAAATTGTGGATTATGATTTCTCTTGGTATTAAGTTCTAAAGTCTTACCCCAGAAGGGTACAGGATTAAGACAACCTATACTATTAAATGCACTGGAAAAGATGTAGTTCATAATTTCTCATATCTATTTTATCTACTCATTATCAATGAAAACAGTGGCCTTAATCTTTTAAGAAAATACTCCAATCAAACTCTGTAACCAAAACAAAGTGTACGTGGGAGAAGGGGGTTTAATTAATTTTTGCTTTCCATTGCCCAGTTGCAAGTGTTTGGGTGGGAGGGGAGGGGGGAGGAGGAAAAACCAGAAAGTGTGATGCAACTTCATGTTTATGGGAAAAATATTTGGAGGACAAGATATCTATGAAATCAATGGGTTCCAGGCCTCAGCCAGCATTTCATGCTTTTCACAGATGGTGACATATTGGAATGTTTTCCCAAACAGCAAGGAGCCAAAATGGGGTTTCTGCAGCTGCAAATAGGTAAGAAAACTCTAACCCAGTTCCTCAAACAGCTACCAAATATCAAGCAATTTTAAGGTACTTTTGAAAGAAAACCATAATACACAAAACACATCCTTCTGGATTCTATTTTTGCTAATAATAGAGCCAAATACCTAAGCAGTAATAATAAGAAATAGGCTTCTGCGCAACACCCACACGTTGAAAGGTACCAGGGTTTAGTTCAATCATTTCCAAAGTTCAAGATAAATAATCTGTAACACAGGACTTAATGTAAGTGCAGCCCTGTTTTATCACCCATGAAAACTGTGCTCCACCAGAATAAACTGAGAGAGAATTCATGGGGTTTGCAGCTTGTCAAAAATGGAGAAGACATTAAACTTGCCTTAGGGGAAATACCCACAGATGGATATATATTATACGCTACACAATACCTGGGCATTAAGATTTCCTCTTACCTGAAAATACCATTCTCTTTTATTAGCACCTGAAAAATACAACACTAGTAATCCGAGAACAGCTGGTGAAAAACAAATAAACCTCGGAAACTGTCTGCATATCGATTCAGAAATTCTTGCCACATCACTCCCTTTCTTCAATTTTATTTCAGGAAAACTAACGCATCCTGGAAGCAGGAGTTTTATCTGAAAAAATCATGTACTTCAGTCACGCTTGATACTAAATAGCACCTTGAATCCTATCCTCCCACCTCCTGCCCGCTGTTTAAATCCAAAATGATTTTAGCAACCCACTAGCTAAAATTTCCTCGGACTAGCAACCGCTGCTTTGTACCATCTGAATGCTGCATCTCTGGACTGTATGAAGAAGGGGGTTGTTACATCTAATAGCTCTTGACACAATGGACAGCAAAAGCACGTTGAAATTTGAATTAAGATGACAAGTATTATCTATATATACATGAATAAAGACTTTTATTTATATAAGGTTAGTATCCTCAGATAGTATAGGGCTAGAACATTGTTTGGATACTGTTGCAACAGCATAATCCCAGCGTTCCCGTGGGATACGACATGTGTTTCTATCCCTGGTGATTTATGAGCTATTGGACCTTAAAACTCTTGCTGCTTCTTTCCTCCAGCAACGTTTCGCTGGCACGGGTCCAGCCCTGAATATAGCCAGTCCACAGCCTTTGACTATTAAAAATATTCGGTGCCTGTTCATTTGGAGGGGAGGGTCTGCACAACCCGCTCCACAAGGCCAACTGCTCGACTCTCGCGAGGTCTGATACAACCCCACCAGGTTCAGCAGCACCGTCCTGATTTACACCCCTTCGGTATCTTACCCTGGATCCTACATCCATACGTTAAAGAAACAGCAAAAATTGAAAAACAAACAAACAAATCGACCCCGCGTTCCCATTAAGATAAAAATGTGAAATGAGCATGAAATGAAGGGAGATACTGCTGTCACTTCAAGGAGTGAGGATTAAAGGACCCCAGCCTCATCAGATAAGACTCTGGATTTTCTTGTCTAGCACTCTTGTTTT
Organism: Alca torda; assembly: GCA_008658365.1. Taxonomy (NCBI): domain Eukaryota; kingdom Metazoa; phylum Chordata; class Aves; order Charadriiformes; family Alcidae; genus Alca; species Alca torda. The sequence continues at coordinate 75,441,596 of CM018077.1, read as the reverse complement.
AATCCATTTTCCAGTTCTATATGAAATGAATTATAGCTAGATCTGCATAGCATTTAAGGACATAAATCTATCCTACAGTGTATTTGAATTTAAAATACACACAGCCTAATATCCTTCACGCCTGAAAAAAATGGAAGGGAAATCTCAGGGGGAACAGAGCAATTACCTATTTCAGTCAACGTGTGAAGATTAGTCAAATAAATGGGCTAACAGGCCCACCAGCTGGAAAAATTAAACTCAAAGCCTGCTTCTGAATATATGCATTATATCACCCTTAGCCAGAATGGCTTTAATTATTCTTAAATATAGCAGTGGAATGAGAAATAGGAAAATCTTACAGCCCTTTTCTCCCACAATGGAGAAAGAGGTGAAAAATGCCATCATTATAATTTTTATTGCCTCTAGAAAGATGGGTAGTCTTCCGGGTCACGGTAATCCTTCTTTGCTTTTTATATCATCTATTTAGCCCGAGGATCTAAAGAATTTTTTTTTAAGTGCTTGTGAATTCTGTCACTCATCCATCATCTGCTGGGTATGGAAATAGCGTTGGGCCCGTTTTGCAGGCGGGGACAAACACGGCTGCGTGGGTGACAAAGCAGGGACAGCCGGCTGAGCCCTCACGGTCAGTTCCCTGCTCCCACTCTCAGACCACTCAGAGAAGTCAAGAAACGTAGGGTGGGATGCATTTTACCTACCTTGAGTTGTCTTAAAACTGCAAGTCTAGACTAAGCTAATCACGTAGATTTTTTTTTTTCCCTGGATGAATCATCTCGCTTCGCCCTACCTATTTTAGGACAAGATGAATCACCTTCTGAAAGCATCTGTCTGTTGGATGCCTAATTTTTAGGTATTTCAAATCCATGCTTTGCAGAAAAGCACAATCTTTTCTAACTACTAAATAGTTAATAAACTCTATCTAAGGCTAATAATGTAAGTGTTTTACCTAGTATTCTTTGACGGTAATTACAAAAATACCAAATTCTGAATTTTCACAATCTCAACAATTTCTCCTGACAGAAAACAAACAAAAGAGCCACTATGTTTCAACGGAAAATGCTTGAAGAAACTATTATTTTGTCAGGCACACTACACAATTGAAATAAAGTCTCTCAGTCGAGATGGTGAGGAAGAGAATGCAAACACGTAATCAAACTTTGCAGCAAACATGTAGTTCTAGCTTTTTACATATGTTTTAGGAGGGGCTGAATTTACATCTGTATTTTCTCTCCAGTCATCTGCTAGATGGGCTCCTTCTTGAATATGTGCTGTCGTGAGACCCAATTTTGTCTGAAACAACAGAGAGCTCCTGGGTCAACCCCTCTTTGATGCTACAGCTGGACACAAATCTCTGATGCCCCTGTAAACCTCTGCCTGTTGCTCACTCTTACTTTTGACATCCAGTCCCAAAAAAGATGGTGGAGCTCAGTACAGATCTAGCTGTACAAATTAATTGCTTTAGGATGACAGAGATGACAGAGAGTTTCCCCTCTCGGGAAAACTCCCTAGTGAATTCCCACATGAGAGCCAAACCCCCTTCCAAGCCATCAGCTTAAAAATAACACGTTGGGTTTCGGAAAAAATGTAATTCTGGGGGGTTTGCGTAGCCTCTGTTTTTGACCCTTTAAGGTTGCACTGGTGTTGAGTTTTCAGAGGACTTCTCCACAACCGAGAAGCTTCTCTGCAACCAGCTCCAGAAGCTTAAGGAGGCCTTAAGAACATCAGTCAGGGCGAGACTCAGCCCGGTAAGACTTGGCAATGCCGCCAGTGTACGTGGCAGCCCAAAAGGCCTCTGAAACCCAAGAGGCCCATCTGAGCAGAACTACAGTCAGACAAAAAGCATCTTCTCTCTCTCACAGTGAGAAGTGCCTTAGAGATACCAAAAGGCACTTAGAACAGCAAGTCAACTGCCTCAAATTCAAACTGATGAGTCTCTATTTCATGACTGATTTCACTCTTATGGGTAATCCCCAGGGTAAAAATTTCTCCCTGTTTCATGCCAGACTGCTACCAACAGGTTTTAGGGAGGTTCTGCATAGCTTGGGGGTTTTTATTCAAGTGTTTTAAAGCCTACACGATGAAAAACACGGTGACTAAAACTGAAAGCCTGGGCATTCTGCACCATATTTTACTGCTTTGCCAGAGAAAACTTCAGGGTTTTAGGTTTAGTGACTGGGAAATGATGGCCTCCTGCCCACGAAGTTGCAGATATTTAGCACGTTCCCACTACCACACCATTAGGTCTTTGGTTTCATAGGCAGAAGGAGCAGGGTTTTTTCTTAAATCTGTTTCTCTATAAAATATCTTTTAAAACCTCGCAGCAGAAATGGACTTAGCGGATGTGCAGAGATCACAGAAGGACTTCTCCCCTAGTCCCAAAGTGCAGTTTCCCTGCTTTAAGCAGTCAGCTCTTACATTGCTCAGTTGCAAAGCAAAGCTTCTGAATGTGACCTGATGTGATGCGAATATTCTCGAGCCAACCAGCATAACGGCAGAAAAAGATCAAAGCTCTGGGAACTGTTCTCATTGAGCTATACGGACAATTTAAATGATAACAGCATCAAATTATTGCACTGTTGATAATATTAATGGAACAACTCCCTCCCCAGGTGTAAGGGTAGAGCCACTGTTTATGGGTGAGCCTGAATATAGCTGTACTTCTTTCCACCAGCCTCTAACCTTATAGTATCTTCTCTATATAAACAGCTGACAAAAATACAGAGGCTCTTGAATCTTCCTCTACTTAAGCACTGAAATCGAGGAAAGAGATTATATTACATTTTAGCTTACGATGAACTAATTCCTTCTCAGCATGTCCATTCCAACGCCAGGTTTGTGAACTATGCCACGACAGTTACAAAAACTGGCAGTAAGTGTAACTTACTGCTAAGGAAGTTATTTATCTAGAAAAACAGCAAGGAGAGGGTTATAGACTCAAAAATATTGTATCGCAAGTTCTACTAAGATATGTATGTAAGTTAAAAGTGAATAAAGGGTGGTAAAACTGAAGGCACTTTCCCTGTTCTGGGTGACAAGATTATTTGGGATTAACTTCTGTATTGGATGGATGACTCTGAGTACACTGTGGGCAAGAAGGAAATAATACACATTTTTGTGGCTACAAACACTAAACCAAAAAACTAAACTGTCTGCTTTATATTGCTTAAACACAGAGTTGTGGAAACACTGCAAGAGTTTTGTTGGTACAGACCACGGTACTAATCTTGTCTCTTTCTGTTTCTTTATCTCATGCTTTATCTTGCCCTTACTTTCTGCCTTTTCCCCTTTTTCCTTCTCTCCTCCTCCATGTCTCCCCCTCAGCATTCAGTTTCTTCCCGTCTCAGGTACAGCAAGGTTGGTTAGCAAGGAAATCCTGATGCAATCATAATGCTTTCTTGTCACCCTTCATTACTCACTAAGGGTATAAAACCATAATGAATGATATCATTATTACTAAATAATTTCTGCACAGATTAGATTTCAATAGCCTAATCTTCCCCTTTTGTTTCATTTTAAAAAAAAAACACTTCCTTTTTTCAGTACAGCACATGGAGGGCACAAAAACATCTACAGCCCATCTCGGGACATCCTCTTTTTTTTTTTCCTGCACTGCTCAGGCTGTGGTGGTGGCACCCTGTGAGGTCACCTCGGTGGCGTAAGATGCTCGTGGGGTACACCAGGCAGTCCACCCTCCCATGACCCATCAGCACTGTCCCCTCTGGTGGGACACTGGCCGTTGAGGTGGGCAGCTGCTTCCTGAAGGTCCTTGAGATGATGGACTGCATCCCTCTGCCTCCCTGGACCCATGAGGGGAATGGGAACCACAGCTTTGCTGCCAGCAACGTGCTGCTGCACTCGACAGGAGGGCAGTGATGTCCCCGCCCCGGGACGTAGACAGAGATGGGGTTACCACATTTCCCTGGGGTATTTGGCAAATAACCCAGACCTAAATAACCCAGACCTAAATAACCCAGACTTTAGGGGGAGCTGTGGGTGGAGAGGACTTTGAAACTCCATCCTAGGCTTGAAAAAGCAGGTCCTCACATCTCCTCTCCATTTGCCCCCTGTGTTAAGCTGTAGCCACACTAAGGTCGGCGAGATGAAAGAAGAGAGACAAACATCCTGCATCTACTGCTTCCCCCTTGGCACTGTCCTATCGCTTCCATACTAATTTCCATCTGTGCAAAGTGCATGTAAAACAACTTAACCCCTTGCCAGCCAGACACTGAACTGCGGGATTTGAATTGTTCTTGGTTCCTGGGCCTCCTTAGGTACATAAAAGCCGTGGCCGCGCTTCAGGAGGCGGCTGAATCACAGCCTTTGTGTGCCGGGCGCGGGGGAAAGGGAGCCCGGCCGTGGGCATGTGCCAGCCCCCGCCGGGTAAGAGCTGGCATTGTCTGCCTAACGAAGCATCGACATTTCCACCGAGCACAGTCAGGAGATTTTCAATGGCATAATCGGGCTGTACGTAGTAAAATAAATGAGTCCAGATTTCCTACAAGCAGGAAAGTCTACAATCGAAACACACAACAGAAAGACCTGGATTTCCTCGCCTGGGCAAAGAGCAGAGAGGGCAAAACTTCCCGACCATCCTTGAATGCCGACTTTTGGAGCATCCTCAGCTGCAGCAGCCAGCGCTGAAGGAAAGGCACCACAGTGGGTTGGAAGGACGCTTAGGGCTGCAGGACATCACCAGGGGCGCTCGAGGGGGACATGCCGGGCAGGCGGACGGTTTTGGACATGGCAGCTCTATGCAAAATAGTCTTCGCTGTGCCTTGTTCCCACCAAGCACGCGTATCTCCCTGTCACAGAGCAGTGAGCAGCACTGAGCATACACGACACGGCAAAACAGAAGCGGAGGAGCCTTAGGACTCAGCAGTAATTCCAGTATACATCTTCCAAAGAAAGGAAGACAATAACTTGCAGTCTGCTACGTGAAAAGATCTTTCAGCAAAGTTTTTCCAGCTACAGTGAGATACATACAGCTACAAGTTTGCAGTTAAGACACCAGGGAGATAATCTATGTACATATACTTCCAAAGTACGTTTGGACAAGAACTGGAATTTTCCTCTGCAAGTAGCGTAACAACTAAATATTTAAATGGTTAGAAGGCCAAACTATTGCAAACAAGTCAGTAACAACCACATTTCCCTCAGTTCTTGGTATTGCCCACTAAGGACAGCTGTAAACCAGGGCCGGATTAAGCTCAAAATTATTCCTTAAAATTGAACATGACAATAATAATTAATAAACAACTATATGGAGTGGAAATATGTATACGTCCTTTGGAAAATCTCCAAAAAGACAAGACCAGTGCTTTAGAGAGCTCGCCATTTTTTCATGTACCAATCACCAAACACTTCTCTGATAAATTGTTATGCAAACTGATGCTTGATGGAGTTTGGGCTAATTACATAGTCTTATGTCAGAGAGAGACTCATAGAAGAGCCTTATACGGGTACCCAGCAAATGCACCAAGTTCTGCCTGCTCAGCCGATGCTGCGCCCTGCAGACAACTCCTGATCGCTGGCGCCTTAACGAGCCCACACGACACGCGTAACGACTGACCGGGCTCATTAGAAACAGCCAAGGATTTTTTGATGTTTAGTGGGGAAAGGCTGCTGTCCTCCCCGTGGCGGGAGGGAGAGGGGTGCGGGGGGCACGGGGAAGGACATCACGAGAAGGAAGAAGCGAAGCACTACAGATGTCCCGCCGGGGACAACGCCGCAGTGTTCCCGCTGCATCCCGGCTAAGAGGAGCAAACACAAGCGCGAGCGCAAGCAGGGTTTGTGTGCATTCAATGAAATTGTTTTTGTATACAAAGAGGATTTCAGCTGCTGTGAGGCAGATGGAAGGCGCTTTTGGCCGCGCTGAAATGTCTGGTACTGCCTGCGTTCGGAAGCGTGCGTGGGGCAAGAACAAAATACACTACTGTGCAATCTAAGTTGTCTGGTAAAAAATTAATTCAGCACAGAGCTCTCCCAACTACAGGAAAACAAGGAGGAGTGGATGGCTTACCCTGCCACTCTGGTCTTTCCTTTCTCCTTGAAGAAAGAGCTGCTCACGCTGTTGGTCGTGAACCCGGGCAGCTCAAAGGAAGGTGAGGGGACAGCAAGTGTCAGAGGGCAGCAAGAACCATGAGAAACTTCTCCTTCAGAGCAGAGGAGAGTGAACAGGGAGCAGCTACACACAGGGAGCCTTTGCCTTCGGCAGGGCACTGCTCACCTCCTTTAGTCACCGGCAGCAGCTCCGTTCTCCAGGCTGGGGGGAGGAATGGGCACCTCCAGCCAGCCACTACAGTTCACCTTCCCTCTGCCCTCCTCTCCCCCAGGAGCTTCTGCATGGCTTCCAGGGTGGCATGGAAACAGGTGAGGCAAAAGGGAGCCCCGCTTTCAGACAGTTTGAGAAACGCTTTGCTAGACCAGCTAGTTCATCCTACCAGGGTGATGGCATCGCTTAAATATCTGGTTTGCTAAACTCTTTAATTGGGCAAGTGTTTTTCTATTGAAATTTGCAGGTCTCTGTAGATCATTTACCTTCCAGTACCCCATGCCTGTTAAAAATCTTTCTCCCAGCCTGGTTTTGTATGGTGCTAATGTCAATCCACATCAAAGTCCACAGGAATTCTACACATGTGAATCCAAGTTTAAGCAAGAAAAAAAAAGGGGGGGGCTCAGATTTTTATTATGTGAATTTTATTGGAACATTCCCTTCATGTCCCTACATACAGAAGAGCGTCTGGATTCAGTTACAGCTGCATTTACTCCCACACATCTGCTCCCTTATTGTTATAGTTACCTTTTCTCGGGGGATTTAAGAAACTACCCAAGAAAAAAAAAAAGCCCTTCACCTTTAGGTCCATGACGACGAAGATCAAAAAACGCTCAGCATTCCTGTACCGTGACATGAATTATGCTTTGAAGCTGCTTAAAAATTGCTTTTCTAATTCGAACGCTGCTGTTTGACCGCTGGGTTTCTAACACCGGCGTGCAGCAGGGCCAGTGCCCTTCCTCTCCGTGTAGGTGTGCGGCTTTTCTCTGTAAGGCACAACCCGCCTGTGAGCGGTGTTTCACTGGAAGGGACGCAAGGCAAGGTACAGCGGAGCTCCCTAGCAACAAACGTAGACACAGAAAAATAAACTTTGGATGCGCCGGGTTCAATTGATTACACAAGCTGCCGGGCTGGCTGCGTGATGGAAAGCAGTAGGAGGACAGCCCCGAACTGTCGGGGCCGAGTCCACCGACAGAGGATGTCAGCAGGATTAAAGGCACCCTGAACATCGAAACACAAGGTCCCAATTGTGTCAAAAATCTTATTTTCATAGAATAATTCAGTATGAGGCGAGATACTTCCCCACTTCCCAATTAGGCCTATGTGCAGAGCCACTGTGAGGCTGTCAAGACCAGATCTTATCGTGCTCTCACTGCAAAGACGAATCCCACTCCAGCTGAAGGCAGGAGCAAAGTTCTGGTTTATTTCAGCACTAACGAGGGTGGGCACTAAATGCATATGTTGATGAACATCAATGCGGGAAGGCAGACGAGGATGCCAGGGCCGTCAGGGATGAAGCACTGCAGCAGCACACCTAAACATGCACCCTGGCGGTGGGGGATTGGGCAAAGCGGGGAAAAAGGAGGAACCACTGAGCTCCTGCTGCAACTACAACTGACAGGGCTATTGCTGACATGAACAAAAAACCACAGTCCATTTTGGATTGCTCTCATTAGCTGGTTCAGGCCAGCTAGCACATATTTGGGGTTGGAGTTTGAACTGATTCAAAATCAGATGCCGGCTGTGTCTTCTATGCAGAAAAACATGAATCCCAGAGGCAGTCATTTTCCAGGGAGACAGTTTAAAATGTTGAAGTACAGATGGACATGATTTAGAAGAACCAAACTGGCGTATCAAGAAAGATGTGCATGGAGGGGATAAAGGTTAAGACAAGGGAAGGCATAGCTTATCTGAACTATCTCCTAATAACCCCACTGATGAGTTAACATTACTGGGAGCTGAAATGGTGTGGGCAGATGGGGGGGCAGGCTGCAAGGCTGCCTTCGCCCTGGCCAATGTGATGACTACCTGGGGAAGATGCCAGCTAGTCTCGACGGCAATGTGCGCGTCATCCTCCCAACCATGCAGTAGCAGTCCTATCTGAGACCTGTAAGTAAGGAGAAACAGCGTATTCCTCAGCTTGTAAATTAATTTAATTCCTGGAGTGCACTTACAGAGTAATGCCTGAGGCTTATGAAGGCAAAATGGAGCTAGAGACAGCACATTAGTCTCTGGAGAGACATACCAGCTGTTTCACGTCCTGATGGGGGGTAGGGTGGAAAACAGTTGTATACGGTCTGCACCATCCACTTGAAATGAGAATATTTTCCCCTTACTTTCCCATACTATTTAAAAATCATATACCTGAATAAATATGGGAAATTTGCACCTTTACAGTGATGCATTAAGTCCAAACCCTGTGGTATACCTCCGAGGTGCAATGCTGCAATAGAAACAGCAGCCTTCTCCTCCTACAGAGCATTACCAAGAAATAATGATTCTCTCTGATGAAGAAACAGATTAAAAGGGAAATTAAACTGCAGATTTAATTTCAATAGCAGTGCACCCAAGTCAGCTCATAAATAAGCCAATCTCACCATCTAAATTAGGCATCAATAGAGAATTAATGTTGGCCTTAGGAAAATTTCAAGCCTTAAGAAAAGGAAAGGGTAGACGAATGTTCCCCTTTCAAATATGAATCCATAGTCAACCCTCTCAAAACTGAAGATGATTAGGGGCTGATGGCAGGCAGATTTAATTTAATAAATATGTAAAGGGTTTCCATCTCACTGAAGGTGCAGGGTTGGCCCCAAAGCTGAGATCCAAATGCTCCTAAACTTTGTGGAGGTCTAAATTTATATCCAGACATTGTGACTAGCCCATATATTTTTAATAAGCTGTATCAAGAGCCTGTATTCAGATATCTTACCGTACTGAGATACCTCAGATGCAAAGCTCTTCTCTAGATCCCAAGCCTCGGTTTCTATAAGAAATATGCTTTCAAAAAGCTTACAGTAAGTGCTAGGGGTTTCTGTTTTGGCATCCTCATTTCTGCCTCCCAACAAGTGGTGGTTTGCCCAGTACTTGAGTCAGAATACCATGTCTCCAGCTCAGCTTGAATCAGTCAGGTAAGGCACAATGCAGCTGATCACTTAGAGAACATAATTATAGCATCCCTGAGCTGCTCAGAGGATGCTGGCACTGACAAAGTAGGAAAGGCTAAAAGCATCATATTAAAATGTCATAAAACATTCATTTTGCATGATTAGAGAAACCAGTAATTAGCATTTTTCTTTTAGTGCTTGACTTTTTATTCCAGCTGCTCTAATCCAGCTTCTTTCTATGGCAATTATTGCCAGGAAAGCTGAATTTGGCATTCTTTTCATGTCCACTTTAAAACCTGCTCTGTAATCTGTCAGCTAGGCAGGTCTCATATGCAGTATTTGAAGATAAGTGAGGGGGGTTTTTCCCCATAGTGAAATTACGTTCATAGTAAGCTTCAATTGCTAAACACTGAATTGTAGGAAAATGTCCATACTCTGTTAAACAAATCATATAAATATATTTCATCTCCGTTAGTCCAGATTTATCTTACCAAGGCTGAAGCTTTGTGTAAAACGACTGACCCCAGGAGTGCATATGTCAAGCTGAATTAAGGAAAAGCAAAAAAAAAAAAAAAAGTAGAGCCGTATCTAAACTTCCTAAGAATAATAGGATGTTGATTAAATTGTTAGAAAGTTAAATAAACATGCGAATTTTTTTCTTAGCTGTCCTTGGAACGCCTCAGACTTTCACTCGCTCTAGCTGTCTCTGAAGGTAAGGAGGAGAAATAGCCCGTTGCTAGAGGGCGCGCAGATTTCAGGAGGCAGTGCTCTGCCAAAGCTTTCGGAGTGACACTGGGTAAGTCACTGAAGCCTGCGGCATTTTGACATCTCATTTCCATCAAACTAATTGAGTTGTAGTAGGAGTAAATAGAGAACAGAGCTTTGCAGCAGAAGGTCAATGCTTCAATGGGTAAGGCAAGCGGCCGGGCGCTGGTCTGGCCTCTTGGAAGGCCAACACCAGCACCATCCTGTTGGGAGCACGGCTAGAAAACCTGGGTCGGGAAGCACTGGGAAACATGCCGTTGCAGGGCTCTGGCCATGCACCGTTGCTGCTAGCAGTACCAAGAGAAAAAGACAAAAGCCAGCAGGTATCCCCAAATCTGGTGGCTGCTTCTGACCATGAGAGCGTCACACGCTACTTGGTGTAGACTTGGGTAACACTGCCACGTCCATGCCACAGGTGGGGAACCACTGACCTGAAGGGTTGAGAGGGTGTGCGTCGGAGGCTAAAGCCGTCATCCATCCCCCCCCTGCCTCTGAGGGTTTTTCACCTGGGTATCACTTTCATCTGGCTTTAGGAGAGCCATCCCGGCTCACGTTCTGCAAATGCTTTGCCACCTTTCACTTCCCTCAGGAGACAACTGGAAACCCTAAAAGCTCTTAACCTACAGGAAAAAGATCTCCTTGGAACTTAAGTTAAATTTTTATTTTTTCAGTGGCATTCTGCCCCTGCCGAGTTCTTGCCATCAGTCCTCATTACACCAGTCCTGCTTACCAAGAGTTGGTCGCTCCGGCCACCCATGAGCTGAACCACCTCCACGCTGCTGGAACGCCATGCTCACTCCACCCACTGTCTCTGGCTTCCCAGCAAGTCCATTACCTTGGGGACAGCCTCATGCTCACTCACGTATATAGATTTTGGACTGGAACTGGCTTAACCTTCAAGCTGCCCTTGGTGGGCTGGCAGGGCAAGCGCAGGATTGTCTGCATCCCCCCAGTGTCACCCACAGCCACTTAGAAAAACCACAGGCATCTTTCCTCATACATGTCTTTTTAGCTAACCTGCTTTTGTTCTTTCCTGAATCCCTGCAGAGCTATCAATCTCTTTCTGACAAAAAGTGTCGATTTTTCCAATTATAGCAAAGCTGTACAGAAATGCAATAGCATCTCTTGGCTCATTAATAATTGCAGAGAGGTAACCCCATTCTTCCTCTCTCATACAATTTACGAGTTCGTTTGTCATCTCATGTTAAATATCACAGGTAGACATCGATTAGCTAAACAGAGATACTCTTATTTCCCTAAAACAATGCTTTAGATATTTCAAGTTCCAATCACCTTTCTGCTGCCACATAAATTCTTAATTAAAAAAGTAACTAAAAAATGGTCTTCTTCAATATGTTGATAAGAAACCGCAGTATGTCCACACATTGCCACAGAGTTCTGTAGTATTAGAATAACTTAGAAAGGTGCTTGTATTAGTTTTACTTCCTTACAAAAGGATCTCACCAGCATTTGAGGAAGAAAAACATGAAAATCAATACCAAGAAACATAAACACAAACAAGGAAGATATTAAATTAAGCCACATTTTAAAAGTTCCTACTCCAATGAGTACATGATGTGCAGCCAAAAACCTATTTTTATACTACAGAAAATATTTAAGTGAGCACATCTGCAATAAGCTTCTGTGGGAACATATACCGGGGATCTTGTTCACACAACGTACACAGGTGGGTTCACGTTTAGACAGTGGACTCTGGAGCATCGCAAGCCCCCCGTGCCTTCTGCCCTCCTTCCCTGTTACACACGGCTTTGGAAAATGGGTTCAGTCTGACTTGCCAGCATTTGCCAAGATCTCTATACATATGGCTGTGGACCTTCCTATGGCCTCTCTGGTTTTGCTGAAAGGGACCGTGATTTCCAGCACATCGTTTTCCCCCCGTTATTTCCCTGCAGCACGTGGGCAAAAGTATCTCTCTTTGCCAAACCGAATCTTGAGCCTGGTGAATGTATTTGAGGAAAGCACCTGCCTTGCTCTCCTTGGCCACCCCCCTCTCCTTTCGGGAGCCCCGCACGCCTGGATCAATAGGAAGGGCCTTCGCGTTGCAAACGGCTTCCCGGCAGCTGAAATTATTCCAGCAGAGCCGATCGCAACGCGATGCCTGGGGGAGACGGCAATTCCTGACAGATACCATCTCCTGTCTTCAGACACGATATCAGCAGTGCTCTTCATTTAGCTTAGCAAGTGATAAGACGAAGTGGGAAGGTAACGTTGGACCTCACAGGAGAAACCTGAAGAGCAAACCTTTCACGGTTGAGCAAAACCAGTCCTTTTTAGTCACTCTTCTCTTTAGCTCCCAGAAATGGTGAGCTCTGTAAATGTTTTCAATAGGCTGCAATTCCTTTTTGTGCAATTATAAATATTTTAACATATGACATCAGTACAATATGTTTTCATTGTGTTTAGATCTCTTTAATTAGGATGGGGCCCGAGTTCTCCTTGCTGCCTTTGGTACTTGGACTTGGCAACCAAATTTGTTTTGTCTCAACTAACCGTTCTTTCTTCCAGTGCAGAAGGAGCAACGCGCACTTCTTTTTTATTTATTGTTCTTGATAATTGGCTTCGTTTTCAGTCAGAACTGATCTGATCATCATGGAAAAAGAAATAAAACACATAAAAAAACCATTAAGGGATATTTATCTCCAAGTTAGAAGGGTAGTGAAAATAACCAGAAGGATGAGATAAGTGGTATTTCTAATCTAAAGGATAAAATCCCCACTTAAACATCTACAGACGATGATACAGCTTTCAAACGCAAGTATTTATGTCCTTTTATTTCTGGACTTTGCACTTAATATGGTGGTTAATTTATAGCAAGCAAAAGCATAATTTACAGGATTGCAATAAGCCAGGAGTGAAATCACGATACGAAAGAAGTCAATGGCACATCACGCGTTGCCCCTCCGTCACACAGACCATAGCTGCTCACTGGGTCACACCTGGACAATGTCACCAGCCACAGCCCTGGGTACCGGCCGGAGCCGGGCCACCCCAGGTACCCATCACCCTCTTGCCCTTGGGTGAGGACCAGAAGAGGGTCCCATCCCACCCAGCTGCTCCAAAAAGCCCCCAGTGCCCTCCCAGCGCCAAGTCCCATCACCCCGCAGCTGTGCTGGGGAACTTTGGGATTATTCACCCCGTGGCTGGAGCCCCTGTGCACCACTTAGTAATGCAAGAAGTGCCAGCCAAGGGTACTTTCCATAGCTTGTTTAATGTTTCCTGGTAATCGCTTAGGCGACAAGCGGGCCCAGAGGCTGGGCAGAGGGGGCTGCTTCACTGGGGCTTGGGTGAACGTTGTGTGGTGGGTGGGAAATTTCTGTTTGGGTACATCCGACTACCAGAATTAGTCTGCAACTTTTGCTTGCTTATTTGTGGTCATTGAAATTGCACTGCTACACCACATTATTAGTCAAGGCAGATACCGAAATGATCAAGTTGCTAGAAGATGGAAACAAGCTAGTTAGAGCGAAAGATTACAAATTAGCAAAGTACACAAAGAGTAAGAATGCAACTCCCTTTGTGAGCCAATATGGCAAGGACAACCGGTTTTTTCCCCCTAAGCAAGCTAATAAGGAATGTTAAGCAGGGCTCCATTTGGTCTCGAGAGAGTGGCTTTTTAAGTAGATTTAAGTGTATTAACTAACATACCAAGATGCTTTATGAGAAATCCTGGCAATAGAATTACAGAGGTTGACAGCACGTTAGAAGTGAAAAATTAAATCATAACTGGTGTGCCCCGTCTAATCCCATTCATTTCAGTCAGTATGAGAGCAAAACTTGTCATAGAAGGAACAAGAACTAAATGAACAAGATGCTTGGGGACTTTCTGGTTCTCTTCTTGATGTCTCCTAGGGGCATACAGAGGGAGTTTCATCCTGTGATTCAGTCAACCGGCCAAAGATCACACGTATCTGTGTCTGATTCTCTGCTCCCTGCCTGACTCAACTCATGGCACATCAGCTCATGGCCAGATCCAGAAAAGGCAACTGTAGGCATTCGAGTAGGACACAGGCTCCACGGATCTCAGTAAGACCCACAGCAAGAACCAGAGAGTCTATCTCAGCACCCTGTAGCCCTGGAGCCAGGGGAACTTGCTGGGTCACCACAGCTTTACTTTTTGAAGCTGCCCAACTCAAGCAGGTAGAACCTATTACCTATGGAGCCAAACCAGTAGAGCATGACTAACCCATGCACAGGACCAGCTTCTCCCACGCAACACAGCTGCTTTCTTTCCTCTAAATGTGTAGCAGTAGCCGTCTCCAGGCCAGCAGTTAACACTTACCTAGGGTGCGGTTTTCTCCCACCAGGTCTGAGCAACCTGGTCTAGTGGGAGGTGTCGCTACCCAGGGCAGGGGGGTTGGAACTAGATGATCCTTAAGGTCCCTTCCAACCCGAACCATTCTATGACTCTCTGATTCTCAGTCTGAAGGCTTTCAAGGTTTCCACCACCAAGGAAAGCAGCCCAACCGTCTGAATGGGGGCTGACCTCCTCAGTGGGGAAAAGAGCCTAGGCATGGAAAAAAAGGAGATGGTGCATTTCAACCTCACATGAACATCGATAGCTAAAATTCATTACCCCATACAAAGTGCCTGGGAAATCAAAGCTTACAGTGTGTCCTCCTGGAGAAAGAGCGACAGTGCTGCAGATGTAACAAAAATATGTGCTTTGGGTCTCTCTGAATCCAAAAAATATTTTATGTACTGTATTATACCGCACCAAATGCAGAGGTATGGCATGTGAAAGTACTAGTAACATGAAAGAAGTAGTAACATGAAAGAGATGGACATTTATGTTTAGAAATCTCCAGCTGCTATGCAACTTACATCTTTTTTCTTTAAGGAAAAAAATTTGCATACAAAGGAGAGAAAATGTTTGGGGGATAAAAATAAGGAGGAGGAGTAACACGATCCTCAGTTCAGATCTTCCTTGAAGTTTTGAAAGAAACCGGGAAGGAAAGCAAAGACAAAGCTTCCAACGATACCGTAAGTTACTCAGTAAACGTCTTTAGGAGCACATGTCTTTGAAGTACCATGGGGAAGGCTCAATCCTATTACAGCCCTCCTGAGGAAGTGTTAATCTTCTAGACAAAGAAACCAAGGCTCACTTTTTATGAACTCGCATGTATTTTTGATTGCTTCTGGCTTGGTTTATTTGTTTCTTTAAGGCTCATCAAACCCAATTTTTTTTCTGAACCACTAAACCTACAGTTCAAGTCAGAGGCAAATGGAAGCTGCTATGAAACATCAGGCCACTTTCTTTCAGGAAGGGTAAATTTA
The DNA here is from genome assembly GCA_008658365.1 of Alca torda. NCBI lineage: Eukaryota > Metazoa > Chordata > Aves > Charadriiformes > Alcidae > Alca > Alca torda. The sequence goes on along the minus strand of CM018077.1, from coordinate 75,426,383 downwards.
TGGGCCTATATTTAACCATTATTGATGAAATGCTGGCATTGCAGAAATCAATAAAATAACCCATTGCCAAGATTTTATTTTTGATTTAGAAATTGCTGGCTATGGTAAAATAAAAAAATAGAAGAGAAAAAACATGTTTTGCAGGTTCATAAAAAAGGATGCAAGAAAAAAGGCAGAGTGCTAGGAGATAAGCTATATTGATAAAATGTAATCCTTTTATGTTGGAATTAGAAAAGATTCAAGGTTTATATTTCTGGTGCTTTAGACTACATTTATCACAAATAAGCCTAAGTTAGTATAACGTTGTGGCACAGTCTGTTGGGAAAAATTTACAAATCACCCCCTTTATTAGGATTACTGTTATTACCTTAAGGGAGGGCCCTCAAATCCAAACTCTGGGCTTTTCTTTTTTATCTTCTACAGACAGATGAACAGCTTTTGGTTGGGGATTTTTATTTTTTTTTTTATAAAAACCAATTACTGGTCTTGACTGAAGCTGAATTCAATTCCTTTTTTGATGTTCTGCAGTGCACTTCTGAGCAGCTTTTGCAAGCTATGACTAGCGTACAGCATTTGCACTCCCTCCAACAAAACAGAAAATATATTGTAAGCTTATTACTACTAGAATAACAGCTCAGACACGACTCACACAGTTCGTTCTTGCAGCGACGAGGAGGAAAATTACCAGTATGAGCAAGGGGGAAATCACAGCAATCGATTTCTGATTTATTTAATCAGTTGGGGTTTTTTTTACATTTAGGTGTGGATTCATCACATCAGATGTTTTTCGTCACCTTCACCTTCTTGCAGAAAGGCTGGCAGGTTCCAAAGGCAAGTTGTCCCAGAGGGCAGCACGCGCCTTAGGCAAACCTGTACCCAACTCAGGAGGCCTTAAAACTGTGTTTAAAGGATTTAAAGACATGTTGCATTTCTTTGTCCTTTGCAAGGATCGGGGACGCACCATTTGCCATGTTCACCCTCGCTCTCGTTGTCCAGGGGGTTGGCTGCCTGTGCTTTGCCTGCTCTTTTCCCGTGGCCCAGCCTTGCTCCTGGGCCATGCATTGTCCCGCCTGCCGTCAAACAAGAAATGCTGTGTGCGGCCAAGCCATGGAGAAGGAGAAAGATTTGCGACCCACACGCTGGCTCCACCTGGTACCCAAGATCAGGATCAAGACATAAAATGCTGCAAATGCATTTGTTGTGGCGCTAACGCTGCTCTTCCTTGCGCACCGCAAGCTGCTCGAGGATATTAAGTGGGGAAAAAGTGCACCGTGGAATTTAGTTATTACATTAATTTGATTTTGTTAAACAGCAAAGGGGAATAAAAAAGATATACGAGAGCAGCTTCAGACATAAACAAGGAGTGTATCCCATTTTGGACAGGCTCACGCGCTGTGTATGGCACAACATGTAGTTTTCTTCTTTTTGTTTGTTGTTTTCAGTTTAGGTTTTATCCAATTATATATCTATTGTGTGACAAGCCTGGCATGAGAGATCCCATTTACAGGAAATATTTCTGAGATCACAGGCCCTGCAGGCTAAATGCAAACACTGGAGCAGATGGTAACTGATCCAGTAGAGCTGTACCTAGGGGTGCTGGAAGGGGGAAAAGACTTGGAAAGTAAAGCCGCTAACAAAATAACCTCGCATTATTAAAAACTACAACCAAATCAGCCCAGCGAGCAGCTAGGGACCTCATTAGGGATGCCTCTGGCCACTGCCATCGACCTGCTCATGGCAAGGGGCCGGGGGCGGGAGGGAGGACGGGCAAAAGAGGGTGCTTGGTTATAAAATTACTTTCTACCTGCCCGAGAGGAGGGCAAAGGGGTTGTTTTGCCCACCAAGTAATCACCCTTGGACAGCAGCAAAACTTTGAGGACAAACACGAGAGCTTAAATGTCAACCCACCCTTTAACACGGTCGTTCCCAGGCTCTCCCTTTGGCACAGCCAGAGGATGTTGAGACTAGCCCTGCGAGACGAGCTCCCTCCCCTTCCTAACAATACGGCGTCTGTGCCCGGCCCGGACCCGCTGATGCTCGTATTCAAGCGGGTGCCCTCTAATCTGCAATGCATCTTGTGTTTACAGCGGCCCGGGCTGGGGCCAGGTCGGCACCAGGAATAGCTGACCGGTGGAAGAGCGAAGCAGCTTAATGGCATGGGCAAGCTCAGGCGGTGCAAATGCCGTTTATCCTGGGGGAGGGTGGGGATTAAGGAAGGAAGCTTGCATCAATACGGTCTCTAGCACTTTCTTGCAGCACAAAAAACACCCTTTTGACGATAAAACTGCATTTATGCTAGGGTTATAGAAGCGCCATGACGAGAAATCACAGCCCTAATGAACCGTACTGTAGCAGGAGAACAACTCAACCACAGAGCTGTAAAAGCAGGTAACTCTGCCTCCCCGTATATTTAAGTAGCATCCATCACAGTGAATTTCTGACCTCAATACTATGACAGTATCTCAGTACAATGACGGCAACTTCGGTTTTAAACACGAGGGGAAGCTCAGGGAGACTGGATCACAGAAGCGAGATTCCAGACCAGTAAACGGGAACAGCTGACCAAAGCCCTTGAGAAACACTGACTCATTCACGATCCGTATTTTAAAGGTTGGTAAAAGTTACATCACTTCATAAGGCAGAGTGCAAAATATCAGCCTAAGTTACTTTATTTGCTGGAGAGGAACTATTTATATCCACTTACCTATGTTAATTGTACTGTCTTGTCTTTACTAAGTAAGGCTTCATAAAGCTAGAGGTGGTCCCTCAACTATGCCTATGTAATTTTTGATGCTTCTTCTCTTCTCCTACCCCCTTCGAGCTCTGTGGCTGCTTCTCACTCATTTGAAGATTTATCCTGCCATCCCTTCGCCTTCTGCACTCTTTCACAGGCCAAACAAGCAGCGTTTGCTCTGATTTTCCTTGTGGGCAACGCTCCCCAGGCCACAGGGGAGTCCTCTGGACTCCCTCTCAGCCTGGTCCGCTGCTTTTCTCTTCGAAGCGGGGCACAGCATCCAGCTGAGACTTCCCCAGCACGGAGTCTCTGGATAAAGGTTTCCTCACACGTCTTGCGTCTCGCTCCCCTCATATGACTTTTTCACCCTTTGGAACGCAAAAATAAGCTTTGGTTTACATGAGCAGCCCAGTTTTACCAGGATCCTCTAACATAACCCCCCCTGCTGCTGCAGAGCCCTGTTTAAATCAAGAGGCCTTCACATGGGTGAAGATGTCTTAAAGAAAGATCGGGATGTAACTCTGTCACAATTATTATGATTTGGTAACATTTAGCAGCTGTGGTTTTTTGCTGTAGACATCAGTTTTATAGCTGAAACTGTTCCTTTAATTTTTTTTTTTTTTTTTTGCAAGAATGTTTTGCTATTTTTTTGTCATTGTTGTTTCCTGGACTCCTAAATATAGCCAAGTGGAATAACTAGCACCTCTGTAAACTGTTGGTTAAATGCCACGCTGAGTTTCATTTTGCACTCTGGAAGGCCATTTAAAACACATCAGACTTGTAGAGCTCAAAATTTAGGAAATTATTTACATTCTGGGAATAACTTCTAACCATTTCCTCAGGCTTTTCTCCCTTTAATACACGTTAATGCTATTCCCACCAAATAAAAGCGTGGCCTGAAAAATACCAGGTGTCAAAATAAATGGCACTTGAAAGTTTAAAAAACACAATTGAGAAATGAAAAACTGGAAAGGTTGCTCTGCTGCCACAAGGTGTTTTGTCACCGGGATGTTAAACAGAAAGTGGACCGCTTTGGGCTTCACGGGAAATTTCAGGCAAAGCCAGAGAGGCAAACTCACTGGCGGCCTATGAAGCCACTGCTGAGCTCAACCCTATGGAGCTGAGTTCATTAATGTCATTATTTAGTATAAAGGCACACTGCTTCAAAACTAAAGACATCGTGGAACTGAGTGTCACATTCCTGCCTGAAGGGAAAGTAAGATGTCCACCCGACTAGTGTCTACATGCCACGAGGTGTAAGATGGCGAATGGCACGGCCATTGGAGGCAAGGCATGAATCCCTCACTCCATCCTGAAAAAACCCCACACCTACACGTAACAGAAAGCTGAGGTATGGGGGTCAATACTGGAAAACATAGCAGGTCCTTGATGATCCAGAAGCCTGTGCTACTCTGAAGTAATTCAAAAGAATGGAAGCCCTGAAGTTCCTTTGAAAATAAGACTGCCCGACCCACAGAGAGTAAAACTTGCTTATTTATTTAATTTTCTGTCAACATTTCAAAGGAATTATCATCCCCATTTTGCAGCAACTTAGCTGTTTGCCTAAGGTCAAAGAGTGAATTAACGTTAAACTAGATTACAGAGTATCGTGGTTCCCATTCCTGTGGTCAACCAGCTAGCATCTGATTAGGTCACCCCAGTACATTTAATTTAAAAAGAATGCTGAATCTAACACTCTGCCTAAGAAGTGCTCCGGCCTTCAATAAAAAGTCATGTGAAAGTGAGAGAGGGAACAATAAACAAGAAGGCTTCCTAAGTCTCAGTAACTTGCAGATCCAAAGAGATAAAGAGCAATGCATAACACTGTACTGAAATACCGGTATTTGCTGAAAAAAAGTGTCATATAAATACTCTTGGCTTTTTGGGCACACAAGCAGCCTGGAGGGTCTGACCATTGCTGGGGTCCAGGGCTGGAGTAAGCAGCTCTGGGGAGGCTCAGCAGCAGCTCTCTGACAGCCCCAGCAGCCCTCCGCATCTGCAAAGGCATCGCAGCTTGGCCAGAAGGAAGGTATAATGAAAATTAGGTAAATGACTTCTTGTATTTTTCAGCTGTAAAACAGAAGATGGGCTCCAGAACCTGTCTGGACACACACATGAAGAGCGTCTCTTTCAGAAACACCTACTGGCCTGTGCTGGAAGGGAGGCAGGAGAGGTTTCAAATTAGGAATTGCATTCCTCTGCCAGGTGCCGATGAAATCCATAACACCAAACCAATTAAGATCTTTGCTAATTTCTTCTTTATTTGCTGAAAGGGCTGGAGCTTCAGAGAAGAAGAGAAACACATGTTTTTGCAAGGCCTGGCTATTGCTTGTGTTACCATTGGCAAGCCAGCAAAGAGCTGCCTGCCCAGACCAAACTGCAGCACCTCACATATGAGCACTTGTACACTCGACAGTCTCAAACCAAGCCTGACCTCTGAATTTGTACTTTGAAGCAGTAGGAAACGTACAAAGATTTTGCTGAAAATATACATTCAACATCATTTGTTGACAATTCCAAACATCAAATAGCCTCCTGTACCTGTTTGGTTGTCTAAACAAAGTTTGTGCAGTTTGCCTGCCAAGCTAAATGTTTCTGAAGTCACCATTCAGACAACCACTAAGTAACACGAACTGTGAAGACAAGTCTTCAGAAGCCCTAAACCAAGCCCTGCAGCACATCCACAGAGCCCACTGAAAGAAGAGAGCTGGGCTTCATGTGAGATTACGGAAGAGTAGCTATTTCTGAATTCTTCCGTGATTTGCCACTCTTGCTCTGCAATAAGAGTGCTTTTTTCCTTTGTAGCCAAAACTAACGCTGCAATACACTAAAGACTGCTCAGGAACAACAAAAAAAGACTACCGGTTGATGGACTTGGTCAGGAACAGCTGCTCCTCCATACCTGTTTCTGAATAACATGAGTAGAGAAATCCTGGGAAATTTGTGTCATCAAAAATGTCAAGCTATGGCCTAGTGAGATATGTTAGTCACCCACCTGTAGGTCACTGGGTACCAAATATGAACTGTGGAAATTAACTAACCATCCTGGATCAGCTCTATGAAAAGCTGTTAGGAAATCAGAAGAACGGTCACTACAAAACCTTAAAGATCACAAAGCGGAGTCTCTGCTGGCAGAACCACCATGGGTTTCCCAAAGGGTTTCTGTGGAGCTCTCCTAGTATCACCTACCATCTTGGATACAACCAAATCACTGGTGATTTTCATGGCCTATCGCCCTGTGTACACGCGATCCCTCATGAACATGCCTTCTCACACACCAAATGGTATCCTCACATGGAAAATAAGCAATTTATTTTACATATAAGTTCAGTCTTCGTGTCCAAAAGTCAACATGCAAACAAGTACGTGAAAATTAGTGTCGTGCTTTCTAAATTTAATTCTAAAAGTACACTGCACAAGGAATAGCAAGAAGACATACCGAACAGCTAAGTACAATTCATACATTTTAGGTTAACACTTTCTTTTCCTACTCTCGCCTCTCTGAAGATCTTTCTTAATTCAGCAGAGTTAGCCACATACATACCCACTTGCCTTCAAAACATCCCACAAAGGTTTGTGAACGTGTAATAAATGCACAAGACATGCCTCCCATAGGTTGCATCAATAAGGGTAGGGCTGCATTTCAATCAAAGGAACGATAATTATGTACTTAAAGAAACTTTTCTTAATGGGCAGGCAGCAGTGAAAAAGAATGTATTCACTCATCTGTGCAAAGTGGTCTCTGTCCATGAAAATCCAGAGAGGCTTAACAGTTGTATGAAGAGGATGTGGGATGCCTTTCCTCCTGTCCACTTCCCCTGGCTCGTGCACCTCTAAAAGGTCCTATCATCCCAGCTCTACAGCTCTCTTGGTAATTTCACCAATCAGTTTTACCAAGCCTCTCCTCCGAACTCCCACACAGCAAAAGTATCCAGCTTGCACCTGCATCTTGTGTGCTAGCATGGAAGAAAGCTTGAGAGCTACTGCTACACCCACAGCTGTTTTCCACGAATCTGAAGAACACAATCAGCCTAATTGTTTCTTTGAAGACAGACCATCCTTTTCCTGTGGCCTGATTTAGGCTTAACATTAAAACCATATAAAGCTAAAAATGGAAAATCACTCATAATTGAACTTGTAAAATATAGAATCTATTTTTCATGAAACAATATCAAATTCTACTTTTTTTTCTTGCACAGACAGTTTCCTACCTCAAATGGAAAACACCATAGCAATGACCTACTCGGTTATGAACTCCAGCGCTGCTGACCTGTAGCAAGTAGGACACAACCCGAGGTGAAAAAAGACAGCTTCAGATCTGACTCAAAGTGTCCCAGGGTCTATCAAGAGTCTGCTGGGACTGGGATCACACCTACAAGGACTGCAAACCTTCTGAGACAAGAGCAGTACGTGACAGAAGAGCAGGGAGGCAATAGCAAGAGGCCAGTAAACATTGGCCTTTCGCTGAAAATGAGCAGCTGTTGGGTGTTATGATGAGCTGCTAAGATAATGCTGTTTACTGCCAGTGAGAAAGCCGTTTCAGAGCATGTTTAGTAGAGGGAATGTTATAATAGCAACACGCACCATTTTGAAACATGAAACACCTTCAATTTAGCAGGAGAAGCTGAAGTTGCGATATAGTCAATAACCTGTTCGACTCAGACCCCAGGGCCCAGGTTGCGCCCAGCTGATGATACGGCCTCCACACAAAGACTGGCATGCAAGGAGCTAGTAAAACGCCCCCAAACAAGAAGTCTTAATGGGTCCTTGCAAAACCTGGGAACTGTGCTATCCATTCTTCAGCACCATCTACTGGTACCGTACCTAGCATCAAACTATCTGTTTGCCTGCAGGACATGGCCAGCTGTCACTTGCCCATTCCTCCAAGAAAACCATGGACCCAGTGGGTCCAGGGTTCCTCTGTCACTAACAACCCTTTCCCACATGGTGGATACACCCCAGTGACACTTCTGGGACTTACCAAACTCCTTCCCATGCTGAGACACATAGACCTTAGACTTAACCAGGGGCCTGGATTAAGGCTGTTCTACCTAAAGAAATGAGATGACGTATTCCCATGACCAAGGTGTTCCTGACCATACCTGCAATACTGACCAACAAATATTCTTGGATCTGCTCACCACAGAGTGCTATCTGACAAGCGCTATCTTTCTTCCTCTTCATGCCTCTATCACCTCTTGGGCTTCAGTCACATCTAAGTGGCATCACCACACTCGAGTGACTTGGACGATGACACTCCACTCATTCAAGAGTGGCTTCAGGAAGACAAGAGTCAAAGAGCAAGGCACGGCAGCATCCCCAAGGATGGTAAGCACGCTGACCACAGGCAAACAGACTAGCTTTGCATGGGGGAAGTGCAGACCACCCCATCTGAGCCTCCCCGAAATGGAAAGGTATTGGTGTCTCACCATGCAAGCTCTGAGCAGCACTCGCAAAACCAGCCCCCAGCAAGTACTGGAAAGGCAGGTCGCAGCTGGTTAGGCTGCTTCTGGAAAGCAAAGCAGTTGAAGGAAATGTTGTCATTAATAGAAAGAGGTTTTCTGGGGCCACGTGGACAGTTCTGGAGACTGGAGTCAGTACAATGCATCTCTGCTTCAGCATCCTCATGCCCTGTTGTTTCACTGCTTTAGCTAAATGTTGGGAAAGTGTTGACAGGCATTTCAAAGTGAAGTTCTGAGTCTAAACACATTGTTGAATCCAGGCCCTCAGTAGTTGTTTTGTTGCACAAGAGAAAGGAGGGAGAGCATGAAATAAAAAACCCACTGCAAGCACTTTCCCAGGGCACAGGCGCAATCACCCAAAGGGCTGGAGCCCAGCCGGTCCCACGCCCTGCCCACCCACCCACTCGCTCGCTCGCTCGCACCGTCCCTCCGCCAGCCTCCACATGTCACGTCGAATCGGTGCCGAATCGGTCAGCACTCTTTCATTTGTTTAAATGGTGATTGCAGGGGAGCTGATCGGCATCTCCGCTCTCCTGGAGCACCTGGTCCTCCCCCTGCCAGGCCAGCACCCAGCTGGAAATAATGACCACTTCTCGGGATGCTACTTAGTAGAGCACAGCCTGAAGAGAAGATGAAAATCACTGCTGGCAAAAAAAAACAATGTTCCAACTGGGATTTTTCAGCCTGTCTTGGGAAGACACAGTGTATATAAAGACCAAAAAAAAAAATTGTCTTTCTTATCTTATTGCATAAGAAAGCACCTTTGAAGATTGAGAACAAACAACATTTACGCAAATGGAGGGTGAAGGAGGGCCCAAATAGAGATGATAACTACTGACATTCGACTTTAAGCCTAGTTTTTAGGTCTGAACACGGAATTTAAATATATGATACATAATGCAGGCAGAAGTGAATTTCACTCTTTGATACCCGTGGTTTTCTCCGATTTGGCTCAGTCATTTAAAGGAACAACTTCCCCCTTGAACTCTAATCATTTTTGAATGAATTATTAAAATGCCTGACTTTACAAGCAGATTTCCTTTTATATACAACAGCACACAAATAAAAGAGGAAACTGATTAAACAGGGAACATGACAGTATTCACTTGACAGCATACTTTGTAAAAACCAAATTGGGCACGTGCGGTGCATGTGCGCACATCTGTGGGCGAGGAGGGGTGGTTTATTTCTTCCGTCTTCCTTCTCATTTAGAATAACTGTGTGCTGTTCTGGCACTTTTAATTTTAACATATCCAGCTAATTATGATTTTTTTTTTTTAAGTTGGTAGTGCCTCTTTTAAAGAGATAAAATATTTCAGCTTGCATTTATATTTATTTGTATAAATTTATTTTGAAGTAATGGAGCTTAAGGTGCACTCTTGAACGGCTTGCATTTCATCTCCAAAAAAAGCTTAATAACTCTGGAATATATAACTTATTCCTTTTTGTTGCAAACAGACTCTAGATTATATTCATAATAAAAACCCAGGGATGCTGCCAGCTCTCTTTTGAAAACTCATGGCAATAAGATGTCTATGTTTTGCAACTTCATGTCCTTATTCGAGACCGATAAAAGACTTCTTTTGAAATAAAATTATAAGCGTGCGGTACCTTGAAGGGATTAAAAAGGAGTAAAATAGCTAAATATGCCTTTTTTTAATGTGAAAACAATCACATTTGTAACAGCAAGGATATAGCATGAATGAGAACAGTTTTCCCCTAACTCCATACATTGAAGCAAAGCTTCTCTCAGTGGGGTGGGCACATGGGACCAACCACGGTTTTTGTGTCCAGGCACTGCACAGCCTGAAGCTTCTGTTGACGACAAGGGAGCCAGAGACACCCGCACCCCTGTACCCCTCATTGAGGCGTTTCTCAACTGTGTTACCTTCGCACCAACGACTTTGCCTTCAAAGAGCAACTCAATCCAAAACATAGCAGGCAGAGCTCCCTTAGCTCTGTGCTTCAGCTACAACACATTTTTTTCAGATTCTTTCTGTCCATTTCTGCAGAGGGCATATACATTCAATAACTTACACGTTTGTCTATATTAGATACTATTAGCTTCCCATATGAATCTCATTAAAAAAAAAAGAAAAGATTAACAAGGAACATGAACATACTAGCCAGCTTGCTTTCAGAAAATTACAAATCCATGCAAGAACATGATGACAAGATGATTTTGAATGAAAATAACACGAGTGTAATCCAAGCCTACGAAATGATTCCTCTAATACTAAGGTCACAAACCACTAAGGCTGATTTTTTGGGTTCAAATCAGACTGAGAATCTCAGCCTACGTGGCTACCCAGAATGATATCAGTTATCTCTGTAAAACTCTCCTGCTCTTTGGAGGACCAGCCCAAGCCGACTCATCCCCTAATGCCAGCTAAGGATCGCTGGGAGAAGCCCTGCGATGCCGATGCCTTGCTCCGACCCTCGGCATTGGGGCAAGTTCTGCCCACAGCGAGCAACCATAGGGGACACGCTGCCAAGTGATACAGCTGATACCAAGCAGCCCGACCACGTACCCAGTTAGTGGCTAACAGCACGGAGTAGCCAGCACGTATCCTCTCCGGCGTGTGATCCGGCAACCTCCAGTGACGCTGACGTCCAAGGACTCTTTGCCAAGACACTGACTGCTGCACTGGGCCCTGGGGTCATACATCAAATGTTCACATGCACTGACAGATGTTTATGTTGGTCATCCTGATTTAACTCCCATTACATCATTTACCAAGCTACTGATGTTATCATAAACTATTAAACAAGCCGGCAAAGGAGACTCGAATACAAATTTGATTCCCTTGTGGTACGAGGGCATTACACTCCAGACTGCGTCTTGCTCTTAAATCAAATTGAACAATTTGAACTGTGCAGATTCTTTAATTCATTTGAATTCCATTTAGAAAAGAGCCTTTTTTTCCTTTTTTTTTTTTTTTTTCAGAAGACTGATTTCATTCATCCTTTGACCATTGCAGGATGAATGAAAGGTATTAAAAGGTAATGGGGGGGGGGTTGTGTGTCAAACCTTGAATCACAAATTATTGGTATAAAACTAAAAACAGTTCCGTACTTTAATTAACGAGCCATTCGGGCTGAGATTCATTTCAGCTACCTTAATTCCTGAACGTCTACTGCATTATTTAGTGCTTCCAGTCACTTCTGGTTTGTGTCTGGACTATTTTAACATACTGAAAGTAACTGAAAGTTTTGAGGGAGCAAAATTAATAAGCAGAGGAAGTCCTCAATCTGGTGTGTACATAACACGCTTGCTGCCTGCCACTGAAATACAGTCTTATTATCAAATACAAGGGGTTAAATTTAAACTCCACGACCGCCTCCCTGCCTGCTTGGTTGTCATTAAGCATGGGGAGGGAATAGGAAACACTTCACACATCTTGTTTTCCGCTTCTAATATATTTTTGAGTTTTCTAGTGCAGGCTTTGCTTGGATGTGTAATCACTGTGGAATGGCTACTATACCCTTGCTACACTGCATAATACTTTCCCTTCCTCCTTCTGTAGGATTCCTCTTGAAAATAGGCACTTTGTGTTTTTGGCCCTAAGGACAGAACATAATGTACTGTCTCTAGGAAAAAATAAAAAAAATCAAATCATTATAACATTTTCCACTACTTAAAAAAAACCCAATACATGAAGTACTACTGTATTTCTTCTACACACATGACCTCATAGATAGATGTGTGCATCCGCACACACAAATGCATTCAATTTTCAATTTAGCTATTTATAGAGCTCTATAATTTTTCCTGGCTCAAGTTTTAGTAAGCCTTCCCTGATGGGGTTCAGTTCACACGGTTTCGCAGCCCTTCATTCTGCTTCAAGTTCATATCCATGGAACGTCCCCTCCCTGTCCCCGCCTCCTCCTAGAATCCCATTTAATGTTTTGCTGATTAAATTGACTGGTTGCTTTACTGAGCTCATCACAAAAAACAGTGGGTTTTTTCTTTCCCAAGGAGCCACATGTGTTTTGTCAGTTTTCCTTGCAATCTCCTAGTGGCAAAGCTCATAGATGCAGTTGTGTCTGTCTACAACCACCCTTTTTTTGCTGATGTAACATTTGACGCACATCTAGAGGGTCCTGGCAAGAGAGTCGCATAAAGGTCTTCCAGCCGTGCTGTTGCTCCCCTAAGTAGGAGCAATGCAGGGTTTGGGAACATTTGAAAGTCATGGAGCCTTCCAGCCAAGCTGGCAGCAGTTCTGGAAGATGGGCATCTCCATGATGCTGTTCTCTTGCTCCGCTTCCAGTGAGATGCGCAGCAAGATCAAAGAGCTCAGAGACCTCAAGGTGGGGAAAACTTTTTCTCACCCTGGAGTCAATCTGTTCTTCTGTCCCCTCATATGTCGGCAAACTGGCTCGTCCCAGGGTGAAGGACACCCCCGTCTGATCTCGGACAGTTGGGTCTGGTGGTACTTCGCCTCTTCCCGTCCCCTTTCCAGCTCTCCAGCCTGGCAGGCAAGGCTGAACCGCACCGCAACCCAGCAAGCTCCAGTTGTACGCACGCTCACTGAGAGCTAAACGCCTGTTTGTGGAACTTCCAGCTAAGCTCTGCTTTCCTCTGGTAAGAAATCACCTCCCTGCTGTGTCAAGGTGCAGTGCCCCAGCACACAGGCTCACAACAACAATGAGAGAGGAACAACTAATTGCCCCCTCTCTCCGCTTTACAGAGCTCAGCTGACCGGGGCCAGAGGCCTACACCCTGCATAAAGGACAGAGCGGTAGAGCTCAGAAAGTGAAAAGCTATTAAAGCGAAAACCCATGAGGCAGATAACAGCTTGCTGCCAGACTTTTCAAAATTTAAGTGTTGATTGTTCAGAATTTATGTCTAGATTTTTCTTAAGAATGCAATTTCCTGGCACATGGTACAAGTCGCTCTAGACCTGCATGTCAGCACAGCAGGCATCCTGTTGCAAAAGTTATTATGGAACTATTGAATGTTTTAATGCCAAATTTGTCCAAATTAAACCAAGGGGAATGGAAATACTTTCCCTGGATAGGTGGTGGTTGCATTAGGTGGGTTTGTTTATAAGGAGAATGAAAGTTACAGCTAAATATAAAAGCAGATATATCACAATATTGTCCGAGAACTTGAATAACATGTCATTCAGCCTGCGTGCTGTGGAAAGAACACGAAGGTCAAGTCTAAAATAAGATCAGTGACTGTTTGACAATAGAAACATGTAGGAGGTAGAACAGGAGAATTTTCCACATTTTTTTAAATGACATTCTTCTTTCAAAAAAAATTCTTGCTTACCTTGCTACAGGTCTGATGCAAAACCCTGTTGAACTCTGTGGAAAACATACTGCTGAATTCGGCATGTTTTTGATCAACCCCCTGGCAAACCTGCATTAGTCATTTGTGCCAACTGCTTACTTTTTGCATTCTGCTCAGTTGGGAAAATGAAAGAAGGCAGCTCCGTTGCATTTTTGTTTTTAGAGAGTTTCACTTTCTGCTTCAGCCCTCTCATCCTGCTTCCCTGGAAGTCAGGGACTTCAGTGAGGCTACTGCTGCCTCTTAAAGGTAAGCCCAGCTGGGTTTTGCAGCACCGGGGAGCTAGCAGAATCCCTGGCAAGGTCAGAAAGAAGGGGAAAAAAAGAGTAAGACCCAAGCCACTACTTGAAACACTTTATAAAAGCCAAAGCGTTCCTTTTGTTCATCCACCATTTCCAAAAGTGCAACCAAGGCAGGGATTTCAGCCCCTGCCCCACAGTGGGTGTAACCGCCCGTCAGCAAGTCTTGTAGGAGACACAGGGAACTCACAACCCCAGTCTTGACAGAGACATCCAGCCTACTCTACTTTTACTTCAGTCAGTGATGTCGAAGGTACGTTATGCTTTCCTCCCCTATATTCACTTTTAAATATAGTTACAGCCACCTACCTGTCAAAGGTGTTACAAAAGGAACCTTGCAAATGCTTTAATCCCCCTCCCCAACAACCCCATTGACAAAATCCCATGATTTTGAAGCAAAGGCAGAGACAAAAACTAGTCCAACTCCAAGGTCTGAAGGCAGTATCCCTCTTTCCTTGAGCTATGGCAGACAGTCCACGTAGCTTACAAAGCTAAGGCTAATTGCCCTCACATCCCTCCACAGGAGGACTCTCAGGGATTCCAGGAGGAAGGGTCTGGGGCAGAGGAGGGAGATGTGGGGGTAGAGCATCTTCTCCACAGTTCCTGTCCCTGTCCTCTGGAGACTCCACACCAAAGCTCAGGGCGGACGAGAGGTGCCAGCTTCCCTTTGGCAAGCCCAGCCCCACGGCCACCCTTTTGCTACTGGGCATCCCCCTATTTCAAGAGAGAGCTCACGTCAAAATAAGCCAAAATGAGTGTTCTCATTTCTCAAAGCCCAAAGTTGCCTCTCTGGAGCAGCAGGGGAAGGGAGGCGGTCTGCAAGGTCTCTGCCCAGGGGAGGACTTGTCTCCTCTGAGGGACCACTGATGAGGTTGCAGGAGAGGTAGGGCAAGGAGACGGTGCCTTGTAGAACACCAACCTTGCTGGGGGGTGTCAGGAGAGCCCCCAGGCACAGCCCGGCCAGAGGCCGCTGTGGGGCAGAGGGGCTGCAGAGAGAGGTCCTGCTCAGGTCCATGCTTCACGGCCCCTTCCACCTGACCTCCAAACCTTGGGGCAGACATGACCAAAATGAGCATCACGCTGAGGGCTGGCACGCGATGGCTTTGACCCTAACGATCCCACTGGGAATGCAGTATTGTTCTGGCCCTATTAACAATAATTTGCATGTTGTCTAATGGCCCTGGGAGGAAAAAAAAATAAAAATAAGAAGGGTGGCAGGCCCTGAGGGAGGAGAAGAGGAAATGGGAGTGCTGCCATTTTCTTCTGAGAAATGGCAAAATAAGAAGGCTGACTTTCTTACGGAGCCGGAGGTAAAACTAGTCATTGCAAAATTATTTAATATCTAACTAATCGCCCAGCCTTTGTCGCTTCAAGGCAGGGTTTTGAGAACCCAGGCCATTTAGCTACATTTAGCTCTTGTCAAACCAGCCTGGTAGAGACCTTGATCACAGCAAACTTCTTTTAGTGGGACCTCGAGTGTCTCCCAAAGTGCTGGTGACAGTGGCCTGTCAAGATGAGGAGTTGCTCTCAACAGAAGGATCTGAACTACAGATACCAGGGATGTCTGCACACAGTGTTTCTCCATCATACTTAAAGCCTTACGTATAAAGAACAGTCAGTAACACCCAGCTGCCACGGTTCCAGCCTTTTTTTTATTGTTGTTGAGAGGAGAGTCTTTAGGGATCAAAGTGCCCTCAAAACCAAACAAGCTGGCTGTCCATCCCTTCCCAAGGAACAGGTAGTTTATTCCAGCTGTCAGCGACTGCAAACCAAACAGCTCCTCTCCCACTGTCAGTTTTAGCTCTAGGCCAGTTATTAAAATTAAACAGTTTCGTTTGTGAGAATGATGTATTTGTGTCCGCAGGGGGGATGAGAAGGGAGCAGAGAGGGAAAAAAGACAGCAAGTTTTCTAAAACAAACCCTAAGCCCGTTCACCCAGCCTAACAGCGTGCCAGTGCTGCCTCTTCCTCCAGCCCATTAAACTGCCACAGAAGTCCCAGCCTGCAGGATGTGCTACCATGCCCCACACAGCCTTCTCACTGGGCTGGGGAAAATAACATAAAATAATTAAAAAAAAAAAAAAGGGCAAAAAATTCCAATTGCTTGCAAAATAAATACACTGTTCCCTTGTGAAACAATAAGCCTTAACAGATACGGAAAAAGGTACGAAGAGATGTCTTGGCACATTTCCCCACCACTTGTGCCACCCAGGCTGGAGAGCAGAGGGGGGAGCTCCCCATCCCGTAGTCCGAAAGCAACCACGGAGGCTCACCAGCTCGCCCTGGGGCTGAGACACAGTCTTACTGGCAGGAGCTGAACAGGACCAATTTCTAGAAAGCCACTGTGGTCCTGGTGGGACACCACCGCCCCGGCCCACCCAGGCACTGTCAGAGGGACATTTGTGGCATCCCAGGCCAGGTTGCCCCTACAGTGAGGATGCCTAGGGAAGCTGAGGAGCACTCTCCAGGCAAAACTCGAGGCAGCCTAGCTCCATCCACTACAACCAAGGCTCTGTATAGATGCTTTATAGGTTCCTTTTTGGGGCTGCCCACATGCTCACTGCTATACGAGGCTGGATACCGCCGGTTTTAGCATCCCTACTGGAAAAAAAATAGCTATTGACTCCAACGAGGCAAGGATTTCACACATTCAGTCCAGAGCCAAATACGCGAATTTTCTACTGCTGGAATTCTTTGCAGACAGCCCTGAGCTACTGCAGAAGCCTGAACAGACTCCAGGCCGGCTCGTTTACTTGCAGCCTTGATTGCCACCTGACATTTCAAGCAACTGGTTTTATTTCCTCCCTTGCCTCTCTACTGCTTAGTTTTTATGCTCAAATTTAATCACTTCCAACAAAAGTTAAGAAATCATTTTAAACCCTCAATGCTGGACTTCTTTTGAGTATGAGGGTAAAGATTTTTGAGCCATCCAGGTGCGTCCCGCCACCGCATTCCATCCCTGCAAGGAGGAAAGCCTTTCCCTCACCCAGGCTTCATGGCAGCATGGCTATTTATTGCAAATCTGGGCAACGGAGAAAGGAAAAGGTCAAGCTGGAGGCTGAAAATAATAGGGGCATTAGGCCTCCTTCTCGGTTATATTCGGGACCTTTCGCATCCAGCAGCAGACTGGGGATTAGATATTTAGACAGCGTGATTTACTGTGATTTGCCAGATGACTTCAGGAGAGGGGCTTTGGATACGTCTAACGAACTAAAATTTGCAGACACTTGGAGCACGATGCAGGGTTTGCTTCTATTATGAACAAGGGAGTTTTTACATCAGTTTTTTTAATGTCGTTTTTTACTTGAGCTGTGCGTACATTCTTGAGAAGTTCAACAGATTTTACCAATCTACAACACCGATCATCTTATTCTGCTAATGGAAATCCCAACTCATTTACTAGGGTATTTGAATTTGTCTTTGAATTATTTTAATTTTTTTTCTTTAGAAAAAAGATTAGAAATAAGGTTCTCTCCTACATTTTATAACACACGGTCTGAATTTGTGATTAGTTTTCCTAAGAAAGGAGCTCTTTTCTCTAGAGACACAGCTGGCAATAGTTATTCCATTGCAAAGACACACTGCAGGACTGTCCCGTACCACAGAGGGAGGCATTTCACCGGCCTCCTGTCCAAGGACCTATCCTGACTTTCCAGTGACTCACACAAGTCTCTCCAGAGCATGCAACAGGAATTTTGTCTCCTAAGCCTCAGTTCAGCAAGATAAAACTAACTTCAGCCTCATGGTTAAGGCCAAAGGCTTGATTATTGCTCACTTTTTTTTTTTTATATTTTAAAAATGCTTTTTCTGCCTGTCTCTGACCACTTAATGAAGCTTGTGAAAGGAAGCAAAAGAATTTGTCTGCATGAAGACGTTTCTTACAGGTGCATGTAATAACAGCTTATTGCTCCTTCTCCTGAAGTGCCACAGACAGCTTTTACATATGGTGGGAGTGGAAAAGGAAGGACAATTTCGTTCATGCGACACCTGATGAACTGTGCTGATACAGAAAGGAAAACACTGTCAGTTGCCATTTCTCACACTGCTCACCCTTTTCCTAAATAAAAACTAGAAATCAACACCTGAAACCTATCTTTTTAATCTGTTTCCATCACAAGCATTGCTAAACACATCCAAACACTGGAGCTGGAAGAGTTTAAGCTCGATTTCCATTTAACTAACTTGCTTGCTTGCTTGCTTGCTTTCTTTTTCTCCTACCTCCCCTCTCCACTCAAATCTCACCCCCAGGTAGTTTCACAGTCTGACTCACTTTGCTCTTTCCCAGCCTAGCAAGCTCCAGCGATGACAAAATGCAATGCTACAGATTTGAATTTTACCCTAAGCCCCAAATTACCACGACAGGCATTTTGTTCAATACTGTACCTTGTATGACTTTTTTTTCTAATTATAAAAACATCATCCGCCCAACTCACGATAGCGGCAACAATACATTTCCCAGACCTGGTGTGCTGTAGAGCTAGCAAGAATGCCCATTTCATAGCCGGGTTAACCAAAACAGAGAGATATTAATGATTTGGCCCATATCCTATCGTGTACTGAGTACTAGAGCCAAGAAGAGGAAGTTAGGTTTTGACTCTCAGTTGCTTTCTCGAATAACTGCGTGACAGCCTCTTTCAATCACCATGTGGGGAAAATGGGGCCTTTCCTTTTTGATTGTACCTGGCCCACGTACATAAATTACTCACAAATGTACCCTGAAACCCACCAAGTTGCCTTTTCAGTCAACAAAACGGAATCATCCTTTTTATGCTCCAATAAAATAAAATAGCAATAAAACGATGTATGCAGTGAAGGATGCTGACTATTTCTTTTAACTAACTCTAAACGGGGCAATTCATAACAGATCTTCAGTCAGCGCAGGAGTAAATTTGGTGGCGTGTGTGCTCTTAGCAACACAAGCAGCACATTTACAATTACCTTTACTTCTACAAAACGCATGCAGAAGTAAAAAGTTTTCCCTGGCCAGATGAGACCAGCAGTGCATCTATCCCAGCATCCCCAGTCACCAACCAGCACCAGCTGCTCTGGGGGAGAAGCCATGTAACAGACAATTTCAAAATAGCATTCCCCAGAGAAAGGTCTACCCTCAGCACCTGGTGATCTCATTTCAGCAGCTGATGTTAAATTACCCCGTTTCATCAAGGTGTATGACTGCTCTTAAAAGCAATTTTATTCGAACGTAAGTACAGACATTTTCCTTACTCTTATAAATACCTAAACCTTTCCTGAATGCAACTTAGTACTTCCACTCACAGCTCTCCCATGAAAACAGCTCCCAAATGTTAATCATGCGTTGCAGAAAGGGCTGTTTTTCTCTATTAGTTGAAAACCTGTGGCTTTTCCATTTGATCTTATTTTTCTCACGACATATACAAAGTAAACATAGTTACAATTGTCCAATTAAGTGCCTCTTCCTGTTCCTACTGAAGTCAATGGCAACACTTTCTAAAATCAGATTTGTTTTCTTACTCATTAACTGTAAAATCCAGAAACCCACAAGAAACTTTCCAGTGAGGGGGATTTAGCAAAGTCTATCAATATACAATAAGTTATGACAGCAAACTAACGTTAGGATAAAATAACAGAAAATAAATTGCAGACTTTTAGATGCATTTGGAAAAGTTATCTGGTTTCATAGCCTTTCAGGAGCCAAAAAAAAAAAAAGGGAAAAAAAAAAAAAAGCCATCAGATAGATTGTTAATGAGACTGAAAGCCAGAGTAAAATAAAAATCCCTCAAATCTGTCATCAGCATTTGTGTTTGCCAAGAAGGCCTGGATGTTATCCTGCTGAGGAAGAGAAGATTTATGGCACCGCACACCTTCATCCATCCTATTATTATGTATGAAATGGAAAATAAAACAGGCCGGCACTGCCCTCAGAAATAATCAGTATTTTGCTGCCACCGAGTAACAAGTGTTATTATTATTACTACATCAGCAGGTATGGGAGCAGCCACGAGGTGCTCTTAAATAAATTATTTATAAAAAAAAAACCAACCAAACTAAACAGGGCTGGGCTCCACCCTCCCAAGGGCGTGCAGGAAAATCAAACAGGGCCGGGAGGGAGCCGGGAAGGGCTGGGCCCGGCCCACACCACGGCCGATGGCTGGGCGGCAGCACCCAGGACTGCGTCCGATGCCCAATACCCAGTGCCAGGATTTCATTCTGCTGGAAGGGAGGGTGAGAAAGGCCTGCAGAAAGCCCAGGACCACCATCCCTCCATCAATGCCCAACACAAATGTGTCTGCTGTGGGAGCGGGGAGCGAGCCCAGCCAGCTCAGCCGCACCCCCCGCCGTAACCCCCATCCCTCAAAGGGATGTAAATGCAATAGCTAAAAATAAAAATAAAAATTCACTTTGCCACAGGAGGGTTGTTATTTAATCAGACCTATCACGCTGTTTTCTAGCTACGGCTGCTCGACTGCCAAGGCCGCTGACCCAGTTTGTGGCTGCCCGGCCAGCAGCGAGCCCTGGGCTAGGACTGTGGTGCTACCACAGTGGGGGTGGCTCGGCCAGGCGGCTGCGGAGCGAGAGGGAACGCCCGGACACAGCAAGATGGGAGAGCCACCGCCTCAGCCGGTCCTGCCCCAGGCCTGGCAACCCTCGGTGGGGACGGTGGAGGCCGAGGCCGGTTCGCTATCAGCACGCCAGGCACAAACCATCACGCGAGACTACAACCACCGCAGAGGTTTCGGTGTGACGCCCCAGCGCTGCTCCCATTTCCACACCCATCTCCTTCCACCATCCCGGGTCCAACCCACCAAAAGATGAGCCCTCTCGTCAAGGACCCCTGTATCAGGCACAAGGGCTTCATGTTTGCCGGCAATGCGGTACAAAGTTCCCGTGCTGCCGTAGGAAGCCCAGGCTCTGGTATCTGGCCGCTGAGAAAACGCTTCTGCTCCACATGCGATTATTTCACACATCGTTGCATAGGTCTTGTGATTCTCCCGCCAGAACCCTGCTTTGCCATGGCAGAAATGCTTGTGCCTCGGCAGAAAAATTCAACTGGATTTTCTTCGTGGATTACTGACCCTGAATTTCAAGCTACATAGTCAAAAAACTAAGCTACTTACTGCCCAGCAGCTCAAGAGAGGCCTGTGGTAATGCAGGCACAGAACTGACTTCTTTCTCAATATTGAAAGTAAAGTAAAACTTTTTAATAGGATTGCTGTTTGAACTTTATGGTTCTTTGCAAGATCAAGGCAAATGACATCATCTCCATAACCGAGACCCCTGGTTCTGAAATTTTAAAGGTCACGGTCAATACATATATATTAAAAAAAAAAGAAAAGACGAGACTTCTGAGAAAATACCCAACCTAACGTCGTTGCAAGTTACGGAGAAAGCTATTATAAATGAAAGGGACCAGAGAACCACAATCATTTTCTCTTTCTGCCCCAGCTCTTCTACTCCTTGCTTCAGTACGGATCCTCCGCAGAATAAATTTCTCGCTCTTCAGCACCAGCAAAAAGAAAAATATTTTGATAATATTTTGAGAATTCGATTATAAACCCACAAAGCCACAAAAACTGGCAAAGGACCTAGAAGGTGTAGCACTTTTGAAACTGCCAATTCATTTATTTAACTGAGTGGATTTCAGATAGTTTCCTTTCATCAGTCAAACAGTGACTTGGGGTTAGCCCCGCTGGGGATTGAGTCGTTACAAGGCCACATGTCACTGGCAAAAAAAAAAAAAATAATACAACTCAAAGCACTTCTGCTCCAGCGTGGGGCATCCGTCTCCCAGCGAGGCATTGTCCGGCAGCAGATGAGCGAGAAGGTCTTTGCTTGGGACTCGCAAGAGAAGCAGCATGCTGTGCAGGTGGCTGCCTGGGAGAGCAGCTCCAGAGCGCGAGGACATGAAAGGCCCCTGCGTCACACCGATATCCATGACCTGTAGCACTGTCCCACAGGCAGATGTATCTGCCGTACCTATCCTTCGTGAGAGGGTCTATGGACCGCCACAGGGCACGGCGACTCTCCACGCTTCCTTTCCAAGGTGTGCCGCCAAGCAAAGAAAATTGATTATTGACTAGGTAAAAAGAAAAAAAAAGAAGAAAAAAGAGGAAGTTCAGTGATTAGGGCAGTCAACCCAGGAGAAGGGAAACCTGGGGTCTAGCTGCTGGCCCAAGAAGCATTTATGCATTGGGCTGCAGACAGCCACCTGAGAAAACACATCAGACAGTGGGAATTAGACACCCCAGTTCTTCCTCCTCCACCAAATGAAATCTCACCCCTGCAGAAGGAGGAGGGGCCCTGCTGCCAAAGGGGAGGACACCTTGGCAAAACCAGCAGCCATCCAGCAAGTGAAGCCTCCTGAGACGTTGAACATGCGGGTGTATACCCCACTGCCAGGCAAACCTCCCGTACCTTGAGAGAGGCATTAACCAAGGAGCTGCTAGGAAAAGCAGGGACTTCTCCCCGGCTGTGTTTGCACATGAGGATGGCATGTGAATGACAGCAGCCTGCTGGCTTTGGGAAACAGAGGTTCTTGGGAACGGTGTCCCCCACAGCATGCTGAGCAGCTCTCCTCTCTCAAGGCAAGAGCAGCTCCTGACTGGCTTGGGCAAGGAACAGTGAGAAGCCAGGGACTTCTGCCACCACTCTGGCCAGACAGGCACTCAAGGGATGCAGGCGCTTATGATCCACCTAAGGTCCACTTCAGACATCTAAATTCTTCCTCGTACCTGGCCTTCACTCTCAAACAGAATAAAGAACCGCAGTAAAGGAACAGAATCAGATGCAAACACAAGACCGTCACATTCCTGGTTCAAATGTAAATATTGTAATTTAAAATGATGCTTTCTTGGCTGAATTTTCAACAGGATGCTGCTTCTCTCACCTGGGCTTCTTTATGTTCTTTACATCAAAAATATGCTTGTCTACACATCTATGATGGTGCATGTGTTAAGAAAAGCTCTTGTTCTTTCTTGAACACCTCCAGGAGGAAGCCGTATGTTGGACTAGAAGTTCCCAGAGCTGAGGAGGGCTCCTGTCTACGTTAGGTTGTGTGCCCAAAGAGGGAACCCATCACTGTAGGACAAATACAGTTATTTCCCCGCACCGGCTGCATCACTTCAATGTTCCCTACATCAACATCAAAAGTCACCAAGTGCGACAGCCTGCTGCCAAGCCAGGCCTTCTGCAGCTCAAACACTAGGCTCTAAAAAGCGAAATGAAGCCGTTAAGTTGTCAATCAGAAAGCATACATTATACCAAGCACCACGAAACTGCAGAGATGAGCTGGTTCTCCTCTTATTTCTTTTCGAACACAATTAAGATGTTATCAGGCCAAAGTACAATATTGCGGTATCCTGGCCTACGTGAAAATCTTTGAAAGCTGCATTTATTTGCCACCAGAACCACAAGCTAATAATACAGTCTCCACACAGCCAGTCCCCATCTGTTGCTTTTTCTAAATTTCGAACAAACCCATGACGCTGTGTATTGTAAGGGGATTAACAATTCCCAGACACCATTAACAGCGATGCCTAGTGCCTAAAATTTATACTCCACCAGCCATATCCCCTTCCAGCCTGCCTTTTGATACAGAATCATAGAATGGTTTAGATTGGAACAGACCTTAAAGATCACCTAGTTCAAACCCCCTGCCATGGGCAGGGACACCTCCTACTAGACCAGGTTGCTTAAAGCCCCATCCAGCCTGGCCTTGAACACTTCCAGGGATGGGGTATCTACTTCTTTCCTTCTTCGTTTTCCTTGCAATATAAAGGATTAATGTCCTGAAAATACATCGTGAACTTACAGAACCGATTCAAAAGAAACAGATGAATAAGAAAGACATTTCAACCAAACTTCAGACCTGAGCATGAGACATCAGCCCATACAACAGACTCAAAGCACACGCTGTCAAACTTACTCACCCTGTAACGTATGCACCTGACTAACTCCAATGCTCTTCTTCTCTACTACTACACAGCCCCTAATAAACTCACTGCTCCGCTACACACCAGGGAGCCACAACATAAAGGAGGAGAAGGCTACAACAGCCAGCGCTCCCACTTGTTGCAGGACCCTGCATGACCGGCAGATCTCACACGCAGCTGTGCTGAGGTCCTACAAAGTGCCACCACCGACAAGGTGATCCGCTACTTTGGAAGAGCCACTTAGGACGCTTTAATAAGGCTGGTACCTGAGGCTTAGTGTAAGTGTCATGCCGAAGACCGAGTGCATGTATCAATGTGTGCTTTCCCACTGACAGATCCTGAAAGCTAGAATAAGACGAAAAAAAGAAAAATCTACTGCCCCATCCCGTCCTTGATTTCTGTCTGAAGACAAGATCCTAAAAGCTGTGTTTGCAGCTTCATGTTAGTCTTTTGGTCTTTGTAACCAGCTGGAAGGTTTTGCCTGCGTTTAATAATCCCGTGGCTCGAAAGTACCAGCCACCTACCAGACAGACAGGCAAAAACCACCCTGGGGTTATATTTTGCACATCATCTTCCATGTGTACATTACAAATAACACAAGGCAGTAAAAGGCATCACATGCATCCAAACTCTGGAGCTTTTGTTTATAGGAAACCTCAATGAACAACTGAACGGCTATCGATGAGAAGCATCTTTTCCTTTTAAAAGCAGTCAGTGTTTATAGTCCGAGCGTCTTGTATTTCTAATCATTGAGAAACAGCTCCAGCGCTCGCCTCATCTGGCCAATCACGCCTGGTAACACCTGTCTTTTCACGTTCTCGCTTTTATTCGTTATTTATGTTTCTCTTTACACAGTACACCCGCAGGACAATACATCTCCAGCGTGTTCACGGATTTGATCCAAAGCTCACTGGAGTCAACAGAATGACTTCACTGGCTCTGGAGCGCACCGAGGGCCCCAGCTCCGCAAGCGGGCTTCCAGCCTGAGGAGGGACTTACGCACAAGTTAGGCATCCCAGCCCAGAAGTGCAATCGCAAAATCCCTAACCCTTTAGGTGCTCGTCTTTAACCAGACAAGGTCTCCAAAAGCCTGAACTGTTTGAAGATTTATTTTTTTCCCCCAAGTTATCCGTTTCATTAAAAAAAAATTTCCCACCGACAAACCTTCTGTAGTGATCCATGAAACAGGGGAGCAGGGAGAGGTCGCCCTCTCCCAAGTGTGGTCCCAACCACTCAGCACTGGAGTAATTTTATGTGTGTGTGTGTGTATATGTATGTGTGTGTCTGTATATGCATGCATATTTGTATATACATATGTGTATATATATGTATATACACACACACACATGCGCACACACATTTTTTGCTCCCCCTTCTGGCCCCACGCATCTTGAATTTTTTTTCTTCTTGGTGGAAGCAGGGGAGGGCAGGAGAAGGATCCTGCCTCCAGCATGACCTGTAGCCAGGGATCTGCAGCACTCTTCTGGGAGGTGCGCAGTGTGGATTCTGGCTGAGAAAAGGGCCCCAAAGCCTTACTCTCTCCTTTACGGCAGCTTGTAGATGTCCTCTGCATCCCTGGACACGTATACCCTTTAGCCAGGCGGGTTCGGCAGCGGGAAGGCAGCATCTCATTTTGAACAGAGATGGTCAATGTGGGTAGCACGTTACGGACCCTAACGGAGACTTAGCAAGAGACCCAGCGCCGAGAATTCAATGCAACAATGCATCACAAACACCAGGCTTGCAAACCATGCTAACCGGGAAACGTATACCGTATTTACATTCTTTTACACGCACCTCTTAAAGGTGTGCTGTGCAATTGAGCCAGCTCTCTCACTGCATTTCACAGGGCACTGGACCCGAAATTGCCAGTCTCCTACCTAGCTGACCTCCATTTCTAGGTGACTTATGCCAGCTCTTGGCCCATACGTAAAGTTTCTTCTTCAGTCTAACTTTTGCCATTTCTGCCTCCAACGCATTAATACCATAAGCTTTACACATACAATGGGTTTGGTTTGTGGGAGAGCAGCTGGGACCACATTTTGTTGCAGTGTATCAATTAATACAGGAAAAAAAGGAAAGAAATGCCTTTCCGATTTCCGTGCGGTTATTTATTTTGGAAAGAGAGGGGGAGAAAAAGGAAAGGCTTTTAACTGACTACCAGTGTAGAAGCTGTCCATTTTCCACAAGTGGAAATTGTCCCTTTCTGGATGATGCTGAAGCCAGCCCCGGCTAGAGGTGATCTCCTATCCTGCAAACACAGCCACCCATCGGATCACAACAAATACTCCTTTTCCAGAACAATCCCACCGACACAGCTCCCGGCACCTTTGTTTCATCTCGAGACAAAGGCAGATTTTTCACACTAGGCATATCCGATACCGTAAAAACCCCATTGCCACCGCAGCTGTCGACGCCGGCGCTGACAGCCACCTGCCCTCCTGTAGCGCCGGCATCCCGTGCGTTTGTCGTGCGCCGGCCCGGCGCGTCACCCCCAATGGGCAGGGACGCCTGCACGCACGCACGCAGACACATGTGGTCCCTGCTTGTCCCACCACTTTCCACGCCTGGGACCTGCCCCCGGCAGCTGGACAGGAGCCTCTGCTGCCCCTTCCAACCCTGCTGCGGGACCCTGCCTTGGCCAGGGCTGGTGCCACCAGTAGGCGATGGTGGGCGGACGGGGCTAGGAGAGCAGAACCCCTCGATGAAGGAGGTGCCTCGCTCATCCTTTTCGACCCCGAGTTCTAGCGGCTCCCCCCATCCCAAACCGCTCCACTGCAACCCCATGACGAGGTGAAACCTGACAGCTGGCAAAAGGCCCACGCCGTTTCGGCACATGCTGGTGCAGACATGCCCCCCAAACAAACCTTTTGCTCCCCCCAACGCGAGTGCAACCTCCTGGGCACCGCCCACCCCGCAGCCCCACTGGCCGCAGGCCAGGGCCAGGAGAGGGAATGAGCAATCGGGGGACGTACCCAGCCTCCGTTGTCCTGGATCCAGTTGTGCAGGTGCCGGTTCAGGTACTCGGTCATCCAGGCGGCGATGCTGTCCACGAGGGGAGACATCTCCCGGTTGACGCTCTCCACGCACATCACGCCGCCGAACTCGAAGAAGGCCACGATCCTGCCCCAGTTAACCCCGTCTCGGAAGAGCTCCTCCACCACCGCCACGAAGCGGCCCCTGGCCGTGAAAGGGGTCAGGTGCAGCTGGCCGGACATTTGGGCAAAGTCCCTCTGGTAGCGGCGGGAGAACTCGTCCCCGGCCTGGCGCAGGGCGAGGTGGACCACCTGGGGCGCGGGGCGCAGCCCCTCGGCCAGGGGCGCGTGGCTAGCAGCAGCCGAGCCGGGGGGCTCGGGGTGCGGAGACACCAGCCCAGTGTGATCAGAGGAAGTCCCAGCAGCAGCAGCAGCAGCAGCAGCAGCAGGAGGAGAGAGACCCGGAGGCAGGGGTGCCCTGTCCTCGCCGGCAGCCCAGTCGTATCCCCTCTGTGAGAGTTTATAGTGGATGTACTTCAGCACTATCTCCCGGTTATCGTAGCCTCTTCTCCCCGGATGAGCCATAATTCCCAAGAGGAAGCAGCAAGAGGAAGGGAGAGAGGAAGAAGAGGAGCAGGATGAACCCAAAAAAGTAAAGCAGCCAATAATAATAAAATTAATAACACCAAAAATTATAATCCAGTTACTGTATCGGGCACGGTTTCATTCATGGTGGTGTGGGGGAGTTCTCAGGGTCTCGGAGGTACTTTTGTCTTCTCAGTGTTTCCTCCTCGGTTTGAGATGCACGGTATAAATAGGGATTAAATTGCTGTAAATACTTTACTTCCAGGAGCACATTTATTACTTATTATAAATTTACTTTAGGACCATTTCCTCCTCGGTGTTGAAACACATCTTAAAAAATATTATACCGATTCAAAATCAGGTGCATTTTCCCCTAGGTGCTGCACTACCATGGACGCGAAGGAGCGGACGAACACACACCGTAAAAACTGCAATTCAATACGATTTGCTAAACAGCCTTGGATGAACGTTAATCCAACGCACTTTAAGCTAGAAACCTCAACACTGCTTTTTTTTTTTTTTGTTAAGTTACACAAACTAAATTTCCTCTGTAAAGTACTTACTTGGACTATAAATATGTTCCTCTGTCAAGTTTCCTCTAAAAAAAAAATAGCAACAACAAAACCCAAACATCACAAGTCTTCAGAAACGTTAAGTTCTGGCCGCTTTGATGCTTCAAGTCACCAAGGGGATGGGAAAGGGACAAAAAAAAATTATATATATCTCTCTACGATTTCAAATGTTTTTTCCCCGACTCCTGTTTAACAGGCATCTCCAAAGATGTGTCAAAGCTCAGAAAATCCCGCCTCGCAGCCCGGGAAGGCGAACAACCCCAAAGAGACGGAAAATCCTGGAGACCAGATGAACCACATTTGAATCCAAGCCTCTCGCAGAAGTGCTCCGTTTTTCCCTCCAGTGCAACGTACAGACCATATGCATTTACGTAGTTTCATTCAGACACCGATCGCAGGAGCCCGGTGCTTCCACACACACGCACGCACACACCAAAAAAAAAAAAAAAAAAAAAAATTAAAAATAAAAAATATATGCGTATTTCGGTAATTAATTCTTTTTCAAGAGGACGAGCGTAAAAACAGGAATAAAAAAATAAAAATGTAAAGAAGGAAAATTGCTTTTGACTCTGGCCCGGGGGAGAAATGCCATTTCCCCGAGCAGCTTTTGTATCGAGAGGAGGAAGAGCCCCCGGCCGGCGCTGCCGCCCAGGAGGGGCGCGGACGGGGGCGTGTGTGTGCGGGGTGACTGGTGCCGGTGGGGACCGCGGCCGCCGCGGCGCCGCTGCCCGCCCGCCCGCCCGGGCCCGCCCGCCCGCGCAGCCCCGCGCACCCCGCCGGCTCCGGCCGGCTCCTCCGGGCGCTCCGCGCTGCTGCTGCCCGCGGCGGCGGCGGCTCCGGGCGGCGGCTCCGAGCGGCGGCGGCGGGCGCGGGCGGGGAGCTCTCCCGGCGGCAGCGGCGGCGGCGGCGGCGGGGGGCGGGGGGCGGGGGGGGAGCGGAGCGGAGCGGCGGGGGCGGGGACAGGCGGGGAGGAGCGGAGCCCGAAGCGGGGGGAGCCTCCGGCCCCGGCGCGGCGCGGCGCAGCGCAGCCGGGCGCGGTGGTTTCTTAAAGCTCCGCCTCACGCTTCATTCAAGAAAAGGGGGAAACGGGGAGGAAGGGAGGGGGTGCTAAAAAAAAAAAAAAAGAAAAAAAATTTCAAAATCACAACATTTTTTAAAATTACAAAAAAATGAAAAATATTTTATTTTAATTTTTTTTTTTTTTTAAATAAGAATGCGGCGGCGGGGGGAGGCGAGCAGCCCCGCGCAGCCCGGGCCCGCCCTCCATCGCGGCGCGGGCCTGGGGCCGGCGGCGGGGGGTGGCGGCGGCGGGGCGGAGCGGAGCGGCGGGGCGCGGAGGGGCGGCACTCGGGTGGTGCTGCCGGGCCCCGCCACCGCCCCTCGCCCGCCCTCCCTCCGCCACCGCCCCCGCCACCGCCTCCGCCCACCCGGAGGAAGCGGGCGGCGCAGGCAGGGGTTTGCCGACCCTTCGCGGGGGTGCGCGCCCCGCTACGCGCCCCGCGGGCGGGATGGGGCTGCTGCAGCTGCGCGGATTTATTTAAAAAATCTGACCGAAAAGAGAAAAAAAAAAAAAAAAAAGGTGGCGGGGGGGGGGGGGGGGGGAGGGGGAGGCGATTCTCAAAAAAAAATTTAAATATCTCGTTTTTAAAAAGAAAAATGGCCCGATGGAGGCGGGCAGGGGCTGTAGGCGGGGTGGGCCGGGGCGGCGGCAGCCTCTGCGCGGCCGCGGAAGCCCCCGCGGGGCCGTGGGCAGGGGACAGGCCGGGCCCCGCAGGCCGCCGTTGCGGGTGGCCTCCCCCCATCCCGGTGGTGCCGGGTCCCGCACACCTGCCCCGCACACGCCGCCCGGTCGGTTTTCAGGCTTGGGACAGGATTTGGGGACTTTATGCAGAAACGGGACTCAGATTTGTCCCTCCACCCGGCCTGATGTTTTCGGGTTTTTTTCTTTAGATTGAAGAGGGGGGAACCGAACTGTTTGGAAGTTAAATTAATCTGGAGCTTGACCGAGCGACGGCGGGGCAGGGACGGCCCCGGATCAGGCGGGGGCACGTCCCAGGGTACGGCCGAGCGAGACGGGAGCGGGGGATGCTCGGCACCTTTGCCTGCTTAGTATGAGGCTGGGGGCGGGGGGAATAAAATTTTCATAAATTCTACCAGTTTTTGTTGAGACGAGGGTGACTGGGAGGATAACCTCAGCTATAAACTGCCCTGGACCTCAAAGGAAGACGAGGCGGGAATCAAGCTGTGGACGCGAGTTGGTTTTGACGCGGGACCCAGGGAGTGGACGCTGCCCTCCAAGTCTCCGTTTTCAGGGTCCCGCTTCCATCGCACACTGACCCCTTCACGCGTGGCTCGCAGGCTGCCACCTCCCCCCTGCTTGGAGGACGACTCACCGGCGTGGGGAGCGCCGTCAGCTTGTGCTCCATCCATTAAAGAAGGGGAGGTGCTGGCATCCCGAACGGGGAGGATTCCCTGTGCGGGGGACGCCAGCGCCGGCATCGCCTCCCCGGCGGGCGGCTGTTGCCACCCAGCGGCCGCTGCTCGCCCCCAGCCCGACGGCTCGCCCCGGGCAGCCGCTACCCCCCACCCCTGTCCCGTCCCGTCCCGTCCCGTCCCCGCAGGCTGGCAGCAGCGAAGGGCTCACCCGCCTCATACACGCCCGGGGAATTCGGAGAGTAACGCCGTGCGCCCCCCCCGCCCCCCGCCTGCTGCGGTTTTTTTTTTTTTTGTTTTAAAATGGGGCTGGTTGCAGTTGGTTGTGTCCTGAGGTGTCCAGAGGGACCAGAGGTTGCAGGGCAGCAGGGAGATGAGATTTATCAAAAGGAGATGGAGGATGCTCTCTCCACCCAGACATGGGCTAAGGGCTGTAGCCCACCAGTGCATGCATGTAACTCACGGCATGGTTAAATGCTTGAGCGCAAACGTATATACGTACAGATACACATGTGTGTGTATATTTATATATCTGTCCGTATAAAAGCCTTCAGAGAATAAGGCATTTGCGATGAGCCGAGGGATTGCTTCTGATGGCAGAAATGCCGGCAAGGGATCTGTCAACCATGTAAAATCACCGCCTTTACATTCTTGCACCAAAAGAGACAGGAAAAATAAATAAAAAAAAAGGTCTCCCCTGGATACAGAGAGTAACCTGACATTTCCACGTAACACGCTATGGTTTAAACGGAACGAGCGATACAGAAAATCAGAACAGCCATACCCCACCGGGCTGCTGATTCAGCCTGTCACTGAAGCTGCTACAGTCGGTCCCGCAACTGAAAACACATCAGCCACAGATGTTCAGTAACACAGAAAAACTGTCTGGGTAAGCGGCGCAGCAATGTCAGAGCAGGAGCGTTTTTAAAGCCCACAGGGTAAATCAGCCTGGGGCTGAGGCAGAAAACAAAGATGCAGATAAAACCGGTGGGCTTTTGTAAGGAGAAATCGAAAACACCGCTGAATTTGCTGAGGGTGTTCAAATGTATTTTGGATGCAGAAATGGAAGTAAGCGTAACTCAACGAACGGAGTGTACTGAGAGCACATAATCAGTACGCCAAAATAGTTGCAGAATTTGTAGCTGATTTCTGATAGAAACAGGCACAGCAAAACTTGAGATACTCTGTTTGGAACTGATTTAGTAATGATGCTTTTTCCCCGCTAGCTGTACATTCAGCACTTCGCTATAAGAATGATAGATCCCAGCCTTTTTAAAAGTTTAATAGGAAAATAGCGGTCATGGCTCACAAGAAAGCTTGCTAATACCAAACACAGCCGAGACTGTGCCAGAAAAATGAAAAACGCACGAGAAAATCCTAGGAAGTGTTTGCTTTAAGGAAGGGTATTAGGGATGAGTCATGGGAAAGAAAAACTGTGCCTTGAAGAATGATAAATTGGGGCTCCATAAAAAAGCAAAACAAAATGATGTGCATTTAAACAGTCTTTCTTGTTCTTAACTGAATGTGTTAAATGCATTGCATCTGACCCGCATTTATGGCTGTAATTGAAGGGAGCGGCATCTTAAAATCAATTATAATGCTACTCGAGTGGGTGATGAGCATCTATTAAAGTGTCACAAGTTTGCATCACAGCACTGCTTTTTACCTTGCTTGTTTGCTTGAGCTCAGCAGGATAAAACAACAGTTAAAAAGACATCCAAAATAAAGGCAATATGTTTTTGGGGGTAGGTAGAAGAAACCGGCAAGAGGCTCAGGATTTATCAAGGAACATCGAATAAGCGCGTAACGTGAGAAATTATTACAGTGCTTTCAGGTAGCAAAATAACATGCTGAGATCTGATCCTGCAAATCCTTCCACATACGCATTTACCTTCACGTGAGCTGGCCCGCCGAAGCTAAGCAGGCTAATGAGAAGAAATAGCTGTATCAAGGACTGGAACTCAATTAGGGATGCAAAGAGCGGTTCACATGAAAAGAGCTCCCTTGACAATTAGAGGCAGGAGAATTGACAGCAGGTATCAGTCAGGTCTGGTGGTGAAAGGAGAGATTTTTTGGGAGATGGCTTTCTTACCCGTGCTCAGGCAACTGACCAACCAGGCAGGATCCTGCAAAGCCTGCTGTTTCTTTGGTAGCTTCCGAGATGCCCGGCGTACAGCGGGTGCGTTATTAACAAGCACTCCAGAAAAGTTCTTTATGCCTGGCAACGCCGAACTTCCTGACAAACTGAAAATGGACACCTTTCCCCTGCACCTCTGGATTAAGATCGACGGGATTTCAACAGCAACCCTGGTTCCTGGTGACCTGCCCACCCTTTTCTTTCCTTGGCTCACGAGCAGGCAGGTTGGAGAGAAGCAAGCGATGGTTTAAGGCCCCGCCTGAGCGGGCGTGAAACAAGCCGGGTGTACATTCACACCGGGTGTACCTTCGCACGGGTGACAGCACTCAAAGCGAGCAAGGACATCGCCATGTTTCTCACTGTAAATCTGCAGAGATTTTCTGTGCTAGAAAAAAACCAATATAAATCAAACCCCCAAACCTAAATCCGAGTAGCCCAAAAGTAGTATTTAGAGAGGTATAGGTAAGTACAGTTATGATAACCAAAGAAATCCTTTGCCTTACCATGTTCTAGCACAATAATGGGGATTATTGAAAGAGCCTGCTAAGATTGCACCCACGGATGGGGAATTTGCACACAAAAATTAGCAGCCAATGGCACTGCAAATGCCTGTAAATGCCACTGTAAATGCTGCTTGGTGCTGTGTCCAGTGAGGCATTTGTCTGTGCCACCCACGGCCGCGCTTCATCTGGGTTCCTCTCTTCAAGGCATTCAGTGTTTCTCCTTTCCACGCCAGCATGTGTTTTGCTCTGCATGCCTTAGTGCCAGCGAGAGATCTCTAACTTGCCCCGACCAAAACGAACCACCAACCGCATGATCTTTCATGTTTGTTCCTGTCCATGCGACCGCAATACCCACGGACCCATGGTATCTCTGCCAAGCTGCATGGAATGCCTTGAAAACAGTGCTCGAGACATCGGTGCATTTAATTCTCTGCTATCAGCTGCACAACATCATTGATTGCCAAGACTGTCTCATCTGTTTTGCTCAACATGTCACCCAACGTTGCTATCTAAGGCATTGTATTAAATGCTTTAAGAAACAGTTTTCTGCATGTAAAAAGTATGGGGAAACGTAGCATCCACGAAGCCTGGATGTGTATTTTCCTCATTTTTAACCAGGACAGTGGCAGATTAACCGGAACAAACGAGCTCTTCTTCAGAGCGCCTTCCTGGAATGGGAGATTTGCCTTTCATCCTGCCGGTGTTGCAAATGCTACAGGTGTGGAGTGGATCCTTCCTGGCTGGAAGCCCAGAATGCTACTGTAAAAACGTTTAAAGCATCCTCAGCCTGCAATTATGGTTTATTTCATGGGGCTTAATTGTGCTCATCAGGAAAGGCAGCTGGATGAGATTCTCAGGTAATATCCTTGGGGTCTGACATAGCAAACAGCTCC
This sequence comes from Alca torda, assembly GCA_008658365.1. Lineage (NCBI taxonomy): Eukaryota > Metazoa > Chordata > Aves > Charadriiformes > Alcidae > Alca > Alca torda. The sequence continues at coordinate 75,392,587 of CM018077.1, read as the reverse complement.
TGACTTTCGACCCTTTTTACTGTACTCATCCCTCAGCCATCTTCACTTCTCATCAAGACAGAGGCTCCACGGTTTGGATTGGAAGGAGGCAAAACAACTGCATCCAGCTCTGGAAATCCTTCTCTCCAACATCTCTTCTCCGCTGTGTCAATAGGGTCTTGACTTCACGGTAACTGAGCTGCCTCACCGCCTTTTGCAAGCTACCAACCCATTCTTGTGATTTGTGTGGTGCCACCGACGCCTTTTTCTTTCTTCTCTCTGCTACAGAAAAAGGGATCAGAGACAAGCTTCCCAGCTGGAAAAGCAGAAGAGTGATGAAGACAGGAATAGGAAATGTGAAGACACTGCTGGACAAATAGGAACATCCGTCTCTGAGCCATAAAGTTTCATTACACCTGTTAAAATTTCTCAAAGTAAGGGGGAAAGCATTTTTTGAGTAAATGCTTTGAAATAAAGACCAACACACCTCATTTTAACTACTTCCTTTGAAGCACATGTTAGCTTGGAAAAGGATATTCCCCTCAGTTGCAAGTTACCTAGAACATTTCAAATTTGGTTTTAGGCTTATTTTTATATCCATTATTTACAGCTGGTATCTTTACAGATATAACACCTTATTTTGGCCAAGGGAGTTAATTCTCAGCGCTCGGTAGCATGATTTACTGTTAGTCACATATGTTTTACTTTCGCCCCTTTATTTACATTGCTCTAGCAGCACTACTACAAAATGAACTTCAGAGTTAGAACTCGAAAGGTTTAAAATTAACATGGGGATTCCCCTCCAAGCTGAAAACAAACTCGTTTTCAGCTCAGAAAAATAAGATTTCAGGGTGGCTTGGTGCTATTCTACCACAGAGGTTTGGGATTATATTCCTTCATCAAGGCTTCCCCAAACATCGCACCTTCCCAGTCAGCTTCATGGAGTGCTTTCCCCCGTCCCCCTCCATCAAATTAGACATGCATCTTTGGGGTTTAAAAAAAAAAAAAAGTATTTGTACTTTCCGCTTCCTTCAGTGCAAGTTTCTGTCCAAAGGTTTAACAGCATTATTTCCCACCCGCTGCAGACCACCACCAACAGAAGATTAGCATGGTCTTGTTTTTCACCAATTTAGTGTATCTAGGTTGAAAGAAAGGAAATAAGAGAAAGAGGATGGGAGGTGTGGCAAGACAGGCACCTCATTTAAAGGTCTCTGGCTCTCCTGAGTCTCCCCCCAGTGACAGAGGAAAGGAAATGACTTCATGAGGTTTTACTACCAGCTTTGACAGACAATCAAATATGCACTTACTCTTCAGTGTGCTTGGTACTCACTGGGCAGAAAAAAAAAAGGGGAAAGAATGGAGCTACCAGATAATTTAGCCTTGTAGCTAAAATCCGATTATGAAAAGGAACGTAGAGCAATCTACTTTGGCCTGCTACTTCTACTGAAAAGGAAAAATCAGCAGCTCCAGTTGAAGCATGGCATTCTTCCACTTCAAAACTCTGAATTCTCTAACATTCTAAGACTAACATCATCCCCTCAGCTTTAAAACACATTTTAGATAGCATATACTTTCCTCAATACATCTTTGATTTTGGCTCTCTGATAATTCAATAAGAATTCCTTTTAGAAAGATTGAACTTTTGTGATTTTGGGTTTACTTTGAGAATAACTGTCTTAAGAGCTATTTCTTCCCTACTATTATCTTGGAGCTACCTATTCACTCAAACCCTCCCAGCCCAGAGCTGAACCGTAATACAGTGATTTTCTATACAGCTGCATGCTCAGTGGTGGTACAGGAAGGCAGCTACCACATAACTAGTATTTCTATTGTTTCCCACTAGGAAGAATGAGCCTCACTTGGCTCATGAGGATTCACAAGCACTTCTAGAGAGCACAAGCACTAGTTATACACTGGCAGCACCTCCTGCAGTAAAGGCAGATTGCGTCAATTTAATCCCACTTCCATTATGGTTTGATGACACTGGGTCTGCTGACAATATTCAGTCAAATTCTTCATCTGGCCTACACCTCTGCCCTAAGATCCTAAAATGGAGGGATACATTGCCCCCTCTGCTGTCCTACAAAATTAAGAGGATCCTGGTGAACTAATCCCAGACTTAAAAAAAAAAAAAAAAAGAAAGAAAACCACCAAGCCCTGCAAATGAGTTATCCATTGCTCTTCATCCCCTCAAAGAACTCAGAAGTTACAGGCTTTGTTGATTCTCCATTTATTTTGAGAATATAAAATATGAAAACTAGTTTACAATTCTGGCACAAAAATGATGAAGCAATAAGCACAAAGTTTCTTTTTAAATAATGCTATATTTTTATCATTTAAAAGTGCCTAGAGTTTTTCACAGCAAATAAAGTTTATTTACCTCTATCTTTTTTCTTAGTAAAATATTAAATCTATTTGAATTGCACATGAACACCTTGGTGAAGTAAACTATATGTAAAGTCACAATAAATCTGTATTTAAAGCAGACGGTCATTAGAAACTACATGGAATGGAAAAGACTATCAAAGCCTAAATTGAATCTTAAAGGCTGACTAAGAAAACAAGAGACAAGACACCGACTGATATGGCACAAGTGATTAACTTATTGACAATTTGACAAAAAGTAATAAAGCCTATTTGAAGTTCTTCACGGATCTAATACACTGCTAAAACATTTCAACGCAGAGGTTTTGTAACATTTAAACTGGCAAAATAGTTTTTTGTCTGCTAAACATTTTTCCCACAAGATTACAAGGCATCTCCTTCACTTAACATTGGACCTTAAAATGAGTACATTGGTTGATAAAGAATGTGCAGAAGAAAACAAAATTTACACCAAAGGTTGCTGTAATTGACAATTTACTATGTTTTGACAATAAAACAGTTGCAGAGTTTATCAGTTGAAATTCCCTGCATTAGCTTGCAACAGCAGAAACTAGAACATTTAAGAAGATTTTTCTTTACTTGTTCCATCAAAAAACTTGCTTCATTCCAATTTCCACAATTGCTGAGGGGTTCAACCTACAGTTTTACTGTCAATACAATGACTTACACTATGCAAAATTAGGCATGAACTGATGTTTCTGTTGATCACATGGCCATAACTTTGACCCAGTATCCTTATTCCTCCTTCATGAACGCTTGCACTGAATTCTATCAGTCATTACTTGGACGACTCTTCAGTCAAGAAAGACTGACTAGTGATCTAAGATGTCCAACCTGAAATACTTCAGAGAGGCCCAGCTGCCATAGTGTCTTGTGTGCGCTCTGACCTTCTGGATTATGTTTCTTAAATGCAAACCCTTTAACATTCCAAGTTGAAGATCCAAAAATTCAAGTATCCAAAGTGTTACTGGTTTTAAGTCCTGACCTTCAAGCTTGTGTTGATGTCAAGGCATTTACATAAGCATTTCTTTCAAACTACAGCACAACTGATTCACCCATTTTGGTATCTTTTGCAGGTGGTCAAAGGAGTATTCGATTTGCATCAAAGTAACAGTTAATAATAGGGTCCAAATATAATTGTTATGTTGCTTTAAGAAACATAGCAATGTTGACAATGGAGCATTTATCATACCTCCGTTATGTCATTCACATTAACAGCACAGGAAACACATATGCACACTAGATTTCTTTGCACTGAAGCCCAGCTGTTTAAAAATGCAGGAATACGCTATTCTCAAAATTAATATTATATTATAGGCATGCACAACTTCACATATCTAAAAATCAGGAGGCAGGACCTAAGACATAGGCTTTGTGAAGAATTCAACAATGCCTTAACATTTGCAATCTAATAAAAGTCTAACCACTTAAAATGCGAGTGCCAATGTGACACTCCCTCAAAATGTGTTTGTAAACCAGGTATTAAAGCAAGTTTAGCCTATGGGAAGAAAATTTGAAGTGATAACCGAATTCAGAGAGGGAAAATAGTCTCAATAAATTATGTTTTAAAGGTTTTCCAGTTAGCCACCTATTACTGAATACCTCTTCTTAAATACATGTACAGAATATCTTAACAAAAGCAATCAATTTTGCCTATTTTGTTGTTAAATACTACTTTCAAGGAAGTGAAAGTGCCCAGTTTTACGAGTAATTTTAGATTCAGAGTATTGACTGAAAATGGAAAATATGACATTGAAAACACAGCAATGCTAACAAATACAAAATATGCAGCTTTTGGAAAAAAAAGCAGCTCACAAGGCACTTGCTATAGTGGTCCATTAAATAAACAGTATATATAGTGCACCCTTAAAACATCATTGTTACTCATCAAGCTTTTCAGTGTTAAGATTTATTAGAAACAGCCACTGGGTTCTGTGTATTCTGAAGCAGTTATTGAGCAGCCTTGTTGCATATAATGTAAATGAAACAAACTAGAAGTGGGGCATAGAAGGAGAGTATTTAAAATCATTTCTTGTCATGTGAAAGTTTTTCTGTGCAGTGGTAAAATTAAGTGTGGAATGCCATTCTGACACATGCCCCTCCCCCTCCCAACCCCCCTGCCCCAAAAAGCTACATTCCTGCTACTGGAAGAGCCTGGCATTTTAATTACAATTGATTCTATCATCAACTACTGGTTTGGCTCATCATTTGCAGCTTTGAAAATAACGTGCATAACAGTAGCATTAAGCTACTTTCCTTTCCAGAGCAAAAACTGGCAGATATGGAAAATTAAGTATCTGTAAAAATTGTACATTATTTCAATGGCTTAATACGCTGAAAGTCATAATCACCACAGTTGATACTGGTTTGATTTTTTTGTTCCCAACATACTTCAAAGGCCAGTAGAGCTACAGACCCAATCACCTCCTAGCATTTCTCTGTGGGAATGGGTTCTTCATCTCCCTTTAGAAAGTATGCATATATTAAACCATACTTTTTAATTACTCCCAGACTGAGAAAGCTTAGATCATACAAATGTATCTGCCATCTAAGGTTTCCACAGTTGCATGTTGGATAGAGTAAGGAAAGCTGTCATTGACAGAAGGATCTGTGAGATTGGCCAAAGGAAAAGTTAACATTCTAAATTAAAAACAGTCCCAAACTGTTAGCAAAAGGTACCAACCTATTCAGGGGACTTCAGCCTACTTCATGCCCAGTCTGTCACGGTACTTCTTTTGTCCATAGCACCCAAAGTAAGAAAACTTAAGCATTTGTCCAGAATCACCGCACACAGTCCATTCTCAAATTCTACTCTGCAGGTCACTTACAAGTTCTCCAAATTCCTCTCTAAATCAACTCACCAAAAAAATAATATAATCCTTATTCACACTTTTGCATAGTTTTGGCGTTTTCTGGAGTTGTACTTTTGTTTTCTGTTCATAGCTTTTGAGGGGACTCATCTGTCACATATGCAACTACTTCCAGCCTAAATCCTTCAGGAGAAAAACTGAGTCCCACTTAAGCAGCAAGCTGTCCAGGACTGTTTAACATTCTTTTTCAATTCAAAGTAAAGATTATTCATTCTTATCTGTGCTTTCAGATTTTTCCCTTTGCATCATGCAGCGACGAACTATGCTGTCAAAACTTCCTAGGTAAAATAGGCCAACGATGCGAAAATGCCCATGCAAACAACCTGAAAACAGAGAGAAACATCTTTCAATTAATTTAAGATCCCAGATTGCAGCATACTATTTACTCATGAAATCAAGTTCCAGGCAGGTATCTTAAGAATATCAGGTATCTCAAGAAAAACTCATGAAAACCATCATAACTATGTAACAGTTCAGGACAGAGTAGCAGCTAGTAGTCTTAGCTTTCCTGCCAACTTACTGCTTCAGCTTGAAAGTACTACTTCCATTTCCTAAACTCAAATGTCCACAGTATAAACAACCATTTGATGAAAAATAATCAATGCTTGCATCATGTTCTAGGTTTTAAAGTATTTTAACCTATAAGAAGTTGTGACTACAGGGTCTTCCCAAATCTTACCTGCTGAAGACCTTCAGTAATAGAAGTGACTGGTGACATCCCACTTGTCAATATTGACAGCATGTAACCATCCGATCCAACTGAGCTGTTAAAGTTCCCTTGCTGGATGGAAAGAAAACAGCGAACAAGAAGAGGAAAAAGTAATTTACTCACTTGTGGCAAATCATTATGTGTCTTATTTCAACATCTATTCTGATGAACATAGATGACTAATGTAAAAAAAAAAATTAACACAATTAAGAATCAAAATATTCAAAGATATTTTGTGCTATACAGCAACATTCCAGAATTACCGCACTTTCTTTACAAGATAGGAAGGCTTTAAATTTCTTCTTGAAGCATGCTTATGATGGAGAAAATGCGTGATGGTCTCCCTGTCCCGTAAATATATTCAGAGCCAGAATACACCCTAATGCTGTCAGATCACCAATCACTACTATCATTGTAGAATAAAATACTGCTTGCCTGCTGTTAAATTAGTTTGTTATCACATGTGATTTGGCAGGGGGGTATATTTCAAGTGTTAGGTAACAGATCCTCCTTCATCTGCATCATGGATTTTTAACTTGCCCTTCTCAAACCATGAGAGAGACAGCCTGCTAAGCAACGCAGCTGGCAGGAGAGGGGGGACAGACACCAGGAAAAAGTTCTTTGGTTGGTTGGTTTCTGACTACTAGTCAGGAAAATTGCAGCTTTATAGCTCTGACTCCCAGGCTTCTCCCATTTGTTTCCAGCAGACTTAATGCTGGAAAACAGACTTCTGAAACACTGCAGGACTAAACTTCTGGAATGCAGAAGTGAAAGGAGAAGGCGGTGTTCCTGAATCAGGGTTAGGAGTGAATCACTGCAAAGTAGTAGAGGATATAAATTTGGTTGAGTAATATTTCCCAATGCACACCTAAGAGTACTGTGAGTTCCTACAGTACAGAACTACCCTTTAATTTCTATTTTAGTCTCTCAGCTGATGGCTTAAGTACATAAAGGCCATGTTTGAACTACTATATCATCCAAGTGCTGGAAACCATGGTGTAGAAATACCAGATGCTTAAGATTAGGGAGGAGATTAGTCTTCCTTAAGCACCAAAGCGGAACACCATGTGAGGTAGTAGTTGCTTTAAAACTCACCACGCCAAAACCAGAATGATTTTGTGTTCATGTGCTGTATTTCTGAAAATACTGTAACAACTTCACAATTGAACACCTGCTGTAGATGTGAACCATGTTGGAGACCAAATGTGTTTGGAACTCTAAATAATTACAGATTTAGGATTCAATCGCTGTGCTTCGTGAAGACGAAATTTCATGTGTTTCCATTCTGAGGTGCTTTATTAAGCATACAAGCAATTCCATAGCACAAAACATTAAAAAATTCCTCAGAAAGGCAATATACCTTTAACCACCAAAAGCAGCATTTTATGTATTTTAATCACTCATAAATCACATACTTAAGACATTAGAAGCCAAAAAAGGCCAGACTGCCTTCATTTGTTTTACAATTATTTTTATGAACTCATCTTCAAGAACAATATGATAGTCCTACAAGCTTTTGAGGTTAGACCAGTGGTATTTAATATCTAAAAAGCCAATAGAGTTTAGTGCTTTAAAGTCAGTCATAATCTGCCTTTCAGACATTGCATCATACCGATGCATCATTTCATTCTGTCTAACGTACAACTTCAGACACTTTTTAGTTCCAGAACATTATACAAAATCATTTGTGGGCACAGTGGCAAAAGAAGAATAAGAAAATACTTCCTGTTCAAACTAACAAAAGAGTACTGTTTTGTGTAAATTGGTTTTGCCATTGTCATATAGCCTTAAACAAGCATTACATGCGATGCCCATCTCCCCAACAAAGAACGTACTTTAAAAAGATAATTTACTTACTATGGCATCTTTGACTATAACTCTGGCGACTTGTTCTGCTTGGCAAACAGATGAGGTTTCAGAAATTAGCTTCGTCTCTAAGGGCTTTAGTAGAAAAACACCAATATAAGTTTGACTAACAACACACAGGAAAGAAAATATAAAGGTAAAATTTTGGGTTCGGGTCTTTTGTCATGGATGACATCGCTGTTACCAAGTGGTATCACGCTGTCACCTAAAACATCCACTTAAAACAAAGTTAAAAGCATCTTCATAAATAATAGATTAGTTTTATGAAGAGAAATGCCAAGTTTTCCTTGAGTAGTACTTTTTTTAATAATTTATAACTAATAAAATATGAAAAAGTGTTTCCTCCCCCCCCATATTTAATTTTTAGTAGAAGTTATCAAAATGCTTAAAGTGTCTCCTCAACACCTATATTAGTTCATTTATGGGTTTTTTTTGCCAGAAATGAAGTAAAAGATACGCCAGAAATATTTTAAGATCCTACAAAACAATATTTTTTTTTTTTTTTAAATTTCTCAAACTCCACACTCGGGTATCCACCAAAATCCATCACTGCATTTTATTTCTTTGTGTTTTAGAGCATTTATGCCACTTTACCTCACTAGAAGAATGGAATTATGGCAGTTACTTTAGCAATCGCAGTTTCTTTCACAAAAAAACCCAAACAAGTCTGGTCTGTTACAAAAACAAATGGCAAAAATATGCTTTAAAGTATTTAGAAGGATGTTTGTCATTCATGTCCTTTTAACAAATAAACAATGATGGAGTCAACTGCACAGCAAGGTATTTAAATGCTCAATATGTTAAGATAAATGGTTCTGTTAATGAAGAAAAAACAGTGATTCCGAGACTAATACTTTAAAAAAAGCACTTCTAGGGAAATGCTGAGCAACTACAGGTTTCTCTTTCATTATCAATCCACAGTACTACAGAAATTAAATTCAGAGAAACAGGCTTATTTCCAAATATCTGTAGAATTATGAACCCTGATTTCACTGAGCAGCCTCACCAAAACCTTTTTTTTTTTTAGTATGTGTATTTTAAGGGGGCAGGGGGGGATCAGTGTCTTTGCCAGCAGAAATCACATACAAACACCTTTCACATGCTTTCCTACAATGATACGGCTCACATCATCAGATCTCCACCTCATAACACCTATGTACTTTTGAGCTGACTGGCCAGTATCAACCAAACCTGAAAGAGATATAGGGATGTCAACAGTAATTCAAATACTGTAAGTTTGGAAAAAAAATTAGCAGCTGTTCAGGAGCAACAGCTAAAGTTACTGACGTGTTAAGAAAAAGACAGGCAGAAATTTGCCATTAAATACTCAATCTGGCCGGTCAGCCAGGCAAAGCTTGGTTGTCATTTGTAAAAAGCAGTTACCTCAAAACAAATGAAACAAAAAAAGCTTAACGATTAAACGCAGGAAAGCTGTATCCTAGTTCTTGACATTTTCTTTTACTGTATTCAATGATTACAGAGAAAAATAGCCTAGACCCAAAGAGATGCAAACTACAGAGTCAGACTAAGTAGTATTAAATAAATACAGCAATAATAAATGAGTATCTGAACTGTCAGAGCAATGCAATATTGCAGAGATTCAAGGTCCGCTATCACAATAGGAGCAAGTTACCCAAAGACTTCATGTATGCTAAGGCAAAGCATAAGTCTTTGCTTAAAAGACAACACCTTTTTGACAAGCAAGATAAATCTCACTGAATCTCTTTTAAAGAGAAATCTCAGATAAACAGTGCATTTTGCTGGTGACTATCTCCCTGAAATGGGCTATTATTAAGAAAAACATCTCAGCGAATACGCAAACTATACAAGTATCTCCAGATGTCTAATTCTGGCACTTTATGTGGATGTGTGGGAGTATACGTTTAATATAGAATATTTACATCAAGAAATGATGAAGTAAGAGTTGTAATATACAATCCTTACTGATTCCTATACGAAGGGTGAAAGACAAAATGGAATTCAATCTCAGTTTCCTATTACGTGTGATGGGGCACCTTGAACAGTCTGATCTCCTTCGGTATCGTGTTTCTAGTTCACAGTATGGGAATAAAAAAATAGACACATTTTTCTCTGGTTACCTGATACTTCAGTCTGAACTGGGGGCCTGAATGCAGTTTTTGGAACTACTTTGTATGTAGTCAAATGACAAGAGGCAACAAAATTTTTGAAAGTCAAAACTTCCACTTTCAAGGTAAGCCAAATAAAAAAGGTCTACTGCTGACAAGTCCTTCTGAAAAGTGATACTGTCATTTGCAGTCCAAACACAATGCAAGAGAGTTTCCTTCCTACTTTAATACTAGACAACAGCCATTACTAAATTGCGTCATTACATATAGCCATACACAGCATGGTTAGTTTGCAGACTTCACTGAAGAAACTGAGGTTATTTTGATCTGTCGCATCTATCAGAACAACAGCCTATTATCAAAGACACAAAATAGGAATGTTATTTTTAGTTCATTAAGCTTTGATATCAAACAAATAGTGGTTTTACAGTTTACCATTCCACAACGTATTTCAATTGTCTACAGAAAGACTTCCCGTGTTTCAGCCATTAAAGGTAGGTAGTTCTTCCATTTAAAGCTGAACAATAAACTACACAAAATTATCATACAAGCTATTTAACTCTGACGATAAAATTGAAGTGAAGTACTTCTTAAAATCTCAATATGCACTGATTTCAAAAGTACTACTGAAGTGGATGAATCTGAAGTCCATTGCTTACTACAAATGAAGCTTTTAATACATTACAGTGTTACTGAAGAAACAGTTTACCTTTGTTTTACTTTCTTCTGCAAAGCCAGGTGTATCAGTATCTGGAGGATAGGCCACTGTTATGTAGAATCTATAAGGTTTTACCTGTATTTTACAAAAGTACAGTGTTATCTTAATATTCACAGCCTCTACACATCTCTTAGAACTTTACTTAATTTCTCTTGTACCTAAGAAATAGAGCAAGCAGGAATTTAAAGTGCTTCTAGGGTTTCGTCACCCTCATATTCAGCACTTGCAAGACTCAGAGCTTTGTCAAATGAGACAGCAAAACAGCAAAGAGTAAGACAGTTGTGTTGGTTTTTTTAAATAAACTATCTAAAAATTTTTGTATTCGAGGTAAATTTGATGAATCTAAGTGGTTTTTTTTTAAGACACTTAGGAGGAATATGAAAGTAGCAATTGCAATTTAAACAAAAAAAGACTAAACCCTTGCCAAAACACCAGTACCAGCATTTATAAACACAAGGCCAAAAAGGCTTTCACTGAGACTTACTAGCATGCTCTTTTGTTGTTGTTTATGTCAACTTATTTCAACTGCTGTACAAATATGAGAAAAAACACAACAAAAATTGTAAACTCCAAATTTGGTATCTTTAAGACTATACTCAAGTCACAAGGCTTTTCAACCCATGGTATAAACTTGCAAGGGATCAAAATCTAAGGAGACAAAAAAAAAGTAGGAATTGTGAGGAAAAATGGAAAGCCTCACGTCAAGAATTGCATTTAGTTATGTATTTGCACATAAGTATCATAGAATTACATCACTTACTGCACTACTATTCAGAAACTACTACAATGCAAATCTGTGCAAACATTCTATATTGAAAACACTTACTGAAATACCACATCACAGGTCCATAAATGCCCTATTTTTAGTTTTGAAGCATTTAGCCTTCAAAAAATATCTGTCACATCTGTCTGAAAAAGACCTTCGGCCACATTGTTCTATTTGGCACACTGGATGTGATTAGAGGCAGCTTTACTCCCTGTTCTTATCCTTATCAAGGCATACATCGAACAGAACAAGCCAGAATTAGGGGACTTATGCAAGGGTCTAGAACCAAACACTTAATATATAAACACTTAACTGAATGTACATTCTTAATAAAAGAATTAGAAAAGCAATTTTCAAATCACTTTTGCCTGTCTTACTACAATGCACTTACCAATCTTGTTCCACTGAATAATAAAACAGTGTTTGTTTGGTTTTAGTTTTGACTTGAGCATAAGCTTAGATCATTGCACTTAAAAACCTCATATATGCCAAAATTTAAAAGGTGAACCACTGTCAACTTTTTTTTGTGGACAACCCTCGACTCTATCTTGCAAGTTTACATACCACTTACTGTGGCCTCACACAAGAAGTTGGAAGCAATGGCCTGCCATTCATCCATCCATGGGATCTTCAATACCATTCTGCACTTAGAACCTTGAGAAAGACTTTTCTCAAAAGACTTAAAAGCAAGTCCTTTTTAGTTAATAAAACATTAAAAAATGTCTGAACATGTCATCTTCAGTTCTAGGAACAGAATCAATCTACTCCCTCTTATGCAATTGAAATCAGCTTAGCTTCTGTTGCAACCCCATGCAGAGCAACAGAATTGTACTGCTGCCAAAAAAAAGGGCAACATAGCACACATATCAGTAGCACTGCCCAACACAAAAAGAACTATTTAAATGAAAGTGTGCTGTACTGCTAGTTAAAAAAATATTTTTGTTTTACAATCAAAATACTTAAGTTATTGCACACATACCTCCATTTGCAGGGCTTCAGCCAACCCTCGAAGAGCGAACTTTGTTGGAGAATAAGCTGTATAACCAAATAGGCCTAATTGCCCAGCCTGAGATGATACAAACACAATCCTTCCCATTCTTCGTTCCTTCATGGTAGCAATCACTGCTCGACTCGGGTAAACACTACCCAGATAATTGACTGCCATTAATCTCTGTACAAACGATATTAATATGGTATTTGAGTCACAGATTCAGAATCATTCAGCTGTTTGGTATTATTATCAAAAATCCCCATTTCAGTATGCCTTAACGATGAAGTTCACTAGATCCGTAGTTCTATCAGCTGGTAAAAGAAACAATTGTTTTCTATTCTACAGCTCATAAACTGTTTTATAGCTAAAAATCTCACTTTAAGGCAAAAGAAATCCAGTCTACCCTACAAGTCTTAATAGCATCCAGGATACTGGTAACACTTAGAACCGTATCACCTTCAAGGAAAAAGAAGACCATTTGAGGGAAAATGTAATGTAAGGAGTGTCCAGGAAGCAATCCATTTACATATAATATATCAAAACATACAAACCAAAGTTTAAAGAGGTTTATAAATTAGGAAAAAAAAAGTATGTATTTATGCATTTCAGAGATTTTAATCTTTGATGGATAAGGGGAAGTCTTTAATTTTCACTCTCTAGAAGATCTAAACCACAACTGATAGGCCTATACAAGCAATAGAATGGATGACTCAAATTTATTATAAAGTTATGCCTATTTAGTCTTTTCAGATTATTCGATGTTATCTGTAGATGACTGTGGGGCTTGAGGGCTGTGGGCATAAAGTAACCAAAATACATGTGTTGGGGTATTTTTCTGGTCTTTTCATCAGAGAAGCAGCTTCTCAAGCTGCAAACAATCTGTGCACCTCAGCTGAACACTGGTAATAGCCGAATTTTTCTTAAACAAGTTAAAAAATATTTAAAAAACCCAACAAACTTCACCAAAAAAAAGAGACTGTGCGAAATTCAGTGCTTTTTGCTATAAACCCTAAAAATAGATGCAACGCTTTTTGCCATCTTCAGGACTCTCTAACCCAGAGGGAGAATTCACTGTTCTGACCCAACAATGGACCATTAAGTGAGAAATTACAGGCGATCCTTACAGATGTAAAAAGATATATTCCAATTCTGACAGCTACCACAATCAAGTGTATCACTATTCATACAAATTCTGCAAAGACACAGGAATGTAATCTAGTTGTTAGAATGTTTGAACAAGAAATCATCATATAATAAAATTAAAAAGTATGCTCACTCACTTCAAAAGAATTCACTTCAATATCCTCAAATTTTCCTGTAACTGATGTTCCTGCACAGTTTACAAGCATGTCAACTGGCCCCAGCTTCTCCTGAGCCTGGAAGAGTGGACAGAGGTTAAGTTGTCTTTAGCAGTAAAAAAACCCTTTCCTATAGCACAGTATCATTATAAGAAACTATTTCCATCTTAAATGTGTCACACAGAGATAAGCTTCTTAAGATGCACAGGTGAATCAGTTACTTCCTCACCTGTTTTAGAACATTCTCCACCTGTTCGTAGTCTTTAGATACATCAACAGAAATACATAGTACAACCTAGAAAAGGAAAGTGAAAGAACATTTTTACAACACAGTCAGTCCAGTAACTGTTGACTCTGAGCCTTTCAAAATGAAACAAAACCCAGTAACATATTTTCCAGAAAACAAGAAGTCTTTTTGACAAGACAGTTTGCGCTTCTCCTGCACTGGCAAAAGCAATCTCTGCCCCCTCTGAGTTCCTCCCCCTCACACACACACATTCCAGTATAATAAAGATTATATTAAGAACAAATAAGCACTTCAGGATCTTCAAAGAAGCTACTCATGTGCAAAGTATAATTTTTAATTTACTGTACTAAGACACACTCTAACTTGAGTTATTTACATAAAATTTAGTAAAAACTACTCTAAGGCAATCAAAATTCCACAGTGCTACATTTAACTTCCGTCAGCGCTAAACACAAGTCAAACCATTTGTGTGGCTTAGGCTCATCTTTAAGAAAAAAGATTTTTTTCCACATAATAGAAAGGCATGGATGCAGAGCATTGCTCTGGAACTGCAGCACCAGCACTGCAAAAAAAAAAAACCAAAACACTTTCCAAAATTTGTAAAGCAAGTGTTAAAAACCTGCTGACTTTACTACTGGCATTGCACACTACCCACTTATTTTAAAAAAATGCTTTTGAGGAATAGTAGTAAACTTAGTTGCATACTGTTTAATTGGGGACATGTCAAGGACAAAGCTAAAATAAAAATTCTATGAGAAACTGACTAGCTGCAGTGTCCTAAATATCTAAAAAGTAAAGTAATGTGTATATATTCACTCCTCTTCTGGAAATCAGAGATTATGGGTTTTAGGTTGAAAGGTACAGAAAAATGAAAATAAGCATTGGCCTCGGGGAAGAGGCAAGGGACGCAGGCACAACAGGACAAGAAAAAAACAGGGTGACAGTGAAATTTTTTGTGGCAGCTAAAGTTAGGTCCTGCTTTTCTTGAAAGTTACTGATTACTTTGAGCAAGATGATTTCAGAATCTCTGTTTTGAAGCCCATTCAAATCAACTTCTGGCCAAAGAAATCACTGCCTTTGGGTACCACTTACAAACTTTAAGATCAATATAATCTCCAGTGTGCCCAAGTATTTACAAATAAGCTACCCTCTCTGATGAACAATCAGAAGAGCAGAGCAATTCATCACCTTGAAAGGAGAAGCACTCTCATAGCATAATAAAAGGAGGGACTCCTTCATTCTTGTTCCAATTCTATCCTTTCTGTACTTTGGTCAATTCATTTAAACCCAGTTGAAGCAAAATAAAAGAGCTCATCATCAGTTTGTAACAAGTATCATCATGACCACTTGTCCGGAGCACGTGGACACACACCAAAGAAAGAGCTTACCACAGTGTAACTAACCGCTTTGGCAGCTACTCATTTGTCAGTTCTGCTTCTGGTCAGACTGCAACACTTCTTAGCTGCATAAACAGAATCTGCTTGCCATTCCTGTACAGCAGGTTGGCTATTCCTGCCTCCCAGCATTGTGTGTAGTTGGACATCAGAGTAAACTTGTGGCGCAAGTTATTGGGGGGTCTGCATGCATCTCCCCTTAGGGCATTTATTACATTTTGGAAATATTTATCTTTTATTTAAGTTTGAGAACAAAACAGCAGTTGAACAAAAATGACATTGATTTATTATCTGAATATCTTGCAAGATCAATGAGAAGGTTAAAAAACTCTCTGTACCAAAATCGGAGTAGTTGCTTAATAGATCAGATCGCATGGATTAGTAATCATACCGCGAACACCACACTCAGGAACTACCACAGCTTTTATCGACTACTGTCACATCATACAATTCACCTCTTTGCTTCTATTATCCTATGGTCTTTCTTATGATATAATATACTGATTACCTTACTCCAGAGCGTGCACTATAGATCCACACCTAGGACACAATGTGCTGCCAGAAATAGTCTAATATCCCCACTCTGTTCCTCACCTTTTATTCTAAATATTGCATGGTGTTGGATCATTAATAAAGCTTTCACAATAAATTCAACTCCCAGTGAAGTAACTGAGCATATTCTACATTATGAAGAGGATTAAAAAAAAAAATATTGCAAAAAAACCCCAAAAAACCTCTAAGGCCAAGGATTTTGTTCCATTGCACACCTATACCCATAAAGGCTGTACTCTCAGCACTCTAAATAAACTGCACGCAAATGTTTTTAAAGGAACATTTGTCAAATGGTACGTTAAAATGTACCTAGATGGAATGAAAAATGTACGTAGACCCTGGCTGTCAACACAACCTGGTTTCATGTATACATCCAAGCGGTGAACAGTGACAGCATATGCTCATGTAAAAAGTAATCTTTCCTGAGGACCTTAGCTCGACATCTAATAATATAACAGCCTCTGTGTACACGATCTGTATCAGGCATCATCTTTCTGTACACTCTTTCAGCAATCCTCTGTACAACTTCTCTTGGTTCAGCTACCCTCACCTCTTAGCTTCTGATCTGCTGTTGAAGTATGATCCCTGCCCCTGACTCCCTGCTTTTTTCAGTTCTGTTCTTTGCACTTAGATCAGGCAGGCTTCCCTGTGATACTGGCTACAACCCAACAACAGCTACAGAAGAGCCAGCCTACCTACCACTCACATGGCCTATGCTTAACACGGCTGCAAATCTAAAGCTGCTTCTGAAAAAGCAGTCCTGTTCAGTTCCACACTGGAGCTTGCTCAACCTTGAAGGTACTTTCTGAGATTTTAGCCAAAACTCTTATGAACATGCATGAAGAAATACTCTTGTAAGAAGTCCGCCATCTATCAAGCTTGGACAGATTTTAACATCCAGACACAGTTTTGACAAGGGACTAACTTTAATGCTAAGCTTGGGAAACTACTGGAACAGCTAGAAGAAAATGGTTATCAGGATTTATTTTTTATTTTTTAATGGGCAAATACCGTTTCTCCTCACCTCAAATGGCTTAGTTTTTAAATAAAGTTGATCTGAGTAAGGCAGCATGCATAGAAAAAAAGTCATCTTGAGCCACTTGACAAAAATATAAGGAAGCGAAGACAGAAGCTTATCTAATAAATGGTGATATTAAGAAAATTTTGTATCGGCTAGTACTAACATTATTGGATTCTGCTTTTTCCATTGCTTCTTTTCAATAGAATATCCAATTTATCAATTGAAATCCCTTTTCACAGACAAATAAATTGCTTGTATTTGTAATCATGAAAGTAACAAAATTTCTGGAACACAAGAAAGGAGGAGTCAAAGATGTTAACAGTCTCAATACTGTTTCCCCTCTCCCCTTGATTATTAGTACTGCAAAAAAAAAATAATTTTAGCATTTCATATTGAAGCTGCACATTTTGAACATCGCAAGCTTACCTATTTTAAGCTAGTACCTCCAGAAGCTCTAAAACAGTGCCTTTATGCACAAATGCACTACCTATTCACCAAAGCAGCTTCAGTGTTTAAAAGTCACACAAGTTAAATTTGTGAAGTTTTGCATCTTTTACAGTAATTTGCCAGGAAAATGAATACAGTATGATGTAGTGAACTAAACCTGGAAACAAGTATCTAAACTTCTTTCCCAAGACAATAGCTGTATTTATGAACTGCAAAACAAGAAACTGGAAAAATAAAATTGATTCTTCCACATCATCTTGTAGAATACAAATGCTTATCGAGTGACTGTACACTGCGGCTATCCCAAAAAGCACACTACACCTACAGCTGAAGATATCAATCCTTTTCTGGAAGAAAAGCAGGCTAACGTACTAGCCAGGCAACATCAAAGGCAGCAGAGTTCAGAACACCTCATTGAAGCAGATTGGTATTTTTGAATTCAAACACCGAGTCCTCACTCAGTTTTTGTCAAACAGCTTTGTTTTAAAGATAGGACTCCTAAACTATGTTGTAGTGACTATCTTAAACAAAACACACAACAGCCACTGTTAGCAGTGATCTTACCTGCTTGTCATTAACAGAATACTTTTCTATTTCCTTCTTTGTCTGCAACAGTTTGTTCTGAAATGGACAGAAGAACAGCTAAAGCATTGCAGTTCTGAGAACAAAATAGTTCAGTATTTCAATAAGACTTAAACACATTCCCTAAAACACACAGAAATTATCCTCAACAAGTTGCAACACTTTACTCTTATCGTTTTACAGATTTATGAATATATGATGAAAACACGAACACCACCAAGCTACCAGAATTCACTTATCTGTTTTTCATCTTCTGAAGCCAGTAACGACTTTTATTATCAGTTTAATGCTTCTGTTTCATACAAGTATCCAGAGCACCTCGGACTTAGGTATTAATTTTTCTCCTAATATTTTGGTTCTATTTTATATTTACGTAATATTATATAGACTATTCCGAAGAACTATCACTGTCATGGAATCACCCTAAAAATTAAACTAAGATTTGGTGAATTCAAGTTGTCATGCTCATTTCAAGAAAGACTGCATTAATTCTGGGTGCTTTCAGGTTATGCAAAATAAGTTCTCAAGTGTAAGTAAGTTATCAAAGACAGCTGGCACTGAGGCCCCCCCCAAAAAGTTAAGCACTTTTATTTCCTGAATAATTAGTTTTTCTCTACAAATAGAACAACAACGCATTATGAAAACAGTCATTCCAACTAAATTCTGAATACCTCTTAGAAAAACCCAAAGCAACACTTTTTCCTCCAAAGCTGTCTTGATGAACAGTTTTTCAGTAGAAAGTATGATATAATGCTGATTAGACACCAAAATACATTTTAAGAATTGTCTTTGATCCCCCAGTTGTCACTTACTGTAGAGAAATTCTACAGTTTTAAAAGAATATGGGTTTTTTACTGCTTTTGTCCTCTGCCACAGATCTAGACAATGAAACAATGAATGCCATTAACAGAAGTGATAGCAGTAGCAGAGTTTTAAGGCAAGATAATCATGAATTCCATGTTGGGCTACACTCCTTAAAAAGGCAGCTACCTCTCTTCAAATGCATTAACTTGAAATGTTTAGGATCCCCTTAAAATAAACACCAAAGAAAGTATGAATAATCATAAATTCCAAAATTATTCCCCACCTATAGGGATTTTGTTAACAGAGTTTAGCCAGTAAAAATATACATACACTTACCTCATCCCGAGCAATCAGTGTTATGAAAGCACCTTGCTTATAACATTCAATAGCAATACATTTTCCAATTCCACTGGAGCCTCCAGTTACCTAAAAGTTATTTGAAAATGGCAGTGTTAGTCCACTATTCTCATCCCTTCTCTCATATGGTAAGAGTCCAATTAAATGAAAATTCTAAAAATATACTGACATTACAGTACCACTCAATGAGGTATAAGTGCAGTAGATACACTAAAGTTAGTTTATTTACTGAGTATGAATGAAAAATAAGATCTGAATAGATCAATGTGCATTTGTTTATACCCCAAAACAAGTTTACCTCAGTGTTTTTGGTTTTTTTTTTCCTTGTTTCTTTCATCAGGCACACTTTGACCCACTCCCACATGGGCTGCCCACATGATTTTGAGTTAAGTTTTGTATGCTATTTCTAAAAGCAGAAGCAGTTAAAAGTTTGAAATCACTATTAATGTCAGCCATAATAATACAATTACACACTGCCCCTTTATACCTGGTTACAGTAGAAATTATTTGTAAATTAACAACTGTAGATTGTCTGCTGAAGATACTATCACATACACATAAACAGAAAATACCTTCTTTATCATTAAAAAAAGTTTAATTAATTCAACAGTCATCCCTCCCAGTCTGGATCCTGAATTCTCCATGCCATCCCACAATTCCAGTTTTGCAGTGGTGCCAGCACCTAAACTTCCATTACCTTCCTTTTCTTCTTTCTCTAAACGGTAACACTGAATAGTCTTATACATAAACATGAAATTAATAGTTTGCCCATAGACAAATGCAGGGTGATGACTACAGCCCTGAATCACTTGTTGCGGGAGGATACACTGCCAAATAATACTAATAGACAGGTTAAAGTCATCTTAGCACCTGTCTCACTAGCCTCAATAAACCTACTTATGAACTCCATGCAGAACCAGATGTAGATGACAATCCTGACCTCTCTTTTTGACTAAAACAAAAATGTCTGCCTGTCTGACACTGCTTTTAGATGACTTGTTCATTCAAGCCTAGCCTGCATGTGCCTTCAGTCCCTAAAGAAACACTTCCCTATATACCCAAATTATTTGAATTTTCTTTTAACAGCATATTAAGAGGCTACAACTGGTAAAATATTGTAACAAAATGCCTAGAAGCAGCTATTGAAAAAAAAAATTCTGTTGATGAAATGAGTTCTGAAATACAGATTCCTAATAATTTGAAAAAGAAGTTATTCGGATTGCTCTGGAAATAATTTTTTGTTCTTTATCAAAGCCTTTCAAAAGGCTTCAGAGAAAGTAAGGTATAACCTCCATTTAAAGTATGGGAAAACAGAGACATTGAGCTAATTGGTGGAAGAGCGAAGATCCCCAATCTCTAACTACACAGCCTATCAAAGCCTTTTGTTGTCTCCTCATCTGCCAATGCCTCAGTTTTGTTTTAGAGCTGCATTATCCTTAAAATTCTTTCTGCTCCTGGAGGGAGTAAAGTCAGAAGTATGTTCCGATGAGTCACTAAACTCTTCTTTCATATGAGTATTTTATCACTCACCTTGAAAAATAGTTTTGTGTAAGTGAAATAATCCCAGCAAACAAAGATATACAACACAGACCATGGTTTGACTGGTTAATCTACAGTCACAAATGGGTTGAGATTGGGTGTAACATTTACAAAGATTAATTTCAGCCTTTAAGCTTCCTCTATTATTAGAGATAGCTGCTTCGAATTAGCTTCTAACTGACTCTCTCTGCAAGATTAGCTTCACACGACACTAAGATTTGAGGATGACTCCAAGATGCATGTCCTGTACTGGAAATGTGAAACCTGGTCTGTAGAGTTCTGAACCAAGGATGTCCCCTTTCAAAATAAATGAAGTCCATAAGATCATGAGTGTTAACAATTTGGGACTTCAGCAGAACCCCATAATAATTTAATGCTTCATGATGGAAAGAAGTTAAGACTTTTAGTGTATTCCCCATGTAGCTTGCAAGATTTCAATACATCTCAGCAAAGATTAAAAGACTCAGTTTGATACATTCAGGCAAACCTCAGTTCCACAGTACTCGTGAGTTGCTTCTACAGATATTCAACAGCAGCAGGTACACCAGCACATGAACTAATCATTGTACATGGAAGATGGCTCCAATTTTTGGTATAGCATGGAGAGATAACTGATTGCTGCCTGTACAAACTGTTGAGTGTCATGAACCAGGTCAACTGCACCAGTGCTTGAGGAATTCTTTGAAGGTGTAGGTATTGGCACCAAGCCTCTGGCTTGTCAGACAATGCTGACACTCATTTCAGAAAGACAAGGTCTGAAGTCATGCAAGAAGCAGGAAAAGGAAGGTTTTATTCACGGTCACACCCAAGAACACTGGATGGGGCCTGTATCAGATAGGTCAGTGACAAAAGGCAGTAAGAATTAGCTGGGAATTTTAGCATGTAGACTCAGCCTAAGCAAATTTATGAAGTCTGTTAGGTAGGTAAGTTACTAACATAGACACTCAGAACTAAAGGAAGAGCCCACATCTACTTCATTAAACAAGACATTATTATGGTTACTTACCCTTGTGGCCAATAGTTCTACAGCGCTATTGCATTTCATAAGTTCAAGACATTTGAATTGCCACTGATCCCATTTTTAAATTTCACTGTAACCCAGCCTCAGAGGAGTTAGCAAAAATAAAAATCTGGTCACAGCAATTCAAAACACAGAGTAATTTCTGGACAGGAAGGGACAATTAAATCCTAGTATTAATTCAGATGTTTAGAATGCAATACTACCAGCCCCCGGGCAGTGTTATAAAGTTGTTTCTGTGTTTGAGAAGAACAGGTACCAAAGTACCTATTCCAAAAAGGGTCTGGCTCCAACTTCTCGAGCTATGATCCTTACAACAGAGTTCAGCTTCTAAGGATCATAGGGTTTATTTCCCGCTTGGTAAATTGAAATGTTGGGGTGAGGTACAGAGAATTGCCGTGTTTGACCTTCAAATTTGAGATACTGGAAGTTCGCTTCAATTGATGAGACAGTCCAACTCCAAATTAACATAATTGTCATCAGGAATGATCAAAATCAAGACTTGATTGATATGGTATCTCCAACAGAGCTTATGAAGTTTCACTGAGCAGTGGATACAAGCTGGCTTCATGCCTTTAGACCATGCTCTTAACAGAAGGTGTTTAGTTCCACTGACACAGAATATCCCTGTAATCTGCTCCAAGTGGTTAGTATGCCTGACTAGACTCAAAATGACCTCTTGTCCAACCACTCAGATGCATCTAAACTACAGATCATACCACTCCCAACACAAGAGCTACAATGCCAAGACACCAAGATTGGCCATCATTAAAACTGACCACAGTTATCAAACTGGGCACTGCACAGAAGTGGTGAAACTACTTCTAGACTAGAGGTGACCCTTATGGATGTGGATTTGACATGATCATCCTGAACTATGTCCAGAAGATAGTCCCAGGCAGAGAATATCTTTACATTTTCTGCCATTGTTAGTCCACAACCTTTGATAAACCATATTCATACCACTGAGATCTCAGGGTTTTTTTGCAGAAATTTCAACTTGATTTTAGAAAGATTAAGGATGAAACAAGGAGGGGAAGGTTAGAATTGGTATCTCAGCAAACACAGTTTCTAAACATCACTCAAGATATTTACAGAAGGCTGCTTTTGCCCTAACACCTTTTTTGGTTTTGTTGCATTCTGCTCAATCACACAAAGTACCTTTGTAGAGAAGTGCAAAGAGAACAGAGAGAACACGTGTAGGGCAGGTGTCCCTGACAAAAGGCAGTTAAATGTGATGCAAGTGAGCATGATGCACATGAAGCAGTGATGACTGCCTTACCTTATTTTCTTGACTACTGTTACAACCAGCTATGAAAATAGTAGCTTATTCTCACAGAACAGGTGATGTGTACTAGTACGTAGCCTGAGACCCAAGGAGAAAAAGATAAAGGCAAAATAAAAGATGTATAAAACAGTCTTCCGGCTTTCAAAGTATGGAGAAGAAATACCTTTTACATCCTTTATTTGAGAACGCTTTTCTAGTCATGCTAGAAACAAAGTAAGTAGTATTAAACATCTAAAAACCATTTTGTTTTAAGTAAGCTAAACCTGATGCTTCAGCCAATTTGATACCAGGGAAGTCCTTTTTATTTAATGGTACTCACTGGGGTCATCAAAATAGATAGCAGATAAGAGGGGGGGGTAAACCCCCATGAGATTAGACCGCTAGTAATTTGGAGTTCCATAGACCCTTATTCTGAATAGCAGTCCTTTTCTTTTCTAAGAAAAAGAGACTACTACAATCACGATTCCTCCAGAAAGCATGCCTCGCCTAACACAGGAAGCACTTCCATCATACAAGTGACTCTGGGAGAAGACTGAGAGAAAACAAACACAAGTTTTCTGCTTCATATTTCTATACCAAAAAGCAGCCAGAGTCAGTTACTTAGCCGTAACTCAAACATCTGTTAACCATAACTGTTATGAGTGAAGAGAAATCCTTTTTATGAAGGATTAAGAGTGAAAAGAATGCTGATTGAAGTTGAAAATTCAGTAACTGGTATCTAATAGCATCCGAAGTTGCCCAATGACCTTCCTTCAGAAGTGTAACATATATTTTCATGATACTTTCAACAGGCCCCCAGAAAGAAAAGTTTCTAGGTAAGACTAACTTTTTCTGCTTCAGAAAAACAATTTATTCAAGTGTATCTTGAAAAGTTATACTTACCATGCAATGGTAATCACTTACCCTCTTGACAGGGCTTAACCAGCTAAATACAGAATTTTAGGTCTTTATTTCAAGACTGGGTTTAACCAAGGCCCGACAAAGATTACCAAACGTTAATCTACAGTCTTACCTGAATCAAGTCATAAACTGAAAAGAATTTACATATGCAGATCACTTAAACAGATTTTGGTATTTTTCTGTGAGAAGACATCAAAGAAGCCCTTAGGTAATGTTACGGTCCTTAAATATTTTCATGAAGTCTCTCAGTCATTTCAGTAGCAGAGAACACTTACTCCCAGTATACAGTGTAAGAATTCACTTTACACACACGACATGGAAAGCCTCCCTGAACAAAATTTCTGATTTACAGTACCATCATCCAATATTTTTCCTTATGCATTACACTAGAAAATTTGAAATCCAAATGTACAAGTGTCCAGCATTATTAACAGCATCTACAAATCTAAGAACTACTGAACTCTGAAACAACTGTTCCATACTTCAAGAACATCACTAAAGTCAAAATAAAACAAGTAGTTCTGCCAGTGGCGACACTAATAAAATTGTTTACCTGCACATTTTGATGTGTATCATCAAGTTAAATATATCTACAGCCTTTTCCTCCATCAATATATTAATGTAGTTACTTCTCTAACTGGACTCCTAATTTTAGAAGACTTGCAGGAATACTGGTTTTGAGACTTCCACTTCTATCAAATTGAAATTAAACTGCTAACATAATTAATGGCAGTGGTTACAGGGAGAAGGTTTCTCTAACAAGAATATTCTCATAATTTTCAATGTGAACTTTCTTAAATGAACCATTCTGATTAGAGGAACCAGCACAGCAGCTTTTAAAAAGTTTAATCACATAAAGAACACAAAAAACTTGGGACAACCACAATATTATATATAAAAAAAACAGCAGCAAAATTTTGGAATAAAATCCATTAAACTTTTTATTGTTTGGTATTCTATTTCTGCATAAAAGTCACAGAAAGTCTGCTTCATCTTTGCTTTTACACAATGTTGAAGGGTTCCTCCTTAGCAAGCATTAATTCTGTGGGAAAAGCCATAACCAGAGAACCTTAATGCAAGCTCAAACACACCTCACACAGTATATGATGCTGTAAAGCCAGTTACAGCATCCAAGTAACACCTATTGCGGTGTTAACACCTATTGGGAATACTGTTGTAACTTGGACAGGTCTAAATTATTCTGGGGACAGCTTCATCCTCCAGAGAAGAGTTCTAAAAATAACACTAAAAAACCAAAACAGCATCATACAAAGCTAAAAAAAAAAATTAAAAATTAACTTAGAGTAGCTGTAAATTCATTTGCTTCTAAAAGGTCTAACTTCTGGATTATCTCAAACTCTCACTGTAAGAAAGGGCATCTGCTACCTACTCATCCCTTAAAAGCAAATTTAACCAAACAATAAACTACAACTTCTCTGCATACTACATACTTTAAAGATTTAAAGCTAAGTTAAAAGAGCTGATTCTAGGACCCTGATCCTTTCAATCGCTTAACTTATTTGCTCTCATGCATCCAAATACACTACTTTGTAATCCACCTGAAAGCGCCTGGGTACTGTTCCCCTTTCTCCCACACCCCAGCCACACACCCATACAACTTCCAGTGGTGTGCTACTCATGAACTGTTTCAACAGTGTGTTCCTCTGAAGTCTTCCTTCTAAAGACTTACTTATATCATCTTGACTACAATCAGTCAAAATATTGCTTATAGACATCGGTATCTATGTACTTAAAGACAAAAAGGTGCATGAGAGTCATTTGACTGCTTCCTCTGTATTAGCCTTCCCATTTCCTCACGTCTGACTTGTTTTTTAGACCAAGGAAACCGTAGATTTTTGTCTTTTGTTTAGGAGCCACACACCTTGGGAGACGCTACCAGAAAACAAAACTCAAGGTGACCGGTAACTTCGAGAGTACAAACGGCATGTCTCAAAAAGTCAACATTAAGACTGAAGATGGTTTGTATTGCTGGTGACTCAGAAGATCGCCTTAAGCCAACCGAGATAGAGAGCGGTTGTCAGAGTCATCTGTACAGGTCATTTCCTTATCGCTCGGAGTTGCGGCTCCCATGTTTCGGTACCTTGGGGTGCTACCGCCAGCCGCCAGGATTCCCTGCAACCCCGCCGCCACCCCTAACGCTGAACCTCCCTGGCGCGGCCCTCCGCCACCAGCCCCCCGCCGGACACTCGCCTGCAGGGACGGCCCGCAGGCTCCGCCGGGGCCGCCCATACCCCCGCCGCCGTTCCTCCGCTCACCCCCACCCCGGAGCGGGGCCACCCCCGCAGGGGCCGCTAAGGCCGACAATGCCTCCCCGGTGCCAGCCTCCCCACAGCGCTGGGCGCCCACCTCAGCAGCAGCGGTCTCCCGCCCACCCTTTCCCCCGACCCAACGGACAAAACGGCCGAGGGCGGCCCGCGCGGAAGCCCCCACCCACCCCCCGCAAACCGCCGTGGGCAGAGGAAGGCCCCGCCAACGGCCCACTCCCTCAGCGCGGCGACCAGGACCCCCCTCCCGCTCCCGCTCGCCCGGCGCGTCCCGCGGCGCCCCACTCACCACGACATGAGCGCCGGGCAGCTTGAGGGGCTTGGGGCTGATGAGCGGCGACACCATGTAGAGGAGGAGGACGAAGGCCACGATGAAGGCGACGGCCAGGAGCAGCATGGCTCAGGCTGCACCAGCGGAAGGATGGCGGCGAACAGGTGCGGGGGGACGGGGACGAAGCCCCTCAGGCAGCGGCGGTAGCAGCTGCTGCAGCGAGAAATGGACCGCCGTCCGCAGCCCGGCGCAGCAGCAGCGGCCCGCCTGTGCCGCGGCACCGGGGCCAGCGAGGTGGAGGACGAGGAGGAGGGTCCAGACGCCACTCCGCCACCTGATTGGCTGCCGAGGCGGGCGCGGGCCTGCGCCTTCGGATTGGATGACGAGGGGAGGGGAAGGCGCCCGCGGATTGGCCGAGGGGCGGGATGGCGTTCGGAGATTGGCGCCCGAGGGGGTTTTCAGGGTCACCGTCGGAGGCAATAAGGAGCCGGTGGGGAGGGGAAGGGGGCGCCTCTCACGGGGGCGGGGATGGGGCGGTGCGCCCCCTAGGGGCGGGGCGGGAGCGCAGCGCCCTGCCGCCCCCGCGGGGTCTTGTGTCGGGGGGAGGGGCGGGGACCTTGCCCCGTCACGTGGGGCAGGCTCGCGCTCTTCCCGCCGAAAGGAGGGGGCGGGGCCGGGCTGCGCCGCGCCTGAGGCGCCATGAGAAGAGAAGAGGAGAGGCGAGGCGAGAAGAGGGGCCGTGAGGTGAGGGGAAGCTGGCACAGCCCCGGGGCGGGGGGTGAGGCTTCTCCGGACGTGAGCGAAGAAGGGCTCCAGCCCTTACGAAGGTACCAGCTCTTTGCGAGAGGCCTGCTTCGGCGGGCGTCCCCTTCCCCCGGGCTTGCCGCTACCCTCGGGCCGGTGTGTGCCGGCTCCCTGTGGAGAGACGCATCTGCTCAGCGTTCGCCCCGAACGCCCCTTTCCTGAGGAAATAAACGACGGTTTTAGGGGAGGGGGGAATTAAAAAAACAAAAAGCCACGTTGGTTAAGCCTGGCAATACTAAACGCTTATCTTGGCTTCCTCATGTGCTTACAAAAATGTCCTGAATATTAAGCGCCTGTTTGTACACAAAGTTTTTAATACGTTGCCTAAGGTTACCACTTGGCATAAGTAAAATGGTGGAGA
Source organism: Alca torda (assembly GCA_008658365.1). Classification (NCBI taxonomy): domain Eukaryota; kingdom Metazoa; phylum Chordata; class Aves; order Charadriiformes; family Alcidae; genus Alca; species Alca torda. The sequence goes on along the minus strand of CM018077.1, from coordinate 75,365,048 downwards.
TGTGTCAGCCCATTCCTTCGACGCGCTCTTGGAAAGGGGCGGAAGCAGAGGGTACTCCCTTGTATGGGAAAACACTGTCCTGTGTGTCAGCGAGGTAGAGAACATAAACGTTTTATGAAAAATAATTAACTGACTTTATCACGGGTGGATTTTAAAGCCTATTTTACATGATCGCCTCCAGTAAAAACAGTTGTGGATTCTGCGAGACTCGGTTTTCAGAGCAGTTGAGCTCTGCCGGTTTCTGCTGGCTGCCGGTGGAGCTAAGGCTGCTTCCCGTGTTCTGAAATCTAAATCGGAGGGTTTTTTTCAGCATGCTGTTCCCTGCTGGGTGAAACTACAGGTTTTTCGTGTTATTCGCATGAAAAAAAGATAAAAACATGATTTTCGGCTTTAAGGCGTAATACTCGAACAAAAATTAAAGAAACAAAAAACCCTTCCAGAGCAGTGCTAATAAAATAACTGCATGTATTTGACTTAGATGTTTATTTCGTATAAATTCCTGCATTTGATGTTTTTTTAATTTAAGGTTTAATTGTTTGTAACTGAAAAACTACCTCAAATTACTTTTTCTCACTAGTTATTATGCAGTCGTTAACTTGTACAAAATAGTTTTAAAAAAAAAAAAACCCAAACAAGAAAACCCAAAAAACCCCTAGGCAAGAGGGTGTGCAGAAGGGTGTGAAAATAATATTGGAGAGGAGATTAGAAGTAGCGAGTAGGCGGAAACTGGAACAGAGATGTGGGCAGGGATTATGGAGTTTTCAAGGTGAGAACAAAGAACCTGAATTTGATGCAGTAAAAGGATGAGAAACCAAGAATTAGTCTTGAAATGGGGTTGACCTGGAATATGTCTTTGGTGGCATTTGGAGTTCAGTCCTGCAGAGGAGGAGGTATGAGGAAATGAGAGGAAGAAAGGGTGCATAAGAAGATGCTTGGCTACTACAGTGACAACAATGGAAGCTGATTAGCAATCCATCTAAGAAAAGACAGAATGTTAATTACATTGTTAGCAGAAGTCAAAATAAGATGTGGAGTGGAAAAAGCAGCAATCAAATTATGTTCGTTTTGTCTTTTACATAGAGGACACTCTATATGTGTTATCTTTCTCAACGATATTAAAATAACACAAAAAAAGGAGATTAATCAGGTAATAACTATAGACTATTTATAGACTTCCACCACAGAAGATGGTGAGACTTTCAAAGCTCAAATGTCAGCACTATGGAGATAAAGCAAAGCAGACAGATAAATCTGTCTTTCACAATACAATATCACTCAACATCAAGGTGAGGTTGAGGGCATGGGTGCAAGAAGTAATCTGCAGTAAATTTCTAGTAAAATGAAGATTAGGTAGGGGGCCTTTAAAAGTCTTGAACACATGATATGGTCCTGGTCAGTCACAGTTATGATCACATCTGACCACATGTCGAAAGGCCGCCTAGACTAACATGGAGTTCCCTTATAGTAGATTTTATGGAGAAATCCATACTGCATTTTTCTTTTGGCTAAGAGGCCACCTTACAGCCTTGGTGTTTGCAATGCAACTCTGGTAATGTCTGCTCTTGTTTTGTTCTCTAGATTGTAAAGTGTTGTGTATTTCTGTGTGAAAAATATATTCAAAGGTGAAGACCTTATGAACTGCATATAGTTCACAAATGAATTCTCCAGCAGATTTTTTGGATTCTTTTAAAGTATGCCGGTGGAAACTAAAGTTTGCCTTCCCAGAGTTATCTGGTTTGTATTCATCTCGTATGACCTCATTCACGGAGGAAGCACATTCCTGGCACAAGGAAATTGTTTACTATAAAACTGTTTTCTCAATGACTGTTGAACTGGAAATTGAACGCTAACTTAAACGTCATTGCTTTCCAGTCCGAACTGCAGTTGTTCTTAAAGCAATACTTACTTAATCTGACCTTCATAAATAACATCACAAAGTGTATAATTTTAAAGAGCAAGCTGACCACGTCTGTATATACCTTGAGAGATGTGAAGGAAAAAGAATGGATAAAACATGCTCATTGCTTTGCTAATTAATCTTTGGAAGAAGCTTCAATGCAACAGTGATGTGTTTAGAGAAGGCAAGGGAATACAATACAAGTAGATGAAAGCAGCCAAACTATAAGAGCTGTTGCAGCTGTGGTTTTCTGCTTCCTCAGTTTTGTTAATTTAAATCTTTCAACAGACTTTTGCAATAACAATATTGTGTGTTGTGATGTTCTTTAGTGGCAACTAAAGAATCAAAGTAGTCATTTAAACATGGAAACAAATTTGTGAATTGGTAACATTACAGCACAAATGGCTGATATTACAAGTGTCCTTTTCATAGCATCACTGAATACCGGGTTGGAAGGGACCTCAAGGATCACGTGGTCCAACCTTTCTTGGCAAAAGCACAGTCTAGACAAGAAGGCCCACCACACTGTCCACCTGGATCTTAAAAGTGTCCAACATTGGGGAATCTGCCGCTTCCTTGGAGAGATTATTCCAATGGCTGATTGTTCTCATTGTGAAAAATTCTCCTCTTGTGTCCAATCAGAATCTCCCCAGGAGTAACTTGTACCCACTACTCCTTCTTTTCCATGCAACTCCTTGCAAAAAGGGAGCCTCCATCTTCTTTGTAGCTACCCTTCAAACACTGGAACATGGTGATAAGGTCTCCCCTAAGCCGCCTTTTCTCAAGGCTGAACAAACCCTGTTCTCTCTCAGCCTTTCCTCATAGGGCAGGCTTCCCAGTCCTTGGGTCATCTCTGTGGCCCTCCTCTGGACCTGCTCCAGCCAGTCCACATCTTTTTTGCATAGCAGGGACCAAAACTGAACACAGTAATATTCCAGGTTTTCAGGTGATGTATACATGTATAGCCCAGCCACCAGCCTCTTTTCCCAGGGCTTCTGCAGCTGTTTTGGGATGAACACACTGGAACAAAAATGCTGAAAGCACTATTTAAATCAGATTTTTGTCTTCACACTGTTCTTCAAGCTTATTTAACTGTTTAATGTGTTTTCCATAGTTGTTAAAAAAAAAAAAAGGTAAAACAATGTCCAAAATTAACTACTCATAAATTGTGAACCATTATTTGTTATAATGAATGTATTTTTTATTTTATGCTGAAGAAGTAACCATACTGATATTTTGCATATTGAGCAATGTATGTATTGAAATAAAATTAATGACAACCCAGTAGTAAAAGGAAATCCCTGCTGTCTGATTTAAAATGTCAGAAATTAAACTTGGGACCAAGATGATCTGGAATTAGTTAGTATTTGTGTTTCTTTCCATTTGGTACACCTACTTAGACCAGACTTCAGACTGGAACAATTATTTGTTCATACTTGGACTTAAGAGAATCCTTTAGTTTGCTACATATTCCTAGGGATGCTGTGGGTGGTGGGTTGGAGGAGAAGGCTGAGTGGCTTCCCTCTCCTTGGGGAGCATGGAAATCGCGCTGAAGCAAGTACTGCTGGAAGCAGGCAGGAAGGGGCTCAGGAGGTAACAGGCTGCGGATGTCCTCTGCATTGGGGAAGGCTCAGGGCTAAAAGTTTTAGGTGTCTGTCAGAAATGAGCATAGGCTTTTTGCACAGGGACGTCCTCTTTGTCTCTTGACATAAGAGCACCCATTCTAGATTGTTCTTATTGCCTCCAAAATTGTATTTAAGCAGTTCGTGTTACAAGGGAGCACACGTGACGTTATCGACACCAACGGTTGTCTGACCAGATGAAACCTCAGAGACGTGAAGCATGTGTTTGCCTAGCCCAGAAGCCGTGACAGACTGTACAATCCCCCCCAACCATCTCGCTGCCGAGCCCACCTCATGGCACCCAGCCCTTAGGAACCCACTGCCGGGCCACCGTGATTGAACGTGTACAGGAAAATGCACTGCACAAGCAGAAGCAGCACACTGGTGACTTAGAAAATGTAGTTCCACCAAAACCGCATTCCTCTCAGATGCAGTAAGTATGATTTTCTCCACTACTTACTCTACCTTGACTGCTGGGTAAGGGGATGTTTTGATTTTTCTAAGGGCAGACACGTAGTCTTTATTGCAGAGAGCTGAGTCCTTGTATTTGGAAGGTCTTCATCCTAAAATTGGTCTGTAGAGCCATTCTTAAAATAACAGTGTTTCAAGATGTGACACGTCAGTCTTTTCTGCAGGTGTTTTGGCTTTCCATGCCTTCCCCTGCAACCTTCCACTTCTCAGCGCTGCGGTAGTGCCTTTCCTCCTTTGCCAGAGAACTTGGATGCCATAACTCTTTTCTCCATCCTGGTGGCAGCTGCCCCCCTTTCCCCAGGTGTCCTAGGGAAGAGCTGAACTGCTGAACGCACGAAGCAAGGATCTGCCATCCGGAGGGAGCGAAGAAGTTGTGCTTCTACAGGGAACCTGTGCTTCAGGGGGATGGAAGAGGAGAAGACGGTGGTGCCGTGCTTAGTGTGGAGTGGCACCTACCTCCCCCTGGGAAACTGGATAACGAGAGAAAGGGAAGAGTCTGATAGACCCAAGAGACCCCACTGACCCCTGGTTTAACACACCTGCCGTGAGTATCATAATCCTTTTTTTTTCCCCTGAGAACAGTAAGGTGAAGACTACCATGGTTTCACCTGCCCTTGCTCCCTACCCATCTAGAAAATCCACAGCTGCTGTGGCTTGCAGTTACCATCTCTGGGCTGACGTTGTTACGCTGTGACAGAGCAAGCCTTAATACAGAATTTCACCTGGGGACGAATTAGCTCCCTGGTCACTGTATGTTTTTGGATTTTCAGATAGTAATTCTAGGTGGACAGCCAAGGGAGGAAGCCTTTCCTGGTTGTTTCCAGTTAAGTCATTCAGGAATTAAAATTGAAGCTATCACATTGCTTGAGCAATGTTTGTATCCTGTTTTGCCTTTCCTCAGAGGCAGTCTTTCACCTATTTCTATCGTTATTACCTTCCCGGGTATGTATTTTCATGAATGCTTTATTTTTTTTTGCCAGATAGATAGGGAACATTTTTGCCATTATACTTCCAGCAACTTCTGTCTGCTTTCTTTCACTTTGTCTGATTTCTGCTCAGCAAATCTGCTCCCACCCAAGCCACTGTTGTTGTTTTTCCAAAATAGGTGCAATTTTGTGCTTTATATCGTGCCTTTGGAAACATGTACCTCTAGGTAATCTTTGAAGATTGACAGGTCCTAAACTTCTGTGAGTTTGCTCTGCTTTGGGATTAAGGTACCAGTTAAACCACCCCAAGTCATTCAGTCAAGTCCTGTCTATTATGCACGTATTCACATGACTCAACCCTATTACAAAAGGTCGAGTTAAGGATTTGCAGTCTCTGGTTTCTCACAAACTTACCTTTTGTGGGCAATCTTCTTCGGTAGTTTCTGTGCTTGTAAAGCTGCTGAGTTGCTCTGCAGATCTTCTTCGTGCCTCTCGGTGACAACGTTTCACGCTTCTAGGGCTGCTTGCCCTGCCCCACCTCGCTGGTGGGAGATCTTTGTACTCTCCCATTGCTCTCTGCGTTGTAGCTTAAAAATACTGGAAGACCTGAAATCACCTCCTCCAGGTTCATGCCAGGTTCTCTTTCAAAGCAATTCAGAGAACTTTGTTTGCTCAATCTTTTAACACGAAATAAGTCTGTTTCCAGTTCCAGGTAACGCACTGGATTTATGCAGCGCTGGCAAGAGGCTGGTGTTTGTGTCTTGGGTGCAATTACACAACATCTGCCCTTGTTATCAGGCCCTGATAAATTATCTTTGGCATGCGCTGCAGAGAAGCTGCTGTTCCGCAATGGAAATTTAGATCTCTTGTAGGTAGCTCAGTTCTCCTTCTGAAATGAGTACAAAATAGCTTCCTGAAAACAAGGAAACTTCCACTTTCATCCATTTCTCCCCCTTGTGTTGCTCTCAAACACTTTGGAGTTGCGTGCGCTCCTCCAAGCCTGTCTCCATCCTCTAACAGTGCCGCCCATTGCTGCCAGCCAGGGAGAGGACAGCACGTACAGACGGGCCCCGTCGCTTTGAAGGAGAAAAGGGAAATCAGAGCCACTCTGTCAGCTTTCGCTTTGCTGCGTATTAAGCTCTCTTTGGTATAAACACCGGAGAAATAGGGATGTAAAGAGCTTTGAAATAGGATTTAAAAAGGAATTGGTGCCTTATCTTCCATTTGAGAAAAAAAAAAAATGGTGTGAAGGACAGAGGGTAAGTCAGACAAAAAAAGAAAGAAAGCGAAATTAGAGAGAACAGCAAAAAAAGAGAATACTACTCAAAAGCAACAGGAAAGAGGCAGGCTTAGATTGCCAATTAACATTTCACATCAAAGGAAAATTCTGATCAAAACCTTTTCCTTATTCTAAGAAGCATCATGTGTTTGCAGTATCTACTGCAGTGAAGCAAGCATGCTTTACACAAAAGGCGGCCCAAGAGAATAAGGCCGATAGCCGCAAAGTTTGTGGAAACCGTTTTACACAGCTGACAACTAGGACTAGAACAGGACAAAACCCCAGAGGAGCCCGCAGCATCGGCATCGCTGCCCTGGTTCACCAGTTGATTTCCACCCTGTGCCAGCTGCAGGAGATCTGAGGCACAGACCAGTGTCTCCCACCCCACACACATCTCTAGATGCATTTACACCATGTAGAATCACAGAATGGTTTGGGTTGGAAGGGACCTTTAACCGTCATCTAGTCCAACCCCCCTGCAATGAGCAGGGACATCTTCCACTAGATCAGGTTGCTCAGAGCCCCATCCAACCTGACCTTGAATGTTTCCAGGGATGGGGCCTCCACCACCTCTCTGGGCAACCTGTTCCAATGTTTCACCACCGTCATTGTGAAAAATTTCTTCCTTATATTTACTCTAAATCTTCCCTCTTTTAGTTTAAAACCATTACCCCTTGTCCTATCACAACAGGCCCTATTAAAAAGTCTGTCCCCATCTTTCTTATAAGCCCCCTTTAAGTACTGAAAACAGTTGGCTTTCTGGACTGTAAGCACACATTGCCAGCTCATGTCCAGCTTTTCATCCAGCAGTACCCCCAATCCTTCTCTGCAGAGCTGCTCTCAATCCCTTCATCCCCCAGCCTGTATTGATACCAGGGGTTGCCCTGACTGAAGTGCAGGACCTTGCACTTGGCCTGTTTGAACCTCATGAGGTTCGCATGAGCCCACTTCTTGAGCTTGTACAGGTCCCTCTGGATGGCATCCCATCCTGTAGAGCCCCAGACTGCTCAGGAAGAACAGCAGCACTATTCCCCATAGCCCCCAAATCCCCACAAATGCTCCAACACGTTCATTCCCTGCTGGCCTGAGCCCATCTAAACCTGAAGCGAGCAAGCACCTCGCAGGGCTACAAGTGCTGGATGAAGGTAATGTTGCAGGAACTACCTGCTGTGCCTTTGGTGGGTCGTCACACGGGTACGCGCACCTTCTTGAGGTGTTTGTAACCAGCGTTCGCGTATATGGCTTATGCCTGCGTCTCACAGCCCTCTGTGCATTTAGGCGGTGGCGGTATCTATGTATTATGGGCATCCCTTCTCTGTCCTGAGGCTGGTGAGGGGACAGTGAAGAAGAAGGGCAGAGGGAAGATTTTAGGCTCTGTAAGGAAGCCCTGTGGCTCCTGTGGAAACTATCGCTGTGCTGCAGCTACACAAGGTTTGCTGTCAGGCAGGGAAACCACCTGCTTGCTTCCATACTGGCAGTGGACACGTACGTCGTGGGCATGAGGTTTTTCAGGCAGGTAAAAATAAACTTAAAAAAAGAAAACATGTTTTAAATTATAGAGACAGAAGAAGGCTGGACATGAACACACAAGTCCATATCGAAACAAGAGCAGGTGTAAAGATCAAAAAAACCAACCCAGTAATTGCTTTGCTGTTTGGCTGCGTACAGAACAATTCATGGCTGTGATTAATTCATTAAAATATCATTAAAACTCCAAGTGAGCTCAGGCTTAGCCAGGCAAGAGCATGAGCATTTCAACTGGCATTTTAAATGGCATATTTGAAAACAGCAGTCAGCTACCTTTCCAGATTTTCTAAAATATTACCAAAAAAAGAGAAAAGGCCTTGACAGGTCAGAGCATCCTGGCTACCACCCATGCTCCAGCCTTCAAGGAGGGGAGGAAGGAGAAATGATCATTTGAATTCGCATAGTTTTAATTTTCATTTTTTCCTAGGTGTCTATTGGGCAAACGATTCACTTGACTCTGCCAGAGCCCAAGTCACAGGTATAAGTAACAGTCCTCATTTCCCACTATATTTCCTGTCTGAGATGGTGATATTTATAGCAACTTTCTCAGTCCCTCGCCTAGGTGACTCGTTACTGCTGAGACACTGACAGAGCAGTAGCAGAAGGCAACTACTCCAGCCGAGATTTTTGTAACAAATTACCTGTGGACTGTCATCGGCCGACAACAGAGTGAGTCAGAGGAAATTATTGTTTATAGTTTACAGGACGCATGTGACACTGAGCATGTTTGAAAGCAAAGTCCCTGCCTTGAATAGCTGAGATTTAAATTAGCTGAGGCAGCAGAGGAGGAGGGAGGGCAAGCAAAAGCAGGTCTTGCCAATTCATGGCACAGTGCCTGGTAATAGGTCACCAAGCAGGAAAGAAAACCCTGGCTCCATCATCAACATCAGGCCCGCGCTCAGGCGTCCGTGACTTATTTCCTGGAAATGTCTCAAAACGTGACCAAAGCCTTTATGGAAGAGAACTTATCTCCTGCTATGATGCAGACAGGACACCGTATTTTGTTTTCATGACTAATGGTTGAGAAGTCCAAATAAGCAAGCCCTAAAATGTCAAGTATTTCGGCAAAAGACTAGCAGATTGTACACATGGCAGGTACCGCGCACAGATGGTACGGACAGATGGACTCTGGTGTCCCCAAACACTGAGTTGAGGCGATGAAGGGAAGAAGTATCCTTGGAGCCTTCACTCATCAAGTTGGAGCCTCTCAGGTAGGACAAAGGATGTGAAAGCGAGTGAACAGAAAATGGCACAAAACAGTGACCTAGTCCAAAAAGCTGCCATCAGAAGGGCGTGTGTATGTAGGGGTAGGGAGGGAGAGGAAGAATTGTAATTAGGTCACAGGGACCAAAAGACAAATAACAGGACAAGCTTATCTAATACCTGGGCTGTCAGTACACAAATGCCAAAACACAGGGTGATGAACAATTAAGAGTTTTTACCCAGCTAATTATGACGACAGAGGATTTGTGGAATAAAATCACTAATTAAAATATTGTTAATAAAAAGCTAAGGAAAAAAATCAAAGGGGGAAGCACTGGAGCTATGCCACAAGAGCTACAACAAAAGCTCCCTCCTGCTCAAGAATAAAAGGAACAATGTTTTGATAAGAATTAAGTATCTGTTGGAAAAGCAGCACAGTAGGAAACAAACAGTCCTCCAGGTTCTTGCAATGGTTTACGTAAGTTATGGGAATGGCTTTAAATCAACCATGATTACTAGGATGAATCTGGTTAAGACCAAAAACATGTATGGAAGCCAATCATGAAACAAGCTTGTCACTCTGGAGGAAGGAAGGTGTAAACAGCAAAATAAAGATGTTCCTGCATATTTCAACAAATTCAGAACTATTAGAAAGCTTCCTGTCAAGATAATCTGCAGAAATAACATGAAAAAAATCCAAATATATTCTTATTAGGAAGAAGGCTAAATAAACACAAAAAGTAGATCAAAATGCCTGACCAGAGAACATTCTTTGCTTCAGTTGACAAAATGAGCAAACTATGATCAGACACCCCTGCCAGTCAGGAGCATGAACAAAAGACGATTCCAGAGCATCTGCCTCAGCTACATGTGTTCTGCTCCACTAATTAAAACAAAAGCATGTTGGAAGACCAGCAGATAATTTGAAAAACAAAAACAATCAAACAAAAACCTTAAAGGAGATTCGTACATTTTCCTTGTGCTGAGAATGACATAAACAAAGCCAACAGGTAAACCGGGGAAGAAACAAGACTCTGGAATTTGAGGTCAGTCAGGCAACATGGGAAAAAAAAATATAACAAGGTAATTTACTGAGCTTTTCTAACCCTATGAGTATACGCATTGAGATGTATACCACATGTGACAGGAAATCCAAAGTTTAATGTCAATGCGAAGAAACCATCTGTGAAGAACACAACAAGCACATCTACAACTGATTTAATTGAAAAGCTGTTTTACCCACAGGAAGGAAAATGACATTTTTTCATATTGCAGTCAGAATAAGCAGTAACACCAGCAGTTAGAAAAAAAAAATTATAAGCTATCTAGCCAAAGATGAGTCATACATCAGACCTTATAAAAATGTACAACTAATTTATCCAGTATTTACAGAGGTTTTGATTACGTAAAGCAAATATAACCTTTCATAAATTCTTTAGAGTTTTTTCAGATTAACACTGAAAACTAAAAAGTGATTTTGTGGCTTCCGCAACTCCACCCCCCATTTGGCTATCATCCATTTTGGGATAACTTAGCTAGGAAGCTCTGTGATATATATTAATCTATTCCCATTTTACAAAGACAGCAAACCAAAAAGTTGTCCTTGTAGCTGCAATTCTAAGCAGCCATGTTTATTTGGAATATATTTCTAAAAACAACTTTAAACATCAAACATTAATGCTTCTGTAACAGATGTGATCCCACAACTGAGCAAGCAGCAAGATGTAAATTTAAAAACATACAGTATGCTTTTCTTCTACATTAAAGATAGGAGATTACACAGTTAAGCTTATGGACAAATCATCCTACCACAAAGAAAAAAAAAAGTTCCTGAGAATTTTAAGATTGCAGTAAGGACTCTCATTTTAAAAAAGGTCGAGACAAGTACTTCGGATCGTAGCTTCAAACCTCTGAGTGAGAGCCCTGCCAGTATATGGCTCACTTCTCAAGTGTTCACAAGAGGCAACTACAAAAAAGCAATCCTGTTGCAATGAGGATTAAGTTTACTAACCATAGCTGCCTGCACCTACGCTGGAATTCCTGCCTGCCCCCACAAAGGTCCACAAAAAGATTTGTAGTCCACTGATTCACATTTACATGTTCCAACGAAAGACAAAGATAAAAAACTACATGTAACTGAACGATTTTGGAAAGACTGTTTCATCATGTCAGTAAACAAAAGCTCAGCACCTTGCAGATCAAAGATTTTTTAACTACATAGTTTGTTTAACTGTTAAACATAGAAACCAAAGTCTAAAAAAAAATATCAAGCAGTAAATACTTGAATATAACATTGAAGAAATACTCAAAGAACATAGCTGATGTTGTACTATAACCTTTTACTTCATTTAAGTACAGCAAATTTCACCCGTCCTATGATTTATAAAGTACACAAAATATGTACATAAAGGAAACCAAACCCCATCAGAAGATGATCATACATGTGTATGTGTACATATAACATACACACACAAAATGTGCAAATTTCTTTTAATGCAGGTTAAACAACGCATACGCAGGATAAAGTTGTACAATGATAATGGAACACAGAGTATTCTAGGTATCCTAATGATGTTTCCTATCTACAGCCAGTGCAAACTTACAAGGCACAAACTCAATGCTGACACTGTAGTGTTCTAAGTTACATTCAGGCACATCTCAATTTGTAGTTCTTCAGAAAAAGGTCAATGGAAGTGCTACTTCTGTACTAAAGTGCCAGCCTTCTCTCAAAGTTTAAGCACTAAATTGATGTGACCTATATGCAATAGTTATCAGTAGGGTTCTGAGTTAATTTATCACTGGAAAATTTGTGGCTAAAACATCTGTTACACTCTCCTCACGTGTGAAAGCACGCTATTTCCCAAAATACCTCCCACACATTCTCCAAGGACTACCTATACCTTGCCAGCCTGAGATGTGGAGTCTTACAGGGTACTACTAATGCTTTTTTTTTAATTTTAGTCGATCTCCTGCAGAAAGTAAATCCAGATTTAAAAAAAAAACCAAAAACAAAACAACACCAAAACAAACCAAGAACAGCCAGCAAAGTGCCTTCCAAGATATTTGCATTCAACAAACTTTTGCTAAATTGCATAGTGACAGTGTGTATCAGCTAGTAAAGAGTTAGAAAGAAAAGCTTGTTGTTTAAGGCAAAATTTTAACACAGCACAAAAAGCCAAATACCAGTTCCATCAGTATTTAAACAAAGTACTGGCCCATGTAGTCTTATCCTCACAGTGTTTTCTTTCTTACTTTAATAGCGAACCCACACTTGCAGTATGCTTGACTAGCAAATTTTGTTGCATTTTTCTAAATAAAACGAGAGCAATTAATATGTAGGCTAATTGACTGATACTGAAAACACATAAAAAGTATGTTTTCTTCCACCCCTCAAAAAGGGGTTTTTGAGCCTATTTGGAGCTCAAAACTCACTTGTACCCAGGTCTAATGTAATATCTAAAACTGAACTAATAATTTAAAGTTTTCTAGTATTTAATAGACATTACCACATCACTTTGCTGTCTCACCCTAAAATTGTATTTTCATATTATTTTTCAATAGAAGACATTTAATAGACATCTGAGGAAAACAATACAATACAAAACCTTAAGGGTCTTTGCAAAGGTATCTTCTGTTCCTTCTGCAAAGAAAGAAAGGAGTGATTTTATTGGCATTTATTTGAAGTGCCATCAGTAAAGACACAAGAATACTTAAGAAAGCAAAAAAAGTTCTAATGCTCCACATATATCTTTGGTTTAGCCTTCCTGACCAAAGTCTTCTGTAAACTTCTTTAACTTCTCCAGGTCCTGTTCGTTAACTGTTGGTTTTGTGCTAGCTAGCGACCTGAGCATATCGTCCTGTCAGGAAAAACAAAAACAAGCGTTTTCAGAAACAAGTATAGTACCACTGCTAACAATCCTGTTGCCAAGACAAATGTTCATTAAAAAGCTCATTAAAACAAGATGACCATAGGAGCTCCTATTTACATAAAACTTTAAGTAAGCCTAAACTACATATGCACAGAGGCAGCATTTTAACCCTGTGAACACAGACAACTCTCTATGAGTTTTCTAATAACGAAACCACCACCTCAGGTTTAGGTTTAAGTCACTCATCCGTTCAAGTTTTATTCAATCTTTTCACTGAAAATAACTGAACTTCCTTTTTGTTTTGTCAGTTATTTTCAACCCATCTTTAACTACAGCAGTTTGAAGTGGAAATAATCTGATGTTCCCATGTACTCTTCATAGTCCAGCAATATAGAACAGTAGCTTCCGATTCATCTCTACCAAAGTTTTACTGTTCCTGATGGGTAATTTCTGTCTCTTCAATTCAGTCAATTTCCTAGTTAAATATTTAGCTACTAGAAAATGGAGTTCAAAGAAATCAGGGGTCTGTGAAGTTGAAAGTAGCAGTTAAAACACCCTATGAATAAAAAAGGGTCTAGAAAATGAATCAAGTCCTAGCCAAAAGCAACTTAAAAAAGCAGATGCCTAACACCTCATATTACTATAAAATTATGGGTAAAACCAAAGGTTAATATCATGACTTTCTAGATTTGGGATTTGTCTCGTCAGACTAGAGATACCCTGCTTAGAAAAAATTAAAGCCTGATCTTTTTAAGGCCAAGAACTGATTTTGGACACTGAAACAACTGCCTATGCAACTATAGTGCATCAGAGCCCAGGTACCATTAGGAGCACACAAGGAATTGTTACGTTTAATTCCAGGAAAGACTGATAAAAAAATCCTCTTAGACCACGCAGGCAGAAGTTTTAGGACAGGCCTGCAGCTGCATACATCCTTTTGTGCTTCCTCAGTATGCAAAATACATGCACATAAAATTCTTTTCTGAAATATAGTGATGGTTATATTTACAAAGCAGTGCCTACTGTTCTAGAGGTTTGTGATCCCCATGAAATACACCAATTTCTTTCATTCATTACAGGACTGTTTGCACACAAGAAATGATAACAAATCTGTGCTGCTGTCAAGTCCTTCCCTCAAACGTTGTACTTAAATTCAGAATCTCCTTTTGTTGCTTTTGGGGAAAAATACAGAATAAGTGTCCAGCAATTATTCCTTTTAAGCAGTGAAATAAAATTTAGGTTTGTCTTAAAATGACATATTTTATTCCCTAGACTAAAGCAAGCTTTTTAACAGCACAAAAAAAAAAAACCTGATGAAAGAGCTGTATCACCCATGATGAAATTTAACCAAGACTACCATTACACCCACAATCTTTTTACATTTTATTGTTTATGCTTGTTTTTCTCTTATGGGCAATATTTACCTACAGCACATCACTTCCCAATTGACACTGAATATAATTTTCCGTTTCCTAGTATCAATATTAATCAACAGTGGTGGGAAGGAAACATATCATAGGGAGGGATCCCAAAGGTTTTAAATGAATAAAAGACAAGTGAAAGAACAGTGGCAGAGCCAGGTGCTGTCTATGGATGAAAGACAGCAGCTGCATGCCAGCAGACAAGAACAGTAAGAAAGAAATGCTTTCAGGGATAGAGCTGGCTTTTCCACAAGCATGTCATACTGTAGCGCTGTATGTTGGGCATTTAAATGTTACCTGGTATGTCCAGCATTTCTGAAAACAACTTATGCCATTGCCTTGCACAACCATTTGAAAAAGAGTCTTTACCATAGGCTTTTCAGAGTTCTGCAAAGCAAGAAAGAAACGCTACAAAAGAACACCTACCATGGAAACTTTAGGCTCGAGTAATTTATCACCTGGAACCTCCATCCATGTCATTTCTATGGCTTCAGGATCACCTGGAGAGCAAGGGGTGAACAAATCTACCGTCGTATTTGGATTAGACACTGATGGTCCTTTTACCTAAAAATAAGAAAATACACCATTTATAGGAGTTATAATTTTAAAGACAAAACCCAGAACCTGCACAGCATCTTTAGAGCAAAAACATTCCTTGATTTTATGCATTGGGAAGACATGTCCTGTGAAAGAGAAGTTGTATAAATGTACTGGCATCACTCACTTTGAAAACGTGCAGCTGTAGCCAGATACTTAAATTCACATCAGGTCAACGTGAATTGACCTGTCAATGTGACTATGAAGCACTTAGGAGGTGCTTCCTCCTAAGGCCGAGGATTTCCGTGGAAAACTAACATGCCAGGAAATCTAGTTGGAGAAGACCACCCTTCCTAGTCCCTCATCAGTTTGTGAGTTCACTCATCACTGGTTAACAGCTTTCTAAAAAGTTCTCAATTATCCTCGAGTGCCCCTCAAGTCAGGAACCCAGAGATGGCTTTTCAACCTTTGACAAACTGCACTACAAAGTTCTGAGCTCCTTTTCACACGCCACCTCAGCAGCACTCGATAGAGAACAGGGCCATCTAGTGGGAGAACAGAAACCGTCCTTTTTTTTTTTTTCCCAGACACATGGACAGACCGAAAAAAAAAGCTGCACCAGGTATCTGTTCCCTTTCTGCAACACGTTATCTGGGACCCACAGTTTTATTTTCCTTCATCGCTACGTGAAGCATCACACATCCACAGGACCTCAAAACACAGGCAAAGACTGAAAGACAACACACTGGCTGTTTTTAACAGCAGAGAACTGGGTTTGCTATTTCAAATTGCATTTAAAGCACGACACTGGAGAGCGCAGATTGTAATATTCAAAATGCACTCGGACAAACCTGTATTATCACACAGAGCAAGGAATGGTTTACAATGAATTAGTAATAATTGAGGAAAGCACTGTTTAACTGGGGCAAGGTGTCTGTTGTGATGCAAGCAATTAACAAAGCTAACATTTTGTTTATAAAAATAGGAGATCGCATCCAGTTAAAGTACTAACAACACAAGTGGAATCAACTTGGTTTATGCCAGAGCCCTCAAACACTGTAGTTGTGGGGTTTTTTCCTTCCTTTTTTTAGAGGAAAAGGAGCTAAGAATTCCTTATGGGTTGCTCCGCAAACTCTTGACAACCAAGGATATTTCATTGCTCCATGGTAGTCTGAGACATGCCTCAGATTCTTCCAAATTTGAACGAAAGGCTAAAAGGTAACAGCCCTTTAGCCAGAAATGTCATTGCCACTTAAAGTCAACAATGGATAAATACTTCAGGCATCACTGCTTAAGGGAAGGAAGCATCTAGAAAATCCTTGATATATCAAAACAGCTGCTTATTTTTAAAGACAGTTTACATCACAGTGTTACTGATGAGTTGCCCTCAGAAGAAATTTATCGTATCAGTGCTTCAAAATACTTGTTTTGTTTTTAAACTGGGAAAAGCTCCTCAAAAACCCTTTAAAATGTTTGTTTCCCCCCCCCAAAAATGACCAAGGTTTCCTCAGTGCAGACTCTGGAAATTTACATAATCCTCTCATATTCTGGACCACGTTGGATTTAAGTGTTCCTTTTTCTTTGAATCTTAAGCTGAATGTGTTCCTTGGAATAAACTACATGGAAAAGAAGAGCCTATCTTCAATTCAAAATAAACTGTGGCTGTTCAGTTTTGGGCCCTTAATCCTTCTATGTCAGGCTGAGTTACTAGTAAAAAAATTGTAATTTTAACTGAGATGACAAAGAAACTGTGGCCAGCACAAGTTACATGGCACGTATCTCTTGGCAGTTCAGGATCTAACATTTTTCCTACCTTACCCCATCACACAACACCTCTTTTAAGGAGCAACAAATGAAAGCTTCCCCCTTTACAGCAGCAAAAACACTGCAGAATATCTTGACCCACCTTCACTCAAGATCCCTGAATTCAAAGTTTGCAGTAAAAATGTGAGCAAAAATACTTTTAGTCTGGGTCTACTCTAAAAAAATAACAGGAAAAATGTAATTTTATTTAACCAATACACATTGTATGTATTTCAAACTCTGTTTATAACCATTGATAACATTATGATACTTTTTCTTTCTATTCAAGAGCTTAATAGCTTACAGAGAACAATTAATTTGATTGAACAAGACCCATATGTGCAAATTCTCTGGGGGAAAAAAAGCATTCCCAGATTTAATGGATTTAGATTGGTGCTAAAGAAGTCTAGTTGGTTCTTTGTCAGATAAAGTTTCTGAGATCCAAACATTCAGAAGTGTTTCTTAAATCAGTACATGGTATGTAGAGGTAACTGCAAGATAAACCAAACAATATAGTTTAAATAGTCTCTTTAGAGTGCACCTAAATAAGTGTAAAACTAGTTTTCACATTACAGCAGCATCCACAGGTTGCCGCATGCTGCCCAAACAATGAAGCACAGAGCTTGCTCAGTTGTCTTGCATCTTTACTACTGTCGCAAGTAACACTGATTCAATGTTTTTACCAGAACTTTACAAGAACCTTAATTTTTCAGTTCTAAAAATACGCCAAATAAGCAGAATGTGCACAATTACAATCCATCTGTTCCCATGTGGATGAGGGGGACACATTTATTTAAACATGCTAGAAAAAATATGAAGAACCACATAACTTGATACAGAAAAAGAGCACCTCTGTAACATTCCCATTTAAGTCAAACTTCAAACTGAAAGCTTTTAACACTACCTAGAGACATGAAGAGTCATCAGAGTTTGGATTATACACCATGAATACCCAGAAACCAGCTCCACCAGATTGATGGTAAGACTGGGGGAAGAGAGGAAAAAAAAAAAAAAAAAAAAAGAGGAGGAATACCCAAGTTTTTCCCTGGCTGATGAAAAGGACATTCATAAGCACCCACTATCACCCAAAACCAAATTCAGTTTACTTGCAAGGAATTTTCAAAGTAAGATAGTTCTCAGAGATTAAATAACTTGAAAACTTTTTGATTCCTACTTACTTTTTTAAAGTGAGTAGCTGATTGCACTTTTCTAACAGGCTGCATCAGTGCATCACGTACAATGATGCTTATATCTGCACCAGAATAGCCATCCGTTTTCTTTCCAAGCTCTCGATAATCTGATTCCTTTAGGAGATTTGGAGTTGACCCAAGGTGAAGTTTGAACATTGCAGCCCTGGCATGGTCTTCAGGTAAAGGAATATAAATACGCTTCTCAAATCTGGTTTAAAAAAGAAAAAACAAAATGTTCCACAGATGCTAGCTCATGCAGGTGCACAGTGGAGAGAAGCTTATGCAAATAAGTATATGGTTTGTTCCTAACAATATTAGAAAGAAGCAGTTTCAGTATTATAAACCTTTGAAAAAAAAAACTAAGGCAAATATTCAACAACCTGTTCTCATAAATAATACTATATTCTGGATGTTATGCTAGCTATAACAACTACTTTTTTTCATGACAGAGATCTTCTCTCCAGACTGAAATTTTTCCAGATTCTCTCCAGCAGAGTTTGTGTTTTCAAAGAAAAAATTGAGGGGAAAAAGGCTTGAAGTGCTGAAGTATATTTGAACAATTTCCACACCCAACGAAAGGACCGCCTGATAACAAGCTGACACAACCACTTTCTACAGTCTCCAACTAAATTAAAGAAAATTGCATAGTTAGAAGCAAATGTGAAGTCATATTCTCAATACAGTTGTCAGTAGAAAACGCTGATAACTGCAGTTCTTCCTTTGAAGCAGCATCTGTTCTCACAGTGGGGATTACTTTCCACCAACAAAATAAGATAAATTCTGTAGAACGCAATTATTTTGATATACATGACAAAGTGGGCCAAATCCATGAAAAATGAATTTGATTACTGCCATTGTTGTACAAGTTCCTTTAAGTCTTTTGGAAAAGAGTTCGACAGCTCCTCTCACACTACAGAGAATGAATGGTTTGGGCTTGGAGGGACCTTTAAAGATCACTGAGTTCCAACCCCCCTGCCATGGGCAGGGACACCTCCCACCAGACCAGGTTGCTCAAAGCCCCATCCAGCCTGGCCTTGAACACTTCCAGGGATGGGGCATCCACAACCTCTCCGGGCAACCTGTTCCAGTGCCTCACCACCCTCATTGTAGAAAATTTCTTCCTTACGTCCAATTTAAATCTGCCCTCTTTTGCCCCTTGTCCTGTCACTACAGACCTTAGTTAAAAAAACCCAAACATTTCTCCGTCTTTCTTGTCTCACACGAAACTATAGTCATACAGGTTGGAAGTAACCTCTGGAGGTCACCTAGTCCAGCCCCCAACCAAGGTATGGCCAGCCTGAATGAAGTATATAAACAAAAGTCAGTGACAGTCACAAAAAAGATCCAGCTAATCAGATACAGGTATGGAAGCCCTTTATCTACAAAATAGCAGTTAAAGCATGCACTGAAAGATCACAAATTACGCCTGACCAGTAGAAAAACCACGGTGTTTCTGTGTAACATAAGGCTACATTTCCATGAAATAACTCAAGCTATTCAACAGTTTGTTAACAGCTGAAAAGGAAAGCTCTACCTGCTCTTGCCCTTCTGAGGTACCTATTTTGTAACTTGTCCCCCAAGTCCACCAGAAAACTAACCAACAAGGAAACAGAATAGTCTTCTGCATGCTCAAGCTCAATCAGCTAACAAAGAGATCAAATACACTACACTGTAAGAGGGAACAACCTACCTCTTTAAAGGGACAAGGGGCTATTAGTTTGGCTCAGTCCATCTCACGAAATTGAGTCGTAGAACATTAGCCACGTCTGCAAAGGTGAGCTGGATTACTACCTCAAGTAGTCTCAGACTGAACCCTCACAACAGTTGCAAACTTCATACTGTAAAAAAAAATGCCATCATACCTTCTCCTGATAGCAGAATCCAAAACCCAGGGTATGTTTGTTGCTCCTAAGACCAAGATTCCTTCATTGTCAACACCAACCCCTATATCAAGGCAGAAGTCATTTAACCATTTAGATGATAAACAGAGACTGTTTTAAAGCATTGTCAAAATTTAACAGGGTGGAACTGTAGATCTTTTTAGTGTTCTCATGCAAGCTATGCTTAAAATACGTATCTTAATTCCTTTGACTTATTCTGAAAATCAAATAAATTTACCTTGCATCTGGACAAGAAATTCTGTTTTTATCCGTCTAGCAGCCTCACTTTCATTTTCACTTCTTGACCCGCAGAGGGAATCTATCTCATCAATGAAGATAATAGAAGGTTTGTTTTCTCTGGCAAGCTGGAACAAGTTTTTCACTAATCTTAAAAAGAGGAAACAGCCTCAGTTATCTTAATGATTACACCAGTAAAAACACATAATTTAAGATTATATAAACTTCCTTTAGAGAAAGCTAAAAAAATAAAAGTATTAACATAGATCTATTCCAGTTCCAAGACTTTGCATTATACTGAGTGAGACAGCCCACCATGAAGGGAGGTCAAACATTTTAGAGTACTCCAGGCATGGTTTTGCAAGAAAAAGCCCTTTTTCAGTTTACATTTCTACAAGACAGTCTCAACTATACAAACCCACCACTTTAACCAGATTCAAAAGAACATGGCTCTCTCTTATTTAATATTTTTAACCTGATCAGATTAACTCTAGAGATGTTGTAAGAAATGACATGTACATTTACTTTAATCAACGGCTTTTAAATGACAAGAAATGTTGGTTTGCAAAAAAAACCAGCCAATCAACAACACCTAGCCAAATCTCGTTAACACATTTTACTAAGTTAAAAAGGAAAATAAACAGGAATGTGCTGGGAAATTCTTCACATTACCAGCACTAAATCTCAGGCAACAGTCTCAAATGAAGTCAAACAGAAAAAATGCCAAGCTGGACTCCAGTTCTGTATTCCTTTTGCAACAGATGAAAAGCAGCTTAAGGCTTCCAGCTTTTGGGGAAAAAAAGCCCAGTTCTCAAACTTTATCTAATGGCCTTTCTTCCTCATCCTATCAACTGTAAGTAGTGTCACTCAGTTGTCTCACACTTCAAACTATTAAAGCACGGTTTTGACAAGTATTCTCATCATCATGTGAAAGTCCTTTCTGTACAAACCCAGAGCTTTCTCCTAATTCAGGAAATCCTCACTGGAAGCCTAGATGGACAAATTCCTGCACTTCTAGATTGCAGTTGATCTGTCAGTTCAAGCTTCCTGGTCTTCTTCACATATCATATAGTAACAAATGAAGGATTAGCATGGACATCCATGAAATTTTCTTTCATGGTTGTTCCTCTCCTTCAACCTATTTTTGCAAGTTTCTTATGTCTTCCAGATTTTGTTTGAAAACAATATAAAGAAAAAACCACCTCCCTATGGACACAGAAACGCCATATGTTAACAGCACAGCTGCTGGGACAAATAAGCAGAGAGATGCCAAGAGGCAGAGTATCCTAACGCTTCAGACTAATGTAGTGTGCAATCACAGCTCAGTTCAGAAGGGGAATAAGCTCCATGGTGCTCCCAAAACCTTTCTGAGCTAGTTTTAAAAACTACCTTGATTACAGAAGAGAGGTCCGGCTACAGCAGCACAAACCGCAGCATGTGATGGTATCTTTACACAGAACTGCAGCATGAAGGACAGAAACACCTGAAGTTTGCTTTTAAAAAGACACAACCCTTTCCTCAAATTCAATTTCTTTACAGCAACTTATCTAGCTCTGTATTATTTCTTCTTGCCAATGTTTTCCTGGACCTCCGGCAACTCCAACTTACTTTTCACTTTCTCCTAACCATTTTGAGACAAGGTCAGAGGAAGATACTGAGAAGAAGGTGGAGTTGTTTGCTTCTGTTGCCACAGCTTTTGCTAAGTAAGACTTCCCTGTCCCTGGTGGTCCAAACAGAAGAATCCCTCTCCAGGGTGTTCTTTTTCCTGCAAAAGAGAAACCAGCAGTTTTCAATATACTCTAGAAAGACTGAACTTATTTTTCTGATGAAGCCTCTCAAATTTATTCAGAGGTTTTCCACATCTGCCCATGAAACTTCTGTCACATGGATCACAATCTCTCTGCTAACAGCTCAGCTTGAGTCTCTGATACATCAGCATTCCACTCTTCTTAGGCCTCAGTGCCGGTCCTGACCGACAATAGTAAATAAACGCTGTAATTCTGACCTGTAAACAGGTGCGGAAATTTAATGGGCAAGATCACAGCTTCTTTAAGTGCTTCTTTGGCACCTTCAAGGCCAGCAACATCACTCCATTTTACATTTGGTCGCTCCATAACAATTGCTCCTGTAAGAAAAGATTGTATAAATTAGTGATGCACGTATTTTTTCACAAATTCAGTAACTTCTGTTTTGGGAAAAAAATATTAATAAATCTATGCCCATGTCCATACTGAATAAAATAAGGCATTTTTAAATAAACACTGAATACTGTTAGTCAGATAGATGCTACTTCTACAGAAATCTGTCACATCGGTTACCACAATAAACCATCAATAACCAGTATACTCGAGAGTTAGTAGAAGTCCTGCTATGGTCAAAGTTAGTCCATAACTGACCAGTGTGTTTAGTAGTCACAGAGGAGTGGTAATAGGTACCCAGGCACCATCTCCTCACTAAACCACCACTGTATGGCCTGAAAAATTTGAATGTAGCTGCACTAGCCCGGGATTTACAAGATTCTCCAGCAGATGAAGTAACTTTTTGGCCATCTCCACGTGTGCAGCAAACAACTGGACCATCTAATGGCAAAGAGCTTTGAGAGCTAGGGCTGAAAGCATCAGAAAGGTTATATGAAGCCTGCTTCACTGCAGAAGTATCTTCTGTCTCCGCAAGTTTATCACCAAGTCTCACCTTGCTCAATCAACAAGTTCAGCTTGATTTTAGCCAACTGAGCTGTAATTTAGCCTTCTCTTCAGACTGGTTAGTCTGACATGCTAAAAATTATTTAGCCTAGACTACTTTTAGATAGGACAACTTGGATCTGAGCTAGTGATGGAATATTAGATCTTGCAATCCTAGCCAAGGCAAATCCAAAAGATACGGGGAATTTTCTCAGATGAATAAATGACAACCAACCCAATGCTTATTTAAGAACTCAAACACACTGAAAGTTTCAGTTGCTCTATTTCTCTACAAGGGGCTTTCTATAATTTTACAATTGGCTTTCACCAGCTGTTTTCTCAACATTTTCACCTTGTACCTTCAGAGCTTTGTGAAGTAATTGAAGGCTTTTTTTCTTCTACAGGGTTGAAAATTTACTGCTACTCACTGCCTAATGAATAAAGCAAATAACACTTGCTTACTTTTTAAGTACCTCCTTTGCAACTTTTTCTTTTGCTGCTTTCCTTTTCCATCAGATCGAAACAATTTCTGTTAACAACCGTAATTGTTAACAATTTGGAATTTAGAGTCCAAAAGCAACATCATATTGAAGGTGTTAAAAATATTATAGAGAAAGTTGACTGCAAACTGTCTTAGCTTGCAATCTATATATTGGAGTTAATCCAACCACACACTTCCAATGCATTAAATTATTTTGCTAGGTTGATTACATCTCATTTTTTCTTAAAGTAAACAGAACTATGGGCTCCATCACTAAAATAATTAGCAGAAGAGGTAACAGTTCAGATTGATATTTCAACTTCGAAATAATCTCCTGTACCTGAGTTATGTGCAGCAGACATACCATGGTAACTGAAATTACTGCAGTGTAAATTACAGCACTGTAAGAGATTACCTGGACACAATGGAACTGGAATCACAGGCTTCCTAATTTTGTAGGTGTAAATTAAGAGCTGGAAGATTAAGCAATAGAGTGCAAAAGGCCTTTGAAATCTTAACAGGAGTAAATGACAACAGACCCACAACTACTATCTGGTCTGAGTGTTACTGGTCACTTCCCCCACAATAAGCCAGGTTGCTTTTGTAATTAAAATCTTGATAAATCCCCATAGATCTGGGAGAGTTCCATAAGGCCAAGTCAGCTAGGAGTAACAAGGCAGCAAAATTAAATACAGGAAATATCTATGGATGTTGCAGGAAGCAAAATGAAAATCAGTAATTTGATGGCTGCTCAGAGCTTGCATTATCTGAGTAACAGACTCCTGGGTTAAGTTTAAAGATACTAAGGATCTCACACCTCAGACTTTCAAGCAATCAAATGTATAAGCAAGAACACTGTAATTTTATAAAAAAAATAGGAAGTGGTAGGTGCAAGAAACTGTTTCTTGAAGTAAGAACCGAAGGTCAGATTCATGTAGGAAGAAACGGAGTATTTATAGTGAGAGACAGGATAAGAGTCCATCATTTTTCTGTCATTCTAAAATACAGGAAACTGTTTCACAGAACTATGCATAGGATTAAATAGATGTGTAGACAAGCAGAAAAAGCCCAGCACAGTTTCCAAACATGATACAATAGCTCCGTAAATTACACAGGCAGAAATCGGGTAAATGCATTTGATCTTTGTTACACTGAAAAATAGGGGGAGAACAGTGAAGTTTCTTCAGATCTATAAGCACCTTCTGTCAGGGAAGTTCTGAACAATTCTTCACCATTAAAGGGCAATAAATATCAAACAAAGCCTCCTTTTTACTGTGTACAAAACTGCTGGTGGCTGCTATATGTTGCATCACTGACTGCATTCAGCATTTGAGTTCAAAAACCCAAACTGTTACATTACTCAACTGGGAGAGCATCATCACTGCATATATGAAAATGCTGCCTGTTACTGTAAACAAGCAAGAATACGTGTCCTCATCTCCTAAACTTGAGCACAAGCTTTTTTGTGAAAACAATCCTGCTCCCACTAAGTGTTTGCATGACATCCGTTACCTTAGCCTCTAGGGAATACTCTTACGCACTTAAGAGTAAAAATACTGATTCAGTTTAGCCAATAGCTACTGGGGATCTTGCAACTTCTCCCTTTGGAAAATGCCATCCTGATAAATGGTACAATTTTAACACGAAGCACAGGGTACAGGAGATAAATTTCAACATAGTCACTGTATAACTTCATGGCGCACAAACCCATACTTCCATAAAAACTATGCTTTTGTATGTGAAAAGTGAAGAATAGTAATCGAGCCACTTACAGACAGTAAATTAATCCATAACATTTAGGTGGCAAAAATATAGGAATTTGCTTGACTAAAGTCACCCTTATTTAAAGAAAAGAATGCTTCAAAAATACCTTGAAGCTGATTCTGTAGCTTCTTTTTTTCAGGATGCTCTGACTCTCCTTCCCCATCACTGTCATTCCTGATTTGGAAACGAGAAAAAATGCTGAAATACAATAAAAGAGACTGCTGCCTTAGAATAAAAATCAGAATGCAAAAAGCAGAAAAATCACCAGTCTGAGGAATGAAAGAAACTTTCAGATGCATTCAGATCTCTGCAAGTTTACATCATTGTACTCCCGCTTTTCTACACCACATTCTTTCTAATTCACCTCCTGACCATTTCAACTTCCTCTTATGGGTCTAAGCCCTCTTAACACACTTCTACATGCTATAAGCCTGCCTCTAGGAAACAAAAGCCCTTGTATCGAGTAACATAGAAGTGCTAAAATGGTTTATTTGTAGACATTGGCGCTTATTCCCTATGTGGAATTGTAACAGGACCTGGTCAATTCCATCTAGTACTATGAAACTCTACACCCTCTTATTGTCAGAAATAAAGCAAACTGGAAGTTAAAACAGTAAAAAAGTAACTAGGTAGTGAACAACTGGAGTGGAAGTCATGAAAATACATGTAGCCTCTGTGGTATTGCCAATTCCTTCTATTATACAATAGCAGAACACAGTACAGGTCAAAAAAAAGAAAACTGATGAGACGAGTAGACAACGAAAGAGACTGAAAATCAGGTGAAGTTTCAAGAGACAACTGAGCAACTCTAGTTGTTCAGGACTGCTAGAAAGGGCAATCCCACCAGAAGGTATCACCTTGAACCCGTCCTCTCCTATCCCTATAAAGACAGTAGCAAATGCAAAAAGAGGCTCTGCTTGTTCAGGTGGCTCTGCTTGTTTAGCTCTCCGATAAGCAAAATGAAAACCAAATCTAATAAAAGGAAAGCAGTGGAGAGACTAGGCAGCAGCAAGGCATTAGGGTAATTCAGTCCACCTTACGGAACATCACTCTACATAGAGCTTTGCAACCTCTTATCAAGTGTGCAACAGATAAAACTCGGGCCACAGTGATCACCAGTCTGAATTTATTTTCTGTTTAGTAAATATTTACATGTAGAAAAAATTTAAGGGTCGTCGGGCTCATTGCCATTACATCTGATAAGCATGTGTTAATCTGAAACAGCTTTCGTTCTTCAGTGGACTTCAGTTTGCACATTTTAGTAAGCAAGAACAGAAATGCCTGTGATGCTAATTCATGTTATTTTTCTTTTATTAGCCTACTTGATTTCAGCATTAGTAGTCTTCTGAAGCATTTAAAAGACACTAGTTAAAATGATCTTTGAAGAGTTGAATTTTAGAACAAGCTGAGTTCAGGAAGTATTTTGCTTTACCTTCTCCAAAAACATACCCTTTTCCATCAGCAGGACCAGACTCTTTAACTGGTTTTGGTGCAGTTTTTTCTCTCTTTTTCAGATATTCTTTCAGCTTTTCTGCTCTGTCCAAGTATTCTGTACATTTCATTCTAATGCTCTGCTTTGCTTTATCACCCTGTGCTTCATCTAAGAGTTGAAGAGAAACAATCCTTTGTTAACAGCAAAACACATGTGCCATTAATCTGAAATCAAGACTAAATCCCTGTCTTCTTTATATGTTATCAATATACCTGTCTCAAGGCTCACCACATAACCAAACATATCACCTACCAGAAATCAAATACACAACTGAGCAGTACTTTGGATTAAAATTTGACTGTAAAAGATTAAAGACAATGGCACTGGAAGTTTTTCTGTCAGCCTTTCAAGCTGCTATACGTTGTGTTAATAAATCCTTTTCTAAAATAGCTCATCAAGAAGATGCTTGTGCTAAGCAATTTTTATTTAGAAACATACTTTATTTTTTCCATAGCCTGCTAATTTTAAAAGATGTTCCCATCAAAGAAAAAAATTACATTAAACATCTGAAAGAGCTATGTGTGGTTTAACAGCCACACTGTTCTCTTAGTCAATAGTACAGTATTTCATATCAGCAATCAAAACTTAAGATGTTAGCTTTATGCATTAAGTTTCCAAAAGTACATCACTATTGTTAAAAGCACAGAAAGTGATATCCTGGTAAAGTCCGCAAGATATAAATGGATAGGAAGTGACAAACACGAATTATCCTAAGTGACCGTTAAGAAAACAGTGGGTTTTTTTCAAATCATGGAAATCTGTAAGTGCGCTGACGTCAGGTGAGCAACCCTAGCCCACTTCAATTAGGGCTGTATCTACATTAAGGAAGGCCACTCCTTGCATACAAGCACTGGACACGATGCAAAAGGTACACAGAAGTGTGAAAAGAAAGGCATAAAATAATAATTAGG
Source organism: Alca torda (assembly GCA_008658365.1). Lineage (NCBI taxonomy): Eukaryota > Metazoa > Chordata > Aves > Charadriiformes > Alcidae > Alca > Alca torda. Next base: position 75,337,857 of record CM018077.1, on the reverse strand, counting down.
AGAATATGGAAACTGAAGAAAAATTACAACATACAAATCCATCTCACACATTTTGTTGGCCAAGATGAACAGCAAGACATTAAGGAGTGAAAAATGCCAGCAGAGAGGTTGTAGAAAGGCAAGCGGCATGAGTTAAGAAGCAAAAAATGCTCCACAGATACAACAAAGGCTTCTTGTATAACACGTGGTTTTCAGCACAACAGAAATACAGGGATCCCTGTACTTATTGTCACATTTCCTCACGCGCAGTGGTCAGCCTGGAACACTGCTACCGAAGTCCAGAGGAGAGACAGCAAACCCCTGCCTCCCTGTCTTAAAAAAACCTAAAACAAAACACAAGTAAAAAGTAATCTGATTTCTTACGAGAATGGAGCAAGCACACAACACAGTAAAGGCGAAAGCTGCAAAATATATGACCTCAGTCAAACTACAATTAGCAAGTATCACCTGATGATGAAAGTAAAAATTTAAATATTGATGTCATCATAAGAGATTACTCTGTGCCATTTGACTACTAAACTCTACTTAATCATCCAATACGTTACACTTACATTTAACAACATGGAGAAAATACTGCACAGCATGTTGGTACAAGCGGAAGGCTTCCTCATAGTTTCCTGCTTTATCTTCTTGTGCTGCCTTGCTAGCGAGGTCTATTGCTTTCTGTAACACAAGCAAATAATTAAGTGCTGCGTGACAGCATTTTGCATGATCAAAGCGACATTTTAAGCTGTTGCTCTGGCTGTTTTTGATGGACAGTTTTTCTGCTCTTTGACATTTACCCTAAAAAGTTGAAGGCAATTGATTGGAAGTCTTAGGTGGTGCTTTGTACATGACAGAGTATTTCTATCCTTTTAAAAAGGGTGATTAACAAACTGCTGAAATTTACTAGCACAGAAAAAAAGTGTAAGTGAGAAGCATAAGCTTCCATGTACTAAACTGAAATTACTACTGGTTTGTCTAAGCAGTTTTCCTTACGAATCTCTTGCATTTATCATGCAACGATTTGCAAATCCATTCTAAGGTTTTTCATCAGAGACCCAGACACTTTGAACTATGACTGATGACATCAGTAAGCCCTGTCAACAGCAGAGTCAATACAGGAAGTCCATGATTACAACGCACTGAAACTAACACTATCACTCTTCCAACCCTAAGCTGGGAGACATCTTCAAAGGCTATTTGTCTGGCTTCCTTGGTTCCTGATATCCAAGTGAGAAACTCTAATTACCACTCCAGGAAGAAGGGAGAAAAACCCATACCAGACAGAAAACATATCCAAATCACGAGCACCAAGTTCTAGAAGTTATGGATGGATTTTTAATTTGTTTGCTGAGCACGTTTCATATAAAACCGACTGTGATCTAAGCCATCATATCACATACACTGGCCTGTGGATTTGTTGATATCACCGTTACTCCTTTGCTCTCCAGTGCTTATTACCTTTTATTACACTTTGCTCCTCGGAATGCCTATACCACTTCAAGACAATTAAAACTGTCAGTTTGAACAACAAGTTAATGTAAGTTTAAAAGAGGCAGTTGGTTAGCCAGAGTTAACCAACACAAACTCTAGCCCCACATGTGCTTTTCCACATTCAGTCAATTCCTTTTCCTACACATTGTTAGCACACTCAGGATGATTATTGTAATGTCAGGGAGCAAGGGAGAGCTTCAACTGCAGCAAGGAGTTTTCATTAGACATTCCAGTACAGATACTCTTGCCACTATCCAGACACTCTGATGTGTTTCAGACAAAACAAAGCTAGTTAACAGTAGCCATGAAAGAAGAAAAAGCAAAATCACGCATTCTACTGCTTTGTGTTGCTGTCTTAGGAGCAAAGACCATCTCATCAGATCTACCTGAAATCAAAGAGTAATTTATTTAAAAACAATGACCCAATAAAACAGATTCTACAGCTCTGTTGTGGCAAGTGTTGGAACACTGCAAGCACCTGTTTCTTTGGAACAGAACTCAGCCTTTCCTTTTTGGAGAAGCCATGAGCTGATAAGCAGTTTACCACATACAAATGGGCAGTCCCCTCCTTGCTGATCACCTTGTGCTAGCTCTGTTAGGCTCCTCTAGGCACCATTCAAATCCAGCAAAAGAGCAAAAACTAACCCAGAAAAGAAGTTAGTTTCTTCTTAAAATTCTTACGTGCTTTTAGCGACTTAAATTCCATAGAACAGTCCAATGATTCCTGGATCCAGTACAACAAAGATAGTCACACATGTGACACTAAATCAAAACAAGAAATGGCAAAGACCACCTGCTAAAACTGAACTGTAAGAAAACCAGGCATTTTGCAGCCCTGCTCCTCTGAAATAGAAAAAAAAGTCTGCATCATTTAGTATACTCTATTTTTGTAAATACCTATAAGACTATTACTTTGGTATTAGATTCTCAGATCTAGTACTTCATTACATCAACAGGCATCTTAGCCTGTTACTGCGATGAAGAGGATGGCTATCAAACAGGAAATAATTTCTTATAAAGTTGTGTGAACCAGGGCATAGATGACCAGCTCTAACTATCCATAAGGCACAAACTGTACTTATGAGGCTACAGTTTGACAGTTTGATGAACAGCACCCTCAGAAAGAACGTCAGTTTAAACAGGTTTCATTCTCGTTCTGCTTATTTCAGATCCTAAGATATCTCCCCTGGCTTTGCCAGCGTACACATTACATGGCTGTGAGGAGCTTACAGAAATGATCATGGTTCAAAACAGCTGAGGAGAAAACGAGTATTTTTAACACAGATTATATCTGGATCTGTTTTGCCAATTAGCTGCAGAAGCGATTACCAAGCCCCAAGTGAAGGTTAACACAAATGGAAAAACAGAGCAAGCAAAGACTTCCTACAGCCACTACTCTTAGAAGAAGCCTAACCCAAAGGACGTGTCCGGACCACGAAAGGCAACGCAGGTTCCCCGGCCGACATCAGGCCCCGCCGCTGCTGCGACCGCCGGCCCCCCGGGTCCCCGTCCCCTCCCCGGAGACCCGGCGCCCGCCGCCAGCAGAGGCCAGTGCCGACGAGGAGACGGATTCACCTGCGGCCTCCGTGACTGCCGATCCCGGAGCCGAGGCCCCTCGCCGCCACCCCCCCGCCGCGCCTGCCCACAGAGGCAGCCCACGGCCCTCCCGCCGCTGTCCCGGCCCCGCCAGCAGGAGGCCATTGCGCTCCCCCCGATCCCGCCCGCAGACCCGGCACACGACACCCCACGGCCGGCAGGAGCACCCCCAGCCCCGTCCCCTCCTACCCGCGGCCCCCGACCGCTGCCGCCTGCCGGCCCCGCCCCGAGCAGGGCCGGCGTCGCTCTACCTGTAGGTTGCCGGTGGTGGCCGCCATAGCGGAGCGCTGGAGGGTGGGGAAGGAGACGGGAAAAGAGAGCGCGGGCCCGCGGCTGCCGGCGGTGCAGCTCCCCGCTCCCCCTGCCGCCGCCGCCGCCCACAGAACCGAAACCGCGGCCTCCGCCAGGCGCTTCCGCACACCCACAGACCCGCTTCCGGGAACCTGACGTCAGTGCCATGCGCCGCGCCGCGCCCCGCCTCTGAGCCCCTCCCCGCCTGGGGGGGGGGGGGGGGGGGCGCTGTGCGCGTGCGCGTTTTGTTGTGTTTCTTTTATTATTTACTGGCAAATATTTTTGCAGTGCGCCTCTAACATGTTGAAAGGTCGTTGATAGGGTTTGGGGCAAAAGTAATCTTTTCCTCCTCTCGCACTAGCTTTAAGAAATTTTCTTGCAGGGCCGCCCCCAGCGGCACCGTCTGCCGCGCGGCCTGGTGTGAGGGGCCAGTGCTTTTATCCACGGAAACCGGCTCTTCATGAACTCGGGCACAGCCGCGAGCAGTCAAGTGTTGCTCACCTGTGGCTGAGCGATAAAACTCGGGTAACGGGCGATGCCGGCAGGGCGTGAGGGAGGATGTGACTCAGAGCCCACGATAAACCAGTTTTGTGAAGGTGGCGTGCTGCGCGGGTTTAGGGACATCTGCTAAATTGGTGACATATCCTTCCCCATGCTACTGTAATTCCCCTGGGGCCGGAAAGGAGCATCTGGGGAACTTCAGTAGATTCACAAACCCCATTCTCCCAACCCCGGCCAAGCGTAGTAGCCACAACGCAAGTTTGACTTAATAATTGTGGTGCCGCTTCATGAGTTTCTTTTGCAATAAAATAGTTCACTGAACTTTTTTGGTTCTGTCAGTAGTGTTACCGTAAGCCGGCAATTAAGGACTCCCAAAGACTCAATTTTGGAGTGTTAGAAAGCAGGCATTCTTTATTGCAGCGCTGGGGGCACAGGGACTCACTTCACCTACTGTGCACGCCGAGTGGCTCAAATACAAAGGTTATAAGCGCTCAGAATATACATATTCATTACATTTCCCAGAAATGATTAACATACTCATATTATCATCTAGAACTCATTAATATATATAAACGTCCTTGACGCATGCACATCCATGTCCATTGGTGGTCTTTCAGGGTCCTCCGGTGGTTGTCAATAGTCTTCCTCACCGTGTCCGCTGATTGAACTCGGTCTTCGCGCGTACCCAGTTCGTCTTTTGGCTTAGTTTGCAACTCTTGTTTTCACAAAACTAGCTTATTCCAGCATCTCTCCCTATCTATTCTACTAAAGGATACAATGTCTCAAGACTTCCTTTTATCCAACTAAACCCATCCGCTTACAAAGCATTTCAAACTCAGCTACATTATTCCAGTAAGGAGGGAACCATATGTTCTTTTTAACTCGGTATCAGTAAGGCCTGAGGAGCCTTCCAGCCCAGCGTTTTGTGCTGCTCAAGGCTACCGTATCACCAGCTGCTGTATCAGTAGGCTGCCTGTTCTGGGCAGAAGGTAAAAAGCACACTCGCAATCACCCCTTTTCCTGGGAAGGTGGTGGTAATCGCTGCCTCAGATGATCTGGTGTCACAGTTTCAGTTGGGATAGAATTAACTTTTTTACTAGCAGCTGGTATAATGCTATGTTTTAGATTTAGGGTGAGAATAATGTTGATAATGCACTAAAGTTTTTAGTTGTTGCTAGGCACTCAAGGCCTTTTCTCCTCCTCACGTCACCCTACCAGCAAGCAGGCTGGGAGGGCACAAGAAGTTGTGAGGGGACACAGGCTGGGAGGGCACGAGAAGTTGTGAGGGGACACAGCTGGGACAGCTGACCGCAACTGCCATACCATATGGCATCATGCTCCGTACATAAAGCTGGGGGAAGAAGAAGGAAGGGGGAACGTTTGGAGTGATGGTGTTCACCTCCCCAAGTAACCATTAGACGTGATGGAGCCCTGCTTTCCTGGAGATGGCTGGACACCTGCCTGCTTAAGGGAAGCGGTTAATGAATTCCTTGTTTTGCTTTGCTTGTGTGAGCAGCTTTTGCTTTAGTTATTAAACTATCTTTATCTCAACGCACGAATTTTTTCTCACTTCTACTCTTCTGATTCTCTCCCCCATCCGAACTCAGGGGAGTGAGTGAGTGGCTGCGTGGTTCTAGCCGCCGTCTGGGGTTAAACCACAACATCTGGTTGGCAGTTTGTTTTGATAAGCGTCCTCCTATATCCGCCTGCTGGAGGATGCTTCGGTTGATTTTTAGGCATGATCAGTAACAGCTGTTCTCCTTGGCTTGATTGCAAATGTGACAAGAGATGATGTGCCAAAGATTAGGTCATGTAATCTGGCTTTGTGAAAGGAGATGGTAAAGAGAGATGGTGGAGAAAAAGTGGTTTATTGAGTTTGTCACAAAAGACAACTGAAATTGGCCAAGTGACGGAAGAGCTGATGATTTCTAAAAGAACCTTATAGCTGTGTTGTCATCTAGATTCAAGCATAGCATCTGACGGTGTGAAGTACTCAAGAAAACTCTCTGTGTTAAATCACATATATCCATTTCTTCCTTATTGCTAATACCATATTCAAAGCATGAGGTAAAATCAGCTTTTTTACCCTTTCACTGTTAATTATGCCATTATGGAGCCTTTGGTGTACTTTTTATCTACGTTTTACTTCCTTGTAATTTTACTTCCTTGTAAATTTACTTCCTTGTTAATTTACTTCCTTGGGGATATAATTTCCCTTCTCTCTTTCCCTTCTCGTTCTGATAAGTGAATCAGAGTATTCTCAAATACATTCCTGTCACTAATATTTCTGTCTGTGTCATCTGTACCTATGATTTTCAAATCTGTAATGTTAATATTTAGCTTTTAGACCTAGTTTTAAACCAAGAAGTACATCACAGGTGCGTAAATAGTAAATGCCTCTCCAGTCACACTGAACTGGCTTCTGAAGCTCCAGGAAAAACAACTGGTTTCTGTGAATGTGAATAAGATTTAAAAAAAAATCAGAAAAAGCACATATGTTTACAGATGACAGGTTAAATCTCGTACTCCTTACTTAAGTCTTACTCATACAGTATTTCTACTGTAATTTGCCTTTGCAGCTAGTTTTCCCGAGGAAAGACTAGCTGAATGCTGAGTAATGACATCAATATTAATTCCTGAGAAACTAATGAAGTGTCATGTCAAGGGTACTGCTTCAGTTTGAGGGACAAGTACAGTCACCTTATCTAACACTTCCATTGCTGCAGTTCCTGTGTTACCATGTTCTAACAATCCATATCATAATGACTGTGTACAACGAAGTGTAATGAAAATACAACATGTTGAAGATGTTAATATAGGTACCTACTGGCCTCAGGTAAGCCTGTCTCCTAGTTGCCTGGGGCATTGTTACTCACATTGCTATGACGTTTGGTGGCACAGGCACACATGATCTCCCCTGTTTCTTAAGGCTGAGCAAGTTGTCGTGGAGAACTCTTCCTGCTGTCGTCTCTTGGTATGAAAGGAAGGGGTCCAGACTGCACGTTGCGTGAACACCTTGGGCCCAGAACAGATGGATATGTCAATAAGAGAAGTCATGTCTACAGCACAGCCAGGCCTCATATGTGTGATTCTCCTCCACTGTGGCAGCTGAGAGGTGGCTGGGGATGACTAATGTTAGTATCAGAGTGAGACTTTGCTATTAATTAGATGACGTAAGAGCCATGGAGCTAAGGGAAATCACTGCCATAACTTAACAGCACAGGTAGGCAAGACAGACAAGAAAGGCAAGAAAATACAACCTCTATTTTTCTATATTTTTCAACCTGATGAAATGACGCAGAAAGATCAATCCAACCCAGGTAACAAAGGCTGTCAGTAACAAAACTGGCAGTCGCTGTACACACAATGAGCTCGTGCACCCAGGACTGAACCTCCAGGCTCTCCCCTGTGTCTCTGGAGGTAAAACCAGTGGGTGGGAGCGGCAGAGGCTTCCCTGGACAAACCCAGCCTCTTGAGGAGAGCCTGCAGGCTCAGCACAGGTGCAGGGGAGGAAGAAGTGGCCTTTGGGCAGGCATTTCCTCCATGCCCAGCTCTTGCTCAACCTGAGTGTCACTGGTCACATGTCATCGCCATGTGCCACCCATCCCTTCCCGCACACCAGACCTGGTGGTTTGCAGCTGGGACAACCTGCTGCTGCTACCACCAGCCACTGGTTTTATATTTTTTTCTGTAGGAATGATCAGTTCTTGAGCAGATATGAGATGAGGTGGCTTCTAAGGTGGGTCAAGGCATGGCCCTGGCCTGTCCCACCGCCCCAGCCAAGAGCAGGGCAGCTGGAGGCACAAGGGCAGCCCCAGCCCTGGGCATCAGGCATCTCCCTGGGAATGAACCAAGGCTGGGCTGGGATGTGGGCCCATGGGTGGGGGTGAGGGTCAGGCCCCAGGAGGGGAGGCAGGGTGAGACACAGCCCCGGCACGGCTGGGAAGGGCCGTGGGGTCACAGGTCAAAGAATCCAATTTAAACCAAGTTTGGAAGATGAATCATCTACTTCTGCAAAACTGGCATTCAAAAACTAACATTTCCTCTTCCATCTTCTACTTTTACATTCTGGCTTGAGAGAACGTGAAGCCTGCTGGTAGACTTTGGTCTTGTTCACCCATTTCACTGGGAAGACATTCAAAGTCTGTGGTGCATGGTGGCAATACATTTTCTGGCATAGTACAGTAATGGGTCTGGTTGTGCCTCCACAAAAATTGAAATTTGGAAAATAAAATTTAAATTTATACCTTTTGAGCTAAACTCTTTGGATTTCTTAGTTATGTTATTTTTCACTGTACTTCTGGTTTAGTTTTTAAACTTGGAAACTGAAAATATGTGAATGCTTGATACATTATGAGCAAGTGAGCAGCTGTGTAACACTAGTTGCTGGCTGGGGTTAAACCATGACAGCACAGAAATAAAAATGTAGCTTATTTTCTTAAATTGTGAGATTTAAGAAAATTAAAAGACATTTAAGAATTAATACAGTCCACTACTATGTTTTTTTAACATCATTTAGCATAGTGAATTTCAAGACTTTTTTGCTACTGTTACGTGAGTACCAACAAAAATTGTCAGAAGCAAAAATGAAATCTGAAACAATATTTTTCTTAGCTTTGCCTGTGTTGTCTTCAAGGATAGTATTTGCCCTATACAGCATAAGCCTGGGAATTTCTGAGGATTTCGTCATCATAAACTCACCAGACAGGGATACTCTGTATACTGGCCTAGGACAAACATTTCATCTAGGTCTTCTCTGCATAGCATTTCATATCTTAGGTCTTGTTAACTCATTGAGACTGAATGGAATAAAATCTCCTCGATGATAACTTCATGCACGATTGAGCAGATGTGGCTTCAGGGCTGTGTTGGTTGACTCATATTCATTTAAGATATGCAATTTTGCCATCTGGAACTGCCAACTCTTCTACCCACATGTGAGTTCAAGGGGGGATTTTGTGCTATGCAGTGTTGCGTTTGGTGTAGCCGCATTTTTCTTTGAAATGTCTTCACAGTCACAGCATTTAACAGGCTTACAGCCCTACTCAGTTCAGAGATTTTATTGCTAACAAAATTAAAAAATGTTCCCCAGCCAATGTTTCTTTGAGTTTAAAAAGCTTCAAGTTTGGACTGTGCACTTTGGGTTGCTTCCCATTGCTTTCATTTAAGATTTTGATGACCTGTAGAATCCTTGGAACAGCTCCTAAGGATGTTGCAGATGCTCTCATCACCTGAGGGTCTTTTTTAATCACTGCCCGATTTTTCAAAAATATGTGGTGTAATCCAAAGAGAAACCATGGGTCTCATAAAATCGGTAGATCAGGTTCTACAGCCTGTGTTATGCAAGGGTTCAAGCCAGCTGGTTGTCACAGCTTGTGTCTCACTCTCTTTAAAAAGACACAAATCTGTGAGTTGACCCAGATTTTCTTTCTGGAAATCTGCTCTCCTGTGCAATAGAAAGCCTGTAGTGTTTACTGTCGCTAGAGTGCCAGAAATCTAAATTGTGTTAGGCAATGACAAGTAGAAAAGCAGTTCCGCTCCAGTAAGTACTTTTAAAAGGATTACCAGACTGCTCTGCACAAATGACAGGGCGGTAACTTTTGCCATTCCAATATACAGCAGAATAACTGAATTTAGCTGTTGCAAACCAGAGTCACACTGCATGAGTAAGTTTAAAAACCGAGGTGCTACCTCTGATGCTTCCAGCAGACTTTATTCTCATGCTAAATTCAAAGTGTTTTTTGCCTGTGTGACTGTAGAGAGCAGTGTTTACAACATTACTGAATGACTTGCAGTCTGAATGAATCAGGGGATAAAGGGGAAGAGAACTGCTCTGGGACCGGACCATACTGCAGCTCCTTCAAATAATTTTTATTCTGAATGGTGGTTTGTCTTGTCATTTTCTTCAAAGTGGTATTTTAAGAAGTAAGGGTCTAAACATGCCCTCTGCTTCAGAGCTGCAGAAGATGTTACATACAGAAGAACTCTCACAGTTCTTTAATTCATGGGAGGGTAGGAAGAAATGGGGCCATCCGAGCTGTCTTCCAACCAATATATTCCCTCTTTCCACAGTACAGAAGGTGCAATGATGGTGTTAAGGGGGGAAGAGCACCGCAGTGGTAAGACACTTGCTGTTGCACCTCTCACTTATGCAGGCTCAGGGGAGCACGAGGAAGTCCCACAGCTACCAAAGGCCAGCAGCTGTACTGGGAGTAGCAGGCTGTGCAGCTACTGCAATCTTGTCTGCATGAGGTTTCTGGGCTAGCATTTCCCGCTTAGATCCCTCTTTATTAATCCCTAAGCCTTTTAATTAGGCTTTTTATGGAAAGGAGCAGAAACTGGGTAGAGAAGTCATTTAATTTTCTCTTCATCCAAGCCACTCTTAGCAGAATAATTTTCATCTCAAGCCGGAAGCTCTTTGAACCAGGCTGTTACTCTGCCATAAGCTGTCTGTAATCCTTCCACACGTACAACACTTTCTCCACACCTTTCAATAAAATTCTCACTAACAAGTCTGTTGCCCTGTTTTACCCAACACCCACTGAGGTCAATAGCCACTTTTGCAGTGGGCTTTCAATCTTGACCTTAGTTAGCCAGACGGATAGGTATTTGCATTACCAAAAGTTCCTGTAGACCTAATTACATCTTTACGTCCTACTCCTGTTATATAAATGTTAATGTTATTGTGTTAATAAGTTTATTAGCTTGCTCTAATATGCATACAGTATCCTCCGAAGTTTCCCCATTAAGGTGACCATTAGATCTCAGAAGGACTGAAGAAAGCTGCTTCTCAGTAGGTCACCTATCACCAGGATAAATGTAACTGGGAAAGTGAAAAGGAAGCATTCTATTATCAAGTCCTAGCACTTTCTTTTGTAAAATATAGAATCATTTTTTACAATTTACAGCTTTTTTTGTACTTGTCCTATTATGGGCTAATATAATATTCTTTTCTGTGTGTTTTGTGCTGCAAGTCTAGTGGTCCTGGGTTAGTGGTGATATGAGCTGAATCCACTGCTGAGTATGGGAGTAGCTCCCTTGCTTGCATGGGCACTAATAGTTTTACATTAACTGGGGTTTTGAACCATTGGTTGTAAATTTTGCATCTGGAAGTCAAGATAAGTTTGCAGGTATAACTTCTATAATTTACTGATCATACAGACAATGTGCAGGGTGTGTTCCTTCAAGTGGTGCGTAAGAATGCACACTGTGATTTGGTTGCCTTTAGCAGATCTGCCAAATACCAACTGGAGAAGCAAGAATTAACATGTTCACACCTCATCTTAGCTGCATTCAGGTATCAACAAAGGCCTTCACTCCATCCTCCACTGAAAACACAACAGGAGAAAATTCAGCCTGTGAAGGCACAGCCATTTCCAATGAAATATTCAGCAAATATTGATTCTAAGCTTTTATTTTCCTTTAATATGCATATATTCAGGCTGTGAAACTGCACTAAGCAACTCTGGGAAAGTGTGTGCCTTCACCCACATTAATCACACAGACACATAACTACTTGGATTACAGAATAAAGTGACTCATCTGCTGATGACAATGGATAAAAGAAAGAAGGGGGAAAAATTCCTAATTCTCACACCCCCTCCCTCTGTACATCATAAGGAGACGTTTAAGGGAGTAATACAAACACAGAGCCGGAAGGCAAGCTGCGTGTCAGAGTCCAGGTCTGGTATGGTGGGCAGCGAAGGTCGTGAAATCCCTTCCAGAAACTGCCAAAGCTCTGAGTTAAAACTGGTCTGGTGTCTGAGGGACGGGGCTGCTTGATCCCTTTACTCCTCTTGGGAAAGGTACTTCTGCTAATTTCCCTTATGTCAATGTGATCTCCTCTCTCTTTAGAATTACCACATTGATCTAGTCACAGGAGCAATCCTATCCCCATACAGATTTTTTATTTTTGAAGGAGGATAATTCTAAAATTGCTCCTATGCTGTTAGGAACTTACTGGTGGCCTATCATGCTGCCAGTAATTCAGTAGTTGAGGTCCTCCACAGTTCTATAATCACACACAATAAATTGTGGATATGTAGAGAAAGCATCCTCAGTAACAGTGCTCCCATGGTAAGGTGGTTTCAGTAAGGTGAGTCCATTCACTTGAACAATAATAGGGAGTGACACTTCAAAGATTTGAAAATATCACTAAATGGAAAAAAAATGACTGAGGAAACACAACGAATGTGAGTGTGTTTGCATTTTTTCTGGGACAAACATAAAGCAGGTGATTTTTTGAGTGACAGTTCCAACCTGCCAAAGGAAGCTGGTGCAGTAGCTGTGGGCATCAGTGACAAAGGAAAAAGAATATTATCTGTGTCCCCATGAGATGGCACCCTGAACCAGCAGTGCACACAGGGATGGTTTCAAAAGTTTTTCTTCCTGGAAGGAGTGGATCAGAGATGCTTTATTGAGAAGTAATCAATCCGAAGCATTGCCTCTCTGCTTTTGTTTCACCAAAGTTGATCTTAGTCTTTGTACAGTGGGAAAAAGATAAAGTTTCAGAATAATGTGTCAGGGGGTTTTGTCTCTTTTACATATATGTATTTCCTCTTATATATTGGCTTCCTAGCCGTATTGCGAGGCTGTTTTCACGGGCTCTTCCAAATAGCCAGTCAAATCTATTTCTTTATTAAGCTGATTTATTTGTATTACACCAAGCATTATGGCCAGTGCTAGTTGTTGGGAGCAACACCTTCAGGGAAAATAGGCAGATCCTCGACAACCTGATTCCAACATGCGGAATCATTCATTTCCCATTCGCCAGATTAAAGGCTTTGTTCTCACTGAAAACTGTCAGCTGTTTAGTTGCCTATTTCATTTTTTTCCCAATTAAATGTATAGCTCAGTCCAGAACAGCCTCGCTTAAAAAAACCCAAAAGTGAGCACATGTAAGTATGAGAAATTAAATTTCCTGTCCGTTATTAGAAGTAATCACTGGTGAGTAATACTTCTACGTCAGCAGACATGTCTGAAGAAAACTGTATTGCTACCATACATGTTGAATCAGTGTGTTGCTATGTGACATCATCCTTTATGCGTATCAGTGCAAACGCCTTGGGAAGAAAGAGAGGAGAGAGACAGCTTGTTACTGTTCACTTTGTGTCTCTCTCAATAGAACCGTAGAATAACACTTTATTCTTGCAAGTGTTATTTTAATTTCAAATTAACTTGTGGTTTCTAACTGTCGGTCTGATCTTTGCTAGCATTTCTTATGAAAATTAAAAATACTTCGGCTATGGCTTATTCCTGTTGCTAAATAATCATCTAGACCCATGTTATGTGAGGAATATGGAAAGTTCTGCTGTGTATACCTGTTTACAGACACTGTAATCTTACCCGTTGAATTTTTTTAATTGTGTTAAAATTGTAGGTCACTGTGTCAAAATAAAAGTGTACAAATGACTTCCTATCATTGGCTTCCTTGCGAGATCCAAAGCTTACTGTGAAAGCTGTAACTCGATTAGAAGACCTTTCATGACACTCAGCATAGAAAGCATGCACCAATCTGTTCCATTCATTATTCAGTCCCATTTGTAGATGATTTCCCATGTGGTTGGTCTCCAAAGCATGACTGCATTAATTGCAATCAGACATGCACTGAGCATTAGTGAGTTTGGGGAAACAAAGAAGAAAAGACTACAGTGGGCGCTTGAGTCTGTGAAATAGTTGAAACAGTTCTCCACGCTGTGTTGAGCAGCAGGAGTATTCCCTCCCCCCGAAAATGAGCTTGTTCGTAGAGTGGAGAGAAGGAGGCTGTTTTTCTTTCCTTTCCAGCAGCATGTAGGAACAGCATTCCGAGGAGGTGTTGAGAGGGAGTGGCGGGGAGAGCCGGGGAGCCAGGGCAGAAAACGGGCTGACTAACAGGAGAGTCACCTGGCTGGTTGCAGCCCTTCTGCAACAAAGCGTGTCCGGCTTGCTGGCTCATAGGTGACGATGCACTCGTGTAACTGCTGGATCCCAGTGTCCAGCCAGCAAGGTCTTAGTTTGTGTTCTTTCTTTTCTAAGTGCAGTAGACTGCAACCTATCTGAGTTACGAGGATTACAATTTCAATAATCAAAGTATTCCACATCACACCCTCATTGTTTCTACCTTATTTATTTACCTTATTTTCTGAGGTGGTACCACAGTAAAAGCTGTCCAGCTCACAGGGGGCTTAAAAATAGTTTTGATTCTTTGATAAGGAAAAATCCTGTTATTAGTTCTATCATTTTTTTTAACTTGGTGGCAGAAATATAGGCCATAATAGGTGTGTGTTGAAAATACTTTGAGATTAAATTGAACAAGACTAATTTAGTGAAAGGTAAATGCAGGAGGTGGAGAAGGTGATGCAACTAGTTGTCATTCATTCAGACTGAGAAAGAGTGTTCCTCGACAGGGGCAGAACCGCTTTACTTCTTGTCCCTTGCAAACCTCAGTTACCTGAGGTTAAGCATCTTCTACTTTTCACGTTAACATCTTCTGCTCTTCCACATCTTCCAGGTTGGGCTATAATTAAGGCTCAGTCATATGTCAGGAATTCCCATAAATATGAACAAGAAGCTACTAGGAAGTCACAGTTAGTTTAACATTACTTCCAACAGCAAATGAACCCAAAATATCCATTCTCAGGAGAAGCAGAATTGCCTTCTGAACTGCTCAGTTACCAGTGCCAGCGTAGACTTCTTCATTTGAAGCATCACAATTCCAGTGGTGATTATTAGTTTCATGGCAACACGGCCAGAAATAATTAATTTCCCAGCAGTAACTAGGTCAGGCTGAATGATTCTGTACAGCTATGTAGTGCCAGACCTCAACTATCAAAGAGCAGTTTTCCAGCGGAGGGTAGGTGATGTTTACACACCTCTAACTTGGCAATGTGGAGTCCTTTCCCTTTTCCACTGCCCAGCCTTTAAAAGAAACTGATGCACCTACTTGCATCTGTATTTCCTATGTATCACTAGCAAGGAAATGGACCTGGTGGGTTGTGTTGTCTCTGTCAAGGCAGTCTGGCTGTTGTCCCCCTCCCTGCAACTTATGCAGAAGCTCCTGAGCCACTTCACAGTGATCTCACTTGATAGACCTGGGTCAGAAGGAAAGTTTGCTTCTGCAGAGACGGCAATGCTTGTCTTCAGATTACCTGCAGACATCTGAGAAGAGTCTGGCAGTGAACATTATTGTGGATTTTCATCAAAATTTCTCTTACAGAAGACATAATTGGGTAAATAACAATGCTGGCCCAGATGGCACAGTTTAGCCAGGTGGCCTGTATCTTATTTTAATTGCTTAAACGTATCCACACCCTGTCTTTGTTATGAATTCACTTATGGCAAAGCATGCAAATTTTAAATTTGCTGTCTGGTAATGACGGAAGGTGAACCCCATCTGCATCACAGCAGAAAGTAAAATATAATTTCCTTTGGGTAATAAGAACTTAGGAGCCTTTTGGAAGGAAATATGGGTAGGATCTGATCAGGACGCCGTGGTGTGGAGTGACTTCTTCTCAAAGCAAAACAGGAACATGTCATTCCAGGAGATAACAGCTGTCACCAAGGAGGCACTGTGTCAGTGAAAACACAGCTTTTGGTTTCCTAAGCCTTTCATTTGGACAGCCGGACACGCCAGCACTGCAAACCTGAAAGCAAACTCAATTATCTTGCATGTACCTTTTGTAGCCTAAAACTATGCAGGGCCACCTGGGGTTACTGTGGTGTGAACCTGAGCTGTGCCTGTGGTGTGGCACACTGTTTCCTCATGGGGACTGAAGTGTAGCCATGGCCTCCCAGGGAGCACTTGCTGGTGTTCCCTGCTGCGGATGGCTTGGCTGCCCAACCAGGGAATGGTGTGGAACAGGGGAAGGCCACCTCTTCCTTGCTAAGGACTGTGTACATCTTTCAAATAAAAATGGACCTGGTGGGCTGCGCCATCACCTCACCTTCTCATTTTCTTCTCCCATCCCCATCATATTTATCAGCAGCCACACGGACTGTATGACATGAACCCAGCGGTCCCCATCCTGGAGGTGAAGGCATGGGACTTTCTGTTCCTCTCCCACCTCTGGGGAGAGCTAGCAGCAGGGAAGGCTGCTTCTCTGCAGAGGACCTGGGTGCCAGTGGGAGGAAGCTCTTGCTTTATAGCAGTAAGAAGGGCAAATATTTTTCCTTGGGCGTTAACTCCAGTCTAGCCTTGGGCTTTTAAGGCAACCAAATACACACATATGCCACTTACAGAGTTAAGACACTGTCTTAATGCATATACAGATGCCAAGTGCCCAGCCACGCACACCTACAAGTTTTGGTTGTCTTCCTGGGCGTCTTTTTCACAATTACAATTTTTTCTGCAAATAGCGGCGATTCCAATGTAACTTGGGGTACTGGTTTTGCTCAGAAGGTCTTTTAATTGCTCATCCACCCCTGTATTCTCTGCTTCGTAGTCTTCGTTCATTCTTGTCTGGTGCCTTTTGTACTGCGGTTGCTGAAGGCAACGCACAAAGGCTGCTCTTTCCTGCCGGAGCTTGTTGTTGTCTTCAGTAGCTGGGCAGGCAAAGACAACTCTGGTGTGAATCATTTTCGTCCTCCAATGTAGGAGTTGCCATAAAGAATGATTAAGGGGGGAGGAAAAAAAAAAAAAGAAAGGGAGAGTGAGAGGGAGTGTGTGTGCACGCACAAATTAAGGTTGGGAAAGAGGGAGTGGTGTCAATGAGCAGGGAAGCTAACAGAGTCTTCTGCTCGGCAAGGTTTCACCACGGGTAGCTGGTTCTTTGTGCTGTGCCCATTTCATTGATTCGTTTACCGGGATTATAGCCTTGCAAAGTAAGTACAGCTTTTTTTCTTCCTCTGATATTTTCATTAATGCCTAACTAATGGTTAAAAAAATCCATTGTGAAACATAATCGAGTAGAGGGAGTGTAATAAGGAATTTTGTGCAAAAAGGTATAATGCGGAATTAAAGGAGCAAAAAAGCCTTCACAAACTGCAACGTTTTGGCTTCGTCCCAAAACTGCTGCATTTGCCATGCTTTATTTCTTCCCCCTGAAAAGATTCATTGGAAGCTGTGAAGAGGACCTGGCAGGTGAGGCAGTAAGGGCATTAGGAATTATTAAAATATGATGGTTTCTTGCAAATGGCTTTCCCCATATCAGAAAAAGCAGGTTGTGTATTATGCCTTGAAAATGCTCCATGTGTCAAAGTAGGATTTAGACTGTTTTGTAAGTCTCTGTCACAGAGGAATTTTCTCATTTTCTGCAGAGGTGTGTATTCTGTGCTATGTTTGCTTTGAGTTATTAATCAAGTGACTAATCTGCACTTGTTGAAAGTGAAGGGCAGGAACTTAGGTCCAGTAATTACCCCTTTATTTTCAATGTGACCATTTAGTTTGAAGAATTTACTGGCTATTGAGGTACAACAAAGCATATTGTGGTGGCTCATTTCTCTCTTTCCTTCCTGGAATGACTTTCCCTGCTACCTTGCTGACAGTGCTTTCCCCCAACCATACGAGACGCTCTGGTCCCACATCAGTCTGCTGTCTTGTGTTCCTCAAAGAAATGTCTGTTCAGAAGAAATGGTGTTCTTGTTGCGCAGCCAGGTAGTCTGCCAGGCGGACAGTTGTCATTTGTGTAGAAGTAAGAAGGCTCACAGAAGTCTTTTATTTCCTTTATATTTTGTGTTTGCTGCGTAAGAGCTGAAGTGGGGTGATGTTAAGTGCTTGAGCCAGTTTCAAATATCGATGCCTCACTCGTGAAACATGCGTGTGGGCTGTTTCGTATCATTTATCCTCTCGGTGGAAGTTTGTTTGAACTGGAGAGACTGCAGTGCCGGCACTCACAGCTCCTGAGCTGTAAATCCAATACAGCCCCCCAGCGCTGGATGGCCAGCACTGTCCATGCTTTATCTGCCGCAGGTGTCTTCTCCTGGAAGGACTGCTTAACCGAGACAAAAATAAAATAAATACTTGTTCTGCTTTATCAAATTATCCCTACCATATAGCTAACTTGATTGTCAGATATTTCCACACAGACCTTGCTATTCTCCTGATTATATCTTTAAAAGATAAGCTATATTTAGCTTTTATCTCAGTAAGCAGATAGTAAACAAAGACTCTCTCTTGTTTTTTTTTTTTTGGTTTTGTTGTTGTTGTTGCATTCAAGAGTGACTAAGCAAAAATGGTGTCTTATACCAATAAACAAGTTTAAATCAGGTTTTTCTAAACAGGTTCAGTAGCCTTTCAGCTTCCATCTGTATCTCAAAGTGTTTCTGTAGCGCTGTGGCAGAGTCACAGTTTTAAGCAAAGCTGGGTGGATCACAAGCTACCTGTGCTTAGAAGATGCCCCAGTGCCGCGGGCCTCTCTGGAAATGCTGACATACTGCTTTCCTGGGAAAGGAGGGACTCAGCAAGAATCCATGCAGCAGGCCTTTTTAAAATTTCATTTTCAATTTTTTTGACTCCTCCCTGTTTGAGGGTTCCCTGTGATTACTGACTCAGGAGCTGCGTCTGATTTCTGGGCAGCTAATGGGCTTTCCTCTTGATGGGAGCCTCAGCCCTTCTCACTTGACTGGAACTGGCTTTGATGGACTCACAAGGCTTGGGACTCTCAATGCTTTAAAGAGATGTAAGATTTTGTAATATTTAACACAGTAAATTCTTTTCAAGCATATGAATGTCATGAGCTCCAAAATACTATACATCATTAATAAATGGAGCATAAAAAACTGACTGACCCAGGTGCAGTTGAAAAAGATGGTGGAATAGAGATGAGCCTTGATGATTCAAGGTTAAGGGTGAAACTGAGCTTTTTTGCCATCAGCATGTCCCAGATTGGTGTTATTTCAATAGTAACACAAAAAGAAAGAAATTATAACAATGGAGAGTTTTACCACTATCAGAAATAGTTTCACTCAGCACAAAAGAAGCTTTGAGAGTATCAGCAGTTACTGGGTGAACAAAAGGTAAACAGAAGGTTCACCACAAAATACCTCCCATTTTCCTCACTAAAAAGGAACACCAAAATGTTGTAGAAAACGATCCAACATGAACAGTATCAGAGTTACCAATGAGGTAAGAAAAGAAGAGTTTTTAAGCCATGATACAGCTTTTCACCAGCACAAGGAAGAAGAGTTTCATTCAGTTTTGCAAAATTTCCTGTTTTACTTTCTTACTCTGAATCTCTTGCAACCCAAGGAAGCGAGACACAGGTAGCACATCTTAAAATCACCCTAGGTTTGCCAGTATAACTGAAAAGACTGATTTTAAATGGCAGCATAGCATTTGCAATATTAAGCCAGAAAGGAACAAGAGGAATTTTAAGGATGATTTTACATTTGCTCTTTTGCCCCTGTTGTTCCAAGTTGCTCCCTCAGCAGCAGTCTCAGTCCTTCAAACTTGTTTTAACTGTCTTTTGCCACTGTTCTGCCCAAAGCTCTTCTCGTTTAAGGTGTGTGCTGAGCCCATGGTTTCTGGCAAGCTTGACTTTTCTGGTAATTAGTTGCTTTCATGCGTGAGAAATTGTGACTACCTAAACGAGATAGACGGTTGCAGTGCTGGACTGGCGCTTAGTTCTCCCTTTACACCCATAAGATCTGAGACGCGTTTCCTGAACTTCACTCTGATGTCAGCTCGACGCCTGCTGACACTGTAAAACGGGATCTCACATGGATGATCTCTCTTTACCAAGCAGCTGCTGGGCACTGCCGGGCTACTGGAAGATGGACAAGTCTGGCCAGACCTGGACTGTGTTCTGGCAAAGCCTGTAGACGTTGCAAAGTGGGCTCCTCCGCATTTTTATGTGGTGGCGTCATGGTTTAACCCCAGCCAGCAGCTAGGACCATGCAGCCACTCGCTCACTTCTCCCTCTTCCTGCCAGTGGGATGGGGAAAAGAATCGCAAAAAATAAGGAAAACCTGTGGGCTGAGATAAAGACAGTTTAATAAGTAAAGCAAAAGCTGCGCACACAAGCAAAGCGAAACAAGGAATTCATTCACCACTTCCCATCGGCAGGCAGGTGTTCAGCCATCTCCAGGAAAGGAGGGCTCCATCACGCCTTATGCTTACTTGGGAAGACAAACGCCATGACTCAGAATGTCCCCCCACTTCCTGCTTTTCACTCCCAGCTTTGTATACTGAGCATGACGTCATACGGTATGGAATATTCTTTTGGTCAGTTGGGGTCAGCTGTGCCGTCGTGTCTCCTCCCAACTTTTTGTGCCCTCCCAGCCTACTCCCTGGTGGGGCGGTGTGAGGACCAGAAAAGGCCTTGACTGCTTAGCAACAACTGAAAACATTGGTGCGCTACCAACATTATTCTCACCCTAAATACAAAACATAGCACTATACCAGCTGCCAGTATAGTTAACTCTACTCTAGCTGACACCATGACAGGGGATAGCTTTCTTCAGTGATATATATTTAATATTTGCCTCTTCAAGACAAATTCCCTTTTTTTTCCAGTGGGAGGGGATTTGTTAGCAAACAGTTTGTTGCTAATACCAACGGTCCGTACATTTTGCGAGAGTGCAGTGCTGGTTAGGTGTGCTTTTCAAACATGGATTTAAAAAGCCTTGGTTTTATGGCAGTATCTTTTTTTTTTTAAACTTAATTAGATTGTGCAATGCATTTCAGTAACCTTTTATACAGCACCTTTTAGCCCAAAAAATCCCAGTTGCGAAATAAACCAAATAGATCCAAGGACATGTATAAATTAAAATAAAAATAAAGACACTTATTTTGAAAAAGGACTTCTTGTCGTGGTTTAACCCTAGCTGGCAACTAGAACCATGCAGCTGCTCACTCACTGCCCCTCCCCTTCTGCCCCACAAGAAGGAATGGGAGAAGAGGGAAAAAAAAAGGAGGGGAAAGAAAAAGAACCTTTGTGGGTTGAGATAAGGACAGTTTAACAGAAACAATAACAGAAGAGGAAACATAATAATCATAGTAATGATAATAATAATGACAGGGGTCACTCTCACTGCCTGATGAATTGGTAATGTCCTGAGCAGTGATTTCATATTGCTGCCCCACAGCTAACCCCCATTTATATACTGATTATGATGTCTGTGGTGTGGAATATTTCATTGGCCATTCCCTCGTTCTGTCTATTCTTCTATGGGAAGCTGAAAAATGTCCTTCAATAGTGTAAATATCACTTAGCAACAATTGAAAGCAATAGGTATTATTGAGATTCCTTTTACGGCAATCACTAGAAAGAAAATTAACTCTTTCCCAGCTGAAGCCAGAAAGTATCCACCCCTTATTGCATACCATTTATGTCATGCCCAGGCCTTATACTTTTCATAGTCACCACCACTTTCCTGTCTTTGAAATAAATATATATATATTTACATACATATACACACATACATATGCAGATATAATTTCCTTAGTCTGTGGGCCATCCCTATAAAATATCCACTGAGTTCATTTAGTCACTTTGAGCTCCGTCTGTCATAACAGTCTTTCAGGGCAGGAGGGGTGGTGTGTGTGGTATTGAATTGTGGCATGCTGCATCTGGAGCTCACAACTGGTGTATCTGGCATGGTCCATGCCCATGGTCTGTGGGGTGAATATGTCAATCTTGAGAAAGTTGCCAGGAGCCAGTTGCCGAAGTCAATTCTGGTTCCATCACCACTGCACTTTGCTCAGTTTCATCAAAGTTCATTCCTCATTGATTTGGGCGATTCTTACTGTAATACTATTGATATAGCATATAGCAACTGTAGTAGTGATGACATACAGTGGTAAATTAGCAATTAACATCATACAGTTCAATTCATTGGATATTCTCACCCCAAATAAAATCCCCATGAGGTACACATCAGACTTTCCCATCCTCTTGCATCAATCACCAAGTGCACCCAGGTCCTTGAGCAAAGGCAATCCCAAGGATGGGTTTGCCTTTGCCCATGGCAGGAATAACCCAAACTGTTTTCCCTAACATATTTTTCATGTGCACTATGGGGACTTTATCCCCGTCCACAGTATTTAAAAGTTCTGATTGGGCAGGGCCAGCTCAATTGACAGATCCTCTAGTGTTAACTAACCAGGTAGCCTTTGCTTGATGTGTATCCCAATGTTTGAAAAGAGGGCCTTATGAGTAAATAAAGTGTTTTCTCTACCGTGTCACCGACAAATTATGCACACGTTCTTTTACTCCCATAAAAGTGTATAAATACCACAGATTATTTGGAAGTCATTCACTACTGTCAAGTACCACAACTGCTCCACAGTGTCTCCGTACAATGGTGTCAGATGTTCAGCTAAGTTTGGGCAGTGTGACACATGCGTTCAAATAGGAGATTGTTCTCATTCAAAATGCCTTTCCAAACCAAGATGAGAGTGAACGGTCAAGAAAGGTACCTTGGTGGAGACAAGGTTCCCTGCCCGTATGTTCCCACTTCCTCTTTCCTTCTCATACCTTGCTGCTCTCACCCAGTGAGATCTTTTCTGGCTAGGATGTGAATGATATGAAGTAGGTAAGGTTTGAGGCTGCAGCATTAAGTAGTCAGTTATTGGAGAGAAATCCCTGTCCTTAAGGTGTTTCTCAAAAGATTAGCAAACCTCCTACCGATGTAAGAAATAACTGACTTTCCTTTTCATAATGGGATAAAATAGGACTCCTAGATCTTCAGTGTCAGAGCTTGAAATGCAAATGCAGATAGGTATGTGTCTGGATAAGAACATACCTTTTAAAATCACCCCTCCACACTATATTTATTCCACTATTTTGCCATTTTTCCTGGAGAGAGAGAGAATGTGGGTGATAAACTGAAAGAAGGTAGATTTAGATTGGATATTAGGAAGAAATTCTTTACTGTGGGGGTGGTGAGACACTGGAACAGGTTTCCCAGGGAAGTTGTGGGTGCCCCATCCCTGGAGGTGTTCAAGGCCAGTCTGGATGAAGCTTTGAGCAGCCTGGTCTGGTGGGAGGTGTCCCTGCCCATGGCAGGGGGGTTGGAACTAAATGGTCTTTAAGGTCCCTTCCAACCCGAACCATTCTGTGATTCTGTGTGTGATTCTGTGGTACCTTTTAGGTTCTGTGCCTTTTGAAGTCTCTCCCAATATTAATCTTTTTTTATTTGCTTTCTGTCTCAATAGCTTTCATGGAGCTGTTTAACACCAGTTTTAACAATTGCCTTTTTTTAGGGATACATGATATCGGGGGTGCAGTAGTGTCAAATTCACTATGTTGTCCCAAAGCAGGGTCATTTATCCGGTGTGTGCATGCCAATATACACACAGAGTAGAGGTATTATCTATTTCTTTTATTTCTGCAGAGATGGGTGCTAGGTGGTAATCCACAAAGCTAGCACGCTGGCCTAAAAACTCTTAGGAATATTTATACTGTTCAAAACACAGAAATACACACCCTTAGTTATAATTATTGGTTAGTACCTTATCTTAACAATTTCTATTGGTTAGTACAGTGTCTTGCTTTCATTTAAATTTTTACAAGGTCCTTTACTTGATGTGTGCATGCTCCAGCACCCGGGGGGGAGTAGTCCAATTGAGTCACCAATTGAGTTGGTGGTCGCAATCTCTCACTGTCACCTTTACCTTTCCTCCAGTTACTGCAAATTTTTGTTGACTTTATGCCTTATCCAGCAGCTGTCTGGTTTTCAGCCGGTTTCAGCGCCTCCAGTGGTGGGATGTTCCTTATTATCAGCCTTCTGTTCTTCTTCAAGGGTATATTCATTAGGAAGGCATTTATTGTTTATACCAAGTGTCTGGTTTCACAGGGCCTTGTGACCTTTTTACCGGTCTTTATTCTTACTTAATGAGAGATTCTACCTTCTAAAATAGATTTTACCTTTTTAAAAGTACGTTCTACCTTCTTAAAGTACATCAGCTATACTGAAGGGGTCACCTTCTGTGTGCTTGCTGGGCTAAAGCCAGACTTGTGCTACTGACTGAAATTCTGCGGTTCGCCCTTGTTACCTTGAATCTGCACAAACGTGCTTATACTAAAGTGTGATTTCAGGTACGTGAAAGCAGTCTGGAAGGTGGGAATACTCCTTGGCTTTCCCAGAGCGTGGGCTGCAGCAACTGTCCCTTGGGCACCACCCATCCCATTCCTCACTGCACAGATCATCTAACAGCCCTGTGGCAATTGCAGTTATTAAGAATGGCTAGGAAAATATTTGCAGTTAGAACAGTGTAAGTGATTAGTGGGCACATAGCAGTATTTATTTAGGAGGCCTCCTTTAAGTTTCAAGGGCAGTCTCAACCTACAGGACCAGACAGCTTTCTGGAGACTTATAACAAGGGTAGGGAGAAAGGGGAATCATCCCTTGGAGGAAGGACGTGTACCAGAGTTAAAGCTTTAATGAACAATTAGCCATGAAGCAAGAGACAGGAAAGATTATGAGACTATTAAAGGCCTGTCTGAGAGCCAGGAGAGTCCAGAGCATAGTCAATGTACCTTATAAATTGGCACATTTTAAAAGTATCAATTAAAACCAGATTAAATTAATGTGTGATCCAATTTGACTCAATATGCATGGGTCACCCTGACCTACCCAGATTCCCCCAAGTGGCAGTACTGACTCCATGTAACATGCGGCGTTGCCAGCTGTCACGTGAAGATGATGGCTGTTGCTGAACCACTCACATTTCCTTGGCTGGATGTGGATGAGACCTTCCGTGCTCCGCAGGAGCTGCTGGTGTGCTCTGAAGCTGAGTGGGGCTGATCTGGTCCTCCCCTCTTCTCTCTGTAGGTTCAAGCTGGCCAGTTCCCGTACTGATGTCCAGCCTTCTTCAGTAAGGACATCAGTGCTCTGACCCAGCCCCACCGCAGCAGGAACTAGAATTATACTCTGTGAGTCATCTCTCTTTTCCCTTTTCTGTTGCAGGATGACGATGGATGCTCTGCAACTAGCAAACACTGCCTTTGCAGTTGATATGTTCAAAGAACTGTGTGAGAAGGACAAAACAGCCAATATTATTTTTGCCCCACTGTGTACATCAACGTCTCTGGCTCTGGCATATAAAGCTGCGAAAGGTGATACTGCAGACCAAATGAAAAAGGTAAGCTGTCAGCATCCTGTTCTGTGGCTGCAAAATTACACGGTTGTCGGAGGTGGCTTTCTTATTCATTCTTGTTAATATTCTACTGGACGTCTGGTTCCCTTGTAAGCCATGCTGCAAACCATCCATCTGAAACTCCTGAACGGTTCCACACTCCATGGCTGCACACAGCAAAAGAGGTTGAAAATCTGGCATAAAGAAAAAGCTTTTTCAAATGTGTACAAGATGTAAGGGGACATGGTGGAGCCCCCAACAGTTCCATTAAGGCCTTGTCTCCTTTTATCATAGTGTTGACTGTGGCTGCAAGTCTTAGTCAAGATCACTGGATTTGCTGGATTTTTTTTTTTTTTTCATTATTCAAGAATGCCTAAAATTTATAGAACGGGAAATAATGTTGCCATTATCTGTCAGCAGCCAGTATGCTTAGCAGCCCAGTCACTGGCATTTCCCCTTTCTCCCACAATACGGCTAAGAGGAGGCGGATGCAGTAGAAGAGGGCACAACTTCAGCTATGTTTCTCCTTACAAGCAGCTCATGGTGTTCAAGGGGTTTCCAACACCAGGAATGTGGGATGGCTCTGAAGGACGTTCTACATATTTGAATGCATTTTCCCTCCTTTGGGAATTCCTCTCTGTACTTCCTCATTCACTGGAGGTACCCCTGAGTGCAGTCTCCTGTGCCTCCGCTCATACCACAGATTACGGTGAATCCTGTGCTATTCGCAGAGGTGCAAAGCAATATATCCACAAAGATCTTCTTGGCTTTGCAGATTTTTCCAAACAGGATCATCTGAAAAAAAAAAATGCCAAAAAACCACAAAAAGACCAACTTCTTTTTTATTAATTTACATGACACTTTGCATCTTCCTCACCATTTCAAAATTCAAGCACTGGCTTTCTAATGGGAGAGTTCAAAGTATTAACTTGCGTTTAATTTTGTTTTCACTTGTGTCTGCAATTTGCATTGAACTATCCCATAATAAGTTAATGTACACATCCACAAATGGAGTTCTGTTACACAAGCGCGTTTATGTTTCATATTTCTCAAGAGGTATATAAAAAGTGCTGACTGCAGATACTAATGAGAACTTGGTACGTTTTTAAATGTAATATCTCTTATTTTCCATGTCTGTTCTAGCTTCTGCCTGCCCCTGAGTTCATACTAGATCCAAAAGGTGCCAGATTGGCGGTCGTACTCTGCAATATCAGTTAACAAACTCGTGCTAAAAGCTCTCCCAGGTAGAGAAGTTGCAGTAGGGTGGCTTTCTCCCCAAGCATCGTTTCCAGGCACAGAAGCTTTCTGCACTTAACATGCTAAGAAATACAAGTCTTGGAGGAAAAGGCAGTAAGCTGAGAAAGTTGTTTCTGAGGAAATGACCGTGGAGTGTGGCTGTGAGAGATGTGCTGGTGCTGTGTCCTTGGGAGCTTATTTCCTTCTGCTCCCCCCGAGGAAGGAGAGGGGAGGACACGGAGCAGTGTCTAAGGCAGAGCAGCAATTTCTTGTGCCTGTGAAGATATGAAGTGTTCAGGGAGAAAGAGAAGGAGTGAGGGACAAAGGGGAAAGAAAGTCACTAGCGCCTGCTGTGTCTCATGTGGGAATTTGAGACAGGTGAGGAGGGTTGGGTAGGCTGCCTGCAATGAAACAGCCACCATCAAAGACCTTGTAATAAGCAGGCATAAAAGTTCAATTCATATTTATAGGGTTATTTTCAAACCAAACCAGCAGGAACCTCTCACCTCTGGTGCCTAAAAGCGGCAAGTTTTAGGTCACCCCAGGACTGCCTACAGCTGGACTTGTCATCCCCAGGAGCTGGAAGGTGTCCCTGTGTGGGTCAGCAGCCTTACCTCCAGCTCGTGCTTTGTCTACCAAAACAGACATAGTTATCTGATCAACTTTTGCTGAAATATCACGTGATGTCATGTATCAGTCACAGCAATCAGAAAACTCGATGATCTGTTAGGCAGTTTTAAAGGTGTAGCCCACTTCTAGAAAGGAGACTAACTGGGACCCTCATTTGTCTGTCTTAAAAGCTCCAGGTTTTTGGATCGGAATGTAAGTTTAGTGAAAACATTCTGATGCCATACTGCAGGCTTTTAATCAACTAAGTCCCATCACTAGCATGAACAGGTCTATTGATTTCTTTGGACTGCTCACAGGAGAGAAACACATTTGGTTAAAGTTCTGGTGGGATCAGGTTTTTAGATTCATGTGAGGATGTCAAATAAATACATGATTTTTGAGTAACAACAGTGAGGGGCTGTGTTGTTAGCTTAAATACAAAAAGCCAGAGCTCCGGTCACAAACTAGCATTATTTTTTGCTAAGCTGTTAGGAATGTTTAGATATTAAATAAATAAATTAATTTAAAAAGATGCTTAGTATTTTATTATGTTCATTGTAACAGGTACTCCATTTACAAGATGTCAAAGATGTTTCTTTTGGGTTTCAAACAGTAACTTCAGACGTTTCCAAACTCAGCTCTTTCTTTGCACTGAAAATGGTCAAACGGCTCTTTGTAGACAAGTCTCTAAATCCCACCACAGTAAGTACTGCAGAAAAGCCCCGGTGCTATGAATTGCTTGGCCAGCCTGTTGACGGGTTACGGTGTCAGACTTCAATGTTATTTAAAATAAATTCTCTCACTTTTGGCTGTTACTTGACTAGATTCAGGTGAACATCATATTCTCTGCTGCCATACAAGCTTGTAGGAGGATGAGTGTGCTGCTTGACCCCAACCTATGCAACTATTACAACATTTGTAATTCTTTCATTAATATGCTTTAGGTCAGCAGGCTCAGTAAGTTTTGAATGCAATATAACTTCTGTGCCACATCAAGGTCTCTGCATTACAAGTATGAGCACAAAGGAGTTTTAAAACAAGTCAGTGGCGCAAGTGTGTGTCCAGTTCCCACACCCAAGTAATTACTGCATAAACTGTAGTTTTCTTAATCTGTCTGAGGATGCAGAAGCCTGGCTGTGGAAACAACACAAGTAAGGAAGGTGTTGTTAGGCCTTCTAACTTATGGACCTTGCAAATAACTTAGAAAAATGTGGGTAAAAAACCAAAGTTGCCTTTGAATAGGGCCCCAAGCAAGGGCAGCATCAGCCTAGAAGTGATGTTTCAGAAAACTCTCACTATGCTAAATGATGCTATAATCGGCTTGCCTGCTGTTCAGCCTCTGCTACAGCAAAGGCCAATACCCATCCACAGTATAAACGTCTCACCTGGTGAGGACAGACATGATGCGAGCAGCCTGTGGCCTTTATTTCAATCCTTTCTCTTACCCAGGCCTGCACTGAGGGTTGCTTTATCCTTTAAAACGCTGGCAATATGCTCACTCGTGTAATACCAAAATTACTTCAGCTGCTGATGTAACGCCCCTGGACTGAAGACACCTTTGGGAGCAATGTGCTGAATGCAACTGTGCATCCCATTGTGGTTGCCCCTTGCTGTTATTTGACATGACAACTCCCCAGCTCATAATAAACACCCCAGCTACCCCGTGGTGGAGCTCGGCATGCTGACCTTGCAAGCTTTGTAAAGAGCTGTTGAGTGGATGGCAATTTAACCAAGGATGACCTTGGTACCTTGCGTCTTTCAGGACTTTGTCAACTCTACAAAGAGGCCCTTTCCATCTGAGCTGGAATTAGTGGAGTTCAAAGAAAAAACTGAGGAAACCCGACAGAAGATCAACAAATCTCTTTCAGAGCTAACTGATGGTGAGTACAGCTTAACCTCGGGCACGCTGTTTGCCTCTTTGAAGAAGAAGGCCTCGTGGCATCTCTTTACTAATGCTTTTAGAAGTAAATACATAGTGAAAGCAATAGGACTAGACCTATTATTTGGATTCATGAGGATTAGCAACGTCAGCCTGTTTTGAAATCACTAACTTGACTACTGCAGCGTTTCTGAAGGTGGAAATGTGAGGCTCATCTTGCATTAGCCACGGGGAAAGCTGATGACAGCTTTGACTGCAGCAGGACAGTTTGGGAGCATGACAGCTCCTGGCTGTGGAGCTTCACAAACATCTGACATCAATATAGCGAACCCAGACCCTGGTTTCCTTTAAAAGTTTTATTCTAATGGGAAGTATTTGCTGGACTCTGAATTTCAGGCTGTTAATTCATAGTGCAGCTCAGCTGCTTTGCTGCTTTTGCCAGTAAGCGTGCCACAAGTGGACGTGTGGAAACGGAGCTGTGGACATCTTTCCCTCAGTACTGTTGAGTCACAGGAGATGCACACCAGTGACCGTGAGGGTCCCAGGCAGAGCCTGTCCTGTCTGTGGGGGGCAGAGGTCCAGCCCTGGCCCAGGAGAGCGCGAACTGCCCATAACCGAGCCTGTTTGCAGCTCTGGGGTCGGTTGCTGCCTGTTGCCCTTGTGTGGTACGAATATGAAAACATGGGGGAGTGTGTCACGTCTTGCCCTTCCCAGGCTGGCTCAGATGCCCATGTGGAAGCAGCTTGCCCTGCCTGTGCCATTCCTGCATGAAGGCAGGACTTGCCTCCCCGGTGCTCTGGATTCAGTGCCTTTTATGGCAGTCCTTGAACAGAACTAAAACAGATCAAGGAGGGGGGTGACAACATTTCACAGAATCACAGAATGGTAGGGGTTGGAAGGGACCTCTGGAGATCACCTAGTCCAACCCCCCTGCCAGAGCAGGGTCACCTAGAGCAAGTTACACAGGAACATGTCCAGGTGGGTTTTGAATGTCTCCAGAGAGAGAGACCCCACCACCTCTCTGGGCAGCCTGTTCCAGTGCTCTGCCACCCTCAGGGTAAAGAAGTTCCTCCTCATGTTTAGGTGGAACTTCCTATGCTCAAGTTTGTCCCTCTTACCTCTTGTCCTGTCGCCGGGCCCCATCCTCCTGACACCCACCTGTTAAGCATTGATAAGGTTCCTCCTCAGTCGTCTTTTTTCCAGACTGAAGAGAGCCAAATCCTTCAGCCTTTCTTCATAAGAGAGGTGTTCCAGTCCCCTAAGCATCTTCGTAGCCCTTTGCTGCACCCTCTCCAGCAGTTCCCTGTCCTTCTTGAACCGGGGAGCCCAGACCTGGACACAGTACTCCAGGTGCGGCCTCACCAGGGCAGAGTAGAGGGGGAGGATGACCTCCCTCGACCTGCTGGCCACAATCTTCTTGATGCACCCCAGGATGCCATTGGCCTTCTTGGCCACAAGGGCACATTGCTGGGTCATGGCCATCCTGTTGTCCACCAGAACTCCCAGGTCTCTTTCCACTTTTTCCATACTCTTTTTGAAGCCTGTAGCAGTATTTGGTTATGAACTAGAGTCAGAACAGTATTTTTTGTTATCGTGGTTATTTTATTCTCATGTATCTCTTGAAATGAGTAGCAGCTAGTCTGGAACTTCCCTTCAAATCTGTCTCTCCAAAGACAAGTGATTTTTTTGCTTAAACCTGTTGAATTTCACTGAAAATTCATTACCTTCTTTAAGATACTAAACAAAAGCAGTAGACGTGTTTTTGATTCCATGCTATATAAACCAAGAAAAAAAAATGTCGTTTGGAAGATCTATCTTGATCCCAAATCCCATTTCAAACATTAAACTGCAATTTTAAGTAAGTACTTTTTAAAAAAATTTCCCGTTAGAATTAAAAAATCCTATTGGTGAGGTGCAGGACACAAATATTTTAATTCAGTGAAGTGTTTCCATATTCGGTGGAAGCAACTGAGAGATCTGTAATGTATTGTTATACTAACAACCAGCTTAAACCTGTTCACAGGCAAAATGGAGAATATTTTGAATGAAGATAGTGTAAGCGACCAGACTCAGATCCTCCTAGTTAATGCAGCTTATTTTGTCACAAACTGGATGAAGAAGTTCCCGGAGGCAGAGATCAAAGAATGTCCTTTTAAAGTCAATAAGGTACGTTCTGAAAAAAAAGAGAGTACTGTTTCCACTCAACAAAATGCAAACTTTGAGCTAAGAAAATCACAATAAGAGAAAATGAGAAATGTTCATTATTACCATGGCATTCTTAGACTCTACCTAAATGTATATACTGTTGCGAGGGTCCCTAAGCCAGCTGGCTTGTCATGTTGTTTAAAACTTTTCTTGTGCTTTCACATCCATCTTTCAAAGGCCCAGTGTGAAAACAGAGTGTCCTGTTAGTATATTTAGACAAGAGCAGCTGAGTACAAGTGACCAGAAGCCACCATTGCCTGCAACAAGGGATGCACATTCTCATGGGTAGCTGCTTCCAAGAGATTGCAGCCTGGACCAGAGGCTGCATCCCCAAACTACCAGGGGTAAAGGACAAAACGTTGCATTTCTCCCTCTGCATATCAGCCCTCCTTAGCCACGAGGTCCCAATGGGTGCAGCACCCATGGCTCTTGCCTTCAGGAATCTGTGACCAATGATGAATATTGTGCAGCTTTAAACCAAGACGTAAAGCTGGGCAACATTTTTGAGATAAAGAGTTTATACTCCAAATGCATATATGTACGTCTGTGTGTATATCTGTGTGCATGAGAAAAGTTGGAGTTTCAGGTTCACTGAAAATATTTGTAAATTACCACACCAGCCGCCAGTTTCAGCTAAAGAAGGTTTTAAAATTATGCAATAAACAATATTTTTTTTTTAAGTGAAATATCTCAATTTTTGTTTTCCTAAAGTAGCATTTTTCTACTGAATTTGAATTTTAAAATTAGTTTCCTGGTGAACAGAACAGTTTGTAAATCTTCCCTATGAAACAAAGAGTTTTGATTTGTTTTGTTTCATTCATAAAAAACGAAGATCTATGGCTTTAGGTAAGCCTGAAATTTCTTCTTATTCTGTTTCAGCTCCTGAACCAAAATACCAGTTATTCATATGAACAGCTTGACCTTCACTGTTGAGGTGTGCTCAGTGCTTTACACTTACTGGCATTACAGTGCCCTGTAGGCAGTATAGTTCATAGCACTCAGTGAAACAGGCACCAAGGGCCACCGATATTAGGTAAATTTCTCTCTTAAGGCACATCCCCAATATTTTGCTATTGTATTAAGTAGACTTCTGTTCCACTTTTCTTTGGAAATCTGCCTACTGTAGAGAGCCAACAGCTTTCACTACAGGGGTCTCTTAGAGCCGGTTTCATTACCTGTGAAAGCCAACAAATTCTCTGATGGTAACTCAATGTACCGCTTACATGCAACTTTTCTCTCTCGCCGTCTTTGTTGTGGATTAAAAGATTGTTTCCCTCTATGTTTTGCAGACTGAAACTAAGCCAGTGCAAATGATGAACCTGGAAGCTACTTTTTGCCTGGGCTATGTAAAAGAATTAAATGTTGCCATCCTCGAGCTTCCATGCCTTAACAAACATATAAGCATGCTCATTCTGCTGCCCAAAGAGATTGAAGATGACACCACTGGCTTGGAAAAGGTGAGAGAAAAAAGTAAAATTAGGAT
Source organism: Alca torda (assembly GCA_008658365.1). NCBI lineage: Eukaryota > Metazoa > Chordata > Aves > Charadriiformes > Alcidae > Alca > Alca torda. The sequence continues at coordinate 75,305,586 of CM018077.1, read as the reverse complement.
GATGCTTCCCTTGGAAACAGCCCGCTTACAATGCCATATGCTTATGAAAGGTTATTGTTATTTAGATGCTATGTAGAAGAAACAAAAAGTGAGTTTCCTGTGAATTTACCTTCTCATTCTGCATCTCTGTTCCTGATGTCATGTTTGTGACATCATCGTTTCCAAGTCCCAATCGTTGGGGCCAAGTGTGAGGTCATGAACAAGACTTTGTTTTAGGTAGGTCCTGCTCAGAAGGAAGTGTAAAGTGCAGAAGGTGCCCATGGTACACTTTAGGAATCTGAATCTATTTGAAAATCTAGCCCAAAAAATTGAATTTCATGTAAAGATTTTTGTTCTTGCTATAGTAAAGTGCTTAAACTCATACTTACTGGGTACTTAGTGGTGCTGACTATATTTACTCTGGTGTCCTCATTTTTTTCAGTTGCCATGTATCTGTGATTTTTTTTTGCCAAGGTCTTACTCTTCTCTAGGTTTTCCTTTTCAGCAGAGGTGTCTGAAAAGGAGCCATTTTTATTACAACTGCACAAAAATTTGAAGAAGAATAAAATTTGAAGAAGAATAAGGCATGTCATTTCCCTATGGAAATTATAGAACATATTTTCACCTCTATCCAAAATTTAAGAATTAAGAGACAGATGATCATGCAGGTCTCCTTTCTAATTTGCTGCAACTGGTCATAAAGTCTCAAGGCAGGAGGACTCTGCTCTTGCAGCTGTAAGGTACTTTAATATGTAGGAGTAAATTACAGAACACGCGTATCTTAAAATGCAAGTGAGGCCATTCCTAATCCCAATTTGTTGTGGCCCCAAATTTTGCCTCCTCCCCCCCAGTTTTTAAAGCATTTTTCAAACAGCTGCATGTTTGATTGAGATCAGGCTCTGGATTTGGAGTCTTTTTCTGTCCCAAATACCAGCAATTTCATCACTGTGTAGAGTCAGGAATCAAGACTTTTGGTTCCAGCAGTCGACTGGGCGTAACCTGGGCAGGGGCTGTCTTTCTCAGGTTCCTTCTCGTGGCTGTTGAGGTGATTGCCTATCAAAAGCTTGCAAGGGGTTAATAGTCAGGGCCTGTGCATCCAGGGATGTTGCTCCTGAGGCCTGTCCTATGGATTAAATCATACTTGCATGGCTATAACTGAGAGTATGTTAACCCTGAATGCTACAGTTGTGAATTCAAAAGCAAAGGTAGCCTTTTGGAGTTTGTTTTTTGGGGCTTGACTGGAGTGGGAGGTTCAGGAATGGTCTTTTTTTAGCTCTCTTTCCTTGGTCTGCTCATGAATTTCCTCTGTTCCTTTCTGTCTTCAGCTGGAAAAGGCACTCACCCCTGAGACATTATTACAGTGGACCAATCCCAGCATGATGGCCAACACCAAAGTGAATGTATTTCTTCCAAAATTTAGTGTGGAAGGTGATTATGACCTGAAGCCACTTCTAGAAAGCCTGGGCATGAAAAATGTCTTTGATGAGAGCGCATCAGATTTCTCTGAAATGTGTGAGACCAAAGGTGTGGTTTTGTCGAAGATCATCCATAAAGTCTCTTTGGAAGTAAATGAACAAGGCGGCGAGTCCCGAGAGGTACCAGGATATCGGATTCTGCAACACAAAGATGAATTTAAAGCTGACCATCCATTTATCTTTTTGTTTAGGCACAACAAAACTCGCAATGTGATTCTTTCAGGCCGATTCTGTTCCCCTTAAGCAGGGCACATTTGTTATGAAAAAGCACAATTACATTTATGGTGGTGCATGTTCCTGTAAAGCTTGGCATCCTGACTATCACCTTTGAAAGGAAATCTAAGAGGTTCATTACCAGCTGGGTAATACAAGGTACTCTACATATGCAGCAGAACTAGTTTATCTCATTTCGTTTCACCCCCTTAAGCTGAAGGATTCTCACTGTGAAGAACACATCGTATTTTACTGAGAAGTATCCCAGCCTCAGAAACAAGTATATTTTATTCCTCTCTGACACCTTTTCCCCAAAAGGAAGTGAACTGAGAGGCAGTTTTTCTTAGACTGGGAGCTGGAAAGGGCTCTACATTCCTGCTCCCTAGCCAAACCACTCTCTCTTGTGACCCACACTCTGTGGATTCCTACTGCCTAGAAGGGGAAAATGTGGACATGTGGTGTGACAGCCCTCCCCTTGTATCTGGCTACACCCTGGTGGTCCAGGGTGCCCTACTGGACCCTGCTAATGCACAGTGAAACGGTGCCCAGGTTCTGCAGCGTAGCTGAACAGTTCAGACTGGCATCAGAGTTTGCATCTGCAAAGCAGAAGCTGCATTGAGACCTATGGATGCAAGAGGCAATAATCATGGTGACAAAATGTATACCCAGAAGACCTTTCAGCGTGAGCTACACCAGTTCATAGATTGGGGAGGTTGGACTCTGCTGCGTGGGATTTTTTGACTCATTGCGCTTCAGACGTGGAAGAAGGGACCAGTTCACTGCAGCTATGAGGAACCCTGTTCTATATGTATCCTGAGAAAAAGAACGTTATGCAATTCTAGGATAGAAAACTGATGGATTAACACTGTAAGTGCCACACTTTTCACGCACAGATTATCTGCCATTTCTAGTTCTGGATTCAGCGTTAAGGAGACTCCATACAATTACTAAATGTCTGAGGCATGAGAAAGAAATAAGGACTGCAACTTGAGTGAGATTAACATTGTAATTACCAGTCTCCAAATTCCATATGAAATCATGGTAATCAGATTTCATTTCTATCTAAGGACTGCCTGCTGCATATGTTCAGTACCGGGTTACCTAATTACTGTTCAGAATAAAGCACTATAAAACCTGTGTCAAATGTCTGCAATACCTCCAGTGTCAGTCTGTGTGTTCACTCTTGTGTGTTCGCTGGCAGTGTCAGTGTTCACTCTTGACCTCCAATAAATGATAGGAATGAACAGATTCACTTAGGCCACAAAGTCAAAATAAAAAACTAAATCAATGTCTGGATTGCCCTCCTGGACCACATGATCATAGTTCCCTGTAAAGACTATGTCACTAGGTGATCACATTATACAGAGAATTCAATTACATAGCCTCAAAAAAGGGGAGCATTTTACTTGAGAATTCCCCTTGGTGCTTCAGGTCTGAAAGAAACTGGAAAGAGATTTCTAAATGGGAATATGCAACCCCTAATACGCATACCTCTCTTCTAACACCAGAGAACAGCAAGGTGGTTATTGTGAATTTGGAGAAAGGAGTTCTGTTTTGATTCTTGACCTTGCCAACCCACGAGAAGCCTTTAGTCACAAAGGTTCAGTGGCTTTACCAGTTTCCTTCCTTCTGTGGACCTCTAATGGGCTCTAAAACATTTCAATATCAGAGGGTTAACTGGAGTCGTTGGCCCATATGTTTGAAGGTACTGAAGGGACTAACTTCCACCAGAAACAATGGAAGAGTACCTGCAGACCTCGGGGGCGGGGGGGGGGGTATCTTTGCTGATATGCATCGGGTGTTCTGATACATGGATAGAAGTCAGAAGAAGAATGCAAAATATAACAATTAACTTTGCAGCCCATCCTGTCTGAGAAGGAATTGTCTGCAAAGATCTTTACCAGCTCAGTAACTTAAGTGATAGCTGAATGGCTGGGAAACATTTTACACACACCCCATCATTTTCTGATCTGTTCTGGAGGCTGGGGTCAGAGTTATCCAGAGCTGCCATCACTGTGGTTGCTACCGGTTCTCCCATAGGAGGTGGGTCAGGGCATTGCACATGGGGTTGACAACTGACTAAGCAGCTGCACAGGCAGTCCGTACGTAGGCAGGAGGGAGCAGTTGCCTGTGGTCTGTACAGCTGGCTTGTGTTTGGTCGCTGACTCTTCGTCGGGCAGTTCCAGGTGTCCAGCAGGACGTATCGCCCTTATTGCTACATCTGTACTGGTCTGCTAGACTGATGAAAACCTCTGGCAGATGACTGATGAAAACCTCCCTCTTTTTCTTCCTGGAGGAGAAAAGCTCAGACATCACTTACTCATCTTTTTCAGGTTCTGAAAACACTCCAGTCCAGGAGGCAGTTTTCATTCAATGGAGCTCACATTCTGATCAGCGCGCTTAGCACATCCACACATACTTAACATAAGCATGTCTTCTCAAAGGGTTCCTTGTGATGGCTTTGCCAGGGAGGGTTATCCCATGAGAGCAGAGAGAAACACTACCTCCGGGTGGGGCCCATCTTTCTCCATCTCCTGACTAATCCCAAGGTATCCCAGAGTATGCAAGGCAAGCAGATGTCAGAGATACAAAGCTGTCTCAGTCTACAGAAGGCAAGCTCATTTATTGGTCACTTACAAACAGGCCACAAAAAGCTCAGGGTTATTTTTCACTTCTGCTTTTTCTCTCTACCAGTCCCACTATGAAACCTATCCATCTTGTGGCATGTGAGGAAGAAGTATCAGTAAAGCGCCTGCTGGTGTGCGAAACTCTGTTACGGTCTATTGCTCGGTTCCACCCATGGTGGCCTCTGGGCCTTGGGCCAGAAACTGCATGGGAGGACATGGGAAAACGTGTGTGGGAGCTCGTGTATAGGAACACCTGCATGCTGAAAGGCGTTGGCTACGATGGAGAAAGTGAACGTAGCAGAGGACTTGCTCAGATGGCCAAGCTGCTCCACCTCACCTTTCACCAGAGCATTGCTATCCAGTGATGGGTGATTGCCCTGATGGAAAAAAAGCAAGCCGTGGCTGGCTTTTGCCGGCAGTTGCAAACTGCCGTGTTACGTGTCTAGTCATCTCATCACTTGCTCAGCTGCACAATCATTGCCCGCTTCCTGCTCCCAGCATTTTGTAGAAGAGAAGTGATACATCTTAATGTCTTGTGGTAACAAAAGTTGTTTGTGGGGAACAGCAGTTTGGCTTGGAAACTTGAGAAATGCTACGCAGGGCCAATTGGCCCTGCTGGAAAAGCAGTATAGTTTTGAACCTGAGTATACTATCCTAAGGGCCTAGAAAAGACAGAATTTGCACATACATTGACATTTCCTGAGGCAAAGCAGTTAAACTGATGTCAAGGGAGTTCTGAGGGAATATGTGTACAGAGCAAGTAAAAGAAATCAGTGGAAGAACGATCTTAATATAGGAGGGAGGGAGAAAGCACAGAGACTGGAAGAAGGAAAGTCTTGAAAGGTACTCAAAAATACTTAGACTGTAACTGAAAAGAGGTTAGGACTCATAAAGGCATAAGAAGAAAAGATACATGGTAAGGCAACGTGCAGAAATAAATATAACAGATCAAGAGACAGAAGGAACTGAGGTGGAAGACTAAAGAACACTCCAGAAACTTTCAGGAAGAAAAAAACAGAAACAAAGATGTGAATATGCCAAATGGAAGCAAAAGAGTGAGGAAAAGAACAGGGGCAGCAAGAACACTCGTTTTATGATTGTATCTTGCATTGTTTACAAATCCCTCTTTTTGGATGAGCACTGGAACAGTGGAGCTTGGGCAACTGGGCTGAGACCGTGGCAGAGGAGCAGGGAACAGCAAAGGTGGTGTGAGCTGCGCCTGAGGTAGGGGCTGGACCAGCTTCAGCACTAGGAGGGAAGTGTGGGAAGGGCAAGATGGTACTGGGAGACCGTCTTCCTCTTTCCTTCTTTCTCCCCTCACTATGTCTGATCCCTCAAATATCCTATGAATCCAAAGCCAGTTTTATGCTTTGTAGGAAGAAAGAAGAGGTGAGAGTGGAAGGGCAGAAAATTTTCAGGGTTGCAAAGCCACATACAATCCTAGAGGACTTCATTTTGACCCCTGAGCCCAGCTGCCATAACCCAGTGCTGCACCTGAGCTCAGAGGTGCTGATTAGGGGAGATCAAACACGGTGTTGATGCAGCTCCGTGCTTCCCATCTCTTTATTTCCATCTCACTTTATGCTGGAGACATAACCCATGTAATCAGACACTCCGGGCCTTCTTTTATTCTTAACTCCAGTGATTTAAAAGAATACCCCCTGGCTGAGGATTCCTGTTACAGTTCAAGGAAATGCTTCTTCCCTTCTCTAATTAAGCTCTTTCCATACACATAAAGCTGGCTCCTTACCTGGGAGAGAGAGAGAGAGAGATGGCTGCAGGCAACATAAACCTCATGAATTTCCCATTCATTTGCTCTATCTCTGCAAGCAAGCTCAGCTCCAAATAAGGCATCTCTGAATCCTGGCACGAAGCCTGCACACCCCTGTGTTCAGGCCAGACCCCATCAAATTTGAAAGGAACTACGCACAGCAGCACAGCCATGGATCTGCAGAGTTAATGCCCTGTTTTCCAGCTGAGGGTGACTTGGCATTGCAATAATATTGGGGATGTTGCCAGCAGATATTGCCTGCCAAACTTGTTGGGGAGCTTTGAGAGAAGTACTATCAGCATATTGGTAGGTACAGGTCTCCCCGTCTTTGCAGGTAACTTCACGTTGATGGCATTTGCATTAAATTGCGACATGTTGCTATCATCAACAATTGGTTAGAGGCTGAACTCTCCCACAAGAGAGTGGGAGATTTTTGTAATACAGTATTCACAAGAACGTGCTCCAGAGCTCAGCTGTTGTGCTCTTCATTTAACCTCTTCGGGCAAGAAGGTAAACAATTATTTTTTTTTTTTTCCCCCGCGGAATTACTTGTGAGTTAGTAGTCTACAGGTTGGTAAAGTAAACATCATGTTTACAGATGGGACAGAGGGGGGAGATACCTTTTCAGGCTGCAGGCAGCAAAACACACTGCTATAATTCATGTGGCTCAAGAGCTCACACAAAGGGAGTTGGTCTTCAGTGGGATGTAGGTGAGGAATTTAGGAACACATGTCCAAAGCTATGAATGTAAAGATTCTTGCCTAAATTTCACAGGCTTTTGAATCTGAAATTTCCCCAGGACCTCTGTGCCTATCCAGAAAGCTGTAATTGCCACAGGACAGATCAGCTCAATGGCTTATAGTAGAAAGCAGATGCTTTCCTGCCTGTATCTCCAACAGAGCTGAAGGTCAGGCTCTTTTGGAGCACCTCTACCCACTCTGGTAGAAATGGGCTTGACATGAAATGAGGGTGCAGACGACCTGGGCAAACTCACCCACAAAGTGTGAGATACATTTTAATTTCCCTTCTTTACTCAGGTTTCCATGGCACAAGAAAAAGCCTTGTAATTTTCACTAGAGGAGAGAGAGGACATGCAGTTCTTTGCTGGGGTGCTTAGGTGTTTCCCCTGTACCCTGATGCCCGCTGTCGGGGGATTGTTTATGTGCTTAAACAATTACTGTATAAAATAGGAAGGGTGGAGTAATATTCAGATTTCGGGTTGTTAGTGGGGATGCTAGTCTTCACTAGCAACATATTAGCTCTTGGGTTTGGCAAGGATGTTTAGAAGCTTGCTGAGAAGCCTGTGCAGCTGCACACAGGCATAGCAAATCACTTGCCACTGCACCGCCTGTAACAGGCCAAGGTACATCCATGCCTGTTTATGCAGGAATAATTGGCCTAGAAAGAGGCGGAAGATATACATCCTGGAGGTACTGATGCAAAATAATAAAAGCAGTCAGAAAAAGACCTTCCTGGCATAAAGGTAGTAGCCTGAGAGGCTAAGTTGTTTGGAAAAGGAACTTGGGAACATTTCCCTTGAGAAGTTATTTTGTACTGAAATGTATTGGTTTTTAATCTAAAGCATGCTACTTTGGAAATATTTTGTGTCGTATAGGGATGACTGGAATTTCTGTGTTGCAGGAAATTTCATTTTTTCTTTTGTGCTGTTTGTCCCTTTCACTCCAAATCAGCACAGAAACACCTGGGAACATCTTTTTGTATGAATGCTCATGAAAAATAAGGAAGCCACTTCTATTGGGACAGTATTTTCTGGCATGTGCTCCTCTTCTAAGATAGACACATGTAATTTCTGCCAATTCTGTCTTCCTTTATGTATGAGAAATTAATGTGCACTAAAGCACCTTAATGGGAGGCAGATTGAATAAGCAAAACATGCAATGGGAATTATCATGTGGCATCAGGGAAAACAGGTTCCTTCTTGCTTTACCTTGTATTAAATATAGAATTACCTTAAAAACAAGGCTACAGTTCTCTTAGCCTTCCCACCTTGTTTACTGCCTCCTCCTGTTGACTGCATAATATAATCTAAAACACCTATTAATTATGATAGCTTTGAGCACAGCTTTTTATTCTTTGAGAGTTTTTGTCTTGATTTCATCTACCCTTAGCCGAAAACAAACTGTAATGAGAGAACAGATCATGAATAGTTACAGAAAAGGAGTGTCCTTCATTTCACACAGCCATGGAAGTAGTTTATCATCTTTACAAGGTCTGTGGTTATACAGTGGTTTCTTCTGAAGGAAGCTCTTTTCCTGGGTAGCTTCTTGCTCACATATAACAGCGCCAGCAATTGCCATCTGCCAGACTGTGTTAAAAGCTACTAAACCATCATGCAAAGCATCTCCCTTCGTCAGCTGTAAAGCCCCAGCCCTGCCTGCTGTCTCTGCACTGTTGCTAATGTTCAGTGCAGACACTTTGGCTAGTGCAGAACAGCAGCTGTGATCTTCCTGGAACACTCCTTTTGATCTTATATCTTCTTACCACGCCAAGATCTTTGAAAAATAACATTGCCATTTGTTGTCCATCATGTAGGTGTTCTGCAAACTCCACTGTCCTTGCAGTAATTCCAAAACTCTTACTGATTGAATGATTACACAGATTACACGCACGGCTCATACATTTGTGCCCACCCCAATTTAAGATTAAGAAAGTTCACTAAATCCTTTCATTCTGCAGTAAGAAAGTTCCTCCACCATCCCGCACCTCCCATCCCTTGCTTTGGGTTTCCAGGGCAGCTCTCTAAGTAGTTCCCACTCACAAACCCATGGAGTTGGCCACAGTGTTTGCACCTGGACGTCACCCTGAGGACTTTTAGAAAAAGCCTGCTGCTTCTGCTAAAGGAGTGGCCACCTCCTTTGGCTTTTAAAACCTGTTCCCAGCTCCTGGGCTCTCCCTCCAGCTTGGCAGCCCGTCCTCTCCCTGCAGGGTGGGGTGGAGGTGCCTTCTTCCTGCTGAGGAAGTTTATTAACTCTTTTTTTTCTCCTTGACTCGTTCTGGGCACACCCACAATACGCCTCATGACCTACATTCACCGTGAATGATTTCACAGGTTCATTTCAGATCTTTCACAAGGTGTGGAAGTGGAGCAATACAAACTTCAGCACTACAGAAGCACTGAGTTTTGTTTTCAGAAGGTTCTGGATAATAGGTAATGAAGGTGGAAGAAAAGAGAAATGATTATTTAGTGCAATGTCTTTTTCTTGTGGTAAGATGACTGTGTTATTAAAATGAAAACTGTGTTTCATACAAAGACACAAAGAGCAGAGCTAGAACAGCTGTTTTCAGACTTAATGAGATATAACTCATCTTTAATTATTTAACAGAAAACCTGTTGGGTATTTTTCCTCTGTTTTGCCCATTTGTATTAGGGCTTCATGTGAAGTGCTTCTGGACTTCAGTGTAAAACACACGTCTCAGTATGAAACGTATATGAAATTTTTCTTTCAGCATCGCAGGTTCTTTCCACAGAGCATCAATCAGAAGCACGATAAAGCATTGATTACTGCTGTGCTTTTCAAACTAGTCAAAAGACAGGAAACATCTGCATTTGCCACATGTGGCACCTCCATATGTATTCAGCAACTTGACTTTTCAGCTCTTCCAAGCCACTGCAGTAATCTGTCTGAGGCTAAATCCATTTTCTTGCGGGCCGAGCTCATTCCCATTGTCTGGCACTTGCTGCGGGCTAAGACGGTTTGCGCAGACAAATGCTGCACCTCAGCTGAGCCACAGCAACTCCCTACACCCTGGAAACTTCTTCTGGCGCCTGAGCCACAGCTTCTCATGCGAAGTTTGTGTCTGGCTCACGGCTGAGCGAGAGGCAACGTGCACTCAGCATCCGTGAGGACAACGCAAGACATTTTGAGTAGCTCTCGGAGTAAAGAAAGGTCTGTGAAGGGCAGGCTCTCTGTGAGGGGGGGGCAGTGGCTGTGGTCTCCCCAGTGGCAGGCTGGGGCCGCAGTGGGAGAGCGGGGTGGCAGGGGAGCATTGGCTGGGAGGGGATGGAGGTCCCCAGCACCTTCCCAAGAAGGCTCTAAACCTCTCTCAAAGTGGCTGCTGGACACCGACAGCCCAGGGCAGGCCTTACAAGGGCTCTGCTGATGAAAGATCCTGAAGTTCAGCTTTGCACCAGCCTCTCCCCACCCTTAGCCTTCTGGTGACACAGGCTGGAGCTCCTCACACAACTTGGCCTTGCAGGCTGCAGCAGCCAGGTGGCACAGGGCTGCGAAAGAGCTCCTGCTGTGCCATGGCCTTCTATGGAATAACCACCTGGCTGTGCACTCACCCATCTTTTCAACGGAGAGAAGCTCTGGCAACTTGCTGTTGACCTGACCCACACTTGTTGCGACACAGGTTGAAAGCTAGAGCCGGCCAGATCTGTGCCATGGGAGACATGAGGGACTTCTCTCCGTAACGTGGCTGTGTATTTCCACCCAAGTAAAGTATCTTCCTGGAACACAGGCCACAAGAATTCATCTCTACGTCTACAAGCAGACAGGAGTGTATGCTTTGCTTTTCACACATTTTTCTGGCATGCTGTCCAAAATATCATTTGTTTGAGGCTGAAAGTGATGTGGGGTTTTTTGGGTATAATGATTCCAGAAAAGCTCATGTGATCCAACTGGTATAAAGGAGTTTCTACACCGCTTTTTTTCAGATGGCCTCCTGCTTGTGAGGACCAAGCTGGAACTTGGTCACAACTTGTTCTTAGCAGAGTGGATTTAATGTAAATGACCCACGGGAAAGGTATCAGACTGTTATGTTTCTAGTACAAACGAAAAGAGTGACAAAGATCTTGTCATATCACTGAGCAGGAACTTACAGACTTCTTTTCAGGGCCGTTGAGCTATTGCTTTGTTTGGAAATTTTAATTGTGTATCCTGTCTAAATCTGTGGCTCCTGGAAAACTCATGAGGAGGGAAAAAGTGTATTTCAAACTGTTCATTTTTCCATACGTAGTTCAGTTTCCATAGTTGTTAATGACCCTTTTTCATATATGGGAACATTTAATTAATAGTGATTTTGTTTTTATAAACCTGTTGTTTGAAACCCTCATACCACAGCTCTTGTTATGAGACATGGTTATATGCAGGTGTAGTTTCTGTCATTAATCGTATGCTGTTACAAGAGGAAAGAGTTGACATAACTGTATACATCAAACCAGTTTGGAGAAGTAAAATGTTAATCCACAGTTGACTGATTCCAATAGCATGATCTGAAATAAGATACGCCATGGGATAAGACAGAAAAATGATCCTTTCCGAGGAATTCACATACGTTGTGAGCGTGAGTCCCTTTTCCAGACCCGCTGTGTCCTTGCTGTGCAGCATGGACGGACAGATGTGTGCAAGGTCGGCTGTTTCAAACTCTCAGAATTTAGCAAATGTCTATTATTTAGCAACCAGCTATGGGACAGTCTCAGGGCAGACAGATGTGTGATGTGTGATCTAGCTTAGGCAACAAGCTGCATTAAATTTCTTCTTTCTTTTGTGCTCCCAGTCAGCAGCTGCTTCATGATGGGCTCCATTTCTAGACCAATTACTGAGTTTTGCCTTGATCTCTACAATAAGCTCAACAGAAATGCAGAGGACACAAACATCATCTTCTCTCCAATGAGCATCTCTGTTGCCCTGGCCCTGGTCCATCTAGGTGCAAAAAACAACACTGCTGCTCAGATAGAAAAAGTGAGTATTAACGAAACGTGCCGAGATGCTTCCACATTGCTTACTGTTCCCTTAATGGAAATGTTGGGCATCCTAGCACAACACGTGTGCCAGGGTCTCATGGGAAACAAGCACGAATGCAAGCACAGGTGTTGCCTTCACAGTTGTGCTTGGTGCGCTATGATCCTTGCCATCTGCTCGTGTGAGTCGCACTGTGCCCCCATGCAGACTTAGGAGCATGGAGCGAGAGCTGAATGAGAGGAGGTGATACTAGACAGCGGGGCGCTCTGGCTTTCCCCCAGCCAGCTGCTAGAATACCAGACCTTGTTTCAAAATTACGGACAGGTTCTTCCTCTCATGGTTGCAATGAGAATCCTGAAAGTGTGAGTCTGTGGGTAGTGGGAAGAGTTGCAGAAACCCAAAGTGATTGCAACTGGATCATAGAGTCATAGAATCATAGAATCATAGAATATGTTGGGTTGGAAGGGACCTCTAAAGGTCATCTAGTCCAACCCCCCTGCAGTAAGCAGGGACATCTTCCACTAGATCAGGTTGCTCAGAGCCTCGTCAAGCCTGGCCTTGAATGTCTCCAGGAATGGAGCCTCCACCACCTCTCTGGGCAACCTGTTCCAGTGTCTCACCACCCTCATTGCTGGAATGATGGCTGGATGCTGGAATGGATGGCTGGAAACATTAGCTCACTTGTCATTTATGACATTCAAGAGACAAAATGTCTCACCTCCAGAGGCCACAGGGACCCAGGTGGGCGGGGATGGGATGAAGAAGGCCACCTCTCCGCTCGCTGCACTGTTACTCCCAGCAGTGCAAGTTCTGCTTTCTACAATCTTTCTTCTCTTGTTTGTGCCCATGAGTGATAAAAGACCAATAATCCTAAGGCAGATGTTCTTGCCAGCAGCTGGTTCTGTATTGGTAGAGCTTCATCCATCATATCACTGCCATGTGCACAGTCTGACTGCTGGGTCACCAGCAGCCAAGGTAGACATGCCCTCCTCATGAGGTTCCCAGGGTGTGGTGGGTTGACCTTGGCTGGTGGCTGCCAGGTGCTCACCCATCCGCCCTCTCACTCCCCCTCTTCAACAAGGACAGTGAGAGAAAATAAGATGAAAAATCTTGTGGGTCATGATAAGAACAGGGAGATCACTCACCAGTTACTGTCATGGCAAAACAGACTCGACTAATTTTGGAAATGGCTGGAACCAGCTCTGTTCGACATGGGGGCAGCCCCTGATCTCTTCGCAGAGAGGCCACCCCTGCGTCCCCCTGGCTACCATAACCTTGCCACATAGACCCAATACATAGGGACTCTTGCTTATTTTAGGAAAGCAATGGGGATCCAGTATCTTCAATAATAAAGATTAAGTCTATGTATGATGCAATATTATTACAATGGTGGAAATTTTTCGGCAAGATATTTGCACATTAGAAACAAGGACTGGTTTCTATTAAGAGCACTGTGATTTTGATATATTTCCTAAGCTGATGCAAAGATTAAGAATGATTGCAAAAAGCCAGTTTTGATGTTTTAAAAAAAAAGTTATATGTCTTTGCCTGAGGCAACTTTTTGTTTTGAAATTTAAGGTAACTGTAGCAATAAAAATACAAATCAGACGTAAACATTTTGAGGTAGTGGAGAGTAACGCTTTGAGAGATTAAGTGCAAGTTCTTCTTGGTTTGCTAATACAGAAATATGAATTTGAACACGAATATATGAACAATTTCAAGCCTGTCATTTCAATCTGACTGAAGCTGAGAAAATGTCTTTCATAAACCTACACCATTTATCCAGGACAGCATAGCAAATCTCTTAAGCAAGGAAAATGCCTCTATCACAGTTACAAGTGCTGTAATTTGTCATCTTCAACTGCAGGTGCTCCACGTCAGGAAAGCTGCAGGAAGAATGAGCCTTGGATCTGACCTTGAGAGCGCAGCCCCAGGAACAGAACCAGAACTAAGCCAGGAGAGACAGCCTTCCGTCTCACAGGTGCGTCCTTGGGTGGGCAGCACTGGAGCCCTTTCTCCACTGCACGGTAGGTTACTAGGTGTAAAGCCACCTAAAGTAAGGAGTCTGCCACTGGAGGGAGTCAAGGCCACATGCACGGAGTCTGCCTAATCCACTAGGAAATGTCTGATACAAGGTGTTATTTTATTAAGGGCCAAGTCTTCCGTGAAGTCAATATCCAAAGCCTTCAGTGTTCTCATATGAAGGAGGATCAGGCAACAAAGCTTAGACCAGCTGGATTTAAAAATCAGTACAGCAGGAGCTAGCCCTAGAGTGTAGTCTATTTAGAATGAAAATTAACAACCAAAGCTATACGGAAGAATCGTTATAATTGTTGTATTTGTAATATTCCCAGTGTAACAAGGATGGGGACCTTAACCATAAAGCGTTCCAGGCACTGCTTTTACGACTACAAAACCTTGGCGAAAGCTATGTTTTAACCCTGGCCAACAATCTGTTTTTACAACAAGGATTTGAACTCCAGCAGGTAAGTTACCTGTACCTGCTAACTCCTGTGGTCCTGACCTCAAACTTCCCTGTAACTGCGAGCATCACTGTTGTCACCCTCACGTGTATTTTGGAGCACTTGATGTGCTTTTTGGAGCTGTATCTCTTGGGGCTGGTGGGAAGGAGACAAGAGTGTCAGCCTGTGGATATCGATGGCTAAGAGCAAAAGCAAGCAGGACTCTCTTTGCTTTTCGCATATGCCTACACTCAGCCAGAGGTGTGACTACAGCCAAAAATGGCCTATTCGAGCTCTGTGTAAGATACTTCTAGACTTGCAAGTGGCACAGGTGGGGGCAGCAGTAAGCTCGGAGAGAGTTTACCTCCTGAGACGTTACCTAGTTTCATGCTGTAGGGCTTCTGTGCTGAACTTCTTACTCCTTTTGTACTGAACGACAGAGGGATCTCTAGACTACCTAGTACAGATAACTTGCTAGTCACATCCTTGCTTTTCTGTCAGTTATTTCTATTGAATAATTTGAATATTTAAGCATTAAACAACATGTTTTGCATCTTCTGTAATTTTTTATTTTTATCTGGACCTCAGGTATGCAGTTCTCCATGGGAAGACTTTCTTCTGGCTTTTTACTTATTTATTTTCTTGCCTATGCAATAGAATAATTATCTCTTCTTCAAAGAATAAGCTTCAGATAGTTGATGTTTCCAAAATGAAATTTTGCCTTATGGAGTCAACAGGTCCCTCACCATTTCTAAAATAGTTTTGAACCATTGATTTCTTTCAGAAGGGAATAAGAGCGTAACAGATTTGACCAATGCATAATCTTTATTTTGCTTTACAGCAATTTCTAATGTGCACTAAGGAGCTGTATGGAGCAATGGTGCAAACAGTGGACTTTCATGGTGCTGTTGAAGCTGCCAGAATAAAAATTAACACTTGGGTTGAAAGCGAGACACAAGGTAAAACAAAGCAAAACCATAGCCATACTATCACTGCCTTCTTCCAATGCTTCAACAAAAGAAATTCCAGGGTAGGAAAAGCAAAGGCTTGTTCACATTTCTGGGTGTTCAACCTCATGGTGTTTAAAGATGGTTTCTCTTCCCATCCACTCTTTAAATATCGGAGTACATTATTAGGGAAATTATTTCTGAATTAATGGTGTATTTGTTGTCAATGCCTGGCATGATAGTTGCAATAATACCTATGAAGTTTGACCATACAAACTGCTTCTGTGAACAGCCACAAACGCAGATACAGGACAGCAGGGGATGTAAGCTGTGAGTTTCATAGTGAGATTGGGAACAGCCTGGGGGTGAAGGAGGATGACTGAGGACCTGGTTATATGTAGAACAATGCCCACAAAGACGAGAGATCAACGAGACTCACTATCACAAGTGACAATCAACCAGCTCTTACCCTTAACAGGCTTGCAGGGGCCATTGGGACTAAACATGATATATGTCATTTTCCTTTAGTTTTGCCAGAGCTGCAGTAGCAGCAGGATGAGAATTTCCTAAATCTTCTCACTGAACATAAACCAGAACTTACTGGGGGACAGTCAAATAGATTTGAAGGTTTCTGTAAGTTGTCAGTTGCCCATCTCCTGACCAAACCTGCCCTTGTACTGGCAGAGCAGCCTGTGACTGGTGTGGGAAAGAGCTGTTAACCCCAGTTGGCTCCCAGTAAGAGGGCTGAAGGTTCAGGAGCCACCTTGCACAGGGTTAGGAGCCATCGTTGCTCTGGGTGCTCATATGAAGCCTGGGGACCTGGCAACTCCTACTTCAGCCCCTGTGTACAAAGTCAAAAGCTCCACAGCTGATTAACTGCTGTGCTCAGGGCAAAGGGAAAGATGCCTTCATGTAAACCGAAATATGTGATTAATGGTGCTACTTCCTGCCCCATCGTTAATGTCACCTGGCAGATATATATGGTCACTGACATTGACAGTTGGCTAATTTGGTGACCCCCCCCCCACTCCCCCCCCGTCCTCCCTGGCTGGTAACAGTGCAGAGGAATCTACCATGTATTTGCCTATATTGTCCCCATCCTTTGAATAAACCAAGAACTGGATTTCTAAGTTTCTCCAAAACTAAGTTCACAGACAAGTAATTGAGCCCAGAGTCTTAATGACAAAGAACTTGTGTATTCCAAAATTTCTTTAGGTAAAATCAAGGAACTCTTCGCTCCTGGTGTGATCGACACACGTGCGTTGCTGGTGCTGGTGAACGTAATCTACTTCAAAGCATCCTGGGAATACAAGTTTGAGGAACAAAAAACAGTGCAGAGAGATTTTAAACTGAATCAGGTACATCTGCATTCTGTAAATCTTAACATTATTTATCCTAGATACTGTGAGCAATGAAGCAAGCATAACACAGAAGCACAATGTGCAGGGCTCAGCTGCCCTGTGAGCAAGGTGTGGGTGTGCTGGGAACTTAACCTGCCTCTCCTGTTGGCTAGAGGTGGCAGGAGGGTTTTTCCACAGAAAAGCATAATCTTTACTGAAAAAATGTGCAAGACTGAGAAGTCGCAACAACTCAGATTTTTTCTTTGGTGACTGACAAAACACAAGCGTTAGCCCTGATTAGCTGTGTTGAACATAGTGATCGTTACAGATAGCTGTCGTGGATGGAACCAAATCTGAACATCCCATTTCATACAGGCTCCAATGGGTCATCCTGTGTTTTTACATTCAATATATTTTAACATTAGCTATGCATTTGAGAGATTAAAACACACCGAACAAACTAGGCCAGATAGCAACAAACTACAAAAATACAACTGCAATTTGAAAAAGGAGATATTCTTATAGAGTATTTTGGTTTATTTATAGTATTTGCAACATTTCAAAGTTTTTTTTAAAATACATTTTAATTTTTAGCCCTTTTTTCTGCCACAGGGGTATCACCAAAGCCTTCGTTGTTTAACTAAGGTATTGTCAATATGGTTGCAAAGTTATTTCTTTAACAAGCACATTCCTCCAAGTATTGTGTGTGCCCTTTAAGTCTGACAGGTATTATCAAAAAATACAATCAAAAACATTTACTTTCATTTTATTCAGTTTTGTCTTCTTTCCAAGGAAAAAACCCAACAGATTTAGGTCTAATCTCAAATCACAGAGCTTTGAATGGGAGAAAAGTGTCTTTTGAGTGTTCCTTATGTATCAGAGGAAAAGGTCAGAAATACGTATATTTCTAGTAATCACATTGCATTCCATTGTTAAGACACTGGTAAGAAGCTGTTATATTGGGTACTTACGTTTGTGACTTTAAATATATCTTTGAATGTGGGTATTGACAAAGGTCTATAGCTGAGAACATTTGGTGCACTGCTGCAGCAGGAGAAACTATGAGATAAGGAGAAGCTGTATAGGTCTTTCTTCATCTGCTAATCAATACTAAAGGCATTTTTGCTGAAAATATGTCGTCTGCCAAATGTCTTCTTTACTGCTTTAGAAGTTAGCTAACTGTAAAAGGAAACTTGAGCCTTTATACAGCTTTCAAACAACTCCATCACAAAAAAGGCAAGATAACAAGACCTAGAAGAGGATGCCTGAGAAAGGCTGATTTTGCTCTTAACCTATTTATTACTTCCTGTCTAAACAATCAGTCTGATTAATGGCAGCCTGTTTCTTACAGTGCTATTTCTTCTTTATCCCAGTCCAAGTTAGGACCAGCAAATCCAATCAGCATCAGCCTGTTTGGAAGTGTAAAACTATTAACGAACTTCACTATCTAATCAGTTGCGGAGAAATTGTTTTGTTTTGTTTTTTTCCCCAAAGAATTATCCCCTTTATTTATGCATGGCAAAGCTTATGTTTTGTGTGTCACTGTAGACGCAACAAAACAAAGAAAAATGTTTAGCTTAACAGCAGTTACTGCTGAAACCCTGATGACTGATATTACATCTATAATAAGTTTAAATGCAAAGAGCTGTATTGCTTAAGTGACTGTATAATTTTCTTTTCAACAGAATGAGAAAAAACCCGTGCAGATGATGTATCAGAAAGGCATGTTTAAATTCGGCTGCATTGAGGAGATGGGTGCTCAGGTGCTTGAACTCCCTTATGCTCAGAAGTCACTGAGCATGATCATCCTGCTGCCGGATGACACGGCTGATGGATCTACCAGTGGGCTGGAGCAGGTAAGGCAGTATATGTCATGGACTATGGCTGAAACTTGGTTGTCTGAATTAATGCTGGGTAAAGATCTAAACTTCTCAAAGCCTCCCGCCTATTTTAAGCTCTTTTTTCCCCCGTCTTCTAGATTGAAAGCACAATGACCTCTGAAAATTTAATGCTGTGGGCCTCTTCAGAGCACATGTTTGAGACAAGAGTGGAGGTATACCTTCCCCGATTCAAGCTTGAGAACACCTTTAACCTCAATGAGGTATTACAAGCGATGGGGATGACTGACATCTTCACTGAATCAAAAGCTGATCTTTCTGCAATGTCCTTTTCAAAATCGCTGGTGCTGTCAAATGTGGTCCATAAGACGTACGTGGAAGTCAATGAGGAAGGCACTGAAGCAGCAGCTGGTACAGGAGCTGTCATTGTGAGGAGGTCTCTTCCTCTCACAGAGGTGTTTATGGCTGACCACCCTTTCTTATTCTTTATCAGACACAATCCTACCAATACCATTCTCTTTTTTGGCAAACTCCGCTCACCTTAAAATCGGGGCCATTTTCTAACATTATGAGAAACACCGGGATGAAAATTAGAAATAGTATCTTTTTTCCCAATCCACTCTTTATCCTTTGACAGCTAGTTTGCATTTCAAAGTAATTGCTGCAAGCAGTTTAGCTTAGAACCCATCAATTGGATGCTCTGCCGCTAGGCTCCTTAAATTGCAAATATTGATCTGAATCCAGAAAAGGAGTAAATTTTGCCTTAACCTCATTGGATATGAGTAACATTTTGTTTCCTCGGTGCCCACACATGCTCCTATATTCCTTACAGTTCCCCAGCGCGGCCAGGTAGTGTCGTACAGCACCTGCCTGGGCTTGCAAAGGTGGAGTCGGTATGCTGCTGTCTGAGGAGAATTGTCCGCAACAGTTTTCGGTAACTGCCAGTATTTATGAATACAGCCCTGCTCTGTATTTTTTGATTCCTGACCAGCTGGGTCCTGGTCAGCAGAGAGGTGCTTTAGAGACACTTTTCCCTTATCTGTGCTCTGTAGCAAATCCTTTACACAGTGAAGATCTGGCCATGATAATTCCCTTTCTTGTAGCAACTGTTCACAGCCAAGTAGGAGATACTTATTTACAGCAAATATACCTGTTTACTGACAACTGTACCACTTTCTCCCCAGTGACGTGTACTTATTTTGCCTTTTGTGCTATTCTGCATTATATAAAAAGCTTATGCTAGAAGCAGCTTTGGCTTCATTTTTTTATTTATTTAGATGTGTGCCTACATCTAAAGCGTCATCTTACTAATTGGATGAATGATGTGACATGTACGCCTTTTATGAGCCTTGGATCTTTTTGTGTGAGTTTTTATTAGTAGCGTTGGTTTTTATGCTAATAACGGTAGGAATACTCAGGGAAAAGGACAGGGTTCTGCCCTCATGGACACCTCTAGAAAGGGAGTTGATTACAACAGTAATTATGTTTACAGGAGGGCAGGATTTGGGCCCTCTTTTTACTGGACTTCTTCTGCATTAATTTTTGAAATAAAAGCTCACAGAAGGGTTGAGGTAAGAAGGGACCTCTGGAGACCACCTGGTCCACCTCCCCTGCTCAAGCAGGGCTACCTACAGCTGGTTGCCCAGGATCATGTCCAGACACCTTTTAAATATCTCCAAGGGTGGAGACTCCGCCACCACTGTGGACAACCCCCCCGAAGCACCCTCTAAGGTCTCAAGTGACTCCAAAGAGAATTTTGTATGCATGGTGCCTGCAGGAACAGGATATGAAAACACACTTTCTAAAGATGGTTAATTAATTACATCGTAAAAAAGGCTGCCTTTTATATGTGGATAAATCAAGTGATTTCAGTCTCATGAAATAGGAGGAAAATGGTCAAAAGCACCTCATTGAGGTTATTGGCGTGGAAAAGTGTAGCCATGAACTTCCAAGAAATGTATTTTCTTCACTGCATGCTGCTGTCTGGTGAATTTTAACAATCTGAGATGCATTCATAAAGATAGAGCTCTCTCTGTGCTCTGAGAAATGAAGAAAGGTTTTGTTAAGAGCAGTGTAAATCACTGAAATCACAGTTAAACATAACCTGGAATGGTCTTCAGTCTGTGGGAGAAAAAACTTGCTGCTGACAGTGAGACATAACTGTTGCTGGTTTAACACAAGTAACAACTCCCTCAGAGGGATTCTGTGTGAGGTTTAACAAATTAAAGTTTGCAACATGCTTTATTACCCATAAAAAGGGAAGTATATGTTAGCCATTCACTATATAATTAGGTGTAAAGCACCCTAATGTTCTGCATTTATGATTACCATAGCTTATGCACTATAAGTTATGTGGGGCCCTTTGGACAAGAAAGTCTAGAAAATAAGAATGAATGGTAACTGAGCAAGAACAGACAGGAGCAGGACAAGAAAAGAGTCAAAGAAACAAAAAGAGTCAAATAAACAAACTACTCTCGACTGTCCAATCTGAAGGTGCAGTGCAGCTGCAGCAGTAGTTCTCCCGTCTGTGTCCGTGTTTCCCTTCTGGAGGCTGGCAGCCCAGACTGCCTGTTAGACAATGTTTTTATTGCCTAAAGCTGTCATCATACAGTGTTTACATTCCCCGGGGAAGTTCGGAGAACTGCAACCTCAAAAATCTACCTTCAAACAGCTTTTCTGAAAAGGCAGGGATGGGGATTCCTGTGATGAAGTGGCAAACACCACAGAGGAAAAAAAAACCCTTCCCTTTATTCTTGTATTTTCTCATAAATGAGTATACAGTCCCCAACCAGCAGCATATTCTTTTCCGGCACCCTTGAGTTAAAACAGGTTTTTCTGACGACACCGTGGGTTGGCAGGGGGATGGATCTGCACTTGCTACCAGCGAAGAACGCAGGAGCTTAGTCTTGAAAGCGAAAGAAATAGAAGGGGAGGTTTGCAATAAAAGTCTCCGTTTAGCGGTGGCTAAGCTGGGCTGTTCCTGTGCTGCAGAAGCACAGGAGCCGTGAAATGATGCGGTGAGCCCCGCGCGGCGTAAGGGATGTGGCCGAGCCATTTCTGGTACACGCAACAGCAGTAGTTTTACTACTGCCACAATCTCATGAAGTATGAAAAGAAGACTAATGTTGTGAAGGAATAAGCCAAACATCTATGCAACGTAGCTTTTTGACTTTATTTTTCCCTCTCGGTGCAAACTCTATCGCAGAGAGTGCCTCCCTCTGCCAGTCCCCATCCGTGCAAACAAGGTCCAATGCCTCTTCCCGCCCCAGGGCAGCAGGCATCCCCTTTGCAAATGGCAAGGCATTTTCTGCCCTGCCCCGGTCCCCCGGAGTTGGACTAGGTGGTCTTTAGAGGTCCCCCTCAACCCAAACCCCATTCTATGGTTCTGCATCTTGCACACTGGTTAGCTGAATTTGGCTAACCCAACCCAGCTCTGGTCAGTTACTGATTTACAGCTGGTCAAACTAGTTTACAGTAACCATGTTGTGCCACGAAATGTCTGAGTTGGTAAAAAACAGAAGAGTTATTAGGTATTGTGTCTTAGACCTAAAACATACATGCACATATTAAAAATCATAAATTCTGTTGACTTTAATATTCTGTGTTATACTTACTGAACTGTGTAGGATCTGCCTTGTTTTCCTACTCCCATCTGGAACTGGAAGCGGGAGAAACGCGGCTGTGATTGGAATAACGGTTATTGACAAAATATATGGCTTTTAAGCTATAAGGTGAAGAAATAGTACTTTACAGTGCTCATGGCCCGAGAATGGATTTAGAAACACAATCAATGTTGACAGTTTCACTTTCGCAGTAACACTTTTAATGCCTGTGTCCAGGCAGAGCTAACTTTGCGTGCGGTTTCCTCGCGGTGCGAGGCAGGCGGTGGCAGCAGGAGCTCACGCCGCAAGTCTCTCCGCCGCTCCTCTTGAAACTTGGCACGCTGCGCTCGGGTTGCACAGCGTTTCAGCTTGCTTCTCCAAGTGGCGGGGCCACAGCCCTTCTTAGAGGATTCATGAGCAGCTGTGGATGCTCGTCACGTGGCGCTCATCATCTCACTGAATTGGGTACTCGCTTCTTCCCTGGTAGCAGCTGAGGGAAAGGCCACAATTCGGCCCTTAAAGTCACAAAATCAGTCGGTACCTTATAAGCAGTGAAGTGAAATGCCTACCCCGTACGCAACTGTTTGTATTATTCACTTATCTTCAAAGAGTTAAACTTTACTTTAGAAACCAATTCAACATCTATTTCAAATCTAATGAAGATGGCGTACTCACATTTCCAGAGGAGCCAAGACCCCTAGAGGTGCTGCTGTGGAAAGCTTAAACACTGATTTGACTCTTGGGGAAAGCTTTACCCCAAAGGCTAAAAAATAAACCAGAAGAGGTCAACCGGTACACTTCAAGAGAGGCTACTTTGCAGGATTTATTGGACCTGTTATTTCCTAAGTTGTCCTGTGAACTTCTCAGAATTTGGCACTCAGTCATTTTTGGTTTTGGCCTTGGTGTTATGGACTGCTAGAGACTAATCTATTTTACAGAGAAATTCAGAAAAGTGTAGGAATTCCTTATGATCTTAAGATTGGACACAGCAGTATTACTAATAAAAATACTAACAGTAATAAAATGATGTTTAGAAACAATCCTGTCACTGATTTCTTACAAATATTCTTATTTCCCCAAACCCTACAACAAAAAAAAATTGTGTCCCTTTTCTGCCTGACATATTGTAAAACTTCCAGTTTCCAGTCTCCCTTCCAATATTCATCAACTTTCTATCACCTTTCTCATGGACTGTTTGTCCCACGCTTCCAACGCACATATGGAAGAGCCAGCTCACTTTCTGGATGGTTTCAGAAAATCATCCAGAAGTAATGCTTTGAATTCACTTCTTTTTTTTTTTTTTAACTTCCATGATATACTATATTTTATTCCATTAGCCCAGTAGGGGCAGCTTAGCAAGGTAAATGTATAGTAGCATCTCTCTATTCAGATAATACCGGGGCTTGTTCCTTTTGAAGAGAGCAGCAAGGGAGGAAATAGGCAATCTGACCGAAGGGTAGCTGGACGGCAGTGCTACTAGTTAGCATCTTCTGGCCAAGACCTGCACAAGGCGTTATAAACAGAGTATCAGGACTAAAATTCAAAGTTCAACCACAGTGTGATATACAATATAAATTGTACATAATTTATTACATGGATTTATTATCAATATAAATGGATTAACTTTTATTCAGTCATAATTTATTAATATTAATGATAATAGTGTAATATTTGGTACAGTATAAAATTACCACACATCAAAGGCTGGCCTTGACTGATGGTAATGTAAGTAATTTCATGCCTTCTGTCCTATACAAGGTGCTATTCTACTCCAGCTGTAGAGCCAGTCACACAGTATCAGCAGTGGGATAATCTAGAC
The DNA here is from genome assembly GCA_008658365.1 of Alca torda. Classification (NCBI taxonomy): domain Eukaryota; kingdom Metazoa; phylum Chordata; class Aves; order Charadriiformes; family Alcidae; genus Alca; species Alca torda. Next base: position 75,281,808 of record CM018077.1, on the reverse strand, counting down.
TTTTAATTTCCGTATTTATTAAGAAAATTGTCTCTTAGCAAATCCTTGCTTTTATTTTCTTGGTAAAGTAGACTTCTCTTCTATAGGGAAGTATAATCACTTCTAGCAGGTACTACATCAAAGTATTCATAGGCTTTATGAAAACTAGATTCAGAAGTTACACTTCCTGACTTTTTTTTTCTGTGTATATGTAATGGAGAACCACTGAATAACATGTTTAATGCACAGAATTATAGATGGCTTCAGAAAGGAGAAACAACACTAAAATAATGATGTGTCTCTTTTAAATAGAACATAGGCTGACCTTAAGCATGTACATCCAAAAAGCCATCTGAAAGAAAATTTCTCTTTTCCTACCTGTGTGGAAGTATCCAAAATTTGTAGGCATTTTATTTTCACCTTTTGTAAATTCTTTAGCAGCTAACATTTTTCTTCGCTTGCTCTTTTTCATTGCTGCCTGGATGTGAGCAATGAGGGGCTTTGCCAAGGCTGAAATGCAGGAACGAGGTGGGATGAGGCGCAAGTCCCTGGAGAACACCTAGTGAATGCGCTCAAAGCAGATCTTGTGCAAGCTACTCAGATAGGGCTCCCTGAAAATGCCATTAGAGTGACTTCTTTTTTTTTTTTTTAAGTGAAAATGGTACATAACTTCTGTAGTGGAGAAACTCATGTGGCTCGGGAGGTGAAGCGCTTGTCTCCAGTGTGTCCCATACCCTCGCTGGAATTAAAGCCTTCATGTCCCAGGAGAACACACCAAGCACCATCAGGCACTAGGTTTTAGCATATTCTGGGTGGAAAACTATCCACCTTCCTTTTAAAGTTTTGCTCTTACTCAAATGACTGCAACTTAATAACACAAGAGGAGAATTCAAGGATGGATAACTTTGCAGTTCAATAACTAGAACAACTTGTAGATGAGTTCTGGCTTCCAATCCCGGCTCCTAGGACTATTCTGGTTTTAATCCAGTAACACTTTAACAGAAAACAAGTACCTATACATGGGTTGTTATTATTATCCTAACAATAATGTTGTTTTACTCTGTGTCTTTCTGATAGCATGAATCTTTCCTCGCTTTTTAAATATCTGCCTAGAAAAGAAAATATGAATAAAGTAATTCAATTGTGAGTTTCCTTCCAGCTCTTCGGAGGGTGTTGCTGTGCAGCTTTTTCATCTGAATCCTCAGACGTGAAATTATATGTTCTTAATTATGAGGTGGCGTGTCACAGCTTTTCTGTAAGAGCACTGCCACCTACACAGCTCCGGGACTGTTTCGCATTACTCCCTCGCTTGACTGCTACAGTTTGGAAAGAGGGTCCAGCCTGTTTCCATCCGAACACTTACTGACAGTTTTAAACATGCTGGAAAAGCGCTACTGACGGACCTCTGTTGCGTATCCTGGTGGATGTCTTTTCTCGTGCAATGCCTCGGAGGCAGCTGGCTTTTGGCACAGCCCTCCTTGCATCCTGCAGCCTCCCAGCACCAGCCACAGCTCTGCCTCCGCTCACCCCCCCCACCCCCCGCCCGACAGCTCCTTTTCTAAGTGCCCCCCCACCGCAGCCCCCTCCGCTGCCAGTCACTTCTCTCCCCTGCAATCTCTCCTCACGAAGCAGTCCCAAACACAGGCCAGCAGTGACCCGTCCTGCCTGTTCCACAGCCTGCCGAGTGAGAAATGATCTCACGAAACAGTGGAGGAGAGACCACTGCAGGGAAGGGCGTTCTCAATCCAGAGTTTCATAATAGGGGAAAGTCCCCCCAGTCATATTTTCAGATTATATCAATGCCTTCATCATGTGATATCAATAGCAGGGTTTAGCTGCATTTTGCTCAATGGAGACAGCTGCTGGTCTTCTGTGAGGAATAGGATCTTCTGCCTGGAGCAGTGCTGAGCACAGTGACTGTTGGCCTGAAATAAAGACAGTGCTCAGCCCACATCCAGCCTTGAGACATCTCAGGGAAAAGCTGGCTGCTGCTTGGGAAGCAGGACAGCCTCCAGGGTCCAAAGACAAGTAAACGCTTTGGCTGCGGGCTGCCCATTTCCTTGTTCATGAATGATGATGAGCAGGAAGGACCCTGGAAGACATACCCAGGGGGCTTTGGTGTGTCTCCTGTGCCCCCAATAGGAGCAACTCCAACTTGCTGCCTTTTTTGCTTGTTGTTTTGTGCAAACCATCCAGAGCTGCAGACTGACAACTCAGGCTGACCATGGAACTCAGCAAAAGCCTCATGAGCCCCACACGCATTTCAAGCCAAAACCATCGATGTCTCAAGCTCCCCACACAGTTCTGCTGAAACATGTGGGCTAGACCTAGGGGTTAGGAAACCAGATCCGTAGCTGCAGTACAGCAGCAAATATTCAGAGCTGAGCACCTCAGATGAACCTGCTCCAGTTGCAGTGTCTTTGGTGTCTTGGGGAAAATCCACATCCAGTGTTGGAGGGGCAAGGAGTACCAGTCTGAATGAAGGAGCTGCTCCAGCTCAGTGCTCTTCCTTGCACATGCCAGCAGTGTTGGCCATACTGAGGTCTCCTAAGCAAGGCTGGTGGTGCCTTCACTTCACCTCCTCTTGCGCCTTTTCCTACATGAGGTCAATGGAAAAAGCTCATTCCCTAAAATTCTCACCATATGGGAGCATCCTGGTGCCAGGGTCTCTTCCCAAAGCTGTGTAACTGGGACTCCTTCTGCCCTCTGGACCAAGGTCCTGTAGCGCCTTGTCAGGCCTGCCACCTCCTAACCCACAGTCCAGGAGATGCTCAAACGCCAGGACGGGATGTGTGGCTGAAGGCCACCGTGTGCCCCCTCTGTTCTCTGGCTCTTGCTGACACAGGAGGGAAAACGTGCTGAACTTCCCCGAGATGGACAAAGCGCCCGCGCTGAGGCAGCCCCAGCTGAGCGTAGCCCTCTGGCAGAGAAGCTGCTGGGGCACAGTCTGGATCATTGCATCTCTCTGGGAAGGCCTGGGTTGAGGCAGAAATAACATGTTGTGGTTATGGACCCAGCTCTATCACCTGCTGCAGGACTGTCAGAGCTCCCCACGAGACAGAGGTTATCAGATGGACACGAGTCCTTCAGCGCCTCTCTGAACGCTGCATATCAGAGTCTTACTTTCTGCTTTGTTTCTGTTTCCCTCTTGCTGTTACTGTATGCCTTCTGCAGGTGCTTGCCGCGTCTTTGAGGTGATACAGCAGAGCAACCTAATGAGATGCAGCAGCACCAACAGGGTGCCTCCTCTCTGGGAGGGGAAAGAAGGGAATTTCCTTCTTTCACAATTTGTTTCAGAGAGTGAAAACCGGACAAGACTGGATTGTGTCTCCCACTTTGCTGCGGGACCTGAAAAGCCATTCTCCTGGTACTCTGCTGTTGATCCTTGATTTCTCCGGACATGTTCTTTCTTCAGAAGTAAGCTGGGCAGGGAGCCAGACTACACAGCGATTGGTTTTGATTTAAGACAGGGCTGGACACCGCCCCCCATCAGCGAAGAAGAGTCGGCTCCTCCCAGGAGAAGGTAACTTTCTCAGCTTTGGCTTTCCTCAGGGTGGTGATAGGACTGGAAACAGAAGCTGGAGGGGAATAAAGTGACTTGCAGCCATGTGTAGAGGCAGGCCGCAGTGTTTCTGCCCACAGGGCTGACTCCCACATTTCGTGGATGTGACAATCCCAGGATGTAGGAAGTGTGTAGCCAAATTCTTTGCTTGAGCTGAACAAGGTCGCTCACCAGCAGGAGGGAATTTGGTAATATCCTTAAAAGGCAAAAAGCGGTAAATGGCAAGGCAGTTGTCTCAGAAGTGCTGGGACAGGTATGAACATGCTACCTCAAATTCAGGAGGCAGAGGAAGGCCTTTCCACGTTGCTGTTTGGCTATGACTTGGTAATTCAATTCACTGGTCTCTCCGTTGGTTGTTTCCATACACTGTGCTTCATGTTTTACACAATAGACAAATAAAAAAAGGTTTTTAGACAATATACTTCAGTGAAGCACAGTGTCTGATGGCTGACCGATGCTGCTAAACCATGTAGCAGTTCTTGTGAGAAAAACAGGATGTTGACTACGGGAACATATTTACACAGAGTGAGTAGGTGCTTGGGGTGCTGTTTCTTGAGAAAGGCTCTGCCTTTCCAACTCTCTCTGCCCTGTGTTCTCTGGCCGTGGCAATGTTTGTGAGATGGATTACATAGTTGTCCTGTTGTAGGCCTTGGCCACGCCACGATGGGCTCCGTCAGTGCAGCAAACACCAAGTTCTGCCTGGACTTCTTCAAAGAGCTGAGCAAAGTAAAAAAGAAATGAAAATCTCATCTTCTCCCCACTGAGCATCTCAGCTGCCCTAAGCATGGTCCTACTGGGTGCTGGAGGCAACACAGCCAAAGAGATGGAAAAGGTGGGTTTCTTTCCCTTTTCCTGGGAACTGCTATTAGAGGCTTACATTTGGCAATGGAAAAGAAGAGGAGCCTCTGGCAGTGTGGGCCATGTTCTTCACAACCAGCAAACTGAGAGAGGTGTCAGCTACAGGTGTCAAAGCTCTCCCGTCCAAACACGCTCATCTGATTTGCAGTGCCCGTGAGGCTGCAGTACAACCTGAATGCGTTCTTTGTGTCTTCATTAATCTGTTTATATAGATTTTTATATTGCATTTATATTGCAGGTGCTTCATATTCATGAGATGCTGAGCATGGCAGGTCCAGGAACCAAGAGAAAGAGAAGAACTGGAAAGATGAGATAGTGTCTGACCTGTGTGATAACACTGAGCTGCAGCACGAAGCGAAGCAAGGCAAGGCAGACTTACCTGCTAAATGGCAGCACTTAGTCCAAAAGCACGGTAAGAGCAGAGTTCAGCCCTGCCCTCATCAAACTCTGAAACCTGTGTGCACGTGCAGAAGAGACCGTTGCTTTGCTGTGTGAGGTGCTGCCAGATTTAAACAGGGTGATCCTTTTTCAAGGTGGAGATGACAAGAGGGGAGGGAGACAAGTGTGTGACCCGGTGCTTTTGGATGGTCAGGAAGCCCAGACGCGTTTGCTGGTCTTTGCATACCCCTTGGCCCCACAAGTGCCTCTGGGGACAATAACTATGATTTCAGCCTGAGGGCACATGGGTGGAGCTCCAGGGAAGAGCATCTTGCTAAAGACAGCTTTTCCCTGCTGCTCGTAGTGTGAAGAAGCCGGAGGAGCCCGTTGTCAGTTCCAGGAGCTTCTATCTGCCCTCAGCAAATCTGGTGCCACATGTTCCCTCAGCATTGCCAATAGGCTCTTTGGGGAAGTGACTTTTCAGTTCCTTCAGGTGAGTCACAACTGTTTACAGGTTTTGTGGTTTTGAAAAACTTCTGTACTACCAACTTCTCCTTAGGATATCAAGTTGCGCATTTCTGTATTGCCGCTGTAGTGACAGAAAAGCAAACTCTCACAGATGGATGAAACAGAGTGAGAAGAACAAAAAGAGAGACACGAGATTAAATAGACTTCTTGCAAAGTCAAGGCAAAGGGCCTGCATACCTCCTGCAAAAGGGAGATAAAAACACTTTTGAAAGACCTAGGTAGCAATTTTCACCAAAAAGATGTTTCTTCATGCTTTGATATAGGTGGACTCAACACCCTTCACCTACATTTTTTAAAATGCTGCTGCACATATGCATCTTTGAGTAGTGTGGTGTAGAGCATTTCCACAGAAATCATCATTCCAGACAAGGGGAGAAATCCAGTTTGCCCGGGCTGCAAACACACGTGTATATACTGAGACCTGACTTTAATGGCCTGATCCCAGAGCGTTCTTTCTGCTCATTTGTGCTGTGCACAATGGGGGAGATGAAGTCCTTGCATGTTATTTTGCATTTGCTGGCACTTCGAAGGGAACGGACTTCCACACGCAGTGGGATGAGAAGTGAGGGCCAGCTTGCAACCTGAGCCAGGGAGCAGCAGTGGAGAGGTGGCAGCAGGGGCCGTGGGTGATGACCAGGCTGGCGGGGTTGTGCCCTGCCCTCCCCAACAGCTGTTTTCCTGAAATGGTTGTCATGGTAAAAAAGCAAAACACCCTCTCACAAAGAACAGCAAAAGACAGTGGAGCTGGGGCTCTCTTACATGAAAGGTGTCCCGGGAACGGGTTGCTTTGCTCCTCCCCGTGCCCAGAAGGACTCTCCTGAAAAGTCATAGTGCAGATGCAGGACATTAATACTGGAAAAAGTAGCCCCACACAGAGCTCTGACCTACAGTTTTGCATCCATTTCTCGGACTCTTAATTTTTCCCTGTGGTCAGGTAGCTCCCCGATTACCATCATGAGAGCCACCTCTCTTCCCTGTTTTGCAGCAATACTTAGACTCCACAAGGACCTTCTACCATGCACAGCTAGAAGTGGTGGACTTGATTAATGCAGCTGAAGAGTCCAGAGAGAATATGAATTCCTGGGTGGAAAAGCAAACCGGTGGTAAGGACGAGGCCCGTGCTTGGCTGCCTGGGGAGTGTGCATCAGGACCATGTGAGAAGTCAATACCTGGTGTTTGAGTTTCTCCCTTTTCCTGAGTGCAGCAACATTCGAAAATGCTATGGAGTGATTCATTTTGCTTGCAGCTGCTGCAAAAGCAGCTTGGGGCATATGATGGCCCTGAGCTCCTGGGAGCTTTGGCTCTGCTAAAGCTGTGGATCGATTCTTGCCGCAAATGGACAATTCTTCCAAGTGAATCAAAACAAAAGCATAATTCACCTTTGTTTGTTGTTTTAAAGGGAAAATTAAAGATTTGTTCCCTCCTGGCTCTATTGATTGCACAACGGTGCTAACTCTGGTCAACGCTATCCACTTCAAAGGGAAATGGGCTACAAAATTTGAGGAGAGAAACACCAGGGAAATGCCTTTTAGGTTGAACAAGGTACGACTGGGACAAGAGCTGTGGGCAACAGGGGAAAGCGGGGAAAGTCCTGGTAACCTGTGCTCTGCTGTCTGCAGGGCAAGCCTCTGCCTGGCCCGGGAGTGGGGGCTCAATTTATCCAAGCCCAAAGCCTCCACCCCGTGAAGTAGGAAGGCGGCATCCTCTTCCCAAGTGCCTCTGAGACAGAGGTCACGTGAAGGCAAGCTTTCATACCTTCTTGGAGAGGCTAAGTTATAGAGGAGACTTTTCCAAGGGCCCATCAGCCTTTCCCAGAGGCTGTGGTGGAAGTTGGCATTATCCTTTAGGAAAGAGTTAGACGAGCAGCATGAACTACAGGGCAGAGGACTAGAAGAGCGACTGTTAAGGCTTTCACAGAGCTCGAGCCTCTGCCAATGGCCTCAACAAAAACATAGTGGTTTGAGGAGCATTCATGGAAAATGAACAAGAAATTTCAAGCAGGTTGATCCCATGGGGTTTATTACTTGCTTTATTTTGCCTGTTTTTTTTTCTGACTAGTAATTGACTTTCTGTATTCTAGAGAGAGCACAAGAATGTACCGATGATGTGTCAGACAGGAAAATATAAATTAGCCTGGAGACAAGAAGAGCAAGCGAAAGTACTGGAGCTCCTGTACATTGGAAAAGAGTTCAGCATGTTCATTCTTCTGCCAGAAAACATCTGTGATGAGTCTACTGGCCTTCAACAGGTAACACTGCTGTCTTTGCTCATGGGAGGAGAAACTACCTGTCCATCCAGGACTTAAATATCATGCTTCCCAGCCATGAAGGCCAAGCTTGTATCTTTTATTGTTATGTGTTTTATGTTGCTTTCCACAGGCAGAACGCTGTTGCCTGTGTAAAGATGAGAGAGGTTAATGGGTATATAGGTTGCTTTAGCAGAGCAGAGCAAGGCTGAGGAAACCTATTCAAAAGTGACACTGTAGCCTTTCCAAGGGAGCTAATGCCTATTTCAGTGGACAAAATGTAGCGCTAGTGAAGGGAACTCACTTCTTTCTTGCAAAAGTATTGAGGCATGATGCCCTGTTGGTATTTGGTGAAAATCTGAACAAATGAGAAGGATCCCTCTGACAAGGCTGGATCTGAATTTGCCCGACTTCACACTCAATAGCTGTAGGGCGCAGGGTCTGTCTTTGTCATGAAAACCAGGCCTTTCCTTGAAGGAAAATGTTGCTGTGAGCATTTTTAGTTTCTCATGACTGTTGATACCCTGTGTTTTGTCTTTGCAACTAGAGCGTGCTGTCACCTATGAGAAATTAGCAGAATGGACTGATATGAAGAATGTGTATCCACAAAAAATCACGGTGTACTTGCCCTGGTTCAGAATTGAAGAGAGCTGTGAGCTCGTACCAGTACTGCAGGCTCTGGGGATGAGGGATGCCTTCATCCTGGAGCAAGCTGATTTCTCTGGGCTATCAAGAAAGCCTGGGCTGTTCGTCTCCGAGGCCATTCATAAGTCCTTTGTGGAAGTTAATGAAGAAGGCACTGAGGCAGCTGCTGCTACAAGGACAGTTAAAATACTGTTTTGCTGCCACATTACTTATGAGTTCAGAGCTGACCACCCGTTCCTCTTCTTGATCAAACACAATCTGAGCAAGAACAGTCTCTTCTTTGGCCAATGTTGTTCCCCCTGCGGAAAGGTTTTACTTCTTTCTTCCCAAAGAGAGAACAATATTGTGGTAGAAAGCAGTAAGGCATGAACACCATGTTGCTACCAAGTGTCACCGGCGTTTCCTGATATCCATAATCTCGATCCCAAGAAAAAACGCCAAGCTGCCTTGGCAAGACTACTGGAAAAATTATAATGGGCCTTTCCTGTTCAGAGCTCTTCTCAAATGAGACAACAACACTAATTGAGCTTGTTTCATTCTTAGCCATGAAAACTCTCAGTGGAGTCGGGTTGTCTGAACAGTTGGGTGAAGTGCTGTCTAAATGAGAAGTCCAAAATGATGTCTTCCCTCTTCAGCTGTATGGCAAGACTGGTGGTGGGGTCAGCCTCCAGAAGGTGTTGCAGACCTTCCTGCCCAGCCACCAGGTCCCAAGCCAGAGACAGCACAGTGCTGAATGCCCTGCTTTCCTCCCATGTGTCTCCAGAAACCCAGTGCCTTAATGCCACCATAAAGGGAGACTTTTGGCTGCCATGGTGCCAGTGAAATCCACAGGTCATGTTGATGTTCTGAGTACAGTTCCACACAGATGTTGGGTGTGGAGATACGTAGTTACATTTGTCTCTCACTCTGCTCCTCAGGTACCCTCTCCAGCTCTCCCCTCTGGGAAGGACCTCTGAAGTGACAAGAGCCCTTCCCACAGGGGTAGAGACACAAAAGCTACCCCTGGGCAGAGGTAACTGATCTTCCCATTCAGCACAAGGGAGGGAAGTCCCGCTCCTCTCTGGTGGGCCCTGGGGCGTTGTGGTCTTTGCCTGGCCGTGATTTGGCAGTGAGTCTTTGCAGTGCGATGCAGCACCTCCTCAGAGAGTGCAGGCTCATCAGTGTCGTGCTGTAAGGGATTCCTAAGAGAGCCAGAGCAGTCCCATTTCCCAGCTGTGCGAGTCCAAGCCACAAACACCTTCACAATGATGCCAGCTGTCTGTCTGACAAAGCCTGGGGAGGTTTCAGGGGGAACCCAATAACCCTGCAGTGACATGTTGTCCTCAGAAAGTTGGTTGCACCTCCTGTGTCCTCAGCTGTGCCATGCTTGTGTGTCCTCTTCTGGGGAAAGCTGGATATTGCTTTCTTCCCATTTTTTTCTCCTGTTGCAAGCATCATGTGTAGACACATGGTCTGACACATTGCATGCCATGAGCACATGTGGTTTTCCAAAGCTTTATACATTTATAACAGTGAACTATAGCACAGAAGCAATTTTAGGTGTAGTATGTACTGTAATAGTACTGTTAAACTGTAGTAGTTTGCTTAACCACACAGTGTGACAGCAATAAAGGTACTCAAAGCATTTAATTGGTCTGGCTTCTTGAACCCTCATTTGAAAGATGCCTTAGGTGCTCAATGCTTTTGAACCTCTTGCCACACATCTTGTGTCATGCCTGTTGTATTTTGTCCATGAACACAGCGAGGTGTAATTTACCACCACCAGGAACTTAAATGCCCTCCACCTGCATTTGTCTGACTTGCTGTTCTAAAAATAATGGTGGATGCAGAAGGTGGGGTTTTTTTTTGTAACGTCACTGGGAAACCTTTCAAAGAAAACTCTTCCCCAAATCTCTGGAATTTGACATGTGCCTGAAAAGCCACACTCCTTCAAGGCCATAAGGTGGTTGACCTTGGAGGAAGATTGTTCTAAATCTGTAATCTCTCTTCTAAATCTGTAATCTCTCACCCTGCCATTTCTACATCCCTCTGCCTGATGAGTGGGAAATTATCTTACTAAACAATAGAGAGGGAACGACTGAGGGGAAAGGCTTTCTCAGCCCAGAATTTCATAATAGCGGAAAGTCCCTCTAAAGTACCATATCCTCCAAATCACATATATTTCAGAATATATTAATGCAATCCTTGTCTCATATCTGTACTAGGGTGCACTGGTGTGACTGGGATAGAGTTAACTTTCTTCATAGCAACCTGTATGGTGATCTTTTGGATTTCTCCCTAAAACAGTGTTGATAGCACTAATATTTTGGCTGTTCCTGGTGAGTGCACAGCACTGAGGCTTCCTCTTTTTCCCGCTCTGCCCCTGTCCCCAGCAAGTAAGTTGGAGGTAGGCAAGAAGCTGGGAGGGGACACAGCCAGGACAGCTGACCTGAATTGGCCAAAGGGATATTCCATACCATATAATGTCATGTCAGCAACAAAAACTGGGGTAGAGGAAGAAACGGTGGTGGGTGGATTTTTTTTTTTTGCTTCCAAAGTGTCTGTTGCTCAGAGATTGTCTGGGCATTGGCCTGCTTGTGTGAGATGGCGAGTGGCTGCTTTTTCATTGCTTGTTTTTCCCCTTTCTTTTACCTATTAAAATGCCTTTATCTCAACTCAGATTTTTTTCCCCCTTTTGCTCTTCCTGTCCTCTTCCTGTGCCCATTCCTTTGGGGATGGAGAGGAGTAAGCAAGATGGTGTGGGCACTTCGTTGGTGGCTGGGGTCAACCCATAACAGGGTTTCGCTGCAGTTTGCCAAATGTGGTGATATAAAGGGAAGTATTTTAAAACAGCAAATACATGACAACGTTTTTTGTTTTAGTTTTCTTGTGTAGTATTCACAGGTTTTATTATCCTTTTTATAATATAGCATGAAATAGTGAGCTGAGTGTTTTTCATGCCGCAACCTACTTCGGGTTAGACCTTGAAACATTAAATTTGCCTTTACGGTTTTTCAGTGATTAGAATTGTTATCTATATACATTGGTGCAGTTTACTCAGTTCGCTTCTGCATAGCAATGCTCATTTTCTGTCTGGACAGGAGTGAGTGAAATACTGCAATACATGTAGGTTTTAGTGATTGTTAGTAACTCCAAAGTTTGGAAAACTGCAATCCTGGTTGTTGGGATGGAGAGAATGGTTCTGCACTGAAAATTAAATTGGGTCTAACACTGGTCTTTCTTCTGCCTATACACATTTCTGCACTTACACCATATTCATTTATAAGCTATTAAAATACCAGTGAACTAGTATTGGGGGAGTTATGATACATTTACGCCCAGGCCTGAGAAGAGAATTCAACCCTGAGTCTCCAGCTGAGTTGCTCAGACACCTGTGCATACCAGGAAGAAAAAAGACCCACCATGAAATCTCAATTTAGAAATGAAGCCACACTGTTGTGTCTCTCCATGTAGCACAAAGGGAGAAAAAGGGAGAATCTATTTATGAGCATATCCTGTAGCTAGATTCCAAATACAGGGGAAAAATATGAACCATGTCTTAAATATGTAACAAACTGCAGCTCTGTGAACGAAGACATGTAGTTGCAGGCTTTCCCCACTCCCAAATGAGAAGGCTTGCTGGCGGGATTGTAACTCTGAAGTCACCCTGCAAGCATTTGATGGCGTTCCAGTTCCTGTTTACCTCCCGTGGCTTAGTAGTAATGTTTAGTTTGTACAAGATGGAGATTTAGGAACAGGGTCAAATAGTACTTTCCACCAGCAGCAGCAGTGGTTGTGCATGCTGCTGTATCACAGTGACGCTGTTCCACTGGCCCACAAATACATAGTTGTGTGTCATGATTCATGTGTCATGTGTCATGAAGCGGTGTGTCATGATTTCCCAGACACACTTAATGTCCCTTCATCAGCATTTTGTAGTTAGGTACCTGCCATCATCTGGAACAGCGTGAGACACTTCTGTGTGTGAATAGATTTCACATGGGTGTCCCAGGTCAAATCCCAAAGCTATTGGACATCATGTTCTGTCAAGGAATTCTTGATTGCATCCAACCAGCATGCAAGACCAAAATAGCAGGGGCTACTTCGTGTATTCTGCATGAAATAATGGTTCGTGAAAGCATATTGCTTTAAAGTCAGCTTTTCTCTAATATCTCATTCTGTGTAGTAAACGTATCTTGTCTTATGAAGATCGTTGGTAAGTGATACTGGTTGCAGGTTCTATATTAGATTGCACACAAATGTCTACAACCAGTTGGGATAGAAGTATCTGCTATTCACAAGGTGATGTATCTGCATTACTGGCAGGCCAGAAATGAAGAGGCTGTCAAATTTTATCCAGGATAATATGAGAGCAACAACTTTATCAATGGTAAAAATCAGTACAACTGAGAGAAAGCAGAAATGGGGAGAGATGTAGAGAACTTTATTTTCAGGACAGTTCAGTAGTCCTTGTTTACCCCAAGCATGTAGATAGGGGATTTGAGTTGCAGAATGATGAAATGATATATTATACAAATTCCACGGCAGGATGTGGAAAACATACCATTTGCACATCCACATTATTCTGTGGCCTGAATAAGAGCCTTTCTCCATGAGAACAAATTCTCTTTTCACACCCCCTCTGGAGCTGAATCAGTTTACATTGGCTGAAAATTTGAACCTGTGTTTTCCAATTATGCACCTGCCAGTTCCTCACAGGGCTTGGCAGCTTGGGAAGGGTATTTCCAAATTTTATTTCGTTTTCAGGAACTCAGTCACTAACAATATGTGCAAAATATTGGCTATCACGCTTCACTTCTGGACCACAATACATCTGATTTCACTAGCTGTAAGGACTGTCAAGAACATCCCCACCTTAACTTTTATGATAATAACATATTAGACTACCAAGCAATTGCATAATTTGACTAGCTATGGAAATCATACCACAGGGATGGTCATGGGAATGAGAAAGAACAATTACTTTTAACATCCAGTCTGACAACCAAAAGCAACACCTTTTTCCTCCAAACTGTGAAAATTATACAATACTCCACAGGGCTGAGCAGTCCTGAGGGGCGTTTCAGGTTTCCAAGTCCATAATTTGTTGAAGTAGCTCCGTAGCTAACAATACCCACAGTGTTTTGGGTAGTGTGATTAGTGTAGTAATAAGTTCTTGGTCATGAGCACACCTACAATAATTACATTTTATGACCAGGGAGACACTCCCAAACACTACGTCTTGTGCAAAGAATTAATTGACTAATAAGTATTTGCATGGCTTGGACAGTAGCATATGTCAAAGTTTAAAGATGTCTGAATGTAATTGTTCTGATTTTCAGTCAGCAGGATTTAGGACAGGATAAGGACGCACTGAAACATAACGGAAGTTTGGAAACTCTTTGACTAGAAGCTTCTAAAAACAGGTTCAATGAACACTTATCAACTGTAATCTAGGCATTTTTGATCTGGCCTTAGGGCAGCAGATGCACTAGCCAATCTCAAGGCTCCTTCCAGCCACACATTTCTGTCATTTCCAATCAAAGCTAATTAATGGCTATGTGGAGTTGCAAAAGAACAACAGAGATTTGCTGAATGTATCTGTTCAGAGTTATTACAAGATCTGTTGGTGGGAATAGATTTTTCATTCCCTTTTCGTACATGTTACTCTTGGAAACTTCATTTGCCATATGGACAGCAGATGTTATGATCAGCTTCTTCTATGCCAAAACCATCGCCCATCCATGTATTTTCCATGGTTGGGTACCAGACCCCCAGAGGAAGGAGGCTGCACACCATGTAGATTGTCGCCAGTGGCTGAATGCGGATTTTGCAGTAAGCCTTTCCCATTTCTTCAGGTACAAAATGTTTCCAAGCAGTCTTTTGCTCTTTACAGCTCAGCTCCAAGAACAATGTGAAAATGAACACTGATCTGTGTCGAATGTGTTGCGTTCGCCAAAACTGGGAATTCCTCACCAAATTTCATTTAAATTAGCACCGTATAAATTTTTGTGGCAATCCCCAGTTCTCTGAAGATATACTTTTTCCTATGATGTTACCTGTGCCTCTATCAGCGATGAAACAATAAATGTTTGTGATGAGATTTTATCACTCTCCAACATCCTCAGTAACACTGAAAAAAGCTTGAGGATTCTAAGGAGACATGCTTAAGTGATAAAAAACATGGAATTTCCTTTTCACAAGTGCATAAACATACCTAACTCCCATTTCTGTCACTTGAAGCATCCCACAGTCCACCAGAATTATGATAGGCAAGTTTTACTTTGAATTTGTGCTCCGTGTTTTCACCATCTTCTGGGCTGCAGAAAGACTGGTTTGGAGGATTATAAGGGCCTCAGCAATGAAACAATAGGAACTGCAATATCATCTATTCACTGTTGCCTACATTTAAATGGCAAAATCCTGATGTTTTATCTCAGCAGAGTTTTTACTCATGCATACATTTCATTGTTAAAAAAAATGTAACCAGTCGCTACCTTTGTAGGAATGAACTTCAAAATGCAAATCAATGTCTTTCACACTTTCAAAACTCCCAAACAATAGCTCCATTGCATGAAAATATCTATCTTTTTCAGCAGTTAATCAATATAGAAAAATAGCCCCTTTTTAAAAATGCAAAGGAAGTTTTCTACTGTCTTCATCACCCCATCCCACAATGCTGGCTGACAAGAAGAGATGGATGTAAGTTTAATTACTTGAGACAGAGCTAGGAGAGGAATATTTACGGACATTCTGTATCTCACAGCTTTAAAAAATGCTGCATTTGTTATTTAGGTAAAAAGACCTGGCTTATAACATGATTTGACCTGCCACAAAGGAATGATATCCAGAGATACCATAAATGAGATCAGTCACAAAGCCTGGATCCACTGGCATTATAAAATAGGCTCATCACGCAGAAATATTTATCTGTCTAGCCACAACCCCTTACTCTGTGGAAGCCAGTTAAGAAGACACATGCAGACCTCCTTGCTTACAAATGTAATTTCCTGTTAGCCACGGCTCATGAGCAGGTGAGAAGGGGTGTGAGCAGAGGAGGTACAACAGGCAGAACTGGCTGCATTGCTAGAGCTTTTTTTGGATGCCGATAAGTGAATCAAAGATGAAGAATTTTTGGATGCTGTTTTGTGTCAAGTCAAAATCTCCCTGGAGAGTAAAGGGGTCCATTGCAGTCACGGAAAGACTTCTGGTGCAGAAAGAAGTTCAGGTGGAAAAATACCAGCGCTGGGCCCATCTTTTCCTGGGCAAGTTGAATGACCAGCATGAGGTGGCCCAAATCTCTATAAAGTTGACATCAACTCCTGTATTATGTTGCCAATAAATTCAGTATTGGAGAGTCAGCAGGCAGCAGTGCAATTCAGAAGGTAATACTTGCTTTTCACTAGGTTCTTGACTCATAAAGCCTGAAAATCACAGGAATTAAAATCAGACTTCGCACACGTGGTGCTTGCCAAATGAGCTGAGACCATCAGCAACATTTGAAGTCTCTCTCACTTCATCCACTTCAAGAGGTATTTTTCTATCAGGCTAAAATTGCTGTGGATCACCACAGATGCTTTATCACTTTCATTGCTCTGATATGATGTACAAGGTGTGTTATTTTTTGTGATGCTTATGTAGCAGGTGTCTGGCAAATAGGGTGGGCCCTCTTGATCCTTGGCCCAGCAAAAATCACAGGAGTCCTTTGTTGTTGCTGTTCAGCAACTCTACTTATCCAATGGTACCTTTACTCACAGGCAACCTCAGGCACATCAGGTACTCTGTAATTACCACCTGAGTAGTCTCATAGTGGTAGCAGAACGTGCATTTTGTCAGATGAAAGAGACAAGAAGAGCCTTTGCTGTCAAGCTTTAGATCAGCCTCTGTTTTCTCAACAAGAATCTGCTTCCCTGCGGCATCCCGCACACACTGACAGCAAGGGAAGCATATGGCTGAAAACTGTGAGAAAAAAGCCAAGGGGGAACTGTAGCCATCGAGGCTTCTGCAGCAAAGAAGAATCACAAGGGACATGCTGATGGTGAGTGAGTCATTGCTTCTTACTGTGAAATTGTATTCTGCTGATTGGAATCACTGAGTGGATCTCTTGTTCCTTGTTTCGGCCTTTCTATGCTTATCCCGTCCATGTAATCAGAACTCTTTGCACTTTGTGACTTATATACAGAAGTCTTCATTCCCTTGGCCTCGGCCCCAAGGCCATAAGAAACACTAATAGAAATGTCCCTGGAAAGTGAAGGAAAAGTCTGAGACTTTCAGACGAAATGACTGCAAACAGGTAAACATTGTTGAACAAACCTTGTTCCTAAGGATGGGGTACTATTTGCAGTCTTGTCTAAATTTAGGGAACTTCAGGGGTAGGAAGCAGCTTAGTCTGTGATCCATTCTGTGCCTGAAAGCAACTTTACCATGACAAGCATCTGACCACCAGCTACAAGGGCTGTCTTTGAAATCTGCATTATCTCCAGAGTAGTCTAACTATCTGAAACAAAACCTATCACTTCCTTTGTACTTGCAGTGCTTTTACATCTTCCTCTTCCTTTCCACAAAACACGCGGCAGCAACTACTTCTCTGTAACCTTTCCAAAAAATGCTCCTGTTTTTTATCCGTTCCCGTTAGGAGGCTTATCCTTGGAAAAGTCTCCTGACTCTGAGACTACCATGCCCATCTTCAATCCTCTTCATTTTCCTCTGGCCAGCAATGAACGTTTGCATTATTCCAAGAACAAGAAGGGAGTCACAGGACTGGCAGGGGTGCTGTGAGTCCTAGTCCAGCTCTCTGTTCAAAGGCAGGATGAGCTGTAGCTTTGTCTTTCCCAGCAGGCATTTGCCTACTGAGTCTCCTCAGGATCTACAATGCAGGAGATCCTTCAATCTACTTGAACAAAAACTCTTGTGTTTCCCAGACATTCCCATTAGAGAGCGATGCCTGTCTAAGCCACTCACTAACCTGCATTATACTAACCTAGAAGAGCAGAAAACATCGAAGGAAGACACTAGAAGAGCAGCAGGAAATGAAATGTTCTTTTCTGGGAATTAATGCCAGTCCAGCTACTTCATTAGTTATAATTTAGTAACTGACAGGAAATTACCCATGTGAAACAAACCTCCACAAAATGGAGCAATGGAGACACAGTTAATCTTCAGGATAATTCAAAACGTAATAGGAACAGAAGTACCTAAAGAAGCAGAGAAATAACAACAACAGACAAACCTGTTTGTTTAAGAAAGTTAAGACAAGAAATCAAATGTATCAGAAAACTAAGCAGGGCCAAGGGTGTAGTGTCTCACTCTGCTAGCATATTAGATAATTTGAACTCTGCCTTGACAGATTCATACACAGAAGAATGAACTTTAAGGGGAACTGTGGCTGTAGTACACACCTCAGTGCCTAAAGGACATGAATCATTGTGCTCCAGGATTGTAATTTTCCATTCACTATATTAATTCAGATTCAAAATGGCCAGCATTCCTGAAAGAGAAATACATTGTTGATTCTTGCTGCTTGAAAACCATCCCCCTCCTTCTCTTCTAGGAGATGTCTGAATGCTACGCTGACTTAGACCTGATGCATCTTCCTGCTTCTACTTGCATACTTTCTGCTCTTGTATTCCACAGTATTTTTCCTTCAGCTGCGCTATGCCCAGTGCCAAAAAATAAGAATGCAGAGAAGAGTCCACCACTGCAAGAAAGGCATCAGCATCTGCCCGGTTCTGCTCTGCAGTTTCTTTAGGCAGCAACATGAGGAACAGGCTCAGGAGCTGGCTTTTGTAGTGGTTGTGTGGAGAGCAGCCACTTCCTCATCAGAAATCAGGAAAGCAAACCAGACAGTTCTTTGTGAAGTTTTCTTGCCCCAGCATTAAGCAAGTAAAACCAGACTGCACAGCTTTATTCCCTTCAGGCAAAATTTGTACAGGTCTAACCCTCTTCTCCTCAGGGAGAACATGTTGAATGAACAACATGTTTTTAATTTCTGTTTCCTCCAAGAAAAAAATAGGAGAAAATTCAAACCGGAAAGGAAATAAACTCATGAGTATCTTACGACTTCTGAGCTTCCTAAATACCAGAGAAGCCTAGTATCTGATTGGGTTGATATGCAAGTATATGTTAGTAGTGATAACTAAGTACTTCTTACAAAACAGTGTTACAAGTTTTTGTGCTTGCATACACTCATGCAAATACTCGCCCACCCACGTACCATATAAACCGAAACGTGAAGGAAGATTTTTTTTTTTCAGGAAAATAGCCCCAGAAACATATTACTTCTTATAATTAGGTTGCTCTGTCCCTGCTGCCTATGCCTTGCTGAAGCAACACAAGGCAAGGGCCAGGCTGCCTCAGAGTCACTGATAAAAATGAGGAGTAATGAAAAGTCCTGGGCTAAACTTAGCTGACACATCAGTGCCCTGTGGAAAGCCTGCCTGGACAAAACTCGTCCAGCTTTCCTGTAAACACATCTGCAGAATGCAAAGGTTTGAAAGAAGACTATGTGGACAGGGACAGCTTCTCTGTGTTTTGCCCCTTGTGCCATAAATGCCTCCCCCACCTACAGAAGAAATATCAGGAATCCCTAAGAGAGGAACAGGACCCTCATATTTCCACCTGGAAAACCTAAGGAAATGTAGATGACGCATGGGGAGCCCCTAAGTGCAGTGTCTCTGCAGGAAGCACAGGATCCCAGGTGTACTAGGGATACTCTGCACGTGCTGTGTGGTTGATGGGAATGCACACGATCTGTGCTTCATCACTGCAACAAGTGCAAAGTGCTCAGCTGCAGCGTACCCAATGTACACACGTGGCACAGTCGTGCTGCGCACGCACTGTGACCAGTCTTCTAGGATGGCATGCAAACGAAAGCAAGCTACTCTTTGTCCAAGCTGCTGGATATTCAACAAACTCCAGAACAAATGGCTAAATTCCTCTTCTCCATTAAGGGCAAAATTTCCAGATGGAGAACAAGTAGGGAAAATTCCCTGGAAAGGGTCTTTAAGAAAGAAGCCTTCAGAAGCACACAACTGGAGCAGGCAAAGGGAATTGCCCCACCTCCACTTTGGAACCACTGCCTCGTGTCCCAGTTGGCCAGATAGGTACTTTTATATTTTTCTTTCCTTTGCTACTGTGCCACCTGTAGAGGCTTTAATAATTAATTTCTACTACAAAAATACATGTGTTTACATTCAGTAGTGTAATTTCTGAGAGCAACACACCTCAAATTTTGTAGAACTATTTTTTACAGGTAACCCCCCTGAAAACTCCTCTTTTTTATAATTAGGTACAATTTTTTTGCACCTCAGGATGCACGTATAATTGTGACTTCTTTCTGAATTCATGTGGATTAGGAAAAAGTCAAGATTCCGCCAAAGGCCCCCTAATTATACTACCTGCTTGCAACAGGCAGGGATGTGATTCATCATGAATGAAAATTATGCTGCCACTGGGAGTGGCAATGGCTTTATATCCCATCGCTCCAGAAACCCTGTCTCAACAGTCAAGTTGACCAAGGAGAAGTCCTGAGGAGAAGGTAAATATCTCCCTGACCTTTAATTCTAACCTTTACATTACAAATGACATAACTATGAAATGTCTAAGGATTGATACGTGCATTGGTATGTGCATACCTGACTAGCACATATATACTGTATGTAGCATATTTTGAGGAAGTGAGAATATTTTCAAGACACTGTGCAATGTATGGGCTGTGTGAGGAAGCTGTGCTTAACTTGTACAATGGCTTTACCAAGTGTGTTTCTAAAAGATTAAAACCAAACCTTTTCCCACTTTCTCTGCATGATCCAAATTGATAGTTTATGAGAACATAATCTTTCTACACCATTCCCTATTTTAAATATTTACATGGATAATTTAATTCTTCTTGTGTAATGGGGGGAAGGTGTCTTCCAAATCTGTGGAGAAAGTTATTCAATCTCAGTAAGAATCAAAGCAAAAATGACTTAGAATGGAAGTTCTAAAATCCTGAACTGACTTATTAAGGGATCAGATGCCTCTGCATCACTTTAGTGGATGAAGACACTGGGAAAAGACTTTCATAAGAAAGGAACTCTGTCCTAGGTGTAAGATGTGAAGAGTTTTGCAGAACACTCAAGATCATCTGCTAGTAATAACTGTGATTCTAACTAAAGTATATCTGTAAAAAAAAGTTAAAGCTGCAGTTACAATAAAAAATATGACTGGAATTTTCCTCTAATACACAATGTTTGTTGAAAATCTTGCTAAGTGAGCCTATCTGTAGTTCAATTTTCTGTTGAAAATTCATTAAGCAACCAGCCTTAGAAGGACACAGTATGTGAGGCAGAGCTGATTAATGTGCACAAAGTTTTTGAGAGACAGAGAGTGAGGTATGATCAAGGAGCATAACTAATAAGTGCTATGCCTGGAGCACTCATGGCGAGAAAGATCAGGAGACATAAAGTGAGCTGGGTCTGTGGTTAGGGCAAGGTTAGTGCTAAGTATAGCTGTTGCTTGAGCTGGGGAAACAGCTGAACTCAGAACACTGTTTCTGAAAACATGTTTCTCCTGCCATTCAGGGTGCTGGTTTTCAGATGAGTTGCTTCAATCTGAAATCTGTGAAATCCCAGACGTGGTGAGTCAGAAATCTTCCGTGAAGTGCCGAGCAATTCAGCCACGCTACTGCAGAAAACATTACTGCGCTCTACCGAGGCATCTAAGCTTATCAGGTGTAAGGATGAGAATAATAAATCTTTGTTTCCCTTGTTGCAGGCGATCGCAGCGCCACAATGTGCTCTCTCAGTGCAGCCAATGCCAAGTTCTGTCTTGACTTTTTCAGAGAACTGAGCAAAATAAAAAGAAATGAAAACATTTTCTTCTCCCCGCTAAGTCTCTCAGCTGCCTTTGGGATGGTTGTCCTCGGCGCCAGGGGCAACACACTCAAACAGATTGAGGAGGTGGGTTTCCTTTGCTCTGAAAAGGGGATGGTGGCAAGATATGAGCCAAGAGGCTGATAGTAACGTCTAATAGTATTCCTAAGCATCCAAATGAGTGATGTACACAGAAGGTCCTTTAAAAAACCCTCTCTTTTGCTATTCCTAATACCAAACTTTTCCAGACTAAACACTATTACGGTAATTGATCAACGAATACATCAATGCTAAAGAAAGTGTTTTGGAGGTATTGCTCCACTGTCCAGGACTAAGAAGCAGTGGTTCCTTGTGATATGGTCTTCTGCCTTCTCTGAATACCCAGTCTTCTTTCATAAGAAGAAAGATTTCAAAGTTTTCATGAGTTCACCCTCTACAAAAACTTGTTCACTTGCAAGATTCTCACGATAAAGGACAAACTGGACTTTCCCCATTGGCTGTGTCTGGCTGTGTTTTGGGATAGGCTTGTAACACCCTATTTTAGCTTTGAGGTGCCATCACTCAGCTGCATTCACCTAACATTTATGTTGCAGGTATTTCATTTCAGTGAAGTTTTGAGCAGTGCAAGCCAGGGAAACCAATACCCTTCCGAGAAGGTAAGACACAGACGTAGCTCTGAGATGAAGCCACAGGTGCCGGTTTGTCAGCCCTTTTCCTTGCAAAGCCTCACTTACTCAGAAAGCGCAGCAGGGCTGAGCAGCCTCTCCGTATAGATTTGCAGACCTGCTTATTACTGCTCTCGTCAGTTATTTAAGGGGCCTCATGAGATCACACATTTCAACAGCTAGGCCTTCTCATTACAGGGTTCTAACCAAAACAGCAGTGATAAATTAAACGTGAATAACTAAATTGAAAAAAAACGTAACTATATAAACTGTTTATAAGCTATAAACTAAAATAAAATGTGGTAATTCCTTAAGTTGCCACCTGCAGAGGTTTGTCTACAGGGAATTCCAAAGGCACCTTGGAGCTTGCTCCTACCAGGCTCCAAGCCAGCAGACTTTTGCTCAGTGTGCAGGGAGCCATCACTGTAGGATACAACGTGATTCGGAGGTGGACGAGCAGGGCCCTGGAGAGGAATCGTTTTGCTATTCTGTACCTCTGGTTCGGGGGGAGTTGGAGGTGGTGTCCTGATGCAGTTATTCCAACTGTGTGGAGCCAGGCTTCTCATACAGACAGAGGCTGCAAATCACCCTCAGGTCCAGCTTTGCATAGGAAAGCTCAAGCCTTGCATGAAACTCCTGTTTTCCTGTTTGAAGTGTGAAGAAGCTGGAGGAGTCCATTCCCAGTTCCAGGCTCTGTTGGCTGCAGTCAGTGAACCCAGACCAGGCTGCTCTCTCACCATTGCCAACAGGCTCTTTGGAGAAATTACGTATCCGTTCTTCCAGGTGAGTGGCCGTGGTGTCCCTTTTAGAAACTCCTGGGAGTTATGAGCTCAGCAGAATGTCTTCCATCATAAAATATGAAGGGAAATGAAACACAGCAGTGCTGTCCAATGACTGCACTCCACAGCCCTTGCAGTCAGGGAGCCTTTCCATCTCAATTGCCCAAGCGGTAGACATCGGGAACAGTGGAGCACTGGGAAACTGTGACTTAAAAGCTTTTATGTAAAGAAACAGATCTACAGTAACAGCTTTCCCTGGACATACCAGAAAATGTGATAGCATTAGTCACTATCAATATATCCTTGCCACACACACCTGATGTCTAATACAGCTGGTGCTTGCTGTGTCATTTCTATCCAAGGAATGAAGCTCTGTGGCCAGCAGAAGACTTCTTTTCTCCCCCAGCGTCTTTTTTGTTTCTAATAAAATGATTGTACTCACTCTTCCACCTTCCCTTCAGAGTCTATGCGAGTACGGGACTCTCTGATCCCTGCTGCCTTTTCAAACAAGGCTTAGAAGAAAGTAGCACCTTTGAGATTTTTGTCAATTAGTCTAATTTAAGTGGAGTTGGCCATCTCAGAACATTCCTGTGGAACATTGACAGCCCAGGCAATTTGTATGCAAGTGCATACAAATAATTTCCTCAGCAAACCAGACCTAAGGTGTTTGTAAGAGTATTGCTAGGAACAGCGCTCTTTTATCTCCGTAACCACCTTTCTCTTGTCAAGTCAAGATTTTACCTTGCTTCCAAAACCGCACTCTAAGTAAAGAGAGATTTTCAGAGCCAGAAAAAGGCGACCAGTAGCCTGGAAAAGTTTTATACTTAATACAAGTTATAAGTTTTACAGTGTATATATCTACACTGAATAGATATATACGCACACACACATTATCACATTGTGATAATATCAATGTGGTTACTTGTTCAAAATAAGGCAACCTTCTTCATTCGGTGGTTGGGGGAAAATGGGCAGCATAACAATGATATATAAACTTAAAGAAAAGTACTAAGTTTTGGTCTTTTTTTTTTTTTCTTTCTTACTATGATGAGACATTTCTGCTATTCAGTCCAGCTTGAAAATACAGAGAAATATAATTGCAAATATGTTTTGTTATAAACAAGCTCTCTAAAAATCGCATGCTTGAATTAATTCAATGAATTTTTTAATACATGCATGTTTTACTCATTCCATGCTTCATAGAATTACCTTGAAGCAATGAAATTATCATTCTTATAAAAATCATCACGTTGTGATAAAATTCTGTCATTTGTACTTCCCAGCAATACTTGGATTCTACAAAGAAATTCTATCGAGCAGAACTGGAAGCAGTCAATTTTAAATACACGGAGGAAGAAGCCAGAGAGAAGATTAACTTCTGGGTGGAAAATGAGACAAAAGGTAAAGAAGAATATGTGCAGGTTGTCTCATTTGCAATCCAACCAGTTAGGAATATCATGTCTGGATGTTAGGAATATCATGTCTAGGAATTTCAGTTTCCACCTTTTTAACATATTTTTAAAAATATTTACATATTTTTATATATTAAACACTTACTGCATTGTTTTGCTCAATAGGAGCTAAATGTAGGAAGAAGTAGAAAAATGCCTTGAGTTCTTGTCTTCAAAAGCTGTACATAAACATTTTTGTAATTTGTCTGACACTTTATACTACTTTTCATATTTACGGAGTAATTATTAATAGTCAAATGCAGCTGATTGACTGAACAAGGTATTAATACTTCTTAATTCATTATTTTTAAAGGTAAAATCAAAGACGTATTTGCTACTGGGTTTATTGATCCCTCCACTGTACTTGTCCTGGTGAATGCTATATATTTTAAAGGAAAGTGGGCAGTAGAATTTAAGAAAGAAGACACCAAGGAAACATTTTTCCGACTGAACAAGGTACAGTATGGGCAGGAACTGAAACAGCTGGGGGATAGAAATCAAATGTCAGTCTCCTGTGACAAGAGATGGGAGCTTTCCTCCTCTCTGTTATCCCAAGACAAAACAGTGGCCTTCAGCTAGAACAATGGAAAGCTGCATCTTCTCTCCAGTTTGATAACCAAATATGTAACTGTTTCCCATCAGAAGTGGCTCTCATGCAGCTGAGATCCTGGTTGGTTCAAAGCCACTGAGCGTATTCACTAACTTTGTTGGGCATTTTGCAGCTACGGATGCTGTTTCAAAACCAGTCTGCTTTTGGGACTGAATTTGAGGATTCTGTTCCTCTGCTACTATTTACCAGTAGAACAGTGTTCGTTCTCAAGAAAAAATGAGTTAAAGACAAATTATCTCAGGAGAATGTAGACATTATTCATGAAGAATTTAGATTCATGGTTGCATCCGATGCATCAGTCTCCTCATCTGACACGCCAGAAGAAAGAATGACATAACAAGGGGGTTGTGAATAAAGTAATCTGGCACCTGTAGAAATGGAAAAGTAGGTTTTTTGCTTCTAAAATGGATAACTTAATCACAACTACAGTTAGGAGGGAGGAACACATCAATGCTACAAGTACATTAAACCCATGACCCGTGTAAATAATGTTTTCTGGATTGAACTCTAATCTCAATACTGAAACCAATTACAACCAGAGCGATCATTTCTATATTTCTGTATTTTCTGCTTAATATGTTTCATGTGTTCCAGAATGAGAAAAGGACAGTGCAGATGATGTTTCAAGAAGGTTATTTTAACATGGCCTTCATAGAGGAACTGAAAATGAATGTGATAGAGCTCCCATACTTTAATAATGAACTGAGCATGTTCATTCTCCTTCCTGAAGTTGTCTGTGAGGACTTTACTGGCCTAGAACAGGTAATACTTCTTTTTCTCTCTAGTAGCATACGTAGGAGGCTGCAAAGAGAGCAATACTTTAACGTTGCTCCAGTGTGGTCAGAAGACAAGCAGGAAAAACTGAACATTATATTCTTTTCCTTCTGTTCAGTATGATGTCAATCATTATTATCAATACCACCTTACAGCTTGAATGCACCCTCACGTATGAAAAACTAGCAGGATGGACCAGCTCGGATAGGATGCAACAGCTGAGAGTGAAGGTGTACCTGCCCCAGTTCAAGATGGAGGAAAGTTACGTTCTGAACACAGCTCTCCAGGAGATGGGAGTGATGAATGTTTTTGACTGGGGAAAAGCTGATTTGTCAGGAATCTCTACAAAAGATGGTTTAGTTGTGTCCAAAGCCATCCAGAAGTCATTTGTGGAAGTTAACGAAGAGGGCACTGAAGCAGTTAGTGCCACGGGTCTTGTTGCCGTGCCTCTGTGTCACCCAGTTGCTTATGAGTTCAAAGCTGACCATCCATTCCTCTTCTTCATCAGACACAACCCAACCAACACCATTCTCTTCTTTGGAAGATACTCCTCCCCTTAAGTGGAGGTTATTTTGGAAATTAGATCTTTCTCCCCACTAATATCCGCATTGGCAAGCACTGATCACAAAAGATGAGCGCATTTTCACTAGGTTTTCTCCTAATGTGTTAATTTGCTGTAAAAAAGACTATCTGATCAGAGACAAATTAGAGATAGAAACCTAAAAAACATTAACCATTTCCCTTCTAACATCAGCTTCAGGCATGTTTTACTTTTAGGAGGCCTCACTAAAATGACATCTATCTTAAAATACACTATGTGATATTTGCCAAAGAGGCCTCTAGAGACATCTGCATACAAGATCTTATTTTGATCCTTTCCTAATGTAGTATGTCTCCAATAAACCCATGATTTTAGTGCCCTAAAGACGAGTGATAGATCCTCCCACATAAAGGATACAGGAGGATAGGGATCTATCTGCATTAAAAGGATAAACTCAGGTACTTGGTCGCTTTTAGCTTTACGTACCCAAACTCTGCACAGGTCTCAAGGAAAATGCCACTTTGTAGTGTGGCATTGTGAGTAGTAAAGCTGTGGGACCCCACCTTTAAGCATTGATCACGGGTAATGGTTCAAGCTGGAATGAGGGTCTCAGGATTTGTTCTCAGAGAGAAGAGAAAGCAGATTTTTCTGGTGTAATCTTGCTTGTTCTCAAGCAGGGCAGACCCATTTGTTATTTTTTCCTGTGAGAAACCCTGTATGTGCTAGAAAGTTCCCCAACTTCTTCATAAACTTCCATGTAACAAAAACAGGGTTTCAGAATAATGGAAGGCCTTTTCTGACAAGGCCTGCTGTGCAATGGCTGTGAGTTATACACTTAATTCCCACAAAAAACTTTAAGCTGTGATCAGCCATTCTTGCTTTTCAAAAAAACCCATCTCTCTCTCTTTGTGCCTCTGATACCATGAGTTTCTTGTTCCATCTGTTTTATTCCTCATCAGCAAACTATTGTATTCAGATGGTATTCCGATGAGTAGCCTGTATTTGTTCCATTTATCATAAAATCACTGCAAACTAAATACTAAATGTAGTAGTCTGCAGAATTAAGTGGACAGAGGAATAGTCTAATATAGCAGGTAAAAATAATGGTAATCCTTTCAAAAGTGTCTAACTGACACTGAAGTCTACCTTTCATTTTAAAATATTCATTGTGCTAAGTTTAGGCACTGGACAACTTGGCATTAGGATAGTTAAACCCTGAGCTTCACCTCCTGCTTCTTTTTTGCATTTGATTTTATCAGGGAACTAAGAGCACAGTTTTAGGACGTGGCTGAGCCAGTCTCATGCCATTGAGGAGGAGGATGCTGCTCCCCTTGTCTCCTTCGTCGCGTGTGTTTCTGCTCTCTCCCTTACGCCACCACTATTACTTGCCTGACCTGGTAATGAGCAGTTCTCTGGGACCTAAATCAAGAGGAAAAAAATTCATAAAGTTAGTTTGCTTGCTGATGACCTAGTTCCCTAAACCACCTCCTGGATGTTGCGGAGTAAGTGGTGGGAAGACATAGCAGAGGGATTGCGGAGAGGAGAGCAGCCTGCACAGTTTGGCAGCAGGCAATGTCCAAAATCCACAGACACATGAAAAGTACTTGCTTTTAAAGGAAAAATATTCCACCTCTTTGATGATTCACTCTGCTTTTCCTGTTGCTCACTGATGGGAAGAAGGTAAACGCTGGGAGCATACCAGTGCCATTTCAGAACTGCGGATTCAAAGGGCTCTTCCAAAATGCTGAGATATGTGGGAAAAATTACAGTAAATTACAGTACTCAACACAAATACCACTGCTAAATAAAGCACAGTCTATGGAGCTGTCTCACATGGCTGCATTTTCTGTTTGAAATACAGCCTGAAATAGTAAAATTACCAGTAGAGTCACAGTTTTCATGTCAATTAGCGGGTAAGAGAAGAGAACACCAAACAGGCTGTGAGCTCTTCTGGTGAATGAGGTATGCAAAAAATAGCCATGCATGTTTTTCAACGACTGCCATCAGTATTTTGTGTATATCTGGTTTGTCTCAAATATAAATTACTTACGTTAAAAAAAAAAAAAAGTGAAGTGAACAGTGTTAGAATGTATTAGCTTGCATAATCAGACCCATATATTTTCAGATAAACTCTAAAAGAAAACCAA
Organism: Alca torda; assembly: GCA_008658365.1. Classification (NCBI taxonomy): domain Eukaryota; kingdom Metazoa; phylum Chordata; class Aves; order Charadriiformes; family Alcidae; genus Alca; species Alca torda. The sequence goes on along the minus strand of CM018077.1, from coordinate 75,253,816 downwards.
CTAATGGCATACGTGATAAGGCAAGTGCTGTAAAATATTATCCTGAAGAACACAAGTCTCACAACGGGAAAAGGAATTCTCTGTGTGAGCAAAGGAGAAGGTGTGGCTGAAACAAGGATTATTACTTAGCTTACTACAGCACAAGTAGTCACGATCTTTGGTTTGTTGTGTTTTGTTTTTTTTTTTAAACTTGCTCCAGAGATATCTAGATCATTTTAAAACCAGGAACAAAATACAGTATAAATAAAAAAGCCCCTATTTTCTCTTCACACAATATTTTTTCTGATTGCCACCTTAATTTATAAGACAACTAAAAAATGTGGTGAAAACAACCAGGAGCTGGAAAGTAGCCTCCCGCTGCTAGTGTAGTGGTAGCAGGTCCTGGTGCAGAGGGCCGTGCTCCTGCAAAATCAGAGATATTTACTTAAAAATAGAAGGTAAACCCTCTACTCTGGCAGCGAGTGCTTCTCCTGTGGGGAACTGTAGCTTGTAAATGTGCAATGCCAAACAACAGAGCTTGCGGAGCAGAGAAAGCTGGAGACTCCAAGTGGTGCCTGGAGCAGACATGATCCTGAAGGGCATCTCACTGCATCTTCCCCGGGGACAGGCTTGATGCTGAGTGTTGCTGCGCAACCTGTTGAACCATGCCAGCATACCTCACAACGTACACACACATACACTCCCAAAAAAAGAAAAAGAAGTCAAATACTATTTGCATTTGCATCAATGGAAAGATAATGCCCATTTGTCCCACACTAGACAGATCTGTGTCTTTCCATGGTCTGATTACTGAGTAACTCTCAAATTACATATTCAGCTTTCCACTGGACTCTAATCTCTCTGATATTGCAGTTCTCAGTTTTTTCTGACATTTTGCTTTTCTCTAAACTGTTTCTTAGTACCTATGTGTAACATGATTGTTATTGTATCTTCAAAAGATTTGCAATGGGTGGGCAAGAAGGGCAGAGGAAGATTTTTGGGTTGTCACTGAAAAAGCCAAGGAGAGCAGTTTTGAGTAATACTTTTTTCCCATATGAAGACTAGTGCTTATTTCCTTCAAATAGAACTGGTCGAAGGTTTTATACCAGGAAGTCCTGGTTTCTTATGATCCCAGTAAGAGAGGCACTCAGAATCTGTAATGTATGGTTTCAAACACCATTTACTGGAGCTAATTCTGTAAAGAAAAAGAAGAAAGCGTTGTTAAACTTAGGTCCCTTCAGAGGTGGCACAGATGAGCTGCTTGGCAGCTGTGTGCCCCAGGCAAAGAGCAGCACCGCTTGCCAGAGAGCAGCCCGAGCGTGACACGTTTGCAGTGAGTGAGATCCAGCTACTCGAGAAGTGGCAACCGGGCGAGCCTCTTCCTTTCTTTTTGGCAAGCATGTGCAGCAGAAAAAAAAGTCACCGGTTTACTGCTGCTTTATTATAACCATTTGACTTCTTGCTAGAACCAACCAGCAGTCAAGGGGCATAGAGGACTGGTGGATGTGCTTGGCCTGGGTTCACCTTGGGTTGCTGTGCAAGCACAATACGCGTTGACATACCAGCCGCTCTGGGCTCTGAAGGGGAAAGGCCACGTTAGGCATTAACTTTACCCCGGGCCTGACGCACTGACTCTCTGAGAGGTTTAATACAAGGTGCTGGTTGTCCTAAAAGTGCTAGCACTAATACTAATGATGGTTTGCCTCCGACTGTGTGTGCATCACACAGAGCTGATCACCTCCGGCACAGAAAATACCACGACTGAATAAAAAGCATCTGAAATCCTGTAAGTGGGACTTCTTTGGCCACATCTCAGTTCATTTAAGGTCATTGAGAGATGCCGGTATAGCTTCTGCTAAGCGTGATGCAGGTGGACAGGCCATCCAAAGCATAAGTAAACATTACTCCCAAACACTGTACAATGGTTGCTGAGCAACCATAAGAAATTAGATGTGAAAATCTGAACAGAGAAATGCTGGGATAAGATGCTTTTTTTCTGCTGCTTAATATCTCCTTGATTATGTCAACATTGCGGAAGAGAGGCAAACAACATGAACTGGTTTAGACACAAAGGGCAGCAGAGTCCTTGGTGACCTCTTTCTATATGGAGCAGATTTTAACCTCTTTGTCTTACTTTACAGTACTACTTTCTTAGCTTTTGGATTTCAGGAGAAGCATCTGATTTCTTCAGGTCCAATGCCCTAGTTTACAAAAGAGCACTTGTCTGAGGCATGTGGATAGCTCATTCTGATCAAATTTTTCACCTACTCATAGGCTGCTTCTGCAACCACTTTTGCACTAAGATTCAGTGTAGAAAAAAATACGAGTTAAACCCAAGGGTGTGCAGAAACAGACTACTCCGTGGAGAAGTTCTACTACCCCATCCATGACTACTGGCAGAACGAAATTTCCTCTATTCCATGAACTCATTTACTTTGGATGTTTTAAAATATCTTGCCTGCCTGGACAAAGTAGTTTTTCACATTAGGGAAGACAGCATAGTTCAGAAACTGAGCAGTTATGAGGTGTTCAAACAGCTTACCTGTGTGGATAACTGTCCTGGTTTGAGGTGAAACAGAACCAATTTGCTTTTCAGTAATTTTACGTTTCAGTTAAGGCTCTTCTAACTCTGAAATTAACAGCATATTCTTCAGAGAGTGTCTGCTGTGACTTATGTGGTGATCATGCTGCTGAAGAGTTATGAAATGTAGAGTGTACCAAGAAGGGAAATACATAGGCTGAGAGAACATAGCAGAAACACCTACATGGCCTCTCCTAGAGGAGTTGGTGTAACAGAATGTTTGTTGGAAAAATCTTGGACATTAGGCAAAGAGCTGGCCATCTGTGCAGGGCTGGTTGTGTCCTTCATGTGCATGCTCCACAGCTGTCCACACAGGACAAAAAAATTGAACCAGAGCATACAAAGGAGTGGGGGTGCCCAGGGAAGCTCTTCATGGAAGCCCTAAAGGCGTGTTTGAGCAACTGCTGATCAGCAGCCTGAACTCTAATGTGAATATGTGAAAATGGGAGAATAAGAGAAGACACACTCCAGCTCTTTCCACACAAAACCTGTGCCCTTGGGCAGGAAAGGTTTGATAGGATAAAATAAAAGCTAGAGCAGCCCAGCTCACAGAATAAGGAACATTGAACAAGGTGAGGGGAAAGCCACTTACTATCTATGACATCCTCAGATGAAAAGGTCATTCTGAGTTGGGAAACTGAAAGCCATCCCAATTATCAGGCTCTGCATGTACATGCCTGCATTTCAGCAAAATGAAACATGCTGTTAAGGGTGCAGTAGCTCCCTTTCCCCTTCACCTACTGCTGTATGCTCTGTAACTTAATACGTACAAATTTGGAATTTCTATTATCCAACCCTATGGCCTTTACAGACACCAGATTTGTTTCTTTACTGCTCATCAAGTCTATTATTCAATAAAGAGTAATAGCTTTTTACAATTGAATTATATTTGATATTGTGCATTATGATTGTCTAACAGACCGTGAATGTTCCTGCAGACAGATTTTGCAGTTTATTCACCTGCCATAGTAAAAAGGTAGGTATGGAAGATCTATGAGAATGGCCTGTGCATGTACCATGGGCCTTGTTGCCATGACCTGTGGAGAAAGAAAATTAAAAGCTGACCCTCAGTCCTTTAAATCCTACTGGCTGGATAAAATCCATTTCTGTTTATTTGAATACTCCGGGGTCTGACTTACAATGCAGCAGATACATAATTGCTGACTGTTCCTCAAATCTCTTCCTCTGCCATGCCCACCCTCTGGCCTCTAATTCATCTCAACACTGCTGCTCTGAATGTCTTCATCAAAATGAAGTTTTAGCAAAACATACTTTCTTCTCAGAGCCCTTGTCCCCTCATCCACATGGATACTGTAGAACCTATAGTTTGACCTCAGATAAACTTTGGTCTCACCAAGGTACGGAAATAGATGTGCCTGTGCTTTTAACAAGTACAAGCTATAAACCATACCAATCATTGGACTCCAGGAACATGCTTTCGCATTTTGGCAGACCAAAACACCTTTCAGTACTATTTTGGTCTTGAAAAATAAACAGAAAGTTTTGTGTCTGTTCTTACATGGGAAAAATCCATTTCAGCCCCCCCCTGAATAGAATGACCATGCCGCAGCTGGCTCTGCTTGGAATTGCATTATTTTGGCCACATCAGATGGTCACTGTCCACAAGGAACTTCCCTCTGTTCCTCTGCATAGGCAATGTAGTGAGTTGTTGCGTACGTGTCAGACCTTTGGCAGTTAGTCCAGTGTCCACTTTTGCCTTCACGCTTGGTGGGAGTACTGTTTTACAGTACTTTCTGTGCTTACAGTGCCTCATAGGTGAGAAGAGAAAGAGTGAGGTTTTCAGGGACTGATGCACTTTTTTGCACTCCCTGGTAATACAAGGCTCTTGCCTCAGCTATACCCGTGGATGCTCACTAATGATAAGACTGTGGTGGGAACTGTTTGCTCACTCCCAGACCACTGCACAATGGACTAGGTCTTATTTTCCTGTAATATTTTGGGATCTTTAGCTTCACTTGACTGTGAGAATCACCTGATCTGAGTAGCTAGGTTACAGCTAGGTTTATTAAAAACATATGATGTTTCACTGGATATATTTATAACACTGTTTTTCTTCAGCTTTTTTGCATTTGTTTTCATTTGGATGCAGTTACCTCTATGGCCCAATCTCATTAACGTGTAAATTCAAATGAACTGAAACATAGTTTTAGACTTGAACTCCAATTGCTTTGGTACAGCCTTATAAGTTACAGTAAAAGTTTAAATAATTCATTCTTTTTATTAGGTTTTACTTCAATAAATAAAGCTTGACTTGCTGCAGTACTAGTCTAACATTGGCCTACTCAATGTTTCAAAGTGCAATGAATCAAAAGGTCGTGACGAAAGGTAGTGACTCAAAAGATGACTCCTTGCAGGCTAACAGTGGGAGTGTCTCAAATGGTACAATATATATCACCAGGAGCCCAGAGAATCTGTTTAGGTTCAGCGGGAAGCTGGATTATTACATGCCTCTGAAGTTTGCGGGGTAAGTATTTCTCCAAGTAAAATATAATTTCTAATTTTTATTCTTTAATATGGAAAAAAGTTATATTATGTTTCAGAACTTTAAGGTAAGTATAAGACAGATACATAAAAAGACAGCATATACAGTAATTTTACATTGCCTTATCAATATACCTTATGCTGTTTGACTGTCAAATACTTTTAGGTGTGCAAAATCTGAGTGTTTGTACACCAGAGCTTTGAGTAGAAATACTGCCTTTTCATTGAAAATCTGATGCCACATTAAAGCTCTTCTTTTATGATTTTAATAATTATTTTGGGAACAAAGGCATTTCTCTTTTCTTGATCTTACTCTCTGGAGAGCACAGGTGAGGTACAGTATGATTCACAGAGCCTGTGACTCCACAGTAATTAGTGCCAGATGCCTCTCAGGTCACGCAATCAGCCACATCTGCTCCAAACTATGGGAATGCTGCTATTCCTCCAACTTTAACTGTTTTAGAGATACAAGAACAGTATGCAACTTTCTTGGTCTCAGATTCAGAGAATGTCCGCAGGTTTCAAAGACTATCCTTAACATGTCACATTCATTCGCATGTATGGGACTGGCACCTGACTGAATGAATGCAGCTCTGTGCTGTTTCAAGCTGTACTGACAAAACCCTTATTTATGATATCTATATTTGTGCTTTTTCTCAACAAAAAAGCATGAGCAGAGATTAAATGTCTGAAATGAGACTAGAGGAAAGAACCCCCCTAAATCTATAGTTCAGCATCTAAGCAATTGGCTGGGTTTACAAAGCAGCTTACTTCCATTATTCCTATAAACTACAGGAAAGCAACCTCCAATTTTGTGGCTGGTTTTACTAAGCAACAGTAAGAAGTACACAAAGAGTATAGTAAGTTGACTACATTTGATTTAAAGATCCACGTCATGGTCCAGAGCAGTCACAGAAGAAATTAAATACAAAGTTTGCATTGTCTCAAATATCATTCAGAGTCCTATGGATGGCCACATGGAAACTCATCCATTCAGTGTTATTTTTATCATACTGAAGCAGGGATGAAACTATCTATTTCCTAAAAGGCAAGTACAAGATACTGCCTTGATGATGAGCTAGTATCTTGCTGAAAGAAAACAAACATGCATTCAGAGATAAATGGGTCAGGAGTTACAATATTTCTAACGATCACAGAATTTGTAAGCTTTACATCATTCCTTGGTTCAGCATCACAAAACCAGCAATGAACTAGCAGTTTCTGGGCTATTGACAGTACTTTTTAAAACAAGTGCTACCTATCACCTCTATACAGTCATATTTTTATTTGCTTTAGACAACACTGATTTCACAATGGGCTCCATCAGTGCAGCAAATGCAGAATTTTCTTTTGATGTATTCAAAGAGCTGAAAGTCCACCATGCCAACGAGAACATCTTGTATTCCCCCCTGAGCATCATTGCAGCCTTGGCCATGGTTTATCTGGGAGCGAGAGGTAACACTGAGTATCAGATGGAGAGGGTAAGTTACATAAATGGATACAAACTCCTTTTGGCCCTGTTCAACACAGCAACAGATTATCCATTTACATCTTTGGGACTTTCTCCAGTTGAGGGGAGAAAGTCACATAGTCACTCTTGGCACTGGCTTCAAACTTGCCTAGAAAAAGAATGGCATTCTTGTGGTTTGGATCTGGAGCTGAGTTTTCACTTACCATTGTTTTTCCCCATGAAGGGCAAGAACAGTCTTTGGTTTCCATTAAGAAAGAACAGTTTTGAAGAATGGTTAAGGCAGGTCTCTGGCTTCAGATTCCATTATCTCCCAGACTTGATTCCTTCCAGGTGGAAAGAACAACTTGTAATATACAAAAAATAAAACACTGAGAAAGCAAGAGTCACAGTTATAAATACAGTACAGTAAGGTTGTAGCTGGTTTATAGACTCAATACCATTAATTGGAAAAGAAGGGATCTAAGCTGAGTATCATAGTCACAAATATTCAGTGTGGCACTTGCAGTAAAAAAACTGATTTAAAGCTCACATGAAACTTCTCAGTTCTTCTATGTGTTAATCAGACCTGGTTAGGCCAAACCTATAGTTTCAACAGAAACGTCAGTTACTCTCAGTGGACTTCACATACTTAATTTCTTCTATTGCTACTTTCAATTGCAGGTTCTTCACTTTGACAGAATTGCAGGACTTGGAGGAACTATTCAGACCAAGGTACAGAAATCTAAGGTACATTTATTTCTCTCACATTTTTCTGCTGAGAATAGATTGTTCTGGCTGTGCTTCAGGTAGGTTCAACACCTTCCCATACTTCTGCTAATGCTTTTAATTTAAGAGATGTAAATTAAAAAAAACAAAACCAAAACGCCAAAAAACAGAAAAAGAAGACAGGCTACGTATGTTGCACCACAAGAAGTGACAGGACAGGATGCTTTGGGCACCAGGCTACCTTCTTGTGTAGATGAGCATCTGCACACCTGATGGTGCTGCTGTGGGACCGCACTGGGCGCTCAGCACCTGGAGCCAGGGCACAGCTGTCAGACTTGCAGCTGAGACTCCAAAGTGGGGCAGGAAGGTGCTTCAGCAGAAAAGAGCCCAGAAGCCTCAAAAGCTGGAAAGTAACCACACTCTTCCAAAAGCTTTAGGGACTTTTCCAGACTCCACTTCCCACTGCTATCCCAAGAGCACCATGAGGGATCCCGGTACCTTGATACCACCCATGTGCTTTACTCTTTGTTAATCTGTAAAGATAACACAAGCAGCCATGCTCCCTGGCCTGTCCCCATCCACTTGGGATCCACAAACACAAGGCAGGACTTGCAAAGCACAAGAGAACTTTTTATTTATTTATTTTTTAAATAAAGCAAAATAAAGATAATATCAGCTAAAGCATTTAGTGGCTGGTTAAGCACTTAGAAAGGAGCAGCCAAACACAATTGTCCTTCTCATAAAATGAAGTTTCAGTCACTGTTTATCATCATGTATTTTTCTTACGTGGTCTTAGCCTGTGTCCCCTGGAACACTATTTTCGGGGGATTATACAGTTGATCCATTTTTTCACCATATTATGAGATACTTCCTGACTCCCTTGTCATCTAGCACTCTTCTCCCATCTGCAGCTTCAGCAGATAGCTTCCGTGAAAATGCAAGCAGAAGCTGGGAACTAGAGGCTCTATATCTGTCACAACTCACCAACTGCAATCCTTGACACCTGAGTTTTGATTTTTGTCCCCTCACCTGAGCCATACGGTTTCAGATTAATCACTGAGGTTTTCTCCTTTTTATCACCTAGAATGAGTGTCATCACATGCTATAAACTAATTGTACATCATTAGTTGCTTATATTGAACATCCCTTTCATGGAGGCGTTTAGACTGTAGCACATGTTCATTTGCAAATGTCCAAACACTGTTTTTCCATGTTATTTGTACCTTATAAATAATTGTCTTTCTAGTAAAATAAGCTAACAGCTATACCTTTTTATATTCCTATCAACAACTCAGTGTGGCAAGTCTATGAATATCCACATACTGTTTAAAGAACTTCTCTCTGATATCACTGCACCAAAAGCCAATTATTCACTCTACATTGCCAACAGACTCTATGCTGAAAAGACACGTGCAATCCTACCGGTGAGTTGTACATTAGAGTGACTTCTTGCTAAACCCTGTATAAAACTGTAATCCATGAGGATTGGCTGGAGTAGGTGATCTGTTAATCCGGTGATACCCACCAGTGTGGATTTATGTGGCTTTTCCCTTTGCCACAGCCCTGCCAACAGCCTGAATGGAAAGCAATTCCAGGTAAAAAGATGGCCCTATTAAAAATGGATGGAGTAATAAACAAAGCTATTTGGTAATGTAATTCCGCCCCCTCCCCCGCCCCAGGCTTTGCTCCCCAAAAGCCTTTTCATTTTAATAGGTTGTTGGGGTTTTTTTCAGGAAATATTTTGACATCAGCAGATTTCTTCACTTGAAAACCCCACCTCCAAAACAACTTTTGAAAGTGTTAAAATCTTTCTTTTGACATTTTCAAAACAAAACATACAAATATTCTAAATCAAAGAAACATCTTATCTTTAAAAACAGGGAAAAATGCTTTTTTTAAAAAAAGGAGTGGACATTATGATAACAAAATATGCTAAAATGAACCCGAAACAATGTTTTTGCATCAGACTTTCTTCAAGAAAATATTTAAAGACTTCTAATATAGACTTTTAACTAGTCAAGTAATAAAAATGTCAGATCTGAAAACATCACGAATCAGAATATTTTTCCTGTCCCAGTTTTAGCAGGTTCTTCCAGGAACTAAGCAGCTTAACCGTGGCATCACTATAAAAGTCCTTTTGGACAAATTTTCATCTTCACACTGTTTTAAAGAATTACTAGTTTGGTGACTACAATTGCTGCCTTTATAGATCTACTTAAAATGTGTGAAGAAACTGTACAGAGCAGGTCTGGAAACGGTCAACTTCAAAACAGCGCCAAATCAAGCCAGACAACTCATTAATTCCTGGGTGGGAAGTCAGACGAACGGTAAGGTCATACAAGATTTTGAAATATACTTCCCTCTTGCAATTGTATTTGAACAACTTCTGGAAAGACTAAACATCAGAGGAGAAATTTCTTCCTCCTGTCCCCATTAGTGGGTATTTCCTGTGGAAAGGGATGACTCCACTGCACCTGTGTGGCAGTGCCAGTGTTTTAAACATATCTGGCAAAGGCAGAGGTGCCAGGATATGCACACTTCATAGGAACATTTTTTGTGTCTGAGGAGCTTAACTCATGCAAGGTTAGTCCCACCGTCTCTAGAGTATTGCATAATTTTATAAGCACGTGCTGGATGGGTAAGAAGTGGTCTTCCAGGGGAGAAAGTGATGCATGCACGAGGCTGCTGGTGGGAAAGGAATGATTCAGGATCTTGTGTATTTTTATTGTGCTTAGGTGAAGGAAAACCAAGAGTGAAGCGTGAGAAATAAGCACAGTGCACAGTGAGAAGCAGAAAATCTATATCGTTGCTTCCCTCTCCTGTTCCATCTTTTCTATATAGATCTTTTTCGAAGCACTGGTTAGAAATATTCCCGGGGATGTATACCACTCCTGAACCTACCTGTCTTCTTGCAAAAATTGCTGGCCAGGTGCCAGTTGTTCTGTATTAAATCATCCTCATGAACCTGAATTCCACATGCAGACCTTTGAAGAAGAGGAAATCAAGTCAAGAAGCAGCATGTCAATTGACCTCTAAAATGCAAGACTACTGCTATAAAACTTACCACTCTCTGCCCTCCTTCTTCCTTAAAGGACAGATCCAAAATTTCCTTGAGCCAGGCTCTGTTGATCTCCATACTGTGCTGGTCCTTGTGAATGCCATTTACTTCAAGGGGATATGGAAGACAGCATTTAGAGAAGAAGACACCCGGGAACTTCCCTTCAGTGTGACAAAGGTAGGGGGGCACAGACACAGCTTCTGGCCAGGAAACCAGGCCGTTGGCTTGCACAGCTTGCAGGCTGGGTGATACACATACAACATGCTGTGGTCATGGGCCAGGTGATTTAGCTGGGCCCCTCACTGTTAGGTTTGCAAGAGCTGTGTCTGATCAGAGCACACCAGCAGGCAGGAGAGGAAAACAGGGACACAGCTCATCTTCAAAGGAACATACTTGAAGATTGAGTCCTGGCCTGTACAGGCTTGTACATTTGCCTGCTTAAAGAAAATATTGCTCCCTGGTCACGTTGTCTCTTGTTTCTCTTTTTGCAGCAAGAAAGCAGACCGGTGCAAATGATGTGTCAAAACAGCACCTTCAAAGTGGCAACAGTGGCTGCAGAGAAAATGAAGATCCTGGAGCTTCCATACGCCAGCGGGCAGCTGAGCATGTTGGTGCTGTTGCCTGATGACATCTCTGGCCTGGAGCAGGTATGGGCCTGGCAAGGGAAGCAGAAGAGTTATCACTTCAGTGGGACTTGGGTATTGTCAGACCTCTTGCTGTCCATTTACGTCGCAGCTGCCCACGCCACAGCTGTGCTGGGCAGGCAGGGGAGCACAAGAGCCCTCCAGGTGCTCCCGGGTGCTCAGGCAGAGAGTGGCCTCTTAGGAGAACCCTGGGCTCAGTCTAATAAAACTTCTTTGCAGCAATCACTAAAGATTTTCTTTTTTTTCTTTTTTTTTCACAAAATCATCACTAAACGTCATAAATGGGCTGCTTATTATGTATTCATTGAATGAAAAACAAAGTTAGATAAAGCATGTTCTTAATGAAATATTCTTCATTCTGACATGGTGAAACCAATCAAGCTAAACTAACTGATCAATAACACTTCAGAGAGTCTTAAATCTATAGATGGAAAGGAACTGCATGAAGACATTTGGAAATTGCACATCAAACAAAGAAAACAGAAAGGAATTGGGTCTAATGGAATGAACAGCAACAGCAGAAAGAATCCATGAACATACAAGGACAGAAAATGAGAAGAGCATAGAAAGTAAAAGAAAACATCAAAACTGCTTTAAGTCAGGCTGAGTCAGTTTTTGCCAGATGCATGAAAACTAGTAAAAAAATGGTTTTGTCCTTTAAAATAAAAAAAAAAAAAAAAAGAGAAGTGGGACCAGTATGCAGTGAGGCAAGAATACAAATATAATCTAATGGCTGTGCAAAATTAAATGAAACTTTGGTCTTGGTCTTGGAAGAAAATGAAGCTAAACAACTGAGTGAATACAGGATGCTAATAGCAAAGAGGAAATAAAAATGGAAAGATGCAAGGGAGAAACAAAACTCAAAGCATTAATTTGCTGAATTGAATTATCTTCATGCAGGATTTCTGAAAGAAATAGGAAAAAAAATCATGTCAATCATTAAAGAGTTATTAAAGATGTAGAAGAGTTTGCATTTGTTAGGTACAATCAACTGTAGGTAAACTTTCATGGCCTTTTTTTCTTTGCAATCTCTTCCACAAGCTGACTAATTTGTGAGGCTATGAAACTGTTGGGTTGTGCCTCATGAGACACAAGAGGGGTTGGACAGAAGGGGATGTGTCAGGTGGGTAAAGAACTGACCAAAAGGATAGTGACACGAGCAGTACTGGAGAGGCAAATAATAAACTACAAGAAGGGTGTTGATAGGATGATAGGATGCACTTCAGGAACTTGAACCTGAACTTCAGGTTTGTTTGTTTTTTTTTTTTTATAATAGCCTTGATTAAAATGAGTGGTAGGAAGAAGCTGTATTTACACACCAGGCATTTCATTCCCTGCCTCTCTTTGCAGCTTGAGAACAAAATCAGCTTTGAAAAACTTACAGAGTGGACCAGTCCAAATGTGATGGAAAAGAAAAGAGTGAAAGTGTACCTCCCACGCATGAAGATTGGGGAAAAATATAACCTCACGTCTGTCTTAATGGCCTTGGGTATGACCGACCTCTTCAGCCCTTCGGCCAATCTGTCTGGCATTTCTTCAGCAAAGACCCTGAAGATATCTGAGGCCATCCATGAGGCATACATGGAAGTCACTGAAGAGGGCACCGAGATGGCAGGCTCAGCAGGGGTGATGGGAGACATCAAACATTCCTCTGAGTTTGAAGAGTTTAGGGCTGACCACCCTTTCCTTTTCTTGGTCAAACACAACCCAACCAACAGCATCCTCTTCTTTGGTAAATACTGTTCCCCCTAAGGAGAAAAAGGTTGGAAATAATGCTTGCCTTGCCCTCAGGAACAGACCCCCTTAACTGTAACATTGTAGTGTAATCTCATCTCTTCAATATTTTCTCCAAGTGGAAAGCCTAATCTAAGAAATGCCCATTTGGGAAGCTTCCATAGCAAAGACATACCTGCAGGTGAGGAAACAGCAGCAAGCATATTTACTCCTTCCCCTTCTCATGCTGGTTTCAGGATTGCTTGAGCTTAGCAAAGACTGACCCAACAGAGAATAGAGGCACCCACCAGTCAGGAAGGGGCCAAGAGATTTTCACTCGAGGAACCAGTTACAGGTACAAGTCCAAGTCTTTGGGAGTTCATTAAGTAGAAAGCCATGGGCTGTGCTCAGCCCATTCCCCAGTAGCATTCTGCTGACAAAACCATGTTGTTGTTCCTGAAACACGAGCTTTGAGATCTCTGGATCTCTGGAGGAGATGCTTGTGGATAAGATTCTGATATGCAGGTCATTGATTGGTGCCTCTGTAAATTTTATTTTTTTTTACTTAGCTGTTGGGAAATGCTGTATGTGTCCACTTTCACCAAGGTTGTCCTCTCACCATGAGTTCCTCACCTAATTCTGAATTTCTTGCAGAGGTTTTCCAAAGTCATAGAGAGTCTCCCACTTCAGAGAGAGCGAAGAGATCAAACTTTGTGTAGGTGCAGTTATGCCTTCTCACAGAGCGTAGATTCAAAGCCTGAAACATGGGTATCCAGATGACCCAGATGATCCAGAACTCAGTGAGAAGTGCCAGGCAAAAGAGCAGTCTGAATTCTTGTTTAAGACATTGGAATACACTTCAAGTTTGAGAGTTTTTTGGGTTTTTTTGAGAAAAATTCTGCAAGTGGTACTAACGAACCTGATTGCTCCATGGGGTTTTTGTGAAAAAACACAGCTTTCAAAATAATCCTTGTCTCTGTTGAGCTTGCTTAGCAAGTAAACTTCAATTAGTCCCTGGAAAGCCCTCAGATGAAGTTCAGAACTCAAGTACATTATTCTTCCATGAATGCAGCTGGGCTTCTTTGTTCCTATCATATTTCAAGGCTATATCTCTTGTTTTTAAGAAATATATGTGAATCCTAATATTCTCTGTCTTATTCTTCCTATGCGTCCATTGCCATCTGCAAATAAGGATATATATGCTCACTACTACGTCCTGTTTTCATTCTAATCATACATTATTGATTTTAATGCATACAATTGATTTTTTTTTGTTAACATAATAAAAGAAAATCACAAATGCTTGTCATGAGAATTATATTAATTGTCTGGACTGCAAACCCTTAAAAATATCATTACATTGGTAACTGTTGTGAGTAAAATGGGAATTAGTACAAAATCCTATTTTTAGAATGAATAATGCACATAGATATGAAGTTTCCTAGGCTTTTATGAAATTCATAAATGCACACATCTAGAGATTGATTCCTCTTTGTATTACAGATTACTATGAAATAGCTCAATGGAATACTAATTTATTCTTATGTATTTTTCAGTACAATTCCAATGCGTATGCACTGACAATCATTCTGGTAAATAATTCAAGGAAGAACTATTCCAGCAGCTCTGCCATTTTAGATGATGAAATAATCTGAAAATCATATAACTCAAAAACTGTAAGAAAGAATAAGTAGACAGACAACTATTAGGCAAAGCATTTCCCCACTGAGAGTCTTGAGAGGAGGAACTCTGTCATTAATATTGGCTATTTCCACATTAGTACACAGTGTGGTACGATAAAAGCAGATCTGTAGAGGAAAGCAGCTGGTGGCACAGGTCTGACATCCACATTGTTTGAATATCATCAGGATATTTGTGATACAGCCTCAGCTGTTTTTCAGTCGTAAAAAAAGTTATTTTACCAAGTATACTTTAATTTTTGTTCTTTAGAAATGAATGTGGTGATATAAACAGTTCCAAGAGATGCAAAATTTCAACATCTTGAGGTTTATCATAAGCAGTTTATTCACCTTTTGCATCTCGTGTAGCCAGAAGCAGTTGATCCAGTCTGTTAAATTTAAAAGCCAGTACACTTAAACAATAAGCAGACCTGAAAAGGCCTACATTTGCAAACTAGCCTTCCTATGATTACTAAACTGGAAAGCGCTTAAAGTACAAAGATATGCCTCAGTGACCAATGTTGTTTCCTGAACGACAACAAATGTCAAAAAGAAGGAATGGGAGAATAGCAAAGGAGCCATGAGGCTGACAACCAAGTACAAAGCTTGCCCTTTCTCAAAAGGGAAAACAGGAGGCAGGAAAAAGTGCAAATTCAGCAGTACTGAACCAAACCTGCAACAAAGTACCCGTGTCTAGGACCTGGCCCTGGCCACCACCGACCAGGTAGGAGGCACAGTATTTAAAGGGCAGTGGAAAAGTATTCCCCATGAAAGCGGTGGCAGACCTGGCCGGTGGGATGATGAATACTTGTTGTGTCCTCTGAGAAATCCAAATCACTGGGAAGATTTGGGAGAAGCAGTCCTTCCTGTGTCCCAAAGAGATGAGGTCGGTCGTTAAGCCTCTCTGTCCCCTCGCCCACTGAGCAAACATGCAGCGGAAAGGTGCAGGTGCTCCGGGAGCACGGCCGGGCTCTGTGCTTTGCCTGAGCACCTCTGCGCTTTCACATGGCAGGTTTCGTTTCCCAGGCATGCTTCTGGTTCTCATGCCAATAGCCAGCTGCGTGTATTTGCTTTAAAAAAAAAAAAGGCCAAAATTTTAACAATATTAAAAATCCCCCAAAAGTTTTTATTTGAAAAAAGACAAAAATAAATAAGCCTTGAAAACCTCCTTGTTGCTACTGGTGTTCTTGTTATAGCCTTCCAAAAGCTTCTGGCATTTTTGTTCTCTGAAGAATTGAGACCCTGTTTGTCTGACAGACTGCTGTGCAGCACCAGACAGAAGGCTTGGCAGGCAACACATGGGGGGGCAAGAGAAAGTCTGAAACCTTCTGCACCTCCTGGTGCAACTAATACACCTCCAGAAAGCACAAAGAGAGGTTCAAGGGACTCCCAGTATGAGTTGACGTTGCTCCCTGTACAACGTGGAAACTACTCTGTGTGACTTGCCATACAGTCCCATTCCAAGTGCCTCATTTACACCACAGTACTTTCTTTGCACGTTAATGTACAATAAGCCTGCTGTCTCCATCTCCCTCGAAGTCTTCCTCTACATAGAACAAAAAATCTCAGAACAGCTGAGACTGGAAGTGCTCTCTGCCAATTGCCTATTCCAACCTCCCCCCTCCAAGCAGAGTCAGCTACAGCAGGTTGCTTGGGACCATGTCCTGCTGGGTTTTGAATATTTATATTTCCAAGGATAGAGACTCTACAGCCTCTTTGGGGAACCTGGCTTTACTCCCCCACCCCCCCCCCACCCCTTCGCCCCCAAATGTATTTTCTTATGATTAAATAGAACTTATGCTATTTCAAGTTGTGCCTGTTGCCTCTTGCCTGTTTGCTGGAGAAAGTCTGGCTTCATCTTCTTTTCACCCTCCCATCAAGTAAGTTATGCACATGGATAAGATCCCCCCCTGTACTTTCTCCTCTTCAGGGTAACAAGTCTCATCTCTTTGAGTCTCTCCTCTCATGACAGATGCTTTAATCGCTTCATCATCTTTATGGCTTTTCTCTGGTCCTGCTCCAGTTCATCCAAATATCTTTTTTACCAGAAAGCCCAGAGCTGGACACAGTGCTCCAGCTGTGGTCCCACCAATGCTGAGCAGAAGGGAAGGATAACCTCCCTTTACCTGCTGGCAATGCTTTTTCTAATGCAGCCCGTGATGCTGTCGACTTTCTTCGCCACAAGGACATGTTGCTGACTCACAGTCAACTTGGTGTCCACCAGGACTCCCAGTTCTTTTCTGCAGAACCGACATGATGGCATGGAGCTTTTTGCAGTGACATTTCTCCTTCTCTCCTTTTCTGCAGCAGTTTTTCCCTGCAGGGGAGGCAGGAAACATGCCAGGAATACTATTAAGAATTTCAGTAAGCTACTAGTCAGAGGGGAGGAAGGCTTCATGGAAGGATGTGTGTGTTGAAACAAACCAAGAGATTAGTTTATCCTACTTTGTGCAAAAGAAAAACGTTATTTTTCCTGGGAGGATGTGCCAAGATAATTGGCATGCTGAGCAGCTTTCCAGTGAGCGATGGGAGGTAAAGTGACAGGCATGGTGACATGAGCAGTGCTAGTCACAGGCTGCCACGAACAGCTTTTTCCATGGGGATGGACACTGCTAACTAAGTTCCCATATGGCACAGCCAGTAAACTAGTTGTGCCAACACCAGTGGCCACCTATCCTGCACCATGTGCATGCTGGGTGTGTGGGCCTGGATACCATGCTGCCTCCTTAGGACTTAGCGAGGGAAGACTATTGACAGCCTTGCCCTGGCTGTTGACTAATCCCACTGACTAGAGGGATGAATAAGGGACTTCACACATGCTGCGGTGACTGATAAAGGCACTGCTGTGTGCACTGGTCCAGAACCTGTGTAGCAGCAGCCCCTGGACGCTGTGTGCACTGCTAAGCAAATGCAGAGAGGAAGTGTGAGAAACTTGTGACCAAGTCATCATACGATCCTTCTGAGATGCCTTCACTGGAGAAATCCACTCTGCCAACACTAAGGTGTGTACATCCCTGTCACAGTCTGTGAATGATCAAGGCAGCACGACAGGCAACAATGTGCATCTCTTCAGAATGGCACAGCGCTGCTGCAGAAAGGTGCCAGGTGGCCTGTGAACTCCTGTCTGGAGGAGGCTGACCAGACACCTCATTTTCTTCAGACTGGGGAAAGAACACAGTCCTACAGGACAACTGAGAGAGAAACCACCATTGAGAGCTACAGCACCAAGGTCTGCAATGGCAACTAACTAAACAATCACTGGCAGTCACTCTGAGCAAGACAAGCACGAAACAATCAACGTGCTCCTTCCTACTGGCAAAAGAGAAGCAGCATGGATGAGAACAAAATCTTGAGTTCTGCGTGGTTTTTTGTGATTGGATGAGAGGCTTTGGTCTGTGAGCTGACCTGGACTTCGTATCCTTTTGGAAAGGCTCAAATGTCCAAGAGTCTGTTGGTTTAGGGACAGCTCCACAATGAAATGCCTGGCAGAGGAAAGGGCAGCAGAGCCTTAGATGACCTCTTTCTTGGGACAAGCATTGTCAAACAAGGACATGTGCTGAAACACATCCTTTTGTGTTTGTGCTGCATTACACAGCTGCATTACAATAGGCAATCCATTATGTTTTATCCCAGGAAGCGTTTCAACTACAGGAAGGTTTGCTTAATCCCACCAGACTGCATGACAGATCTAAAGCTGCTGAGTACACTATGCAATGCCTCTTATATTCTTATGATTCTGCACTGGTGGCTGATCATGATTTTTACTTGTGGAATAATTTTGTTGCATCTGCCACTTGCTTTACATTAATCATTCCTTTCACCAATAATAAAATCAAAACTCTAACAAAAACACTAACGTGGGTTGTGTATTAACATGCTTCTGGAGGATTGTACTGTTCCTTCTCTACTGCAAAACAAATAAATTCCTTTCATTAATGAATATATTCAACTCAGAAGTATTTTGAAAACCATGCCATTGCTAACAACGTTAATGCTGCGAATTGGCTGTTATGAAACAACTGTACTGACTCACTGGGCATCTTTGTAGCTACTAAGTTATAGGCTGTCTAAGATGATCCAAATGCGATTGAGGTAGATGGTGCATGAGTGCCAAGGCGGCTCACATACGGTGAGCTGGAGCGTACCGCTGGACAATTTCATTGTCAAGGAAAAAGATTCAAGGCATACTCAAAAGTTGGAAGTGACAGGGTGAAACATATTGGCTAATCCTTTGACTTCTGAGCTGTAAAGTATACAACAATGGACCATGGCCGTGAGTGTTAAAGCTTGTTTGAACAGCAACAAAGCAGTCTTAAGCAGAAAAGGCAGAAGGGGCAGCAGCCACAGGAGAAGTTCACAGTTTTGGGAGCACTCCCAGTTGTGTGATTAAAGGTATTCACCATGTACAGACACATTCACTCATTTGACCTGTCTTTCCACCAGAGTGGTGATACTGTTTTCAGCTAAACGGGGCTCACAGCGGTGGTGACCAATTTATGTACCGCTCCTGTGAGAGAACAGCTCATTCTCTTTACAATAGATTTGCAGCAATGGGCCACAAATGTGAGGCAAAGCCTAATGACCTTTCCTCAAAAGCACTGTTGCTGCACAGCAACGGCTGTAGCAGACTGGCCTGGGCTACAAACTGCCATGTGAAGTACTAGTGGTAGTCCAGACTGAGCTCTTTGCTGTTATTACTGCCCTAGCATCTTCAGCTGAATGTGACTAATAAGGACTATATTAGAGACGAAGGTATGGATGATTCAGAGGCTTTCTACTTGCATAGACAGGTAAAAGGGTTAAGGAGTCCACCTCTTCTCTCCAGGAGCATAATTTGTTCTAGACAATTTCAGAGGCATTTTGTGTATTGACTTTGGATTTCTGTTTTAAAATCACACAGTATTTAGAGAGATCAAAGTGGTTTCTTTTATTGTCTGTTCATTCTTTTATTTCAAAGAAATTATGTGACTGCTTTATGCTTGCTATTGTATATTATGACTGTCCTGCACACCATGAATGTTTCTTCAGCTGGTTTGTTCACCTGATGTGCCATGAAGTTACTTGTGGAAGATCTGTAAGAATAGTCTCTGTGTGTACAAAAGGCCCATTTTGAACCTAGCATCTGGTGCTGTGAGCTGTGGAGGAGAAAAAGAACAGCTCACCTTAAACCACCCTTCAAAATTTTAGCAGCAAGTTCAAATCCTTTTCTGGTAGCATCTGACTGGAGTCTAAATATCCTGATGTCTGAATTTAAAAAGCATCAGAAGCCTTGTCTTTCTTCTCTGCTCAACCCCTCTTTCCCCAACACACCTTTCTTCATGTCTGTAATTCTCCTCTATACAGATGCTCTGAATATTGCTTTTGAAATTAATTTGTATTCCCACAATATGCTCACTGATGTTTTTGTTCTCCTGATGTGCTGTGCAGACTGTGACTATGTCTGAGTTCCCTGAGCTAGGTTGCTCTAGGATAAAAAGCTGTGCTCTGTGAAACACTGTGTCTGTGGTCTTCTACAATGCAGGCTGTAAGTGGCACCAGAGAATTGCATACAAGTTTTTCCAGAACAATCTATTTCAATATTATTACATTCGGCAACTAACATTTGAAGCATGTGCTCTTTCTCAAGTTCCTTGGTAGCAAAAGTTTCTCCATTCCATAGCAAGAGCAATGGATTCTGATGGGAAGAAAGACTAGTGATAGCGGCAGTTCAGCCAACAACAGGAGAGAGAAAAGTTGCAATAAGTATAGTGTGGGTATATCACAGCAAGCAGTCCTGCGTATGCTGACCTTACCAAATTTTTTGAGTTCACAGAATGGTGACTCTGAGAGGGATCAGGCCTGTCAGTACTCATTACAGAGGAATAATAAGGAAATTAACTCAAAATTCTCTAGAGACATTCTGCAAGACTGAATTTCTCACTTTTTGTTTTATTTTCACTAGCCATGCCACACTATTTGCTGCGACAACCAAATCACGCTTACTATTCAAGTTCCAATGAACAGCTTCTATCATTATTTTTGCTTCAGCCATTTCAATATGCTCCATCCTTTACTGCAAGGTTTCACATGCTATGAAGAAGGAATCTTCCATTCTGGAGATTTTAGAGTAAAATCCTTTCATTCAGGCTTTTTTTTTTTTTTTCTTTTTGAAAGAATGGACTTATTCCAAGTAAAAGTGCATGTCTGACATTGAGCTCCATCCATCACTTTATTTGTTAAACACAGAACAGGCAGCGTGGGGCGTGTCACAAAATTACACAAGATATATTTCAAGGAGTTCAGCAAGTCTGCCCCAAGTACAGCTGAGAAGGTAACAGGTGAACCCGATCAGGTAAGCTTCTCTTTCAATTATGATTTACGTTCTAATGTGCAATTTTGAAAAAATTCTCTCTTACAAAACTTACAAAAACATTGATGAAACCTCATGTTTATACCCTTCAATATCAGTTGAAGAAACAAATGATCATAGGACGCCTTCTGAAGAAACCTCATCTCACTTTCACATGTGTGTTTTGCATTATTTTACTGTTTCAAATTCTGCCGTTCATAAAGTCAAAGTATTTGTTTGTATGAGCTAAAGCTTTGTTTACTAATTATTCCACAATCAAAAGCTGGTGATATGTTATGGCAGCCTTTCTTCCTTCTTCCTCTATCCCTTCAATTTTTCATTTAGAATTAAGAGACAAAATTGAATTTGCTTAAATTCAGGAGGATGCAACTAAAGCTCAGTTGCAGGGTTTATAGGAGATATTCTCTGAATGAAATTAAGGAATGCAGCACATTCAGGTGACCGCAGCATACTTCATCTCTGTGTTATCTTTAATAGTTACATTTTCTAATTATTTCTATTAAAATTATTTCTATTTCTATCTAAATTATTTCTAATAATCAATACACGTTCCTTATACCACCTATATAAATGGTTCAATCTAGAGAGAGACTGAGCATCTATTCTAGCAGGGAAACAGCTGGATGCACTGGTCAAATTATTCCACATTAAGAAATGACTGTCACATAAATGTCTTGATTCCGTAGGGACTGTGATACATATGGCAGCATATCCTGGATTTTGTTCCCTAGCAGCCACAGAGGGAAATAAATTCGAGTTTTCACTGCTTGAAGATTCCCAAGAGCTCTGTGGATGCAAAAGGGGAAATTCCACCCTAGCAAGGTTCTCTCTGCTTGTGTCACCATGTGGGAAGTTGTATATAAACACTGTACTGCTGCATTAGACTTTACAGTACTGTATTTTCTACTCTGTGTTGTCTTCTTTACTAAAAAATTCTTCCCTTCAGTGTTAGACGAAATGTTAGGTGCTGAAACTACAGGAAAAATTTTACAAGAATATCAGAAACAGAACAGAAAAAATATTTAAATATTGAAGATGTGAAGATCTCTGAAAACTAAACACAAGGCTAAATGAGCACTGTCTTATTAAAGGGTGGATTATATTGAAAAGATGATAATAAAAATTAAAGAACACCTTTTAAAACCAGAATGATATATAATTGAGTCAACAATGAATGGAACATGTACTAGTTATAGATGTTTGTCATAAACTAGATGAATTTGGTAAATCATTTGCAGTCGCCATTGCTGTGCTTTTATTATCCTATTTTTAAAAAAATGAAGGTACCATTGCTAACGTTTGGGTGGTGTAAGAAATTAGCTTCCATTTACATTAGGCTGAAATTAGAGTAAATCCAGCAAAACTTACGCTGTTGCTTCAGACTTGCACATTGTGTACTGGAATTAACTGCAGTTTGGATCATAGAGGGCTGTCCCGTCAACTGATCTTAAAAGTGATGTTCAAAACTATAGTGAATAACCAGTTTTGGAGTCTCAAAAATAATGAAGATTTTAAGAACAAATCTATGTGTGCTTTTTTCCTTAAAAGATGAGAAAAGACTATTGGTGAGCTTCTCTTGAGTTAACTAATATTCTTTGCAACATTTTCAACATATGGTTTACATGAAGGACAACTCAAGTTTCAAATAAAAGAATCACCAGTCTATGCGTAACTGGTAGGCCTCCAGCCTTCTGATTGCTCATGAATCCAAAAGCAGGTCTGCCTTTCAAATCCACACCACTGGATTCTGTTTGCTGAAAAAAACCCTGCACACCAAGTTCATGGGTTCAAGCGCACTGACTTTCTTGCATTACAATTAATATATTTCATGATAATAAGTCAGACTCTTTCTCTTTGCTTTAGACAACATTGATTTCACAATGGGCTCCATCACTGCGGCAAATGCAGAATTTGCTTTTGATGTATTCAAAGAGCTGAAAGTCCACCATGCCAACGAGAACATCTTCTATTCCCCCCTGAGCATCATTTCAGCCCTGGCCATGGTTTATCTGGGAGCAAGAGGTAACACTCAATCTCAGATGGAGAAGGTAAGTTACTTAAGTGGGTGTAAAATGACCTCTACTTGGGTTTGTTCTTCCTTCTAAGGAACCTTGAGGTTCCTTCTAAGTAACCTCACTGAAATATATTATCCACTGACAAGTTTCTCACCTGTTTTAATGCACCAGAAATGAGACAAGGTCACAAAATGAAGAACCAGATTGAGAGTTATTTAGAGAAAATACCAAAGAAGTATATTGTCACTATAAGGGGCAGTTTTGACTTAGGAAAGAAAAATATCTCAAGTACAATAACAAAATTGATTACCAGTCAGCAAATTTTATAATATGCTTTTTTCCTAAATTCTGACATCTTCCAGATAGTGTGATCAAATTGGTTTTTTTTAATATATAAAAAAAGATAAATTCCAGGAAGAGAGGAAGAGAGAATATTACTAGCAGTACTTAATACGTAACTCAGTTAATTTCTAGATATTCACTAGAAAAGATACCATCTAAACAAAGAGTGGTATTTACACTTTCTCAGAAGGCCACAGAGGGCATAAACCAATTGCAAGCTCACCTGTAAATTTTTAGTTCACCTATGTTCTCAGTTAGCGCTTTTTTTTTTAATGAGTCAACAGCTTCACCTCAAGCATCGTGTGTAAATCTCAAATTCAAATCATTTTTTGTCATGCTTGTCATTTCCGGCATTTTCTCTTGCAGGTTCTTCGCTTTGATAACATTACAGGAGTTGGACCCACTACTGACTCCGAGGTAGAGAAATAGCTTGATCTCCCTTTCTGTCTTATTTTCTCCTCAGAACAAAACTAGAGCTGTTCTGCCTCTCCTCCTGGCAGTTTCAGACCCTGTCAAAAACTATGGTAACACTCTCAAACCAAGGAGATCTGTGAAGGGAGGGAAGGAAGGTGTAACTCACCTATTTCTTAAAAACCAGGGAAAGAAGGCAGGTTGCACACCTTACACCAGAACAAGTGACAGCGTGGGGCAGGATGCTTTGGGCACCAGGGTGCCTTCCTGGGCAAGTGCTGCTGGGGACAGCACATGAAAAGAGTCTCAGCACCCGGAGCCAGGGTACAGCAGTCAGATTTGCAGTTGAGAGACTCCAAAGCAGGGCAAGAAGAAGCTGGGCAGAGAAGAGCCCAGGAGTCTCAGTGACAGGAACACAACTGCACTGTTTTCAGGGGACTTATCTTGAGAAGGATGAATTTGTTGGTTCAATGCACCATCACCACAGCACCTGCTGTCCCAGAGGTGACAGCCCTATGTTTGTGGGGGAGGACTCCACTGCAGCATGACACTTACTGATAAGGAGAAGCCCTTAGGGTCTTATTTCCTAGATAAGAAGAAGGTAACACAACGTATCTTCTTATTTCCATGTCATCACATCAGTGTGGCACTTCTGAATACCTCCACAATTCATTCAAGGATCTTCTCACTGACATCACCATGCCAAATGCTACGTACTCACTCAAGATGGCTGACAGACTCTATATTGAAAAAACATACCCCATTCTTCCGGTGAGTTATACTGTGACCTGACTTCAGCGAGATTCCTCATAAAGGCCCCCCTGACTCTACCCTAGAGAACCACCACCACCAATAGCCCACTGACTGTTGATGAAGAGGTGGTTGTGAAGCATGAGGAGCACTGGTTCAGAATGAGTTTGAACCTTCCTGTGGCTGTTAGGTGGAGGCCAGGCAAAAATATAATGGCATAAAATATGCCCACATTGCAAGACACGGGGAGTAGTCAAGACTACTATTCATTTGCTAGAAAATGGCTTTTAATGAAAAGTGTAACTGTTAAGGGAAATGAAATATGTTTTATGACGTGAAAGCATGAAGACTGAAATTGTCAAATTTGGATTTTTTTCAATGCCAAATATCAAATCTTCCCAGTGAAGGAAGCTTTGATTTTGAAATCTAAGAATGTGAAAACACA
The DNA here is from genome assembly GCA_008658365.1 of Alca torda. Taxonomy (NCBI): domain Eukaryota; kingdom Metazoa; phylum Chordata; class Aves; order Charadriiformes; family Alcidae; genus Alca; species Alca torda. The sequence goes on along the minus strand of CM018077.1, from coordinate 75,229,172 downwards.
GTATTCAAAATAAAAAGTGGGCACAAAGAGAAGGAAGCAAACATTGTCTGTCCTTAAAAATATTTGTTAAACTGAAAGTGTTCCAGTAAAGCATAGAAAATACTGCAAAATTTTAACTTAGAATCCTATCTGAAAAAATTGCCAGACCTAAATATGTGAAGCTGTCTTTCTTGTCCAGCTTTAAGATTCAGTTACAGGAAGACAGCTGTGACTGATGTGTTCAAACACAAGGATAAAAGTTCACTGTTCTTTTGACCATTCTGCTTCATTTCACAGTCTTGCATTTCACATTCATACATTTTGAAGTCCTCATCAGTCTGACAGCAATTCTTCTGCTTACAGGAATACTTAAAGTGTGCAAAGAAATTCTACAAAGCAGGGCTGGAAGAAGTTAACTTCAAAACAGCTACAGAGGAAGCAAGACAGCTCATTAATTCCTGGGTGGAGAAAGAAACAAATGGTAAAGACTGAAAAATGGGTAGCAGATATTTTCCTCTACCTACCATAATCTACACCCTTGCCTTCCACTTCTCAGAGAGGAGAAAGTGGGTCAAACAAGAGCAGGTTGCTTATTGCTATGAAAACAAAACTCCACAAAGCAGCACCCCTCACCCCCAATGCCCTCCACAGCAGGCATTTGTGCGCACCAGAGGAGGTCTATCTTACCACTCTCTGCCCTGCTTCTTTCTTAAAGGACAGATCCAAGATTTCCTTGTGTCAGGCTCTGTTGATCTTGATACTGAGCTGGTCCTTGTGAATGCCATTTACTTCAAAGGGATATGGAAGACGGCGTTCAAAGAAGAACACACTCAGGAAGTCCCCTTCAATGTGACAGAGGTAGGAGAGCATGGAGGTAGGAGGGCATGGACACAGGTTTTGGCCAGGGCGGCTGTTGGTTCATGCAGCCAGCAGTCTGGGTGTTACACACCAAGGAGTGTTTGCAAGAGCTGTGTCTGACCAGGCTTCCAGGACACACCAGCAAGCAAGAGAGGAAGATGGGGACACAGCTCATCTTCAAAGACAACATACTTGAAGATTAAGCCCTGTCCCTTTCAAAGAGCTTGTACATTTGCCTGCTTAAAGAAAATATTACTCCCTGGTCACATTGTCTTTTGTTTCTCTTTTTGCAGCAAGAAAGCAGACCGGTGCAAATGATGTGTCAAAACAGCACCTTCAAAGTGGCAACAGTGGCTGCAGAGAAAATGAAGATCCTGGAGCTTCCATACGCCAGCGGGCAGCTGAGCATGTTGGTGCTGTTGCCTGATGACATCTCTGGCCTGGAGCAGGTATGGGCCTGGCAAGGGAAGCAGAAGAGTTATCACTTCAGTGGGACTTGGGTATTGTCAGACCTCTTGCTGTCCATTTACGTCGCAGCTGCCCACGCCACAGCTGTGCTGGGCAGGCAGGGGAGCACAAGAGCCCTCCAGGCGCTCCCGGGTGCTCAGGCAGAGAGTGGCCTCTTAGGAGAACCCTGGGCTCAGTCTAAGGCACAGGAGCGTAGTGCTGTATGTTGTAGCCCTGCAGAAGAGGAGGTTGCTATATGCACCGATCTCCATCAGGTGCCAGAAACAGTAATGCTAGCAGGGTATTTTTTTCATTTTGAGTGATTTCAATATTCCTGAACAGTGCTCAAGTTTTCTAAACAAGATAAGTTTATCCAAGGGGAAATAAAAAAGGAAATGATGAGGAAAGCATTCCAAGAGCTGACTAAAAGGAAAATGGGAAAAGTAGCATTAGAAAGGAACTGAGATGAAGGAAGGAATGAATAAAATACATTCCAGGAGGAACAATTTTGGGGCCAATTTGATTTGAAGTTTCCAAGAACTGTATTTTGACAAAAAAAGCCTTGATCTCATGAAGAAATTTTCAGATGACAAAGTTTTGGAGAACTTTATCAAGACAGATGAGATACAGGCTGTAGTCAGGAGGAAGCATACAGGATAAACAAATACGTTTAAGATTAAGTATCAGCTCTATTGTGTACACAAAGTAAATTGAAAGAAATATTAATAAGTGGAACAAACACAGCTAGTAAGGACATTGTGCTCTTGTCTTGGGCATTTCATTCCCTGCCTCTCTTTGCAGCTTGAGAACAAAATCAGCTTTGAAAAACTTACAGAGTGGACCAGTCCGAACGTGATGGAAACGAAAAGAGTGAAAGTGTACCTCCCACGCATGAAGATTGAGGAAAAATATAACCTCACGTCTGTCTTAATGGCCTTGGGTATGACCGACCTCTTCAGCCCTTTGGCCAATCTGTCTGGCATCTCCTCAGCAGAGGCCCTGAAGATATCTGAGGCCATCCATGAGGCATACATGGAAGTCACTGAAGAGGGCACCGAGATGGCAGGCTCAGCAGAGGTGATGGGAGACATCAAACATTCTTCTGAGTTTGAAGAGTATAGGGCTGACCACCCTTTCCTTTTCTTGGTCAAACACAACCCAACCAACAGCATCCTCTTCTTTGGTAAATACTGTTCCCCCTAAGGAGAAAAAGAGTTGGAAATAATGCTTGCCTTGCCCTCAGGAGCAGAACCCCTCTTACTGTAGTATTGTAGTATAATCTCATCTCTTCGATATTTTATCCAAGAGAGAAGTCTTCAATATCTAGGGAGGTATTCTTGAAGAAGCACGTAACTTTTCAGATCTTCAGGTGCAGGTATTTCTGCTCACACAACTTGTATGCAAGATTTATATTCAGGATTGAACTTCAAGAGGTAGTTTAGGAATAATTCCCATTGTCATTGAATACCTTGAGAGACAGGGCCAGTGTTTTGATTTTTGTGAGAAATTCTGCCACTGCTATTGAGAATCTGGTTTCTCTATAGGAGTTCTGCGAAATAAACACAGCTTTCAAAATAATCTGAATAATCCTTTCTGTTGAACTCACTGGGCCACAATCCTTGAATTGACGCCTGGACAACTTACAGATAAAATTCTAAACTTCAGCTAAGCATTCTTCTTCCTGGAAGGCATTTGGGCTTCTCTGTGCTGCAGGTACTATAAGGCTGTGGAGCATACAGAAAGTCTACCATTTCTTCATAAATCGTTATCTGCAAATACAACATCTTCCTGACTGATATAATTTCCCATCTTCATTTCAGTGATATATCATTGATTTTGTGAATGTTAATTGGTGGTGTTAATATATTCTAATAAAAGCATTGCAAACTAAACATGTCATTACCTATTTTGGGTTACCGCACCACACAACCTGAAACACAATACAGTGGGTAGTGATTATTGACAGAAGTGGTTTAGACTAGGATTTTGACCCTCTTTTCAAAACCAGAATGTACCCATACATGAAGTCACTAAACAGTTTAGGAATGGTTTTTTAAATTTTGAGCTTAAGCAAGGTAAACCCTACAGCTCCTGTTATTACCTTGAGCTTATCTCCATATAGCACATCAAATAACTAAATTCTTTGAATTTGTCATTGTATTTCCAGAGAGCTTTAAAAGATTTCCTCTCAGTATCATCAGTAAATATATAAGGGTGATACCTAGGAGATATAGCTTCAAAAATGTGAGAAGAGTGTTTGTCTTAAGAGGTGGACTGCTTCAGCTCTCTCGTACTGAGAAGAATCATACAAGGAAATCTTTCTATTGCCTCTTGATGTGATAATCCTCTAGAGATGTTATTTCCTATTTCACAGTCCTTGGAAGGAAGGTTCTTCAGGTTATAGTTTATCCAATTAAAAAGTTTATTAATGGTAATTACTGAGTTAAGCAATCTCCCTTCTGCTGGGATACACGTGCAGAACTGTAAATTGCAGTATCAGTACTTAAAAAGTGTTTTAAACAGGAGACACACAGCCGTATTTGGAGCTGCCTCAAGCATTTGCAAAGTCAGCATTACATATAACTTGAAGTGATGATGCTGGCAGCAGGGAAACACATTTACATAGCTGCTTTGAAGTATGTGGGAGAACTGCAAATACTGGTCTTCCCAATAAAATTATAAAGGATTAGCTACAGTTAACACAAGTATTCAAGCAAAAAAGTATTTCAAGAGATGTGACATTTCAAGGTTTACTGTGTATATTATGTTCTGCTTCCCTTATAGCCAAAAGCAATCAACAGAGCTTTACTACAACAAATAAGAAAAAAAAGGAAAAAAAAAAAGAAAAAGGCAGGATGTGTAAAATATTGTCCCAAAAAGCTAAGAAGCAGAGCGTGTAAGGTTATTAAACAATTATAAAACTGTTATTAAACTGAAATAAGCATGTCTGTCACTCTGCACTTTCTAAGCACGATGAAAATAAAACTATCAACATTTATTATGGAAGTATTTATTACATAACATGAAGGAAAAAAAATCTGTTCTCTTGTATAATTGTTCTTTTGCTTGATGATTATTTTAAAGCAATGAAATGGATAAAATCAAGGCTGAAATGGTAAGTGGCTTCCTAAAACTACACACGAGAGAGCTTTTCAAGGCACAGAGTCCACCTAATGTCCTCACTGTTTTAAACTGCTCCATTAGGTGTCACTAGGGATGCGAAATGAGGTTTACAGTCTTCTGAAAGACAGACATCTGTTGAAAACTAGGTTTGGGAGCTTAATGTAGGTTCCAATTTTGTTCTTATTTAAATTTTTATGCAAGCAGATGATTCTGATTGATATACTGAAAACACTAAGACCAGCGGCACTGTGCTTGGAACCCAGTATTTTTTTAAGAAAAAGAGAGAAATGTCACCTGGTGAAAGTCCAGAGGCATTTTAAGATGCCTGTGCCCGGAACAAAAAAATAATATCACAGTCACTGTAGAAAGGATAGAGCTATTTGTTTTATGAAGGAGAAAGCGTCCTCTGTAGAGGCTAAAATGAAAGGTAAAAGTGCAGATTCAACAACGCTGAATAAAATCTGTACCTCCTGTATCGACAGCTGGGCCCAGAACCGTGCCTATGCATTGCTGGTCTGGGCCAGCAGGACCTGCTGTAAGGGAGCAGTGAATGTGGCTGCTGCAGCCCCCATGGAATGCAATTCTGCAAAAAGCAGCAGGGAGGGTGTTACAAAGGCATGAGGGGAGAGCAGCTGTGAAGGGAGCAGATGCTGCCTGCTGCTTCTGAGCTCTGAAGCCCAGCAAGAGTTTAAAAACATGAATCCCAGCTCCCACGAAGTCCAGGTATTGTCACATAGTCCTTTCTGTTCCATGGTAGCATGACTGAAGTTGCTATGTCAAGAAATTGCCATCTGTCCATCCACTACACTCCATTTTCACTGTAAGTGCTATGTTGTTTTGGATACACGGTACTGCTAGCGGCCTGTGGAACAGAAACAGCCACATGCAATCACATTCTTTTTAATGCTGCATCGGACAGCATTAGAAGTGCTCTGTGGACTAAAGCGTGCCTTCCCTTCTCATGTCATTTGTGAAGTGGTTGGAGCTGACATATCTTCTCTGCCCTTTAGGGAATATAATTATCTGAGATGGTTCCACACTTCTCTGCATATTTGACTTGCAAGAAAGGCCTATCTTCTCCTAAGAAAACGAAATCCATGGCTGAAGGCACAAGATTTTGCAGGTAGTATGCTCTAAGCTTAGTCACCAGAGGAAGAGCACTCAGAGAATATCTTGGACTCCAGAGGGAAAGCTGTCCTGGGCTCCCAAATGATATATGAGAAAGCACAGCATGATGAGTCAATCTGAAAGCTACATACTGGCTGGGCAGGATTTGACATGGAGCAGTGGTTCAGTTTTCTGTTTCTTCAGGCTAGTGAGCTAAGATTCTTCAATCTGCGAAAGAGGCAGCAGAGAGGGGATTGTCAAGGAGCAGCAGGGGTGAGACTGCTCGGCCAGGGCAGGGGACCCAGGGCAGCAGGTGACAGCAAGGCCAGCAAGGCAGGGGCCTCCCCGATAAAGGCGTTCTGTGCTACGGTTCCCAATGCTACCGCCACAGTCCAGTGATTCCCAAACAAGTCTGTAGCGATGAGGTAGGTCAAACATCAAGCCTGGACGTTAAATCCACACGTCAGGATCTGTAGTGGTCCTAACATGAAGAGTGTTGTACATTGAGGAGTTAATGACCCACATAGAAGTTGACCTGATCAGGCACATGCGTGTGCTGTGCTGTGTTATGCTGCAGGTATCGTCTGGCCTCCAGGCCTACGCTGTGCTGAGCGTGTCATGTGGCTGCAGGATAAACTTAGTGGGCTAGTCATAATGGAGGAGCTTGTAGATGGTCCTGAACAAGCACCTGGTGATGGTGCTGCTGGCACATCCCTTGTCTTTATCTTGAAGCAACATGTTTCTGTATAAGTATACTTCTATTTGACAGTAGAAATGATATACAGAGTTGTTTACTTCTAAGAACACACCTATAAAAGCTATAAAGATCACACCACCAGTGAACGTCTGCATGCATGGGATATGCACAGTGTGCTGTGTCCTGAATAAAGATTCATCCAATGCTGCACAGCTTGGGGTTCCCACTATCTGAAGGGACACGATATTATCTCTGCTATTACCTTTTCCCCTCTCATGTTATCTCCAATAAATTGCACTCTAATCAGTTTCTTGCTAGTGTCCAAAATGAACACTTGCTGTGGTGCATTATGGAGCCCAGCTCAGTGAGGTTCATGGCCAGGCACAGCCATGCAAGGTAGGAAGGACTGCAATCAAGACACTCAGTTTAAATGCTTCTCTCAAGTGAGGCGGTTGTAGACCCCCATGGAGGCATCTCACACCTCTATCACAAACAGTGCTCTGATACAAGCCTGGACAGTTGCTTCAGATGTGCCTGAGCCCAGGTAGCCAGACTCCCAGGAGAGGAATAATGTTCTCAAAAGCAGATTTTTGAAGTTCTGGATGATATGGAGACAATGACAGAGATTGACTATTCAGTATCTCTTCTAACACAAGTTAGTAGAAAGCAGTTAAAAAAAACCCACATAGAGGTAGCTGTCCACAAACAAGTATCTGAATGATGGGCCTCATGGTCAAAGGATGCTGGAGATGATAAAATTTTACATGATTTTAAAAGGACAGTGGACAAAACCATGGAAGAGAAATCCATTGAGAGATAATAAATATATAGAAAATACTACCAGCTGTTGGACTCCCAGGACTGAAAACAGCCAATGTTAGGACACTGACAGCACGACCAGTCTCAGCAGGAGCTTTCCCTCGCACCCTCTGCACATGGGCCCAGGAGCCTGTATTGGGCATTGGCACCATTTTGGTACCAGGGGTGGTCTTTGTGAGAGAAGGACATGAACTGCCCTCAACCAGTCACAGCCAGTTGCAGCTGGCCCTGTAATGGATGAAAAGAACTCATTGTCGAAGGCTCTGAGGAGACCTTATAGTGGCCTACCAGTATCTTAAGGAGCCTGCAAGAAAGCTGGTGAGGAACTTTTTAGGATGTCAGGTAATGGTAGGACTAGAGGGAATGGATTAAAACTAGAGATGGGTCAATTCAGATTGGACATTAGGAAGAAGTTCTTCACCATGAGGGTGGTGAAACACTGGAACAGGTTGCCCAGAGAGGTGGTGGAAGCCCCATCCCTGGAAGTTTTTAAGGCCAGGCTGGATGGGCTCTGAGCAACCTGATCTAGTGGGAGGTGTCTGTGCCCATGGCAGGGGGGTTGGAACTAGGTGATCTTTAAGGTCCCTTCCAACCCTAACAATTCTATGCTTCTATGATTCTATGCCAAATCTTCAGACAGTCGGAGGAGCATATAGCACCTCTGCTCAAGCATAATTAAGAAAGGGTGGCAGGAGGTATGTGAGGTGTTTGGAGAAACAAAACAGAGGAAACACATGGAAGGAGATGTTATTAAGAGCATAGCTGAAGGCACACTCTTGGGAGGAGGTGCTCCATGCCACAGGAGTCACCTCTGAGGGACTGCAGCCACAGGCAACCCATGCCAGGGCAGTGACACCCCAGAGGGACTGCAGCCACAGGTGACTGACACTGGAGCAAGGACATCCCTGCTGAACTGCAGCCTATGGAGCAGACTAGATCACAGGAAAAAAAGTGAGCAGCAACAACTGGCAGATAGAAACAGTTATACACCAGCCCCAACCTCTTGCATTGCCTGCTGCTTCCCCAAAGGGACTGGGAAGTACTGAGTGTAACAAGAAAGCTGAAACTAGGAAGTGAAGAAGGAGAGTTTTTTGACTGAAATTTAGTGTGGGGAAGGGGGATGAAAGGTCTAAGTGTCTGTTTCATAGTTTGTTACATTGGTTTTTGTCAATACCTGAATCAACAACAAAAATATGCTAATCAGCAAGAAATTATGTGAAACTCCCAAGTAAAGACTGTTGCCCACAACAGAAGCCCATTTCAGCTGAGCCTTGGCTCTTCAGTCCCTGTCTGAAGTACACTGTAGGTGCCTGCCTCCAGGTCTGCCTCCTGATGGACCTCAGACCCAAGCCTTGTAGCCTTGTCTCCAGGCCCACCTCTTTTGCTCATAAGCAGGTGACAGGGTTCTGAGTGCACTAATAAGCCTTTAATGGTCCTGACCAGCCACACCTGGACCCTCTACCCACACTTATGGGCCCAGGAGCTCTAAGTTATGTCCTGGACCTTCAGTCCCTCTCTGTGCTACATCAGAGGTGTGCCAGTCTCCAGTTCAAACACAGCTGTGCCCACACCTGGCCAAGAACTCAGTGTGACCTTGGCCCTGCCTTGTGATCACTGGACCTGAGCCTAGCTTTGACGTGTGAATTGACTTTGTGGTTTATCTTTGGACCTGCCTCATAGCCATGACATTGCCTTATGATCTGGACTCTTGGTTGGAGCTATCTGTGATCTCTGGGCCTGTTCTGCTCAGGTCCTGTGGGACTGAACCTTAGCTGGTGAGGTTCCTGCCCTGCTAGCTGTGGGAGCTCCCTCACCACCTGGTTTGTCTTTCCTTGGGGAGAAGCTGGCCCTTGCTGCTCCCTGACAGTGAGCTCAGGCCTCCTTGAGCCCTTTGCCAAGCACTGAGCAGCCTGGTCTCTGGTCACGCAGGGCCTTGTCCTTACAAAACTTCCTGATCTCCCCACAGCATCCACAGACCCAGGCTCCCGAGTGAACCCCCTTCCACCCAGCCAGACCCTCCTTCTCCCCTGGCTTGTGGCCAAGCAGCCTTTAGGGCCCGTTGAGGTGGCCTGACCCCCTCACACATCCCCAGGCCTCTCATGCCATGACCCTTTCCAGTCTGCTGTCCCTGCCCTCTGTGTCCCCTGAAACAGCCACTGAGCCACTCCGGAGCCCAGGTCTCTGTAAGGAGTGAGGACGCACCTTGCTCAGAGCGGAGGCTGCGGTGTCTGAGCCCTGAGGGTGCTGACAGCCCTCGCGGTCCCTGACGTCTCATGGGGCTTCCACCATGTGGTCCACGGCCCAGGACCCCGTGTCAGCCCCCTGGAGCCATCAGCCCAGTGATGCCAAGGCAGGGCCAGTCTCCAGCTCCCCACAGCTCTGCCCTGCTTGGCCATGGGACCTCTTGATCCTAGCTTGCAGACCGACTTCCTGGCTTGTCCTTGGACCTGCCCTGTCACTATGATATTGCCTTATGGTCTGAACACTTGGTTGGATCTGGCCAGCATTTCAGGGTCTGTCCTGCCTCCCTTGCTCAGGTACCATGAGACTGGGCCCTGGTCAGTGAGGCCCCTGTCCCTCCGGCTCTCGTCCCTGTGGCTCCCATCCCACTCCATAGGGAACAACCATCTCTCACTGCTCCCTTACCCTGGGCTCCCTAGATGGACCCTGGCCCTTGTTCTTCTCTTGCTGTGTCCAGGGCTGTTGATGGACCCTGTTACTGGCATTTGTCTCTGCCTTCCTGCGGTCAGACCTTGTGCTGTGGCGCCAGTTGGTGAGGGCATTGCCCACCCTGGGGTGACACGGCTCCTGCTGCTTCTGGCAGTTCAGCTAATTTTCCACCCACATTATTGCCTGCTTACTCAGTCTATATCTCTCTGATTTGGCCACAAGGATAGTCTCAGAGATTATGCTGAAGGCCTTACTAGAGTCAAGGTGTACAGTATCCTCCACTCTCCCCTTGTTTATAGAACAAACCACCTGTGGTGGTGTGCTCTCCCCCTTCCCCCCCGGCTCCTGCTCAAGCCATAACCATCCGTGGGAGTTGTGATGAGTTGCATCTGGACTTCTACTCCTCAAGGTTGAGAGATTCCTTGCCGCAACGGATTCTTGGTAAGTGACTAATAGCATGCTAAACTTTGAAATCTTAGCTAAGTAATACAAAGGATTGATTGTGCATATATAATCCTATAGACATAAATTGTTGACCAAATCTGGGACTAGGATTGGATCCAGCTGCACCTAAACTCCTCTCTGAGAAGGTGTTTAGAAAGCAAGGGTGTCCTTTCTGAACCTTGTGACTCAAAGGGAGGGTCTTCCTGGCAGCCTGTCTGACCCTGTCCTCTATGCAGTAAATAATCAAGTGTACCTTCCCACTGAATCTCATAAAACACTGCTGCATTCACTACTGACTTGGCTAAATCACTGTTTTATATTAATAAATATTTCACTATTTCTCTCTTACGAGTGAAGTTAATCACTCCACCTGCAACACCATCACATCCTAGAAGAAAATGAGGTTGGTCAGGAGAGAGTTGCCCTTGGGAAATCAATGCTGGCTTTCCCCATCACCTGGGAAAATTATTCCTTCGTGTGTCTTGAAACGCTCCCAGGAGGCTTTGCTTCACAGTCTTCTGTAGCGATTTGATACAATTATACATCAAGGAGTTAGTGATCCACATAACACTTGACACAAGAAGGCACAGGCCTGTGCTGTGCCGAGCGTATAGGTTGGCTTCCCATCCTGTGCTGTGCTGCACATACCCCTGGGCTGCAGGGTAAACTTTGCATGCCAATCGGAAGGAAAGAACCTGTAGGTAGCTCCCACTTGGCAAGGGTGATTGCACCACCTGTGTCCTCGTATTTATCATAAAGGGAAGCAGCATGTTTTCATGTGAGCATCCTTTTGTTTCACGGTAGAAATGAATAGAATTGTTTTCTTCTTTAGAAAACCCTGCAAGAGCTCTAAAGACCAAAGTATTGGTGACCATCTATATGCATGGGACCTGCACTTCATGCCATGCCTTGGCTGGTGGTCTGTCCAGTGCTGCACAACTTGGGGCTCCCTGCGTTTGAGGCAATGTAAGGTTATCTATGCTATCCTATCCTCTTTTTCCTTTTAATGCTAGCTGCAATAAATGTTATTTTAAGCAATATCGTATGGAGTTTGAGTGCCTTTCTTAACACAGATCATAATGAAGACTAGCCCTAGTGCCTTGCAGCAGTGCACTACACCTTTTCAGTGACTGCAGAGACCTGTAGTCTCCTGAATTCTCCTCCACTCCCTTTCTGAAAAATAGTCACTTTTTCAAATCATCAGGAACCTTCTCCAATCATCCTGACTTTTCCTTAGTTTTATTTTTGCTGTTCTAGCTAAAGAACCTTTCCTTACTGCCCTTCACATCCCTTGTCAGTTTCCCCTCCAGCAGAATTTTCGTTTCTCAAATTCCATCAGTGCAATCATGGGAAAAGCTTCTGTACTCCTGCCAGGTGGATTGTCCTTGCTTCCACCTCTTGTGCACTTTCTTTTTGTATTTGAGCTCAGTCAGAATGAAGGCACCTTCATCATCAGAGACAGCCTGTACATTGCTTCATTAGTAGGGTACGTGGCATGTATGGGAGCAAGTGATAACCTTTGCATGTAGGTGAGGCTAAAACTCATTCAATCACGGTGAGGAAGACCTTAAGATTCTGGGTCAGATACTTCCATCCAACCTGTTGCTGGCCTGTGGGATGTGACCATTGAAAGTTATGCCATGAAAGCCACATCAACCTACGTCAGATCAAATATTTGTGGGGGAGCATTAAGAAAACATCATTTTTACAATGAAGGCTGAGACCATGTCAAGTTAAAATGAATGTGAGACCTGATGTCGGGGGGTGTAATGATAGGACAAGGGGTAGTGGTTTCAAACTGAAGAAGGGTAGATTTATATTGGATATTAGGAAGAAATTCTTTACTGTGAGGGTGGTGAGACACTGGAACAGGTTGCCCAGGGATGTTGTGGATGCCCCATCCCTGGAAGTGTTCAAGGCCAGGCTGGATGGGGCTTTGAGCAGCCTGGTCTAGGGGGAGGTGTCCCTGCCCATGGCAGGGGGTTGGAACTAGATGATCTTTAAGGTTCCTTCCAACCCGAACCACTCTATGACTCTATGATTCTATGATTCTATGATATGGGATATCCCAATGACAGTCGAGCAATGACAAACGCCTCTGACACAATCTGTGAGAGAGCAAGGCAGCATTGCAGGCAACAATGTGCATCTCTGCAGAATGGCACACTGCTGCTGTAGAAAGATGCCAGGTGGGCTGTGATCTCCTGTCTGAAGGAACTTGATCAGACACCTCATTTTCTTTGGCCCAGTCTCATGGAACAACTGAGGGAGAAACCATCATTAAGAGCTACAGCACCAAGGTCTGCAATGACAATCAGTTAAGACAGCCAGCTGCAGGCACCCTGGGTAAAATGACTTCTCTCTCTGTGAATGGTTGTTTCTGCCCCTCATAGAAAGGCAGCTTCCAGGTTCACAATGTGGAATGAAGACAAACACAAAACAATTAACATGCTCCTTCCTACTGGCAAAAGAACAGGAACAAGGAGAACAAAATCTCGAGTTCTGCGTAGGTTTTTGTGATTGGATGAGAGGCTTTGGTCTGTGAACTGAGCTGTACTTCATACCCTTTTGGATAAAAAGTGCCTTTTATATTCTCGTGTGTCCAAGTCTCAGGTACTCTGTTGGTTTAGGGACAGCTCCACAATGAAATGCCTGGCAGAGGAAAGGGCAACAGAGCCTTAGCTGACCTCTATCTTGGGACAAGCATTGTCAAACAAGGACATGTGACAGAATTGTTCGTACTGCTTTGCACAGTTGTGACAATTGTACCAGGTAGCTTTCCAACTGCAGGAAGGTTTCCTTACTCTCTCTAGACCCCATGTCGAGCAGACTATGCAAGACCTTTTGTGTGTTGACGCTATCCCGAGGGCCTGTTCTCATCCAGATCTTCATTTGCTCATGGGTAGATTCTGCTGCTTGGAACTGGCCTTGCAATAACCATCAGTTTGAGCACAGAAAACCAAAGGGGGGTTCTAGGAAAGACAGCAGCATGTCTTTCTCATACACTGTAAAAACAGATCTTCTTATCCTCCATGTCTTTACTTATTGTGGGCGTGTTCTGAACCTGAAACTACAGTTCTTGGACAGAAAACATGGATCTTGTATAACTCATGAAACAAAGCTCTGCATCAAACACGTACAAAACTGTTGTGCAGGTCTGGAAACGGGACACTACACCGAAGTCAAATTCACCAGGTATAAAAAACACCTCTGGGATCATTTTTATTCTAAACTTGCAGTGTGATGGTGGGAAAAAATGATCACTGACAAAGATGCAGCTGCTTTTTAGATATGTTTAAAGTGCTAAAACACAGGCCATTTGTGATGAGCTGGGCCTGTGACACAGATCTGGACGCTTATGTAATTCATGTACAATAAACCAGATTAAGGGAAGGGTTGTTTAGGAGAGAGGCTTGAGGAACACTTGGAAGCCAGATTTGACTGAGTTAAATGTACTGGCCAAGTCTTACATACAACAATGGATGACCATTGTGGTAGAAATAGAAATAAACCCCTGTGAACACAAAGTGGCCCTGAACAAAAAAGAGATAAAGAGTGAAAACTGTTCCAAAGATTTGAGGTTTACTAAAAACAGTGTGAGAGAACATCTTATTAGATGTAGACGCATAGATTCAAAGAATCATAGAATATCTCAGGTTGGAAGGGACACATAAGGATCATCGAGTTCAACTCCCTGCTCCTCACAGGACTACCTAAAACTAAACCATATGACTAAGAGCATTGTCCAGACACTCCTTGAACTTTGACAGGATTGGTGCCATCACCACTTCCCTGGGGAGCCTGTTCCAGTGAGCGACCACCCTCTCAGTGGAGAACCTTTTCCTAATGTCCAATCTGAACTTCCCCTGATGCAGCTTCATTCCGTTTCCTCATGGCCTATTGCTGGTCACTGGAGAGAGGAGATCAGCACCTCCGCCTGTGCTGCCCCCCTTGAGGAGGTTGTAGACTGCAATGAGGTCACCCCTTCAGCTTTGTTTTCTCCAGGCTAAACAAGTCAAGTGACCTCAGCCACAGCCTCTAAGTCTTGCCCTCGAGAGGTCTCACCATCTTGGTTGCCTTCCTCTGGACACCCTCTAGTAGTCTGATGTCCTTCTTATATCAATGTCCCCAAAACTGCACACAGTACTCAAGGTGCGGCTGCACCAGTGCAGTGTAGAGTGGAAACATCGCTTCCCTCAACCAGCTAGCTATGCTGTGCTTGATGCATTCCAGGACACAGTTGTCCCTTCTGGCTGCTAGGGCACACTGTTGACTCATATCCAACTTGCCATCAACCCGAACCCCTAGATCACTTTCAGTGGGGCTGCTCTCCAGCCTCTTGTCCCCCAATATGTACATATAACCAGGATTACTCTGTCATGGGTGGAGAATCCAGCACTTGCTCTTGTTAAATTTTATACAGTTGGTGAGTGCTCAGCTCCCTAGTCTATCCAGATGTCTCTGTAAGGCCCCTCTACCCTTGAGGAAATCCACAGCTCCTCCTCCTATAGTATAGTATCATCAGCATATGCTCACTTTGGCATGTTCTCTTCAGCCCTTTCACCTTCAGCTTCGAAGGACTCCTGATAACCATTATTTTGTGGACATGAACCTTAAAAGCAAAGCAAGTTGTGATACACTCTCTGTAACGCTCGGGGTCCAGGCACACCACCCAGGATTTTATTATATGCCAGATATTCTTCTGGTCACCTAGCACTAGAAAGCCTTTCCTGATGTCTGTGGTACCACCTCACCTCCTGAGCTACACAAATGAAATGGGGACCCACTCTGCCTGTGGATACAAAAGAGGGAATGTGGGTACTTGTTTAAGCGTTCAGTGCCTTGGCTCACTGGTACACCAAACTGTTGGGGGAGAAACACCCTGCTGTTATTCACCACTCTTAAGACAGGTTATGGTGAAGTGTTAATAAAAGCATTTATTCATAACATCCAAAGGAGGCAACACACGGAACTATATTCTTAAAAAAACGTAAGTAATTAAATAAAAAAAAGCTTAATTATATATGCCAAGGTTAATTTGGAAACCCTTACTGGCCTGACCTGGTGTCTGCTCAGACAAAATCCCTGACAGTTTTGGCCACAGTGGATAATGTGCCCCCTTCTTGTAGTGGAGAGTCTCACAAGAAAAAAAATATTCAGGATCCTCCGTCTGACATCTCAGCCAAGGGTAGGGCTTCTCCCAGAGAGTTTCGATTAAAACACCACCATATTCTCCTAGTTTCAAGAGGCTTGCTCACCCTTTGAACTCAGGGGAGGGTGAGCGAGGAGTTGAGGCAGTAGCTGAACTGCCCAGTCCCCTGGCTGTATCCATGTGACATGCTCTCAGACCAGGCCTCTAGAAAGACTGATATTTTCCTACTAAAACTGCCTCCTTACTGCCTCCCTCTCAAGGGGATCTTCAGCCATTCTTCTCAGCTATGATAGCACTGTCTTAATGCTTTAAAGTATCTGTAAGCATCCCTTTGAGGCCGGCTGTCTTCTCCAGCACCTGGCTGGCTGGTAAACTGTTCCTTGCTTCAGTGAGAGGGAAAACTTTCCTTTTCCTTGTTATTTCACCAGGATGTTTCAGTGTGGCAGGACCACGCGGTCCACATTGATCTGTATATTAACAAATGGATACGAAGAGCTAAGTAGAATACATGTACAAAACTCGTTACTGATGTTTGATTGACCAGGTAGTGGAGATTTTTGATTAACAGCACACTTGGAAGGCGCATTCTCTATTCCCCTTCTCCATCAACATACTAATACATATTTTATAGGTAGGGATAACATTTGCTGAGAAGCACTTCTATCGTCAGAAAAAGCAGACAAGCTGTTTAGGCTTTCTTAAAGGCTGAAACAGAAGCAGGAGGCCTGACTTAAAAAAAGAAAAAAGTGAAAAGAATTATTCTGTGCTTAATCACAGATATGCATCTGTCAGACTATCTGTGGGAAAACAAAAAAAAAACCAAACAAAACTGAACAAAAACACTTAGCTGATACCCGCGGAGTAGAGATCTAACAAAAAATAACACTTGCACTACAACCTTGTCTTGCTTGAGTCCTCAGATTGCCTTGGTGACAACTCGGCAAGGAGAATGTAGATTTCTGCGGCATGATTATTTTCACAAGAGGAAGCAGACTGAGGCAAAGAAAACTTCACTGTCTAAACTTTTGACAGCAGTACAGCCAGCCTACCTCTTCTCCTTAACAGAGATCACAGTCATCTCCATGTATCTTCTAAGGAATTATGCCATACTGACTTTTGGATTCCGCCCCCCCCCCGCCCCCAGCCCTTTTTTAAAATCACACAGTGCTTTATAGAGGTCAGAATGGTTTCCTTACTGTTTGTCCTTTCCATTATTTCAATACAGAACAATAGCTTTTATAGCTGAAATGCTTTTATAACAGAAATATATTTGCTATTGTATATTGTGATTGTCCTACAGACCATGAACACTCCTTTAGCTGGATTTCACAGTTCCTCCGTCATCTGCCAGGCCATTAGGTTAGCCACGGAAGATCTGAGAGATACATTGCAAGTGCATACAACAAACACATTTGGAATTTACTACTTTTTACTTTGTCTGGCGCTATGTTTTACTGTTACTCCTTGAGAATAAAATAATTTGTTATAAAACCTTCACACTCATCAAAAGACCTTTTTTAAATATCCCAGCTTTTCAAACAAAATGTGCCTGCTTTTGACTTTGATCTCAATTGGTTTTCTCACACGCACCCTTCTTTATTTCCCCAGTTTTGTTAGTAGAATAATAGGCCAAGTCCTGTTGTCACTTATCTGCTGTCTAGCACAGCTCAGCTGCATTTCATACATTCAGAAAGGATCAGCTGAAAGACAGCTCTGGTCTGTTACTACAACCATAATAAAAATTGACTAATTATTGTCAGATTGACTAATAACTTCTAATTATGCTTTCCACTGCCAAGGTTTTCACATTTTTTGTTTTTATTAACATCCCAGTATCTCATTGCAAATGAGGCATAAAGGAACGTGAGCATTATTTCCCAGTCTTTTCTCTAGTCCAACAGTCCTGATGTACTGGTGGAAAATGCTTTGTTATACAGAATTAAAAAAACCAATACTTGCTTGCCCTTCAATCAAAAATGGATCCTTTGAAACTAAAATCTGACCTAATCCCATTAAATTATTTTTATGGTGTCAAAGGTCAAACTTCTGAAGGGCAGCAGCGGGTGGGTCACAATCCAGACTGTATAAATTCCCAAGGGCTCAGCCAGTCTGTCTACACACAGCTGGAAAGCTGTATTGCCTTTGGTGCTGAAGCTCTAAAGGTAAGCATTTCTCTAGGAAAATTAACCTTCACACTGTATTATTTCTTGCTTATGTCTAAACTTAAAAAGAGAGCAATTATTGTGTTGTGTTTGGTATCTTTAAGGACAGAATATTTACAAATCCTCTCGCCTGTGTGTATGTGTTCTACACTATGTTATTATGTGTAAAACATGATTGTTCGTTTTCAGGACACTTTTTTAAAGTTTATTCTTTGTGCTTAAAATATTATTTTGCACTTAAAATATAATTTCATTTCAGAGCAGCCTATCCTCTTGTTCAGTATCTTTTAAGTTTGATTTTGGCAGCCAAAGAGTAAGTTTGCTTGACTGACCTCCCGTTCAACAGAGTGCACTGAGAGAACAACTGTGGCATTCAGTGAATTTGCTAGTTTTATTTTAGTTTCTTTAGCTTTTTATGAAGTTTCTCTAACAGTGGCGTCCCTGGAAAATACATCTGGTCAACACTATACAAGATAAAAATGTGTGAGGGTGTACAGACTTATATTTTTACAATAATCTATAAATGGGAACTTGTATACAGAAAGGAAATTGAGAGAAATGTGTGTGTGAGTGTATGGGTATACTCACAGGCATGGTCACCCAAAACCTTGGTAGAGTTTAATACTCCAAAGACAAACTTGTCATCCTAGCATCAAGCACTTACATAAGGGGCTGGATTTTGGAAGACAACAAACTTTCACGGTTTCTATAAATCACAGGAAGGAAACCAGATTCATCCTGACCTCAAAAGTCGTGCTTTATATAAGCACAGTGGCTACACAGGACTTAATACTGTCCAGCACTTTACAGCAGCCTCAGACAGAAACCAATATAAAGCTTTTACTGGTCTATGTCACAAACAAATATTCAGTGCTGTATTATAGCAGACATTTAACAGTGCTGTATTACAGCAGACGTTGCCATTTTATCATGTCTGCATTTCTATTCTATCTGAATGTCACTAACAAAATTTATTTTTTCAGACAGGTTATAATGTAGCATATATATATATATATTTAAGCAAAGGGTAGAATATGAATTTTGTGCATCAGTCACTCTCCTAGGCTAGGTGACCTTAGACAAATTATATTGCCTATCCATGCTTCCATTACTAAAACAAGGGTAAAGATAAAAGCCCTCAAAGATCTACTGACAGTAAGTACTGTGCAACAAATAGATATTTTGCTGCACCTATTTATTTTTAGAAAATAAAAATAGTCAGCCCGCCCCTGCTTTTACTTATATCTGTCCAAGCCTAGAGCAAGTCTACTGAATTTTGCACTTTAAATTTCCAGCTTTGCAAGTATATCAAAGACAGATAATATTTTTTTGTTTTCATCAAAGGTACTATAAAGTATGAAGGAATTCTAGCCTTCACTGAATGAAAATAAGTACAGGCAATTGTTGTTTCACTGCTTGGAAAAGGTAAACAAAAATCACATACAGATTTAAGACCTCTGAGGAACTTTACTGCCAAAAAGGCAACTTAATATAAATTCAGAAATAAACAGATTTATGAATATAGAGTTTCTAACATGCATGAGAGGTGAGCATAGCAATAGGCATATTACCACAGAATGACTTCAAAACTAATTCTTTATATTTCATTGCCTAAAAACTACATTAAAGTGTGTTGTGCTGTGTTTGTGCGGTATTCCGTCATTGCATTGTCATTGTACTTCTGCTGTTTGCTCTAGACGATACAGGTTCCACAATGGGCTCCATCGGTGCAGCAAGTACGGAATTTTGTTTTGATGTATTCAAGGAGCTGAAAGTCCAGCATGTCAACGAGAACATCTTCTACTCCCCCCTGACCATCATTTCAGCTCTGTCCATGGTCTACCTGGGCGCAAGAGAAAACACCAGGGCTCAGATCGATAAGGTGAGGCTACAGTTCAGGATTTAAACCTTCCTGCTGCTCAACAGAGCCACAGCACTTAATTATACGATAATGTTCCTTGCGTAGCTCAGAAGCTAAAAAATCTGGATCCAGAGTTATCAAACTGCAGACACCTCAAACTCCCATAGTGTTAAACAAATGCATCAGCCTTGAAACTGGAATAAATTTTAATTTTATCATTGCTAGCAGTAGGATTCTCACAGAGAACACCACATTCCAGCGGTCATTTGTTTAGAGTAAGGGAAGTAGATAAAATCTCCAGGGAAAGAGCCAAAACATGCCTCCAGACTGCAAAATGTTTCACATGAGTTTCCTATATCTCTCACTTCCTTCAAAGAGAGTGGCTGTCTTGTTACCTGGAAGAAAGTTAGTATTATTAATAGCACACACTGGAGCCGATTTCTAGATGTTCAATAGAAAAAGAGATCATCTAAGCAGGCAGCGGTAGGCACAGCTATTCACAGATGGTACAGATGGATTGCACCTTTTGAGTCATCCAGCTTCTCACTTACCCAATAGGTTTACTTAAAACATCATGCGTTAATCTCAGTTGCATAATCTTTTTTTCGGTCATACCTGTTATTTCAACTACTGTTATTTTCAATTACAGGTTTTTCGCTTTGATAAAATCTCAGGATTTGGAGACACTACTGAAACTCAGGTACAGAAATAATTTCATGTCCTTCTCTATGTCACTTTCTCCTAGGAGCAAAATCCAGCAGATAAAGCAGCCTCTTAGCAGTTCCAACCCCCCTCCAGTGAGCAGCCGGTGCTCTGCATCCAGCACTTGGGGGAACACTTTGTTCATACAAATAGAGAAGGGAGGTAACAGAGGATTCAGAACAAGCATAAGATGAAACCCAGCACCATAATGTTGGGCAAATAAGGAAAACTATAGATATTTCTATGCTTAGGCAAGGTAGTTGGATGTTCCTGGTTAAATGGGACTGGCTGGGAATGGAGGAAAGCCTACCTGATCTGCTGAAGCTACATTACTGTAGTGGGTAATTAAGAGTCCCCCTGAGAGAGGTATGAGGAAATTACAGTAGAAAAACAGCACGGAATTGTATATATTAGAAAGTTATTACATCAGTGTAGTTATAGCAACAAGACATACAGGATGGACAACAGTTTTGTATGCAGAAGTGTCTGAACTACTCTACTCTTCTCATAGAGTATGAAAAAACTACTAAGTACTAAAACTAGAATAACATCATCTATCTTTTTATTTGTATTCATGCCAACCATTCAGTGCGGCACATCTGTAAGCGTCCACACTTCACTTAAAGACATGTTCACCCAAATCACCAAACCAAGTGACAACTACTCAGTCAGCTTTGCCAGTAGACTTTATGCTGAAGAGACGTACCCAATCCTACCGGTGAGTTGCTCTAAGATCTGTTCTGAATGTATTTCCATGTCAGAGTTGTACTATTCTGTAATGCAAAAGCACTGTCAGAAGTCTACATTCTGCTAAAGAAATATTCTTTCATATTGAAGACAGGATCCATGACTTCTCTCTGTCACAGCCCTAAACCTCTACAGCCTTGAGAAAAAATGTGCCAAGCTAAAAAGGTGTTTGTGCAAAGTACAATCATGATCCAATCATGTCAAGGTATAATCAAAAAAGGTAACTTTTTCTGGAAAGAGTTAACTCCAAGTGTTTTCTCAACTTGTAAAACAAACCTGAAAAATAACTCAGGTTCTCAAAAATATCCCAAGTTTTCCCATTGAAAGTAACATTTAATTTGAAATTAAAGGAAAATATCATTGCAAAATAAAAAGTTAAAAAGTGGACAAACCAAAAAACCCATGATACTTCAACTGAAATGAAGCGGAAAAGGCTGCCCAGGGAAGTGGTGGAATCGCCATCCCTCGAGGTATTTAAAAGGTGGGTAGATGCAGTGCTTAGCGACATGGTTTAGTGGTGGTTTTTTTCAGTGTTAGGTTGATGGTTGGACTTGATGATTTGAAAGGTCCCTTCCAACCTAGACAATTCTATGATTCTATGAATGCCATTTTGGATCAAACTTAGTTCTGGAAAATATTTTAGAAAATGTAAGCATATGCTCTTCTTTTAAGCAATGAATGTCAAATCTTAAGATGCTTATGAACTAGAATCATGGCTTACCGATTAGCCTTAATAAGCAGATTATTCATATCTGTTAACTTCAGTCTTGCATTTCACATTTGCAAAATGCTTTGACACACTGATCTGAAAATGCGTACTCTTCCTTTGCAGGAATACTTACAATGTGTGAAAGAACTCTATAAAGGAGGCGTGGAGACCATCAGCTTCCAAACAGCTGCAGATCAAGCCAGAGAGCTCATCAATTCCTGGGTTGAAAGTCATACAAATGGTAAGAGCAAACCAAGTGTCAGCTACCTTCTTTATAGAGACATTGCCTTTCAACTTGGGTTTGAAGCAAGAAGTATTTATGCTTACTGTTTGGGTTGGAGACCATCCTGGGATAAAAGGTTCCAATGGTTCTTCCCATTGTCACAAAATATACAGGTTTACTCATTTTGTAACAAGTAAATCTCTGGGTCTCACATCTGTCATTATAATTCTTTACAAAGAGGAAACAACAGCTATTCCCAACACCAGTGAGCAAATACACCTTGGAAGTACAAGATTAGAGCTGCAAAAACAAAACAATGTCCCTGTCCTATATCTTCCCCCCACAAATTCTATACCCTTGATTTAACATTGTGATTGCCAAGTAAGATGTGTTATACACAGATGTGTTACACACATGTTTTCTTTCCCTATGCATTCTTAAAGGAATGATCAAAAATATCCTTCAACCGGGCTCTGTGGATCCCCAGACTGAGATGGTCCTTGTCAATGCCATTTATTTCAAAGGAATTTGGGAGAAAGCATTTAAGGATGAAGACACCCAGACAATGCCTTTCAGAATGACTGAGGTACATGGGCATACATGTCATCTTCTAGAATTTATGGAGAGTAGACAGGTTGTTATACAACAGCAATCAGTAGTTTTAACCATAAGTAGACATTTCTACATTCTAAGAATAATCTTTGTGAAAACTGTATTATCTTATTTCGTTTTGCAGCAAGAAAGAACACCTGTGCAGATGATGTATCAGATTGGTTCATTTAAAATGGCAGTGGTGGCTTCTGAGAAAACGAGGATCCTGGAGCTTCCATATGCCAGTGGGGAGCTGTGCATGTTGGTCATATTGCCTGATGATGTCTCTGGCCTGGAGCAGGTATGGCCCTGGCAGTTGGGTTTCAGAAAACCATAAACACAGTGATATTTAGGTGCTGCAAAGCCCTTCACAATAAAGTTATCCTAAAACACTTCACCAGCACAGATCTAAACAGTGGCAACATGGGATTGTCGCACAGAGGCGTGCAGCTGTCGCAGTGGTCCTGCAATAGTTTGTGCTGAGCACGGATTGCTTAAGGAACTGCTTTAGTGGGTTAGATATTGGTGACTACAGAACAGATTCTTCTCAGCTAAGCAGCTGTTACTCCAGCAGCTTGAACACCAAAGGTTTTATATTGCCATTCCTGCACTCTGAGGAGCTTTCTGGGAAGTTCATGATTACCAGTTGTAATTATTCTTTGGTTTGGCAGTGCTCAACATGCTTCCTTCATACCTTCAAAAATTAAATTATCTAAACTGCTGGAGAGGGTACAGCAAAGGGCTACGAAGATGATTAGGGGACTGGAACACCTCTCTTATGAAGAAAGGCTGAAGAATTTGAGTCTTTTCAGTCTGGAAAAAAGACGGCTGAGGGGGGATCTTATCAACACTTATAAATACTTAAAGGGTGGGTGTCAGGAGGATGGGGCCAGGCTCTTTTCAGTGGTGCCCAGCGACAGGACATGAGGTAACGGGCACAAACTTGAGCATAGGAAGTTCCACCTAAACATGAGGAGGAAATTCTTTACCCTGAGGGTGGCAGAGCCCTGGAACAGGCTGCCCAGAGAGGTGGTGGAGTCTCCATCTCTGGAGACATTCAAAATCTGCCTGGACGTGTTCCTGTGCAACCTGCTCTGGGTGACCCTGCTCTGGCAGGGGGGTTGGACTAGATGATCTCCAGAGGTCCCTTCCAACCCTACCATCTGTGATTCTCTGATTCTGTGATCTAAAAACTGAATATGAGGGGTACTGGAATCGTTAAAGCAATTTTAGAAAATAAAATGTACACGACATACTACTGCTGATATGAACAGAATACAGACATGGGATATTGTCATTAGCAGGACAGTAGTTAGCCTCAATAGGAAAAGCTATGTAATAAATGAGAGTTCATTGAATGATTGTACGTTAACTCAAAGGATCTAAATTATAAAAATGAAGAGGCATTTGAACACAGCTAAATTTCCTCAGTAATAACTGATAGTTCAGGTACTAGTAATTGGTTAGCATGAACACCTGGTTACTTGGAGGTCTGAAATGTAGATAGAGCTTACAACTCAAAAGCACAGAACGATTTTTGGAATATATTTCTCAAGTAAAGATGATAAATAGGGAAATCTTTAGGTGAAATTTGCTGATTAGCCATCTCATTAAGAAAATTAATTGGCAGTGAGCCTATTAAAGAAATAGAAAGCAGGACAGAGCAGAGAAGTAAGAGTCATAGTTTGATCTCCTCTCCTAGATAGATTAATCTATATATACCTGGAAAAAAATGCTATGCCAAGAGCAGTCAGTTTAAAAGAGAAAAAAACCACCACTGGTACTGCATTGCCACAAAGTTGTGCTCTCATCCCAGAGATCTCAATTTACTTGTGTCCTTGCAGCTTGAGAGTTCACTCACCTCGGAAAAACTCCTGGAGTGGACCAGTTCTATTACGATGGAAGAGAGGAAAATGAAAGTGTATCTTCCCCGCATGAAGATTGAAGAAAAATATAACCTCACATCTGTCTTAATGGCCTTGGGTATGACTGATCTCTTCAGCTCATCAGCCAATCTCTCTGGCATCTCTTCAGCAGAGACCCTGAAGATTTCTGAAGCAGTGCATGAAGCATTTATAGAAATCTATGAAGCAGGCAGTGAGGTGGTAGGCTCAACAGGAGCTGGGACTGAGGTCCCAAGTGTCTTTGAAGAGTTTAGGGCTGACCACCCTTTCCTCTTCTTGATCAAGCACAACCCAACCAACAGCATCCTCTTCTTTGGCAGATGTGTTTCCCCTTAAAGAGGAGAAAGCTGAAAGAATTTCTGTCCCTCACTGCAAGACCCAAAGCACTGCATTATCAAGGGTAAAAAGAAATGCATACTTTCTCTTTCATCCATATTTTCTAAAACCGGAAGGCTTTATTTAAAAAAAAAAAAAAAAGTTAAGTCAGAGAAATTATGCCATGAAAACAGAGGCCCTTTGCCTTTCCTTTCTGGAGAGTAATATTATTTACTCATGGATGAAGAGTTAAGGGAATGAAAATTGGACCCAAAGAAAGCAGGAGCATGAACAGAGATGTTCCTGGTGCAAGTTAACAATAATAGTGCTGAATCATCACAATGAAACAACACAACTCCAGTTATCAGCAGATGTTTTATGGAAAAAAATGCAGCCTTCTAATTAAGCCAGGTTTCTCCATGGCCAAGCTTAATGGTGACTCCTCTGGAATTAGTCACTCGAAAGCTCCTGGATTAAACCGTCACCAACCATTCCCACTCTGAGAAGGCAACTGCTTTTCTTTGTGCTCCTGGTACTGCAAGGCTCTTCCTCACTTCTTAAAGATGTATTACAGAAATCTTATAATTCATATTTCTCCTTAAATCTTTTTGGCTCAATTGTCATGACCAAATATGGCATGTTACTATTGAAATTGTCTTCCATGTATCCATATGTAATGGGTCTTGTGGATGTACTCTTTTCCTCTTTTAATCATAATAAAAACATGTTTAAGCAAATGCATTTCGAGTATTTCAAGTGCACCTGGGACGGGGTAATCCTGCTTATACCTACAAACTGGGGACAAGAGGCTGGAGAGCAGCCCTGCGGAAAGAGATCTGGGGGTTCGGGTTGATGGCAAGTCGAATATGAGTCAATGGTGTGCTCTGGCAGCCAGAAGGGACAACTGTGTCCTGGGATGCATCAAGCACAGCATAGCTAGCTGGTTGAGGGAGGCGATGTTTCCACTCTACACTGCACTGGTGCAGCCCCACCTCGAATACTGTGTGCAGTTTTGCGCACCTTATTGTAAGAAGGACATCAGACTATGAGAGTGCGTCCAGAGGTGGGCAACCAAGATGGTGAAACCTCTCGAGGGCAAGACTTAGAGGCTGTGGCTGAGGTCACTTGGCTTGTTTAGCCTGGAGAAAAGAAGGCTGAAGGGGTGACCTCATTGCAGTCTACAACCTCCTCAAGGGGGGCAGCACAGGGGGAGGTGCTGATCTCCTCTCTCCAGTGACCAGCAATAGGACATGAGGAAACGGAATGAAGCTGCATCAGGGGAAGTTCAGATTGGACATTAGGAAAAGGTTCTCCATTGAGAGGGTGGTCGCTCACTGGAACAGGCTCCCCAGGGAAGTGGTGATGGCACCAATCCCGTCAGAGTTCAAGGAGTGTCTGGACAATGCTCTTAGTCATATGGTTTAGTTTTAGGTAGTCCTGTGAGGAGCAGGGAGTTGAACTCGATGATCCTTATGTGTCCCTTCCAACCTGAGATATTCTATGATTCCTTTATCAGAGTTGATTCATTGATTACAGAGAGATGAGGAATGAGAGTCTGTCCTAACTCTGGGCTAAGTTACAATATTGAGACCAATTTTCTTCCAGGAAGGGACCAGCATGACTCATAATCCCTCATGCACGCAACTCAAACTAGTCAGATATAACAGTTTCAGCACAAACCATGATTCATCCAGTCTCTCTGAAACAGGAGTTGATAAACCGTTTGGAAGGCAGCTGGATACATGCAGAATCTACATCCCACTGAAGCACAATGCTGCAGAGAACACATAGAAATAGGAAACGGAAAGGAATTTTCAAGTTATCTTTGCAGTGTGTTTATAAAGCTTTATGGCCTCTTATTTTGTAACTAAAGAGGATCATCATGCTAAAAGAAGCAATGTCTATGGCAAGTTATAGTTTCTCTCTGGAATGAATTATTCTTCCCTTTGTCACTGAAGCAAGAAAGGAAACAGACCTGTGAGGAACTGCCACAGAGAAGTACCAGAAGAGTGAAAGGGGGGGGACAAAGGTTTTGGGGGGTGAAGTTACTGCAAGAAAGCTAAGCTCTTTCCTGACTTCTGTAGGCATAGCGTGGCACCAGTGCTGGGTGGTCTGCAGTGGAGTGTTTTTTCGTTTCCACCACACACTGTTTTGCTTGTTCTACTTTTTTTGTCTCCCCCGCCTCCAACCCACAAGGTAACACATACTTTGGCAAGACCTAGGGGGCATAACTTGCTGGTGGCAAACATGATCTTGCAAAAGAAGGAAGATAACATGTCACCACCTTTACTGGCATATAAATAGTTCAAATATTTTCCTTTACTTTCCCGTATCTTAGTTGATGCTGGTCAGGAGATAACAAATGGGGAAATTTATTGCAAGCGAGCTAACAATGTGTTTACCGTTGTCCTGGAGTATCTGTTGATCTGTTAATGGAAATATGGCATCTAAAATCCTCCAGACACTTTATTTTCAGCATATTTGTTCTAAAACTCCACTATTTCTAGGCCATTGTAGTTCTTATCAATTAAAACATACTTCTTCACAAATGGAAGACTCAAAGAAGTACATCTGCTTCTGTACGTAGACAGATCGATTCATTGCTACCTCCTGATTTCTGCTGACTTCTCCTGCCAGCACAGCAATGAGCAGCCATATTCTTGTTTTCAGTAGTCACTTCTTTAACCAGCTGTGCAGTCCATCCATCTCAAATACACAAATGGAAAAAAAAAAATCCCACACACATTCTCAGTCCTATGTTTTCAGAGACTGAAACCATTTTGGGACTTCGCAAATCATACACCCAAGTAAGGAATGGATGCTGGAGTCCCCAGGTCTCAGACAGAGAAATATTTCTCTAATAGCTAAAAACTTCATAAGCCTTCCACACCTGAGGCACTGTAGCTTCTGTAATAACAGGTACCAAAAGAATAGGCCTCTAAAGGACAGGCCTGGATGTAGCCCCAAGTTGGGTGGCCAGATATCAGACCTCCATCACCCATTACGAAACAAGTCTTCTCCTTTGTGCCAACAGAGGAGGCTATGGCTTCTTCTCTCCATCCCCAAAGAAGCAAAATTGTCAGCACCATGTCCCAGAGACTTTGGCTCTCTGCTGTGTACAGGTGGATTACCCTCTCCTTTACCCTCAGTATTTCTCTCAGCACAAGTATGGAAGAAGGCTCAGACTCACAGCTTTAGGACCTGTCGTAAGAGGCTTTTACTGCTCTACCACCACACCCCATATATATTTGTAATTTCAGATGTACAAGGAGACACAATTAAGTCAAAGGATTAGTGAGTTGTGCAGATACAAGACCACACTTGTTTCCTTGCCTGCAGTCTTAAAGGGGAAAGTAGTTAATGTAATGAATTTCCACAAGGATGACAGAATTTGACCCTGTGGCCCTACTGTTTATTCTAGTGCTAATTCTTCAAATACATAAGAATGTAAGTAATATTGCTCAGTTGAACAAAGCCAGTTATTTGCAAAAATGGGTCTCCTGAAGTTCACAGAGTTAGAGAGTAAGTTGGGTTGGAATGGGCAGCTGACAGTCATTTAGTCCTAACTTCAAAGATATACCAGGTTGCTCAGGACCCTTCCCAGTCAAGTGTTGCACATCTTTAAGGTTGGAGAATTCACAACGTTCTGATGAATTTCATTTTAAAGAAATCCAAATCTCACTAATGTAGAAGTAGTGTAAGCCACCCAGACAGCTTAGCTTTCTCTCACCAAATGAGAGTTGGCCACATGTGAGAATGAGCCTCACCAGTTCCTTCATTTTGATTCTCCCATGGTCAACCCACAAAGCTCTCACTGTCTTTCCTCACTTTTAACCCTCTTGGAATGTAAGTCTACAGAATATCTCTGTAAATCCCAATCACTCCGTGAACAGCAAATTCCTGGGATGGTTAACAATGCTTAGAAGCATTGTTAGGTGAGATAATACATAGCTTCATGCTACACATTTTTAGTCATAGTAGCATAATTGATACTTTGTCTCCATTTTATTATATGCGGATATCAATGGGCTATCATTTGTACCTGGCCTCCCTTTCCTTACTGTTATACACTTAAACATCACAAAATAAAGACTTTAATACCATATGGTCTAACTGTCTTGTGACATGAGCAGACACTCACAATTGCATGCTAATCCCAGGGAAAAAAGATTCCAAACTAATTTTGAGCTTTTATTTCTTCAACTCATACAGAACTTTCACACTTTTTCTAAATGTTAGCAATATCAACCCACAGTCTAAAATCAATGCAAGGCAAACAATGAACTTCTATTGGTGGTACCTTACCGACAACAGGAACAGGATCCTGGAGGTGAGAAAATCCTTACAGTGGAAGGCTGACTTCTTAGCCACACAGGTAAAATTCCAGTGCTGTGGCTTTGATAAGAGGTCAATACAGCGAGGGAGAATAGTGAGGTGTCAGATGAGTTCCTGTAAGGAAGGCAGAGATATGGGAATTAAAGGTGAACCAAGTGGGTGGAGGAGAAATCATTAAACTTCACAGGGCTGTGTATAAGAGCAGTTCCTCTTTCCTCTTCCCCTTTTCTCTTTCCTCTTTCATTCTGCCTTATTTGCCTTGGGCATGGTTCATTGCTATCCAGTAACTCCTTCTCCCCAAGGTGCTGACTATCTCCACCCTCACCATGTCCTCCTTGATCCTCCTTGCCCTTCAGCAATCTCTATCAACTTCTTGGGGCAGTGAAGGAAGAGGGCAGGGATGGGGTCAAGCCTTGTTTCTAAGAGGAGAAATGTCAGGGAGAGGAAGGTTTAGGACTAAGAAAGAATGTGGGAGGACAGCATTGTCACTCCTACTGCCTAAAGGGATTATCTCCCACACAATAAGGCTGCATCAACTACAGAGTCCAAGCTGCATCTCAGCTGCACCTGCAGGAGGTGGGGTGAGGGCCCGTTCCTCCAGCCACAGAGAGCAAGTGCTCTGCCTCTCCTTACACATACTCTGCTAACTTTACTTAGTCCGATGTTGCTTCTGTACCACTGAATTCAAATTAGTCTTGCTTTACGGCTTGGTCTGTCTATGTTCCCAGACAAGGAATTAGCAACCACAGAAGCAAGGGATATTAAGAAAGTCTCAGAAGATAAAGCCAAAGCTCTAGAAAGTGAACGGAGACAGACCAAGAAGAAAGAAAAGTCTGAAGCAGCTGAAAGGGACAATTGCACTAGTTTTAAACTACCAAAGAGAGTTATGCTTTTGGCTTTGGAAGAGCTAAAAGAGCCTCAAATACCAGTCCAAAAGATAAAGGAGCTATGAAGATCTGCACACAACTGAATCACAACTGGAAAGAGCAGCTCCAAAGAACTTGGAAATGCTTTGGTAAGGAAGAGCAGATGGTCACCAGGATATTTTAAAAGAAGGTCCTCAGTGCAATACCATGGAAGTTCACATTTTTGCATCTCTCACAAAAGCTTGAGGAACAAAATCAAAAAGCAAAATCAAAACTTTCCATCTCATTTTGTCTGAGAGCAGAAAGGAACAGGAGATCATCTTGTCTTTCTTGTCGTATATCACGTAATTAATTTCTACGTGGTTGCTGTTATGAAAAGCTTGCTGACTTGAACCACGTAACAAAAGACCAAGCCCCTTTGTGCACCAGGCAAAGAACATGACAGATGGGAAGACAGAAGAATCTTGCAATGGAAAAAGCATTGTTAAGACATGTTCAAATGATACTAATGACACTCCAGCTCACGCAAGGTCCTTGTCAGTCTGAGGGGGAAATTCCATTCCAAACCCACTTTTCTGGGTTTGGTCTCCAGCCTTTGCCTATGTACTTAACCAGGTAGTTCAGATCATTCCCAAAGGTAGCCTAAAAAGTGTGAAACTATGAGGGGCCAGCAGGTGCAGATCAGTCAATAGCTAAGATTTCCAGTACACTTCCACAAGTGAGGATCGGGGAAATTCTCTTGATGAAACTTCTGAAAATATCAACTGCCTTATGAAACCCCTAGTAATTCCATCAGGCAAGAATATTTGCAGTCGAGCTGTATGAAAAAATAGCAAATGTTTAAATGGGTTTCTTAAAAGAGACCCCTGCCTCTATACCCTGATCTTGCACATCAGCACAAGGCTCCTGTTTAGGATGCACTCTCGTTTAGAAATGTGTTTTGAAGATACATCGACTTGATATTCACATTCTTCATCTCACACGTGGCACACCTCGCACTATAGCACTGCAGCCTGGGAAATTCCCATTAACACAAAGCAGGGATCAGCTTTCTGATTCAGTAGCTGTGCAGTTCTCGTACAGTTACACCCCTTGAGAGATTTCTTCAGAAAAATTACAAGTTTCGGCTGAAGTGCATACAAGCCACACATATGTCATTACTCATAATGCAGTACTGTGTATCACGCTTGGGAAATTCAGGCCACTCTTCATATTTTTGATGTTAACTGCTACCTGGCGTATTTTAAAAATGCTCACCACCTGAGTCATTCAAAGGAAAACTGCACCCTTCCACATGTGAAAACAGCGTGCATATTCATTAACAGATAAACTATCTCTTCTCAGATACAGAGATCAGTCCTTCCTCAGAAGAGCTGCGCTTCTTAACAGCTGAATTTCTCAGGATAAACACTACCTTTATTAATTACAGTGTCTAAGCCAAAGCATGTAGAAGTAATAGTAAAGCATGATGAATTGTGCCAGAACTGTCAAATTTCACCACACCTTTGCTTTCTGCAGGCGTGGAGCAAAATGCCTCAATAATATTTATGCAGGAACCTCACCACACCTTATGGCAACTCATAAGGTTTTAAATTCTGTTAGAGTATGTCAGCAAGGATTGCTTGGCAAGGGAAGGCTTGCAAATTTACTCATAGGAGGTGCACCACAGATAGCTATCTATATCTACTCTGTTTCAAAATAAAGACACGTGTATTCTCAACTAAAGCTTTAAAGGGAACAAAGATACCCAAAGACCTAATCTATCTTAAACTTAAAAGCTATTTGAAATTTCAGGATGATACAAACTTATCCTAAATAAAAATCCATTTTAGCACAACCCAGAATCTGTTATAACCAGCCTTGATGATGCGTATAAATTACTACTTTTTTTTAGTTGACAAAGTTAGCAAAAGCTCCTGCTGTGCTCTCAATTACACTATGAGTGAGGCATCACCCAAAGAGAGTCCTCCTTAGCACAGAAGAGTTCATGTATCTAGTCACTCAGCACCCTTAGTATTTTCTCAGTTTCTGTGCCCCTGTCCTAGTTAAATCACACAGAAATTAAAAAAAAAAATATATATCAGACCCCCAAAGGGATTAAAATATTCTCAGATTTCAAAACCTTTCTCCTCGCCATGCTTCTTGTATCTCCTGAAGTCTTTTTAAAGGTTAAAGGTCTGGGGACATTTATAATCCTTTCATGTTTAAAATCTACTGGACTGCTGTGCCTGAGCCAAAAACTTGAATAGAGTGCTCTGCTGGCTGAACCAGAAATTCTTCCCTCCCAAGTAAATAAACAGTGCGCTTACACTGGTAAAAAAATAGTTGAAGGTATCAGAGAAACTGAACAGCTTTCCTTCCAATATCACTTTTTATTTTGATCTACCTGAAATATAGAAGATGTTAGTTTCGAATTAAATCAGATTTCCAAGAGCTGTACAGAGTTGATAGCTAAAATAAGCTACCACTGAACACGAAAACCAGCCATGCAAAGTTGTATCCTAAAATACTATGTGAAAGCAGAAGCTGCCATTTTTCTGTGACAGAAAGTCTTTCTCTCAAGACCCTCAAGAGCCTTTATAGAGTATTTTATAGTGTTCTCTTTAGACATCAAGAATTTCACCTACTTCTGAACCTAGCTGCTAATGAAAAGAGCAACACCCTGTGCAGGAAAGTCACAATGACTTGTGCTAAGTTACACTGAAACTGGAGGAAAACAAAATGCATTTATATAGCTGAGATCTGGCCAGGGCACGGGGCACTGATGTCCTGCCAATATTTGTCCTGACCAAATGGAAACATGACAGACAGCAGTGAAAGAGCCCACAGGTTTACTTCCCACAGGAAGGATACTATTAATACAAATATAAACCTTCCAGTGTGCTGCTGTGTTGACTTGGTGTAGGGTAGGAGTGAGAGCACCACTGCTACTGAGTCAGCAGCAGCACCACCCATTGAGCCGTGTCCTCTGATGGTGCCAATTTAAAAGGATATTGGAAAACGTTATTAATCCATCACGTTGATTTAGCATATGTTGTCCTCTGAGACAAGTATAATTTTAGTTACTCGGTATGCTTTTTTTTTTTTTTGCTAATGACCAGCCATGCCACTCAAGAGGTGTTTTAAAAAGGCAGCTTTAAAACCTTGTACAAAGGCACAAGCCTCTCGTTCAGTGTAACCCAGCATTTCTGCATAAACAGCCACTTCTTGTAAAGCAGCAAGCAGTATTACAAGTTAGCAAATTAAATTCACCCCTGTTTTAAAACCAGAAAATCCACAGTAATTGCTCTAAGGGATGAAGTCTATCTGGCGTATCAATCACTCGTTCAACAGCATGGCTAAATTTGCAAAGATTACTCAAATCATTTAGGCTTTGGAAATCACTTAAGGCCAATGTAAACAGATTACAACTTTCCCAGGCGCAAGGCAAGCAATTAATTTTGCAGTGAACACCTCTCCTACACCACACCGCTCTCCGGAAAACATAACAGATGCACCTAATTACACCTCGCACTGAAACATGCTGGTTTTGTTTAGCTACAGTTTCAAAGGACCTGAGGGGCAGGAAAACACCATGTGATTAAAAGTCCTGCGGTTCCTCACAGGTAGAAAAGCAACTTTGACAAAGTTTTCCGTTTGAAAATTATATTGATGCAGAAGGTTCACCATTGCCAAGGAACCCTTTGCAGCTGCGCCCTCCTATGCCCTACACCAAGTTTTGTAGGTACTCCCATGACTCATTCCTCATTACAGGAATCATCTGTGCCAGCCACCCACCTACAAGTCAAGTCCATGTTAAATGTATGCTCATAGACAGCAGGTCAGAAGAAAGCTCTCAGAGGGCAGTTTATGCCGAGGAGATAGACCTTGTGAGTGAGTCTTGCTCAGCGTCAAGGAGGCAGCCTTGGAGAGACAAGCAGCTCCTTCCCAGGTTTTCAAGGTGGTATTATCAACACTGCAGGGAGGTAGAGAATGAAATAAAGGGCAAGGGTAGGATTACACGGGTTGTTTCAGTTAGGGGTCAGAGTGGGGATGGACAGCTACGAAAAGGACAACAGAGGAAGGGGCAGCATGATTGCAAGGAAAATCAGGGAAGGAGGCATTTTAGTAGCCAAGACAAGAACAAAAAGAGGATTTGACAGATTATCCATTTCTGGAATGGAAAAATATGGAATAGATCTCTGAGGTGCTACACTGGTCAAACAGCAGCTTTCAGATTGGGGAAACAACAGTGGAAGAGAAATGAAGCCTAATCTAAGACCTACACCAGGTTCTAGTGATGTTGCCACTGTTAATAAAAGCAACAGTTTGGTGTCTGTTTCTCAACCTTCACTATCTCACAGTGACAACGTTTCCCTGGTTGTACAGCCTTAGAATCCTCCAAGATTAACCAAATCCATTTTTCTAAAACAGAAACCCACCAGGAGTGACAAATATTTTCTCAATAGGAAACAGACAATAGAAAAACTCACACATAATAAGTTAGTCTTTTCTCTGCCTTTCTGTTCGTCAGAAATTATTTCTATTAGACAAATCATAAAAGAAGTAGGTCAGCAACTGCCTTTTCTTAAACCCTTCAAACCACAAAGAAAAGTTGTTTAAAGTAGCACGGGTTCAAGTTGTTACTAGCCTGTTGCCACAAAAGTGTTTATAGCAATACTTCTGCTGTCAGTTTTGTAAGGTTCTTGTATGGTATTACTCTCACCATCACTTCATATCCTACTCTGAGATGATTCAGTTCTTCCACAGGGATGTGGCCTTCAGGGCATAACCAATTGCACATTCATGAGTCATAAGAACCTTTGCAGAACTGGCCAGACACACTATAAATTCACCCTACCCTTCATGTGAACTGCAGAAACCTTGGAGACACCCAGAGCGGCAGTGTTCCTCCCTGCACAAACAAAGGTACTGTAATGATTTCTAGAGATTATTTATTTCATATACCCTTGGATGATGTTGCTTTGTTGACAAATGCATAGAAAAAAAGGAAGTAGGGATCTGAACTGGAAAGAACAAATGCTTGGGAAAGTAATTTACTAAGATGGCACAGGCATGGTATAGAAGGTGGAAGTCTTAAAAATATACAGGTAGAGAAATTCATTGTACAGAGTTCTGTAATTTCTGGAGCTCACTGGCTAGCATATATATCATAGCAGAGTAAGAACCACTGTGTTTAAGTCAGCTAATTTGTTCTTGTGCTCTTTAGTTCTTACGAACATCAGATCAGCTTCTGGTTTGCAAGCTACTCAGGAGACAAACCGTCTTTATTCCAGGGCCATCCCATACCAACCAGAATAGCTCCCAGTGCCTAGCGCTCTCAGCTAAACCTGCAATGTAAATGACAAATAGCAGCATTTGTGGTCTACTGAATATGGAAACCTTGTCCTGCAGAAGAACTGGGAAGCCAGGATGTGGGCTAACAGCCTAAGACAGAGTTTCAGGACATTTTTGAAAGTCAAAAAGGGAATTCAGGATGCTTAGCATGCAACAGTTGGGGTGGTGCTTGCCCATGCATTGGAAGGAGTATTTCGTCCTGTCCTAAAGGAATAGTTTGACTGTTGGTATTACCAGAGTATTTTTTCACTACAATTATGAGCATCAAAAGGCTCTTGCACAAATTGAAGCATAAATGTTGTCATAAGAGACAGTCTCTCAGTATCCCCTAGCCCAGGCACTGGTGAGTAACATTATTTACTGTTACTCCAAGATGCTATAAAGGACAGTTCAATAAATGTCCTGGTGAACAAATACAAAACAAAGTTGGCGGCTGCTTTTTCCCTAACCTAAATGATAAGTAGTGTCATCAGTGAAATAGGACATGCTAAATCTTCTGAGACTTTGTAATAGTTAATCCTCCTCATTCTTCATATAGATAAATACTTTTTAAAAGCCTTTAAATCACAAAAGAAACTTCAAAATCTGAAGAGAAACTTGCAGACACATAGTCATAATTAGTGTTTTGCTAATAGCATCTTTTCTCCCTTTCTGTGCAGGTTCAGAACAATGGAAGCTTTGAATAAAGCAAACACAAGCTTTGCTCTTGATTTTTTTAAACATGAGTGCCAGGAAGACGGTGACAAGAATATTTTATTCTCCCCCTTGAGTATTTCATCTGCCCTGGCTACTGTTTATTTGGGAGCCAAAGGTAACACTGCAGATCAGATGGCAAAGGTGAGTCTGGGCTTCAAAAGGTAGCTGTCTGAAAGGGCTGATCTCTTGGAATAAGATCCTCTGTGCAAGAAATTTACTGTGATGGAAGAGAGGAAAGCCATAAGCAGAAAAATTACTCTAATCAAAACTCCACACATATATATGCCAGCTCCTGTTTCGCCCCTGATGGGCACTGCAATGAATAGACCAGTTCTCTGCTTGTGCAGGTCAAAGAAATAGTCTACTCTAACCTCTGGAAACAGGCCCCCAGCAAATGAGAGAAGTGCCACTGGTGACATTGTCTCCTTTTAAATCCCACCAGCAGAAATAAGGGATCTTTATCCCAAAGCTCAGTAACTTGAGCACTCACCAGGGAGTGGGAGACCTGGATTCTCCTACTCTGCCACAGACCATTCCCATTTCACGTCTCATCTCTTTGGAAATGACCCCCAACAAAAAGATTCTCCCTGATAGTTATTGTAAGTTTTGAACTTTGCTAAACATAAACCCACATCCACAAGATCAGAGAGGAGACACGGTGAGACTACAACGCTTTCTTCGGGGTATGCATTTTACAGGCAAAATCACTTACTGAAATCCCTAAGTCGTCTTTGTGCAAAGCTCATAGCTTCAGCAGGGGGCAATGAGAACAGCCCCAGTGCAGTTACCTAGATCCTATCGTAGGAGGTGAGGCTTGTGAGTTTGCGTTTGCTAAGGCAGAAGAAATTGTCCCACCTGCTGAGGCAGTGATCTAACTCCTGATTTACAGGACAAAAGAGAGCCAGCAGGGTAACAAAGAAAGGAGTGACCTTCTACTAGGAATAAGGGAAAACAACAAAAAAAAGGTATACCTCTTCTGAAAAATCCTCCAAGGCTGGACGCACCCTTTTGTAGCCTGGGTAAGGTGCACATGCTCAGAGCAAGGGATTTAAGGCATGAAATTGCCCCCACCGTTTTCATGCCTTCTGACACATAGCAGCCCTCCATTTAGACTTCTCCTTTGATAGTCTCCATCTGGAGATAACTGGCTCTTCCCAGGTATTAACTGGTCATCCCAGGGCATAACTCAAAGCAGGCAGATTCCTCTAGAAAGGCTAGTTACATAAGAGTTTTGCCCTGCAATCCTCAGCTTAGTATGCTCATGCCATTTTGTAGACTGGTAGGACTGGACACAAGAATAAAATCCGAGTTTGACTCTCTTCATCACCAGTCCCATGACATAACCAGAAGCTTTTACTGAACCAGCAAATTTTCCATTGTTGCATTTATTATTGCTTTTTCCACTACAGGTACTTCACTTTAACAAAGTTGAAGGAGCCAGAAACGTCACCACAACCATTAAAATGCAAGTATATTCCAGAACAGAAGACTATGTATCAAATCGACGTGCCTGTTTCCAGAAGGTATCTCACCAAGTCTAGTGATCAAGTTATGGGCATCTTGCTTGTATTTTCCTTCCACATTTGCCTTTGCCTATGTTTGCCTGCCTCAGATGTAGTGTACACAATTAATTGGTACAGCATCCTGTGATACCTTCATGTAATGCAATACTTATTACGTGCTTCCCCTTTTTAGGCAGAATTGCAAAAACCAACCTCAAATTTGCAAAATTTAAAATTCAGTGTTACCATTCTCTGTCAATGTATCTCTTGATCTTTTTCCTTTAGCTTTGAGGAGAGATTTCTTTCTCAAATTACTACTGTTCAATAGCTAGCTGTTTAGCCAAAGCATGTTCTTTGAACAGGCATGGTCCCTGCCTCAGAGAGCTAATCGCAAGAACAGAGCTGTCCTCTCACACATTTGATTGCAGCATCAAGACAACAAAAACCAGAGTATTAACTTTTCCAGGCTACCTATGCTTGGTAGGTAGCCTTCTTCAGAAATTAGTCTCCATTTCAGTTGACTAGTTAACAAAACAAATTGACATGTTGGAATTTCCCAAGGTAGACCAGTTGCTTGCAATAAATCTTAGAGAAGTGGAAATCATCATTTTCCTGAGATACTTCTTTGACATACTGGCAGGCAGGCGTCTTGTACCAAAGTATATGTAATTTAAGATAGCAGAAAAATACAAAAAAGTAAATGTAATCTCTCTGAGTCAGTGAGGTCAGGTTTTCCGAATTGACAATTCAATCATGGTGGCATCAAGCTCTTCTCCCTGCTCTTTCCTGTCATCCTTATTCTTTGTGGGAGTGAGCCATTTCCCTGCAGGCTGCCCACAAAGCCCCAGCGGCCACGAGTTCTGATGAATGGGAACTCGGATCTGCATTCCACAGCCAAATCCGACAGTGGGAGGATTTAATTTAGGGGCTACGTCAACAAGTCCTTGGCGCTGCATGGAGAGGAGAGGGATTGTTCCCCATGAGTAACGCCTGTCTGAATTGTAAGAATTACAGAGCGCTGTGGGTAGGGCAAAGGGCCCATTCTAACAGTTAAGAAATTCAAGCGTCTGTTCATGCCTCTGATTCTGATGTAATGGCAGCACAGATGAATACAGCACAGATTTTTAGTTTACTAATTCACAGCTTAACTTCCTTGAGTTCATTTGAGAGTTTGAGCCCACAGTCATTTAATCCTGTTACTTCAAGACAAAGAATTTACTGCAATTACTGCAACATAAAAAAATTTACAAAATATTAACATTAAGAGCAAGATTAAGAAATTTAGGGGCAAACTTTCCATGTAACACACTAAACTTTCATAAATGGAAGGAGTCACACAGCCAAATCTTCATGCATTGTTTAACAATTACATTCTGTCTCTCACTCTCTGGATATACTTAATTTTACAATCTCCACTCAGAAACCCTTAAATGTTTTACATAGTTCAGACTCTTACCACTTGCTTTCTGAGCCATTTACAGTGCCTATACCATGTCTGCAACTTTTAATACTTTCAAATGATTCTTTTAATAGCTGTCTGGTTTAGAACACCTCTTGTGTTGCAATACAGGTAACAGATCACCTCTATAGAAATACTTTACATGGAGCTGCATGGAAGAAATTAGAGATTTTGAACTATTTTAGACAACAGATGAGTAATTTTTTTCTTTCTTTTCTCCAAGACAGAAATTGGCAAATCGGATGATATCCATAGTGGGTTTAAAGCACTCAACTTTGCAATCAATCAACCCACTAAAAACTACCTGCTTAAAAGTGTCAACCAGTTATATGGAGAAAAAACACTGCCTTTCAGTAAGGTAGGTAGGCCATTTATTCAGATTATGTAGTGCCATTTAACCTTTGTGATCTATCTATGATAACATACCATAAACTATATGCTTTTAAATATTTTCATTACCTATGCAAATTGTGTTGTTAGTCTTAACATAAATATTTTCTACAAGACTCTTCCTGATACTTTGGACACTAAAGTTTTAGTTTTATGTGATGTGTATCTAATTTCAATGTCATTAGCAGATGTGGTTAGGTGTAAACATTTAAATTGAGTATTTTCACTAAAAAAATATTTTGCTGCTTTATGTGTTGTGCTTGTAGTTTATGTCATTTTTATCATGTTTTCACTCTGGCTGCAGTTATTTATTAGCATTCACACTGGCAGGCAACAAACATAAGGTAGCTG
Organism: Alca torda; assembly: GCA_008658365.1. NCBI lineage: Eukaryota > Metazoa > Chordata > Aves > Charadriiformes > Alcidae > Alca > Alca torda. The sequence goes on along the minus strand of CM018077.1, from coordinate 75,189,726 downwards.
TCTCTCTTGCACTGCAGGAATACTTACAGTCAGCCAAGAAATACTACAATGCAGAGCCACAATCAGTTGACTTTGTGGGAGCAGCAGATGAAACCAGAAGAGAGATCAATTCCAGGGTCGAACACCAGACTGAAGGTAAGCTCCTGCCTTTCCTCTCCCAATTAAAAAAGAAGCCATTTCAGCATTGAAAAAGCCTCTGTAGCCAAGGGGCCCAAGGCAGGTTGACAACTTGCCTCAGAAAGGTAAATCAGATCACTTTTCCTAAAGCAGCCATCCACTGACAAGCTCTTACTAAAATTAGTCTCCTCCATTGGAACATGTGAGCAATGTGGCTTACTCTTCCTTGCAAATCAAGGTTACCCCAGTAATTCATTTGCAATTAATCTCAAGTTAGAATCATGCTCTATGAGCACTTAATATTTCCCTGGCTTATATACACAGAAATTGTGCCAACACTTACTCCGAAACAGTAAAACTGCACAAATGTGTAAATGTCCTTCTGTTTTCTCTAGGTAAAATCAAAAATCTGCTGCCTCCTGGATCTGTAGATTCACTCACCAGACTGGTCCTGACAAACGCTCTCTACTTCAAAGGAAACTGGGCAACAAAATTCAAAGCTGAAGCTACCAGGCAAAGGCCTTTCAGAGTAAACGCGGTATGGCAATATACTGACCTATAGCCTAGACTGCAGGTGGAAAAAGCAGTGAAAAAGATGAGGGAGAGAAATTCCTGTCCCATCTTTAAATCCACATGAAATCCGTCATGAAAGTTATTATTTCATTTAATGCATACGGTATATTTTCTTCACCATATGTTTAGCACAAAGACTGCATACACATTGTAACACCTGAACCACAAGTAAAATCTTCAGAAGCTGATTTGAAACAAGCTTCCATTCTCGGAAGGCAGGGGAAACAAAGGGATGAACAAAACTGTATGGGTTAGTTCTTCACATTTTCATTTTTAACCATATGACAAATCAGAGTGGAATAGAGCTTCCTGTAATAGGTGTCATCTGAGACAGCTTAGATAGCCTGCCTAGCCTCCAAGTGCCTTTCCAGAAGACCAGAGGTCCTCTGTAGATCCTGTGTCCTACCAGTTAGAGCCATAAGGATGTCTCAGACACACTGGGCAGCTTGTGCAGTAAATACAATAAATTTCCACTGTGCTACTTTAACTCAGTCCTTTACTGTTCAGTAAAAATGGCAAATATCTCATTTGATTTGTTGCAGCATACAACTAAACAAGTGCCAATGATGTACCTGAGCGATAAATTTAACTCGACCTACATAGAATCAGTCCAGACTGATGTTCTTGAGCTTCCATATGTCAATAATGACCTCAGCATGTTTATCCTGCTACCAAGTGACATCGCCGGCCTACAAAAGGTAAAGCAACTGAGAACATAAATGATGTGAAAAAACAAGAGTGTCATTATCTACTTATTTTATGCATGTGTGAGGTAAAAGATTGGGTTGCAGTCATGTTTCTAGGAAGGAGCGTATTGATCAAGGAAAAGCAAACGCCAAACTTGGTCTAGCACTGTGAGGTTGAAACTCTTGGAGCTCAGACTAGATTTCTTACTCTCGGTAGCTGGCACTTCTGTGGTTCCTAGTGTTGATCAGTCCTGGAAAGAGGTAACTCAAGCCCTACAACACTGGCTCTTCTTCCAGCTTAACAAAAATGAGGACAGAAAGCCAGCCCTGCTGAGATTCACTGTCTGTACCCATTCAGACAGATATGATTTCATTCAAAAAAAACCACCAACCAACCCACAAATTGGACAGCTTCCATGACTTTCCAGGAAGTCCAGAGCTAGTACATATGGACACTGCCACCTTCTGTAAAGAGACGGATCCTGCCTTTGGAGAATAAACTCTTACTAAATTCTCATTTACGTTAGTGGGTGTTCTGTAGGAAAAAAAGCTCTTTTCAGTAAATTCTAAAGTGTAGGGAAGGCAGGTGAACAGCAAATCAACCAGGCTATTGTTACTTGACACTGATGTTTCTGTTCTACAACTGTTTAACCCTGCTATATTCCCTGACAATTACTGAGAACAGTTCAAATACTGGCGATCTCCAAATTGGTCTTTCACTACTGTTTGTTTTGTACTCTTATAAAACTTATAAAAGCTTAAAAGTTCTCCATTTAAGGAAAGAGAAGAAATAGCCCTCAGTGCACAGGTTTCTGAACACTGTAATTTTCTGATTCTCTTTTTACTAACTGCAGCTAGAAAGAGAATTGTCTTTTGACAACTTGTCTGCATGGACCAGCCCAGAATTAATGGAGAAAACAAAAATGGAGGTTTATCTGCCCAGATTCACGTTAGAAGAGAAATACGACCTCAAGTCTACTTTGAGCAGGATGGGGATACAAGATGCCTTCACTGAAGGTCAAGCTGATTTCACAGGAATGTCAGAGAAGGGCGAGCTGTTTTTGTCACAAGTTTTTCACAAGTGTTATCTGGAAGTCAATGAAGAAGGCACAGAGGCAGCAGCTGTCAGTTCAGCAACGCTGGCGTCACGAAGTCTTGGTGCTACTGTTATTTTTGTAGCAGATCATCCTTTCCTCTTCTTTATCAGACACAACAAGACCAAGAGTATCCTCTTCTTGGGAAGGTTCTCTTCCCCCTAGAAACTCAACCATTACTAAACAGCCTCTTGCAACCACAATAATGAACAAAACACATGCCACGAAGAGCACCACAATAGTCTGTGCACTACTACTTCATTTTCCTGTACTGTTGACAAGTCTCTCAATGTTAGAAGAGAGCATATGTTAAAAATAACCTGGAATTCAAGCCTCTGGCTCATTTTCCTAGCCAAAGAACCCAAAGATGGTTAGTGCTACACTGTAAGTACCAAACTGTGCATAGAATAACATTGATGCGGCTTTTCAGCGCTTTCTGGACCAGAACTGCCACAATGCAGAACAGAATAAATTAGTCTAAACCAGTAATTCCCAACACACTTGCTTTGGTAAGAAGAAAAGAAACAGGATAAACTCCTTCCTGCAGAACACTCCTGCATGTCCGTTGATTTCGTCTTGCTAAGCTGGTCATCCCAGGAGTGCTACCTCACCCACATTCTTGTCAATTTTATACCAACTTTGCAGCCTGGCACAGCTGGTAATGAAATAAACCTGCAAAATCCTCTGCGTTCCTGATACTGGTGCTTCTTTCATGCATGCCAAGGGGCTAACACATGTACTTTCTAATCTCTGTCCCACAGCAATTGGAAAATATTGAACAACAATATAGAATTGGAGGAAAATAAAACATAAGTGCCTTGAAACCTGCTCCTTTGAAACTTTTCATGCTTTCAACACAGTTGCCAGCCCAGCACTGCATTGCTTTACTCTCATTTTGCTTTGTCACTTATTTCACTGGTTTGAGACAAGATCAAATCGGAGAATCAAGCCTGCAATACTAACTCCCTAAGTGCCTTCTTCAATATTACATGCAAATCCCCCAGTACACATTTACTCCTGTCACAGCGCTTTCTCCCAAGGAGGAGAGCGTCCTAATCAGTCATGCACATTTTCAGGGGATGCTCCTAAGTCTCCGAATTCAGAACAGAGAGCAAAGGACTGGGTCTCTTACAGGACTTGCAGACACCACCAGCATCTTACAAGAAATACCTCTTCCTGTGATGGCAGGGCTCCTTTTTCCTGACAGAGAGGAGACTGCTGACTGTCACCGAGTCCCTTCTGTTTTCTTCCATGTGACCAGCTGCTTCCAGGGTCCCTTCTGGCTCTGCTTCCCAAATGGGAAGGAGCATAGGAAACTCAACAGCACTGCCTTCTGTTTGACTGAGCTGGGAAACATAACACAGTGCATTCAGTTGCAATTCTGCCTTGCCCTGCTTCACGTGCAAGGGCTTCACATCCCCATGGCCAAGTCCCTTAAGCACTTCCTGATGTGCCTCAGGAATAAAGATGGGAAAGACACGCCTGGGAGGCAAGGAGGAACAAAACCATGACAACATGCCCCCAAACTCACTCACAGGGCTTTAAAGTCAATGGAAATGTGAGCCACCTTTTCTGTCCCCTTCAACTATTTAAAGCATGATTGCAAAGATGACAGAGTTAATGTCCCTCTTGGAAGTGCCAGATCATTACCAAGTCACAATGGCCATCATACTTGACGAGTGAGTTGCACATTAGGGAACAACCTTTTCCCAGGATGAGCAGCACAGCACTAGAGAAGGTTGCCCAGAAAGGTTGGGGATTCTCCATTCCCCAAAGGGCTGTGGCTGACCTTATCTACTGATGGCCCTGCTCCAAGCAGGAGGTTGACCTCTGGATGTCCCTTTCAATTAATCTGTGTGATTTTCTCTCTCTTGTCAACAGCCATTCCACTTTGCCACTTCCTTTCCTCATCCTGCCTGGCATCCTTGTATCTTGACTAGCAAAGGGAGCTAGCTTGCTCGCTCTCAGCATACTTGTTTGAGACAGATTCTCCTGGCTTGGGCTTTCCCACCACCTAACCACTCAGTTGACCCTTCTCCTATACCAATTTCTTGAGGACTTACTCATCATACTAAAAACAACACTTGTTTAATTACTGGTATTTCTTCATTGCCTTGCACAACATTGATTTCTGCCACTTCTTAGAATACTTAACCCACTCTGTTCCTGTAATCAGGCTTGCAGCAAAATGCTTAGCACACAGCACAGTTTCCTTCCCTTCCTCCATTCCCTTTCCCCTGTCCCCCAGGGTCTTAGCAGTTGTTGCCACCACCTTCTCTTTCTTCCACCACCCAACAGCAACCCGTCTCTCTTTTGAGACTGCAGTGACAACTACTGTGCCATGTTTGCCCCTGTTGTGTTTTTTCACGGCATTCCTGCTCGAGCCCACCCAGTGGGGTTGTTTCAGTCCTTGCCCTCCTTCCCTACATGTGAGTTAGTACTGTGCACTAATTTAGTGTTTTGCAGCATTTCTCTCAAATGACTCCCAGCCATGGCTGCAATGAGATTTCTTCACCAATACCACCAGTGGGGTGTCCATCCCTTACCCTGAATGGTCCTTCATGGTTTTGCCTCTGTCTATGCTGCTAATGATCTTCAGTCTGAAGCTGGACTCCCAGCGTCTAATTTAATCAGTAAGCTTGACATTTTATGCTGACGTACCACATTTGAAACCCAGGAGTCACAACTGCACAAAGCCGGAGAGGAGAATCAATCAGGCCTACAATATCTGCCTATATCCAGAAAGCAAAACCAAGCGTTCTAGTTATGTAACCTTTTTACTGGTCATTTATTTTAAACAACAGACCAGTTGTCTCCACAACACCAGAAGACCATTGGAATGGGTGAACTGTTCTGCTATCCTCTCGGTAGACTATTGTGGTGTAACAATAGAGCTGAGATTTTAATTCCATTGTCCCCTTGAAATTTCTGAAACTGAAAAGTGACAGGGTCAACGAGGAGGAAAAAATTACATAAGATCTTTTGGGGATTTGGCGGAAATGAGCTTTGGGTAGGCAGAAACAACCTGGATATAGGAGAGAAGGAAAGGGAGGTGCAAGCAGTACTATATTTCTAAATTTGGATGTAGGTGAGAAGGAAAGGGAGGTGCAAGCAGTACTATATTTCTAAATTTAGTCATTGCTTAACACACAAGCACTGAACCTGACCGAGGACAAGACCCAAGCCTTCTCTCTCGCAGGATTAGGGGTAAATATTTAAACCAATTTAAGTAACTTTTCTGATGCTTTTAAAAGGTGATCTGTGGCTTGCATGACTGGACAGGTAAATTATAATATACCAGTGTTACAGTGCATTTTTCTTGCCTCATGTTTTTCTAGACGTCAGTCCTTAGAGGAAGTGAGGCTAAGGAAAACTGCTAATTTGGGGCAGAACTGATCACAAGAAGGGAAGTTTTCTTAGGGCAGTAACTATCTTATTAATAAAAAACTGCAGTTTGATAAAGGAGTCACATACTTCAGGTGAAGAAAAAGCCATTTTCATTCTGCAAAGGCACAGCACTGCACATTATCAGGCCTGGGACTCAGAGGAGTATTCATTAGGAGTATTCATTAGCATCTGGATGCTCTCTTGGTTGTGTTCTCCAAGGAGAGAAAATCACTCTGTGGTACTGATTTGGTACTGACAGCACACTGACTGCCAGAACTGTAGTGGTTTGGCAACCAAATACTTGATAAATACCTGTAGACTTCGGAAATTGCCCCACAATTTCTGTAGTTCCATTCCATAGATATAAATCTTAATAATAATAAAAAAAAGAACAAAATTTCTGGTCTTTTGGCTGGAAAACAGCATGAGGCAGGTACTACTGGCCAGATATCTTTAAGTCTGGAATACTTATAACTTCAAGGAATCCGCCAGTTTCTGTGGAAAATAAAATTGCTGGAACGTACAGAAGAGGTGGTAGGTACACATCACGAATAAAAATCCATCACCCTAAAAGCAAATAACTGCTTTGCTATTCGTGATACTACTCAGAATAGATGGCTGGTGAGGAAAATCACAGGAGCCTAAGAATTATGCTTAAATTCTTTCTCGGTGTCAGCTCTCAATTCTATACAGATACAAAATGAAATAGTGTGAAATTTAGGCGTGTTGTGAACCTATGTACTAAAACTGCATTTAAATTCCCCTGGGAACATTACTTTGATAAATCATTAGTTAAGGATGAAAAGGAAGAAAAATGCACAGGCTACAAATCTGCACATTGTTGAAAAACAAAGGCAGAAAGAAACACAAAGAAAACTGCAGCCGTATAAAAGAGGACATACGTACAATTTCCTGGATAACAAAAAACCTAAAAGAAATTGCTGCTCCTAAAATGTGGCAAACAGTATCTGTGTGGAAGATAAAACATACAACTAGGCTATTAGTTTTAGTGCCTGCCAAGGTATTGTGCTGCACATGTAACATTTCTCACTAATATGCAGCGTGTACATAATTTTAAACATTCAAATAGTACAAATCTGTCTGTTGCCTCTTTCCAGGTTGTAGGAATGGAACTGGTCTCAGCATCAGTTGGCAAGTTTACAGTTGATCTTTTCAACAAGCTGAATGAGACCAACAAGGGCAAAAACATTTTCTTTTCCCCTTGGAGTATATCGTCTGCTCTGGCTCTGACGTACCTGGGTGCAAAAGGCAATACAGCAACAGAGATGGCAAAGGTAGGTTGCTCTATGAAGCATACTCCCCATACAATACCCAGCTCCTGTATTCACTGCAAATTTAGTGATAGACAGAAAATTTTGTCACCACAGTGACAAGGAACCAAGGCAGACCACAGAATGTAACAAGCGAATGATAAATTTTATTCATTTCATAGAAGGTTCCCCACTTCTCCACCAAGACAAAGTGTCCTGTGGGTATCATGTGCTGAGCACAGAGGTTCTCTGAACCTGACTTCTTCTAAATTATTCTGCACCTTCTAATTTATCCTATGATTCTATGATTGGGATACTCCCTTTGAGAAGCAAACAGCTGATGCCAGTACCTCCTAACTAATCAGCAGGAGGCTCGCAGATTCCAGCACCCTCCCTCTCTCTCCTGGCCAGGATGCATCTTTCTGTTTTGATTTATGCTTTCCAAAACAACTGCCTGGCAATCCAGCAGGAAAATAGGAAGGGCTTTGGTATCTCCACAACCCTCGACCCAATCCTTGCTAATGCCACATGGGCACATTACTGGCTCAAAGGGAGCTGTGGTGCCCAGTCCTGCCCAGCTCTCACTTCTGTTCAGATGCCTTTGTACCAGTATTGTGAGGAGAATCATTTGGGTTTGCACAAACATGTTTCTCTTGCTGAGAGCAACAGCCCTGTGGAAGGGAGTTCAGCCTTGCAGCGTGCAGACAGGAGCACTGCGTTGGTGCTCGGAGAGGGAGACAGTGCCACTCGTTGATGCTCTATGGGATTTATGTATACTGCAGCTTCAGCATCCATTTGATTAGTCACCTATGCAGCAGACAGCACAGTGAGTTATCATATGGAGAAAAAAAAGACAACCGTTTGATCCCTATTTGGCTTTAAATCACACCAGTTCCTTCATGCCTCTTTCTTACCTTTGGAAACTCTACTTGCAGGTTCTTCATTTCACTCAAGCAGCAGGAGCTGAAGGCTCTTCTTCTGTGGCCAGACCTTCTCGGAGGAGACCAAAGAGAAGAAAAGTGGTATCTATTAGAACTGAAATCCAAAGATAAAGAATCTCCAGAATCAAAATGTCCAGATACAGCTTTAGAAGTCCAGTATTTCTTGTCCGCCCCCCTCTTTAAAGTACAAACCCCAACATATGTAACAACAGGTTCAAGTTTAGTTCCTTTCACTCACTTAGACTCCAAGAAGCACGGAAGGACACGTCAGTGGGACAATCTGGAAGGTTTGCTATATGGCAAATCAGTTAATCCGGTCAGAAACAGAACCCTGCAAACTGCAGTGATGGTAAACTTGGAAAAATAAAAAGAAAGAAAGAGGAACCCAAATCCCTCTCTCAGATACATCACTTAGCACATTTTGAAAATTTTACGCAAAAATGCAATTGCTGAATGCATGGTTTCTCTTTCCAAGGATCCTGAGCACATGCAAGCTGAAGGTATCCATTCTGGCTTCAAAGAGCTCCTGACTGCCATTAACAAACCCAGAAGCAGCTACTCGCTGAAAAGTGCCAACTGCATTTACGTGGAAAAAACCTTCCCATTATTGCCTGTAAGTTGAATCTCCGAGAGGAGTAAGAAAAGGTGCAAAAAAATATTTATCACTTTAATTACTTGTTGTTAACAGAACAGGTTTGAAGCTGACCCTAGATTCCAGTGATAAACTTAACTGTAAAATACCAGTCGGTCTGCTCACAGTATTTAAGGACGCATTGCCCTTTGACTGTAGTGTAGGGATTCCTTTTCATGCAATATGGCTTTACTATCGGAACCCCCAATATATGTAATTGTAAACAAGACATTAAAATAAGCACACCCATGGGATGCGCACAGCCTTCCTTGCTTCTCCAAATAAAAGCAGGAACAAAAGAAAGGAATTTTCTGTCCTTTGGTTATTTCTTAACTGTTAACTCACAGCCCAACCGAGAGTAACAAGGAAGATCCTGCAGCCCTCTAGCCCCAAGAAGCTAACAAAAAGTCCAAGAGCTAACAAATTCCCTTTGGAACTGAAAAATCCAGCATAGTAGAGAACTTTTTTTTTTTTTTTTCTATTTTTCAGACATACATACAACACAGTAAGGACTACTACAAAGCAGAGCCACGCAAGGTTAACTTTAAGACAGCACCGGACCAATCCAGAAAGGAAATCAATACTTGGGTTGAAAAACAAACTGAGGGTAAGCTGAGCTCAACTCTGACATCTTTACTCTCCTATTAAGCCAGCCTGCCATTTCCCTTGGGCGGATGCCCTTGCTTCCCCACGTGCTACTGCAGCAGCCAGGTCCTGCCCTCCGACGTGGACAGTGAGCAGAGGTGCAGTGGGAGGACAGAGAAAGAGCAGCACACTTCAGCAGCTTCAAATAACTGATGCAGACCCCAGTGAGCTCCTCGGGGAGACTCCCATCGACTCCGCTGTGCTCTGCATCAGCTGGTCCTCAAGCACAGCTGCTGCCCTGGCGCTGCACCCCTGCACCACAGGCAGAACAGACAGAGGGGAGAAACACCTCTGCCTACCAATGTGCTCCAGGCTGGGTGGGGATGCCTACCTAGCTGTACCATCCTGCACTGGCCAGAGGTGCTGGCCTCCTTTCACCTGGTATAACTGGCTGGCGAGTCAGTATATGGCTTTCTGCTTCTAGTTGCTGTGACATTTTGGGGGGAAGGAGTCAATCCCTATCACCTAGCCAGGAGAACTGGGTAGCAAACAGCTTTGGAAACTGTAAGCAAACTAATTGATTTATGTCAGGGGAGTATTTTAGGGAGTAAGACACTGAGGCATGATTTTCACCAAGGAGTTGAACTGAGATAAAAATCAATTAATTCACGTCCTCACTGTGGTACACTGGATTGAAACCTGACTTTTCCGATTTCAAAAGGCAAAATCAAGAATTTTCTGGGTTCACGAGATGTGATAAACTCCACCAAGCTGATTCTGGTAAATGCCATTTACTTCAAGGCAGAATGGGAAGTGAAATTTCAGGGAGGAGATACACATACGCAACCCTTCCGACTGAGCAAGGTAAGCTCCTCTGGTATCCTTTTTACCGTAAACAGCATGGTGACAACAGCTACTGCTGAAATCTTTCCATTTCGTAAGTCTTTTAGGTACCCCTGTGGTAACTAGACTCTCTGTGAAAAGTTGGTTACAGCAAAACGTGTCAGTGCTCAGCTTGCTGCAACATTAAGATGCTGCTCAGGTAAATGTTAATGAGCTCCAGAAAACTGCTACCATTTCCAAAAGCACTAGAGTCACTTAAGATCCTTTTGTAAAACAGTGCTAAAAGGGCTAGATTGTGGGAACGTGATTCTGAGAGTCCAAGTTTCATGGACAGGAAATCCATGCTGTGTCACAGGTGAGTATGGTACCCGGGCCTCTGTGCTGTGCAGCCTGGCCAGGCACAAACATACCTGCTCAAATACAGCTGCAGCAGGGTAGTCTGAAAGGGTGCATGGTTGGGCAAGACTAGAAGAAATGTTAATGGCATGTATCCAGAAGAAATGTCAATGAATTCACATCAACAGACAAGAGCTCAGGGCAGTTTCCACGAACTGTAGCTTCTGGCTAATCATAGAATCGTAGAATGGTCCAGGTTGGAAGGGACCTTAAAGATCATCTAGTTCCAACCCCCTGCCATGGGCAGGGACACCTCCCACTAGACCAGGCTGCTCAAAGCCCCATCCAGCCTGGCCTTGAACACTTCCAGGGATGCGGCCTCCACAACTTCCCTGGGCAACCTGTTCCAGTGTCTCACCGCCCTCAGAGTAAAGAATTTCTTCCTAATATCCAATCTAAATCTACCCTCTTTAGATTAGCATCTGTACATTGGCTGCTTCCCTGAATAAAGAGACATACATGTTAAGAAAGGTTACATACTCCTGAAAAGTTGATGGCTTGCCAGGAACTCCCCTCATCATGAGGCTCTTTGCTCAGACATTAATGTTATCTTCTGTTAAGGGCTGTGACATGAAGAGCAATCAACTAATCACTTTTTATTGCCAGAGAGAGGAGACCACAGAAAAACTGCACAACACTCGCTCTCTTAAACCATAGCTGTTTCTCTGCTGTAGTGTTTTAAGACAACATCCCATACCTGCTCCATCCCACTAATCCTTGCAGACTTTTCTAACTCTCTTCCTCCCTCCTTTGTGGGCTGCTGTGCACATTTTGGGGAGAAGATAAAAATGAGTTAGTTCAGCCCTCAACAAAATACTCTGGCACAAACACCAAAATAAGCAATATTGTCCAGTCAAGAAAAGCTTTGGGAAAAAAATGACAAATCACTGATATAAAGGCAGTTTACAAAAGTTTCCTCTCCCTCCACTGCACTGAGTCATCGTCATCCTTCCTTTCAAGGAATGATTTCTTACTTATAAGTAAATATTTTACAGAACAAGACCAATCCCGTGAAGATGATGTACATGAGAAATACATTTCCAGTTCTCATCATGGAAACAATGAATTTCAAAATGATTGAGTTGCCGTATGTGAAACATGAACTCAGTATGTTCATCCTCCTTCCCGATGACATCAAAGACAGCACTACGGGTCTCGAACAGGTAAAAAAGTATGCTACATCCATTTTGTATCATCACCCAGTCATTAGAAAAAAAAAGGGACAGGCCGGTGACTGTATCTCTCCCCCTGAGGACATGCTGTTTCATCTCCTCCACTAGCTGAATTAACTTCCTTTAATACCTATCCAATCCCAAGAAAGATACTCCATACTGAGTGCCCTTAGTTTGCTAAGAACTGGAGACAGTCAACACTGTGCATGATCAGATGCTTAGCTCTTCAACAGCCTCACGACTGGCACCCAGTCCTACGTGATCTGTAAGGGTTAAATCTCCCTTCACTGCACATCCAGGAGGGACAGTACTGCACAAGTACTCACGGCCTCTTCCTGAGCTATCAGACACTCAGACACCTCTTCTCCATGGCCTGGAAGTTTACTCACTATCTTGTTCTCATGCTGTTTGCCCCTTCCCACTTCCCCATTTGTTTGCTGTCTGAAAAGCTAGGATTTTGGTGAGACTGCATTTGCTACAATAATGAGATCTGCCACCGTAGTTACTACAGTTGCAAGATTGTTAAATTCTTGGCGCTTATCAGGTCAAGAATAGCATTGGTTGCTCTCCTCCCTTTGATCTGAGCTGAACCCTGGTGACATAGTGCGCAGGACACAGAGCGGCAGTGAAAGATTTTGCTGGAAGCAGTTTGGTTTAAAATTGCCAAGGAAATACGTGCAATATTAACACCTATTTCTATGGAATTGGACCAAACCACCCGCCACACAGCTGGCAATCTCCCACCAATTTCCTTCACATCAAGACTGAATTAAAAGAGAAGAACTACCTCAGGGGATGGCAGCTGCAGGTGTTGAGTTCCCTGTCTTTCTTTTGCATTGAATTTGGCAGGGGTGGTGCTCAAAACCTTGCAACATTAAGTCTCAAAGGTGTGTTGCACACCCTGCCTCTGATCATCGGTAAAACCAATTTATATTTCATGCTTTCAGCTAAATGTTAAATTTGTAATTTAAAAACTGCTTAATTCATTACATTGCCGTAAAATTGATTAATTCATAGTCAATTGTTTTTTTCCTTGCAAATATCAAATTCCTTCTCTTTCTTAAATGATAGCTGGAGAGAGAACTGACGTATGAGAAGCTGTCCGAATGGACTGATTCTAAGAAGATGACTGAGGCTCTTGTGGATCTGTACCTCCCTAAGTTCACAATGGAAGAGAAATATGACCTCAGCGATAAACTGAGCAGCATGGGAATGCCCAGTGCCTTCAGCATCAATGCTGATTTCAGTGGAATGGTTGAGAAGGGTAATGTGCTGATCTCCAAAGTTTTGCACAAGTCTTTTGTTGCAGTTGATGAGAAAGGCACTGAGGCAGCTGCTGCTTCTGCTGTAAGCATAGCGCTTGGAAGTGCAAATGTCAGCCATGCTCTGCAATTTAAGGCTGACCACCCTTTCCACTTCTTCATCAGACACAACAAATCCAAGAGCATCCTCTTTTTTGGCAGATTCTGCTCTCCCCTAGAGTGAGTTATTACTTGCTCCCAGACAGCACCCAAAGTTCACTCTTCAATGGAAAAATGTGAACTGCAGTTTTAAAAGCTCAACCTTAAGCCGTGTAGCCATACGTAGTGAAAGTGTATGTCCCTTTTCTCTCTTCCCCCTTTTCCTCCCCTGCCAAAGTAAGGCAGCAACCAGAGACCATTCTGTGCCTCAGAGACTGTCCCTCTACTGCTCCTTTCCATTATTCTACTGAGACAGTCCTCCACAGAAAACAGAGTGCAGAATTTTGCTCGCTTGCATCAAACCTGCTCTTCTGGCTTTGTTCTTTGAGAGTAAGGTGGAGCCACAAAAGCTCTCCATACACAGGCCATCATCTAGCCCCATGCCAAGTGCTGACTTCAAGGGGAATGCAGTTCATCCTCTTTAATCTCCCAGAAAGGAAAAAAAACCTGAAAGAAAAAAAAAGACCTTGCAAACATCTATATGCTCTCTTTTCCTCACTGAGAAACATGCACCTGCATTACAATGCAGTTTCCTTATGTTCCTTTCAAACGACTGCTGGAAATTAACAAAATTTAGTACAAACCCAGAATAATCTCAAAATGCCCCTCACCTTCCCTGTCTCACCGCGTGTATACAGACACATTACATTCATTCTCTCTTGCCCTTGCAGCTTCATGAAAAAATGAGGCAGCGAGGGAAAATGGTCCACCCCCTAACTTTTAATCTCTGATTTCTAATTACCTAGCAATTTTTCCTCATTTTTCTAAACTTTGTAGGTTAAGGTTGCTGAGAGTTCTAACCAGCAAAAATGCTACGAAAACTATGAGCAACATGCTTCTTACTATCTCTTATTGATACACAATCTAAAATATCCAGAATTCAAATCTGCTTCATCTTTTTAATTTAACCTAATTACACCTGTTTCCTGGCTAATATCTGCACATACCTGTTTCATTGATTAATTTATGATCTATGTAATCATTTATGATGAATTATGTAATTTATGAGTGCATCTCTGTAAAGATAGTCATGGCATTGACAGAAATGCCAGTGAGATTTTGGCTGATGCTTTACTTCATATTTTACCATGATCTGCATTTAACCCAATAAATGAACTTGGAGTTGTGTTTGTGCTATTCAGGACACTGACTTACCTGGTTCTCTTAGAGCATCATGTAAGATGCGCAGCTGGAGCACATTTCCATTCTCGCCATTCCAAACTAACCACTTCATCCACCCCATTGACAAAGCTGACATACTTAGTGTCTTACTCCCACTAGTCTTCAAACAACCCCCAAAAAACCACCATTATTCAGCATGTTATCCTAGGCATTTACTAAACATATCAAATCAAATTACACACTGTGTTGAGCAAGATTTTGCCCAGAGTCAATGCATTTGTGGGAAAATAACGGTGGATTGGTGAGGAAGATTAAACATGCTCGATTGACTTGCAGCTGGGGTGTCAAAAAACACATATACCATACTAATTGTTGTTTAGCCTTGTATGTTGGACAAGTAGAACATCTGCGTTTAGATAACACAGATAAGACTTAGAGGCACGCTATTGAACATGCTTGATGTTCCTGCCCTGCTGTTGGAAAGAGCAAAGCACCGTGGTAAACTGTGCCTGCACGAATCCCTGATATACAGGGGAAAACAGCAGGTTCGTTGATCCTCTAGCATGACCAAGCTCAGCGGTGCCTGCGTCCTGGCTTGTGTGACTCTGCCTGGGTGCTGCTTCAGAGGTCCCCTGGTTGGTGAGGTAACAAAAATAAATTTACTCTTTGCATTTCATCCACGGTTTTGTGGTTGTTCCTGTGTCCTGCCTGTACTGGTTCACACATTTGGACTTTTCTTTTTAAGCATTCGGTTTCCCATTTTTGACCACTGCTTGTTGCACTATCTCACCTCCTGGGACCTACTCGGCAGGCTTGTTTTCATGTCACAACACACTAGAAATAAAAAGTCTGACTTAGAGCCTACAGCCCAGAAAAAAAGCTTCCAAACATTCCTTTTGCCCTGTACACTAGTAAAGAAGCAATGCTGCACTGGCAACATCAGTTCCCTCTGCTGGGAGTGAAGCCTCCTGGCTTGGGAGGGCAGCAGTTGTGCTTTCCTGTGGCCATGTGGAATAGTATAAAACTTTGTAGCCGTTGTGGTACTCAGTAACCACGTCAGAGAACATTATCTAAGGGAACAATATTTGAATGCAGGAGGGTGGTCCTGTAAAAACATTTACCCTCAGCAAAATTCCACCTATAATTACAACTCACTCCACCTCCTCAAAAGCTACCGTATTTAGAAATACATCTCCACCCAACAAAGTATACCTGCATCTTCTTCCCTGTACAAAGTACTGCTTCTAAAATCAGTGCCCTCCCTTGTCTGCAACCCGCAGCTCAGGGTTCAGCTGTCTGTCATCCAGGACCTACCTTGGTGCAGCCCAGTTGTGTGCTACTGACTCAGCTTTACTAAGAAGTTTATTGTTTAGGTGTGGGAAAGCACACAAGTGAAGGCTATGCAAAATAAGAAAAGTAAAAACACAGAGAAGTTATTATCAGGATGGAATAGTCAGCATAGCAAGGCTTCAGGAGGAGAAACACTTGCATGAGGAGGTATAAAATCGCAATTTAGAAAAAATAAAATCAGAATTGGGAGGCAACATGTAGCAACATCAAGGCTGAGTCTCTTCTAGGGAGCACCAAAGACCAGCCCTCCTCCACCTGCATGATGGCTGGCCACCAAAGACTCATCAGGGTGGTAAGCATGTTAATTCTTAGCCTTGCAGCATGTTCATCCTATCTCTCTGCTCTGTGTATTCCCAATTACTGGGAACTCCTAAATTGTGTTTACTCAGTTTGAAGAGTCACTTCATGTAAGAGAAAAAGTTGCCCAAGGAGGTAGGAAGGAGTGCCATGCCGAACCAAATGAAAGGCCTTCCCATGCTAATTTTTATGCATCCCCTCACTCATTCCACACTGCAGGGCCCTGCCAAGTAATACCTCTGAAGCTCTCTAAGGAACTATACCATGGTGTCCACCAGCTGGTGAGAGCTGCAAAGGGTCAAACAGGCTGGTTTTAGTACCAAGCTGCTCCCAGTCTCAGCTTTGCTTTGGAGATGATGCCAAAGAGCACACCTTCCAGTATAAGACATACTTGGGATGCAGGTAAAAGTGAAAGAGAAGGAAAGGAATCCATCCAGAGGGGAACACTCTTTAGAGCTCATCTATTGCAAGCAACACTGGAAGCTGCTTCATTTGTGCCTCCCTGTACTATTTTCATGGTAACTAGTGTCTGGCTCTCAAGTCAGGCTAACACAGAACCACAGAATCGTTCAGGCTAGAAGTGACCACTTGAGATCATCTGGTCCAACCCCTTATGCAAGCAGGGTCAGCTAGTGCAGGTTGCACTCATCTTTCTAAAATACTCAAAGGTAGCCAAATAATAGGTGCTACGTGACTGCTTTTCCAAATAACTTCTTTCAAGAAACCCTGGGTTTGTTCTGTATCATCAAAATTTCAGGTCCACGAACTCCTCCTGGAAAGGCCTCAGGACTTTGAAAACTAAAGAAGGAAGCGTCTACAGGAAAGCGCTGAGATAAGCCTCAATACAAACACACTGTCAGCATGGACTGCGTGTCACCTAGTGATTCCATGCCTGTCAAGACACATTACATTAACATGCTTTCAGTTTGTCCTACAATGAAAGATGGGGCTTCTGTCTCCCAGTGCAAACCTCAGCATCATAAAATAATCCCTGGCACCTCTGTGGTAGCTGACCTCATGACAAACAGAAACGGCAGACACAGCATACAATAATAAAAGCTGGTGTGCTAGTGTATTGTTAGTATTCAAGACAAGGACACAGAATAAAACCCTCCCTGCTTTAGAACCGAAATGAAAATGCATTCATAGTTTTTAAGATTTTGTTCTGCCATCAGTAACAGGCACAAGAAAATCCCTTTAAAAATGTTGCAGTCTAGTCCTCTGCAACAGATGTGATATTTGCTCTCATTTTCTTCCTGGAGGACATAGCATCAATCATAGAATCATAGAATGTGTTGGGTTGGAAGGGACCTCTAAAAGTCATCTAGTCCAAGCCCCCTGCAGTAAGCAGGGACATCTTCCACTCGATCAGGTTGCTCAGAGCCTCATCAAGCCTGGCCTTGGATGTCTCCAGGGATGGGGCTTCCACCACCCCTCTGGGCAACCTGTTCCAGTGCCTCACCACCCTCATTGTAAAGAACTTCTTCCGAATGTCTAATCTAAACCTACCCTGCTCTAGTTTAAAACCATTGCCCCTCGTCCTATCGCTACATGCCCTTGCAAACAGCCCCTCCCCAGCTTTCCTGTAGGCCCCCTTCAGGTACTGGAAGGCCGCTATAAGGTCTCTCCGGAGCCTTCTCTTCTCCAGGCTGAACAACCCCAACTCTCTCAGCCTGTCTTCACAGGAGAGGTGCTCCAGCCCCTGGATCATCATCATGGCCCTCCTCTGGACCCGCTCCAACAGGTCCATGTCCTTCTTGTGCTGAGGGCACATGAGCTGGACACAGTATTCCAGGTGGGGTCTCGCGAGAGCAGAGTAGAGGGGCAGAATCCCCTCTCTGGATCTGCTGGCCACGCTTCTTTTGATGCAGCCCAGGATGCGATTGGCCTTCTGGGCTGCAAGCACACATTGTTGGCTCACATCCAGCTTTTCATCTGCCAGTACCCTCAAGTCCTTTTCTGCAGAGCTGCTCTTTATCACGTCATTCCCCAGCCTGTATTGATAATGAGGACTGTCCCAACCCAAGTGCAGGACCTTGGACTTGGCCTTGTTGAACTTCATTAAGGTTTGCTGAGGCCCACCTCTCTAGCTCATCCAGGTCCCTCTGGATGACATCCCGTCCCTCTGGCCTGTTGACTGCACCACTCAGCTTGGTGTCTGACGTGTCTGAATGGGATTTCCTGCACAATAAAAGTTCATAATTGGCCTTAGTCTAGCAATAATTTTAAATTGTGCTGATTTTTACTAGATGTAACTGAAAGAAAACTGAACTTCAAGAAATGCCCAAGTGGCCCACTCAGAGTGGACCATTTACAAAGTACAGGTATGGGAGTACAACAATCAAATAGGCAGAAAGATGTAACCTTACACCTATGCTGAGCAAGATGGGGATGAAAGATGGCTTCAAAAAAGGTCAAAATTACTTCATCAGTATGCTGGAGGAAAATGACTGGTTTTATCAAAAGACTTTTTATGACCGTTTGTCCCAGGTCAAGCCATTTGAGGTCAGGCGTTGTGGTGCTGTGAAACCTTGTTTCTACCATTCCTGTTGCAACAATTCACTATTTCCTCTCACTATTTCTATCTGGCACAGCAAAACCAAGAACACCTCTTCTTTGGCCAATTTGCTCCCCTTTGAAACTGCACTCTCTCTTACTAAACAGGATCTTGCAGCAGCTGGAATATACCACAAAATGTCTACACAGTTTGGGAACCCTTTCTTCATTTTCCTGTATTTTTGGCCAATCTTTCTAGCTTGTAGTACCACTAACTGTTTTATTTTCTTCTCCTATTCATTTAGCTAAAACATAGACAAAAGCAGTTTCAGACACATAGCAGAAAAATTTCTTAAGCACATAACTAAACATAATAGTGCCTAATACACTTCTGAAGCAAGAAAATAAGATGGGTATTTCAGGCACAAAAACTGCACACACTTAAAAACAAAATGCCTGAAAAAAGAGAGGCACCATGTATGAAACCTTGTATGACATATGTACCAGTCAGATTTGAAGTGAATATAAGCACAAAAATGTCATTCTAGTTCAAAATACAGACTTGTACCCTTTATACTGATCCTTTTTCTGTATAAGGTAACTACATGCTGGTAGTTGGTTTACTCTGCATGTGTCATACTAGTGGGCAGAGGCCATTCCTAACTAACTATAAATGTAGCAGAAAAGACATGATCAGAAAGGAAATCTATCAATGCAGTGTGAGTCACAAAGATAAAAGCAGAGAAAAACAGCAGAATTGCTAATTACACTGGTTTAAGGTAAAACATTTGTGTACTCGTAATTCGTTTGTATTATACCTTTCCTGATCTCCAATTTTACACATTCTGCTGTCTGGCTCTCTACTCCAATACAACGAACAGTATTCTCAGTAAAAGAAATAATTACAAGCAGAGCTTCCAAGCAGTTTTTCAAGCCAAGCAGTAGATGGTCCAAACTCTCTCAGTTCATCACAGAGGAATAATAAGTTCGTACAGTGCAGGGCCTGTAGGTATCTAAAGCACCTTCACCTCCTCTGCTAGAAGCAGTGGTCTCAAAGCAACATCCAGAAGTTCAAATGAGTCAAGTGTTTGCTCTTATTTCATCACTGATTTTAGGTGACTGTGTAAATACCTTCTGAGCTTCCTTTGTGATCTGCTTTCTGAAACAGAAGAGTAAAAATATAAAAAAAAAATCAAAAAATAAGGGCATTATGTGACCTGAAGGCCACAAGTATTCAAATTCTTCCCCTCTCAAATTTGACCACAGGATGAATGAGACTAACAGCCTAATTCAATTTTCCCTTTTAGCCATATCTTTGAGATTAATTTCTATTCATCATCCTAGTTTGTAGCGTAAAAAGAAAGGGAAGCTGTAAAATTATTTTAACATGTCCCTTGTCAATGCAGGGTGGTTCAATTCTTTCTGCAATTCTTACTTTTCTGCAGGCCAAACACCAAGTTTGTGGAAGACACCTGTGGCCATACTGGTCTTCACGTTTCAGGATATACACCCACTAACTGTGGCCTTGAATTGAGGAGATCTCTCTCTCTAAGTTCTGAAAGCAGATGATTGAGAGGAGAAGTAGGCAAATGAGAGAACATGCACATTAAGACAAGAAGAGGATGTAGAGAAGAAAAGGGAGGTGCAAACGTTTCTACATTTCCAAGAGTATTCATTGCCTCACAGACCGCGACAGATCCTGAGTGAAGACAGATCTGAAGACTCTTCTCTCCCTCGGGATTTCAGGTAGTGTAAATATTCATGTCAAAGTAACTAGCTCTACTTAGGAAGTCTTAAAAATTCATGTTAAATTCTTCGGAACTGAGAGGTTAAGTGACAGTGTAAAAGTTATGCAGGGGAAGGGAGTGCTCATTCTTTAGTACAAAGTGTAGCCCCTGGAAAAACCCAGTGCCAAGGCACAGTGGTGAGAATGCATGCCCAGGCTGGGCAAAACCTATGCAGCCTGGGAGGGCAGAAAGTTTCCTCACCTGTAGGAAGGATGCCTTAATCACCAGCCTACCAGTCGATTTAGGATGGAGGGATTTAGAACGGACTGCAGGAGAGAATATACTCCTGATCCTGGAACTGAACACACAAGACAGCATGACTCTGTAGCAGTGTTGTGGATGCTCAGGATGGGGTGTATTGGTTCAAGCCTCTGCTTTTTTAATATCCAGTAACTACTGGATCAGTCTTCCATACTTTTCCTTTCCCAGATGACCAAAGTGGCTAGTAGACCAGTGAACCTGACAGAAACACACACGTTCTCTCTCTCAAGCCTGAGAAATTCTTGATTGCTCCCTGCAAGTTCAGTTCAGGTACTCTCTGGGAACAGGAGATGGGGATGTCAGTTTAAAATTCTTCAGGCAAAAATGTTCAGCTCAGGCCTGTTCCCTAGATATGCTCTGGGAGTATCAGCATCTCCAGGCACAGCAGTAAGATAAATCTGATCTGAAGGTTCTCAGAATGCTTAGGTACGAGGTAGGCTGCAGGGCATTCACCTCTGAAGCACTCCTGAGAATGCTTCAAAGCAGTTGTGGAGCCCTGGGAAGCTTTGAAATCAAAACTCAAGGATCCCAGGGGCTCTGGGCATCTCTAACATTGCATGGCAGCTGGCTTTGAGGACTGCAGTTTTTGATTTAAACGTGTAAATTGTGGATGAAGATAGATTTAAATGTCTGGTTGCTTTTGTTGATCTAATGCTTAATCTTTCGCCTGATGCCATCTTACACTAACTTTAGCACATGTTTTAGTAGTCCTTATACTAGTGAAAACAATAGAAATTTCTGAGATTATCCTAATATTCATCAACAGTATTAAGTTGATCTGAAATACGCTAATAAGAAGCACAGGTTTGTTCTGGATCCACACATAGAAAATCAGTTTAATCTCGGGGTTGGGTTTTTTGTTTGCTTTGGTTTTGTCCCATAAAAACATACTTGGAAAAAGAAGCAGAACAAGGATAGAAAATCTGCAGGTTCTGATAAGTCAGCAGAAAAACAGGGAAAATTTCTTGTTGTTTAAAACAGGAACTATTTGGGGTTGTACATAAGATAGAAGAGTTTACTTGAAAAAGAGTAATTAACAAATCCAGCTACAGCTTCCAAACATGAGTTTACCTACACTAAGAACATATAACAATCTACAGATTTCTACAGATCTCTAGCGGCCTTCAAGAATCTCATGAATTCATCATGCTTTTTTTCAGCAGAAAATAATAGCATAGGAAGTTTAAAGAAATAGAAAAAAGCTCAATGCAGCTCAGTGAGAAATGATTCTGTTTCACTCCCACAGAATTAAAGGATAATTCTGTGAAACTTTAGCAAATGGGTTTTTGAAACAAGTTTGGTCTGTGAAAACATTTCTAGCTCATCTGACGAGGAATGAATAAAAAAGCTGAGGACATATAGAGGAATGATGGAGAAGGGAAAAATAATACAGGTTTTAAAAACAGACCTACTAGTGAGGGTACTTGGTCTCTGCAGTGTTTTACCCACTACAGGGACACCCTCACACTGTATTTGAGAAGGTGCAGGCAATCTCCCACTAGCAGCTTTGTATTTTTTAAAAGAAGTGAAGAAGCAGTCATCACCTCTCTCTGACACTCATTTGTCTCAGGCTGTATCAATGGAGTCTCTCTCAGTGTCAATGAACAGCTTCACTTTGGACCTTTACAAAAAGCTGAATGAAACTTCCAAAGGCCAAAACATTTTCTTTTCTCCTTGGAGTATTGCAACTGCTCTCGCCATGGTCTACCTGGGTGCAAAAGGTGACACTGCAACCCAGATGGCTGAGGTAAGCTCTGAAATTAGCACTATATCACCTTACAGGTGGTTCCCACATAAATTGCATTATTCTTTTGCCTATGGGGAATAGAAAGGAACAACATGGGAGAACAGTGACCTGCCATAATGTTAGGTCCAGGAAATAACTCCACTCACGCTGCCGGCAGTCCTGTAGGTCACTGTTCTTCCTCTTGATTTCCAAGATCTCCCTGCTCTGCACTACCCCTACATTTACCTTATGTTTACAGTTCCCAGAGCATTGCAAGTGGTCTGCCAGAGGGAAGTTATTGACATTAGAGACTACTGCAGGTCTTGCTTGGAACTCTACCTTCTATTTTAACATTCTTCTGAACAGAATAATTCACCCGATATACTGCTCAAATAGTAATAAAGAGACAGCTTTAATAGCAAAATTAATAAGGAGCTAAGATAATCTAGAAAAAGTAGTGCCAGGGATAAAATCACTGCTTATAGACCCCAGCTGGTTCTTGAAGCAGTGTTATCTGCTTTCTCATACTGCACACCAAAGTTAGTAAGCTCTCCTGAACATGTGCTGGGGTGCACAGGAGCAGTACAAATACCTTTGCTTGTGACATAGTTAGTCGCTAAATAAGGCAATCCTCCCACAAATACCAGAGACATACTAGTACTGAAAATACGATCTCATTTATGGCTGCTTTAGCAGAAGTTTTCAGTCTCGTACTCTTTTACATTATATTAAATGTAAAATTTTAAATTTCTGTCCCAGTAGTAAGACTCTGAAGTGCACTCTGCTCTTTGTTGTGCTTAGTCATGACCTGAAAATAAATTCCATGTAGCCAAGCATGAACTAAACATTTATCTAAATAAATTCATATTTGAGCCATAATATTGATCTATTATTAACCACTGAATGTGACTACAATCTATATAATAATGATAAAGTTTTAGACACTAAATCAAGAGTAAGGTCTTGTCCTCAGTAACTTTTGATAGACTGTCATTGTGCATGACTGGTGAATTATCATAGAAAACTAACATAATTACATAAGACTTGGGCACATTTATCTCCAAAAAACAAACTGTCTTTATGAACATTTATCATCACCACAGGTTCTTCATTTTAACCAGACTGCAGGAGAAGAAGGTTTGCCTGAGACAACAAGGTTTTCTCAGAGGAGACCAAGGAAAAGAAAGATGGTATTTATTACAACAGAAGACTCAGATTAAAAAAAATCTCTGAGAAAGGGATAGTTCATCACAACTACTGCTTTAGCCTTCAGTCTATACCTACTGTCTCACTTCAGGAAGAACTCCATACAGCTTAGGACAATTCTATCTCTTATCAGCTTCAGGGTATTTTTTCTGTAGTGAAAAACATTCACACCTTACTCCAGCCCTACCCAAAAAAACTCCCTTCCACCTTTTTCATGCATGGACACATCAGGAAAACAAAACTCCCCTTTAAGCTAATGCATGCCGATTCATCCTTGTTCATCGGCTCCCCAGAGACTTGCCACCAGGAGGAACTGCCCAGATCTTTTTCATCAAATGAACTCCCTAAACATCGAAAGGCTTGTAAACTCAAACAAGCCATGTTTCTTTATCACAGAAACCAAAAGAAAACTCAAAAAAACTAGATTAGATAAACCGGAAATAAAAGAAGGGAAGAGGTTATATCAGTCTCTCCCTAGATGGTGGGGGATGAATCTTCAAGATCAATCTTACATCCATATTCATTTTAGCAACTCACTGACTTTCTGAGTTGTAGCAAAGTCTGCCTAATCTGGTCCTTCAGACGTTTCCCTCCGTTACCTCTTCAGTCTGTTCCCACGCCTTTGCAAACCCCAGCCTCTGCTATCCTGTGTCCTCTGGATACCAAATTCTTTCGTAGGTGTCCTTCCTAGCAGCCCACATCTCAGCACGAGTGAGAAAAGACTAGAGTGAGGAATGCCACCTGACCAACCTTATGACAAGCCACCATGCATCAGAGGCACAGACTCTCGGTGTCCCACATGCAGGGCATGGTATACACCATGGAGGAGGAGACTGCACCCAAGCAGCTGGTGGGGAGCAGTTGACAGGTAGCAGCTTATTCTTCCATTAGTGAAGCAACAGCTGGCAACTGCTGGCAAGCAAGGTCATGCTCCCTAAAACCATCAACATCGACATCCAGGACAAACTCCCTCCAAAATCCAAACAGCAACAGCAAAATTCATGTGAAACAAAAAATCTGGATAGTTGGGAAGTCCATCATGCCCTGACATTAGCACCTGTCAGAACAGAGCACCTCCTCAAAAGCTGCCAGGCTGCATTGATGGGTCCTCATGAAACTGAAAATTAGGCCTCACCATGACTGAAGTGAGGAGATTAAACTTCCCGGGTGCACCACCAGCTAATGTCCCCAAAGGCCTACACAGCACTGCAGAAACAGACCATTGCCCTACTGATAGAAAATAATTTCTCCAGTTATACATAGTGCTGCAAACACATAACACACTCAAAAAAGAGCTCCATCCCCTGAAATTCCTTTTTAATTAAAACAACCTCGGCATTTTAAGCAACCAAAGCAGGTGCAATACTTCAGACAGAAAAAAAAACATTAAATGGTGTCTCTTTCCAAGGATCCTGAACACAAGCAAGCTGAAAACATCTGCTCTGGCTTTAAAGAGCTCCTGTCTGCCATCAACAAACCCAGAAGCACCTACCTGCTGAAGAGTGCCAACCAACTGTATGAGGAGAAGACCTACCCATTACTGCCTGTGAGTTGTACATTTTTACTTAGAATATTTTGACATTGAGAGGGATTGTCAACAGAGATGATAAAAATTTTCCAAATGATAGCACTGTGGTTTCAGTGAGAACATGAGGACAGCCATAAAGGGCTAGCCTTCTGCAGACAAGAGGTTCATTTGTCTCCAACAGAGGTCAACAGTTTAGGAAGTGTATGAGAACAAGGCAGGCTGTGTAGTCACACTTCTCCAGAATCTGCTCCAGTCATCAAGCAATCTGCAGTTCAGGGACTTCCTGAACCAGATGGCATGTTTACTTAATAGACCTTGATGAGCCGTTCTTTCAGAAATTTGCAGAATTGCCTTTTGAATCTACCACAACCCTCAGCACAAGGAGTTCCACAACTGAATTATACACTGTAGGAAGCGCCTGGGTCTTTTGAGCCTCTACCTGTTGGCATCGTTATTGGTTCGTTTTTCCTCTAAAGGAAGCTTCTCCATTATCTCTGGCCATCCTCGTCCCCTGTCTCTGTGTCTTTTATACTCTAGCATTCCTGAGACTGGAAAGGCCAGGGAGAACTCAAACTACATGCATTTTATAGAATGCCACTCTAATATTCTCTCTTTTGTTCCCTACTCCTTTCTTTGTAACTCTTAAATTTGTATTTGCCTTGTTGGTCGCTATTGGGTGGATTTTTTTCATGTGACTGTTCAATACAGCTTCAGTACCTCATTCCTAAAAAGTAATGTTCACTTTCTATGCATTACACTTCACTGGATTATTTATAAATATTTTAATATTTTTATTTTAATGTAAACATCTAGACCATGATTTTATCCTTAGACCTTATTTAAGGTCTAAGACCTGAAGACCTTATTTAAGAATAAATACTTTAGCACAGACCCCAGCACAGACCCCTGTGGTACTCCAGTAGTAATAACCCCTCACTGTGAACACTATTTCCTCTTACTCTTGGTCTCCAGTCTTTTAAGCACTGGGCACTGACTAAGCACTGACCTATCTCTGTAGTCCCATGGATCCTCAGCCTTTGGTAAGAAGTCATACAAAATGCCTTTTGGTAATCAAAATAGACTGTAACAGCTCAACCTTCTTACCCACACGTTTCCTGACACCTTCAAAAAACTCCAACAGATTTGTGATTTAGGACTTTCTATTACAAAATGTTGTTGACACTCCTCCAATTCATCATTCAATTCATCATTCAGTTCATCATCTTTCATACGCCCACTAGACCTATTTTATTCATTTACCTGTAATTACATGTAATTATGCGTATCTTTGAAATCTTTTTTTAAACTGATGTTGTATTAATCATGTTCCAGTTTCTTGGAAGGTGGTTTTAAATGAGATTACTCTTCTCTGATCTTGGAGTTTGTTTTGATCTCCTAATTAGTAATTTGTCCTTCTGAGTGCTTACTGCTCATTTTCTCCACAATCTCATGTACCCATGCTTTACAGAGAATCTAAAGAATTTCCTGCTGGGTATTTCCATGAACTGTTTCACAGCAGACAGCAATGCAAACATTAATTCTGTTTTTCTGACATGACTTTATTCTTCCAGAACGTTCGCTTTATACCTGATTCTCTGTTGTCCTCACAAACTCTTGGCAGGTTTCTCGCCTCTGAAACAAACTAAAAGCCTTGTTTCAACTTTATGAGAGACTATTGGTTGGACTAGATGATCTGAAATGTCCCTTCCAACCTAGGCAATTCTATACGTCTATGATTCTATGATTCTATTCTTCCCTCTTGTACTGAATTCTACATTGTAAAGGAGGGAAAAAGTATCTAAATGATATGTCATTTTGAAAAATTTTAAAAAATTGTGAAGAATGTTTGTTTCGTGGGATATTTCAAAATTACAAATTTGCACTTTGGATTGCAAACACAAAAAATTGAAGTACCAGTTTCCTTGAGACTGAAGTCTGATCGGTCCTTACTTAATATTTAGCATAGATTATGTCAGTTATTTTAAGGGTTATCCCATTTCAAACAAATTATATTTTCTTCAATTATGTATTAGCAGATTGTACAATCTGTTGAAGTGATTATTTCTAACATTTGTATAACTCAAATTTAACTAAATAAGCATACATTTTCCAATGCTATCTTTCAGAAATTCTTACAGCTCATTACAAGCTATTACAATGCAAAGCCACAAGCTGTAAACTTTAAGACAGCTGCAGAACAAGCCAGAGCACTGATCAATTCGTGGGTTGAAAATGAAACTGAGAGTAAGTACCACTCGGACGGCTTTTTTCTTGTTTCACTTTCAAATAATTTGTATTTCCACATTTATTGCTCTTGCAGCCAAGGATCCATAAAAGATGGAACTGAGGGGAGGTGATTAGAAAAGTGCAGTTAAATAGCTTGAAGCGTGCCTCTCTCCAAACCTCACTGCTGCTCCTTACAAGGTCCTTCCCTTGACTCTTTGTGCCGCAGCCTCTTCTGAATTATTTTTCTTCAGCGGGAGGCACAGCTAGATACTGAGTGGCTCTTCTCTGATTAGTGAAGGTTTTACTTCTGCGGTCTTCAGCTGCTTGCAACCAGCTTCACAGAACTTCCAAGCTATTCCACTTTACCCACTTCCCAATGCCATTTACTACCGAAATTGCAGGAAAAAAAAAGACATAGAGCCATTTCTACCATATGTATACCATGAAAAATGTACAGTAAAAAAAATCTCCCAAATGCAAACATTTTTGCTAGATAGGTAGGCACAAAGAAGGCACAATTAAAATTGGCAAGTTACACAGTCACACTAGAATAACAGTCCTATTTGTCTGATTTTGAAGGGAAAATCCAGGATCTGCTGCCTGCAGGATCTCTCAATTCTCGCACTGTATTGGTCTTAGTAAATGCCATTTATTTCAAAGGAAACTGGGAAAAGAAATTTCTGGAGAAAAATACTTCCGAGAGGCCCTTCAGACTGAGCAAGGTAAATTCCTTTCCTATATGCCCATTGTCATATGTCAATACGTCTATTACTGAAGAGCACAAAACCTCTAAATATTTCACCTGCATTTCGTATGCCACTGCAACACTACTCATAGCTGGGCACATGGCATAAACCCAGCGAGAACAGAAATTGTGAAAACACGTCAGTGTTATTTTATTTACACATATCCAAGAGAGTAAGATTTTCACTTTAATTAATAGCTGTTCAGTATCGAAACACTTGAGAACACCGTGGTTAAGTTAGAAGAAATTTCTTTAAGGTCCCATGTTCAAAAGGGACTGAGTTGCTCTTGAGAGCACTGCTTATACATTTCTTCTCTGCTTTTGAGATACAGTCTGTACTCTGAGTTCAACGAAACTGAACCAACTGTTCTTTCCTCATGCACCCTGGGTGTTGCCTAAAACCTCAGAGGGAATTTTCACAGGGGTTCATCATTTTAACCGAGTGTGTGAGGATGATGTATTCGGTATAAGCTGGGGGCACGCTATTGAGCTAACAGTATTTAAACGATCATGCCCTGACAATTCACAGTAGCTGACTGCATGCATATTATGCATATTTTTGGACTGTGTCAAAGACAAGCAAAATTGTTTGTCCATGGAAGCATATATCTTGTTTGACATAGATTACAAGTGCAAACACCTTTTGTATGCCAGACAATTTGAAGCGATTGTGTCGATGATGTGACTGTGTATCCGAAACCTACAACATGACGTGTTTCAGGATCTGTCATGGTACATGGTTGTGGTGGGCTGACCTTGGCTGGCTGCCAGGTGCCCACCAAGCCGCTCTATCACTCCCCCTTCTCAACAGGACAGTGGGAGAAAAATAGGACAAAAAGCTCATGGGTTGAGATAAGGACTGGGAGATCATTTACCAATTGCCATCATGGGGAAAACAGACTGGACTTAGGGAAATTAATTTAGTTTTTTGCCAATTAACCAGAGTAGGATAATGAGATATAACACCAAATATAAAACACCTTTCCCCCACCCTTCCATTCTTCCCAGGCTCAACTTCACTCACAACTCTTCTACCTATCCCCCAAAGCAGCACAGGGGAACAGGGAAGGGGGCTTGTGGTCAATTCATAACACTTTGTCTCTTCTGCTCCTTCCTCTTCACACTCTTCCCCTGCTTCACTGTGGGGTCCCACCCATGGGATACAGTCCTTCATGTCCAACGTGGGTCCTTCCCATGGGCTGCTTCCCTTCAACAACTGCTCCAGCAGGCGTCCTTACCATGGGGTGCAGCCCTCCAGGAATGGACTGCTCCAGCGTGGGTCCCCTGCAGGGTCACAGGTCCTTGCTCCTGCGTGGGCTCTCCCTGCGTTGCACCATCCTTCAGGGCACATCCACCTGTTCTAGCATGGGGTCCTCCACAAGCTGCACGGTGGATATCTGCACCACCATGGTCTTCACCACAGGCTGCATGGGAATCTCTGCTCCAGCACCTGGAGCATGTCCTCTCCCTCCTTCCGCACTAACCCTGGTGTCTGCAAAGTTGTTTCTCTCACATTTTCTCTCTCCGCTCTTCCAGCTGCTGTTGCACAGCAGTTTTTACCCCTTCTTAAATACGTTACCACAGAGGCGCTACCAAAGTCACTGACTGGCTCGGCTTTGGCCAGTGGCGGGTCCATCTTGGAGCTGGCTAGAGCTGGCTCTGGCTGACATGGAAGCAGCTTCTGATGTTTCCTCACAGAAGTCATCCCTGCAGCCCTCCCTCCCGCTACCGAAACCTTGCCATGTAAACCCAATACATGGGTGTGCAGAGAGGGTTCAATTCACAGGGTACCTGATACAAAGCCTGCAAACAGATAAACTTTTGCACTCAAATGTCACTCAAATGTAAAGGATAGTGGACATACTAGTAAAGACTCCATGAACGTAATACAGCACAGAGTTCAGAAGACTATTGGGTAATCCAATTTCAGCTGGTAATCTGGTGCTCTACGGTTTGGGGAAGAGCAAAAGCCAGCACAGGTCACAGAAAATACGGTTCAGAAGCAAAGTGAGACAATCAGTATTGCCTGGAAGTATAAAATAGGCAAAAGAGTTGATGGCATCCAGGGGAAGAAAGTCAATGTTTTTTCCCCCCAGTCGAGGTCCTCACTCCAAAAATATAGTATTTGGGAGAAAACATGAAACACTTATAGTAGTTACTTGCTTATCAAAGCTAACTAACTCCTTTGTTTTAAAATGAGAAATATATTACGCATGATTCAGTCAGCAGGTATATACTGCGTGTGTCTACACCAATTTTTTTTAAAGATCCCAATGACTTTGAAAAGGGGTTGTATGTGATACTGTCCAAAGGAAAGGACACTGACTATGCAAATGCTGCTGAGTCTTGTAGTTGTTTACAAATTTTTGTTTTCAGTTCTATGAAGCAAGTAGTCTTTACCATTCATTTTAAGGAATGAAGTAACACATTTTTATGTCTGAATTTTTTCACAGACCAAGACTAAATCAGTACAGATGATGTTTCTGAGAGATACATTTTTGATATTCCATGAAACAACCATGAAGTTCAAAATCATTGAGCTGCCATATGTGGAAAATGAACTCAGCATGTTCATTCTCCTACCGGATGACATCAATGATAACACCACCGGTCTGGAGCTGGTAAAACCAACCTACTGTTGCATCACATACACTATGAGACAGTAACAGAAACAGATGAAAACAGTGAGGAAGAATGAGCTTCAAAATCATGGCAGAATAGGTTCTGACATGTGCATACTTTGTTTCATAAAGTATAACACCACAACTTCTCAGTTTAGGATTCAGGGCATATGATGACATTGCAAACACAGTGTTTTACTTAGGGGTACACCTAAAAAGTCTGTCCATACAACTGTCTTTGCCTATTTTGTGTCCCCTTTTCTATTGCTGCAAAAGCACAAGGAAAGCAAGGACCAAATCTGAATCACTCTGCCCTGGAGTTATCTTCTTCTGAGGGCTGTATTAATTCATTTTATGACATTTGCAGTCTGGATTTGCACCTGATATTTTGTGCTGACCACCCTGACACAGAAGGTATCAACAGCTACTCATGACCATGCCAGGACCAGTTTCAGATTCTAAACAGATCAGGGCAACAATCTTTTTATTTGTACCTGAGATACCGTGCATTCCAGTTATTTACCACTTCTAAGAGAAAAGTCATCCATATACCCACATAGCAAGTGGCTATTAGTATCATTATGAGTCGCATATTGCAAAAAAACCAATACATTTCAAAACAGAAAAAAAAATAATGAACTACTCTGACAGTTCAGGCCTATACCTCACTGCTTTTAAGGAAATAGGGTGTAAATCACTGACAGCCTGATCTCACTCATTGCAGGTGGAAAGAGAGCTGACCTATGGGAAACTGGCTGAATGGACCAAATCAGACAGCATGATAAAAGCTGAAGTGGATCTGTACCTGCCCAAGTTGAAGCTGGAAGAGAACTATGACCTTAAATCCACTTTGAGCAGCATGGGAATACGAAATGCTTTTGACCCCGTTCAGGCTGATTTCACAGGGATGTCAGCTAAGAAGGGTCTTTTCATCTCAAAAGTTATTCACAAAGCTTTTGTGGAAGTCAATGAAGAAGGTACCGAGGCAGCAGCTGCCACAGGTGTCCTGGTGCTCAGATCAAAAACACCAACGATGACTTTTAAAGCTGACCACCCTTTCCTCTTCTTCATCAAACACAACAAATCCCAAACCATCCTCTTCTTTGGCAGACTCTGCTCACTCTAGTCAGAGTTACTCCTTGCCCCACAGACCAGGAGACACTCACTTGCCAGCTCAGAGGCAAATGCCAAAACCTGAAACTCCCGCAACTGGGGGGAGTGGGACCTGAACCCTTTCTCCATCAGACCATGCATCCCAGGGCCTAAGGCACAGATCCTCCTGCGCTTCTCTCCTGCTCTGAAGGGACAGCCATGGCAGGGGGGAGTGCACAACACCCCGCATCCGCAGAGCAATCCTGGCTGTCGTTCAGACCAGGCCATCAAGGGTAGCTCTGTGCCCTAACTGTTATTAGCTATGGCATTCCTATCCCTTTCCCCCACAGCAGCGTGTACAAATGGATGCTAACACAGGCCCCCTCCTCACCCTCATGACTAGCACCCCCGATTCTGGAGTGATCTTAGCACTTTCTGCCACCCCACAGCAGACAGACCCAGCTCCTGTTTAGCCCGCCATTAGGTCCTTGCTTCACAGCTGGAGGCAGACCCTCCCTGCCCACTGCCTGCCACCATTCTCCTGCCTTCCTTCCACATCCCACCCGTAAGCTCAACTGGCTTCACATCACTCTCATTCCTTTAAAAAAAAATAATTAAAAAATACACTTTTATAAGGGCCATTTGCCTCACTCAGAGCCTCAGGTGCATGACGAGGGGGCCACACCCATACAGTCTCTGGCTGCACCAACACCTCACTTTTATTCAAAACAACCCCTGCTTCAAAAATAATTATTAATAATAATAAACCCTCATGGATTGGTGGCGTTTCCTGTCACCTCTGCCACCAGAGGGAGGCAAAGGTGGAAAATCACCGGCTGTAGCGAGGCGAGGCCCGCCGAGATACAAAGGCAGTGAGAAGCCTGTGAGGGTGGCGGCCATTTCGCCCAAGGGGCTGCTGCGCTTCCCCACCGCGACAGCAGGGACCCAACGCCCATTTTGGCAAAAGCCTGGGGCGCGGCTAAGGAGGGGCCGAGCTTCCCCCATCCTCTCCCCCAGCTCGGCAATGCTTCCGGGGGAAGGGAAGGAAGGGCTAGGCCCGAGAGGAGGGGAGCGGGGGAGCGCGGTGCCCGGTGGGGTGAGTGCGGCGGATCCGCTGTCCTGCAGGTTTCGTTATCTGCGGGAAGCTTGCGTTTTTTTAATAAGGAAGCGGAGGCTGCATGACATTGCTTCTGTTATTTTTAGGTGGTTTTTTTCCCGCCTCTTCCGTGACGCGGTTTCTGCTTCTTGTCAGCGGGAGTCGTAGCGGTGCGTAGGGAACGCTTTCTGTGTGCAGGAGTGAGGGGGGCACTGCGGAAATGTGGAGTTTTAACTGGTGCGGGGGCGGAGGAGGGTCTTGTCCCTCCTTTCCCGTTCCCTAGCGCTACGCCCAAGCGAGTGCCAAGCCCTCGGGTTCTTGTGGCCGAGCGTACTGGCACGGTGACAGCTCGTCGGGGCTCCTCCCGTCCCCTCCCCGCTCCTGCTGGGGCCGGAGCCGGCAGTGGTGGGGCCGCGGCGGGGCCCTGTCACCCCCCGTGTCCCGCCGGAGGGGCGCGAAGTGGGGGAGCCGCTACCCAGAGCTGTCGGAGATCTTACCCTGCAAGTGTTTTAACGTCGTTCCCGACTCTCCAAATCCTAAATGACGCCCCTTTCCCTCCAGGAAGCATGCCGCGGGCTCAGGGGGTGGGAAGAGGGATGCCTGTGCCGCAGACCGCAGCTTCCTCCGTGGAGGTGGGCACCGCCTGGTGCGCGTCACCCCGCGTTCCCCCTCGGGCTGTGTTTGAAACAGTGGGCTTGTGGCCGCGCTGGGGCGAGGTGGGGAGACATCCGCATATACCAGGAGCTAGTCCGTGCCATAGCCTTGGCAGTCTTCGGCTGCAGGCGAGCTGCGTCCTGCTCTGGCCAGGTTCCCCCATGGCAGAACTGGTGGTTGGGAGAGAGGCTGCAGTGTGTATTGGATGCTTAATCTGGATACAGCCTTTCTGTTCGTAAAGACTGTCCTAAAGCATAGGTGTCTGCTGCTGAGAATATATGCTTCACATCCATCGTGCTAGGAACACACAGGGTCAGGGCATCCAGAAACCTCCAGAGGAGTGCCTCGCCACTGACCTGCAGAGCCCATGGGGAGCCCAGAGTGAGGGATGAGTTGCTGGATGTAAACCCTCTGATCACTCAGGGGCTTGCGGCAAACAGTTTACAATCGACTGACAAATATGTGCTTGTATTATGTGTTTCTTATTCCTTAAAGTGCAGTCATTCTGTATTGTCTCCAAAACCGCTCTGATGAGAAGGGTATCATCAGTTACACTGCTCTTCATGAGCTGCGGGGAAAGTATGGATAACTGTAAAGATACAGCTCCTAGCGTTGTGCCCCAGCTGTTGAAATATTACTTACAATTTGGTTAAATGCACTGATTTTCAGGTAGGCGAATAGTGTGAGTTGCTTCCTTTTGTCTTTAAATTCTTGTCTGTCATGGAAGCCCTACAGAAACTTTCTAGGTAATGCTGCTTGCTGCTGTCACTGTTCCTGCGTGTTTTGATCTCCAGGTCAAAAAACCTTATGGCCAGCAATCTGACAGATATCAGGACAGTTGGAAAACTCAGGTCTTCATGTTAACCAACATGAACTGAAAATACAAAGTGCCTCCTACTTGTGCTGTGAAGTCCATGTAGTTAAATTACTTGTTTCAGACAGAATTGGAGAGTTGCTTTAATCTCGGCTTGCCTTTTTGTTTTAATCCTTCGGTTATGGGAAAAGGGAAACAGGAGAAAAATTACCACTGTTTGTTGCAAAGCTACTAGAAAGAAATTTTCATAGGTGGAAAATCATGCATGCAGAAACTTGTTGTCTCCACCTATTTGTTTGAGATAATGAATTAGTAAAATGAACTAGGTGTAGGTTTTGTATTTTGTGGCAACGTATCAATGCTAGGCACTGCCTTAACGGAAAAGCAGAACACAGAAACCTTTACTACCAGCTGATACCTTATGAAATCTGCTGATGCTTATCTATAGTTAATTCAGCATTCTAGTATTTATTGCTCCTTTTATAGGTGTGTGGTTTAATCTACAGCTGATGTATGTAGAGTATGACAGGCTTCAAGTTACACATGTTCGGGTATGAATGTACCATAAAGTTATCTATAAGCAGGTTTTTTTATTATGTGTGTTTCCGTGTTGTAGGCAATAAAATGGAACTGAAATGGACTTTGATTTTTTGTTGTACTACAGCAGGAAATTACAGTAATCTGCTGTGCTGACCAAATAACTTTTCTCTTTTAATCTTGCAGATCGAGTCATTCTGCTGACTTCTGCCAGACTGGCTGTGAGGTTTAAAACGCAGCGTGCATGTGTAAGAGTAAGCTGAAGGTAATTCTGAAGATATATAGACTTAGAGAAGGTAAGAGTTTCTGATTCTGCCATTCTGATGCCTAACTTTTTGCTCTGGTTTTCCTATCAACAGAAATAATTGTCTTAGTGAAGTCAAAAGAGCCTTGTTTTAATAAATCCTAAAGAAAATGATGTTGTGTAGGCTAATCTCAAAAGATGTAATATTATTTACCCAGTGAAGAGTCTAATGACACCAGTGGGAATTGCTGTCTCTGTTACAGGTATGGGATTGAAATAGAAAAGCAAAAAATAAATCCCTAAAATAACTCAGGTGCCTAGTATGGCATTTAAGGTTCTTGTTCAACCAAATCAGTTTTTCAGTGAGTTGATAGTTTTCCAGCCTAATTATGACACTTGCTGCATAATTCATACTGGGAAATGTAAAAGATAGAAATAACTTACCAGTTTCTATTCAAATAAATTTGAGCCGTTCTTGTTTTGTGTTTTATCTCCCAGGCTTTGAACCATGGATAGCCTCTATGTGGCAAATACCACTTTTGCACTCGACCTCTTAAGAAAGTTGTCCGAGAACAAAAGCGGGCAGAATCTATTCTTTTCACCTTTTAGTATTTCTTCTGCTTTGTCTATGATTTTGCTGGGTTCAAAAGGTAACACTGAAGCCCAAATAGCAAAGGTATGTCTAAATAAACTTAGCCTATTAAATTTGGGAGCATATGAACAACAAATCTGTATTATGCCTGTTATCTGCACTTATGCTAAACTATTATTGTTATTCTGGTCTCAGAGCAGAGGTCTTCCTTTGGTATGTATGTAAGCAGTACCTGTTTTTATAGGTACCTGAGCTTCCTTCAGTGTGAAATTAGAAGGCTCCTGGGTTTTGTTGTGTGGGGTTTTTTGGTTTTTTTGGTTTTTTTTGGGACAGAGATCTTCTTGCAAGTTGTCATTAAGATGTACCATGGGCTTTTTGTAGGTTTGATTACTCTCTAGTTCCATAATATTTTCTTCTGCCTTCTTTGGGCTTGATATCAGACTACACATGTTTTGAAAATGTAGCCAGGCATATAAAAAAAAAAACCTAAAAATCTACCCTGTATGCATGTAAAAATGGTGGCTGCACCTTGCTTAAATTTTTTTAAATTGCTCAGGTGGCAAATATCACTTGGCATATATTTTTACATATGCAATTGACAGTATTAAATGCATAATCAGTCATTTTTGTTATTACATTTACCTCTTTTGCAAAGTGGAAGAAGAGTATAAACATGTATCTTATTTTCATTTAAATCTATAAAAGTTTCTCCAAAATGATACTATTGCCATACTTGGAGATATTTAGAATCCATCTGGACACAGCCCGGCGCTATCGGCTGTAGGTGGCACTAACTGAGCAGGGGCGTGATTATCAGAGGTCCTTTCCAACGTCAGCATTTTATGATCTTCTAATGCTTGGCTTGAGTAAAGGAAACTCCGTGCTGCTGACTCTTCTGCACCTTAATTTATTACTTATACAACATCTGGCTGGGTGCCTCATATGTGACTTGCATGATAAGCTCCAGATGGGAGATGTGATGAAAAATATTGTGGCTTCAAGTCACAGTTCTTAAACCCAAAAGTCATTTTAAAATAAAAAGTTAATCGTGCTGAAGCAAGTGTGTTTAGCAAAGGCATGGAGTCTGCTGAGGATGTTTGTCTTTCTACAGGTGCTTTCTCTGAACAAAAATGAGGATGCTCACAATGGGTATCAATCCCTTCTCTCTGAAATTAATGATCCGAACACCAAATATATACTGAGAACTGCTAACCGACTTTATGGAGAAAAGACATTTGAGTTTCTCTCAGTAAGTAACAATTAAATTAGTGGTGTTTTTTTAGGTTAATGTACTTGCTACCTGTTTCCTTTGGAGGTCAAAGGCAGGCTTTGGGCTTTACTTTCCAAATTTTCTGGGCTGAGGCCTACCAGTGTGATAGATTGTGCCAAAGCTCCGTATCTGAACTTCGTGGAGAAGCTCCTTTTATATGGCTTATGATCTGAATGCACAACTGGTACAAATCACTCTAAAATCCATCAAACTCTAAATCTTCAGGGTTCCATAATCCATTCATTTTTTTTGGCTGTGGGAGAAATGATTGATGTATCTCTTCTCACTTGAATGTGTGTAAATATGATAAAAAGAATTGTTATTGCTTTTCAGCATGGGCAGTATTTTGTAGTTTTTCTGTTATGTAAGTCAACCAGACAACATACTAAGAGGAGTACATGACTCTTAAGACTTTCCTTATCAGATGAAGACTTTTCTTATCAGATGATCTAAATAAGGATAATAGGTATCGTGTTATACATGTTTCTTTAGATGCTTCCTTAGAAGCAATAAGATGTAAGGCTCTTGGGTTTTTTTTTTTCCCAGGAGTGATATACAGTGATTCTTTTTATGAAGAATGCTAGTGTTTCATTTGTCTAATTGGTCAAATTTACATGGATTGTACTCTAAACCTTTGCATCTGTGTTATAAAGATCTAACTATATTAAACCAGAGACAAGGTATTTTTTTTCCCTCTCTAAGAAACGTCAGTTTCCTCTCTGAATTAAAAGTTTGCTATTAGTCTGGGAGATTTAACAATGAAATTTATGTAGAGAGAAGCTTACAAAATCATGTGTTCTCTCACTGAAGCAAAAAAAAAACCCTAAAAACTAGCCATGTAATTCTCAATGAAGTTATGTAGAACTTTCTAGCGTAGTTAACAAGCC
Source organism: Alca torda (assembly GCA_008658365.1). Classification (NCBI taxonomy): domain Eukaryota; kingdom Metazoa; phylum Chordata; class Aves; order Charadriiformes; family Alcidae; genus Alca; species Alca torda. The sequence goes on along the minus strand of CM018077.1, from coordinate 75,152,019 downwards.
ATTTGAGTTAACAACATACGGTGGACAATTCCTAGTTCAAATAGGTGGTATAAAACCTAATAGGAACATGTCAGACAAAACTTTAATGGCTCTATATGGAGTTGGGGAACAAAAGCAGGCAGATTTTCTTGGTATATTTAAGAATCATCTGTGGCTGAATGGCAGTAAAATATGTTGCTAAAAAACTGTTCTGAATGTCCATGTCAGTCATTTATAGAGTCGAGTCAGAAACTGTACCATGCTGGACTAGAACAGACTGACTTTGTGAATGCTTCAGAGGATTCCAGAAAACAAATTAATGGCTGGGTAGAAGAAAGGACTGAAGGTGAGTGTTTTGTAGAATGCCCTGTTGTACTTAATGGCAGCCAGAACTTGGCTAAACAGCTGTTTCAAGATATAATATTGTGAATTAAAAAAACCCAAAAATTAAGCTCTTGCTCTGTTTGGTACATAATCATCTTCTCTATAGTGTATTAATTACAGAGTATATACTATATTAGATAAGTTTGACATGTATATAATTATTAAAAATTGGGGTTTTTTTCCTACGTATCATAAAGGTAAAATTCAGAACCTGTTGGCGGAGGGGATTATCAATTCACTGACCAGACTTGTGTTGGTGAATGCCATCTATTTCAAAGGCAACTGGGAACAGCAGTTCAACAAAAGCAGTACAGCAGAAAAGCCATTTCATATTAACAAGGTATGATGTGCTAAAATGCTGATGATACACTGTTACTCCAAAGTACTCTGAAATGAATACATTTAACTCATAAGAAAAAAAAATCATTCAAGCAGGGTTACCTTGGGTAGGCTGTATGAAATTCTTTATACCCCCTCCTTTAATATGAACACTCTCTTTGTGTAGTTTCTGTTCAGTTTCGCACAATTTCTAGAAACCGTAATATAACAATTAAGTTTTTCTTTCATTCTGTCTCTTCTTTTTTTCCTTTACCCTTCTTGTTTATTAGAGAAGTAGCCCTCTACGTAGTTAGAGAACTTAAAACAGAACTGAGGAGAAGAAAACAGTAGAGTGAAGCTGTCAGGCTGCTTGAGAGTTGTCAGTAACTTCATAGAAGTCAATGAACTTGATTATTTTAGCATAAAACTGGTGTGGATAAGAAAAGAAATGTTCCTTTAGGTTGCAGGCAGAAAAGAGCGCTTCTAGATGCACAGGAACTCCTGAATGTAAGTCGTCTTCAGTCAATTATTAGTATTTTAAGATCAGAGTCTTTAGGATCCAGGTAACTACTGGAGAAAGTTGTAAGGTTGGGGAATTCTGCCTTGGCTCACCCAAGGAACTCACTTTTAGATAGGGAAACAACTGCATATCTCTTTCTTTGTAAAACTGAATGGCTTAATTTTGTATTTTCATCCTACTAATGACTAGGCACTGATGAGCTGCAGAAGGCTGCGAGTTGGCTCAAATGAGCAGTTGGAAATCCCATGAAGTTTTTAAGCTAGTTATTTTACAATCTGTCCAGTAGCAAAGATTTAGTTTAGCATCCCAGGAGCCTTTCCAACATCCTGTGACATTTTCTGGCTCTTGCACTTCTTATGACTCACTGGATAATTTTCACATGCTGTGTGGCCTTTTCGTTGCTTTTCTGTCCTTTTCATGTGTATCATTGCTGCTGCAAAAGAATTTCTGCCGTATTTGCTGTGGGCATTGTTTCAATGGGCTTTATTTTAAAAACAAAAAATTACTTGCGTGGTTATCTCATGAAGGTAAGGGAGAAACAATGAAACCCTTAACTGAAAAGTAAACAACAGTAGCTGATGCTCCATGTGAAAATGGAAGGAGATAGCAGAGAATAAAATTGAGAAGAAAAATCTTTCCCCTTCTTACTATCCATGTGACTTAAGAACTCGTGACAAGCACTAAACAGAGTCGGTAAGATGCAGGGCCCGTGTTCCTTGCTTTAAATGAATACAAAATAATTTTAAAATACGTATTTTCATTTTTAGCCCATATAGCTCCAAGCAGCATAACAATGAGGAATTAAAATATTTTAAAATTGTACTAAAAATGCCAAGAAAATGTGAGCATTATTTTGAATTCTTAAGTGAGCAAATTTATGTGTCCTTACCTCTTTGCTTTAAAGGAAACATCATAGACATTTCCACATTAGTAACTAAAAAAATAAATCTCTGGAATCCTTACCTGTTGCTTTGCAAAAGACAGTGGTGGGGCTGTACTCTGTGGTGTGGTTGGTTCTCTTTATCCAAATTCTAAAATGCCCTGAGTAACTGGATGCCTGCTTTGTATTTTGAGACCAGCATAGTAGCTCAGTACTAACTGTTGACATCTCTGTATTTTTAGAATGAGACCAAGCCTGTGCAGATGATGTTCAAGAAAGATAGATTTAACATGACCTATATTGGGGACTTCCAGACCAAAATCCTTGAGCTCCCTTACGTTGGTAATGAACTCAGCATGATCATCCTGCTCCCTGATGCAATCCAGGATGAATCCACTGGCTTGGAAACCGTAAGTCGAGCTAAAGATGAAGACAGTCTTATCCTTCCAGGGAAGAGTAGTTTGATATTGAATATTGATACTGCAGTTCAATTCCAAAGCTATTATGTTACTGGTGCTCAACACCAGCTGATATATCCCACACCTCCCTGCCCCCGAAGTGATTGGCATGCCTTGTGTCACTACTGGTCATGCTGTGTGCTGCCCCCTTAGCCAGGGGCTTTGGAAGAAGACCTGACCCTCCTCAGGAGAAGAGGTTAGCTGTGGTTGTGGTGAAGGCATAGTATGATGAGCATCATTTAGGGTGAGAGGGCATTTGGGAGAGTGCTTAGGAAGTCCTATAGCTTGTCCCATAGATCTTCTGTTCTGAACAGCTGGGAGGTTGTCTCTGGCCCACCATCTGAAACTAGGCTCACAGAAAAGTGTAGGATCTCTTCTGTTTTGGAGATACAAGTTTTGGCTATTTCATGCTCTGAACAAGGAAGTTATTAATAAGGTTTTCTAACACTGACTGCGAAGGGCATTGCGAGCAGACTTTTTCATTGGCTTGTCAAGCTGAAGGAGGATCCTGTGGTTAAGAGACAGAAGAACTGGGTTCAGTTCCTTTGGGACATTGTCATCAGTTCTTCTGTGCCTTTGCTTCCCCTATGTAAAAATGTAAAAAACCCCAAAAAACAACCAAACAAAAAAACCCATAAACCCCACCAATCTAACATGTTTATAAAAGTAAACTTTACGTGGAAGGGACTGATCGTTACTGTATCTGCCAGAAAGCATATGGGATTGATCTCACTAGTCTCTAGTGAGAAGTATAACTTGACTTTTTTGACTTGAGACCCTCTAAAACCTGGAAAAAAAGATGCATATTATGCACTATGTAAACAAACACGGTAATCGCCACTTTAAGCTATGTAAAAACTGACTCTCATTTTAATTATGTAACTTTGGGGTTTTGCTTTAGCTGGAAAGAGAACTTACGTATGAGAAGCTGATAGATTGGATCAATCCTGAAATGATGGACTGTACAGAGGTGAAGGTGTCTTTACCCAAATTTAAACTGGAAGAAAATTATGATCTGAAACCCCTTCTGAGCAGCATGGGAATGCCTGACGCATTTGACTTGGGGAAGGCAGACTTCTCGGGAATCTCAGCTGGCAATGAGCTGGTGCTCTCTGAAGTAGTTCACAAGTCCTTTGTGGAGGTCAACGAAGAAGGCACTGAAGCGGCAGCTGCCACAGCAGGAGTCATGATGCTGCGCTGTGCAATGATCGTTCCAGAATTCACTGCCGATCATCCCTTCCTCTTCTTCATCCGGCACAACAAAACTTCCAGCATTTTGTTCTGTGGCAGATTTTGCTCTCCGTAAAAAGGAGATGTCTTGGCAGAAGAGCCACCGTTACTCAGTAATGTTCTGTTTCTTTACAAAAGAGCTGCTCTTTTTGCACTAATTGTCTCTTTCAACTGTGCCTGAATTTCTGTGGTCTTCATCTCAGGTTTGACTAGAATAACAGAGCTGCTTAGCCATACACGGCAACTGTCATTGACACCGCCTCTCTTGCCCCGTGCACCTGAGTGCGGGGGCCTCCAAATTCTTGCTGACACAGGGAACGTCCGGCTTCCTCAGTGAACGCTTCAGTTGTCCTTGTGGTCCCCATTGCACTTCTCTTTTTGTGGCCACCTGGCAGCAAGTCAGGCAGTGACGTCTCATGAGAAAGGAAGAAGTTAATTCTGTTTCTGATGAGGCTGGAGCACATCTCTAGCTCTCTTCCCCCTTTTTCCTCCCATCCCTCTTTTTTTTTTTTTTTTAATTTTTTTTTTTTGATGCCGTGATACATTCCCTAGAGATGAAAGCAAGCTTTGGCAGCCTGTTCCCAGTGTTGTTAAGCATCCTGACTAAATAGGGGTGGGTTTTTTTGGGTAATAACTGGACGAGCACTTAGAGAGGAATGGGAATAAAAGTATGTCTTTGTACCAAATGTCCTTATAGGGCATTGAAGGGGTGAGGATCCTTGTTTTATCGCCACAGGACACCTGGTTTTATTACCTAGTTTATCAGTCCTTTAACAAAGAATGTAATGAAAAAGCATATGGTGCCTATGCAATATTTAAATGACAAAGCTTTAATTTTTTGCTATTCTTATATATTTTTTCCTATTAACAGTGTCTGAAACATGTTAGTTTAACTGTATAATACCAAAGACACAGCTGAAATAGCTTTCCTGATAACAGTGATTTGTTTTGCTGTTTCTGTTCCTGAGATAATAAAAGAACTGAAAGTGCTGTAAGACTCTTTCTTTTTTTCAACTGTAAATGATGCTTCTTTTTCTTTTTTTAATTTGTAGTATGAAGAAAACAGTTATTTCTTGATAAGAATACAACCAGCTTCTATGTAGCATTGTTTGGAATTAGAATCATAGAATGTGTTGGGTTGGAAGGGACCTTTAAAGGCCATCTAGTCCAACCCCCCTGCACTAAGCAGGGACATCTTCCACTCGATCAGGTTGCTCAGAGCCTCATCAAGCCTGGCCTTGAGTGTCTCCAGGGATGGGGCTTCTACCACCCCTCTGGGCAACCTGTTGCAGTGCCTCACCACCCTCATTGTAAAGAACTTCTTCCGAATGTCTAATCTAAACCTACCCTGCCCTAGTTTAAAACCATTGCCCCTCGTCCTATCGCTACATGCCCTTGCAAACAGCCCCTCTCCAGCTTTCCTGTAGGCCCCCTTCAGGTACTGGAAGGCCGCTATAAGGTCTCCCCGGAGCCTTCTCTTCTCCAGGCTGAACAACCCCAACTCTCTCAGCCTGTCTTCACAGGAGAGGTGCTCCAGCCCCCGGATCATCATCATGGCCCTCCTCTGGACCCGCTCCAACAGGTCAATATCCTTCTTGTGCTGAGGGCACATGAGCTGGACACAGTACTCCGGGTGGGGTCTCACGAGAGCAGAGTAGAGGGGCAGAATCCCCTCTCTGGATCTGCTGGCCACGCTTCTTTTGATGCAGCCCAGGATGCGATTGGCCTTCTGGGCTGCAAGCACACATTGTTGGCTCACATCCAGCTTTTCATCTGCCAGTACCCTCAAGTCCTTTTCTGCAGAGCTGCTCTTTATCACGTCATTCCCCAGCCTGTATTGATAATGAGGACTGTCCCAACCCAAGTGCAGGACCTTGCACTTGGCCTTGTTGAACTTCATTAAGGTTTGCTGAGGCCCACCTCTCTAGCTCATCCAGGTCCCTCTGGATGACATCCCGTCCCTCTGGCCTGTCGACCGCACCACTCAGCTTGGCGTCATCAGCAAACTTGCTGAGGGTGCACTTGATCCCGCTGTCTATATCATTGATGAATTAATTGTTAGACACGTCATTTTCTGAACACTGTGCACCGTGAAGTTTGGGGTTGCCCTTGCGCGGAGCCTTCACAGCGGCGGGGGCCGCAGCCAAGTGTTTGTCACCGGGCAGGACCCGGCGCCAGCGCTACCTCTCCTTTCCTGCGCCGCTCCCAACCAAGGCTCCCTGGTGCTTATCGTCCAGGCGGTGCTAATTTGCCGTACACTTTATCTTTCCCCGGGAAATCCGGGCCTCCCCCGCAGCCCGCCCTTCGCCCCGCCCCGACGGGGGCTCCGACAGCCCCGGCCACCTCCGCTCCGCGCCGGCCCGAGCAGGTAGGTGGGCTCCGGGGCGGGGGCACCTGCCCCCGGGGCGGGAGACCCCTGCCCTCGGGTGGAACGGGGTGATAACGGGACGAAAAACAGATTTTATCCCCGCCCCCCCCCCTTCCTTGTGCCCGTTGTCCCCCGCCACGTCTCCCCCGGCGGCGGGGTCTGGTCGGGGCGGCCGGCGGCGCTCGGCAGCCTTGGGGTGGGGGGCTGCGAATCGGCTGGTTTGGGTGAAAACCTGGCACAGTGCGGTGGTGCGAGTAACTGAAAGTAAAAGCACTCTGTTGGGGCTGGGTTTGGGGTGGGGTTTTTTTTTTTGTGTTGTTTTCTTTCTTTGTTGTTTTTGGTTGGGTTTTTTTTGGTTGGTTTTTGGGGTTGTGTTTTTTTTTTTTTGTTAGCATAGATCTAGATAACAAGAACATTGCAAAGATGCAGGAGGTTTATCCTTTTGGCGGTGGAAGCAGATAGTGTTATTTTGCTAAAGACTGTGCTGGAACTACCCAGATTCTGCTGCAGACTCCTCCACGTAGCCTGGGTCTGGACAGGACTTGCCAACGCCATTACTGGGCTGCTCCCCTGGTTGCTGGGGGCACAAGTGCCCGTGGCTAAAATGAAACTCCCTGGGGAGGAAACAAGCTAGATAACAGCCAAACCCCAAAGTCCTGCTGCAAAGAGAAGCAGGAGTCTGAGCTGGGCCAGCGGGAAGGTTTTCCGGCATCGAGCGGTGCTACCAGTAGAGCTTAAGTAGGTTTTTACACCTGCCCCAGCCCTCCCACCGGTCACCCCACCCCGCTCCAAGGGCCAAAACGCCGAGCGCGTCTCGCCAAAACGAATCACTGCTCCGGCGGCCCAGTGCCAGCCCTGAAGCTCGCTCTGTTCTGTGCTCCCCTTCTACCTTCACTAGCCGGTATGTTGCCTTCAGCTAGCCAACCCCCCAGGCTCTATTGCCCATGCGTTTTGGGCTGTTCAGCCCCGTCGGGACTCAGGTGTGTTTTAGCTGGATGCAGCATGCAGGTAGCTCGCTTGTTCTCGGCACAGCGGGCTGGTGAAAGCAGCGGTGCTTTACACTGCTTGAAGGTAAGCGTACGCTTAAGCCTTTGGCGGGATCGACACCTTTTCGTGGCACGGTTTGTGCTATGAAGACGGGCAACTTGCAGAAAGGTGTCTAAATCTCCCCGAGCAGTCGCTTTGAGCGCTTTCTGTGCAGGATTCGGGTAGAAGACTTGGGGGAAAGCCGCGTCAGTGAGCGCTCTGGGGTCTGCTGGGTCTGTGAGGCTGAAAGACGAACTTGCAATCCTGCCAGCACATGCACTTCCCATTTCAAGGTGGAAGGCAAGGAATTTTTTTAAATAATGTCTTTAAAGTTAGTGTGATAGGGAAGGTTAGGATATACAATTTATGTGGGGGAAAAAATAACATTTTTTCAATGATGTGACGGATTTTTTTTTTTTGCCTGACAATTAAATTCTTGCTGTTTCTGTCCCCAGCTGCAACCAGATTAATCCAGACTCTACCCCGTGAGTCACACAAGGTTAGGATTTTGAAGAGTGTTTCCTGGAGTCATTACTGTCTATTTATTTTCCAGCTATAACCATGGAGAACCTGTGTAACGCCAACAGCAGATTTGCACTTGATCTGTTCAGAAGGTTCAGTGAAACCAACCCAACAGGCAATGTTTTCTTCTCCCCTGCCAGTGTCTCTGCTGCTCTCGCCATGGTCCTTTTAGGGGCCAAAGGTAGCACAGAGGCACAGGTGCTGAAGGTTAGTGAAAAAAGATTCTCTTATGCTGTATATTTTATTTACATTAAAAATCGATGTGGTTTAGTGGAGGCAAAATGAAAGGAGGGTATTATTTTTATGTGCTCAGGACAACATTTCTGTCGTGGTCTCTGAGTCTTCCTTGGGCTCCTCTTTGCGGTTACCTTCTGCCTGCCCTGCTCCAGAGCCTCCTCTCCATATTTGCGATGGCCCCTGTTTCTCACTTAATTTCACTTATTAAGTTAATTGTTGAAGTAGGAAACTAACTTCATGAACTAATCAGTCTCCATTTAAATTGATTGGTGTTTCCAGCAGCAAGGCCTTATTGGTTTTCATGAGCCATTTTGACAAAGAACTATTGCTTTGTAATACAGGGTTACAAATGATATGATTATTGCTAATAACACTGTGTATTTTGTAAAAAATCCCACAATAATAATATATAGTTTTATATTTAAAGCACGATAACTATCGTAATACGTGATGATGCTACCTAAGTATAGGTATCTTAGTAACAGCTAGGCACTCGGATATCTTGGAGGAGCTGAGCCCATATGCTTATTCTTACCATAGCCTGAAGTGAGGTAGGATAGTTTTCAAAAACAACTAATTACCAATTGCCAAAGTGGTGTACACAGGCGTGTGCCGGTTTCCCCTGAGGCCTCCTGCGCTGAAAGGACTCGATCGCTATTATTTTTTCCCTTTGTTAGGCTAACGCTCACTAGTGCAAAAGGGCGTGTGAGGCTTCTCATTGCAGTCATCGTCATGTATTTGCCTGTGAATAATTTCACCTTTGTATTCCGGACTTTAGGAGGAACCGTTTTCTGCTGTTGCGTGGTGCCGTCCTTACTGAATAAGGCAATAAAATTATTTTCTCACTGCTTGTACAAACAGACTTTGAACATATATTTTGTGTAATCAAACGGACAGCCCCGCCTAAGGTAAACCTACTGACAGCAGAAATCATGCAAAAGGAACTTTGGGGAAAAAAAAAACAAACGTGTTTCAGCACAGTCACCTTCAATAATGCATGTTCCCATACCATAATGCTTTACTTACAAAACCTTAGCTAGTTAAGGAGACAGTGGTTGGTAACTGTCAAGGGATGTTTGCAAGCATATAGAAATCTGTTTCTGTGATCATAACCCCATTGTAATTTGCTTCCGTGATGTTTTCCTAAGCTATTTGTATGCACACCATAGCTTGTAGTAACGTGGGCAGCAAGGTCTGGCCAAAAAGCCAGTGAGATAAAATGCGGGCTTTCCTTTGAATCCAGTGGTTGTTTTGCAGTGAGCTTTCCTGCTGAGAAATACATGATTTAAGTTTTAATGTAAATGTCCCTGCTTTGGTCTAGTCTTCCCTCTCAATGAGGTCTGGCAGCTCCTGCTGTCCTATCTGTAAGCCTTGCTAGCCAGCTTGCCTCTGGGAAAGGAGGCTCTGGTAAAGAGAAACTGCAGTAATGCATTTGATTTTTAAGATGAGACAATTATATATATATATATATATATATATATATACACACACACAAACACATATATATACACACACTTACAAAAGCAGTTATATTTTCATAAAACCATAACAGATAATTGTTCTAAGTTTTCTTAAGACCTCGCCTTTCTTGAGTGCTCAGGTGAGTCCTGTGCTAGTTTTGATTGTACGTTCTGAAAAGCAAAACCCCAGGTTCCCTTGGGCCAAAGGGTGAAACAGGAAAGCTGAAGTGTCTCTGTGGCATCGTCCCTCTTTTCAGTTCCCCACCTGGGAATGAGTCCTCGTGGCCAGCGCTCCACAGAGGTGAGGCGTGCAGACGTCCCGCAGACAGCACTCGGGGGGGGGTTATGATGAACAGCTTCAGCCGTGACTGCGTATAAACCAGGAGCTTAATACAAGTGGCTGATACAGGCAGCGTAGTGCAGTTTCAGTCACTCTTTGAGGTTTACAGAAGTCTCTAAGCAGCTTCCAGCTTCTTCTCTCTTTCTTCAGCCTACCTACCTGCTGGATCACACCCACCCTATAGATACACTGTGTGTTCTTTAAAGACAGTATTAGCAGCAGCTAGTTCACTTCTTTCATTTCAGACGCTTCATTTTGACGAAGTTGAAGATGTTCATTCAAGATTTCAGGCTCTGACTACAGATATAAACAGAAGCAATGCTCCCTATCTCTTACGGCTTGCCAATCGGCTTTTTGGAGAGAAGTCCTACAGCTTTTTGCCGGTACGCTGGTGCAGATTATGATGGTGTGGTGGAAACCTGGTGGGGAAATGTAGCTATTTGACTATTTCGGAAGTAGAAATATTTCTAGGCATATTTCTAAATGTGACTGGGCAGTCGACAAAAGTGTTGCATACATGCATACGCATTTCCATATCTGTGGACATCTGTACATCTCACCTAAAGGATGTAGCACAGCAAATCCTTTTCATTGCTTGTTCGGTTCTGCTGCTCTTGGGCTCAAGAGAAAAATTACTTGTCTAGGTTCTTAGTGTAGAGCAACTATCATAACATCCCACTCTGTTGCAAGCAGCTTTGTCGGATGCAACCAGCTCTGTGTCTGTTGCAATCATCTTTTTTAGGATTTTCATTGGCCTAGTACCACATTGCTTAAATATTTTTGAAAACACTGTATTTCTTTGGGAGGGGATGCCCAACATGTCTGAGCAACATGCCTCTTCACCAGTGAATTATATCTTTGTGTGTACCTAGGTTGCTATTTTTACCCCTCTTCGGCTCTTTTGGAGAGTTTTGGTTTATTCTAGCTATGCTTGAGCCTATTTCAGGAGAGTGACAGGTAAATATTGCAACACCTGCAGTAAGCACCCCATCAGCTCTGTACGTGACAGGTGTACTATGAGGTTTACTCTGAGAAGGAAAAAAAAACCCAGCCCAACCCCAGAAACCCCCCAGGCAGTGCACTATTAGAGCCCCACCTCAGAGCGGGTGATAATCTGTTTGACATGCACCTTATCTACATCATAAAGAGATGTTTTCTTATCTGCATGCACTGAAAGCTCTTCTTATTGTTCCAAAATCTAGGATTTCCTGACTAATACTCAGAAATTATATGGAGCTGATTTGGCTACAGTTGATTTTCTTCAGGCTTCTGATGAAGCCAGGAAAGAAATTAACCAGTGGGTAGAGGAGAAAACTGAAGGTAAACTACTTTGGTTAATGAAGTAACTGGCTGTGTTTCATACTTTGGGAGCAGGAATAGGCTTTATTTCCTTCCAGCTTTAGAACAGTTTAATTTTATCCTGGGATATTCACTTGATGCGTTGACAGAACCAGAAAATACCTAAGCAAGAGATTTAAACAGTTCCATAAGTCCTGTGACTTTACCATTGTTTGTGTTCAGGCTGGTGAGTGCAGGAGAGATGCCTAAATGCAGATTGATACTCATGAGTCGGAGAACTTGTTTTAGACAGTCCCTGTCCGTATTGTATGTATATTTCTAAACCCAGTAATCCTAAATGTGGGTGTTTTCTCGTTCTAGTATGATGACTCATACATGACTGTTTAAGCTAAAAATATTACATTTTCATCAAATTACTATATATCAAAAGTTACAGTAGTGTGTACTATTAAAAAGGATGGTGAAGGAAAGAGACAGGTACTGGAACACGCTTTATTACAGTACTGGACTAGAGTTTTATAGTTGTAGTATTTCTATGGCATCAGTTTCTTCATGTATGTTTTATATGCCATCATCTCATTGAAAGATTTTGTTGTGACTTTTTTTTCTGCCCTCTCTGAAGGTAAAATCCCAAATCTGCTTTCCGAAGGCTCAGTTGACAGCATGACCAGGCTCGTGCTGGTGAATGCTATTTATTTCAAAGGGAACTGGGCAGAGAAATTTAATGAAGCCCACACCACTGACATGCCATTTCGGTTAAATAAGGTAATACAGATATGTCTTGGTAGTATATATCTAACAAAAAGGTCAAATAGCTTAGGTGCTAAAGCTAAGTTCTGCTTACAGATAAAATGATAAAACAAAATAAAAATAGAAAGTCTTGCATGAATGTTTTCAGTTCACCCAAAGGGTTTTTTATCGATTTTAGTTATTTTTCTGTATTCAGCAAGCTATTTGTTCTCTCACTTACTGGAATAGTAGCAGAGATAATTCTCACATATAGATTTAGGACCCTGCTGGTGCCTAGCAGAGTTTCTGTCTGCTAGCAGTTTCGGCTGCTATGGACTCTGCCTCTTTGTGATGCTAGGCAAACACTATTAAAATGATTGCACGTTTTGGTTAAGCCCCATTTTCTTGTTCTATATTCTGCTTGTGTCCACAGCTTTACAAGGTACTGTGTGCAGTCATCTGCTTTATCCTGAACACAGTGGATCTTTCTTGACTTTTAACATTGTCGTTTTGGGGGCTAGAACTATATAAAGGTACCGCAACTCAAAGAAATTGTTTCAGTTTCTGCGATGACAGTGGTGTAGAAGCCAAAGGAGAACCAAATATAATACAAACTCATTATGTCTGCAGAAGAAACTGCTATTAAACAGGCAGTCGGGAGTCTGATGAAGGCAGTTTTATAATCACCTGATATAATGGAGGAAGAGTTCTTGTAAGGAAGCAATTTTTAACTTGCTTGCTTGATATCAGTTCTTTACATTAGTATTTTCTTAACTTTCACTTTTGGTACCTTGTATCCCTCCAGAATGAAAGAAAGACAGTGAAAATGATGTATCAGAAAAAGAAATTTCCTTTTGGGTATATCCCTGAAGCAAAGATCCGCATTTTAGAGCTGCCTTACGATGGAAGAGAACTTAGTATGATCATCCTGTTACCTGATGACATTGAAGATGACTCCACTGGACTGCAGAAGGTGACCCACCTAAGCTAGTGCAGTTTAATGGATAAGTTCAACCATTCAAAATTGAAGCCTTAATGAACCCATGTTCTCAGAGCCCCACATCTATTAAAGCATTGTTTTAGACAATGCTCTGCTAGCATGGCAATACAGAATATGTGCACGTGCTGCATCAGGAATGTTCTGGTTGTGTTCTGGTTTTGTAGCTTTGGTTCATGTGTCCTTTGGCTTGCTGAGCTGAACCATGAGGGAGACTGTGAAAACAAAGTTAACCATGAGAATTAACTTGCCTTGTCATCTTTAATGACAGAACTTTTCTTTCGTTACCTTTGAAAGTTTTTATTTTCTTAACCCTAAAGTAGTGAGACTGTTTTCCATTCAATGAGCAGGAACACATCTGCTTCTTCGAGCTCTCTGGTGATTATTTTTGTTACTTGTTTTTAATTACGTAATTCCATTTAGTTAGATTAAACAGTATGGTCTTACTATGACTGGGCTTAGTTGCTATCAGTGCATGTTTTTCCCTTCTGTACATTGCGGCACGAAGCAAATGTCTGCATTACTTTGTAAAGTAAGAACTGCACTGACTCCATTTAACTTTAATAGCAGTTGTTTGATCTATACAGAGCCATCAAAGATACGGGTATGGTAATTTTTGTATAGTTGCTTTATAGTTGTATAGCGCCTTGTAAATGTGACTGAAAATGAAATATTTCTACTCCGGTGATATGTAACGATCTCTGTCTTTTTCATTCTAGCTGGAAAAGGAGCTTACCTTAGAGAAGCTCCAGGAATGGACACGTCCAGAGCATCTGTATTCCTCTGACGTTCATGTGCGTTTGCCAAAGTTTAAGCTAGAAGAAAGCTATGACCTTAAATCGGATTTAGCCGCTATGGGCTTGTTGGATGTGTTTGACAGCGGCAAGTCTGACTTGTCAGGAATGTCAGGGGCATGTGACCTGTTTCTCTCTAAAATTGTCCACAAGGCTTTTGTAGAAGTGAATGAGGAAGGCACAGAAGCTGCAGCTGCCACTGCTGGCATTGCTATGCTCTGCATGGTTATTGAAGAGGATTTCAACGCTGACCATCCTTTCCTTTTCTTTATTCGCCACAACCCAACGCAAAGCATACTTTTCTTGGGCCGATATGCTTCTCCGTAAAAGAGAACTTGGCATTTGCAGACCAGTTCCCGCTCTAGTCAATGAAAGCTTTGCTCCAGAACGAGTGGGATTTTGATGTAGGAAGTTAATGCTCCTGGCTTGAGTTCCTAGTAACTTTTGAGATTCTGCCTTCCCCATTAAAACAGTCCCAGAGAAACTGAGGAGTAATTTATTTTTCTTTCTTGAGATTGACATAATCTTTAATAACTAGGAAAATCTTAACCGTAGGCAGAAGAAATCTTTTGAAATTGGACTAGAAATACCCTTGGAAGAACCTTGTGCCTTTTAAAGCACGGGATCACCCTGTATGCATCCCTGTATGGGTTTCTCTGTGTTGGCAGCCCCCTGTTGTGATAAATTTATAATAATCCAGTCATTCCTTATGCATGTATACTAGGATGTTCTTGCAAAGGTATTCCTCCCCTAAAGTCTTGTTTTTCAAAGATATCTTAGTAAAATAATTCTAGGCACCAAAAGGCATGTTCCTGAACAGCTGAGTTTACCCAATTCTGTCGTGAACTAGAAGGTCAGATAACATTTGTTTAGAGACAGCTATTAATAGAGAAAGGATTAGGCTATTTAAACAAAAGTAACCCCTTCCGGTCATTAGCCAAAAAACTTGCAGCTTTTGAATGAGGAGGAGGAGAAGAAATGAGTAACAATTCTAGGTGACATGTTTAAAGAGGATTTTTAAAATGTGTAGTCTGGTGCCTTTTTAGTGATTGAAAAATGTGAAAATGTGTCAGGGCTTAGAGGCTTTAGATGCTTGAAGCTAATGGATGCATTTCTGCTAGTTCAGAAGCTTTCAATATGACATTAGATTCTGGCCAGAACCTATGTGATCCTCAAAAAATACTTCAGCTTCCCAGAGGATGACTGTGTATAATCTGCAATAAACATTTGATAATGTCTCTTTATGTACCAAGGATTCAGCATTTACAGAGCTGACTTCCACTGCCTCTTTATACACAACAGCGGTATGCCTGGGAGCCACTGTGGTTACATACTGTTAGTCTTCTGTGTTTATTTCGGGAGGTTATTTGCATGTGTATATCTTGGGTACTGTAACGTTTGCCTTTGCAACCTCACTTCTAAGCGGGGCACGATAATTTCTATAATTGCAAACTGTATATTAACTTTGTCTTTAAGCAACAAATACAAATCTTTTTCTTAAACTTGTGTTCAAAGTGGAAATTTCTGCGCGCAGTTTAGTATTTCAGAGTACAA
The DNA here is from genome assembly GCA_008658365.1 of Alca torda. Taxonomy (NCBI): domain Eukaryota; kingdom Metazoa; phylum Chordata; class Aves; order Charadriiformes; family Alcidae; genus Alca; species Alca torda. Next base: position 75,136,924 of record CM018077.1, on the reverse strand, counting down.
AAATAAGTGCCCACCTGAAGGTTAGCTCCAAAGAAAACCACCGGCGCAGCAGGTGTGATCAGCTGCGTGAAGTCCTTGGCCTGCTCAGAGTAGGTGAAAATACCAAAAACCAAATTACTCAGTAGAAGAGGGGATTGTGCGAGCCGTCGGCTTCCGCTGTCGGTGTAATGAGCCCAGCTGCTAGCACCTACAGGGAACAGGGAGAGAGGGACGGTTACTGTGAAATGCCACAAGCCCTCGGTCTGCACATGAGTAAGCACGTTTCCGTGTCTCAGCAAGGCCGCAGTTGCAAAGGCTCTGGTGAATTGGTAAAGGAGAGCGTGTACTGCAGAGAGCAGAGGCGAATATAACCCCTTCTGTGCTGAACGCTTTGAAAACCCAATGCTTTGCAAATGAGCGGGAAGAATATGAGCACAAAACCCATGTGAAGATTTAGAACGGTCTGACGTTGTGTTAGTTCTGGGTTTCTGGGCTTTCACCTTCAGCCTTTTAGCAACTAAAGTTGCTGCTGCCGTGGGTGGGTTTTGGCTAAGGCGGGCTCAACCACTCCATTGTAATTACATCCTTATATGCTTAAACTCAGTGCATGCAAGATACATGACGTCTGAAAGCTTTTAGGGCTGTAATTACGAGGAGATCAGAAGAAAGATAAACCCTTGCATAATAGTACAAGTCAGCATAGCTTTATGAGGAGATTCATGTATTTCTTTATTACTTTGGTCACAGTATTCAGTAACTGAACCATTATTATATTAAGACAAATTTGGATTTCTACAGACAGGATGCACAAAATAAAATCTCAGCAATGAGGATCTCAAGAAAGTCAGCTTCACATTCAACCATTTTAAAAAACCCAGCAAACCTACTGGCAAATATTCCCAGAATTCATGTCCCACAATAAGATGGTCGTGAGTGTTTTCCCTTAATATTCCTTTTTTTCCTGTGCTCCCGTCAGAACAAGTGACTGACAAAGGCTGACTCCAACAGGGAAAACTGGAAGGCCAACTGTATTCACATTTCTAAAAAATAAAATGCTGTTTCAACTAGCTAATGCGAAGGACTTTATTTTCAGAACTACTGAATGAACACGGGTCTCCCTGAGCTCAAAGCATGGTAATTTTCAGTATGAGATGCTTTACCTGAGGAAAAAGGAAGAAAATGTATTTTTTATGAGTTAAAGATATAACATACAAGATGAGAGAACATCACATCAGAAGTCTCAAAGTAAAATCAGGAGCCCAGCCTTAGTCTTAGGTGAGTAGCAGTCATAAATCCACACCCACAATATAATAGAAACCCCAACCTTCCACATATAAGATCTTCTGTTTCTATTAACCCGGGGGACCGCAACATGAAATAGTCAGACTGACGGCAGTTCAGTTTCCCAGGAGGGGACCGATAAGTACTTGAGCATGAACTTCCCTGTTCATAACCAATTTGCAACAGGCTGCTGAGCTGAGAGGACAACATGTGAGTTTCTTCCAGCAGAAGAGAAGATTACAGCAGATGGGGTTGACTCTCCATTTTGGCTTCTCCCAAGCAGACCAGGCTTTATAACAATCCAAAACTCAGAGCAGTATTTGCTCGCTGTGGTGTGATGAGTAAGCCAGACTTTGAACTACTGCTTACGTTGACTCTTTACGATAGCCCTTTGATTTCGGTAATTCAAAAAGAGAAAACACCACCCACCACCACCATTTGTCTGCTTTCTATGATTCACGCAGTTTAAATTGCTCATCCTAGGAAGTAAATACCACAGTGTGGTTAAGGAGGACAGTTATCTCTGGGTTTTATTTAAGTTACCTTATCCTAGAGATAAATCCTAGACATCCTAGACATAAATGAATTAACTCAGAGCATGTTTAGTAATACTTTCACTGTTAAGGGTTTTTATGTATTTATCTGTGATCTGTGACCAAAATCATGGTAAAATACATAAACCTGATCATGTCCTCAGATGTACTGGAGATGATAGATAGATATTTGTCTTGATTTTTTAATATGGTTTCACTGGGCAGGAGTAAGACCAACGGGATTCACTTGAATCTATTGAAACAAAAAGGTGCAACTGAAATCAGAAACTGGCTTTGGTTTTTGTTTGTTGTGGGGTTTTTTTTTGCTACAGAAAACCTGTCTAGCTCTGTCATGTCATCTTACGTTACCAACTAAATACATATATTCTTATCCATATTCATTAAGGGGCCTACGCAATCCCTGGCTTCTTCGTAACAATAAAAGACAAAAACCACAGCCAAGATCCTGGAGATCATGGCCCGTCTGGAAACACGCTGAACACACGCAGTGGCTGCTGGCAATGCAGATGATGAATTAACCACGTCAGCCAGAAAAATGTATCTTCAGGTTAAAGAGAACTTCAAGCAACCAGCTTGTATAATTGCTTTTATATTCAAGTCATATAATGGAAAATGGGAGACAGTCATTTTGGCCAAGAACTTTTCTTTCAACACGAGAGAAAACACTCATGGAAAAGGGAAAAAAATGCAGCCCAGAGGTTAATTGAGGATTTAAATTTTTTGTGCATGGAAAACAGTACAAGAAAACTAAAATAGAAGCCATGATTTCACATAAATATTTAGTATAAAAGCCTGGAAAACTCCTTACCAGCTATATCATCTGTTTTTTTATCTGTGAGAGTCAAACTAGCTAAATAATGGAAACAATATTTGTTAGACAACTTTCTAAAAAACTGCGATGGAATTCACTGGGGGCATTAGTTCATTCATGTTTCTTGCTATCCATATCTTTGACACTGGTATGTAACTATTGGGAAAAGCAACTTAGATCAGTACAAGTTGTTTCCATGTGTGTTGAATTCCCCAACGATTTTTAAAGCAATTTCACTAGGAGATCGGCTTCTGCTTTTTGAAAGCAGCATTGCCAATCCTACGTGGAGACTTTACACGCCAGCCTGAGAGGAAATGGACATTTTTGCCTTGGGTCTGTTTCAGAGGGACAGGAAATGGTGCGGGCCAAAACGTCCATTTGTGAGTGCTTCTGGTTCTGATGGACTTTTTAATGCAGCATAGAGTTCTTCAAACAGTGGAGATGACCCTCTTTAGAGGGAATATCAGAGATGCACATCAGCGGGAGGGAGAGAGCAGGGAGCAGCCACTCCATTTCCAGTATAGAGTCTTGCTAATTACCATAGGGAGGCAGGGAAAAGGTAAAAAATACTTTGCTTGGAAAGAGGCCACGAGGCACGATGGCTTCGAAACTTTAACTTCTTGTTGCCAACATTTTAGTAGCCCGTTACAGACTGCACTGTTTGATGGGGCAGTCCCGAGGGGCACAATCTCTCTTCATGCAGGACTGACAGAAAAACCTACTGGGGCCTGCGGAATGAAAAAGCACCTGTGAACATTTAGCCAAGCTGTGCTGCCCTCTGAAGGCCAGCACATGCTGCTTAGGTTTACTCCAGCGCTGGGAAAAGATACCGTGGCCAACCCTGCTCTGAAACTGGGGAGACAACTGATCATTTCCAAGGAAAGGGAGGAGTAGGGGAAGGCGGAGAATGGCTCGAGAGCAGCCCTAAGGAGAAGGACTTGGGAGTGCTAGTAGACAAGAAGCTCAACATGAGCAGGCAACGTGCACTTGCAGCCCCGAAAGCCAACCGCATCCTGGCCTGCATCAAAAGAAGCGTGGCCAGCAGGCTGAGGTAGGTGATTCTGCCCCTCTACTCTGCTCTGGTGAGACCCCACCTGGAGTACTGCGTCCAGATCTGGAGCCCTCAGCACAAGAAGGACATGGATCTGTTGGAACAGGTCCAGCGGAGGGCCACGAAGATGATCAGAGGGCTGGAGCACCTCTCCTATGAAGACAGGCAGAGAGAGTTGGGGTTGTTCAGCCTGGAGAAGAGAAGGCTCCAGGGAGACCTTAGAGTGGCCTCCCAGTAGCTGAAGGGGGCCCACAGGAAGGATGGGGAAGGACTTTTTATCAGGAAGTTTAATGATAGGACACGGGGTAACGGCCTCAAACTGAAAGAGGATATCAGCAAGAAATTCTTTACTGTAAGGGAGGTGAGACACTGGAACAGGTTGCCCAGGGAAGTTGTGGATGCCCCATCCCTGGAAGTGTTCAAGGCCAGGCTGGATGGGGCTTTGAGCAACCTGGTCTGGTGGGAGGTGTCCCTGCCCATGGCAGGGGGTTGGAACTAGATGATCTTCAAGGTCCCTTCCAACCTGAACCATTCTGTGATTCTGTGAGATGAGGACAACACATCCTACCCAGCAGTGTACGCAGTAAACTCAGTCACCAGGAAAACTATTAGCATGCATCCACCTCATGGAACAGGTGAGCCATTGGCTTAACTGTTGGCAATATCCCCTGGCCTAGGGCACTTGCAGGCTCATGTGTGTTGTGTGTTAGCCACCCCACGAGCTCTTAGTGAAATCCTTCTAGCACTTTGTCTCTTGTCCTTAATGCGGCAGAACACCTGCAGAGCCCCAGCCCAGCCATCACGCACGACCTTCTGGTGATGGGAGAGACCAGGGCCCGCCGGGGAATTCATCTGCGTGATGAATAAAACTGACAGAGGTTCCTAGCCAGATGATTTTTGCCACTGGAAAATCAGTAATGAAGTCTCCATAGTAAGGTCAGCAGGTTCTACTTATTATTTTTTTTATTTTCTTTTGGTGGAGAAAAATAGGAAACAGTACAAAGAACCATGGGAAATGCCATATACATGGGAAAAGCAATTGTGACCAATGCAAGAGCAGCTTGATGAAACGTCCTTCCCCTCTTCCACATCAAATACACAACATACAGTATATGGAAACCCAGGACTCTGTCTCACGCCATGCTACGCCTACTCAGCTCCCTTCTTGCGGGCTGAGTGTGTCTCAGCAGTAGGACTGGGGACCAGGGAGGGAGGACTCACCACTGCTTTTCTGCTCCAGTTCTGAAAGAGCTGCTCGGTGGGGACCCGTCCCAAAACTCCTGTCCCAATTCTGTGATTTCAGCCTGGTGGCCGGTGCTGGTCACAGCAGTCCTGGCTGCTGGGATGATTCTGAACCAGTGTTTCAGGGGTGCCTCCTCACTCCATTATTCCTCTGTGTAAATTCAGCTACATTTATGCAATTGGGAGTCCTCCACCCCTACTTCCACCTCAACCCACGTGTTGCTCCACACAGTGCTCAAAAGCTCCCAAGTGAACACCAGACAAGACCCCTGGCTCAGATCTACAGGTTATGAAAACTTTTCCTAACCTGGACCTGTACAGAATCAAAGTCCATTAACTTTTCCGTTTTCAGACCCTATCATGACCACATCTCGCCTTATTCCTCCATATGCCTTTCAGAGGACTAGCAGGATAAAAATACTAACCTAATTAATTCAAGCAATGAGAAAGTTCCAATGAAACAAGACCAGGTGAATTATGGGTTAAAAAGAAAAACATGCCAATTTACATAATTGAAGCTTGCCAAAAGACTTGCTCGTCTTTAGAAAGACACTTTGCTCGAAGCTTTCAAAAACTATCGGTATTATCAGCTTCTGGGCCTCATCAGATGCCGTGGAGAGACACCAAGCCTACTGCTAGTTTATAATCCACTGTTTAGACAAGAGAGGGCAGCTGTTGACCAAAACCTTTGGAGATGCGTGTCCAACCCCAGAAGAGAATAGTTGTGACATATTTTACAGCTGAATTGTCTTGGTAGTTTCGATTTCTTGCAATACATAAAAGCTAACATTACCAAGAATAAGAGTCTGAAATGTCTCGCTAGTAATTCTAAACCAGTCTTCATGCTTTGCTGGTATTCTTCATCACTAAATCCCCTGCCTAGCATACTCCATAAGCATGCACCAGGAATGTCCTCTAATATCTGACCCAAATAGCGACACTTTATGTCCTCCAAATACGAGCCCAGCAAAGCAAAACTCACGCTTTTGTTACAGTTTTCAGTGTTTGTTAGTAAGTAAATCTTGAGTTAAGCTGGTCTTGAAAAAATAATTATAGCCTACTAATGGGTTATAACTAACCAATATATCCTCGGTTCTAGGCAATGACTGTAAGCATGCCACAGAACGTCAATGGTAATAGCTAAGCCCTCATAGGTATGGAAAGCCCTACTTCCTGCATTAGTAAGTGTATGACCCTGGTCAGTCACTTTGCATTTAATCTCAGAACTCCATGAGTAACCGTCTTCTGGCTACCATACACTGTATCATCGTGGAAAAGTTTCACAAAGTGTGAGAAATTCTTTCCTTTCAGGTACAATTTTTGGTGTCATGTATTTTATGATTCTAGTGCTACCCTGAAGGTCCTCACCTGCTTTTTTTCAAAAGTCAGTTAATCTTTATTATGGGACTGACACTGTAATTATTAATTAAATAAAAATTAAAAAAATTAGTCGTATTATGACTTCAGCCATCTCAGTTGTTTTTTACCAGATAAAACACAACGCCCCTGCTAGACAGCTGGGAGACTTACCAGTTTACAGTTTATAGCTTACAGTTATAGTATTTTCTCTGTAATATGAGGAATAAGGAATGATCCTTTGTGGGTACTTAATATAACAACCTTCTACAACTTCTCTTGTTGCATAACTAGCTTGTAAAATTACAGGAAAGACAATGCCTACATCTCCATCCCCACATACTCATTTAAGTCATACCTTATCTATTAGTACAGAATATTTCATTTATTACCTTCATGATATATCTGACCTAAAGATTTTTTTCCTGCAGTTTTTAGAGAATTTGCAATTTGGCCCACGAACAGGTATAGCTTCATCGTCAGTAGTGTGGGGAATAGATCCCTTACCCTTTTTCCTTACCATCATAGTACATTATAAAATAACATTTACGTATCATGTGACAGGTTGTAGATGGAGGTGTGAGTTGGTAGATGAGGAAAAGGCTCTGCACGGGGCTCTGGGTCTTTCTCTCCTTCCAAATAACAGGAGGAGGACTGCCAAGTCAGAGAAAATTTGCAGTGTAGCGTTGTATGGATAATGCACAAGTACCTGGAGGCCTGTGGTGGGAGAAGGGAGCACGGACTAAGTATTTACAAAGGGGGAACCCACAGTCTATTCAGACAAGGGCAGAAAGATTTGTATTTGCTTGAACCAAAATTCACATCGATTACAGAGAATGCGTAAGTATCACCCCTACACTGTGTTCCACTGGAACTCTGTAGTATTTGTTGCACAGACTATACAGCAGCATTGTTGCAGTTTCCTGTCACCTCCAGCTCTTGCTTCTACTGATGCAGAAATTTTTTGGCCATATTTAAGGGGACAAACAGCTACAGTCAATAACTATTTTTAAATTAATTCGTCTTACCTGCAGGCTTTCTTAGTGCCTCCTTTCCACTCTCTCCATGCATCAGCGTATGTTAATTTTCCTCGTATCAGCCACAAGCTCAGCAATGCTGATTTTCTTCCTCTGTGCTTTCCTTGCAGGACAGAGGCAGGACCATCACAGGGGCACTAAGGACACAGGAGAGACTGTCTCTGTTTGCAATCCTGCAGTGGCCTGCAAGCAACTCAGAGGAGAAACTGCAGAGAAGACAATAATCTCTGCACATCTGGGCTGGCTGTAGCTTCTAGAGCCACAGACTTTTTTTGGCTGATAGAGACTCTATCAGGTAAACTCCGCCAATTCTTTGCTAGAGTGCAGACCACCACAGAGAATTTTTATCAGGTCCACGTTGAACACACCAGGTTGCGCCAGAACAGGGGGCACTTTGAGAGGCACACGGGGCAAAACACACGATTGCCCTTTCTGCAAAATTTCCGTGCAACTTCCGCTGCAACATCTGAGGCACAATTTGTTGTAGCAAGAGAAGTTTGATCAAGTCTTATCTAACTAAAAGAAGAGCTGTAAATAGTTAATGCTTCAAGTAAAGGTTTCTGTCAACCGCAGGCAAGAAACTACAGTCTGGGGTTTCCCTTGGGTAAAACTTTATAGTGAATTAGATTTCAGGACTACTAGGTACTAGCAAGGTTAAGAAAATCTGGTGAGGTTATCCCATTCTTTTTGCTAATAGAAGGAAATAAGAATGGAAAAATACCTGTGACTGCATTAGCCCAACACTTCTGCCAGTTGCGTCAAAGGGAAGCACATCAACCCTTCCTACACCTGTAAGGCAGAAAAACATCTTTAAGTTTACCCATATATTGATTTGATTTATTTTTCAAGCTGGGGTCAGCTTGCAAATCACGGTCCACTTAAAGAAATATTTACATCAACTCTATCTTAAGAATTAAAATGAATATTGGTTCATTGGCACAAGTAATCCAAAATACTCTAGGCAAAATTAATATAATCCATGTTTTCACCTCTGTTCCCATCTTTCTACATATCTTGAAAATGCAGACACAAACTCAGAAAAGTAGCTCTTACCCGGCTAAACCATCCTGCCGTGAAGAACAGGGGTGCTTATTTGAGGAAGGAGAACACATAGAAAGGTTTAAAGAATCTGACTCAAATTCTGTAACAGTATGCAGTCATGCAGTCAGTTTAATTTCTGAAATATTTCAGTTACACCATGATGCTTGGCTCAAGTCCTACATTTTTGTCATGCAGAAGAACTTAATATGAAGACAACCAAGCCGCGAGCCTTCCAACAAAATTAATCTCTAATAGAAATACCCTTTGGTCAAGAGAAGACAAGTAATCAAAATTTTCTGCATGGACAATTAGAATAGATTTTGCAGGTTGTATGTCGAAAACCTTTGATCAAGACCAAGGTCCAGCAGCGTATCTTGAAACATAAAGAGTAATCAATCAGCTGAATTTCCTGCTGCAGGAAATTCAAGTTGGCTTCCTGACTTGGAACCACATCCCCGCATCACAGGCCTCCTGGCCTGCGGAACTTGCTCTGAACAAACTCTGGATGAGCAGTTGAAGCATCCCCCCTGAACTAAGCTCCCAACAGTACCAAAAACCTCTGCTGTCAAGACACACCTGCCTGCGATTAGTGCATACCAGCCAGCTGACCAGCAGGTGGCTGGGTTGTACCACATGCACAGCTCGAGAGAGGTGCTAAGAGCTCGGTATGGCTCCAGCACAAAAGAGTTTTTCTTCCTTTGCCCAAAAATTAAATATTTATTCACAAATTGAATTAGGTAGCTGAATGCAAGTTTGTTTGGTTTTTTTTTAAAAAAGTTAAATTCAATACTGTAACTGCAAAGCAAAGCACCAGTTATTTTTCAGCCAACGCAACACACCAGTAAAAACCCCAAATTATTCAGTATTAATTATAAAAAAACCAACCCAAGAACACAATCTGTGGTACACAGTCCTTTTGGAGGAGTTAGCAACCTTTTGACACCTCTCAGGGAAGTCAGCAGAGCCACCTCCTCCTTTTGGCAGGGATGCGGCATTCTTAGTCAAACAGCAAAAGAAGATCAGAAGCTGTGCAGAAAGCATTGTAAGCTTTGATCTCATCACACTTTGGGAACTAAGCAGGATCTGGACAGGAATCCTTGAAGTCAGTCCATCGGGTGACCAGTAACAAAGGTATACGGGGTACATAGCAAGCAAATCCTGAGTAGTTACCGAGGAAATCCAGCTATAACTGCACTGCGCTACCATGTAGGTGGTAATTTTCCGCTAAGACACACATCCTCATCACTGGTAGCCAGTTTACTCCATGGCACTTTGACAAGTGTGGACGGTTGCCCCAGTGGGTCCTCAGTATTTTGGTAATGGAAATCTTCTTCACTAATTATCTGCTGTAATTCTAGCCAAACACAGCCCTCTTCTGCTACCCAGCTGCTAGTTAGCACAGTCATCTCCTGGTTTAGCAGTTGCTGCCTTTTCAGCACACCGAACCACTGCACACTTAAGGAGGATTGAAGAGAAGAAAAATAATCAGCACTTAAGTGAAGGAATGTTGTCAACATCACGGACACTGCCATGACCGTACGTTCCACTTACTGAAATGTTCAGTCAACAGCAATCTTGGACGTAGATATGTTTTCAGTAGGAAGGGGAAGCCAAACTCTCTATTAGAACAGCAGGAAGTCAATTTGTGTCTCTCCGCTTTCCAATTCAAAGCTACTGGAATTCCTGAAGCACAACTGGAAATACATGAGCATGTTTCACTACCAGGAATCTCCTTTCCAAAAGCACTCCCCAGAACGTCATCACACAATAAAAAAATTTAAGCGATACAACTTAAAAAACTAACATAATTCAGCTATTTTCATGCCTATTCTACTTCCAAAATGATTTAAACTTGCGCTGGAAAGCAGGGATGATAAAGGCAAAGGAACCTCAAACTTTCAAAACCACACTGCTGTCATAAGAATATTTAAACAAATACATAGACGCTATTTTTAACAACTTTATTGGTTTAATAAATGCTGTTGTACAAAATTAGTCTCTGGAACATCGTAAGAGCATGAATTACACTGTAATTGTATTTTGTTTACCATATTTTAGCAGAGGGTGTAAAATTTACTATTTTTCCAGAAAATAAACATTCTCAAAATCTGAAATAGATACTGATTTTAAAAATCACCACAATAATATTCCTTGTCTCACAGCAAGAGCCAGAAATATGTCTCATTTTTTCTCCATTTCATTTGAACCAGAGGGTAACAGCACTATATTGATAAAGCTTATTTTTGCATTTCTGCACTGCCTAGCTGCAATTCCTTACAAAACACCTTCAGAATAACAGCAGCAAAACCAGAAGGATAAGAAAGCATCTGAAAGGCTCAGTGGCTTAATACTTTCAACCACAGTAACAGATGGCTCAAACTGTAAGGGGAATTTCCACCCCAGTACAAATGTACGAGTCATAAAATCAAAGCCCCATTCCGAGCAAGGTGGTCACGTTTTTCGTTCCTTGAAGAAGTCTGTTCCTTTCAACTCTTCTGGTAGATAGTCCTGCTCTACAGGTTCCTTGTACATGGGGTTGTACTTATAGCCTTTACCATAGCCCAAGTTCTTCATGAGCCTTGTTGGGGCATTTCTCAGGTGCAGTGGCACCGGCGGCAGAGGTCCCGTGTGCATTCTCAGACATTCTTTGACGTTGCTATACGCCCTGTACACCTCTATAGACTTTGGTGCTCTGGCAAAGTACACTACACATTGTGCTAGAATGACCTGGAAACAAGAAAAGGGAAAATGTTAACTGACTTCTTTTAAGCTCTTTGGGAAAAGGTCTGTTATTCAGGTTGTTTGTGTAGTGTGACAGGGATTATGTTTTTAAACTGACCGCTGCCTGCTACTATAGTAGGAATATTATTAAACAACAACACAGCTCTTTGCAATTTTCACTACTAGTAAGGAATTGCTACTTTAGAATATCAGAATATATTATTTTAACAGAGAGAAAAAAAATGGACAGAGGAAAATGACGTTAGTTCACATACCACATCTTAACAACAAACATGCAGTGAATTTTATTTCAAACTACAACATCTATTTTAAGAGCTACGATGCTCTCTTACTTGTCAAAGAAAGGGCGTGCTGAATGAACAAGTAATGAAATTTTCCTTGTCCTTGCAATCTCTGTTTCTTTTTATAATTACAGAAGGGTTTTACAGTTTGCATTGCTTTCAAACCAATGAATTAATGAAGCCTTTACCTCACATTCCGGCATTCCAATAAAGTGACAGCCTTGATAAGCAGCAACTGCTTGTGTTAAAGCCAAAGGGTCTGCCAGCCCTACAAAAAGGGATCAGATAAAAGCAGGTTAGTCAGTTTACTTTAGTTACCATGTCTTTCCCCCCCTCCTGTAAGTTGCTTTTTCAGATGTTGGAACCTCTGGTACAATACTTTGCAGTACATAAGAAATACTGCCTTCATCCACAGCCTTCCTTCTTCTGTCTCCCCCACAAAAGAAAGGCCTAAATTGTGGGTATGATTTACAAACTAAATCTGTTGCCACAGGGTGGCAGCCTGAACAGCAGCTGCCCGAGTATGATTCACTTTTACTTTTTGGAACTGAGAAAGAAATGGGGAAATATTGCTATATAGACATAGCTTCCCTAGACCTCATAACTCTTCACCCATCACATATGCGCCTGAAGTGTTGCTGCAGCTGTTACTGTGAATAAGTCAACCAAGATGCCTTACAGCTAGGGAGCCAGCTATCAAATCTGAGGTTTGGAAGTCAGGCTAGGCGTTCACCTTCCAGAGTCACTAAAAAAGCAGACATCCCTGAAATGCACATTCTCTGTGACACAAGTTTACTGGTGACCTAAAATCACCAGAGTTTAAAAGATCCATATTAATACACTGCCAAAACCTGACCCCAAAAATATGTTTCTCCTGCAGTAGGTAATCATCACAATGACACCGCACATAGCTCTCTGTCTGTGTATACAAAGATTTTGTGGGATGTGGAGCATTTCAGTATTTTGTACCTATTCTGCATACAGCTGTTTTGGGGTCATTTTTTTTCCTCAAATGCCAGTTTTTGGAAAGCTGAAGCCTGGCAGATCTTCATTCAACATAATATTCCAACAAGAAATACTGCAAATACTGACCTATATCTTCACTTGCAAACCTCACCAGCCTCCTTGCCACATAGAGTGGATCCTCACCACCTTCAAGCATTCGAGCAAGCCAGTAAAGGGAAGCGTTTTCATCTGAGCCTCTCATAGACTTATGCAGGGCAGAGATGCAATTGTAATGTTCTTCTCCTATTTAGAATGGGGAGGAAGAGATACACAAAGCTGTTAGAAGGAAAAAAAGTGAAATGCATTTAAGGAACAGAATATATTTTACTAGATCACAGCAGGTAAACATAACCTGCTTTTTCAAGTTCTTTTTATGCGTATGTTACTATGGTGTTCATTAAAATGTTTTCAACCTCTTCATGCTTTTCCACACGGTTCATTCCACTAAGTATATAAGCAAAACAGAGCAATCACAGATGAAAAGGTGGGTGTTTTTTTAAACACTGCAAGGCAAACAATTTGGCTTTGGTACCCTAATGAACTTTCCTTCAAAAGAAAAAACATACAGATATTTTAAGCAGTTAGGAAGAAGACCCTATATAAATATCTCCTAATTGACAACGAGTAAAGTACGACCACATACAAACCACCGACCATTGCTTTTGGACACACACAGAGCTCTGAGAAGACAGGAGAAGATTCAGAGAAATCCAGTACTATACACTAGTGATAATTTAGAAAAAGAAATTTCACATCAACTAAAACCAGAAAATAAAGCGTGCAGTAAAGGAAACACAAGTTTGCTGTATTATGTAGGGAAAAAAAGGAAACATTGCTGTGGATATATAATGATGGCACATTATACAATCTGGAGGAAACTGTATCACAGCACACAACCCTGGCAAATCCCTAAGAAATGTCGAGTTCAGTTGTGGGCACCTGCACTACTATAAGGGTCCTAAAAACTGTATGCAGCTGAGACAAAAAACCCACAAACAAAACCTGAAATGCCAGACTGCTAAGAAGAAGTGGGAAGATGGAATGAATTACAAGGTAATTTTTTTTAACAATAAAGTTTAATGTAAGATTAGATATGGACTCCAAGGAGAAACAAAGCCATTCCACAGATCTTTCAGGGCTACAGATAAAATAGAGGGTCAACATTACAAACACTGAATGAGACCCTTCCTGCTTGCAATTTTCCTCGGTGCAGCTGATTTTGATTCTTATGCATTTCTTTTAATCAAACTTGTAAGAGTATTTTGCTGCAATATTGTTGTTAAACTTTCCACATAATCTGCCTTTTTTATTTTTTAAAGTGCCTGGCATTCCTTGGCTCACAGCTAAGTGTGTATTATAAAGGCAACTGGCTGCATGCACAGCCATCTGTTAATACTTCTTCCTACGGCTAAAAGGATTTACAGCTCAAGGGCCGTATCAGAAGACATCACCGTCATTTGTAGCCCCTACAAAATAAAAGGCCACATGCATGAGTTAGAAAACCAAAGCTCCCATACAGCTGCAATTTCTCCTTTCATAGCCAGCAAGATCTTTACCTCCCAGGTCAGAAACTAGGTCCGTCTTCCTGCATCGCTGTACATGCTGCAGTATGGTTTTGTGGGGAATTCAACACATGCGCTGCTGGCACACACAGGCCAGCAGACAGCTATTTTTGTGAGGACTCCACACACAGAGCCCTGTGGTATGCAGGCATTACTCGTGCCAACACAAACAGCGTGTCCGTGCTCTGTCATAACACTTGAGTTAGTAGCAATAAACCCAAGCAGCTGAACTTGCACTGTCCTCTTGGAAGAGGCGTCTCTTGGTCTCTTAAAAGTAAGGAAGATGGTCTTTAAATATCTGCAGAAGTTGCACTCATCCGGCTTTTTTTTTTCCTGGAGTGCTTTTATACACTGTTTGGGTTACTGTAAAGTGTCATACTTGGGGATACCAGCTGGAAAGGCAGAAGGAATCCAGGAGATAGGTTGGGACTAGAGATACATACCTGCAGGGGACTTCAGAGTATGCAGGCTGAGAAAGGGGACAGTTTTCTCCCTTTATCTCCTTCCTCACAAAGTTAATGTTGGTGACTGAGTCATCAAAATGATGACAATACTTATACACCAGACTTGGACTTCTTCAATTGTACTTTGAAGGCAATTTCAATTAAAGGCAAAATACACGGAGCAAAGAAGTTTTATGTTTCTTTTTAAAAAATACAGTTTATATATATTCTATGTGAGTTACCAGAAGCACTTTAAAAAAATGAAAAAATTAAAAAAAAATAATTAAAGAACTTTTTACAGACCTTTACAGACCTTTATTTATTAGTTCTGTCTCTCAGGCTGGTTAGCCAACATACAGATTTTGGCCTTATCAATTCAGTGGAGACAGACACATGCCAACTCAACTATCGCTGCTGTTCTGCATCCTGGATGCCTCTTGAAATCAAAAGTCTAAAGAGTTTTTGGAATCAAAACACATTTGCTCTATGCAGTTCCCACAAAGCTAAGTACTTTTCCACTGAGAAACAAGATACTGCACAAGAAGCTTTGGGCAGGACAGGATTTTCTAGTGTCTAATGCATACAGACGCATAAATCTTTTTTGACTTATGCCACTAAATTGCTTTATGTGCTCATGAAGAGTCTTCCAGCTAATTTAAGATGATGATTTATCTAAAGCCTTATTGGTAGAAGACAGGGAAAAGACCTCAGTTTCACTGACCATAATTAATATCTGGACTTCTTCAGCAATCCCTATTTATAAGGTAGTGGGCAGAAGTAAAATCACAGTCCCCATCTCAAAATATTTTCTGTCTTAGCCAAAGGTAAACATCAACTTCCCATCGATAAAGGACAGAAGAAGGCTTTTGGAAGCATAGATTATCTGCACAAAGATCTTGTCTTTACTATCTGCAGAAAGATCAGAACAATAGCCTAATGACTACATTATGAATCATTGCCTTCCTAGACTTCTTGGTAAAAGTACATAGAAGGATGTCCAACTACACATATTTGTCAAATTTTGCAGAAGGTGACCAAAAATAAATAATGATGTAAAACCAAAATTCCAAATTAACACAACTCTGACTGAACACTAATCAATTACTTAGTGCTTTCTACATGAACATACTACATATCCCTCCACTTTATAAGGCTGAAGCACTTTATATTAGAGGATTGTAGATTCCACCACCACAACGGTGATTCAAAAAGTATTAGCTAAAACTTGCTACAAAAATTCTCTATTTATAGAGCAGCCTCTATCCAGAAGCCCTTTGTATATAAAAAGACAAACAGCTATCTCTACTATGGACAAAAGTGGTCAACCGAGACACAGACTACTCCACAGAAGAGAGGAATTTTGTAAAGGCACGTACTCGGGCAACCTGCTACTGTGACAGTATCTGTGTCAGGCTCCTTGGCATTCGTACAATCAAGAAAACCAGAATTTTCACCCCTCTCACCACTCTCTGAAAATCTCTAACAGAAAGAAAGACCCTATACAGAGCTCGAAGGATTTCTGTCACGGAGAAGGGGCTGACACATGCTACCTAGACTTGACGCAAGCCTCAGGAAGAGCCACTCTGTGCCATCTCTAGGAGCAAATAGGCTTAGGAAGGCTGGGAGCAATAGACACAGCCAGGAGTTCTGCGTGACAGTGGCCACAAGGCGACAGCAAACACACAAGGGACCTACACAGCACAAGAAACTCACACCAGTAAACTGGTCAGATTTTCTGCTTTCTCCTAATCATGACTTCTTCCTGCCACAGACCCTATACAATTTTTCTTCTCCCTCCCCCTGTCTACCCTCGACTTAGCTGCCATCATATCAATATCTGCCCAGCTACTTTCTCTTGACAATGAGCCATCATTTCCTCTTTGTAACAAGAAGGCTGCAAACAGGCATATACATTACAACGAACCTCGAAAAATCCATCATCACAGGTTTTGAGTAGCGACAGTTAATTAAGCATATCAGATACAGTGGCAAAACAAAAATCAATGAATCCTCCAAATACTGCTTGGCATTATCATTTGATACTATACTGCACAGTAATTCAAGTATTGCCGAAGAACTAGCGTATGAGTTCAAGGGGATTCACCTAATCTCTAACATTCACTCTCTGATTTTTAACCTCACATAAAATGGTATTGTGGCCAACTACTGTGATGCCTAACATTGCCAAGTCACAAATTTAGCAAGAGTGGTTATCACATTAGTAAGCCTTAAATGCAATTGGATTTACGTGACCTGCCCTAAGCAAGCTACAAAATTCATTACCTTAAAAAGCAATTCTAAAAGTAAAGCCAACTGCTCAGGTTTTTACCTATATTGTTGCAAATCTGAGCACTTCCAAGACTTTCAAAGGAGTAGAAGCACAATGGAAGATTTCCAACCCTCCAAGAACAAATCTCCTCATCAAATTACTTCTCCCTCTTTACATTGCAATCCTCTTAGAAGACAATGTTCTAATAACCTTAAAGAACACATAATTTCACCATGGAACTGTTCGCAGGGATGCAAATATGTCTTTCAACTACCCTACACTTCTTAAGTGGTCAGAGGAAACCCTGTTTGGAAGGAATTTCTGGGTGAGCCTGCTATGCTGTAAAGGAAAAGTAACTTTTAGGCCAAATTTCAGTACAACCACTGATTCACCAGCTGGTACAAAAAGGGGAGAAGAAACAGAAATTAGAGAGACTACCAGCTCTCGAGAAGACTGCATCTCAGAGACTATGTCAGGTACTCACCTGCTCGGTCATACAGGATGTGAGATCGCTGTAGCCCTTCCTTTACGTGCTCTTCTGTTATCAGAATGCCATCTGCAGAACCACCTTTGGTAATATTTAAAGGGGTGGTCTTCCCCGCTGCTAATCTGGCCTGAACTGCTAACTGGAGTCCATTTAGTCCAGTCCTTGCATCACCGTCGCAAAGGTAGGCTAGGGTATTCAGAGCTTTCTCCTCGATGTACACCGGGAATCTGCAACAGAATAACCATACACTGTTAGCCCTCATCCATGCTCCTCTCCTTTCGTATTAAGCTAGAGATGGCGTTTCTTTAGAAAGTTTGTTGAGAGGCAAAGGCAAGGTTTGTTGGGTTTAAGTTTTGTTATTAACTCATTCTGTCATGATTAAGCATTGCAGAGCGTGGGGGAACACTGTGGGACCCAACCTCTCTTCCTCCTGCCCCAGTGCAAGTTAAATACAATTGCACATGAAAAAGGTAGGGCAGGAGCTCTCATCTATTTAACCCCCTTATTTTTCCTCATGTCATCAAGCTCAACAGAAAGCAGGGCTAGGGTTTTGCCAGAGCACAATTCTAGCACAAGCAATTGAACTTTACAAGGTTTTACTCCATCAGCATTTCATAGCTAGCTTTGAAAGCTCCTTGTTGGAAGGAGAATGAAAAGGTAGGAAGCTATTCACATGCACATGAGAGAGTACACTGAGTATTAATTAGCAAGCACATGTGTGTCCTATGTTCTTTTTTTTAAAATGTTAAGAGCTACATCTTAGTCACTGGGGTACAAAAAAATATCTTACTAGAAAGAAAAGGCACCCCAGTGCATGCAAGTCACTCTTCTTGCCATCTACTACTCCAAGTGTGCCAGACTATACAAACACACAAAAAAGACAAATTCCAGCGAACACACAATCTAAATGAACAAGACAGGAAGAGTTGAGAAATGTGGCAGCAGGTAAAGGATCTCCTGAGATCTCATAGCGGGTCGGTGAAAGATCTGGGAAAGTCCTCAAGCTCTTTCTCCAGGTTTTCATCTGCTGGGCTGCAATCCTCACTGTCAGGGCACATGCAAACCAACTCGCCTCTGCACATTTCACATGCATACTGTTGAGGATTTGACCCTCAAACTTCAGTTATGTAGACAAGATAATGGCTAAGGTGTTTGCCAGGCAGAGGGTACAACTGATTTTATTTGGAAACAGCAGCTAGTGGAATTAAAGCATGACATTAAGTAATGGCCCAAACTTAGCCATTTCTAGTAACTGGACCGAAAATCAAGAGTGACATGTATCAGCATGGATTAACGCACAGAGCTTGGCATGAGAGGCAATTTCTTCTGAAGCCCTTGTGTGCCAAATAATTAAGGATTCACAACAGCCCTGCACCTCATTTACCAGAAAGATTTATTACTGTTATTACAAGTGGTGAATGAAAAGGCAATGCCAGGGTTCCCAGACACATGTATCCACTAATTTTCATTACTTGCCTCCTCTTCCTCCTTGCAAATCATCTTTGCACTTGTCACACAAAAGAAAAAAACAGTAGATGTTGGAAAAACTTCAACAGACAGTATTTGAGCCCCCTCATGTCCACATGTAAGAGAGAAAAACTTTTAGAGCTACAATCTTAATCCACACCAGTGCAAGTGAAGACCAACAAATGTCTTCTAGGGCCATAACCCATGCTGCAGAGATTAGGCAGCAGGAATCACATCCTGTGGGAAAAATAAATCTATCTATATACACATATGCATCTCATCATATTTTTAATTCCATCTTCTTATTTCTCATGTATTTGATAAAGCTAAAAAAACCAAAACACACAGAGTGGCACTACAAAACAACTGCACTTTCTCCTATGTGTTTCAAACACCATCTTCATGTTTGAACGGGGAAGAAGAACAATGTAACAGGGACTTAGTCAAGTATCTCATGCAACAAATTCCTTGAAAATCAGGGAGGGGCATTCACCCCTCAGCACTACAGATGGGCACCAGATTTTTCTACGTGCAATGAAAGAAGCCAGGAAAGAAAGCAAAGACATTTTTAAAAACCCAGCAGGCACTACAAACAGGCATCCTACTGCTAATACCTCCACCAACAGGGAACAAAACCAAATACACTGCACGCTAAGCAAATACTTTGGATACACAAACAGGGCAGACTGAAGAGAAGGTTTCACCTGCAAGGGCTAAGCTCTGTTTGCAGAGCCTGTAAGCTCTGTTTGCCTCCTGTTTGCAGAGAAGACCATGTGCTTGAGGCTTCCTCACATCGATACCCCACAGTTGCACTCAGTGAGTGCAAGTGGAGGTGAAGCTTTGAGAGCCCTAGAAGGCAGGTACTACACTTGCAAGAAGCTGAGAACAGTCTGTCCCAAACAAAGTTGAGGCTTCAGAGCACTTTTGTCATTTATTTGCTAATTAGAAGCTGGGCAAGAAAGCCGAGTTGTATTCCTCTCTCTTCAATTTCACTGTAGGCCTCTAAGTGCCCTGCTGACTCAACACAAGCAAATAGTATTATAGGAATTTAAAAAAATACGCACAAGGAAGTCAGGAAAATCTGGTTACAAGCAAAGGCCTTGTCCACTTCCATGGTGAAATCCAAGTTACAACATACTGGTAACAGAAATTCCACTCCAAATAATGGATTATATATTAGGCTGATCCAGTCCATGTCTACAACAATAGCATGACATACAGGGCATAATAAAGAACAAAACCAAATGGAGCAAATTGCCACATACAAGATATTTGCACAGCATATTCCTGAGAATTACTGATTGGAAACAACATAATGCTTCCCCTGTTCCACAATCTCAGCTCCATTCACATTCAGTATTTCAAAACAGTAACATTGTATACTCAGAATATCTGAATTCAGTTATTTGTTCTGAGGAACTGAAATCTTGAGTTCCATTTTTTTGATTGTTTAACTTCACTAGGCAGGAGCCTTATTTCAAAATCAGGATGACAATTATTTCATTACCTGGGCTTCCAAAAGACACTTGCTGTATTTTACATTTTTAAGCCCACCCTGTCTTCAGAAGCTCAAGTGCCCTACACCCTTACACTTTACCCGACTTCTGCACACCCTAGAATTGCAAGGCAGAATAACTCCCATGCTTTCTGATCTCTTCCCAAGCTCCTGATCCTCTTGCAGATGGGCAATCTCGTATTTTTTTCGCTCTCCAAAATTAACACTGAACACCCACTGCATGCCAATGCTTAATGTTGGTACCTTGTAACTGATGATACTTGGAGACAAAAATATAAACAAGCCAAAAGGGATGCCCCAGGATCCATCACTCACTGAGCTGAAGGTGATATATTAGCTTAAGGAATGGAAAACTACCACTACAGGATAATAAATCCTTCTTCCCATTCCTCTTTATCTCCATACCCTCAAGACAGTTTGTGCCAAGAACCAACATGAAACATACGATGAACTACCCATAAAACCTGTACAACAGCGCAGCATTTGATCCAATAAGAAGAGGGCGTAAGAAATATTAGAGAGTAAATACAAGGTAGTCCAAGCAAGGAGAACCTGTATGATGAAAGATTTAAAAATAACTGAGCAGAACACGAGATAAAAGTACCCATTGCTTCTTTCACATATAAATCATTACTTTCTTACTTTCTCAGTGCAATATTCTCACTACACTCACTCCTTGACAAACTGCAACACTCTTACAGGCAAATACGGTTCTTCATCTGAAATACTGCAGTATGATAACGTATTGCTCACTGCCTTACAGCATTGTCTTTGAATGTTGCCTCTCATGCTGGCAACTCCATTTCCTGCAAGGAAATTGGATGGATGTTCCAAAAAGGGAATGATTTTCAAAAAGGTATTGAACATTGAAGACCCAAAGGAAGTTTATCTTCAACACTATGATTTACAAACCAGTGAATTCAAAACCTGTCAGTACTTGTAATACAGCCACTAACAAGCTGAACTGCACGATGTCTGGGCTTGCCAAAAGGAAACTGGGGATTCTTTCATTTCCCTCAGCTGTGCGCCTTCTGTGCTATCTAACTTCAAATACATTAATCCACCATCCAGTTTACTGTCTGACTTCAATTAGAGATACCACTCTGAGGGCAGCACTTGAATGATAAAAATAGAAAGCCAAGAAAAGACGAATTTTATTTCCTCCATCACTGACACGTGTAAGTGTAGCATATCAGTGTACACCTGGAACCGTTTGAGCTATTACTGAGACAGAGTCAACCGCAGAAAGCACAGGCAAAGTTTCGGTAATATAAAGCATCTTTAACATTGACTTCTCCTTACTTTTCTTCTTCATGAGTATGTTTCTTTCTTTTATATTCCTCCGTCTTTCAGCTTAATTTACTGCAGGCTTTAAGAGGCACACTTTGATGGCAGTAAAGTTTATGAAAATATAATGTAAAGCACATCTTATCCTAATGAAATCCAGTAACTAATATAAGAACTGTCAAAGAAGCTTTATGAGCGTGATGATGTAGCAAAGAAAAAGATATCACAGTAGGTAACACCTCCTGCTAGCTCTATTTCGGCTTTACAGCAAAAAAAGGCCACAGTGGGATGAAAGCGAAGCCAGGTGACATAACCTTACCAGAAACCTGCAGCAAGGGTGGAAGCCAGATAAGAGAAAGCCACCAAGAAAACTTAAGGAAACAGATTCATGTAGAGCACGCTTTCCTTTTGATAACTGCTGTACACGCATGGAGTCCAGAGACAATGAAACTATTGAATCACTCAGCAATGGCTGTGCTCTTGCTGAGCACAGAAGATGCCTGTAAAGACTAAGGAAGATTCACTCTCACCTTGTTCTTCAAGGGAATGGGAGAGACCACAAAGAATCATCCTCTTCTTCAAAATGTCATCTAAGTCAGACATCATGTTAGGCAAGTAATGTGATACCAAGACCATCTGATAAACTGAGGCCAAGCAGCACATGCAGTACTTCATACTACACTTCTGTGGTTTGGGAAGGAAGACTCACATGGGAAATGAAATATAAATTTCAATATACACATCTCTTGTGCCTTCTGGCCAGATCTCTGCAGCATTTTCAATGTGGGCATGCCCCACATTTGGGGACATGCTGTTTATAGCTCCTTTTCCAAGTCTGGACCAAAGGTGAGCACAGCAAACAACCAATCCAACTGTAATTGGTGACTTTAATTTATTCCTCAGGACAGCGTGAAAACTGATACCTGCCTGCATCTAACGACAGCCCTGCTTCATAGAGGCAGGGAGGTGAAGAGGTAAAAGGCGAGACACATCTACTCCTGTAGACTAGTAGATGGAGAAGAAATGAAGAAGCAGAAATGGTATGGACAGTGAAGCAAGAAGGAGGACAAAAACCAGAACCACAGTGAGGGACAGAATGGCTTATAAAACACCAAACTCATCAGCAACAGTATGTATCAACTACAGACCTGAACCACCTAGCAGCAGGAAAGAAAGACTTAATGCACAACTACCAATGCTCCTAGATTCTGAACCCCATTTTAATTTTTAAATGCTTGACTCCTACGTTCGCCATTGGAGTGGGGCCCTCTCTCTCCCTAGATAGATTTCTGAAACTGTGCTAGTCTGACAATCTACCTGCCAGACTTCTTTCAGTCTGATGAAGCACCACACCGTGCTGTTTAAATCATCCATAGCTAACGGAAGGTTACAGATACGGAGAGTCTAGCGAAACCCAAACCCAAACAACTGCAGCTGAAACTATGCCTTGTACTTTAATCCTGTACAGAAAGGAAAAAGTCTCTGAACCCCAGTCAGGGTGTAGTCACAACCACAGCTGTGCCATTACGTTAAGGCTGACATGCAGTACTGCCCCCTCTTCTAAAATTCACATTACTACGATATGTTAAAGCTACAAACGAGTAAGCCATGGGGCAGGGTATCCTAAAAATAAAAAGGGAATAGCTTTCCTTTTCCCTGCCCTGACCTCAGCATTCAGGTTAGCGATTCTTAGTGCTTACGTTCTGTGATAAACCTAAGTAGAAAGTGGACTCCCTCTCATTAATTTTATACAGAGTGCCTGCCCAATTACCACCATGTCAATAGACTGTTAATTACTAGGAGTACAGACAAGAGTCAACATGAAGGAACTGTAATAACTTGCATAAAAGTAGTACACTACCAAGCATTATTCTTATTTGCCAGCTAGCCATTTCAGAAGGCAGATAACATCTCTTATGGACAAACCTGGACCTCGGTTTTTCCAAAACTCCTCCAAATGTTTAATGTGATTCTATCTGGCTTGGACAACAAGGAGCAGAGAAAAACAAAGTCTATCTTAAAACAATTTATTAACACCTCACAGCAACAACCCCCTCTTCCCACAGCATACCATAAAATATATGACAGCACTTAATCTTGCGTAGTATCCTCCCTCATCTTATTAGAAAAAAAATTATCAGAAAATAACAAACTTTTGTTGGCCCCTTCCTAATTAGTTTAAGAGTGGATGCCCCATCCACCACTTAATGGTAACATGATGCTTTTATAACCAGTAGCAAGAAGTAACGCACATTAGGACATGACAAAGATGCAGTTACAGGCTTCCATAGCAAATCCTCAGCAGCAGAACAGATTTAAATATCCTGGGAGGGTGAGTCAGGAGCTACAGATCCAAGTATAAAACTCTCTCTCGTAATCCAGACGGTGAGATTATGTTTTGGATGGAGAGAGCCAGTGCTTTGAATTCTCTCTCTCCTGTCACCCCCTGCCCTTGCCATATGTTGCTACTTCTTTTCTTTACTATTAGAAGTGGCTAGGGTTTCTCTTCCCACCCCCCAACTGCTTCATTCTCTCCCTGGCAGGCAGTCAATTCCTCGGGCTGTGTGTGTTAACACCCTGCAGCCCATAAAGTACTCACTCCGAGCTCTCACTGCTACTGCCAGTCGCAGTGTTGCCGTGCTGGTTGCCCTGGCCCAAAACCTGGAGCCCTAAAGACCTGACGGCCCGCATCAGAATCGCCTCCATTGCTTCAACCGAGAGCTTCTCCAGTACAATCACCCGGCATCGGCTCAGAAGAGCGGCGTTGACTTGGAAGGAAGGGTTTTCTGTGGTTGCTCCTATCAGGGTCACCGTTCCACACTCGACGTGAGGAAGGAAAGTGTCCTGAGGATGGGAGGGAAGCAGAAAAAGCTGATCGCAATCAATGATAACCTGAAACATTCCATGTGAGTAGGCTATGTTTTTTGTGTCTTGTGAGTCTTTGGGTTCCCTGTTGATATGACAAATAACCTCACTGACAAGGCAGCTCATCTGCTCAGCTATCTAAATGATTTAATTTCATGCACACAGCACGTTATGGGCTGTTCACCTTAGTAACGCCTGCTTGCACCAAGAACAACCCCACCAGCTGAAAAGAAACAGTGTCAAAAATCTGCGAATTTTCAGTTTATTTATGTGACCTCAGTTTATTGCTTGGCAAATGTAAGATATAATGAAATTGCCATATCAAATATAACAAATAGTGAGGTTACTTCTAAATACCCTTGGAACCAATCTTTAGGGCTACAGTTCCCTATATAATTCTGTAGGATGGCTCAGAAAATGATAGGAAGATTGGAGTATGGTTTGATAGAGAAACTGCAACTGTATTATGGAATTCAAGCTTTCCATGGTATGACTATGGTCTCTTTTCTCACAGAGAAGAGGGAACAACATTAAATCAAACACCCTAGGCACATCCACATTCCAGACCTTTTTAACGGGAATGCAGAATGCTACCCTTGTGGCGGAGACTGAAACGAAGATATGTACAGCAAACATTACTAACATGACTTTGCAGAAACAAAAGTCAACTATAAGTATAGCTCAGACTTTTATTTAAATCTTTGAATCACAATAATTAAACGTTGATCAGAACTTAGCTATGAAATTTAATTTTTATGTTTTTCCCAAATTCATCTACTAAAAACATTAACATTGTAATCAAAAGCCCGAAGTAAGCTATCATCTCAAGGCAAAGTGGGAAATTTTACAGAAGTACTGACAAAGGCTTTTTCCAAAAAGTGGCGTAGTACAGTACCTGTTGAGATTTATTGAAACGATGGATCTCGTCAATAAAGAGGATGGTTTTTCTCTTGAAGAGTCTTTTTTCATTCTGGGCTTGACTGATGACATCTCGAACATCATTTGTCTTGGCACTTGTGGCCGACAGTGTCACAAACCTCGTGCCGTTCTTTTTGCTGCTGCTGGCTATGATGTGTGCCAGTGTAGTCTGAAACAGCAATAGGAGAAAGCTTTGTAAAAATCGTTTTGGACACAGATAGTACTCATTTGAAGGAAATATGTAAAGAACAAAGCTAACTGTTCTGGACAAAGGGACAGCGTTGACAGTTTACAGAGTAAGGTATTTTACTTCATGCTATTCTAGCACACAGAAGACTTAAAAACTTCCTGCGAGAGGTAGCTGCCAATTCCACTGCTGCATTTCTAATGCCTGCACTTTTACGTACCAGACCTACTCAGCTGCAATACCGAAAAGGCCAGCAATGACAGCTGTCTCCTTTACCACAGAAGAACTCTTCGCCAAATACATTTCTGTCACATAACACGGTCTGACTGCAATTTGCTCTTCAATTATTTTGTACAGTATATTAATGGATAAAGAGCTGGACTACCCTGAGACACCTGCAGGAGAGTTTACGGTGCAACCACATATAAGAAATAAAAAGCTACAGTACTAAAAATTGTAGGTATACTTAAGAAAATGTAACTCTTTAAATAGTCAACAGTAATCAAATGCTGGCCTAGGGAAGTAAAAGACAGCTGACTGAACAAATTGTTGGCTGGTTTGAGCAGCTACATTGTTTTTCTTTCCTTATAGACAACTCCTTCAAATCAGAATTTATTTACAGGGAATTTCACTGAGCCTAACAAAGCACAGAAGCAATCTCTGGTACTACCTCCCAGGCAGATTACTACACCTGAAAACATCACGGGCATTATTGTCAGATTTTTCTTCACAACCCCTAGTAAAGGCGGGTGTATCTGCACGTCCCAAGCAAAGTGGATCTCCACTTGAAAGTGCTGCTAGAAAAAAAACAGGTGATTCTTCCACCAAGCTCACTTTTCTATTAAAGGAGGAGCCCAAGGAGACTGAAGACAGGAAAGCCTCAGCAGATGAGGAGTGGGACAGGTGCTGACAAAACCACTTCAGAAGACATTCCAAGTACTGAGGTTAAAGCAGCAGGTGCTGCCAACCTGATCCTCTTGCAGGGAGGCTGCAGATGCAACCACCTACCACACAGCTACCAGGGGTGTTGGCAGGACCTCATTCACCACCCTAACAGCACTGTTCTGTCTTTTTAATGGATCTCCTCATCCCTGAAATGGCAACCAGCCAAAGAAAGGAAAGGGGAGGCTAAGAGGGAGGATGTATCGCTATTTATTCTTGCTTTAGTTTTAGTAAGGGCTTCCTGAATGTCTTCAGAAGAGGTGTCATTTCATGTCCTAATACAAGACTCACATCCTGTGTCAGATCCTCTCTCAATCCTGGAGCTGAAAGCACCAGCCTCTCCCCTTCTTGTATCACTGCAGAAGACAAGACTGGAAAGACATGCTGGAAAGTACTTGCAGCAAAGCCTACAGAAATCAGGAAGAACTGGGAAATCAAAAACCAAAAAGTGAAACTATCTTTGAAACTAAGCTGACAAAAAAACCCCAAAGTTGGTGTTTCCTTACAAAAGGGCCTTGATTCAGAATGTACCTTCAGAGGATGTACTCATGCTTTAAAAATCACTGAAAGCATGGAAACCCCCAATATCTCAAATTTGAGGATGAAAAAGGAAAAATGTACCTCTTCCTTCTCTAAAAGTGGCAGCAGGGAGGGAGGGGGGGATAAAAAGAAAAAAAAAAAGCAAGTGGCTATTCTTCTTGTAGCTCCACTTGAACTGGTAGCTCGAACTGCATCCTGGCCTTCATTCACGAGGTCACAGATAGTTTCATTGTTCAAAAAAAAAAAGCAGCGAGGATTTGTTTTTAAACACATGCACAGAGTCCATATTTCTACTCCTAATTTGGAAAAAAAATTACAAAGAGATTTGTTTGAAAGTTACTATTAGATCAAGAATCTACTTGAAAACTGCTGCACAGCTCTCAGCCAGCATGTACCTCTCCCACTCTTCCAACCTCTGGGTCAGCAAAGGTTGTAATAACATACATTGCCTTTCAAAAGCAGTGCTTGACATGGACAGGCATGCTCATGACTTCTTCCTTCTGTTCTGCACAATCATTCATTTAGCAAGTTAAACTGCCCATCACATACAGCCCGTCACAATGAAACTTTCCCTGTTCCTCTGAAAGCCTATTATTCCCTGTGAGCTCAATTTTTTTATGCTACTTTTTCTCCTACGGTCTGCAGTGAAACTGAGTAACATGCTACACTGTTTTTCCCCTCTTTGTTACTATCAGGTTACAACCTACAGAACATATAATCCAGTGGAGACTTAACTTAAGCAGGATGATTTAAGTATGAAGGCACTAGCACAGAAGAACTGCAACTAATACACTAAACCCATAGTTTCTCTCACTAAATTCAGGGGCAATGTATTTGAGGGATAAGAAGAAAATTAAAAACCCAATACAGAATAAGGCAGAAGAAAACACACTGACTATCTTTCATTGTCCGAAATAAATTTTGAAGTAGGTTTGATTGTTACATGAGGAAAAAAGTCTTTTAAAATAGTGACACTGATGTTGCAATTTAATATGAATGAGATTTCCATATCAGAACGATCATAACAAGCAGGAAGTGGAAATCTAAACAAGCTGATATTCTGCTCCTTTTATTATATGGGAGTTTCTTCTTTAGATCATGTTTTTTTCCTTTTGGGCAGGAGCAGAAGTATCGTTTCCCATAAGTAAAGTGGTATTTATATCAATGAGAACAGGAGTGATCCTATAAAATAACCTTTTGCTAACTTCACTAAAAATTACACCTTACTCCAAGCTCACACTGTAATATCCTTGCCCCTTTCAGAAATCCAGTTCTCTTCCGTTATCCCACCAAACTATCCAAATTCATCTCAAGTTTTATGCTGAAAACTGCAAGACCTTACTGACTTATCTGTTTAGACAGGCTAAAGAAGTGCCATCATAAGGAGCCATTCTGAAACATGGAAACATATCCACCAAGAATTTCATGAACCATTACTCACCCATGAGTAACAATTTCAACTCAAGCCTGTAGTCACTTGTTTCCAGATCCATTACAAACAGAACAAACACTTAACTACTGAAACTCTCCTCCACCATCCTGCAAATTTCTTCATGTCAGCCCAAAGGGGAATATCCTTTCCCAAAGGCTGCAACTACTGGAGTTTTACAAAAACCCACCAACCAAACAAAAAAATAGCCAAACAAGCCCACTCCCAGCAACTATGCTACCAATTTCTCCAGGATTAGATATGAGTTAGGGATGAAATGAAAGTAACCCACAAAGTGTGCTTGGCCATACGCATCTCTTGCTATCAGAGCAGATAAGTCACTCAGATTTGCTGTTTTGGTTAGCTGTATGTCTGTACTAGGAGACAAGAAATTTCTGTATATCCACAAGTTTTCTTGACTGGGCAACTCTCTTTGGCGTAACCTATTTCCCTATTCTCTGCGCTGCCCCTAGTCAATGCAGCCTCACACCCATGGCTGGAAGAAAACAAAAGAAAAGCAAGTACAAATGAAGCCTGTCCTATTGATGCTGATGTTCAATGACTAACATTACCCACTTAGAAGCACGACCGTCTTTTCATTTTTGCACCTCTTTACCAGGCCATTAAACTATGCCCACTGCATTAGCTCACCAAAGCCACGAATAAAGAGTGGTACTGCCTCGCTCTCTTCAGAAAGCAAAATTGAAAAAATCGGGGAGATGAGCGTATATGGTCAGATCATAGTCAAGACGACTCCAGACAAGAGCTGACTGAAATGTAAGGTCACTCTTGTGGAAGATCAGCTAGGCCTTGTTTAGGGATCTGCCTATGGTTGCCTGTTCATGGAGACTGTCCTTATTCATTCTTAAATTGCAAAAATTTAGCAAAAAAGTCACTGTAGATGTCAGTCACAGAAAACACATGGTCTCTCAGGTTATATCTATACTGTGTTCAGCAGTCATGTCAGAGAGCTCCTGCAAGGTGTGCAGAACAGCTCACAGTTCCTCTGTTCCAGCCTCACAGCCCTTTTCATGTCTCACATCCTTCTCATGAGGAGCTGACACTCATACTACACTTTATGGGACCACACTGGTGCAAGAGCTTTCCTTGTACATGGATGGGGCCTTCCAACATACGTGCTTCTCCCAACAAGTCTGGAAGGTTGCATGGTCTGCTAGGCCATGTTTAGGTGACCAAAGCAGATCTGGCACAGACCTGCACTAGAGTATAGACTGCAGTGCAGCATGGATTATTCCTGAGCAGGGATAATCTAGTTGGCATCCAGGCTTCCCCACCAAGTGACTTTGCTGGTTCGTTCCAGAGCAAACCACAGTGTGAATTATGTTTGCAGCAGGAATGACAAAAGACTGACAGCCTAGTGCAAAAGCCCAACAGGCTAGCTACACCTATAGGCTTGTAGGGTCTAAACTATGTTATCAGAGTTCTGAACTGGCATCCCGCTTTTTTTATGCTGTGCTCTGACCATGACTTTCTTCATATTTTTGCCTCTTCCTTTATTCTGGCCAGGATTTCCATATTTTTGCTTACACGGTGTTGCCATCAACAGCCTGTCCTCACCCTCAACCCTCCCTTTGAGCGCAGCAGGGCCATACTGTGGTTGACAAGCAGTCAGGAAAGGCCACACTCTGTTTCACTGCCCTGAGTGAGACACCAACAGTGCCAGCATCCTTGGATGCCAGCCAGGGGAGCAGCTCCCTAGGATGCAGCTTAAAAAGCTGGGGTCTGTCCTACCCAAGACTGTTGAGCTCACCCCAAGCCACCACACTGTGCCACAGGAGATGAGCCAGGCTGCGTCTAAAGGAAACTGGCAGGATAGCAGATGAACATGGCCCAGGGACACCGCCTATAGAGATAAACGCAATCAAAAGTGGCAGCAGTTGGCATTTATATAAGGGCAGATGCTATTCTTACCCATCTTGTTTGGTTCCTCACACCCCAAATAGCCTACTGTGAGACTACTGGAGGAATAAGGTGTCACTGAACAACAGCCACAGCATGTGGTTTACAGCACTTCCAGATTCCAAGTCTGACCAAGCATAAACAGAGGCAAGGTCATTGCATAATGGTTACTGAAATGGAGCTGTGCCTCCATTTGGTGCATCCAGATTTGTCTCCTTCTATTCCATCTGCTTTACAAATACAATTGTATTTTCTCTTCCTAGAGAGCTACCCTAAATTATTCCAGATTTAGACTGGCATAAGCAAGATCAAGCACACTGTATTTGAAGACTTCTCCCAGGCAACGGCAAAGACAAACTCATTTTTCAGAGGTGTTCTCGACTTTCACTCTATGCTACTGTAAAAGACAGTATTTTCAGTTAGAAACCTCATGGTAATCAATCAAAAGAACTCATTACTTCAAATGGTTCAAATCAGGCCCCAAGCAGTATGAACAAGAGAAGATGAAATACACTCAAGTAATCAAATAGCCATTTAGGTAATCACTTGAATTAGCAAAATAGAAAATGCTGGAGGGAAGGGACGATAAATATGCGGGGAGCAAAATACAGAAGTTGGACTTGCTGTTTGTGTTTCAATGTGTCACACAGCAAAGTCTTGAATAAAAACAAAGAAAAGAAACACAAGAAAATCCCAGAAACAAAATATATACTCAGTGGAGATTTGACAGAAACTTCAAAGACCACTTTGGTGGTCTTTGGAAGGGGTTTTTAATGTTTTGCACTCATATCAACAAGGCATATTTTACCTTAGTATCAGATTGCAGATATGGACCCCAGAAAATCACGCGTGAATGTTCTTTGTCTTATCTTTTGTAGGGAGCAGGTTCCAGACACTTGCTGCCTACATGTTGTCTTGCTAAACAGCAAACATAGAGGGAATGTTTACCGTATTTAAATACAGAATGTTCAGGTTTATAAGGCTTAGCCGTATCTGTGGCAGGAAAATTATTCAGTGCTCAAGTTACGCTGTGTCCCCCAGCTAACTCTTTACTAAAATTGGTGCCCCATGGCAGACAAGCAAAAATCTAAATCCCTGCATTAAGGTGTCATAAATCACAGAACGGCTTACTCGGATTACACTAGGATTCATACAGGCTTTTAAAAATTTGCATAGTCAGGATGAACAAGCTAACTGTTCCTAACTTAATAACCACGGCATCTCTTTGAGGCAGTGTTTCTTCTTCTGGCCCGCATCTGGTCGGCTTCTTAAAAGCAGAAAATACATTCTTGTGTTCAACACTTAATAGTGACAAAAGTAAAAACAAAAACAAAGAGTCAAAGCCTTTTCACCTAGAGCACCTCGGCTTCCTAACAAATCAGGACGACAAATTAAAAGCACAAACATCACGGTCCCTTAAATTAAGAAAACTCAATAAATACAGGTGGAAACTCAAAAGACAATAAACTCATAAGAGAAGTACCCTGATTTTGTCTTTTCCAATTTTGATTGTGCTTCCTTGAATAGTCAAGTGCAGCTGAGGCTGAAGTCAACTTGGGCAGAGCAGTACAAAACACACATATTTCTCCTCAGGTATCTAGCTTTATTACAATCATGATAAAAAGTCTCCAAGAGTACTCTTGACCTACAATATGAAATACCGCATTTATAGCAGTTTAATAGCCAAGATTATTCTCTTCTTGCATACAAGAGGACAGAAAAAGACCGATGAACTACTACTTCTCATAAAGGTCCAGACTGATAAATAATACCCAAATTAATTTGAAATTTGGCCCAAGGATTAATTCCATCTCCAGTTATTTTATTTTTTTTACACAGTTCTGCTGTACCCTTTTCAAAAGTATTGGTTAGCGTGCCATTTAGCTGTAGAAATGGAAGAAAGCATAGATGGGCAGCAATCATCAGATTCCACGGGTAGCAGGAGTGTGAAGAGGTTTAAGGGGTCTATGACCATCTTACACAGCACTTCTGAATTTAGACCAACATATCTAATTATACTCCTATTTTAGCAACTACTCTCCAGTGCAAGGCTATTTTCTTTGACAGGCAGAGCTTAGCACATGGGCTTGTTACATTTGAAGCTACCTAACGTGCCATTATTTCTTAATATTTTCCCACTGAAAAAGACTGTATTTAACAGAAGTTTTTGATTATCGGTCCAACCAGGTCCTGAGGCAGCGAGAATACTTATTTCTCCTTCACAAGATCTTTCAAGTTTCAGGCATTAAGTTATGTGATTCTTCACAAAAAAAGAGATAGAGGTTTCCCTTTTATCTGTCCATCCTCCACTTGTTTCAGGTTACTTCCTCATGAAATGTGTTCTTACATGTTACATACATACAACCCAAATGGTAACTGAATAAGGCAGGCAGGCAACCACAGACTTCTTTTTCCCTCTTTAGGGGGACTATTTTGCCTTGAATATTAAATCTGCAAGGACAGGAATTTAATATCCAAGTAAAGGATAGAACTTTAAGCCATTTACCTGAGACAGACAATATGATGCATGGGGAAGAAGGCCTGAGATGAAATTATATTCTAGCACTGTCCTAGAGATATTGCTACACATGGGTGAAGGGAAAAGTTCAGCTTTTTGCAGTAGGCATTTCTGGTTCAGCCACGAATGGATGGTCTGAGCATGTAGCCTCAAAACTTATTTCTTGAGGAATAACCTAGGAAGGAGATGAGCTACCCAACAGCTTACATACTTGGAATGAGAAAATATAACGGATAAATTGTGGAACCGCTCCTTGACGGGGCAAAAGGCATAGTCTTTGAAGCAGGTCAGATGACTCACGAGCAGTAGAATTTAAACTCTGTGAGAAGCAAGCTTAGTAAATACAACTCTGCACAAGGCATATAGATGAGGAAGACAGTCATGAGAAAGAAGAGCGAAAGCTGCATTACTACATGCATGAAACAGGTCACCCCTATTCAAAAAGAGCCTTAGTACCACAGAAGGCTCCTAAAGAAGACCTGAAACACAAGTGTAAGCTGTCACAAGCTCTTGAAAAAGCATTTCCACAGCCAAAAAACCAGTGGATTCATCTGACCACAACCCAAAGGCCAGTGGATTCAGTTCCAATTTCCGGAGACTGTATGCAGCCTTTGCTTTGTTACCACTGTATACGTAACAGCATTATCTTCTAAGGAAAAAAAAGGCTTCAAGAAAGAGCAAACAGATGCTGTTGACACAGATAAGAAACCAAAGGCAAAAGAACCATAAATACAGAAGCAGGCCCCTGACACATTACTCCTTCAATAAGGTGGATGCCTATTTATTAAAGAATTCAATTCTACTTTGGTCTCTGGCCATTTTGCTTCTGTCAATCCACCTCACCCTTGACAAGTTTTTAGAAACAGCCCTTCTTTACCTCAGGTCCTCAATCTCTCCCTTTCTGGTATTACCCAGTTATTTTAAAGAAAGGGGCAATAATTTAAGTTCATCAGCTGGTTCTTTTTAGGTGTGTGTTATCTAGCCTAAACAACTTGTTGCATCATTGCTTACAGTATTAATCTACCAATTGTTCTCACACCTGGTCCTTATTAACTGTGATTAACTGGCATTATTATTCAAATACCATACATATCAAGTCTCTTTTTATCTTCAGGTAAGTGTGCTGAGAAAAGCAAGCTGCTGCTCTGTCCTTAACTTCTGTGCTAGCATTAATTCATCAGCCATTATTTTCCTTATCCAAGATTTCCCACAAATACTCAGGCAAAACCAAGATATCTATCCACATATAATATGCAAAACTTAGTGCTGTGCACACATTAGACTGACAGAAATAACCATATATTTTGTTTGCTTAGCTTCACCCCCCACCCCCAAAATCTGCAATACAGAGAAAAAGGACAAAATGCAGGTGAGATCTTTTGAGAGCTCCCTCCTGACCACACCTGAGGCATTCATTTGGTCCTTCCCTCACTACTGCTGTGGATCCCTTACTGCTGTGCTGTAATTATAGTGCCTTTTGGGATTCACTATGGTCAGCCCCTCGTATCTTAAAAGAGGCAGAACAAGAGACTCCCTCAGTCAGATCCTGCAAAAACTTATCAGTTTCAGGTGGATTTTTTTATAGTTTTATAGGTGGATGGGTGGCTGGCCATGATGTTAGCTCCCTTCCCCACCTGAGCTGCCTTGTGTCGGGGGGGCCGGAATTTGTGAGCTAAAGCAAACCCTACACTAGTAATCTTGCCAGTATTTCACTCCATTTCCTAGACATCTTTACAGATTCTGTTTTGTTGCTGTTTTTAAGCTTCTCAGCTTCTGCGTTTTAGTTAACAGCTCTGGAGTTTGCCAAATTTAAATTATGTGAAACCAACAAGGGCGTGCATAACCACAGTGCAAGCTGCAGGGAATGGGGCTGGTGGGGCTGAACCACTTCTATTTTATTCAGGCGGCAGGTGGTGTTTTTGTAACCTAAGTGAAAACTTGCGGGCATCAGCTCACGTAAAGAGATCACAGAAGAAGCCAATAAGGCAAGAAAAAAGGGTGAGTTCAGAAAAATAAAGAGGTCCCAGTCTTGAAGTTCATTAGCCTCGAAAGCCACGTGAGACAGAGAAGGGCCTGCACACCCGACCCGAGCTGCGCGGTGTTAACCTGTGCCTGGTGCCTCACCGCCGGGCTCCGGGCCAGGCCGTGGCGGCGGCAGCAGCGGCGGCGGCGGCGGGGCCCGGCCCGGCGGCGCCACTCACCTTGCCGCAGCCCGGTGGACCCCAGAGGATGAGGGAGGGGATTTCGTGGGACTCCAGCAGGGACCGCAGCAGGGTCTGGGCTCCCAGCACCCGCTCCTGCCCCACGTAATCCCCCAGCGTGTCCGGCCGCAGCCGCTCGGCCAGGGGCTGCCCTTCCAGCTTCTGCGCCAGGCTCGACCCGCCGCCCGCCGGCGCTCCGGAGCCTCCCTCCTCCGGCTTCACGGCGGCCTCCTCCGGCCCCGCCTCGCTCCTCCTGCCGGCGGCTGCCGGGCTCTGCCCGCCGCCCCGGCCCTTGTGGAAGAGGGAGAAGACGCGGGGGGGTGCGGCGGCCGGGCGGGCCTCCTCCGGGTCCTCCTGCGCCTGGCTGCCCAGCGGGGCGGCGGCGAGGCGCGGCCGCTTGGAGGGGGGCGAGGAGCCCGGCTCCGCCTCAGCCCCCCCGTCCTGCAAGCACCGGTCCAGGTGCGTGTTGATGTGCGCGCCCGGCAGCTCCCGCAGGCAGACGGGGCACTGCACCCGCACCTCCTCCTCGGCACCCTCCATCGGCTCCCGCCACCGCCGGCCCGCGAGGCGAGGCCGGGGCAGGAAGCGAGGCCGCCGGCCCTCGGCGCCCGCAGCCCTTCGGGAGCTGTAGTCCGCCCGGCCCCGCTCCCCGCCCCTAGCAGCGGGGGAAAGCGGATGCTGTTTTCCCGCCCTGCAGGGAACCCTGCTGGTTTCGAGGGGAGGAAGGGGACAACGGTGCCCTCAGCGCCCTCCGCGCCGCGGCGGCTTCCCGCAGGGGCGGAAAGGCCCCTGAGGGCAGGGACCAACATGGCGCCCTGAGGGGAGCCTGCCCTCAGCCCCTGTACTCCTCGCGCGTCCTAAGGCCAGTTCCTCAGAGGTAGGGGCCTGAGCGCCCCTGAGTCATGTCAGTAACCCGTGCTACTGTTTTTCCACCTTGACATAAAATGTTGAAAAATCTATTTGGGATGCGCAGTGGTCCTTCAGGCTGTGATTCTTGGGGCAGCGTAGGGTTGTCACTGCCAGCTTCGTGGTGTGCAGGTTTCCAGTCAGCGCGCTGCCTCAGAGGGGCTGTTCGAATGGCCTGAAGGACTGTGGAGCTACTTCTGGCTCATGCCGATCAATAATTGTCAAGGTCTGTGTATTTTGGGGGTCCACGTGGTGGTTGGTGAAATGTGTGAAGACTTCATTCTCGGTTGCAGAGCTACCAATATTTTTTTTTTTTTTTTAAATAATAAAGAAAATATATCTCTTGTGTTACATAGAATGCAAGGCGGGTTGTATTTGAAAGAAAGGCATAGTAAGCAGTACCATTCGCACCCTAATTTACCACCTCAACTTGACCCGCTGGTAATTCTTTCCATGTTACATCTTGTTTTCTTTCTTAAATTATATATTTAGGTTTAATTATATACCGTTACGTAATCGTTCCCAGCTTGTAAAATTCAGGTCAGTCTAATGTCAAGATGTACTGGGAGGTAAACAAGTCTGGCTATTGGCTAACAGTACCTGTCCCCAGGCTTAAATTTTGAAAATGGCTGATTTGCAAATGGCCAATGGGTCAGAAATAAAGTTTTTAGTTGAACTGAAGATGGAGACCAAAGGACTGAGTTTCGAGTGAGGTGCTTTATGGCCCATCTTGTAAACCTAGTTCTGGACAAAGGGGTTACGATCTAAAAACAGATGGTGAAAGAAAAAGGCCTTTTTTGGTGGGTTCTTCTTTTTGGCTAATACCTATTTGCCTGCCCATTTCTATTTCTAACCAGTTTTATAAACATCTACTGTATTGGTTATATTTTTATTGTGCAAACTTACTTATTTTCTGCTATTGAGCAGAAAAAGCAGTAGGACTGTAGGTATATACCCCTTGTGCATACAGCAAGGCAAGTTGCTATGTTTTTATGACGTGTGTGGTTTCTGAGCATCTAAGTGAAGACGTGTTCATGATGCAAGCTATTTTGCTTAAAGTGAGAGATTGGCTTGCTGAAGACGACCCAGAAGAAAGCATCTTCCAGGTCTAAGCTGGGGAATGTAAATGATGGGAGGAAGGTTTTCACCCTCCTTCGGAGGAAATGGAGCTGAACACCCATTTGAACATTTTTTTTTTCTTTTTTTTTTTAATAAGGTGGAAGGCTGTAGTCTCCTATTTCTCAGTGGCACATGA
This sequence comes from Alca torda, assembly GCA_008658365.1. NCBI lineage: Eukaryota > Metazoa > Chordata > Aves > Charadriiformes > Alcidae > Alca > Alca torda. The sequence goes on along the minus strand of CM018077.1, from coordinate 75,099,832 downwards.
CCAGGGTGGGATTGCTTCTATGGGACTGTGGAGGAGGCACTTGCAAACAAATTTCGCTGCGTGTACCTCAGAAACCTTCAGTTGTTTAGCTTACGGTTTCAGGGATATATTAAGGTAATAAAGGGGGAGAGGACAATCACATTTGGACTCAATCATAGTCTCTGCTTGGTAACAGCCCCGTAATACCTTCGGGCTTACCATCCCATTAATATTTTCCCAGATAACTGACCCATTGGTCAGCTTGAAGGAACAACATGTCCTTTCAGTAGGACATGTCATTCTCATTAGATGAATGGCCACATTTGTTCATCATAACCTAGAGGATGATGTGCTCTTTGAAGAGCTATGGAGAGCCTGAATCAGCTTTCCTTGCTTGCAGTAATGTCAGGCCAGAAGTCGTGTTCACAGCCAGGTGGCTCTAAGACACTGGGATTTGAGTAGCTGGAGGCATGGAAGCAGTGGGAGGGCATCTGGAAACATCACCTGTTTTTTCTGACAGCTTTGGAGTATGTTGCATCACCCCTTGGGGTGGAGTAGATCAAAGGATCTGTAGAATAATGGCTCAAAGGTTAGACTGAGCCCTTGTGGTATGTCACCTGCAATTGTCAGTGCGTTTAGGAAAACTCAAGAACCTGCTCTTGAGAAATGGGAAGAAAATCTTGTAAAGTGTTCTTTCACCTGAAGGGGATGGAAAGAGACATGAGAGCTGGTGACAGAGGCTAGAAACAGCAGACCTGGCATTGTTACATACCAGGTGCATGACTTCTTCAGATGATGAGTGTTTTACAGTCCTATGCTGGTGTCCCTGCATCTCACACATAGCAGCGCACTCTAGGCCTGCATTAACGTGGTAGTAGGAATCTCTCTGGAAGGCACTGTCTTTTGCTGTCCATCATCTATAAATGTCTCTACTACCAAGCCACCTCCTGTGTCACACACGATAGCATGTGGCATCTCTCACGTCTGGGAAGAATTTGGAGGGATAACTATGGGCAGTGCAGTTAGTTCATGTAGGAATACACATAATCTATTGCATGTGCACAGATGTGGAGTCAAAACACAGTGAGGAGCATTTTCTGTTGGAAGGTGTTCGGGTAAAAATAACTGATTTAATTGGGTCTCTGGTTTTACACTGAAAGCTGTTTCTCTGTGCTGCTAATGATGTATGTACATTCTTAATTATGCCATATAGTTTATGGTATTTATGCAAGTTAAAATGGAAACCATCAGCTGTGTAATGAGATGGACCAGATTCAGCTTGCTAGAGCTAAAGCATTAGTGCTGTTGTTTGGTAGCTGGGTTTCCAGTACAGTGAATGTACAGTCACAATGTTTTTGTCCTTTATTTCCTGGGTCTACACAGAGTTGCTAAGTGAAACTTTGGAGTAGTTTCTCATACTCATCTAAAATTAGTTGTGCAAACGGACATATTTTCCAAGTGTAACCAAGTGATTACTTGTTGGGGGGGAGGGACAGGTGATGACACCCACCACCTTGCTGTGAAATAAAAGCCCTTCTACAGAGAATTCATCCAAACTAACAGTTTGACTTGCAATAACTTTCCAGCCATTCTTACTATTAGACAAGCCTTGATGATCCTATAAGTACTAGGCACAGAGTGAGGGCCTACAGTGGGAAGGAACCCAGCTGAGGACTGTGCTCTTCTGCAACCTTCAACAGAGGGCCCAAAATCACCACCATTTTGGCAATTACCTATTTCCGTGGTATAGGGTAGTGGGAAGAGAGGCAAGGACTGTGTTCAGACCTACACCACTTTGTTTAATACCCAAAATCTTAATGGACTTAAGAGAGTCCTTGCATGTCACCTTGCTGGAACTGCAACAGAGGGAAGGAGGACACATTGAAAAACAGGGAATGACTGAAGTGGTTAAAAAGTGGGGAGTGATCCATAAGCAAGGTCTGCAAGCAACAGCAATATGTATTGATTTGATTGAGCTAAATAGTTTCTATGAATAAATTAAATTACACTGTAGCCTGCTTGAATTGTCTGGTGTTGAATGTAGATGAGTAGGTAGAACGGCATCTGTGAACAGCTAGTGCTGTTAACTCTGTTTTGGTTCAGAAAGTAAGAGTTTGGTTCAGAGCTGAAATATAAAATACTGCAACAACGGCAGTTTTCTAAGCTAAACTGCATGAGTGATACTGATCCTGCTTATTTGTCTTTCTTTTGTGCAGCCAAGAAGTAGGAGAAATCAGAAGTTATGAGTGTTCACTGGTTTACGAATCTAAGGTGGAGAAGAAAACAGACAGTAAATTAACTGGGCATAGTATGAAGCTACTAAAGATTAATAGGCTGGAAGAGTTCCATACACAATACAACAGCAACAGACTGGAAAAAACAGCCTTTTTTCAGAGCACGGAAAAAAGGGAGAGGACTAGAAGCTTTCAGGAAGAAAAATTCAGTGAATCAGATCCTGGAACAGAAGATGAAAAGGTAACTAACTGCATAATTAATTTTGTCTTCTCAAAGCGCTATCCCTTTCTTCTTTCAGGCAGTTAAAGAGTTTACTCTGTGTGTTCCCAGTAGAGCTGAATTTTTCATTATCATCTGTAAAAATGTATTGCAGCTGTGAAAGACTGGTCAGCATGTTTGAATCTTTTGGATTCATAGAAACAAGCATGTGTGGTTTTATTCTGGGGTTTATTTACAGCTGGACTTGTATACAGAAGTTGTAAAGAAGTTGTGTGGTTCTGCAGCTCTTCAAAATCAGAAGGTAAACGTGGATTTTGTTGGATTCATTTTATTTAAAGCATTTGTCCTGTCTAACAGTTCTTGAGTTAGTGGGGACTGAACGAACCCCATGGAAAGCGCAGTTTTCCCAGAGGAACTAAGGCAGCTTTGTCATTGGCTCCCCATTAACGCTGGGGGAGCAGAGCATGGTTCCGTGCTGTGTGCCAGGCTTGCAGACCAGTGTTGTCTGGTGTATCTCTGTGCTGCACCTGTCTCCAGCAAGAAAAGTGCTGGGCATCATAATATGGGGTCTCTGGCAGGAAAATGACCCTGTGATCAGCCAAAATGTGTTTAGAAATAGCAACACACTTGTATTATGCTTTTTCTATGAGAGTCTAGAGGAGCCAGTGTTTCTATTGACATGTCCTTTAAACAAGAACTAAGAAAATGTGCTTGCAATAGGGCAATGAGAAATTAATTTTACACACCAGCTTGTGAAAAGACTTGAAAAATTTGTACTGTGGCTGTTTGTGTGCTGGTTGAGCTGATGTGGTAGAGCAGTTTTTCAAGTATTCTGAATATTTTTTTTGTTCATATCATACTTTGGAGCATTGGTGTAAAGTAAATTTCATGATGTTTTCATTTGTATTCACAACTCAAGAAGTTAAATTTTTTGTATTTCTTAATCTGCTGGGTCACTTCTGTACAAAATTATTCCAGTCTTCACTAAGGTACTACAATTTTTACTTTGTAGAGAAAGAAAATTATTTGTGTGTTAAGACAAACAAAGCATGTTTCATCTAAGCAGGATGTGTTTATTTTAGAGAGCTTCATTTAGTGTTACAGTGAAAATCAGAATTAAAAAAAAAAAAATCTGTGTGGTCGGGGTATGGAGGATGTTGTTAGCTCTTTTAAGAAGGGTTTCTTCCAGTATGAAAATCACAACTTTCGCAGGTAAGAAAGTAAAAACTGCTGTTGCTGCCATGTAATTCTTCCTTTGGGTTTTGTCCCTTTAGAGTTAAGAAAAAGGCTACGCAAACTGCTTTGCTTATGTTAATGTATCTTAGTTTGATGACAAATAGCAGACAGTAGCTGAGGTAGGGGGATTTTCCATCACTTCTTGCTGCAAAACCTCTTAATGTTTGCTTCTTCAATCTAATGGTTGGAACTTGCTCTTTTTTAGGAGCGCTGTAAGAAAAGGCAGGGAGAGTTTGGAGGTGCAGGAGGGGAGAAAGGAATAGGTTTAGAAGACGAACAGCTGGTGGCTAGTTGCAAGCTGGAGAAATAGCTCTGTATTCCCATTTTAGCTCGTCAGTCTCCTGGGGACGAGAGAGACTTCAAAGGTTAAAGGCAGTCCAGCTGAACTCTGGTAATATACCTTACTGGTGTGAGGTTTCGAGATACATAAACATTAGTTATATTTCTCCTAAGCTTTTACAAGCTTAGAAGTTAATTGCAAAACTTAACCTTCACACAATTTTTTTAGGAATTTCTCAATGGGATACAGAATTGGGCCCTAGCTATGCCATTAATGTTGATGAAAGGAAAGCCAAGACCTTCCTTTGAAAGGTCTTAGCTTGCTCTGCTTGCCGATGAATAGGTGTATTATACTGATCGGGAAAGGAAGGAAAGAAGATTGCGCTGGCAGGAAATACAGTAAACTTTGCTCAGATGTATGCATTTACATGTGTGTGCTTGCAGGCATATGTATGTAATTTCTGTTGATGAAGTCCTGCTCACTTTGAAAGCAGTGACAAAACATCTATTCACTTCAGTGGGAGTGGGTTGCAACTCAGGAGACTATCTAGAAGAGACTGATCAAACTGTGTATTTGCTGGAAGAAATAATTATTCTGAGACTAACTGATTATAATTACAGAAGAAAATGATCCCCTTCCTCAAGCCCGCTATTTTTCTGGATATATTTTTTTAAAAATAAGCAAACACAGTTCTCATCTTTCAGTACAATATATTCTTGCAATCCCCCATCCCCCAAGTCTAAAAAAGAAAGGGACTTGCCAGAGCCATTAAAATACAACTACGGAAAGCAAACCCAGCAATTGTTGAACATCAATTATGAATAATGACTTTACAGTGTAATGTGCGTCTCGGTGCTGCGAACAAGCTGTGGTGTTGCAGTCCTCTAGATGGCACCCTTTGCCACAGCAGCTCTCCACCAGGACCATTTGCTCTTGGAGAGGGTGACTCAAAATAAGTCATGGCAAAACCGTTCTTTATCTTGTTTTACATGTATTTTGTTCAGAATGTCCTCTTGCCCCCCGTTTGTACAGTTGGCAGCACCTGGCTTCATGTCTCGGCTACGTTTTGTCTTCATGAATGAACACAAAGTTTTGCTTCAGGTGATATGTTATCAAGTGAGGGACATTTTGTTTTATAGGAACGGTTTTCATGTGTGAGAACCAGATTTAAAAAAAGACTGATAATCCAGATCTGTCCTTGACCCATTGCACTGAACAGCCCCACCAAGGGGTTGTGCTGGTCCAAGGGAGGAGGTGGCACAGGGTAGGAACAACTGTGAAAAGGTAAACCCACCTCTTTTGACAATAGCACCAGCTTATACAAAGGCAAATTGATTGTGAAACTATTGCACAAATTATCCAGCTGCATTAGCTCCTCGTGGGCTCCACATTCCCCAACTAGACTGCTTCTGATGGCCCAGCCAAAGCTGCAAGCTGGTGGTCAGCAAATCTGCAGTCTTTTCCTTCTGGCTCTTTCCTTGTAAATTATGGGTGTGAGGATACAATTCAAATTGTTTGATTTTGAATTGCTACCTGAAATTAGGGCACAAACTCCCTCTCCCCAATAACTGTTCAGTTTTAAGTACTGTAAAGTGATCTTCTTCAGGGTTAGGGACTTGTTTTTAAACTGTGTCTCCATGATTCAGATGTGTGAAGCTTCATTCTTTTATACTAGCAGTAGAAAAGCAATAGAAGTAACATTAGTAACATACTTTAGAAGCTCCTAGGCTGGTATTTACCAAGTTAATAACAAAAGTAACTCAGCCACATCGGATAATAATTACATGACCACTTTTTCAGGAGAACAATGTTAAATAAACATTCAACAAAAGCTAAATCTAGTCCTAAGTGAAGCTTCAAAGCTTTCTGAACTCTGGCAGACCACCCAGGGAAAGAGATTTGAAATTCAGGGTCCCTCTGCAAGCGTAATGCCACCGCTCTTAAAGTTTTTGCAACCTAGAGAGCTATAGCTACAGCTGCAGTTCCTGTGGTTGAAGCTATTACTAGTTGACAGTGTAATAGGGTTTCTGGATCTTCTCAATTTGCATCTACAAGGCTTGGCCATTACCTTGACTTACCATCCATCTCTTATTTGCTATGTGGTGCCAATACATTCACTCATGAGGGTAATATGCTGTGACAGGAGAGATGCTCCCTGTGCACAGACATCAGCAAGCTTTCCTTTGGAGGTGTAAGCATTGTGAAGGACCTTTAGCTAGAGCTCAGATACAGCTGAACTAGTGTGGGTAATGCATTGCTTGCTGTCCACCGAGCAGCGGTGACTGATTGCTTGCACGCTTACAGTCTGCTGTGAAATGGAAAGAAAAGGCATTGGTAAAACTCATTGATTTAAATGTTTCTTTTACTATGATTGAACCTTACATTTGCAGAGTTGTACTCTAGTCATTTACTGCAGTTCAGTTCATAAGATAAGACGTATAACATTAGTTAAACTGCAGTCTTATGTACCAGAATAGAATTTCTCCCATTATTAGTAAACATAAATGCGAATCCTAACATTTGCTAAAAAAATGTGACTGTCATTTGCAACCTACTGTTGTATAAGCAATAACCTCTAGTAGCTCTACTGCCCTTGCTGTCCTCCTTCAAAGAACAGAATTGGCAAGAAGCAAAGCTGCTCTTCCCTTACTGCCATATTTCGGAGCTTCTTAGTCCTGTTCTTAAAAAAACCAATAATTTAATACGGCTTAAACCTCCCACTAGCTAGTTTTATTTTAATAGATAGTTGCAATGCCAGTTCATTTTGAATTTCTGGAGATGTTTGGAGTCTTTGAGTTCAGGACACAGATGTTTATTTTCTTGATTTTTTTTTTTTTTTTTAACAAAGGTGGAAAAAATACTTCTCATTAGTATTTTGCTTCTTGAGTTGGCAATACAATTTTCCATGCAAAAGTATCCCTTTGATGATATTCTGAAAACAGTTTAAGGACTAATTTTTAAATATTTAGCCAGCTGGAACTGTTGGATATTCTCAATATTTGGTGTTCAGTTAAGCTAGGCCTGGGGATGGCCAATTGTCCTCTAATTCCTTGTCTCCGGTCAGAATGTGATCAGCCTTATCTCCTTTGAGTCCTCTTTCTCCCTCTTGACCACTGCCACAATTTCTCTAGCAGTTACTTTCTCTGCAGCCTCTGTGTTGGAAATGGCAGTGGTGGTTATGATACCTTTGCAAGTTGCTTTTTCCAGGCCAGGCCAGAGTCATGGCAGTATTTTGACCAGGGAACAAAATGATCACTGTTGCATAATTTAAGCCAAAATAACTTTCCTCTGCCCCCAAACACTGTTCAAGATATTGATCTAAATATTTTGACAGAAACCTATTTCTTGTTTTAAAATTTTAATCAAGAACGACTCTTTAACAAAATCCTGCTAGGGGCTCTGTACATTTGCAGCAGGACTTCTTAACTATCGAAGAGATCAAAACCCTCAAGGTTTTTTTCAGCCTTGAAATTAAAGCACCACGTCTAAAGCTTGGCTTGGTATGGTCAGAAAAGTGTAAGTGGACTTCAGCCAAGTTTGGGCCCAGTTTTTTTTACCAACCTCCTTTTCAGCTTGCTTGAAATGCTGTCAGCAGGCGTCGTGTTGCCAACCTCAGCCTGGCACAGCTTTAGAGAATATCCTTTCTGTGGTGCACTCTACAGGTCCCAAATTCATGGCACTCTGTTGTTGTGTGGCAATGTGTGTAATTCCATGATTTCAGGCACTTTGTTTTACTTAATGCTCCCAGTTCCCATGCTTATGAGAATATATGTCTGTCTGTCCCAGAAAGAAAGAGAGGAGTACCAAGGTTTCCCAACTGAAAAAAAAACCCCACAACTAAACCCACCCTCCCCAACATAACAACTACATAATAACTCGAAATGTGACTAGAGAGTGCTCTGTAGTCTCAGAAACCAGAAATTGACTAAGGAAAGGACAATAGTAATTATAATTTTTTTAATCTCTTGATTTTTTTCCAAATAATGCCATGATTTATGTGGTTTGATTTGTGAATTTTTAGTACTTGAGATTTCTGGTACTCATATTTCTCCACAGCCAGAGGGAGTATTTTAAATTCTTTGCTTTTTCACCTCCAATCAGATAAATACATAAGCAGAGAAGAAATGGCACTGTTTCTTCTTACTGTTTCATCTTCCACACTGACTTAGTGCTCTGTAATCACAGGCACCTGTTGCACAGAAGATGTATAATCCTTATGTATAAGGATTCCTTCCTTATATATAAGGATTATAAGGAGATATATATAGATATATATATATATATAAAAAAAGGATATATATATGGAAGGATTCCTTCTTTATATATGGACCGAAGACCTTATGTAATCGTCCTTCACAATCCTTATATATATCCTTATATATAAGACAATAAACCATGACATGCTTTGTTCCTCAGATTTTTAGTTTTCTATCTCTAGAAGTAAAACAGCTTCCCTGGGTTTATAATGAAGCTGGTAGCAGGACTTTTTATTGAAGTTGCTTACCATTTCCAGTTTTAAGATCCTGTTTTCAGTTGTTAAAAAATTTCCCAGGTTTTGGCTGCTCAAGCCAAAATTTTCCATGCCGAATTTGCATCACATTGAATTACTTGGAAAAATTCAGCAGAATCAGTCTATCTGTTTCTGGAAATTTTAGGGGAAAGAAGTTACCTTGATGATATTGAAAATTTCACATCCATGTGGTTGAAATGATTGGGCATGTCCATCCTTTGTATTAAGGACTTGATGGTTGGCAGGTGAACAGATGCTGGATGTGAGATGGAAAGACAGTTACGACACGCTTTCTGCGTGGTGGTGGTTTTGGTATGGGAGCAATGTAGGTAGACTGCAAGCACAGGAGCAGAAGGGACTGCAGACAGTAAAGCCATGGCATTTCAAACTGACCTTCCTGTGCATGTGCACCATGACACATTTTAAGTGATTGTCTTGAATATTGCTATTTGGGTATTTTTTTCCCCATTTCTCGCCTATGGGAAAAAAAATGACCAGTGGCTTGAACCGCTAACTGCAAACGGATTGCGCTAGCAGTTTGCTTTCATTTGAGAAGTTCTGGGATGTCAGAGTAATTGCCTTTCAAGTCCGTGCAATACACATCTCATGTGTAGATCCCTGCACCTGTTTCTCGCTTGTCAGTGGGCCATCACTTCTTTTCCTTATAGGTTCAGGGAATGTGTTGAAGTGTGAGATGGGATCCTGCTGCGTGTCTGAGCCTTGTCTAGCTAGGTGATACTTACAGAGCTGGGGAAGGTTTTGAGGGTGCCTGCCAAATTGCATCTGCTAGAGCAGGAGAACCAAGTTAATCAGTTGATAAAAAATAAAGGGATGGATCTACCCCTGCAAAGAAATGCTGCCTGGATTGCAGGTAGTTTCTGCCTTTTGGCTTCGTATCTCTGGCACACCTTGTGGACTGTGTTAAGCTGTGGAAGAAAGAAAGGGATCCCTGCATCTGGAAATGCACAGGTAGTAGATATACTTTTAATAAGTTAGATATATTTCACTGATCAGCATTAATATTGTTTAACTAGATGAATGCTGCTTGTGTTCAGATGTAGCCAGTTAAACCTATCTGTTCTTTCACAGAGCAGCACATATTCCTTTCTTTTCCGAGGGTCTCACTATCAGTAAATTCTAGACAGCTGATGTGCTTTTCAGGAAGGTGCATCTCTTCCCTTGGTGTCGGAGTACTTTATTTTGCCATTAAAACATGATGCATCCTCTAGTGACCTCTACTGGGTGCAGTACAAGGGACTGCCTCAGGGTTACCCACTTGCACCACGGTGGGAACCAGGTTGCCAGCTGTTCTTGTTGTGGGACTCTGAGATCCCACTAATGCTCATGCCTGTTATTTTCCTGTTATTGTCAGGTGAATGTAGCATTACCTCCCCAAAGAAGTAGCATCACTAGTTATTATATCACTAGATGTTGCAGTCAAAGATAGTATGTATGTTTGCTGTGGTTAGACAGAAGGTAGTACAGCGCTGTGATGACTCATCGTGTTTCAACTCAAGAGCTATTAAAAGAATTCTTAAAAGGAAACATTGCTTAAACAAAAGAAATATATGAATTTAGAAAGGCAGAAAGGAAGACACTTGTTCTAAAGTAGGTCCAAGGATGAAGATTGCCAGACTGCTTAGGATTTTAATTAGTTTGCTGCAAATGAAATTTTTCTTCCTTCCTGTGAAGGCATCCACCTGCAGAATCTCAAAACTGACTCCATGTCAAAGCTTTGAGATTTGAAAAGTCTGCGACCTCACGCTTGCATATTGTTCTAGTACTATTGGCCAAAAGAGCCATGACCTAGTGTGAACATATAACGGAATTTTTCACACATTGTGTGAGGAGCTTGAAGGACAGTGATAAGGAGAAGTGGAATATTACTACACATATAAGCACTCAAGATTAATAAGATTCATAAAGAAATCAAAGAGAGCACACACACAGAGACACACAAAAGTGTAGAATTCTTTGTATACTCTACCTAAGTATGATGACTTAAAAACTCATTATATGAAGTCCATTTAATACATCAGAAAAATTGTTCTTTCAGAAATCTGTACTAGTATTTTTCTGAGTAAAAGCAAACCAGCCAGATTTTATTAAGGTTTTTGATACTGTTTCCATTTATACTGATTCTGCTTCTATGACATATATGCATGGATAAATAGAAAGAAAGGAAAAACTAAGGGGACACTCAGAAAGTAAAAACATGTTAGAAATGTCTTTATGCATGTTGTTAATTAATTTGGTAGTTTCAGTTACTGAATGATGATTTTTTTTTTTTTAGAAGTTCCCTTTAAGTAAAGATCTTTAAGTCCATTCTTCAGCCAACTTGATAGAAGATGAAGAGCTTGCTGTTCAGTACCATACTGTCAAGGAGAATGCAGCTCTGTTGAATGTACAGTTCAGTCACATTCAATTACTGAAACCACTAATAGTGTATAATTGTGCATTTCATGCAAGACAGTCAAACAAGAGTGGTAAAGAGAAGATAACTAATAGACACACTAGTACTCTGTTCTTTGTAGAAAGTAGTTTCTGTAGATTCAATGGCAAAGAAAATAAAATCAAGTCTGTGGCTGGTAGTTTACATTTTGTCTCTGTTGCAGTCTGAGGCTGTTACAGCACTCACAGATGAACTTGAAAAGAGATGTACATTTTTGTTTATGCCTAGCTCACTAAGATTTTGCATTTTTTCTTGAGGGAATTATAATTTGTAAGGAAAATGAAGTTCATTTCATTCCACTGTCCTATTTTTTTTGCACTTCTACTGTTTTGCTACTGACAACTTATTTTACAGTTTTTAAGACCTAAAGCCAGTGCATTAAATGGTATTTGTTAGCAAGAGATCTATATCCGTTGCATTGTGAAGAAAACAGATTTTAAAATACCCTGTGTTAAGACTAACAAAGGTTGCTTTCTAGTCCTTATCTGTACTAAAGTATTTTTTTCATGAATTTTGCATAAGTTGGTGACTGTCAGAGCTCTTTGCTGGTTTTGTTGCACACATTGTGAACCCACTTGAAATTCAGAGTGGTAACATCTGTCAGACATTTGGTTTTTGATTGTTCTGCATGCAAGTTACATATTTTCTTTTGAGTTAAAAGGTCTATCATGAAGTGCAAGTTTCTAGGGCTCTCTCCTAGTCTTCATACATAGAAAAGTGGCATGAACTCACAAGTGTTTCAAGAGTGGGGCAAGTGTCCTTACCAGGGACTGGCAGTAGGGCTGTGCTTGTGCACAGACTCCTGGATAATCTGAATCCTTAGCTTTGGGAGGAAATGAGCCAACAGCAGCCTGAGACCAAGACTGCTGTGTTATCTCAGGACCCTATGGAATGTTCTTTCCATATTCATCCCTCCCCCTCTCTTTCTAGAGGAGTATTGTTATTAACTGCAAGTAAACTGTTCCTAGAGCTCCTTTGTTCCTGTGCATGCTGATGTGTGTCCCGTGGCTCTCAAACCTGTGAAGGTTTGGACACATGGCTGGTGTGATCAGAAAGGCTGGTGATCTCTACCAGAGTTCATATGTGAGAATGATAATTCCTTGAACTCCCAAAGAGAGGAGAGAAGGGGGATGGGATCTAAAGAACTCTATAGGTCTTGCTCACTTTTCTGTGGTTCTGGGGAAAATGTGAGTTTGGCTTCCTAAGGGAGTGTGAGGGAACAGTGCTGCCCTTTGGTCATGATGGACCTTCCTCAAAGCAGCGTTAATCAAGAAATAAAATGTAGAGGTATAACAAGTAACTTTCATTAAATCCATTGTCTTTCTGCATGTGATAGTACAGCAGAATACTACTGCCAGTGGCAGGTAACTGTACTTGTGGTAAGCCTGTATCTGTTCAGCTGATTGTAAAGGCCTTTGGTAATAATTATCTGTGTTACTATGAGCAAGCAGAGACCATAACTGAGATTGTGTGAGGCACAGTACAGGTCAAATCCACTCCACAGAACTCATTGTCTGAACAGCTGGCTAAGGGAGAGGTAAAATAAGAAACAGGTACAGAGGATGGATGAAGAGTCTCCTCAGGTCATGCTCTCAGTCAGTGACATCCATACAGAGACATCTGTAAAATGGAAATGAAATTGCTGACTCTCTGTCTAGTATGCTCTTTATATTGCTATATGCTGAGATCTGAGGGGAAGCATGCCTCTGAACCCTCAGCCTACTGGATCCCACATTTCATGAATGCTGGTTACTTTGTAAAGGTCCTGCACACCATTTCATCTGGGATCTAAAATTTCAAAAATCTGTCGCAGCTTCTAGAGGTTTTCTTTATTTTTCTGGTGTTCATTTACATGCAATTCACTCCTTCCTCCCCCAGTTTATTCTCCTTGGTTTTTATTTAGATCCTATGAATACTGTGGTGAGAGGTTTATCACAACGTTTGGAATATGTGACTGTTAAAACATATGAAAATGAGATCAGTTTTGAAACGGCAAAGGCATAGATATTTTTTTCAGTGTAAAAATTGTTGAATCTAGTCTGTCTTCCCTTAAAAACTCCTCTTTGACCTTAGATGCATGGCTTAGCAAAGAATTCTTTTAGCCATGATCATTCAGAAGTGTCTCGTTACAGGTTACCTACCCAGCCAATTTGTAATATACACGGAGGTGCAGGGAGGTACATCCAGACCGTCCCTGTGACCTTTCTGTTCTGGCACCTTGTGCAATGTCTAGTGGACACGTTTAGCAGAAGTCACGGTGCAGTAAAAGTGACTTTCCAGTGCTGGGCACAGCGTGAGGATTCCAAACAAGGGCCCTTGCATAGGAGAGGTCACATTTCTGTCACCTCAAACGGAAACCTCATGTGTAATGAGCATTTTGAAGAGTTGAGTAGCTTCATTTTTCCCCATACATGGACAATCCAATGTTAATTCCTGGTGTTTAGTCCTTCTGTGTTTGCTGAAAATGGTTTATTTTTCACTCCTGAGTTAAACAAATCGCTTAATTGCTTATATCGAAAACATAACTGTTTGTTAAGCATTGTATAGTATATAAGGGAGGATTTTTTAAGTACTAAGTAGTCAAATACTTTTAAGTGGTTGATCAACATTTACAAAGGAAATTCCTGAGAGAAATAAAAATGTGGCTCTATAATATGACCTTATGCTAAAGAAAGCACACAGGATGTTGTTATAATACACATAAAGGAATTTGTTATTGATACGAAAAAAGAGAAGAGAGAGTGTTTTTCCGTAGTTCCGTCTTCAAGGCTAATGAAGCAGACAAAATACACATGATACACGAGATGTCCCTAACTCCAAGCCTGGACTAAACGGTGATGGAGCAGATACGTGGGCAGATAGGTTTAATTTCAGCTATGACCCGATCTAGTTATGAGCCTGTCTAGTTGACCTCTATCTTAAATAGCAACTGTAGTTGCAGGCGATAGGAGAAAATGACAGCCTTTTATCTTAACTATGGTCAGTGAGACAACAAAGTGCAGGATGATTTTCTGTTGAGCTTTGATGATGCCACAGCCCTTAATATGAACATTACATTTTAAACAACGTGTTCAGTAAGGGAATTGTTGCTTTTGTCAAACCAAACACTTTCTGCTGCCTTTCTGAAATTCGTGGTAGACCCATTTTTGGTAGTTCTAAATCTGGAGAAATTGCTTAAAGCCTCTTGTTTCTATATGTTTTAGGCCATTCAGAGGCATCCTAGGTCTCCTGTTTATACCTACTCTATGTATTTCTTCCAACTCATATGTCAACAGGGCTTTATTGTGGTTTAATAAGAAACCTGTTCTATAAGAAGAGAAACGTGCAGTATGGAAATGTGGCTTGCTGGTGACGGCATCTAAAGAGTTGGAGGGTGTGAACCTAAGTCCATATAGTACCACTAAAATAGAAGAATGAACAAAATTAAGAAGATTAGGACAAATTAATTGGACAAATTGACTAAAACTATTAACTTACATTTCTATAAAGAGGATTTTTATTTTAGTCACTTCTAATCCTCTAAGCTGTCCTTCTTTCAAGATAATATTCTAGTCACTAAAAGGTAGATCTGTCTCCCTGTTGCAGCTTTCCAGCACGACATCCAAGATCTATATCTTTAAACTCTGTTGTGTATGTGCTTCATTTTTAGTTGCAGAGTAACTCACTGTCTTAAAATAGAGACATGTGCAAAGATACGGATTTATCCAAATATTTAAATTTCCCAGGTTTTTGAAGGCATTTTCTCTTCATTGTCCTGATTCCACATACAACTACTGCCTCTCCTGTCATGTTAGTTACTGGATTCCTTAAACACAGTATTTACAGCGCTTTCCTTGCTGTAAGGAGAACACCTTGTATACATAATGCTACATAATAAAATATGTATTTCAAATCTTTATTATAAAGTTGTACAACAAATACAAGTTGTAAATTCAGCTGTGAGTCACTGCTACTCCAGAGAGCAAGCATGAACATCTTTAGCTAGGAATTCATGGTTGGAATTCCTAAGAAGTCAAACAGATTTTATTTAATGATCTTCTTAAAGAATCCTTATGAAATATTTTCTGCCACCAACTGCTAGCAGATTGATTCAAAATGTTTGTGAGGGTTAGTATGGGACTTGTAAAGAAAGCTTGCGTGATGCCTCTTTGCACTATTGCTGGCTCATGCCTGTGCTGTGCGTGCTCCCCATGCTTCATTAGCAGTAATTTCATGTGTGGTTAGATAGTTCAGGAGGCCAGCTCAGGATGAGCATTTGCTCCTTATGTCCTCAGGCAACACAAAGTTTCACTGCATTAGGGATTATTTATGGATGCTGTAAGTGAGTGACAGTTGTCACATCGGAGACTTGACGGTCTAAGTAGGCAGGCCGTTACAGAACTTTATGGAGAAGCAGGGGCTCAGAGGGATGGAAAGAAGCACCCAAGGTCACCCAGCAGATCTGTGACAGAAGCAGGGCTATAAGCCAGATTTTCTGACTTCCAGGCTGGGGCCTGAGGCATACTGCTGCTGCAGCGTGACCCCCTTGCAAGGAAAGAAATGTCTTCCTTATCATGCCTGTTTCTTATGTCTGGAATTGTACTCTCTGACACACGTTGTATGAAAGCCTTCATGTTATTAGCTAGCGTTTGCCAAGTGTGTGGGAGATTATTTTTTTTTCCCCCACAAATTCTTCAGTCATCTCTATTTTCAGCATCATGTGACTTGTGGTAGAGAAAATTGGCTTCTTGGTGATCTCTGTGTTCCAAAATCAGTGGAATGCTTAATTGAAAGAATATGGGTGGGCAATAATGATTTAAGCTCTATTTCCAGATCTGCCAAGTTTCCCATAGTTCCCAGGATCTCCTACATCTGGAATTATACCCTTAATGTATGGAGTGTCTGGAACTATGAGCAGTTTTCCGAAATCTTCAGCAGACACCAAAGAAAAAATTAGACTCTTAAAAATACCACCCCACCCCCACCCCCCCCCCACATTATCTTTCACTTACATGTGATTTTAGAAACTGCATTTTGTGTTTTAGCTTGGACTTCATCATAATTTATAGGGACCCATCAATGCAAGGAAGGTCAAGAAGAAAAGTGCATGTCTGTAGTGTTAGATATGAGTTTTATCAGCATGAATTTGGAATGGGAATTAATTTGAGTGTCAAATGAAACACTGAGGTTTATGCCAAATAAATATTTTCTAGAAAAAAACCCAAAACATTGCTTTGGAGCATCTGTTTATCCATTGTTCGGTATCTGTCTTGCTTTTTTTCTTCTCAGCTTATAAAGCCATGCTTCCTTTGTTTTTGTGGTACTCCACTGTAGTCCAAAAGAGTCATTCAGTATTAGAAAGAACTAGATGAAACTGAAGCGTAGCTTTCTGAACTACATAAGACATTTAAAGTACTGCTATCTGTTGGTCAATTATAATTGCAAACAAGCAAGTACTGTTTGGTTTAGTGTAAAGCTAAGATTTTCTACCTTCCAGTAAACTAAAATGACACCCTAAGGGATATGGTTGGAGATGTTTCACCATGTGGTGGTCGTGGATTACACGTTGCTTACAGTGAGCCTATTCACATGCTTGGAGTTAAGCAGGTGCTGAAATGCTTTGTTAAATCAGGGTTGTTAGGTATTATGAATTTATTTGCACTGAGATTGTCTGAGGATACATCCAGTAAAAAAACATTTACTCTTTCAAGGAGCTCATATTCTATGTGTAAATAAAAACAAACGGAGAATGACACAACAAAGCAATGAAGTTATTGTTCAATGAATTTGTCACTAGTCTTTGCTTAACCAATAGAATGCTTTAATCATGTCAGAGGATTTTTTTCAAGCTTCATTCTGCAGGGTTTGGGTTTTGTTAGGATTTTGGTGTACCGTGGATTGTGTAGTAAGCCTTCTGTTGCTGATTCCTTGAATTAGGTTAAAGTGCTAAAGAATAAAGGGAAAGCTAAAAGATCAATTGGAGGAGCAAAGAAAAGCTGGCCCCTTTTTATTTTCTTTTTAAATTATCAGAGAGCCAGATAGCTTCTCTTTTACACAAGTTCTCCATTTAGATCAAACCAGGCCAAACTCCTTTGGAGTTACTCTGGTTGACACAAGCCAAGAATTGGTCTGCTGTGTTTCACTGAGCAGAAAATAAAGAAACCTGCATTAGGATGATTCCCCCTCCCCACCAAAAAAGTGGAATTTCGGTACATAAAATGTTTGTTTCAGATAAAACTTGCTCAGCTGCCACTGATTCATTGTCAGAATTGTGGTCAAATGGGAGTTTTGGTTGTATCCCTGAAATGTAAATTCTTTCGTTTATGAAGCTGGATTATTTTTTTTTAAACCCTTAGGAACTAGACGGGCACATTTCTCTTTATTCTTTTCCAGTGCTTTCATGCTTATTTTCCCTGAAAGTGACCCAGCATCTCTGTTTTGTAAACGTCAGCTGTTCCTTCTGATATTCATATCAGTAGAACTCCTACAGTATGGGGGAGAGGAACTTGGACTAATATCCCTTTACTGTCTGAGCATCAGTTTAAAATCTGTAATGTATATAGTATATATGCACTGCTATCTGATTTGAATGGGGTAGGCTAGGAATTGTTTGAAAGATTGTTCACAATAATGGTCATTGAATGCAATGAAAAGAGAGAAGAAAATTGCATTCAGATGAACTGTGATCTATGGATTACATAGGTTATAAACCTTCAAACCTAGCAGGCTTATGTTTTTATTAGGAACTGTTGCCAAACGTTTGTCATTTTTAGAGATCCTAACGTAGATAATCCTGCATTTGTTTTCTAAAAAAACTCCTGTGATTTTTATAAGCTGCAATTGTAGGTCTCCCATTGTTTCCCCATCACCTTATCTGTTGTTAGCTTGCTGGTGTTCAGGAAGTGTCTGCAAGACCGGTAAGAGAAGCAGCCTGACAGATGCAAAACTGGTCCCTGTGCATACGCAGGCACATGTCTAAACTCTCAGCAGTCTGCCAATTGCTCTGCTTGGAATAAGTTGAAACAAGAATAAGCCGGTCCCCAGCAAAGGGATGTCTTCACTGTTTAGCTATAAGTATTTTTCCAATACTCTGCAAGTGATATTTCAGTTCTGTCTCACCCCAAAACGTGGATCCTACACACAGTGTATTTTTTTTCTTTTGAGGAGCTGATGAAGAGCAACTACAGTTTACAGTGACCTCCAGTGGTGAAGAATCTTTCTGGAAGAATGACATAGCTAATATCTCAATGTTGACTGAAAGTCATTCCTCAGAGGGTTTAGGTGGTGCAGATTTCAGTCCTATAAATCATATTACATTCAGATTTATTTATCATGTTTTGAGACTCATTTCTGTTGTTCTGTTGATTAAAAAAAAATCTTGGATTTGTCTTGTTTCTGCTCTTTCTCTGAGAATCTTCTTGATTTTTGGATTGACAATAGTTTACATACTGGAGCCATATTGTATATGAGCAGGATGAGGCTTTGCTGATTATGTGTTTTGTGGTATGATAGTGTGAGATCAATTCTGGTCTTCCTACCCCCAGAAATCTTATTTTCTGTAGCCTTCTCAAAGCTTACAATTTCTTTCAGCCTCTTCCACATCTGCCTTTCTGGCTTTCCCACATATTTACAAAGTCTCTCATATGTTGTTCATTGAGCACTTTTTCCATTTCACTTAATCTGGCTTCTTCACTGTTTTATGTTAAAGGTTGATTCTGCAATGGTTTAGCCATCTGGCTAGCCCAGACCCCACAAGTAGTATGAAAGAGTAGATTTTTGGAATTGTTGATGCTGGAATATGGCATTTGGGCTGAAGGGAAGGTATTTCCATGTTCTACAAGGCAAAATATACCTTTATGCTTTAGAGTCGTTCATAGTAATTTTTATTAGAAGAATACTTGTCTTTGCCTACGCTGACTTCTGTATTGTGGGCAGCAGAGATTAGCCTGATTGCTGTCAAGTGATTGGCATTCTTTACTTCCATTTCTTAGCATTGCTGACCTTTCCCTGTAGAAAAGAGAGCTATCTTCAGGAATGAAAATGGAGCTGGATTCTACAAAGAGCAGTCAAGATGTCAGGTCATTTGTGGTTTTATAGGGGTGGGGAGGAAATTTTTTGGGGTTAATATGATACAGGAATCACTTGCCTTTCCCAGATGATTTTCATTCTTTTACACATCATATACCAAGTAAATGTGCTCTGTGGTAGACATGCAAGGGATCAGAAATCATCAGACTTCAGCCAGCTGCTGCGAATGTAAATTCACTTGTGCGTGACTTGAGTGGACATATTCTGAGTTGCCAATGAGCTTATAATGGGAGTTGTCTTTTCATGGGAATATCTAGATAGAGAAACAGAAAAAACAGGTATGAAGATCATGTTTCAGAATTTGCAGAAGTCTTGTTTGCTGACTTTCTGAACCAGGGGTCTGGTTTATAATTATAATGGGTCTGTAATTCTCATGGACTTTATTTGTGATGATATTAGAGACTGTTGGGATGGAGTACCTTGTCTTGCTTGACATGGGCTAAAATTTGGAAAACAAACTAAGCAATTAAACAACACAGCAGAGCAGCCCACTGAAAGATGAAGCATGGAACATTCTTCTGCAAACTGTGCTTGGGCTGGATCTGTCATAAATCCTTCCCAAAGAGATCAGTTGGGTGCTGTTGAATTTCCTTTAGAGAGGCTTTCCGTACCTTTGCCATGACCACAGTGCCTGGGAGTGAAAGATCTTGTTGTCCTTGTAAAAGAAAAGGAGGTGTTGCTCTTCTTGACTGCATTTCTGCTTTCCGTACTCCGCTGCAAGGGGGCAACTATGCTTGTAAATGGGAGGATTCAAGTCCTAAGAGACAGGGAGCTTGGGTGCCTTGCTGGCAAGACACTAGTTAACTTCCTGGGAATTTTGCAGTAGCCTGCTCCTTGTGAACTCTGCAAATGCCTGGAAATTGAGTACATATTTCTAATAGCCGTGGAATAAACATGTATAAGAATAGCCCATTCGTTTGATTTTCCAGGCTGACAGAAAAACAGGGCTCACATTGGAGTTGAGGTGAAGAACTGGTGATGGACGTAGCCTGGCTGGTTCTGCCATGACAGGCATGTGCTGCTCACCCTGAAAGGTTTTGCCAGTAATCTCTGGGCAGTGGAAATCAGACATCAGGTTTCATGCCCTCTGAGAGGGTGCGGACCTCTGAAGAGATGCTGATGGTGTCAAACCAGCTTGAAAAGTTAGAAGACTGTAGTTGTCAGCAGCACAGCAGGTGTTGGAGTGACAAAGGTTCAGACCTGTGACACAAATGTGCAACGGCTGTAGCTGGCTCCTCTGTTCTGGTTTATAAACCATCTATATCAAAGCTAGCTGGGAACTGAAGTACCTGCAGATGGTGATGAGTCTTGTGGGCTTACGAGACTTTCTGAACATGGTGTTCAGTGATATGAATGTTAACTATAACAAGTCCAGCTCTTTCCAATTGTTTCTGTTCCTTAAATGGCTCCAGGCATATTCCTTTATCCCCGCTAATAATAGATGGGATTTACAGATGGCTCATATACCAAGGACTTAATACCAAGCACTATCAAAATGTGTCATAGCGTCAAACCATAGTTTTGGATGTTCTATGTGAACTTACTTGTGTCAGTACTTCCCAGGAGTGCTTCCTGAGGACAATGGTGTTTCCTTTTTTGGTTCAGGATTGATAGGCATCATGACAGTGAGCTGTTTTCTAAGGAATTCTTGAGAATCACAGGATAATCTTTAGGAACTAATGCAAGCTAGTTAGAATACCTGATTATAAACTGCTTATCCTATCCTAAAATCTACAGATCTGTGACTGTGTATTAACATAAAAAAAAAAAAGCTGCTTGCATCCACCAACCTTATTTCCCAGCTCAAGATGAAGCAGGGCAGAAACAAGATTTGTGCCTCCAGATGATCAGTGTCTAGATAAGAAGTGAACAGTATGACTGTACAAGGCACTTCTGATGCCTTCCTCGGAGGCTTTCATCTATCCCACCTTGGATGAAGGAAAGCCGGGATGCAAGCCACAGAAACACTTTCCAATTTAAAGACATTTGCAGGGTTTCATGTTTTAAGTGATTATTATAACTACCTATAGACTGGGGAGGTAAGGTGGGAAGAGAGGGGAGGGTGGAAGAACTGAATGTATTTATCATTTATTTTTCTTTCAGTCCACTTGTCTCTTTCTCCTTGTATTTTGTCGGGTCAGATTCTTCTGTTGAGTACTTTAAAAATGAACTAAGTTTTAAACAATTGTATTCAAATAGTTTGCCGTGAGCTTAAGCAGACTAACTTGTAGTGCTGTGAGGGGGACTGCAGCACTAATGAAGCAGACTGAAACCTTTTACTTTGCAATCAGGTTTAACTCTGTCTCTGCAATTTCTAATGAGCCATGAAAGCCCAAGAAACCTCAAAAAAGCAAATTGCATTGCTTATTCATATTAAAGCCCACCTCTAAGTCTCTATTCGGGACACATAAATTATTGTACACCACAACGGAATAAGGTATTCAAGGTTCATTTAAATTGTTTGTGTGTGTAATGCTCCCTCACTGTCCCCTGTCCAGTGAAATTTTTCCTTGATTGGGATTAGTCTGTTCAAGCAGGTGAATGCATATTAGTGTGCTGAAATGGTATGAATTTAGAGTTTACCAGCAGCTTCCTACTAAATCTTCACATATACAGTATTAGCACAGGGATTAAGTCAACGAGACTTCTTTGAATGTTTCTTCATACTTCGAGGGCCTAAGAGGTGCTGTGTGTGGAGTGAGTGTGAAGCAGGGAACATGTTGCCAATGGGCATTCTGGCATGTCTAAACCCCCAGGTCACAAGAATCAACAGCTTTGCACGAAATGCTTCTGAACAGTGACCTGAGCACAGTGATAATGTGTTCAAGAGGAGCAGACGGCTAACAGGTCCTCGATATTCAAGTCGGACCATTTCAAGAAATCATGTCCCTTACTCATGGCTTTGCACCTGTGAGTTATTTTTCCTATAGCAGTAAGCAATCATGAGCACTCCTTCAGAAAGTGGAAAGGTTAAAATAGATTGCTTACTTTAACTAGCATTACTCAAAAGAGACATAATTTTTCTTTCACTTAGTGTGATGTGTATCTGCTCCACTCCAGCTCTGATTACGTCCATGACAGTTACAGATGCTCCTGTGGACAGCTTTCGGCATAACAGTTCTTTGCATTTTCATGGCCTGATGTCTCCTTCCAATCTCAAAGCTCTCAAAACATCTTATGACTCCTCTGCATGATACTGCTGTATTATTATCCTTGTTTGAAAAATGGAGAAACTGAGTCAGAAAAGTATTATGCAACTGGTTTATGGGGATGCACAGAAAATAGGTACCGACCAGAGACTTGACCTTAGTTCCCTGATATTTTCCCTTGCTCTCAAAAACCTGAATCATGAACTAAATGAGAAATCTTTTAATTTATTTTGAGTATTCTTTTCTTCATGTTCCACTACAGTTCCCAGTTTCAGCTAAGTCTGAAAGCACTGGGCGTACTGATAATGTGTTCAAGAGGAGTAGAGGGCAATAACAGGTCCTTGAGATTCACATTGGACCATTTTAAGAAATAATGCCCCTTCAGCTCCCTTCAGGAGCACTGCTATGCAAGTTTGGGATGTTCCCTTGTCACTACATGCATTCAGGGCATCTTCCTGAAACGTTTAAGTATTTATATACTGAGCAGCAAATCAAATGTGTGACTAGCAGTGTCTAAAAAGATTAACTGCACATGCGGTACTGCAGGTGCTGCTTGCCCAGAGATGTCGATACGACCAAAGCAATGTTTGGCAAAGAGGCATTGGGCTCACTTAAGAGAACAATCATTTAACCACCTTTGCCTTTGCTGTGTTAGTCCTCAATGCCCAGTGGTGAAGCTACAGAGACATAGTCCCCCCAGCTGAGGTCCAGGCCAGTATCTGCTCCCAACTCTGCCACATGTGATGCTTCATTCCTTGCAGTTACAGTCCTGATCCATGACACTTGATTCTGGATGGTGGCAATACAGACATCTGATCCTTCGTGCTTGATCTGTGACGCTGGATCTCCATTAGGAAAATTACTGGTACCTGATCTGCCTAATCACACTACTTGATATATGGTGATGTTCCCCATTGTGGCATGTTTACCACTGAAAGTAAATTTGAAACAGCTAGTACAGCAAAACCAAAGAATTGAAGGATTTGTCTGTACTCTGCAGATACTGTAGCTGAAGCATGATGTTAAAAAACCATATCTTTTAAGGAAAATGGCAAGAAGCAGTAGTGCAGGGGTAAAAGGAGAAAGGAAAGAAGAAATATTAAAAAAAATATGTGCAGATCCCAACAGTTATATCTGTTGTCAGAGTTTCATGCTCTGTCTTAACTCTGTATGTTCTGCCTCAACACAGACTATCATTTAAAACAAAACCAAATATAGCTATTCCAAGGTTCATGTAAAATTGTCTTTTTATGTCAAATTTAGTTGATTCGGTTTCACAATAAGTACACTTCAGTTTGCTCAGTAGGTTTCCAGAAGCTAACAGAGCCTTTGACTAAGCAAGCTGGTTGAAATTAGCTTGCAAAGAAATTTATAATCTGCCTCATTTCATAAGGTTTTCAGTTTCATTGTAATAATTTTGTGCTGCTGAAGAGAGGGTTGTAATAAGCAAAACTGCACTGAAATGAAAAATAGACATGCTTCATTCCAGTAGGGTTGCAAGCATTGCTTTGCTTTCTTTCCCAGTTAATTTTATTTGGAAGTAACACATCCTCATGTGTTCATCAAAGTCTTCTGTTTTCATGAGCCATCATTTTCCAACACATTCCAGTGTTTTGTTTCAAAACTCTTTGGTTAGCTCCAGTGACAACTATTTTTAATTCTCGCGCTGGATCATATGAAGTGGTCAGGGAATAGAGACTTGTGCTCCTGGTAATCACAATTCATTTTCCGTAGTGTCAGATGAAAAATTTAGGTAAAAAAAAATGCAGCGGTCACGAAATTGAATCCCACAGGCAGAAAGGTGAGTGAGGTCACAGCAAGGTTTCCAAATGTTTCCAGATGCAAGCAGGATGGGAGAGAAGCCAAATAGCCTGAAATCTTCCATGCTGTTAGGTAGGACAGACCTAGAAGTAATTAATATCTCCACTAAGTTCTAATGGCAGAAAGAAAGGATTACAAACAATTAAGCAGGGGTTTTCATATGTATAGTCTGGATTTAGAGGTCAGCCAGCATCCCAGCTGCAGGTGGCTAGTAGCAGTGCCTGAATTCGGGGAACATGAGGTGATATTCTTCACCGGTGAGACCTTCTTAGCTCCAGACAGTCAGACAGCAGCCCATGGCCAGAAGTTACATCTTCACTATCGCCGCCGATGAAGCTATCCTTTGTAATTTTGTCCAGTTTCTTTTTTATCTGTCCATTTACCCCATTGCCCCCACAATATCTGGTGGCAGTAAGCTCCATAACAATTAGTGTGAGAATCTGTTGTTTCTCATTTGAAACTGGAGCGCAATACTTGTGTTGAGTGTCTCTTGCACTGGGAGAAATGGCAGTCAGTCGTTCCCCATTCATCTTGTCACAGCAATCATGATTTTCTAGAGCCATGATACTACTTACAGGCGTGTGTATGACTTTTCAGTGAGTACTGAGATTAAGGCAAAAGCATTAGTTAGAAACAGCATATTTCTTAAAAAAATACAAAAAGAAAAAAGAGAGCAAGTGAGACAGAGAGAGGAATGAACTGTTTTAGGAAACCATAAAACCAGCTGAGCAGACTAACAAGAAACGGAACACTGTGGCCTAATTGCAAAGTGAGGTTGCTGTGTGAAATTGCTCTGCCTTTCCTGAGAGCATGGATTTTTTCTAGCTTGTGAAAATGGCCTTTCTGAAGAGTGAAAGTCAGATATTTTGAGAAGAATGATCCCTTTTGCAATGCTCATCAGTGTTGTGTAGGCAGACAGAGGAAATAATTTGTGATTTCTGATCAGTCCTCGTATATTTCATACCCACAGGACAAGGTCTAATCCATCATTCTTGCTGATGCCATTTCTCCAAACAACATTAGAGGCACGTTGATAGGAGTCATGAAGAAAATACCATCTGCCACGTCTTCTCACAAAAACCAACACCCACTACTTAATGTTTTGAGACAAGAACAGGCTGTTTTATTGTTCTCTCTCGTTAGAGCATACCCCAATGGTGCAGAAGGAGTAGGGTTACAGGACTGGTTCTTGCCGAGGACAAGGGCAGATATAATTTAAACGATGCTGAAAGCTGTAATTCAAGTTTCTGTGATGATGATGGACTGTTTTCTAAGCAATAGTTGTAACCATTTTCGAAGTGGGTGTGAAAGGTGAGATTAGTCTTCTCTGCCCATAGCCCTGGAAAAGTTAGGTGTCTAATGGAAGCTGGTCTCCTCCTTTAGTCAGGAGGGAGAGCAGTACCACTGGGGACACGTCTTCCCATTTGTCCTCCATTATAGCATGGGGTTGAACTGTCCTGTAAGACATCACTCACTTCTCTCCCTTGACTGTAGAGGATGCCTACCTTAAGCTAAACATCTTTTAGGTGACTAGATATAGATTTATTGGTTTTAGAGGTTCTGTAGCTTCATTTTCCTTGTGTTTGTGTCCAGCTTTAACCACCGTAATAGTACTAATTGCTGGCTATCCTGCTGAAGAGGAGAGGAAAGACAGACAGGAGTATCAGTAGGGCTTTATCTACCTATGCCTTCCCTTCAAATAGGGAAGAGAAAAATTGTATGACTTGTATCTATGATCCCAAAGATATTACAGAGTTTAAAATAAAATAAAAAAAGCGCCCATAACATAAGCTTCCACCATCTGCATGAAGTGAGAAGGGACCATTTTGATCCTCCACTCTGCCCTTCCACAGGACAGAGGCCATGGAAATCGGCCAGACAGTCTCTGTATGGAGCCCAAAAACTTGTGATCAAATTAGAGTGAGTAACATTAATGGAGTTCTGTAAATAGAAGAAGTAAGCAGATGAGGATAGGTCAGGGGAAGAGAGGAGAGGGCCTTTGAGGTAAGAGGAGAGTTTGTTTCATAACAAGACTGCTCTTCTCATGTTTCCCGGTCCCAGAAGCAGAGTCACTAGACACTCAGGAATCCTGAACTCATCTTTCATTAACATAAATGTAACAAATTGATTTTAAGCAATGTTATGTTTACTTTTTTTAATACTGAAAAAAGGTAACAGCTTAGCCTGAAAACACATCTATAAATGCGAAAGATCTGGCTCCTAGCTGTGTTTCTTTATCCTGATGTTTTTTCAAGACAGTGTTTTCTATTTTTGAGGGGTTATTAAATGTTACAGTACTGCATAATGCAGGATGAGCACAGTGATCATCTGTGCAATGCAGCAAGAGTCATACATTTCTGTTCTCTGTCTCTTTGCATTTTAACAATGCTAAGTTAGAGATAGCCTATAGTCCCCCTTATGCAGAAGCACAGGAAAGTTACAGGTGCAAGCAGACCCTGCTGGCTAAGTGTCGTCACCCCTTTTTCTTTTCTCAGATAGAATAAGAAAAACAGTTAGTGATTGGACCAACTACATGGGGTGAGTGGGAAAGGTAAGGGTACAAACTTTTCCCCCATCTTCCTTTTTTCTGGACAGGTTTCTAGGAGAATACTGAGGCTCTCCTGGGTGCAATGCTTGCTCTGACCACCTGCTTCATTAAGAAGCTAGGCCTGTTTACCAGTGCACAGAGCTGGCGTCCTGCATGAGTTGTTCAGAGGATGACTGTTTTTCTCTTCAGCTTCTGAAGGGTTCCCGCTCCAATAACATAGCAGTGCAGTTGTTTTCACCTGAACATTCAAGCAGGCCCTTCAGAAGTTCACAAGTAAATTCAAACAGCAGGCAAAACTTTTCCTTAAAGGCTTTTCAAAGACCAGTCAGAAATGCTTCTGGATGCACATAATGATATCAGATGGTGAAGCATGCTGAAACATGACTACTTCCAGCAAAGGTTGCCTTGCATCTGTTCTTGCTGCCTGTGTGGAAGTTCCTTCATAAATGGATCATACTTCAGTTCTGGTGTCTTTAGCTCAAAATCCTCCTCATAAAACTAACATTGAATCCTGCAGCATGGACTTACCAAAGACTTAAAGCCTCCACTTCAGTAGCCTGCAGGTGTGCACTGTAAATGAATTTTAATTTGGAGCAGGTGACAACAGAAAAGCACAACGTGTGCATTTTGGCAAAGAAGTGATACAACTGTTGAGCTCCAGTAGGCAAATTGAGTCCGTTGGTTTGCTTCTTTTGTACTCACTGCAAAAAAATACCTGGCTTTAGACGCTTGTGAGCTAGTATAAGCTATTCTTAACCCATTCTGTTAACACAAGGCTTTCATTCTGGACTCTAGTTTAATAATATTGACTACTGGAGTTCTTCAAAGTCTAATGAAAGACTGTCTCACATTTTCTGGAAGAAAAAAAAAAAGCTCTGGTAGTTGCATGAAGTCAGGGATTTAAGTGGTAGGACTGCAATCGTGTAAATGATACGATGTCGTAGGGAGGTGAGGCTTCTCAGCAGGCAGCATAGCATTAGTAAAATATTTTATCCTAAAAGGGGAAAAAAAAAGTAATTCCTTAGCATTTACAGCCTGAAACACACTGTTTAAGCAGTGGAATATTGATGAATCAGTAATGCCAGACTCTGTTTTATTTAGCCAACTTCTGTAACACTGGTGTACTTTATTGTTTATTCAAACTGGAGACTTATCCAGCATTACGTGTTGATAAAATTTCAATGAAAAGAAAGTTCTGTCTGGGAAAAGCTACAGCTGGCCAAAGGAAGCGCTCTTTCGGCTTAGCCAGTTGGCCCAAAGGCTGAGCACTTTAAATGTTACATGATTTTACTTAGCCTGCACATTAAGGTAGGTAAATAGTGTTTCAGTTATAGGTGCTATAATCCAGCTGTGTGTCTTTTGGGTCATTGTGCTCATCAGATGGCCAAACTGCCCTCTGAAATCAGTTTCCCTGCAGCATTTCTATGAAATAAAAACTTAGCTCACCTTCTTTGCTGAACGATGCAGCTATTATTTTACTGCTGGCCTGCCTTAAGGGACACTGCTTCCCAAGAAAAGCACTGAGAACTTGAAAAATGGCAAATATACAGCCTCAGAGTTTCTCCCGCAATTCTTATGGACTGTCCTGACATCTGGTCACATACTGTTTTTTTGGGGACCCTCCTGGATGATAAACAGGAGACTGTTCACAACAACTTGATTCTCAGGACTTTTGTTTCTTCCCATTGAGCGCATCCTTCCTTGAGTTACTGACTGTACTCCATTTAAACAGGTTCTTCACCGATTCTAAACTGCCTGCAGGGTGTCACAGAGAGAAGCTAAAGCACAGGAGAAAAGATGTCAGTGTGCAGGGGTACATCTACCAGTGCCACTGCAGGCTCTTGAGGGTGAGAGAAGCATCTGCAAGGTAAATCCTGCCCTGACTCCCTGCATCTGCAAAGAAAGTCCTCCCTGTACTCAATGGCTTCCAGGAAAGTGATCTCCATGCAGCATGCATGTAGCTATGAAAAGACTATGAAAAATCTCTGGCATAAGAGCCTTAGAAGTTGGTGAGATCCGAGCATTCTTTTATTCAGTTAGCAAAGGCAAGTAATTATCGGCAAGAGTCCTCCCTGCAGCTTTTGTGTAAGAGGTGATAAAAATATATTTAGCACACACAAAATGTCTTTAAGTTTCTTTTTTTCTTGGAAATGATTTAATTTGAAATTTCTTACAACATAAGGGCTAAGACTGATGTTAATTTTTGGAAGATTCAAGCTGAACTATTGAAGCTTGACAAATTAAAACAAAAAGGCTTTATTATAGAAGATATTTGGTGAATCTCAGCTTGTCTGATATATTAGTGTCTTGCCAGCTACCATATCTAAGGTCTTGCCGCCTTTTAGATCTCATCAGGTAATTGAAAATTGAAGAAGTGCCACACAGGATCTTTGTAATGGCTATTGATATTGTTCATTTCCCAAATGTCATCGGTTGGGCACTGAATGTGGCTAATCTTTACAGTCAAGTGGCTGGGCATCTGGAATGATCATTTAGTTGGAACATGTGGGGGTCAAAGGAGACAAAAATAGGTGGTGATTGTGATGGCTTTCAAAGTCCAGCTATAAGGCTGAGAACTTGCCAAGTTTCATCTTGGAATGAATGCTCTAGGTGGAAGAAAATGGCTGCAAGAGAAGACATGTAGCTACAAGGCATTTCTGTCACTGAGAATATCAACCAATGCAAAATGCACGTGCACCCTGGGCAGGACAGGAAGATGGGGTGGAAGATTCCTGTGACCTTTATTTACCTCCTGTTCATTCATTCTGTCATAGGAAATTGAGCAGAACGGGCTATTTGTATTGGTATAAAAAACAGATCAAAGGGGAGAAAAATGTAATACTTCGTGGATTTTAGGGCTTTTTACTATAGCTCAAAAGTTAAATTTTATGTAACACCCTTCCTTTGAATTCTTCTTCCCAAAAACTTAAAGGTATGATGTGGAAACGTGCCAGGCCCGAGTTACAATCTATTGAATTATCAACAAATATTCACGAGAATTAGCAAACTCTACAAATAAAATCAGCTCAAATTACCCCTTCCCTAAAAACATGGTCTCCAGTACATGCATTTCATGATGCTTTACCTTCTTCTTCTACAGTCCTGGATTCTGACATTCATGCTCAATATGAATGTGCCATTTATTTAACTTTTTTTGACACTTGACTTTCAGGAAGAAGAAGAGATGAGTCAAGGCATTTTTTGCATGCAGCTTTTTGTGCTGATTTACTTAGTTAAAGTCTGTTAAATTCCAGCTCTGGTTGCAGTCATACTGGTAAAAAAAAAATGTTTGCTTCAGCAGAGCCTGCCTGGATAAATAACCAATGCCCTGGCTCACCTACAAAATGAGTGGATTCCTGGTTTTGGTGCAGTGCCTTAGCAGTAGAGCAGGATAAAATAATTCCTTAGTGAGTACATGATGCAGAAATAGGCTAATAGTAGTTGTGGAGAGTGTTTACTGGTATTTTAAAAAAACAAACAAGCAAAAATACCCAAACCCTTCTGCCCACTTCTTCACTCCCGTAGTTGGTCTCACAGTAGAAGCAGCAGGGAACAAACCACCACAGGTGAAAATGAATCAGTACTAATTTAGCAGAAAAGCACTACATTCCCCTCATTGCCACCCTGGGACCTTCCCTAGCCTGGATATTGTTATCTTTGCAGTGCTCTTTCATCAGGGAAAATAGGTTAACTCATAATGAATTTGGAGATAATTGCCTTTGCTTTTTTAAATGATAGTTTCATAAAGCTATCTGATCACAGAGTGACAGCCCGAGACACAAATGGATCTCAACTGCTCTTTCTGTTGATACTGCCTGTTGGATGGGCAGCCACCATGGAGGATGTCCACCGCTGCTGACCAGGGCTCTGATATCGTGGACTGGACAGTAGGTAAGTTTTGTGGCTCGAAGGAAGCTAAGCTGTCAGTATGTTCCTTCTGGAGAAGATAATACATCCTTTGTAAAACTTCTACCTTACAACGGGCCAGGCAGCTTTGGGGCTCTTGTCCACAACTCTTAACGATCTTTTAATCAATACAGTTTCCCTTTCTCACTGAAATGACATTTTCTGTATTTTTAGTATGTTCTGATGGAGCAAAAGGTGTTACTTACATCCAATTTTCCATATAACCACTTCTGATGACTGTCCCTTTCAAGTCTTTTCAGCCTATCCATCCTGAATTAACTTTTTTGTAAGAAAAGGCCTTTCGTGGTTTATAAATTTTAATACAGGATGCTAGCTGCCAGAAAGTTTTGGATTGCAACCAAAGATTTTAACCAGTCTACCCAGCAGATGAAATGAGGTACAGCTCCTGCTGCACCTGGAGACAGTACTTCTTTCATTGCTCTGTTTCAGAGTTATGACACCTCTGCTTTAGCCTCAGAAAGTCAGGAATTTTCCTTTAAACAGGCTTCCTGGAAATAGAGTTTTAGGCTATTAATGGGTAATTTATCACATAGTATTTTTCAGCCTTAAGAAACTGGGGTTTGAGGTTTGTTTTTTTTTTTTTAGTATAGTAAAATGGGGACAGCTAAGCAGAGGTGAGACTCCTGATGTGATGGAGATGATGATAGTGGAGACCAACCCTCAGTGAAAGAACATCGTGCATTTTGACGGTGAAGTGCTTTGAACTTCAGCTTCAGCTGTTAAGCAGACAGATGCTGATTATGGTAGCTTTTCTATGTCCCGTGCACTTATTCAGCCAAAGAATCCCATTAACAGTGGGACGCCATGTGTGAATGAGTTGTGCTTGATCTGGGTAAATGCTGCACTGTGCAACTTTCAGTGGATTACATCTCCTGTGCAAATGCTTTTCCACGTGAAAGAGATCTGTAGAGCTCCAGCGTACGAGGGGTATTACCCCCAGAACATGGGTAGTCTTCAAAGATCTAGGTATTTTCTACAGAGAGAGATACAGCTCAATTAACGTGGTTTTTGTTTCTGCCAAAAGTGGTCAGTCATATGAACGCTTACAGAGAGGCTCAAAATTTGAAGGTCGTAGTATATTTAAAGGGCCATCTGCAGATTGATCACTGAACTGTAACCAGGATCTCTCTGCAGTTTGTTTCAGGGACTTGCTCTCATGATTTATCACTAAGGTATCTCCAGGATACTTAGTTACCAGGGTCATTATAGTAAAGGAAGTCAGAATTCATAATTAATTAACAGATCGTAGAGTAGTTGTATGCAGAGCGCCCTGTGGAGCAGTAAATTCCCTAGTCCTACCTCATGAAGTTCAGTGCCAGACTTTTCTTGCTGTATGCTCCTGCCCTGTATAAAGCTGTTTCCTTTTCTGACCTTAAGCAGAGTTCCAGACTAATGTTTTGGGCAGACCCCAGGGGAACCATAAAGGTATATCACTTATGACACAGTATGTCACTTAATCTTAGACATACAGTTATTTCAGCCCCCACGGTGAAAGAGTCCAACGTGACTGCTGATTGTAGAAATGTATCATTTTGGATGAATTCCCCAATCCATGTTGATGTATCTTTTTTAGGTGGGAGGGAGGAGGGTAGGGGGAAGAGAATGGTTTTCCTGTTCTACCAGCACAGACGTCTGTGAACTTTCAGTAAACAGCATGACTTTCTGAATCTGGTTCATAGCTTTCATGCTTGCTTTATAATTTGTTTCAGAGCTGAGCAGCTGTAAGCTTATATTGTTTCTCGGGGAGCTGTTGTTGTATACTAGAGAAAGAGCAGGCATGCTTTAGCTCTCACTTGTGCACTACCGTATACACTACTTTTTCTGCTTCGTGACTAGGATATGGCAATCCTTGAATATTTTAGATAGTGGCTCTGCTGTTCCCCAAAGTCTAAAGTTTTTTCTTCTTTGAGGCTTATTGAGATTTGAATCTTACTGAGATTTCTACAGAAGTATTCTTTAAATGATATAAAGGTCGTCTTCAAAACACTTAAAAGAGGTAGCCACCTTTTCTGGGGATGTCTACAGTTTATAACCACTGTCACAAAGGTGAAAAATACATAGACATAATTTATCTGTAAAACACAATTGATGATTCAGATATAAAAGATATTGGAACTTCTCTGCTAGGTCCTACGGCCAGTCCAGCCACAAAATGTGCATCTCTATGGCCAATCAGAGAACAAAATCTGATCTCCCTTGATCAGACTTTCAGAAAAAGATTTTTTTTTTGCTTATTTTTAAAAGATACAGCATTAGAATGATGAATTTGAACTAGAATTTTATAAAAGTAGGCTAACAAATATTCCCTACCTTTTCTTAGTTTATGAGTTTTCATTAAGTGGGTGAATAAAGATCAACTGTAGGATAAAAGCTGAAGACAAGAAAGTGGCCAAGATTGCTGGAGAAAATTATTTTTTAAGGAAGGAAGAGATACTTAGAAGTTCCAGATACATAGATCAGGGTTATATAAGGCACAAAATAGATCCTGAAAGGAATAGAAAATAAATAAAAAGTCAGCAGAAAAGTAAGAGTAGTAGATAAGGATAGGATAACCTTACAAAGGTCTTAATTTAAGTAATTGAAATATAAAACAGTAGATAATAATTTTATTATCTGGGCTTCTGAAAAGTTGACTCCTGCTGTATGTTTTTTTGTGAATTGATGTTTTTCTTTTATCTGTCCTGAGATTTTATTTTAGGGATTTGAGATTTTTTTTACTAAAAGAGGAAATCAATACGTTCAAAGGAAAGCCAAATCTTACATTGTTTTGGGAGATACAGCATAACGTGTTGACTTGTACCATTTTAACAAAGGAATTTATTATATGTCCACAGACACACACAGAGTATCTTCCATTTCTTTTCATATAGGAAGGCACATTCTTCAGTGAAATATTAAAGAAAAATTTCCCCCTTTTTTTTCCCCAATGCTGATTGATAGAAAATTGTAATACATTTTTATGTGCAATATAACAATACTTGAGAGAATACTGAGAAGGAGATGCAACAATAAACTTCAAATACATAAAAGATATCTGCAAAGGAGAAGAGAATAAACTGTTCTTGCCATCTGTGGATAGGACAAGAAGTCAACTTCAATCGCACCGATGGAAATTTAGATTATGCTTTAGGAAAATCCTCCAACAGATAAAAATTGTTAGCACTGCACCAGGTTGCTTAGAGAAGTTATGGAAGCTCCAGCACTGAGAGTTCTTAAGAATAAACTAAATGTATAAGACAAACTTTCATACAAGTTAAGAACTTTATTTGTTCCACGTTGTCTTTTAGCTGCATAAAGACAGCTGACTTTCCTCCAGATCTTCCCACTATTTTAGTAATAAATATTCAGGAAGATTCAGTATGGATATAACTTGAAATACATCATGCCCTATCCACTCTCACCTAGATTGCATAAGATTTCTATAATGCACCTCTGAGTGATCGAGGGAGGTTGTTTTATAATGTCTTTTTTTCCCTGAAGGTCGAAGTCACAGTAGCCCAGTCTAAATTACCATTTGTAAATCAGAGCTAATTTTTCACACTTACTCCCCCTGCCCTTAATATATACCCTATGCAAATCTGATCCTTGCCAGGACGTAGGTACAGAAATGTCAGGAGAACATACGCTGCTTACACGTATGAGTGAGCAATGGCTGGAATGTGGAGCGTGCGTCACACACATGCTCCAAACTCATGCATGGCAAGCGTCCCCATGTTATTTCTGGGGGAAAAACACCCCAGGCCTCCACAGCAGTAAAATATTAAACTGGACTTGGGATTTTTGGAGCTACCTTGTCTGGAACAGCTTGAGATTGATAAACATGGTACTGTGATCTCCAGATAAGGTTCCGTGATAGCAGTCTTCCACAAAATGCAGCAGATCCTGGCACACGGCTTAGTGCCCAAGAAAGTTGGAATAAGACTCCACAACTCCAACATTTCCACTTGTGCTCTTGTTTATAATGTTTGATGCCAGCAGCCATAAATTTACAAGGTGCTGTCTGGGCCTTTAATGGTTAGGAAATATGAAGAACTGAACTGAACTAAACTGAAAAGGCTCAAGCTAAAAAAGTGGGGAGGAGGAGGAGGAAAACTTTTAACGTGGGTCCAGTAAAAGGAGATAAGGTAAGGCAGGGTAGTTAATATCTCAGCAGTATGATGAGAGGACTAAGAACTGGTGGAGACTGAGCGAGCAACTTATTTAAACAGAAAGCAGGCTTTCTTTGTGCTGATAACTTGTCACGTGAAATTAAAAAAAAAAATAAATCAAAAGCAAGTATTATCTCTTTTTACTGATTAGAGATTGTTTGGATGTTTTGGGCTATGATAATTTTTTTAAAGATGTTTTTCTGTAGTACCTATGAGACTGATATCCAAGTGCTGTGGAACTTGAGGTCCTCCTGTCCTTCACAGGCTTTGGGTCAGAACGTGCTAAAAGCTTAATCTGGGCACCTCTGAAGTGGAGGCTGGCTGTTCAGAAGCAGACAGCTAACAAAGCTGGGGTAGCAAACAGACTTGTCTGTGATAATTTCCTAGTGCTAGCCAGCTTTCCGTATTTGTGTATGCAGAGAAAGTAACACTGACCACAGTTTGAGCTCAGGAGAGAAAGCAAAAGGAAGACTTTACTTCTCTAGCCTGTCCAGTCTTCACCTTTAGCCCCTTTATCTGTGTCTATACAAAGTATGAAGTTTTACCACATCTCGTACAGACTCATTGTATCACGTCTGCAGACATGTTAAAAATGTGAAAGTTACAGTAGCAGCAACTTCTATTTTTTCCAAATTTTAGATGGCTCTATACTTTGAAAATTACACATACGGCTTTAAGGCCTTTTTCAACTGAACTTGAAAAAAAAAAGAAATACGGGTTAATATTTTATATAAAAGTAACCTAAAAGAATTCAACATCATCAGAGCAGCAATTGTATGGAAGAAATAAGACTCTTTTGGCAGATTATTAAATACTATCCATTTTCACAGTTGATTAGCACTGTATTATATAGTGCAGGTGTGTGCAAAAATTCCCAGGGTTCAGTGTCAGCCTTTGGACTGATACTGTCACTGCCATGGTGCAGTGGCCTAGTGCTAATATTCTGAAATGTAATATTAGGCAATGTTAGGCATATAGGGAGTTGTGTCATCTCTAAAACTAGTGGAATTGCTTTCTTTCTTACAGTATTTTGCTTGGTTGTGTTTCTTTGTTTTCCATTCATGAAGGGTAACCATTGCTGCAGCTCATGCCCTTAATCTCCAACAGAGAGATTTTTTTGCAGTTTTGGTGCTGGGCAAATCCAATGACCAGTCATCAGTAAAATTTGTGAGATGAAAATTAGGAAGGTATTATGTGGGCTTATTTTGTGCATTAATAGTAGGTACGGTGGATAAAAGATTCTTTCAGTGACAGGAAAAGTGCATTCAGGTATTTGGTTATTAAAAATATCTCAAATTATTTACAAATAATATTACTGAATTTCATAAAGTAGCTGTGGTAATAATCCACTGCACAAAGAAAAAAAGGTTCAAATACTTTAAATAATACTTTGACAGAAGACTTTCCCTTAAGTAATTAATTCTCACTGAACTCTTGAAAGGTATCTGAATATCTAAGATTATTTCCAGTTTACAGAGCAAGAGGCAGGGATCGCAGATTCCCAGCTGTGAAGAAGTTACTGGCAAGAGCTTTCGGAGCCCAGAAAGCAAGCCAATGTTAGCTTTCTTTCATTTATTCCTCTTTTCTAGCCACTACACAGCAGTTTTCGCTTCCACTTCAGCTTCAGACAGAACTGCTAACACATACTGATGAGTTTTTAATGGAGCATTTTTATAGTTTTCTTTCTACATTTTAAAAGTGTCTGGCATTTTTGTATGTCATGGCATAATATTAAATCAATAGGACTTTACAGATGATACTTGATAATAGGATCTTACCTCACAGAGCTGAACATTTTTATTAGTGTTTATAGTATTGGTTTGAGGTATTTCACGTAACATTTCCCTGGGCAACTGTTAGGAGAGATTTAAATGTTTAACACATGTGGCTGTGCACAGTAATATAACACATGATTTTACCATTACTATTTCTATGTCCTTTTTTTTTTTTTTTTTAAATAATTTCCTTGCTCATACAAAATAATGTTCCTTTTGGAGAGGATCCTTGTAGCTGACAGGCTTTGCCTATGAAATCCCCCAAGAGGGAGTTCCTAGCTGGATGGGTGGCGAGGTCTAATAAACCTTTAACCTTTTTTTTTTGTGCAGAGGATGTAGGGGACAAACGGGAAGCTCACTGTGAGCTCCTACAGGGATGTTTCATCCAAGATGAGTGGCTCTTCAAACCTGGCCATTTTACAGACATGCAAACACCTCTCCTGGAAGTTTGTGTCTAACAGGAGCTTCTGCAGATGGGAAGGTGTCAGGAGGGTTTAGTTTATGTTTCTAACAGAGATGAGCGGAAGAAGGCAAAGGCATTCAAACGTAACTGCTCTCTGCTGGAACTGACATGATGTTCTTTGCATCAGTATTCTTTTCTTTTTTTAACTGCTGTCCTGTAATATTATTCTTTCTGTGAAATAGGGATCACTAAACTCCTCATTTTTTTTTAATTTTTTTTTTAGCCATCCTGTTTCCTATTTTAAAATCATTTAACCTTCTCAATCTGCTCAGTGAATATGCTATGCACAATAACACATGATAATCACCTCTTGGTAATGTCTGTTATGTAAAGAAGAGATAGAGGAGACTTCAATCCATGTTTTAGGGCCATACATGGACACAGTTCACCTTTCACTCACAGTAACATGCTGCTCTCAGAAGGTGGCAAATGTACCTAGGAACTTTTTTCCTTTATTAACCTGTGTTAACTGGAGAACAAGCTCCTGAATTAGCTTATCAGCACTGACTATGCGTTGTTTCATAAATGACTGTGGGAGAATGCCTTTGGAAACTTGTAAAAACTTCAGTTGTGGTTGACTCTAAAAGACATCTTTGGCACCTAAAAGTAAAGACAAGACCTCTCATATTCTTCATTTAGTGAACAGATGCAATTTTGAAAGGCTGTTTAGTGTGTTAGATATTCAGAACTTGCTATGTGCTTTGCCTAATTATCGCTCATGCTCCCCATTTAAAGGGTGGAGAAACTGAGGCTGGCAAAAGAAATAATTCCCCGGGAGCACAAAAGAAGCTCTTGATCCTTTGAGTAGGGCAGCAGTCTGGCTGTTTTCCAACCAGCTGGCTGACTTTACATGTTTATTTCTGTAAGAGGTACGGCACAAGTGCAGACTGACCTATGTGTGGTTAATCTATGACAGTCATTTGTCCAAGGTAGCCTTTTCTTTGTATTTCAGAGGCAGCCTTTCTCCATCAAGGTGATCCATACTGATTTGCTTCTTGCTTATGTGGAATATAGTTGACTTGAGATGAGTAGGTCTGGTTTTATTATTTCTTTTTAATTCTGTTTTTCGTTTTCTAACCAACATGAAAAATGTTCAACAATTCAAACCTATGCCTAGGGGAGTCCTGTTCCCAGTCATGAAGCTTCTTCTTTGTCCAATGTTGTCTTTCTGAAAGAAATGAAGGTCTTTTGTAAAAGCAAAACATAAACAAACTGTTTGAGTTATGAATGCTAATCACTGGTTTTGAGACGTTTACTGGCAGGCAAACAGAGCAAAGAACTGAGTCTCTCTATCAAACTTTGTCTTTTGGAATTTGCCTGAACAGATCATAGTAAAACATAAAAGCCTCTTCATTTGTGGCAAATTAGTACAGTCTCGATAAATACAGAAGTAAATTAAGGTACTGTCTACGGAGAGAATTGCTTGTGTATTAAAGAGCTAACTATGTGGTAGCTGAAATATAGGGTTCAGAAAGGGTTCTGATTTTTTCAAATACCTGCATCTCCTCCTTCTTTTACTTTCTTTAATGTATTTGCTTTTTAACAACTCTATTGACTTCCTGCCTGATGTAACAGGCTTTTCAAGCAGTAGAGGTTTTCATCTGAAAAACTCAACTTAAGACATAGTAATTTCAAGCAGCCACATTTAAGGTCCCTGTAAGGACCCTTATTCTCTTCAGAACAGGGATCACATTACATATTAGGCTTTTGAAAAGCAACACCACCACTGCCAAACTACCCTTAGAGACTTCTCACGTATCGTGTAGCCTTTTTGCTGTCAAATTCCATTGGAGTGCAAATAGTTCTAGTCCCTGCTAGGGCTGATGTCACTGAACCGAGTGCATTTAGGATGCCCATCTCTATATTCACTTCATTTGGAAACATATATATATATATATATATATATGTATATATAAAAAGAATGGATCAAAGGCGTTTTAGTTCCTAAATAATTTGGGTGCCTCTTTCCTCTCTTTTAGTCAAATATATGAGAGTAGTGTATAAAATTAGTTGAGCTGGAGTTGCCAAACTTGGCTGTATATCTGAGCAGTCTGGATAGGAAGCCTTTGCAACTGATATTGTCCTCAAGCAGCTGATCATCAGAGCATTTCCTTCCCCTATCCATACCAGCAAAATGACCACATCCAGCAGGCAGAGCTCTTCAACGTCTATGGTCAACAACTTGGCCAAAATATTCGATCCAAACGCTTTGCAAAACCAAGGGCCTGATGATGGAATGGACGCCCCCCAAATTCTTCATGTTGCAAGCAGTGATGACAGCACATCTGAAAGCTTTAACATCATGGATATGAAGTTTGCTTCCCTTGAACAGAAAATAGATAAGCTGTTGACTCTGCAAGACAATGTCCTTAAGAAGCTTAACAGTGTTTCTCAAGAAATCTGTTGCATTGAAAAAGACATTGAGATTGTAAAGGCGGAAAGATCTGAAACTGGACCAAGGATGGAAAGAAACAAAAATCTCAGAAGTAATGAAATGAAGAGGCTTTGCCTTAAAATGCAAAAATCTCTTTCTGATATAAACAGGAATGCAGAGCGTCAGGTTAAAAGACTAGATGGACTGGAACAAGGTGTTTTTGGATTACAGAAGCTTGTAGGGCCTCTGGTTGAGAAGGTTAAAACATTAATAATTCATAATTCAACTGTAAAACACCATGTTCAAAAACGTAAACTTTGCAAGGCAGGTGATTATACAATGCACGTTTTCTCAGAGACAACAGCTGCTGCCCTGCTCAAGAAGAAGAGTGAGAAGGTGAGCCCAGGTTTGTGTTTCCTCTTGTCAGGAATCATTGCAAGCTACGGATATGTTCTGCTATACGCTTAGCTTTTTCATTTCATTAGCTTTTAAGAGAGAACACCAATATGCTCTAAAAATGAAAAGTATTAGAACAAACTGACCAAGTTTCAGTGGAAAAGATACAGAAAATCTACTGAGAGATAAATACCTTCATTTTTTTTTTTTTAATTATTTCTTTACGGTTGTAAAACATAACTAAGGGTCACTGGCATGGGCAACAGAGATTGACACAGACTTCAGGAGGCTTGGGTCCTGGCCATACATTTTACTATAATCTTCTCTGGGTTTATAATTATTGGCGGGGAATCAAGTTGCAGCAGTCATGTTATATGGAGTGGGGTCTAGAGCTTAGTGAAACTGGTAAAAATCTTTCTTGGGTCAGGACATATACATACGCATGTCCTTTATTTCAAAAAACAACTTAATTGTGCTGTTCCAATCTGGTATTTCTGCTGACATCGGTGGGGAGAGGGGGGACTTCTAAACTGGGATCTGAGGTAGGGTTACCGTAACTGGAGCTGTGGCTTGTGTAAACTTCCTCGGGGGAAAAAATGCCTGTGTCACCGTAATGGGAGTTTCATCGTGTTCTTTACAGGTCAGATTAAAAGACCACAAAAATCTCTTGAAAGACTCCATTGATTATAGTAGGCTCTTGTAAGGTAGTTTAACTAGTCTTTGTTTGATAAAGAAGCCCAGTAGCATTAGAAAATTAAGGAATTTCTTCTGACAAAATGTGTTGATATTTAATTAACCTACAGTGAACCAAAAAGATAGCCTTTCATATTCTTTTCTGCTTTTTTTTTTCCCCTCAAAAAAAGTCACATACAGGCTTTACTTTTTGATACATTTTAAGAGTAATTCTTGAGTTTGTTTTTCTAAAGTTTTTGAGCAGGAAAAACATCATGTGAAAGTATTATTGGAAATGACATTCCTTGAAAATAGAAGCACCCAATATTACTCAGACTGGTCTGGTCAGCAAACCAGGTGCTTTTCAGCTTGGTTACTCAGAGGCAGCCCCACTTCTCAGGTAGACAAGTCATCCTAGGAAACTATAAAAATAGCCATCAGTGCTGAGTAGCAGCAGAGGAGCATCTTGTAAAGCTCTGTCAGCTCACCTGGCTGATCTGCCTCTATGTAAGGATATAAAACGTGCAGCCTTGTTTCCAGAGCATCATTAACTGAAGGGAAAAGTTGCTGCCCTGCCAAAGGACACCACCACCAAAAGTGGTTTTTACAGGCCCTTCTTGAACACTAGATTGGACTTGTGTCAATAAAGGAGTTTTAACAAAAGTGAAGTTTTCTTTTATACCATTACTTTGGTGGGAAAATGTTACTTATTTTGAGCATCTGAGTTTAGGTCTTCTTTTACTTTTCACACCGTCAGTGAAAACATCTGTTGTAAAAGCCTCATTGTAGTGAGACCGGCCGGTCACCTCTGCAATGCTGCGATCACTGCAGTTTGTGGCAGAGCTCTGCTTGTCTCGGTGAAATTACATATTCATCTAAACTATTTATAAATATTAACTGAATCAGGCCTGGGATATTAATGAACTGGCAGCTCCTGAAGGCCCGAGTAGGTGCAAGGGTCTCTGCGCTAGAAA
Source organism: Alca torda (assembly GCA_008658365.1). Taxonomy (NCBI): domain Eukaryota; kingdom Metazoa; phylum Chordata; class Aves; order Charadriiformes; family Alcidae; genus Alca; species Alca torda. The sequence goes on along the minus strand of CM018077.1, from coordinate 75,058,607 downwards.
TGCAGGGTAAGAGAAAGGAGGGGACTGCACGGGCTTTGCTGGTGAGTTTATGGGAGCCAGTGGGTGTAGTGGAAGGGGCAGGTCAGAGAAGGAGGTCGTGCTCTTGACAGGCCAGAGGGGAGCCAGGATAGCAGCGACAAAGGTGCCCAGTGGAGAGTTCAGAGCTATGAAGGGCCTGGAAGAGGAAGGTAGAGGGCTTGAAGGTGATGGAAACAGAGGCAGCCTACTGACAAAGATCCAAAGAGGAGAAGAGGGAGCGGAGTCTTGTCTTTTTGCAACAGCAGCTCCATTTGTAAAACCCTCACTGATTCATTTTTGTTTAGGCAGACTCTCAGCAATGTTGAGTGGACTTAGTAGGAGCTTGTGTAGCAGGAGGGCTTAGGGAAAGCAGCACAAGCATATCTGGAATCACACTGGTGATATTATTACATTGTTAATATTTTGTTTGTTTTATGAGATAGCATACATATGTTAGCTTGTCATTACCTTCCTTTCTGTGCTTCTGATTTATTAGTAAAGCACCATCATAAAATTATCAAGCTATCCTGTGAACAACAGATGGCTTTAGTAAACACTTAGTCATCTTGGGTTTAAGTAAAAACAGACTTGAATTCAGTCCTGCATTAAGAATAATAGCACATGGTATGATATCCTTCAGCAGAGACTGCTGAGCTTGGCTGTCAGTTTAGTAGGAGCCAGTATTTACCAGTATTCAGAGCAGACTCTCCTCTGCCTGAGGGGGTAGGAACAGCATCTCTGAGCAAATTAGTGAAAAGACTGGTCCATGAGACACTGTGAAGTTGGTTGAATGTGCCTGTCGTGTTCAAACTGGATTTACAAGTGAGGTTTTAAATTGTTGGGACAAAATCAAAAATAAAAGCAAAGAAATAGAGAAATAGGGGATGTCGTCCTTGCAGTTCTACACCTGAAAAGTACCACTGGTACCTGGCGGCATAACGATGAACAAACCTACCTGCTTATGCAGAATTCAATCATTGCTTCTTTAAACACAGTCCTTATCACTGGCTCTAGTCCCCACTTGATGATGATTTTGAACAATGCTGATGCTGCAGAAGTGCTGGCTGCCAGGCAGTCCTAGGTGAACTCCATATGGCAATACTGAGCAACCCTGCAATCGCTTTAGACATAGACAGTCCTGTCCCGTTTCCTTATGGCTGTGAGCAAGGTGATCCATTCACTACAATGTAGTCACATTCAGCTAATTTGGAAGGACAGTACTGGCCTTTGTGCACTGCTGGAGATGGTCAGGTATTTTGGATGATGTGCCTGTTTATCATTCACCCTGCCCTAGCTATGAGCAAATGCTACCTCTTAGTTCTAAGGGCTGAGCTGTCTGACAAATACTTGTCTGTCCCCAGCCTCGTTCTGCAAAATAATCTGATCATTCTTAGTTGCTAGTAGGTGGTGCAATAGGTGGCCATGGATGCATCTGAATATGTGTTTACATGCTGCTTAATCACCTGCCTTACCATCCTTCCCTCTTTAGAGAGAATTGTAGAATGCATTCAGTTGGAAGGGACCTTTAAAGGTCATCTAGTCCAAGCCCCCTGCACTAAGCAGGGACATCTTCCACTAGATAAGGCTGCTCAGAGCCTCATCAAGCCTGGCCTTGAGTGTCTCCAGGGATGGGGCCTCCACCACCTCTCTGGGCAACCTGTTCCAGTGTCTCACCACCCTCATTGTAAAGAACTTCTTCCTCATGTCTAATCTAAACCTACCCTGCTCTAGTTTAAAACCATTGCCCCTCATCCTATGGCTACATGCCCTTGCAAACAGCCCCTCCCCATCTCTCCTGTGGGCCCCCTTCAGGTACTGGGAGGCTGCTATAAGGTCCTCCCCAGAGCCTTCTCTTCTCCAGGCTGAACAACCCCAACTCTCTCAGCCTGTCTTCATAGGAGACATGCTCCAGCCCCCGGATTGTCATTGTGGCCTTCCTCTGGACCCGCTCCAATAGGTCCATGTCCTTCTTGCGCTGAGGGCACAAGAGGTGCTGCTCTTCCCTTTATTAGTTGTAGGATTATTTTTTAATTTTTCCTAACAGACCTGGATTAAGTAGAGAGCAGTGGAAAAGACAGAACAATGAGGACAGAAGTGGGGGACTGGGAGAGAGGTACAGGGGGGATGATAAGCAGCTGGCTGTGTAACCTCTCTTCTGTCTTCAGCAGCAGCTGGAACAGTTTCCAGATCATAGGCTCCACAGGGACTTTTTGTGCTCTGCAAAATACAGGGATCCTTCTCCTCTGAAGCAAAATTTCTGCTTTCCTGCCTTTTACTGCCATCCTGAAATACCTCCACTACCTCATACAGGCGGTTAGTTTATTTCTGGTTTGGGTTGGAGTTATAACATTGTGTAGCCTGCAGACACTTCATGCTTTGTCAGTGCTGCCAAATGTCTCCCAGCCATTTTCCACCGAGTGCAGCGTGACCCTATCACCACGTGGCTGAGAGGAGTTGCATGTATTACTTGTCGTTTTAAGTTATTTTCTCACTACTAGCGCCAAGGGGAATCAGCAGTTCTACAGTAAGGGTCTTTAAAAGTCTTGAGGTTTTCCTCAAATTCACCTTTTTAAGTAGTCCGTGATAATCCTGGTGCGAAATGACTCTGTAACTCCATTTCCAGTCTTACTCCTTCCACTTACAAAGAAAGGGAGTAAAATAATACTTCACTTATTCCCTCCAAATTAAACAGTTTGGAGATTCTATGCTATTAACCTGTGAATACTCACCTGGAGAGTCAGAAAATCCCTTTTGTTGCCATCGTAAAGCAGTGTTGAACTTTCTGCAGTTGCCTGCAGGTTGCTGTAACTTCAGTCTCCTGCCATTCCTGTAGGCTTTGCCATAGGACTAATAACTTATGAGCAGTTTGAGGCTGTTTCCCACACTAAAAACACCCCAACAGTGGGAGCTGTGCTTTCTGTTTGAACTCTCTGTCCCTCCCATGCAGGTATCGCGCTGCAATCACAACTCACTGGCTGCTTTACTAGGAGTCTGCAATGAAACTGCTGTTTGCTACATTGTGTTTTAGGATCCATTCAGCCTCAGTCTATAACCCTTCTTTTGATTCCTTCATTTCGCCTACAAATACTAACGGGTCCCTTATGCATTATTTAAATTCTCTCCAAATTGGCCATGTTCTGTGAATTTTTCATATTCCAGTCAAATAAGCAGGAATTGTTTCACTTTCTTTTTTTCATCTGTCTGCAAGAGTTTCTGCTATCCTTGGTGGTTTTGAGGGTAGAATCTCAGCAGATGGGTTGTCTGCTGCTCGGGCAATGCAGCTAGTCAGTGCCTTGGTCTGCTGTTATACTTGGGAATGCTCTTCTTCCCCTCAAGACTGATGCCTTTACCTAAATATGTTCTTGATAGCGGTATTCAAGTTTTTGAGTGAGCTATAATATATTAGAATTATAATTCTCTCTCTGTCTATAAAACCAATATGTTTTCTCCAGAAAAGATATTTTCATCTTATTTTGCCCCATTTTCTCCCTTACTGACAGCCATAGGAGGTGTTTCATGCCCTTCCAATTCAGAATGTTGTTTAATTTTGTTTTCATTTAGCCTCTGAAGTTGCTGTCTGCTCTACAGTCCCTGGGTAGGATCCTGCCCTGGGTGCTGTTGTTGTGGTTTTGCTCTCTCTACAACTCTGAGGAACGTGTGGAATCAAAGCAGGGATAGCTGATTTCTAAATACCTGCACACCACCTCAGATGGCTTATGGGCATGGCATCAATGCCTGTGTGTTACAGTGACTAGGAATCCATTAGGAATCCATTACAATTCCTTTGCAAAACTAGAGAGACCTCATGATGAAGATGAAGAGATAACTGGTAAGTGCAGGAGAGAAAGACAAAGCAGGTCATCAGAGAGCAGTCCTTTAAAAGCAGAAGGTTCCTTGAAATGTTGAGACAGTGGTAGGAAGGATTTGCTTGGGCAAGAGGTCTTTGTCTACTCCAGTCATCTAAAATCCACCTTCTATCATCAGATATGGTAGCCATTTAGTCACTGTTTGGGTGAGGACTCCTCTCAGCCCTTATCAGAAGTTGGATACCTCTGCCAGTTGAAAGGGTACCATGCTTGAATGCCTGCTCTGCTAGGAGAGTGCCATTGCAACTAAATGCAGGGTCTCCACCACACTGGCTTTTGATGACAAGGGTAGCCACTCTGGAATGTGATTAGTTTGCTGCCATCCTGGCAGCACCCTGGGTTTTGCACACACGTGCATCAGTGAAGAGGAATGGTGATGGGTGGCTGGGGAGCAGCCCCAGCAGAGCCTGGGAGGAGTCCCACCACATTCCATTTGCTGGGTGCTGCCTGCATGGTGAGGTGCCACAGGAGAAGGTCTGTCTATGAAGGGGAAATAAAGACATTCGAAGTCCTTCCCCTCAACCCAAACCCCCTTCTTGTTAAGTGAAGTACATTATTAGGAAACCTGCGTTTCTGGACTCCAATTCAAAGTGAGTCATCAAAGCTGTAGGGAATGATTTCTGAAGTTCGTAACCCTTTGGAAGTCTCCCAACACTGTGATTTCCCAAAAGCAACTGAGGAAGGGTGGTTCAAGAATTCTGAAGATATTTGCCATTCATATTATTACATGCTTAGCTCAGATACATTAGGAAAGCTGAGAACTACTCTCTTAGCAATGAGGCTACTTAACTGATATTGTAGCAAAAAATAGTCTGAGTAGTTTGACAGATGGGTGGATTATGCCTGCAGTTAAAAAAATCTGCCACTAATTTGGCTTTCAAATAGGATTTTTTTCCCCCTGTCTCACACTGTGTCAATAGTGGAGCCCACTTTAGAGGACAAGCCATTTTACAGAATCACAGAATGGTTCAGGTTGGAAGGGACCTTCAAGATCATCTAGTTCCAACCCCACTGCCCTGGGCAGGGACACCTTCCACTAGACCAGGCTGCTCAAAGCCCCATCCAGCCTGGCCTTGAACACTTCCAGGGATGGGGCATCCACAGCTTCCCTGGGCAACCTGTTCCAGTGCCTCACCTCCCTTACAGTAAAGAATTTCTTCCTGATATCCAATCTAAATCTCCCCTCTTTCAGTTTAAAACCGTTACCCCTCATCGTATCGCTACACTTCCTAATAAAAAGTCCCGAATAAAGAATCTGGAGCTTCACTTCATAAAGTTCCTCTCTGTTATCTTTTCTGGGCCAGGCTTTCATCCCTTGGGAAGATATTCACCCAGAGTGTGTTTGCAGTGACCGAACTCTTTCTGTGACGTACCCTGGCCATAGGCATGGCTCTCTGGTTAGTCTTACGGCATGCCAGTTCTGAAAAGAAGAAACGACAGGGTCTTACTCCTTCAAGAGTCCCCATCTGGGGCAAGCACTGACTGGGAAAGTTAAGGCAGCCTAACACACATTTACAACTGTTTGAAAATGCAGTGCTTCGTATTTAATCAAGTTGAGCCCCATGGATTAAAGGAGGAATTTATCAGTAAGAGAAGCCTCATAGTCTTGAGCCTGTGTGATGACAAAGTGAAAACATCCAGCATAATCTATTATTTGTAACTTTTGGTTCCTCTGACCCCTGTGTTTTTTTGTTTGAAAGTGTATGGCAGCTAAACTGTTTGAAACATTACAGTAAGTGAAGTCATTGGGGTAGGAATAGAGGTGTGGGGACTGTTCAGACAGTCTTTTTCCATTCCTGTCTACAGTTCTAGTTTGGTTTCTTGATTGTGTGCATCGACGCAGTCTTTAATTAGATTACCACATCCTATTTTTCGTTATGAGGCAAGATTGAGGATCAGCCCTCCCAAGGCTGCTATGATCCCAAAGTGGTTAAATACTGTTGTGTCTGAGGCAGTAATGAAAACTGCATATATTTATCCTGACTGAATCACATATTTTGTTCATATACATCAATACATAATGTCCACAGTAAAATGCTTTTCACACAGAAAAATGCCAGTAAGTCAACAAAAAAATATAAAAATCCCTCATTGAGGCAAGGAGTTCTTCAACAGCCAGACAAGTTATGGGATATGACCCTGTAAGGTACCTGAGTGTATTGACAGATTTTGCAATCTCCTGTCCTCAGGGTCCCATGGGGCCTGAGTGAGGAGCTGGCACGGTGGGGTGAGGGGAGACAGTCATGTCTCGCAGTGGCCATTAGCAGATGGGAGGGTCTTGGGCATACAGGGAGATGTTGAAGTGCATCTGGGCAATTCAGGGCTCACGGGAAGCTGTTGCATAGCACCCTGAGGTTCTCTTATTCCCATTCCCTTCATAATGCTAGACCCCATTTACAGCAGACTGTGCCACACCTGCTGGTGGGATCTTTGTGAACATTTCTGTTCTGTACTTTGGACAGTGTCTGTTCCACAAACATTAATTCTCATAGATACTTGTATGTATCTGCGCAAGGGGTGGATTATGCCTGCAGTTAAAAAAATCTGCCACTAATTTGGCTTTCAAATAGGATTTTTTTCCCCCTGTCTCACACTGTGTCAATAGTGGAGCCCACTTTAGAGGACAAGCCATTTTACAGAATCACAGAATGGTTCAGGTTGGAAGAGACCTTAAAGATCATCTAGTTCCAACCCCCCTGCCATGGGCAGGGACTCCTCCCACTAGACCAGGCTGCTCAAAGCCTCATCCAGCCTGGCCTTGAACACTTCCAGGGATGGGGCATCCACAGCTTCCCTGGGCAACCTGTTCCAGTGCCTCACCTCCCTTACAGTAAAGAATTTCTTCCTGATATCCAATCTAAATCTACCCTCTTTCAGTTTGAAGCCGTTACCCCATGTCCTATCATTAAACTCCCTGGTAAAGAGTCCCTCCCCATCTCTCCTGTGGGCCCTCTTTAGGTACTGGAAGGCTGCTATAAGGTCTCCTTGGAACTTTCTCTTCTCCAGGCTGAACAACCCCAACTCTCTCAGCCTGTCTTCATAGGAGAGGTGCTCCAGCCCTCTGATCACCTTCGTGGCCCTCCACTGGACCTGCTCCAACAGGTCCATGTCCTTCTTGTGCTGAGGACTCCAGAGCTGGATGCAGTACTCCAGGTGGGGTCTCGCCAGAGCAGTGTAGAGGGGCAGAATCACCTCCCTCAACCTGCTGGCCCCACTTCTTTTGATGCAGCCCAAGATGCATTTCTTTTTTTAGTGGTAATGGGGAAAATTATGGAGAAGAGCACCTAGAAAATTTTGGGGTTATGGCACAGGTGCATATGAAGGACATGGGACCTTGTCAGTCATCACACGTGCAAGGGCATTGAGCAGTATAGAGAAGAAGTAGATATGAGGCTGTCCAATATGTTGGTAAGACAAGCAGCCAGTCTCCAGTGGTTGTGCTTGCCTGATGTTGTCCCTGATTTGTTCAGGTGAGAAACCCAAAAGTGATAGTAACAGGGTGGTTTGATTTCCCAGATGCAGTGTCAAAGCCAGGTAATGCTGAATGCTCTGGTCGTAGGAGGTGGGTTGGTTGCCTCAGATTTGCTGGTCATTATTACAGGCCTCCGTGTATTCCAGGGACATTAAAATTATATCCATCAACTTGGAGTTAAAACATCTACCTCCAAAACTGCTCTTAACACCTGATGATGATCTAGTCACTGTTAAATGACAGTGACTAGACCTCAAGGCAAAAGTAAGGATGTTTAAAAGCAACCTGTTACTGTTAGTGCAATATGCTGTGTCTTCATCATAGCAGATGGCACGCTCGAGGCCATGAGCTCTGTCAGGAGCCTGGTTGCATGCAAACCTCTTCTACTCTTCACTGTAAGACTCCCTGTTTTGAGAAGAAGGGCCTGGCAGGAGGAAGCATCCATTTGAAAAAGGACAGCCACTGCTTCTCCAGTGCAGCAAGTGGGAAGTCGGAAAACTGAAGTGGGGAATGGACAAGGCTTTGGCTTTGCTGATCTTCAGCTTCTCACCTAGGATGGTGTTATTCCAAGGGATTTTTCAGTATTTAGTATGTGCCTTCATGCCAAGGTTGTTACCTCATTATCAATGTATTTTCAAGGCAGCGGGTCACATAGAAATTCTCTTGTATTTCCTAGTGGGGGATCATGATTCTCTTGGATCAGAGGTTATTTTTGTGTGTGATTAAAAGGTACTTGTGACTTGAGTTTGGTTTGTACAGAAGAATGATTTCTTTATCTAGTTCAAGGAGCTCTATACAGATCGTGGAAGAGTCAAAATCTTTGGCTGAAGGTGCCAGCAGTTTGTGTAGTGTAGCAAAAAATAATGACATGGAAGTAGATGTACCATCAGCCAGTAAAAGCAGAATTCCCATGTGTACGTTTTATATCATTTATAAGTTTGTATCAGAAATACATTCACTGACTATTTACATTGCTGGGGGCGGGGGGCGGGGAAAGGTGTGTATTGAAGAGGAACACAAAAGGGAAGGAGGGAATGGACTCCAGCTTTGGGCAATAGCACAGGAGGCATCACCACGCATGCTCTTGCCCCAAGATCTCTGTCGCATGTGATGCATTCTCCCGTGTACTGATGTGGAGATACTGCGAGTGTCCACAGTAGTGCGCTCAGGTGGCAAAGCCCACGGCTGATTTCTGGCTGTTAGTGAAATGGATTCATCGCAAAGCCCTTTAACTTAAGCGCTTAAAACTTAATCATGTCGATAAATGGATGGTGATCAGGTCTTAGACAAAACCAGGATATCTTGCCATAATAAAGCTCTGACAAGTATCTAAAGAACATGAGAAAGAGACACCAAGTAAGAAATGTGGTTTAGGCACATGCAAAGTTTTGTGTCTCGGTATCTGCTGATTGAAGTTGAGAATAGCGTCTTGACATCAAATGAAATGTGACAGGGTGATAAAGGACCTTTAACTAAAAGGTTGGGGCTGCTTCATGAGACCATTCATTACAAAAATTTTTGCAGTAGGAAAAAAAAATCAAAGAGTTTTATTAGGTGAATAAAAAGAATTTGAAAGTTAGCTAAGAAAACATTCCAAGGGTAGGACTGCTGCAGTATAAAGAAGGAATTTAACTAAGTACAGCTCATTAAAAAGGAGTCAGATGTCTATAAAAAACATTAATTTCTCACTACGTTTGAAATTTCTGTTAAAATATGTAATATTTATATATATAATTGCTTGTTTTCTGCAGATTTCTAAAGTAATTTTAAATAATTTCTGAAGGTGTTTTTTTTCCATTGGTCTATACTGAAGTTTCAGTCTCTGGAGTATCTCCTATTATTCTGTTATCATCAAGTGGGCTTTTATTCTCTCTCTATTACTTAGACTCTATCAATACTCTGTATGAAAGAATATGTTTAAGTCTGGAAAATGTTTTTTAAAGACACAATACCAACTTGTGTAGGTAGACACCTTTTTGCTTTGGTATATTTTGCAGGGTCATGATGCAACTTTTTATATTTAAGCTTTTGTGGAATTAAAATGAAAACTTCATTGAAAGCTTTTGGTTTGTATGAGTCAGGAAAATGACTGTAGTCCCATTAACCTCATTGTGCGTATTCAAGTCCTTAAAGAAAGGGGAAAAATAAGGTGGAGACATAATTTCTAGTATGAAATATTATTCTTATAATTTTAGAAACTACAGACTGGAAAAAGTCACGTATCACCAAAGTTCAGGAAGAATAATACATAAATAAATTAATAAATACAATCCCATTAGGGATCAAGTTAAACAGACCCTTAAGAAAGCACTGCTAGGAGACTGAAGGAAGAGGAATGTTATGAAGAGTGCTTGAGTGGGATGGATGTCATTAACAAACCACCACACCATTCCGACGAGATTTTCAGAAAAACGTGATTGCCTTGGGTGCTCACAACCTGTGGTCTCTTGGAGCAGCTGGCTCGACTGCCTGGGGTCGGACATTGCGGGGGCACGTACCCCCAACAAACTACAGGGAGGTCTTTGTGCCTCCTGTGGCATGCAGCCGGCCAGGAGGGATGCAGCAACTACAGTCAGCTCCAGAGAACCTGTCACAATCCCACCCTTTACAGGGAAGAAATAACGAGCAAAAGTTTGTGTTTTTATTGACAGGTCAAGATCTGATAAGTTGAAGTCACATATTTCTACAAATAGCAAAACTTGTAGAAAATGGGGATGCTCATGTATAGACTACTCATGTGTCTACAAATAGTCCAGTATCTAGTCCTTATATTTGGATTTCTTATTCTAGTGCACTACTGACCCTATATTTATTGCAAATAGCTGCATTTATTGATTCTGAAGGATACCAGTAAATGTTTCATTTGTATTTTCTTTTTTTTTTCATTTAAATTAGTATGAGCTCCTCATCTGCTGTTAAAATGTAAGAGATCAGAAATGATGCTTGAATAAACATTGTAGTAATTTATGTAACACCCTGGCAGTTTCAGATATTTAGCATCGTCCAGTGTTCCACCAGACTTTCAAAAGCTGGCTTCTGTATTTCACACCTGCAAACTACAGCAATATTTAGTAGGAAGCACTGTGTGCCTGCAATTAATTCTGAACGCAGAAGTGAAATCTGGCCCTATGCATCAAAGAGCTTGGAGGCCGTTTCTCTGCTTATTTGCTCAGCTGACTGTATTTGATCAGAGCTGATGTCCTCAGCCGTATGGTGAGGTTGACACACTTACAGGAATCCGATTGCATTACTAATTGTGGTCACATTGCAGAATGAGTAAGTCTGAGGCTTTTCCCTACTTCTTTTAGTGCTTTTCACCGTTAAAAATACAGAAGAAGCATCGGTTGATGCCCTGTGATTCATCTGGAATCGTGACACTTCTTATATTTAAGTTCTGTGTGAACAAGGCTCCAATTTATATTTCAAGAGTACTTACCTACTTGTATTTAGCCCTTTTCCATTTTGCGGCTTGCAACTTCCTGGGACCAACTGCATCCCAAAAAAGTTGTCAGTCTCAGTTCTTATGCTCATATTACAGTTGCTTCATCCCTTGCAGATCAAGATTTTCTGAACAAGTCCTCCTGAAATCCCTTCATGCAGTTTCATCCCATTTTTCTCAACTATTTTTGTTTCTCATGGAGTTTCCTTTCCCTTGAACCCTGTTTATTGTGGATACATATTGCTTTAAGTTCATGTCTATTTTCTATATAGCCTAATGAAATTAAAACAAAAAAAATAAAGCATAAAAAATGCAGAGGGCTTACCAGAACAAATGTTTAGTAATAGAATTGATTCATGCTCAGAGTACAATATGAGTAAGCCGTGGGACTGCTTGCGTGATTAAGACACTCAAAATTAAGTGCCTGGCCCTGTATATTTTGTTGAAATATGTATTACACTGTTTCAAGATCAAAGACCAAATATTTGGAGATATCTGCATTTTTCACACCCTGTGGATCTATTACTAATAACGATAGCACCAGTTTCATAGTACTGTGAGAGGAAGAAGGCAGGTGGAAAAGGAGAACTGAGTAACAGCAGACACCATGGTTTACTGTGGTCACCATCCTACTACAGTCTAGGAGCGGCCAGTGAAAAAACACACTGAGCAAACGGCACAGGAATATGAGTAAATAGCCATAAAGCTCACACTAATAGAGAATTTTTATGAGGAGCTAGCTTGGTAAAAAGCACCTCTAGATGTCACTGTAACATTGTAAAATGTAGATAAAAGAAAGCTACCAAGCTGACATTTTGGTTTATACGCTCCGATTCCTGGTAACTGTTTTGGTCAGCCTGTAATAAATTATTGGATCATTAAAAATGCTGTTACCAGATGTTGATTAACAGCAAAAACTTTTTGAAATCTGTCAGTAAGACAGTTACTGAACGTTTTACTAGAATATTAAATATTACTAGCTTTGGTTTAACTAACCTAATTTTTAACAGCAAAAGCTAGTGCAGGGCAACAGCTCATTTCTGGGTGTTTTTTTCTTTCAGTCCCTGAGGCTCCATCCTGATCTTTTCTGGGCTGTATTTATGCCAACACTGATGTTGATTACAGCTGAGATAATTTCTTTTGCTTTACAGTGGTACCAATCTGATCAGCTTGGTAGTGATTAAAATAAGGACCAGAATTTATAGGACAAGCGTGAGTTAGAACACAGAGTACTTGCATTTGACGAAGAAAAATCAGGCTGCAATTTCATGAGGAACAATACAATGGGAACACTGTATACACTGACTAATACATCAACTGCCTTCTCCGCAGCTCATCAAAGAAAAGTTACATTTGAATGAGACGGGAACAAAAGAGAAGCCACCAGATTCAACAGGTTAGAATATTTTTTTTCTGATCAGTTTCTCTTTCCTAAGGGTATAACTGCACAGAAATAGCCACAACTCTCCTGAGCAGCTCCAGTCACGTTGGTTGGGTTACATGTGTACTCATCAGCGTAAGTGAGAATTGTCCAAGCAACATCAACCTACTTATCACATGCCTGTGCACATGGTGGCAAACTGCACAAAGAAGTGCTGTGCATGAAGAGTTTATTAACCTTGACTTGGCTGTCAATAAATTTGAGTGAGAAAAATGTTTTCCAGTGCTGTGTCTGAAAGGAAGAGTTTGTGACCCATGACATCCCAGTTTTAAAGAAGTAGTCTGTTCCTGCCTTGAAGACATTTACACTTACCTTGAAAGTGGGAGAGGAAAGCAAGTGCTTAGTTCAAAATACAACAGAAGTTATGCTAAGTGTGCAAGCCTAGTTTAATATTGTTACTGACTATCAGAGAATTACTGACAGATTCCTTGGTAACCTGTTTGCTTACAGAGGGGGCCATCCAGAAGAGCCGGTCGTGCTCTCAGGAAGAAGTTGATAAGCTCAACAAGGAAAATGCTGACACAGAAAGCTCTGTTCTGCTTCAAATGGATACTCCCAAATTTCATACTGAAGGGCCAGAGGAGAAAGGAGAAAGTTTGGCTTTTGAAAGCTGCTGCAAATACAGGAGAAGCTCTGTTCAGAAATCCTTCACTACAGAAAAGCAGCAAGAAGATGCTGTTGATGATGCTTGTCAAAGAATAACTGGTCGGGAGATAGAGAGTGAGTCCCCAGGAGATGGGGAGAGGAAGGAGGAACATCAGGTGTCTGGAGATGAAAGACAAGAACAGAAGGAGAATGAAGGGGAGGGAAATGCTGATAAGAGTGAAAAAGAAGTTGAGGAACCACCAGCTCCTTTCCAAAATGAAGATGAGGCAGGACAAAGCCACGATGAAGAGGCATCGGACGGAAGGTAAGGTCTGAAGCTCAGACTGCGCATTCATAAGAGACTCAAGCTTTAGGAAAATGTGTAGTTCAAGTTTCAAGTCAAAGTGGCTGGTTAATACAAATATTGGTGAAAATCCAGCCCAATACAAAAGTGTAAAATGGGTTTATCTCTCTGACCTGAGCTCTAAACTGAAATTATACCCTTAAAAAAGACGGGCAAACAATCTACCATACATGGTAGTAGCAGTGTGCTTTGGTTGTTTGCTTGGTAAATAGGTTAGGAACATGGGAATTATGTTAGGCTATTATTCATCTCTGAGGAGAATTCCCCCATTGTTATGTTTATATACTGCAGCATCATACAACCTATGAGCAAAGTAAGGTTAGATTAGGCCATGTACCAATTAGTAATTAAGTTACTGCAAAATGTAATAACTTAAGTGATAACATAAAACTGTGAAACTTTGCCCAGGCAATTAAACTGATAAATTTGTTTACTGTAATTCTTTCTTTGCTGCACTGATATATAGCCCTTCAGGGATAAACCAGTTTAAGCTCTAACCAGTTTAAGGAACCTATATGAACAGAGTGAAATCACAATGCTCTCCCATCGCTTTAAAGGTGAGATTGATAGCCAAATGTTTAATTTAGAAGAACTCAGGGAAGGATTTCAGTAATGGAGAAATATATTGCTGTCATGATTAACTTAGGGCTCATTTTTATTTCTCAAAGTGAATATTAAAGCAGTTTATTTTACATCATGAAGCCAAATAACCTAATGTTATTTGAATGCAATATATTTGTAGGCATTTTTCACTTATGTTTCTAAATTTGCTCTGGTTTAAGTGTACTCTGCTCTAATTCCATGTTTTGTCCTTGCAGGTGTACAGGCTGCGAAAAAGGTACAGGAAATTATAGTTCGGTCACTGAGCAGACCTGCCAACTTGAGCATAGTGGTAGCAGTAAGCATTGAGTGAATGACGAAGGCCTAATCAAAGATGACAACAAAAAGAGCAGGCTAGATGCAGAAAGTGCTGATGGCATATGTAAAACTGAAAAAAAAGCTCTTACAGGAAGTATTCCTAAAGGCAAGGCATTTGATTCCACTGGTATTACAATGACGATCAGAAAGAGAAATCTACAGGAGAGAATAATTTCATTATTGTAATTAGTAGGGGGAAAAGGTGTGTATGGTAGCTGTGATGGGAAGCAGTTGTTCACAGGCCACATCCTGATTCTGGCTGATGGGAAATTACACGGTTCTGTTTGCTTCCATCTTAGAGGCTTCTGTTCTGGCAGAAATTAGTCACAACTAATCTGCTTCTGCCACAACTGCTGCACTAATACTATCCTCTTTCCCTCTTGTTTTAACAACAGAGCTAAAACTCCTAAGTATAGAGTGGTGGGAGAAATTATATCATGTGTGGCAAAATTGGTTGACCTGTGGAAGTGCTGAGAACATGTCTTAACACAGGATCTGCAATGCTCTGGATGTGGTCTGCAAAACCAGCTTGCTCATATTCGTACCATTGCAATCTGAAGTGAGAACAACTGCAGCCTATAAAATAAATACAGATTTTTGTGTGGAAGCCTCACTGATGCTGATGAACAGTCAGATGAATGCTGCTGAGGCACTGAACTCTGAAGGAGTGCTCACTGGGGTGAAGCAGAGATTTCTCATATTAGAGCTCCAGCTTGAGAATTTCGGTGCCTATCCATCCCTATATATCAAGTGATGGCATGTGAGAGGATGGCCTGAAGGATTTGAAGATATATGTGTGTGCGTGTGCATGCATAGGACTCAGTGTGAATTTATTTGCTTTGGGAATGGGGGGAGAGTGGGAAAGGAAAACATTTATGAAACGTTTGTGCTAGGGTCTTGTAGCAAGAAACAGGAGATAGTGTACTAAAACTTTGAATTCCATAACCTGTCCTGAGCTCTGGCAGATTGTTGGGGATGACATTATGGTTCGAGTGTCTCACTTGGAGCATCTTTGATCTGTAATGGGAGGTCATTCTTGAATAGGGAGAAATCCCCTCTGGTGTGCAGCAAAAGAAAAATAGAGGGTCTGTCACTGGGAAAATCTTGAAGGCTAAAACTGTAGCATAGTTTTAAAGAGGCACTCTAGTCTCTTTAAAAGAACACTTCCTTGCTCAAAGTTTGGTAACATTTGTGAGCTGAGCTTTCAGAAAGACATTTTCTTCTGTCACATACATGCTGAGGGCCTTGGAGTTTGTGTTGTTAGAGTCAAATTCTGCCTTTAGGATAGAGGTTTTCTTGGCGTTTTGTAGGTTTCGGTAACACACAAAGGCCTATACTTAAGGACGTGCAATTCAAATGCTGCAGAATCCCAAGTAGGTGGCAAACTTCCAGAAGCCCCAGCTTTTCACAATTCCTTGACCATGAACTAACTTCCTGACCATGTAAGTTATTAACACTGTCAAAAAAAAATCTAGGTACACAGCTGGTGTCCTGGAAAATGGACATTCACTGTGAATAAGGACAATCTACTGCTACATTAATGACCAAAGTGTTCCTGCCAGCTACATGCTGTCATGGGGTTTTTTTGTTTGTGTTTTTAATCATTTTCACTGGATTAATGAACGGTTTTAAAATTGCTCAACAAGCCTCACACAAAAGGGAGCCGGCATTCCAAACCAGAGAGCTCATGTTGAAACGCTGGGGCTCTAGGCCTCCCAACCAGTTGAAGAAGTATTTGTCACCTTGGTCAGCCAAAGGTCACTCTCGGGAATATCAATCAAATGAAAAACAACGTGGGTATGAAATTGAAGTCGCAACACCCTGCAAAAAATCCAAAGAGAAATTAGGCATGCAGGGCTGGTCTCCAGCAGGGATTTTGACATCAGGATGGCAGAATGGTCCAGCATGTGGAGGTCTGGACAATAATATCAGACTGCTGCATTTGTGCTGGAACTCCATAGCTGCTGCAGTGTGATGTTGGGAACCCATCCTTTCTCTGTGCTGCTTTTTACCTCTTATCTGCTGTCTTGTTTTAAGGACAGAAATTCTTCAGAGCAGCACGTGACAGTTACCGTGTGTCCTACCACACCAGGTCCTGAGCCATAGTGGAAATCCCAGGTGCTGCCTGCCAGGGTGAAACTCCCTCATGTGCAAAAGCTATAACTGTGATCTTTAAAGGTGATGACCACACTGTGGAGAATGACAAGTTGTGTCAATCAGTAGACAAGGGGATTCTTCACTATAAGCAAAAGTTGGGAGACAGCCTCTTTTAGGTGGGCCTCTAGGAGAGCTCTGTATCTCTTCCTACACCGCTGGAGAGTTACAGTACATATTCACCTATTAACAGTCCCTGAGGGAAGAAAAACAAAAAAATCAGAGAAAAAGCTGAATTCCTTCCAAACAAATTGCTGAGGTCCTTTGTGGGCATGAAGCTACATTGACTTAGTCTAGCAGTGTTCACTTTGCCTTTTGCTACTGTTATGCAGAAGATGCTAACTTAATAAAGGACTTCTTGTCTTAGTAGCGTAGCTCCCCAGCAACACCCTGTTTTCTGAGCCAGAGCTCCTGGAATAAAACCCTTCTTAAATAACAGAGAAAGACCTATCTATAACTTACAGTAGGTGTATTCAGTTCTTAAATGAGCTTATCTGGGGAAAAGAGTGACTAAAATACAATATAGACAAGCACTGCACGTGACCACTCATATGCTATCTGTCTTTTTTGTCTTTTGTAGATGGTAGTCCTACTCCACCAGCACCATTTGATCACCGGATTGTCTCAGCCAAAAGGGTGGGGATCAACAGTTATTATAATGTCAGCGAGAATGAAATCCTGGGAGGGTAAGTCAGGTGAACGCAATCAATGTGGAAAGCAAGGCACAAATTTACAGCCAAGCACCCCAGGAGGTGAATGGAAGCAACATGCCTCACTAGAGTCAAAGTCATGAAAGCCTAAGCTCTAACAGTGCTTTAGAGAGGGATGAAAACAGGAGACTGATTTTACTGTGTGAGTGAATTTTGGCAAAAGGTTTGGCACCAGCAGGCTTGGCTTGGATTTGGTATTGTTCTAGGTCAGCCAGCTGCCCTTAGGCTTTTTGACAGGGCTCTTAGGATGCTGTAATACTTTACCTCACATTGCAGCCAGCAGGATGTAGATGCATGTTGTAGCCTTCTTTCTCTCAGTAGGTCCCATCCCTGAAAACACATGCATGTTTTCAGATAGATCAGCAGGCTAATCTGACAGGCCATGTAGTTACTTGATCTCTCATGCTGATATTGTTTAGGAGAAAGTGTTACTGTAATTTTTAACGACAGCATGGTCTTGGGTAAGGCTTTGTTTCATCATGAAATCACAAATAGCAGTAATAGAGCAATTGAAATGGAACCCAGTAGGGAGAGGATAATTTCTGCTGTTTGTAATCTAGTTTACATTCAGGGCTGACACCAGTACCTCTGGATGAATTTTTTTTTCTCCTTTTTTCCCTAGAGGGCGATTTGGTCAAGTGCACAAATGTGAAGAGAAAGCAACAGGTCTCAAGCTAGCAGCCAAAATTATAAAAGCGAAAGGTCCTAAACAGAAGGTTGGTAGAGCGTCATATTAGTCTTTTGTTCCCCAATGGATCCTGCACTGTTCTTCATCTACACAACAGACCATGGCCAAGTGGCGCACTCATCCCACTCATAGGACTTGCTGAATTACCATGGTCTCTAGTTCTATTTCCCTTTCTATATCCCTCCAGAATTTCCAGTAGCTCATCAAAGTCCTCTTTTTAGGTTTTCTCTTTTTTAAAAAAAATAATCTTAATTTTTCCAACCTTTCATCTCTTTGTGTTTCTTTGTATTTCCTTTTTTTTTTAATTTCTGCTGTTAATTGTATTAGCATTTTCTTGAATGGTAAAAACATTTGTCAGTCCTGTAACAGAGCATATTCCCTCCCAAGCACAGCGTAGCCTTTGCTGCAGTGACTTGATGTCACTCTGAGGGATGCTGATAACAGGCATGATCTGGGCTCCTGATATCAACACGGATACAGATGAGAAGAATTAGTCTGGTGCATTTTGCAAACCTCACGGCCATCTGGGGCTTGCTTTCACAGGAAAGACATGCATAGCACCCTTTGTGTGACAGCAGTGGCATTAATGGCATTCAAATTTGGGATTTGTCCCTGCTAACTAGGGTTACTATGGTGTAACTGTGGCCAAGCTGATCACCAAGAAACCCCTTAGAGTCAATGGAGAGAGACTGGCAGCACCAGAGAATGATTCAGCCCATCCTAAACTGCACATCTGAAATAGTTGGGCTGAATGGAGGTACCAGTCTCTCTCCCCTGACTGCAAAGGGAGGTTTTGAGGACTGTCCTGGACTTTCCTTACATGGTTTGATTTTCTATACCTACAGCTAGTTGAACCAAGTCCTATTCTGCTTCTCTCTTTTCCTTACATCCCTGTGAACCCACCACTTGTTCATGTGGGCTCTCCCCTTCCTTTTCCCCCCAAATAACTTATTACTGAAGCAGTCCCCCACTCAAGCCCTGAGTTCAGTCTAGTAGCTCCTATAGCCTTGACATCTACCACTGCAGGAGCAATGAAAGGAAAACCCTGAGTTTGGTTGCCATGAGTGAAAACATGAAGATAACGTAGATGTCTGGTTCAAACTATATCCTGTTTCATGTAGCTTTCTTAGAGGAAAGGCTTCTGAAACAATATGAATCTTTACAGGATGCAGTGAAGAATGAAATCAATGTCATGAACCAGCTGAATCATGTGAACCTTATCCAGCTATATGATGCCTTTGAATCAAAAAATGACATTGTCCTAGTCATGGAATAGTAAGTGTGTTCTTTTCTTTCCCTTTCTGTCTTTACCACTTTTGCTGGAATTGTCCATTTCCTTCTTACTTTCTCCTGATATTAGAAATAGAGCTATTACAGGTGGAAGGGACAAATGAAAGATGTTCTCAGGAATAAAATAAAATGGAATTTAAGAGAAAAGGTTTCCCTTGCAGCCATTTATGCATTTTTTTCCAGTGATGTGCCACATTCCTGGTGTTGTAAAGCCACCGCTCCATTTGACAATAGAGCTGTGTTATATATCTTCTCTTTAACTTCAAATTTTCATTTGTGTCAAAGAAACAGACCTCTTGGAATACCTCCAGCTCTGTGAGGCAAATGAGAAGACATTTTACACTGAAGAGGAGCCAGCCATAGGTGCTGTGCCTAATCCTTATACTGGGTGCCTGAATGGCTAAACCTGTTTTTTATGCTGGGTTATCAGGATAATTACACACAAAATAGCTGCCTTAAAGTCAAGTTAAACAGATGTTGCCTTAAGGAAGCCAAAAAGGGTGTAACTAAAACATTGAAAGGTATGGCAGAAGGTCCAAAGTTACATGAGTTTGGGTATTCTGGACATTCTCAGATAGTCCTCTGAATTTGGCCTACATGCTTAGCATATCACACAAGGTGAATGTCTGTGTAGCTATAAATGGGTAAGCTGGAGACATTCTGAAATCTGATGAGAAATTAAGAAGTCATTTTTGTTGACTTTAATCAAAATTTTGGGTCATGTTCCTCTGAGGGACGAGACCGCAGATTTGAATGCAGATTCTGCAGCACGTTGTCTTGATTTTCCATGTGACTTTGTTAATTTCACTGGTACAAAATGATGACTCAAGACAGCATAAGGTTCAAATTTCAAGACTACTTACTTGTCAATGGATGGGAGACTGGACTCTCGGAACTTGGAAAAGTTTAGGCTGGTATGCATCAGAACCTAGCTCTTGGGAAGCAGATCAGAGTGCAAGCTCATAGTGTAGACCCACCTTACTGAACTTGACTGTGAATGATTAAAATAGTCAATAGTATAAATTCTATATGACTCTAACTGCATGGGATTGGATTTGGGCTTGGTCATCACTTTGTTGTCTTTCTCTCATCAGTGTGGAAGGAGGAGAGTTATTCGACCGAATTATTGATGAAAACTGCAATTTGACAGAGATGGATACTATCTTGTTCATAAAACATATCTGCGAGGGAATTCAGTACATGCACCAAATGTACATTCTTCATTTGGATCTCAAGGTAGAGAATTGAGATGCATGTTTTGTGCAATGACAGCTGCAGAAATTCTTATTCTTAATGGAAGGCCATCAGCTTAGCAGATTCCCATGGCAGAACCAACAAAGGACCTTATTCTGCTTTTCTTAGACCAATGTGTATTTACTTTAACCACATTGGGAGCAGTTAGATTACTACAGGGGTAATTAAATTAGATGAGAACTGTGGTCATATGTCATGAAGCCTCATAGCGCTTGAATTTTCCACAGACTGATTTTACAGAAAGCCAGCAGCTGACTACAAATATCTTGCTATTTTCAGTTTTGGTATTTGGATATTCTGTGTGCAAATATTATTTAATTCAGGTGCACAAGATTTCTGTTTTACACATCAGACATGGGGTAGCAATTATCCCCATTTTTTACCATGCAGAAACCAAGGCATGAGAGAGGGGAGCTAAATTCAAGGGTCATTCAGGATCGGTGGAAACCCTGCATGTCTTTCTGATGACTACACTACACTGTCATGGTCATGGAAAGGTATCAATAGATAGCCAGCTTAAGGGAAAATACATTAAAATGTACCTGCTAAAATGAAAGAAATAAAAATAGTCAGTGGCTGATATAACAAACACAGTATGTCTGTGTTGGGTTAGGCAATAGCTGCTAGTGCAGCTGAAAGCCCAGAGAAGGGTGGCAGATTCTCTGCCATGTACTTGCTTGGTTATCTGAGCTACTGAAGTTCAGATATATATACACAAAAAACCTCCTCACTTCTTTTTAAAGACAAATACACCAATTGCACATTCTTACTCTGGTTGACTGCTGATGGTTAAGTGTCACCCCTTAGAAAACATTTGTTGTAAGGTATTCTTCATTAGACTGTACATTTGAGCTGGCTCTTTCTCCCTTCACCTGTTTTTATCAATTAATAGACTTGTTTCTTACCTCTGTTTAGTGCAGGAATAAAATGGGATGATGTCTTTAGTTTTATGACTGGCTATAAAGCTTCCTAGTGATCCCTGAGCTTTGCAACAAAGCAAAAAGAAACAAAAAGTGCACAAGACGGTTTTCTCTTTGGTGAGATTTTTATTATGGCTGCTGGTTTTGGCTTGTAATAACTGAGTTAATATAATACATCTTTGATGTTGTTAGCGTATATATTGTTGCAGTGGTTAGGCAAATGAGCAGATGCTCGTTGGGATCTGCTTCAGTTGCAAATCAATGACCAGACTCACTTTTCACTTTCTTTATAAACATGCAGTTACCTAGAAACTTATCAAGCAGAAGTTCGCAAGGTTCTTTGGGACACATTAATTATGTTGTTGGATATGGCACAGTTTTAACATGAGGTCAAACTACTGACAAAAGATACATATACAATCCAAGAAATTCTTCCCAGAGACCACTTTTCATGTGCTTGCCAGCTATGGCTCTCCCTTCTGTTTTGTTTGTTCATAGATTGCTGTCAGTAACAGATGAGTTTGGGGAAGAAAGCTTGAAATTGAAAGAAAATCATCCTGACCGTAATTGTCCAGGACCTCAGAAACTAGGGACATACGGTGTTTAAAAGCCCTATGGTGTTTAAAAGTCCTACATGTAAAATGAATTAGTAATGGTGACAAAGGTTAACTAATGTTTTAAGTGCTGAGGGCTGTTTTGTTTCAAAGAGGACTCAATGAGCAACAAGACGGAGTAGCTATAAAACTGCTGGCAGTGGATATGAGACTCTATTTTAGGTATTTACATTTCAAAGATAATTGGCCAAATTCTGTTCTCAGTCCCTTCTGTATGAATTTGGAGTAATTCTAGGAAGTTAATGGATTCCTGCCAGGGAAGTGAAGAACAGCGTTTGGCCCTATGAAAATCTGGAGGGATTTAATCTGGGATTCCTACCTTTTGATAAATATCTGAGAAAAGCATTAAGTTGATGTGACTAGCTTAATATATCAGTGTTCAATCAGACTGACAGAACATTCATGAACTCAGAAACGTAAAGCTGTAAGATAAACTTCAAAGTCCAACAAATTATTATTTTTTTTTTTTTTTTGGTAAAAAATCAGTGTCAGCTTATAAAGGTCTGTAAAATCACAGTGCCAGGATCCTGAAACCCCTCTTTGGAAGTCTGCATTCTCTGTCCCACTCCCTCTAATGAGTTCTTTATCTGAACTGCTGCCTTATGTCAAATTGAAAAGCCAAGGAGAAGAAAAAGCAGTTGCAAGGCACAGAACACACAACCCCAACTGCTTTGTGATAGCAGGAGGGGTACTCATGTGGAGAAATCTGACCAAGGAGAAAAGCAAAAGGTGCTTATGAGATGTTTGCTATGTTTTTAGACGTTTTCCCCCTACAGTTTGTTAAAAGCCCAGTTTTTCATACTTGCTTCTCATTAAAGTGTTTTTTGGTTTCTTTTGGCAGCCTGAGAATATCCTGTGTGTGAACCGAGCAGCAAATCAAATAAAAATTATTGATTTTGGATTGGCAAGAAGGTACGTGCATGTGTTCTTGCTAATCGTAAATGAATTAGGAAACAATGAAAAAAAGTATTACATCTCTACAATGACATATTTGATACATAATGGTCTCCTACTGTTCTTAGGACAAATTTAACATGTCTCTTTTAAGCAGGAATATCTTTTAATAAGGAATGTTTGGAGCTGAGTAAAAAAGATTTATTCTGAAGCCTTTTTTCAGGTACAAGGTGGAAAGAGGGCTGATTCTGACTAAGCAAGCACATAAGTATCTTGGAACAGCTAAAATGGACAAAACCAGGGGTATATCTCGTCTGGTATTTTGTCTCCTATGTTATGAGATTCTTCCAAAAAGAGTGTAAGAGACCATCAAGGGCTGTTACAATATACCCCATGCTATACCACTTTCTAGTGTAATTAGGTACCATAACCTCAGTGAAGGATATACTTGTTAAAAATTCTATGCCTATGATATGGAGAAGTCCCAAAAAGATGATAACAGCTGCTCTGAGGGGTCCTTGAAACCTGAATATCTTCCTTTGTATAGCAGTTGGGTTTTGTCCTCAAGTACGATCTAAAGCTTGCGAGCATTTTTCGATCTGTATATGGGTATATTTATTTTTACTTTGTACCTGTCTTGTTTTCCTACTGAATTTCCTGTGTGCTTCTGAAATCCCTCTGTGTGCTGGACAACTTATGATGCAACTTTAATTAGAGCTGTAATTGGTGTCCTCTGTTAATGTTTCCATTTCCTAGATATCAGCCCAGGGAAAAACTTCGAGTTAACTTTGGGACTCCAGAATTTCTTGCTCCTGAAGTTGTGAATTATGAGTTTGTCTCCTTTCCTACAGATATGTGGAGTGTAGGAGTCATTGCTTATATGCTGTAAGTAGGATTCAGTATCTGCATTGTAAGATGTTTCTAGGTTGAACTGTGTCAGTCATCCAAATTTGTTGTTATAATGGAACATTGACAAAATCTGTATGCAAAATAGAAAACGCAGGCATCTTTCCAAATGCCATATTCAGTAATCTCTCCTCTTTTCCAATCACCATGAACTTTTCTTCTTTGTTTCATTGCGTATCTCATGAGGTTTTGAGCGTCACAATTCCAGAATACTGTAGGCTGCTTGGTAAGTTTCCAGTAGGTATGTGCAAGAGTGGTCAAAGGTCTAGGAAATATACCTACCATGAAAGACAGTAACGCTTGGTTTGTTAGGGAAGAAAGGTGATTATGTAAATAGAAGAGAGAATGGAAATGGTCTGGAGACTTTCTTAGACAATAATACATTTCAAGATAGGCCAGGAGTGACAGCACAATCATAGAAGATCATGTACAGGAAGGGGAAAGGCAGGAGGATTGAACATATTTCTTTTTACTTTAGCCTCAGTGGATTGTCTCCTTTTTTGGGTGAAGATGAAAATGAGACCCTCAACAATATCCTGTCCTGTAGCTGGGATTTTGAAGATGAGGAATTTCGAGGTGTTTCTGATCAGGCCAAAGATTTCATTTCAAAGCTGCTCATCAAGGAAAAATGGTATATAATCCCTGAATCTTTGAAATGTGTTTTCCATGTCATCCATATCACACTTGTGTCACTTTTACTGCTCCATTGCAGAACTATTGTGACTTACCTAAGTTTTTTGTGTCCACATAGAATACTATAATGCCACTTCATTGATGTTGTTCATTGTGTTCATAAATGCTCTGAAGTTACCTGAATGAATTTTTGCTGTGAAGAAAAACTTACATGGATTAGATGTCATGTGGCGTGGTGTCCTGAAATGACAGCATTGCATGATGGCAGAACAAATGACCTGTAGGAAATAATTGTTGAATTTTAAGATTCTGGGAAAAACATTTAACAGCATTCTGGTTTTTCTCTAGCTGGAGGATAAGTGCAACTGCTGCCTTAAAACACCCATGGTTATCAGACCACAAGCTCCACTGCAGACTCCAGGTCCCTAAACTTAAATATCCATGTGCATTGTAGACCTGCTGTTGCCTTCTTGTGTTGCCACATCATTATTTGCTTTGACATTTTTCTTAACTGCTTTTGATTCTTCCTTGCTGCTGCATTTCTTACTACTGAGAGCCATGTGTGTCCCCTTGCTTTTTTTTTTAGCTATTATAATTTGCATGCTCACACTTGCTCATCAGTTCTTGCGCATCTGGGAAGAAATATAAGATCATGCAATTGCTGTGTGTTGCTGGGTGGATCCATTTCTTAGCAAATGGAGACTGTTTGCAAAATGAGCACTGAATTGCCATAGGAAAGATTTTTCCAGCTGGGGATAATTCTGCTTCCTGCTTTGAAAACCCTTTCAGGCTCTCTTGAAGTCCCCCATGAGTGCTGTTAGGTTTCATCCTACTTCTTCCCAAGGGATACCTTTCCCAACAGAGCTTGGGACCTCACCCAGTCCGTATCTTTGTACTTAAGCACCTTCTTGCCCTTCAAGGTAGCCAGCATAGTGTCCAACACAAAAGAAGCAATCGTTTGTTCACACAAACAATTCAGTTGGGCTGAGCTGGAAGATCAACAAGATTTTAAATCATTTTGATTATTCCTCTGTTAAATAGCCAGTGAGTTTGGGAGATTCACAGTGTTGATGGGCTTGCTGTTGGCTGATTCTAAGGGAATCCACTCTGTCGTTCAGTTTATCCTTGGGGGATAATTTTAAGCAGGTTTCAGAATTTTTACACTTCCTCCTCTTCAGGCAAAGCACATCGATGTTAAATAAAATGACTGCTCTATAGCCTATCGAGCTGGCTTTTGAACTACAGCCATCAATAAGAATTAAAAGACCATATTATTAATTAACAAAATAATCCTATTAAAATAAGAATAAAGATTATGATGATAATAAAGCAGTAATAGCTCTGCTGATGAGGTGGTGTGGGTTCTGGGCAGGATGGACTGAGTAGTGTCTTGACAGCTCTGTCCTTGCGAGATGTTCCTGTTACACAGAGTAAGGATAACAGGAAGTAGTATAAATTGGGAAATAATAACAATCAAAGAAATTATTATAATTTTAATTGAAATTTAGTTTTTATTATAATTTCTCAGAACAGCAACGCCCATGAGATTTTTAGAAGATTTATAAGTGTGCGTACACAGTAAAAATAAGAGAGTTAGTCACGGTTAAGTATCTCTTTATAGAGGGCTTCACAGGATAAAATTTGACTCCTTTAGTTGGGGTCCAGTGAAGCTCCGATTCCTGCCACCTGGGGAACAGGCTATCTTTTCCAAATGCTGCAAGAACACATGGTGCTTACCTGCTGTGCTGCTTCTTGTCACCAATCTTCTTCTGGGGTAACCCTACCCTAAGAGAAACCGTACAACTCATGTCATCCTTTATAGTTCCCACCTCGGTATTTTTTGTTCATACTTTTTGTGCTTTGCAAAATAGCTTCACTAAACATGCTTATGTTGCAGTGTTCCGCCATTACCTTAACTAGAGATAAGATATGATTGATCTTCAATTAATGCTCCAATAATGGTATCTTTCTTTTGTTTTTTTTTTGTTTTTCCTTTTCCCCTAGAAGAAGGCTAAAGGTGACAGTGTATCCCAAGCACCCCTGGCTCAATAACCTCTGAAAGAGCTGCCAAACAGAAGGTTTGTTTCAGGTCCCAAGTCTTTCTTCAGACGTAAATACTGTAGCCCTGGCAGAAGAGATCAGTGGGCGGCCGAAAACCTTGCATAGTCCAAAGTGCTCAGTCCAAGCTGTATCCACCACCACCATCCTCACTGTTGTCTGGAAAGCGTTCAAAATGTAAACTGGCCCTATCAATTACCCCAAGTCATAGCAATGTGCAAAAAAAATAATATATATGATGCCATATGTGCTGCAAACCCTGGCTATTTTAGAGCGAATGGTTATGCTCCCACTGGCTCTCATGGGGCAGGATTTCACCCAATAATTTTTCAGTGTTGAAAGCTTTCAGGTTTTCATGCTGTGGTTAGGAGTATGGTTTAAAAAGAGTAGAAATATGAAAAGTAATTAGTTTTTAGCAGAGGCACAGGCCAAACCCTCAGGGCAGCTCCACTAATTGTAGAGAAATGAAAGCAAGGTGTCCCCTAAAAGAAGCTGCTCCACACTTTTGAAGACACAGTTCTGACAAGGCACTTCTCTGCCCCTTGAGCCTGTAGCAACTCAAACAATTTTGACAGAGCATCTCTCTCTGTCCTTTTTTTCTGGCTCCCTGTCTTTGCCCTTTCATTAACAAACACTTCATTAGTGGTTCTCAGGCTGGCTTGGTTGCCTCCCCTGGGGATCAGGGAGACTCAAGTCTGCTCTCATGTTCTGTCTCTGGTCTTTGACCAAAGCATACTCACTCAGCCACTGTGAAATAAAGCCACCTCAGGCGGCACAGTATCTCCATAAACTAGTAGACCAATTCCCACAGCCCCTTTTACTGACTACCACAGAAGTTGGTGCCTCTGTTGAAGGACCATGGGAACCACTCAAAGGTTCTGGGGGCATCTCTGGGCAAAACCCGGTGGAGGGTCAAGATGTGAATGAGGCTGAGAACAGTGTAAAACCACTTCCTTTTAGTCGTGCGTCATGAGTAACAACATAATGGATGGCAAAATAAAAGTAGTCCACTTTTCACCACAAGCAAATTTTTAATGCCGCCATCATCCATCATCTGCTTGGCCGGGCAAGTGATGTCCTGGGTTTTATTTGCAACAGGTTTTGTCCAGAAACATGTGAAAAAGTATTGTGAGAGGCTGAAATTTTTGTTCTGTTTTGACTAAGTAAGATTAGAACAGATTTTATACAATGTAGTGTAGGTAACGCAGAAGTTAATGGCCTTTAAATGAGCTGTCCTGGGGACTTGAAGCTGCCTTTCCATGGTACACTGGAGGTGAGGGAGGATAAGGTACCATTACTATATTCTACTTGCTCTCTGAAGCCACATAACTTCCTGATATGGTAATGTCTGAACATCAGCCTCTGTAGTAGGAATCCAGTGGGAATGAATACCTCTTTGTGTTCCTCAGCATTCATCCCCACTCCACTGGTGCCGGGACAGGTTACATGAAGGTTTTGGTCCACTCATCTGTGTGCTTCTACATAGTAGTCTTCTAAACAGGTTTTCCCCACCTGTTACAGGACTAGTGTTTTTATCTATATTTCCCATTTCAAGCCACTAACTGCACAACAACCAAATGGTGAAAATTCTCCCTCTCAAATGCAGGAAGCACTGTATTACACAATTTTCTATTACAACCAAAATCAACTTTGAGATAAATTGACGGTCCAACAGCAGTCAAAATTATTTTTAAATAAACTTTTTATAACTTTGTAACACAGTAACCTACCCATGATCTAACCTCCAGGAAGACCTGGTTTTGGCTTTTGCAGTGTTATTTCCTCTCTGTGTGTTTTTCTTTTTGGAGTTTATTTGAGTTTACTTAATGAGTGGATCTAAAGTTCTAGCAGTGCTTTGTTTTTAAAGAATCCCTTTAGCTATTTTTATCAGGCAAGTAGTATGGTTACCACATTTAACCCAAAATAATACACTCAAGTGCCAGTTGATTTAGACCTGGCATTATAAATGCTTGCAGTGGTAACACAAATAAATGGAGAGGTTTGCAGCATGCCTTTTCATGCTGTGATCTGTATGACGAGAGGCAAAAAAGCAGAGTAGCTGCATTTCAAGAGAGACCTCCTGGACCATTTCTCCACTTAACAAAGAGGCCTTGTCTTTCTAGTATTGTATAAAACATCTCACAAATAAGGTGGCTGCAAGAATCCTGTGTAAGCAAGAAGCTTCGGCCTCGCTTTCTTTTCCTTATGCACAAAGAAACCACCATGTGGTTGTCCTAGAATGCTTAACCAAATAAAAAAATATACTGCTGAATTAACTGGATTTTTGTTTTGTTTATTTTGCAGAAAAGCTGCTGTGTGGTTACTGCTGCTAAGAGATTTGAAAATATCAGCAGTCTTGGTGCTTTATCCCCCTGACATGACCAAGACTTCTACTGAATGGACCAACAGCACTTTAGCTGCAGGACAAGTCCCAGCATTGCTGAGCTGCTTCTTCCCTATTCAGCCGTTGAAAGAAGAAAAGTATTTCTTCAGGTTGTGGGAAGGTGTTTCTTCTGGACACCATGTTCTTCATGTTTGGGAGTGCTACATTAGCTTGGATTCAAAACGAACTTTTCTCTAACTTGTCTTATGTCCCATTTTACTTATCGAAGGCTCCTTAAGGTTAAAATTATCAGGTTAAATTGACTGTTTCTCACCTCAGCCCAGAAGGCAGTCTGTCACTGTCTGTAGACAAGGTTGATTTGACACCAGAGTCAAATAATTTGAAAAAAAAAAAATTGCAGCCAATTTAAAGCTGCCTTATGTAGAAGATTTGAAGTTTGTTTTTCCTGTCACACTAAAATGAGCTAAGGATTAGCTCAACCAAAGTTAAAGCCATGTTAATGTAACACCAGTGGAAGTGAGAAATGAGGCTTTCCTTGCACATATGTGAATTTGCTGCAACCATGATATGATGCATTTTAGGATTTTTTATCCTGATGAATTACTGTTCGATTTAAATACACTTGGATTAATTAAACAAGAAAGAAAACAAGGCACTATTCACTTGTACCCACGCAGACTGTTCTCCAATATGCAAGTATAATTCAGTTATTTTAACAGAGGGTGATTTTACACCAGCTAATTTGTTTAATGCTAGTAGGACTGATTAAGACCATTGGCAAAGAAGAGTCAGTCCTCTGCTCATAACCTCTGGGTACAGGCTCAAATGAAAATCCTCTGTTTTTCTAAAGTTTTCTTTTCTTACCTTGCTCCCAAGCCTTTCTGATTCTTAACTAGATAAAAAACTGGGAGTCAGAACAGCTGAATTATTTATCTGCGATTCTTTGACTATGGCTCATCATTAAGTGAATCTGAGCATTAATTGCCTAGGCTGTGAGGTTAAAATAATGAAACTTACTGCCTGCTGTGTATGGCTTTCTGACTGCTTGGTTTCAGAACTACATAAATGCAAAGCATGGTGACTATTTTATTCAGTGATGCTGACATATTGCGGTGCCTTTAGATTTTCTGTGATTAATCCAGTTCTGATCAAACTACATATTAACATAACTATCTCTATATATTTATCTATACATTTCATATGTATTTATATTTAAATTATGTCTTTTTTTTTAAAGGGGATCAACATAAAGACAAAACAGTATTATTCATCACCACCTAATGAATTGTTTTTCATACCTTCGTCCTTTCTGGATAGCATTCATATTGGAATAGAAGGGGCCCATTAGTGGGACATCATGGCCATGACATTCTCTACAGCCAGTTTGATCCAATGTTTTAAAGCCATTGTAGTAGATCTCTTTAGAGTGCTCCTGTAAATTAATAGGGCTTCTTACAGCTATGAAATCTAAGAAATACTGATGTGTTGTGCTAGTTGTTGCAAATACATGAGACCCATTACTACTATCACACAATGACTCACCATGCAACTATGATACCATGTAGAGCACTGCCACCTTCAGATCCTTATCTGTAGTCTTAGCTGAAGTAAACTTTGACTAGCAGAAACGGAGGTTCCTTTGGGAAAAGACTAAGCAGTCTCAAAGCAAGAAAATGAGCATGTGACTTTTAGATAGAAACTGGGCTGCTTATTTTTAGTCACCATTTATATTCGCCTATGTGAAATAAATAGAAAAGCTACCTTTCTGTTAGGGCTGAAGTTCCCACTGCTGTTCTGACTGCCTTCAAGATATTGTAGTTTTTTGTTCAGTAAACAACGCAATGATCAGACTAAAATGCAGCAGACCACTTTGGAATGGCAAGATCTCATTATGCACTTTAGTGCCAGTATTGTAGGATTGGGTTGGGGATTTTGTTTTTCCTGTGGTAGATTTTACATGGGTATGAATAAATTGCATGTCATTTTGAATCTTATTAAGTATACTAAAATAACAGTGTGACTACAGTCTTACCTGCTTTGTTGCTCGGTTGAATTAAGAGGATTTATCATTTGTGGATATATACATCTGCGTAGTAATTAAGAGCTTAGTGCCATAAAGATCAGCCCTGTGTTAGAGTGTGTTGTGCGGAGTCAGCCACAAAACCTCCAGGAGCTGTAGGAGAACATGGCCTCTGTTACTCACATCCACGGAGTTCATCCGTACAGCGCTCTGTCAGAAATACGCACACGTGATTTACTAGGGAGGCTGGAAGAGCTTGACATATTTCACTCCCCTTGAGAAGTCAGGCCCTTTTACAAGGCAGGAGTTGCGGAGGGGGTACCTCGCCCCTCGCCAGCCCCTTGCTTGTGCAACTGGGCAATGTGCTAATGTACTTAAGGGACTTAACTTTCATTCTTACTAACATGGATAATGATGGTCACACTCTTGAGTCGTACCTGTAAACTGCCCCACTCTTTCATCCTTGGAACAGCTGCTGTAGTGGGGGATGAGGTTGAGGTGGGGACAGTTGGAGGAGGTTGGACTGAGCGAGGCTCTGCAGTGACTGAAGGTGCCATTTGGTGCCCAGTGTTAAGCACAAGCCTGGGCCTGCAGGTGTCCGGCGGTGGAGGAAAAATTCCCAAGCGTACTTCTTGGCATAGCCCCATAGACTCCAGATCTGCAGCACCAAATCAAAAGGGAGGTGTATTATCAAGATCATTATCGTTATTAAGGGCAAAAAAATTATACTGCTGTGTAATTGTCACCGCTATTTGTAGTGCTGTGCCTGAGAGAAATGTCTCCAGAGATGTTTGTTTGTATCTTTTCTGGCTGTTGTAATTTTAGTTAAATAACTGGACATAGCTTCTTTTTAGTGGCTTTCTAATTCTGTCTCATTGCACTTTGAGCAGCATGCTGTTTCGTGTGTGTGTGTGCAAGTTTGTTTTTGGTTCTGTTTTCCTTAAATATGTTCTTTGGTGGCTAATAGCTGTATTAAATTATTGTTTTGACACATCATTATTTATTTTCCACTAGGTAATAATAGTAAGTGGCTTAGGTTTTTATAAGTCAACGGCATCTATGTGAGTTTGCTTATTATCATTTTTGTTGTGTATTGGTTTAAGCGATTGCATTTGGAAACTGCGAATTACTGTGCTTGGGAGCAGGTTTAAGTATGAAAGGCACTGTACTAGCTGCCGTTACACCATTGAGCTGTACGCCCACAGACAGAGATGGCTGCAGGTGCTACCGGAGCGATAGAGAAACATTAGTTGTGGTGAAGTGTCAAGACGCAGTATTTGGTCTGTATAAAACATTGTATTCTTCCTGACGTAAAAACTGAAGGCCATGTCACGGGAACATAGTGATTTATACCAGGTGATGATTTGACCTCCAGGTTTGCATACAGACTCCCTGCTGGACTGCAAAAAGGCAGAGGGCTTTTTGTTCGGGAAGGCAGCTTCAGCAGTAATGTTACACAGCGACTGTTCTGCAGGGACGACCGGCGGGAAGTCACTGGTAGTTGGAGGCACTCTGTAACTGACAGATTTTCCCAGGGCCTCAGATGTAACTGTACTCAGTAAAACACATCTTTTCTTGTCAGGCACTGGAAGACAGTTATCACCTAGTGCTTAAAAGAATTAGGATGGTGTTATTCCCATTTCTATAGATGCAGCGGAGAGATTAATCTAGAGAAAATCTCAGAGAGTTTTGCCCAAGATACGCTAGAGTGATCTAACATTAGCATCAGGATTAGAAACAAATTTATTTGGCTCAAGCTGGGGCACTAGTGGATTTTCAACTCTTTTTGCACGTTGAACATCCTGGAGGCTATGAAATGGGTAAAAACCTTTACTGCAGGAAGATGTCCATGCTACCGTATCCGTGTTTGTGAGCACCTGCAGCCAGTCGCTCCCCTGAGTACCTTCACAGCATAAGCAGCTGGCAATCTGTGATAATCCACTCTGGAGATTACAACAGAAGCTACTTCTTAATTTCTTTTTCATATTCCTTCTAATGTCAAAAGCTGAATAAAGTTAAAGCCTAAGCTAAATTCTGCTGTAACTTGATTCCAACCAGGAATAACAGTGCAGCTCCACAGAATTAAATAAAGGAAATGCTTGGTCCACCTCTTGTGGTGTGAGTAGCGCAAGAACCCAGTTTAACACACACACCCGGCCCAAAAAAATCTGCTTTGCACCAGTCTTGACTAGTAAAAACAAAAAGAAACATAATTTTTTAACAGTTAAGGAATCTCAGTCAAGATACAGTTTTTCTGTGGTGGTTAAAGTGCTGCAGTAAGAGCCAAGGTATCTTCAATTTAATGCTGACATTACAAATCACTGGCAGCCTCTTTCAGCAAAGTGGCCCCCACCAGCAGGAGCTGTGAGAAAAGCAGGTGTTTGTCAGCTCTTTTCCGCTGATGGGGACCTGAAAACATCCCATCCCCTTCCCGTGGTCGCACCAGTGAGCGGTGCAATTCTTAGCTTGTGGACACTTAATATGTGATAGCGACTGCAGTTTTGCTTAGTGTCAAACCCACAGCAGTGGTGAATGAACTCGATGCTCCAAACTCCTTGCAGGAGGATGCTGCATCTTCACACACTACTTTTATCGTCACCAATAGATACTTGTCCTTGTATCTCGTGTGAATAAAACTAAACACTGCATGAATCCATTTAGGGACATTAGACTCTTCCACCTTCCATGAAGGCTTGGTCGCCGAACAACTACCTACCTGTTTCAAATCTTAGATGAAGACTGGCAGAGATAGCGCTTTGTAAATATGTTGCTTAGCTATGTCAGTAGGGCTAACGATCACATTTCGGTGCGGCAGAACTAATGTTTGTGTACCCCACAGCAACTTCTCTTAAAGTTAGATGGCAAGCGTGTGAGAACTAAATTATGAAGCATGTGGATTTTCATGTCCCGTATCACTTTGGCTTGCGTATCTGGTTTTTTAGATTAACTCATGTATCTCTGGTATGTGTTCTTTTGTGAAAAACACAAGGCAGTCTTGTAAACAGATGACTGAGGAATAAATGCTGATTTTGTTTACTCCAGGGTTTTTGTTTGCTTTATTTTATGTGCCTGTCATTTATAATAGTAAGTAATGGAGAGAAACGGGGCCTTTTCCACGAATTGCGGGCTATGAAGGTCTCTAGATACACAAAGATAAAAGAAGAGTAATTTCCAATGAAACAAATACAGATAGCTGTTGAAGGTCCACTCACATCTTGTACTCACATCTCGGAAGAAAGCCTCAGCGCTCTCTGCAAATAACTGGGGCTTGAGGTGCTCTCGGCTGCAGTCTTGCTGCAAGAGCTTAGACCAGGTCACTAGGGAGGAAAGAAGAGATTACTGAAATTTCTGGTGCTCGGTCACTCCGGGGAGCTGGTGTCACTCTTTTCTCCCTAAATCGTCACTCTCGGACTGTTGGCTTGTTATTTGGTATTGCTGAACCTTACGCCATCTAGGAGCTCACTGACTAATAAGTCAGCCTGAAATCAGAAGGAATGTTTCCTGCAGGGCTAAACCAACCTTAAATTGCGCCGGCTAGTGAAAAAAAATGAAGAGCAAGAGCAAAAACTGAGAAAAAAGTTACAGGATGAGAAAGCAGGAAGCAGCCTCTGCCTGACACTGGCCTATACTCAGCAAGTAGCACTTTTTCTGGGTGGTTTGTCCACACCTCTGGTTGCAACACTTGAGACACTCACCATGCTTGAGGAGCAACTTTGGCGTCTTACGCTGGAAGGCTCCCATTTAATATCAGACTGTATTTGACGAGCCTGAGCTTTGCAGGCGTAGGATCCAGGCGTACAGCAAGACACCCTCCCAATTAAGCTGTAAGTTACATCAACCAAAGAGTCACCCTCATCCCCCGGGGAGCTCAGCGCTCCTGGCCAACAGGGAGCAAAGCCATCGCAACCCGTCTGGCAGAGCTTGGGGGCTGCAGGAAGCAAAGAAGCCAGAGAACAGTTTTACAACAGCCCAGCGCAGGACACGGAGCTGCTGCCTCTTTACACCCGCTCAAGGCAGCCCCCAGACCACCAATCATTTCAACAGCGGGGTGCTGGTTAGCCCAGGCAAAGCCTCTTTCTTGGCGCCCTTCCTATGCAGGGAGGTGAGAGATTTCCCGTCCAAGTTGGCGGGCTGCGTAGCCTTCGCGCAGGGGCTTTGTTTCCCCTTTCTCCTGAAAAATGTCTTCTGGCAGGGTCCCTAACGTCACCAGCGGCTGGGAACATCACGGTGCCCTCGCCTCATCTGGAGCCCATGCTCAGGCTCCGTCACAAGCTCGTGTGTCTGCACAGGGCCCTGATGGGTTCAGTAGGTGTCCAAAAAGCTTTTGGGGTGAAACCCCATAGTTCCTATGCATGCCCAGGCCCTATATATTTGCTCTTCACTTGCCTTTCTTGAAGCCAGCTGCCGTGTTCTAGCTTTCACTGCCTTTGACCCTGAAAATATCAGCGTCCGTGCTTTATAGCTGGTGAGGAAGCCTTTGCCGTAGTACCTCGGTCCTCTCAACAGCCCCTGCTAAATGCATGCCACTGGCGAAAAGAAAATGTATGTGGATAAAATAACACTCAGCTCCCTGTATGTGTCTGTAAAGCAACTCCACACTTTTAAAATGTGTTCGCTAAGTTCATGTGGTTAAAAATATGTTGACTACAGGAAAAAAAATCCAACAAGGGACATTCATAATTCTTCGTTAATTAATAGTCAACTCTTTTTCTCCCCCAATTATTTCAAACACCTGCTCACAGTAAATTTCCTTTGCAATTTTTTAATGCTTCTTTAATATTACCCAGAACTTGGAAACATACACTAAGCTTCTCTTATTTTTAATTATTTTCAAATTAATTTTAATTTTCTGAATATTTTCAGTGCTGCCCATTTGTTCAATAAAACTGAATTTTAATTTTAATTTTTTTTTTTTCTTAAAGGCCTCCTAAAGTTTCCAGAGACTGCTTTTATGGGCTGTTTTAATGAAAGCTTTTGGAAAGGGACTGGAGATTTCCAAATTCCGCTCTCGAAGCCTCCTCATCCAAAAAAAAAAAAAAAAAGGGGGGGGGTAAGGGGGTTGGGAGGAAAAAAAATCACTTCATCGGGGGTGACTCACATCTCTTGCATACGGCAGGTATCCACCCGGGAGCTAAGCCATCTTGTACTGGATGTGCCGGCTGGCTACGTATGTGGGGGCGAGGGACCAGACCCCCCTCGGCTCTGGGTGCCTGCAGCGAGAAGCAAGGGTGCCTGGCCACGGGCAGGACCAAGGTCTCAGAGCTCCGGGCTGTGCCGCTTGAAGTCCTGCTATAAGTCTTGCGGAAAGCAAGGAGCACCTTTAGCCTCTTTGGACCAGATCCTAAATCAATGAAAAGCCTTGGCAGGGTCTGCCCCCACCACCGGTGACGGAACTAGCTGGAGAGGGAGGCAGTGCTGGAGGGTTTGCTCCATGAGCCGCAGTTTTCAGGCTCTTCTGGGTGCAGCAGCAGCAGCAGGGCCACCGCCCCCAGCAACGCCGCTTCTGTGCTGAGCTGGCCGTGTCCGACACCAGGCTCCCAGCTTGCATCCACGGCCAGTGCGTGCACAGCAAACGTTCACTGCTACCAACAAATCGGACGTGAAGCTTTCTCCAGGCCACAACGTACTGTTGTCCATTGTGGACACAGGGCAGTGACTGTGGCAGAGAAGAGGGAGAGGAAGGGAAGGTGAAGGTCATCCTTTTCCAGAGCCATCCACTCCTCACCAGCTAATTTAAATGCACCTCCTCTCTTTTGTTGAGGTGCCCAGCCACTGTTTCATAAACTCTTATCTTGGGCTGTCTCCATAACATACGCAGGGTGTGGCATCTGACCACTGAAAACAGGTCATGGCAGGTCGCTTTGAGGTGACCTTGGTCCTTCAGAAAGTCATATACTTTCATGGAGAGGGTACCAAGACCCCCAGCTCTGAAGCAGAGACCAATCCATAGATGTACGAACCCCATTTCGGACTGTGTGGTCTCAGGGGTTGGAGATCATTTGGAGACATGTGGTAGGGTCTTGCCTCGTTAAAATGTGATGGCCTCGATGGGGCAACTGAGGGTTCCTCCAGCAGCGCCGTGTCACCTGCCACTTGGTACCCCTCTGGTTCGTCAAGGTGTTCATAACGGGTTTCTGATCCCTCACTGACAAAGCTCACTTCATGGGTAACACTTGAGTAACCCAAA
This sequence comes from Alca torda, assembly GCA_008658365.1. Taxonomy (NCBI): domain Eukaryota; kingdom Metazoa; phylum Chordata; class Aves; order Charadriiformes; family Alcidae; genus Alca; species Alca torda. The sequence continues at coordinate 75,021,832 of CM018077.1, read as the reverse complement.
CCACCAGACTGTTGAAAGGAACTATTTAACTGGCACTGACATTTGCTAGGTTTCCTCGTTTTGCTTTTAGCTTTATTTTTTTTATGTTTCACTTGTGCAGAATTGAGAAATACCCACTGCAAGGAGCTTTCATCTACTTTGGTCTTAATCTCTGCAGATGTCCATGTTTTGGGGGCTGGAGGAAGCTTTCTAATTAAAGGAGGTCTTTTTTTTTTTTCCTTTTCCTTTTCTTATTTTTTTTGGTGAAAGTGCTGTCTAAGAGCTATTCAGAGGGCCTGAAGTGTTAGACCTAGTCCCACAGGCATTGGTAGGTGGAGAATAAAGCAAAAAGTGCAGAATTAAAAATGAGTTATGGCACGTCATAAAGCTGCAGATCATTGTTTGAATGGCATCGCCACATATAAATGACCCATAAAATTTTCTGTAATGTATTTTACATCAACTTGTGGTAGAATTTTATCTTGTTATAACCTGTTGTCCCAGCGTTTTTTGTTTTTTTTTTTTTTGTTAGTGCTGTTGCATTGCAAGCAACCATATATTCGGCTTCAGCAGCACTTGGCTGTGCTCGGTGCTCCCAAATCAGTCTCTTCCAGATAGGTCACTGTTCGGCAGGCAACAAAATGTGGTCAGCCAGCTTGATTTCCGTGCAATAGCAGGAAGATGGGTCCTGGCCATGGTTTTCTTCCTGAACTGGGACCAAAACTAGCTGTCAGTAGCACTGGGGTGGAACTGGGAGCAATGGGAAGGTGATGCCCCCACTATGGGAAGCATAGCAGAGCCTGGTAGCTGTGCACAGCTGATGTGCGGAGATGCCACCGGTGATACCTTGCTGCAACGGGCCAGGATGACCACGAGAGGTCAGCATTGTTGTTTCTTATTTAATAAAATGGTCACTTCCATCTTTTTGTTGAGGGGCTGCTTTGGAAAGTCAAGTTGCACACAGAACCGCCAGCACCAGCTGGGGTATGTAGTGCTGTGGCACTCCCGAACCCCAGTGAGGGACCACCTTGCCAGCCCATTCTCCCTTTAGCAATAGCACTGCTTTAGGTCCTCTGCAGAACACGAACGGAAAATTTATGTGATTTAGGATTTGCATGTAAATCAGCTGACATGAGTAGAAAAGCATGAAGAAACTTGAACACCCCTGCTTTAAATAGAAATCTCCCCATCATATAGTTTGTGTGTTGAGAAAGAGACTCTGTAGGAAGTTCAACACATCAAGTGAGATGACGAGTGCTCTTCTACTGGCTTGAATGGGATGCGAGGGCATTAGGCAGCTACTAGAGTTGGTCCTTTGTGTACTAAAACATCTATTCTGTCTTTGCTCTGTGCACAGAAGTTCTGTTGCTGTCCTGAGAGAAAGGATAAGAATGGACGTCTGAAGTTCCATATGCTATCTCTTTCTCTATTTGTATGAAAGCTGAATGATTATTTGCAAAATAGAACCAGAAATTATACGGTCAGAGAAGACCGCTGTGATGGCCTTGTCTGATCTTCAGTACATTAGATGATATAAGACCTCCCCCAGTTAATTTCTTTCTGAACTATAGCACATTTTTAAAAAATAATTTACTTCTTGTCTGATTTTGTTCACCTTCTAGCCTTTGACTCTTGCTTTATATTTGGCCAGGCTGAAGAAATCCCTACTAGCAAATGTCTCGTCCTTACTGAAGTACCTCTAGACTTGACTGTCCAAGCCCTGCCTTGACCTCCTCTTTAAGATAAGCATGGTTGCTCTTTCCTGTCTTTCACCACAAAACGTTTAGATCATTCTCATGACTCTCTTTTGTATGTATATGTTGGTTTTCTAAGGCCATTCTTATACTGTAAGCACTGTAATATAACACAGCATACCAGTAATCTGTCACCTCAGTGTCAGGTACAACAGGAGCATGGAGTCCTTCCTATTCATTCCCCTGTTGCCTCTTTCCACACTCTTGGTCAACATTAGCCTCACTGTCATTAGGTCACTAACGTTAGTCTATGACCTGCAAGCCTGGCAGGTGCCTGGCAGGTGCCTGGCTGTTGCCACTGTTGCCAGGAAAGAAGTTCCCGGTCCAGGAGCAGGACCTGCGTTTTCTGTTAACAACCTGGATATGCAGGTAGCAGTCACTAGGCTCCAGAAATAATGTCCGTTTGCTGTGGGTGGCCTTTCCCTCTCTCTCTGTACCAACTGGAGAACCCACCTGACAACAGTGTCTCAGGTCAGTCCAAAGGTTTTCACCCCAGGCGCCAATGGCTGGAGCTATATATTCTTTCAATCAAAGCTTAGATTCCAATGAAACCAGCAGGGTCAGCAGAGGAGACTTTTTAAGGAAATGTGGCATAAATCAAGAAAGGCCTTGTTTGTGAGGACCAAGGGAAGGAAGACATCCACAGGCAGTATGGGAGCAAGGTAGAAATAATCCAGCCTTAAGAAAAGTCAGAAGTCTGGCTCACTGTAAGCATGTGATGGTGATGGGGGTAGGAGTGAGGAACTCCAGCAGTATCATATTTGCCAGTGAGGAAAAATATACTCTTGAGAGTTTAGCAGAAAGTTTTAAAGCAGGGCCTAAAAGAACTGGGAGCAAATTCATCTGCTATCATTCATTTTGGTCTTCCAACCCACAGCTAAGAGAGGGTCCCTTGCCTGCACAATTTACAATCCAAGCGGACAAGCAAGCCAAAGGCAGTAAGGAGAGCAGAGGTGCAAAGTGGCTTGACCGGAGCCCACTGCTGTTCCAGGCTTGGTCACACATCTCCTCTTGAGTCCTGCCGAAACAAGCTACATCCCCAGCTGCTGGCCACCACCGGTCCATACTGCCGCAACACCCTGCCACCCAGGTGTGGGGCTTCAATCACGAATGTGAGCGTTCCCCAGCCTTTCCCAAGCTAAAACTGAGCTGAGGCGGTAGATCATTGCTAACCCGGCTCATGCTGACAGAGAGCAGCTAATAAACACTCACAGAAGCAGCTCTGGCAGCAGCTCTGGCAGAGGGAAGACAACGAACAGCCAGGGGTGAGGTGAAGCTCCTCATGTCCACAGCCAGCTCGGCTGCAGCCTGGTGGACCAGTCGGCACGTTCTGTGGAAGAGCTTCGTCTCGAGTCTCTGGTGCTTGTCCCAGCTGCAGCTCACGCTGCCTGCACAAGTCCCCGGCGTAGATGGGGAATGTGGCTTGCTCGCTTGAGAAAAGTTAATGTGAGCCCCAGCAGCCCCGTCTGTCAGTGACAAACCTGTCGGTGGTTTCGAGGATAAAATGGGTAGAGGAGGGCAAAAGGCTGCAGAAAGCGGTTTGTAACAAATAGGCAAAACCAGGTAGCAGAAGGTAGAGGACACGCACACTCTGCTTCCTGCCATGGTGACCGCCACTGAAGTTAACCAGAACGTTACTAGTGATTTCGTTAGACAGGGTCAGGGCCTTTGGTCGCGCTGGTTTGCAGGGAAGGATCTCACCCCCGGACAGGAGAGATCAGCCATTGGCCTCATTCTCCTGTGAACCCCAACCCTGCGTTCATGCATTCCCTTTCAAACAAGAAAAAAGCTCCACAGCATACACCGTGTGCTGACGCCAGCTTTCTTGTAAGCAGTGCGATGTTACGGGTGTCTAATTAGCAAAGGCACAGGCGATGGGCATTCTCAAAAGGCAGCGGAGGTGAGATGGGGCAACGTCTTCTCCCTTTGCCACCACTTGAACCAAGAGAATAAGAAACAAGCTGCAAGGGCTGATGAAGCAGACGGAGGGAGTCCTTACTCTTAGTTTCTTGAGCAAACTCGTGCGTGGTGGCACACTCAACACAAAGGCAGCATTGTCAATTTTGTGCATCAAAGCATCACGCCTTCCAAAATCCTGAGAGTGGCTTAAAGATCCTGAGACTTCTTAAAAACAACAAATGTCAATTTCCTTTTATTTTCCTTTGGGTTTTGGAGCCTTTTGGGGAGAATTTGCTTCCTCTTTGTTGCAAAAGTAAAGGTTTACCTTTTGCTCTGAATGAATGTGAAGGGCCTTATGGACTCCCTTGATTCCAGCTTCTGGGTCTTTAAGGGAAACACCAAAAGTCATTAAGATGTGCAATTAAATCACGACCGTGGCTAACACAGCAAATATAAATGCAAACCCTGCCCTGGAGAACAACGACCCATTCATTCTGCTTAAATTGGTCTTGAGACTTGATTGCTCCTTCTTTCTTTTCTTTTTTTTTTTTTTTTCCCCCCGTCCTTGTTTCTTCAGAAGGAGGGGGAACTTTCTTGGCTTGTGCCACATCCTGGATAGTCAGAAAAGCCCGTGCTCAGCTGCCTGAGTCCATGTTGCCTCCTGTCTGCCAACCCTCTAGAAATGTGAGGTTGCCGGCAAACACCAGCAGCGAGTGAGCAGAAATAAAGAGCTTTGATAACTGAGGTAAAGCGGCCCTTGTGCAACTATGATAGGGGCAGAAAAATAGGAGCCGGAAATGTCGAAAGGCAGCTGAGGTTGCATTCCTTATTGGAAGTAAGAGGTGAAGGAAGATCAGTCGGCGGCAAGCGCTCTTGCTCCATACATCGAGAGGGATTTGCCAGCAAAGGATATTAATGATCTGAGAGTGAACTGCGAGTCCACAAGGGAAACCTGAACTGAAAATGGAAAAGAAAGAAAGCTAGGCAGGGGGATTTGTATCGGGTTAAAGTGTCAACGTTTAGAGATGGATGGATCACTGGAGCTCAGACTAGGAGGAACAAAAAAAACCCCAACCCTCTCAACAAAGAAACCAAAGAAAACAGCAAAACGTAACACCAGTGTCTCCCTTTATCCCAAAGTTACTGGTCTCTGCCAGCCTGACCTTTTTCGCTTGGTCATATTTGTGCAACAGGACTGGCTGAGAGGTGAAAAGCGGTGGTCTATACAGAGGGGGGCAGATCGCTGCTGCCATCTTTCAAAAAATGGTTTTTTCCCCTCCCCTTTCTTTTTTTAACTATCAAAAGGCACCTCTGTCTGTCTGGTATTCAGTGAGATTTACCTGACTGAATCTCTCTTACCAGATGAAGTGCATTCAGAAGCTAATCCATCTAAAGGGATTGCTGGCCAGGAAAGTGGAAAGGCCCATGGTGCAATATTCGGGGATTCGGTTTTTTGGAGACCACAGTTTGTATTGGACTGCTCTGTTTTATAATCCTATCTCTGTTCCTGTCAAGAATATATTACAACATGTAATCTGTGAAAAACATCTCCTATATTTTTCTCTCAGCAGAAGACATCTTTTCAAACACGAGGACCACACATTTGAAATTTTAAGTTCTGTGCTAGTGCTGCAATTTACAGGATGGGCTGGGGCTTTGATTTTATTATTTTTTTCCCTTCTTAGGAGTCAATTGAGTTCCAGGCATTTCCATGACTATTTATGCCCGTTAATCCCTAGAAACTGGCTGAGAGCCTTGGATTTGTCTTCCTCTTTCTGAAATGAGGCATGGTCCACTCGGGCCCTGTAGCTTGCTAATGAAAAAAGTGGTGGGGAGTGAGCCAGGAGAGGGTCGGGGGCAGGATGGGGAGGTCTGTGCTCCCCTCTCCAATCTGTCCCGGCACGGGGCAGGTCACAGAAGAGCCTCTTCTGAAGAGACAATTAAGTGCCGATCCAAAGAACAACATAAAACTGGCACAGCATTCCTTTCTCTTTCAAACCACAGGATTTTTCAATCAAAGATGGATTTTAGCAGCTAGATGTGAATTTTGGCTGCTCCTTAGGCTTAATTTATTAACAGTTTAATCCAAACTTTCAGGCAATTAGCCAAACTTGTTACTTTGCATGGCCAAACTAGAAACTGTTCCTAGTTTCATTGGAGAAAGAGATTCCTTACAAGTTCCCCAGGATGTCTTGGTTTCGGATATCTGAGAAGCACAGATCCACCAAAACCTATTTGCCCCCCCGCCCCCGGTTTCACTCTCTCTTCTTGCACTTCTAAATGTAAGATATGCTGAAGTGTGTGAAAAACATTTACATGCATTTCCCACACTTTCCCAAAGCCCAACTTGTATTCCAGGGGAACGTGTGAGCTAACTTTTTCCCAAAGCCATCCAGCCTCCGCTAAATGACATAAAAGAAGGAGTCGGGCTACTTCGGGATCTCGCAACGTGGCATTATGATTATTATTATTCATATTAGCTGGGAAATTGTCAAAACTTCCTTCATGTTACCTTTCTGGTGACACTTTCCCTTAAATCCTTAGCTGTCTCCCAGGAGCATCGCCCCATGATTCTTTCCTGACAGCTTTTCTGAGGTTGCTAATTGCCTTACGGAGCTGGTCAAAAATTTTCAACAGCATCAGGATTTTCGAACTGTTTAAAATAAAACTAAAAAGTTTATAGAAGTAGTAAAAGTGTTCTGAAATCCTCCTATATATTTTTGTTGCATTTGAGCAAATAGGTTGATTAGATAAAGCACTTAAACCGGCTAGAAATGGAACATGCCCGTTCTCTGGTTCTTACAAGAAAGGCTTAATACATCAAGAAGTCAAACCTATGATAACGGCTCCCACCTTTCATCACTTAGCTCAGTGAATTGTCAATTAAATCTCCACGGACCGAAGCGACTGCCCTGCTTGCTTCTATTTTATGGCAGAAAGTTAGCAGCCGTGTGTTTTCCAGGATGCCTAGAGAGACTGGCTGATTTCTGGAGCATTTCTTCCATCAGGACATGAGAAAGAACAGAATATTTGCAAAGGGTGAGATTCAAAAAAAGGGGAATATATTTTATTAGCTGGCAACCATAGCAGAAGGCCAGAGGAGTGAGCAGGGAAAGGAGGTGGGTGTATGCTGTGAGGAAATTCCTCTCTCCAATATTGAGGTGGGTATCTCTGCTGCTGCTCTTCTTTCTCCTCCCCCCCCTCTTTTTTTTTTTTTTGTATAATCTGACTTGTAGAGAAGAATTGGATTTTCACTAGTCTAGGAACTGACAGCGACTAGTTGAAATACACCCTGGGTCAACAGAGAGCAAAGCCCAGATACACTCAGGCTTTTAGGCACCTCGTTTGAGATGAAGTACCTGCATACACCTGCAGACCCGCCTTCCAGGCGGTGCAAACCAGGCACGGGAGCTGGGCCAGGGCTGCTGCTTCTCACCCGAGGGGCCAGAAGTCTCCTGCCAAAAAGAGGAGCCACCCAGCTGAACTTCACAGCCACCGAGGAGCCAGAGGAGGGTTGGCTAGCTAGACCCTGGAAAACCACGCTCCGACAGCTGGTGTGAGAGGTATAAAGGCAAGACGTCTCCCGAGGCACCTGGCGTGGAAGGGCCAAGGGGGCTGTCACATCCAGCCGGGGCTGGCTTTTGACTTTTGGTGGTGCTGGCTGAGTCACTGCTGGCAAGTGGTGTCCCAAGGAAGTCACCGAGACTGCCTCGTGTGAGTAATTGCTCGCTGGCGCAGACCTCCCAGCCTGTCTCTCCTGTGCTTTTGGCAATGGTGCTTAGAGTGAAAACAAATAAATAAAACCAGAAGAACCTCCCTCAACCCCCCAGCTAGTGTTTTTCAACGTGTTAGAAGCCTTTAACAAAATATTTGGAACCTATTTTCAGAAAAAGTTCCAAAGGTTTCCCAAAGCCCAGATTTGTCTAGACTCTCCCATCCTCAGCGCAGGGAAACAGGGTGAATGGATAGGGTGTGATACGGATTTTTTTGAACGTTTGTTTGGATTTCAGGAAGTGAACAAGATAAGCCAAATGGCCCTTTCCTGCTTTTGCTCTTTTAATATTTTTTTTTTCCTCAGTAAGCCCTGACAAGAAATGCTTGAACTAAAGAAAACTCAGATGCGTTTGTTGAGTTCCCCCCACCTCACCTCTCTGCTAAAAAAACACCCACACTTGTGACTGGGAGATAGCAACAAATCGGTTTTTACAATCTAAGCCCCTGGGTACGTACAAAAGCTGTTTCCTTTGTCACTTCTGCAACACAGAAAACTGGTTTCCTTCTTTTTCCGTCTCGTCCAAAACTTGTAGGGAGACAGCAGGAAATAATCCGCTGGGGACTTCAGGATGCACCAGCAGCGTGGAGGGTCTGATCTGGATGGGAAAGAAAAGAAGCAATTCTCATTGCATTAAGAGTCGCAGGTGCTGACGTATGAAGGAGCCCTTTAACATCACACCAGCCTTGCTGCCAGAAAAGCCTGAGCAAAGACAAGTGGGAGAGGCAGGTCCCCAGCCACCCCATGCCCAATGAAGATGTGTCCAGAAATCACTTCTCCTCCCTACGGCTTTGCTCCTAAGCACACTTGTTTGCTTGGCGTAAGGCCTGGTGAAAGCAGCTTCATGATCCCTCCATTTTTACATGGTTTAATGTATCCATGGTTGTTCAGCTTGCGCACGGGTGCCTGACCTGAACACAGTGCTTCATGTCCTAAGCTGGACAGACCTCTGAATTTTAGATGTAAGAAATTTGGATTTCATACTGATGCACCTATATCCACGAACTGGTTTCTGTGAGTGTCCCCTTCTAGAACAGCACATTTGTAAGAAAGAGAAAGTCAGGTGTCCCAATATAAATTAATTTTCTTTCCTCGCTACCCAACTCCAGTGCTACCATGTCACTCTCCTTTCTCCCAGCTCTCTGTCCTTGATCCTGTACAAAATACAAATATTTGCCAGCCCTGCTTTGTAGGAAGCAGAGTTTTAATATTTGATCAGAAAAGTCTGTGGAACCCTGAATATTATTGTAACCTTGAGGCTGGGGAAATAAATTCTGCTCCTCTACTGGAACATGCTGACCTTCCTCCCCTCTTGTTTATTTGTATGATTTGAACTAATTTCTTATTTGAAACCTACACCACCTAAAAGCATTTCCTAGAACGATTTTTTTTTAAAGCAGATTGCTAAACTGACTCTAGAAGTTGCTTAGGGGTTGTTGGTTATTTGAGGGTTATTTACTGTACTAGAAAGTTTTCCACCAGCAGATGTTACTGTAGCATAAGAGAAGATGGGGAAGGACCACCATAGGCGAGATATCAATGCAACTGAAAGAATGTAAAAGGTTAATGCACCAGATAGATAGCTTTTGAAAAGATACACGATAAATGGTTAAAATAATTTTAAATCTGTCGCAGCCACGTGAGCAGCATGTCACATGGGGTCTGTAATGACAAGACATTGCTCCAAAGTAGTGTTTCTCTTTGCAATATCAGGCAATCTGTCCCATTCTTGTAAGAGTTTCTTAAATACTTTTTTTATTTTTACAGGCCACTAAGTCATTTGCAGATAGTTGGTGGTCCTTTCTTTGAAGATATATCCCTGTTGTGAAAAATATAAGTACTGCAAAAATCTTAATAAAGCACACACAGCAGTATAAACATCTGCCCTTCCAAGGGGCTTCATCTCAGCTTTGGAGATCTCTAAAATGAGGGAAGAACCGTTTATTTTCCACATTTCTTAAGTCCTTAGCCTTTTTGATGAGGCTGGCAACAGTGAATGGTGAAAATTAGATGTTATCTAGGCTCCAAAAAGACTCAGGTTCTCTGTAGTTGCCTGAGAACCTTTCCATATTTGTCCCTATCAACCCAGCCCTTTTCTCCTAACCTGTCCCTGATTCACGAAGCTTAATGACTCTGGATCTCTTCATCTGTAAAACAGAACTAATTCTGTGCCGTAAGGGTGCCATAAATTCAAGAAACAGTGATATGACAGCATTCCAAGACTCCCAGGTGAAACACAGGCTAGCCATGGTGTTCCCAGAGTGCCAGGTAATGCCAGCCATATCGCAGGATGTGTGTATAGGTGCGTGTTCATGTGTGTATGGTGCTGGTACTTCTTCGCTAGGAGACGTCCCATGACAGAACTGCCGTCCCACCACAGCAGTCCTCCCCAGCAGTCCAGTCCTTTGACCTCCCCAGTCCTCTCCAGTCCGTGACCTCCCCAGCAGTCCAGTCCTTTGCAGACTTGAACTGCATCACCATAAAGCCCTACCCGACAAAGCATTTTTAAAAACTACTATGTATGCTTCATCACTCGTTCTGCTACAGCTGCTATTTTTGCCTTTTCCCTCATTTTGTTTCTTTCAGCTATTCATTTGTCTCCCTGGTGGGAAGAGAGACGAGACATTAATGTACGGAAACTGTAAACGGCCTCGCTTTTAGGATATCTGGAACAAAGACAGAGATGTTGTGATTGGGACAGACTGGGGTGGTCTAAAGAAAGAGAGTCCCAAAGAAATTTTCACCTAAGAGTCAAATGAAGGAAATGCTATTACTCCAGCTAGCTTATTATGATGTATTTTGGGCTGCTCAATGGCTAGTAACATAAGTTTGGGTCAAAATTTCCAAAATTAAGTGCATAAAGTGTGCGCACAGGACACTGCAAAAACACCTTCCTTATACATTTACGTATCTCGCTATAAGTGCCCGGGTTTGACCAGTACCTCTTGCAAACAGACTTCTTTAAAGATTTGACTGCCCCAAGTGTCCCTCAAACATCTGAGGGGCCAAGGACGCTCTTTTCAGTGTGGGTGGCTACGCAAAACTCAAACCTGTCTGGCAGGCAGGCAGACTGCTAGTCTCAATCTGTCATGCCTAATTTCACCATTTATGGCCGCAATACATTATGCTTGGAGAGGGAGTATCAGCAGCATGCCATGCATTAATCCCAAGGCTGAATTCCTTAATAGATTGAGTAGCCTTCATCTCTGATAAGTGATTGCATTTCTGGTGCATGAATGGTGCTGCGAAGCACATAACGCTGTTAATAGCTGGGAAAGAATACAGCATGAGAAAGTCCCTTTCCAGACTCACTTCCTCAGGATGTCGTTTGGATTTAGAAATATCTGTGGGCTGCAAAGCTTCCACCCACATTTCTAACTTCAGTCTTTCCTGGATGCTTGAGTTCCCTTAGGACCAACATATCATGGTATACCAAAAAACATTATATATAGCTTTGCCCTCCAGATCGGCAGTGCCCTCTGGAAGAACCCTTTGCTTTACTGGCAGCAGCAAATACACACTTTATCCAAAGTTGCAAGATCAGCAGAACTGAGGAGAATTTCTCTTCGACAGCAGCTGTAGTTGTCTGGTCTAAAATACCTCGGGTTAGGAAGACAGTTTACCACAAAATATCCCCATCCTGCCAAAGGAGCTTGCCCAAAACATGCCCTTTCTCTCCTTACCTTCCACTCTTGGCAGCGTGCAAACGCTTATTTTCCCAGTCTATCACATAAGAAGCTCTTAAGAAATGTTCCTTCCTCAGTCATTTCTGCTAACTCCGTAACAAAAGGTTAAAATGCAAGGGGACAAAGCTACAGAAAAGGATTTATCTAGGGAACAGAGCAAATGGTGTTTCTACAACACAGAAGCAATAGAGAGCCGTCTATAACCAAAGGTCGAAGCCAACGCTGCTTTTAGATCTGAGATAATCACCGAAGAATTTAGCAGAACAGAATGCTATACTTTATGGCACGCTCTCTGCCTGAAAACTGTTACTTAATGGATTAGGGTGACAGGGAAAGAAAAGGCAAGTTTCTAAGAATTTGGGCAGCACAATTACATGAAATACGTGAAAACTAAGACATGCCTTTGTACTCTGAAAACAGATATAAATGTGGAATTAACTTTACTCTTTAACAAATAGAAAGACAATTTGCTCTAGCTTCACCGTTGGATCTGAAAAATCAAACTAAGCTCTTGCTGGCTTCTGAGGCATTATTAATAATAAAGATTCTGAAAATCAAATTCTGCGCTCTGTTTTCTGTCACATCCTCCAGTTCCAGATATAACTGAAGGAGCGGTTTGGTCTTTTCTCCCGAACTTAGAAATCCTGTTGGTGATGTAAGAACTGGAAGAGACCATAGTTCATCTGAATGATGTCTCAGCAATATTATCAGGAATAGAAACCAGTCACAAATTATTGATGAGACATCAGATTAACTCTCCTTGTCCGAGAAATTTAACATGCTGTTACTGCTCATCCACAACGTAACTTCACAGGGCTCTGACTATATTATTTGGCAACACTGTATATTAGGGTGCTGTTTTATATATATATATATATGTGTATATATATATGTGACATAAGCACCCTCTTCAAGAATCGTGTACCTGTATGAAGGCAGGGACAAAGACTTGGTTCCTTTTTTCCCTCCCACGTCTTGCTGCAAAGGAGAGCACTTCCATCTGGAGACCGCAAATGTAGTCACTGGTACAACTGTGTCTTGTGACTTGATGGATTTGCCCTGAAGGTTGCTCTCAACGTTTTCTTGATCCCTTTTTTCATTGACTGCAGCCTCTGGGGCCATGTTCCAGGGAGTCTTGCCTAAAAGTCAGTTCTTTAGAAGGTTGAGTAGGGGAAGGATGAGGGGAAAAAAAAGAAGTCTCAGTTCTTCTCTTGCTGACACAGTCTTCTTGCTCTGAAGGCAACATGGTTAAATTAGAAGAAAATAAAGGATTCTGAGGTTAAAACTCGCAGCTGGTGATTAGTCCTGGGAAGCCGTGAACCTTTCCTGTTTGCTGTGAGCTACATGGCTTACCAGTGAACACAGAAAACACAAAAGCTCTTTAGGAGCAACATTATATGTAAAACCCAAGCCTTTGGACCCTCTCAGGAGGTGCTGGCTGCTCACACAAAATGGATATAGGTAGATGTACCTACATGGGACACAACAAGCCTGTGTGAGGCCCTGTACCTCGGCATGCCCAGCAGACCCAGACTGTGGTAACAGTGACTCTGGCATCACACGTACAAAAAAGGAAAATTTGAAGAGGATCAGAAATGTGCATGGCCGCACCTTTGTGCTTCATCATTCCACTCCTCTAAGAAGACGTTGCATGAACTGGTTTTGCCTCTCTTATCCCAACACACTCAAAGGATCCTCAAGAAGATTTCCTTGCCATAGTGTTCAGGAGAGTGGCTTTTATGTTTCATGCACTTTCAGAAAAGCACGTGCATCAGTTTGAGATTTACAGCTCTGATCGTAACCACCTAAGCCAGGCCTGTCTTACCTCTGCTAAGGGTGGCAGTCCCTACTTGCCTGCTGGGCAGTCAATAGCCAATAAGCGCGCTTGTCTGTAAGGTGCTAGGGCATTTGTTACAGGGCTTTTACGGGCATGCTTAACACCAGAAATTGTGATGAGTCTCAAGCCATGGCCTTGAGGCACAGACGATATCTCTGAAAAGTATTCTGGGGTGTGTCAGATCTTAGCTTAATTCTTGCTTCTATTTGAGGGGATCTGAATGCACATCTTCTTCTTCCAATGAAGGTGCACCTGAGCCATGACCAGGCTGTATATGGTATTCCAGGCCTGGCCTTTCCCACCCCTGAAGCTGTTTCTCTTTGTTGGTAATAACTCTTCACCAGACTGGAGAAGGTGAGGTCTAGAGGTCAGGGCATTTATGTGGGAATACGGAGATCTGCGTCATTCATCCCAAGGGGAGGCTTTGTGTGTGGCCTGTGACATTATCACTCACTTTCTCTCTGGCACACCGGCTATTTATGCAGGTTCAAATTACTGCAGAGAGAGGAAAGATCTGAACCAGGGTTTCCCAGATCTCCAGTGAGAGCTTTAACCTTTCAGCCTTTGGGGGAAGGCGGCGAGGGGGACCACCTTCTCTGGCTGTGTTTTCTGTAGTCACCAATCCAGTTAGAGTGTCCAGGATCAACTTCACAAGTAAAATGGGCAAGGGACAAGTTTTTTGTGGATCATGGCAAACCCCAGGTCTGGAGGACTTGCTTTTAGAGAAGTAAACAATGTTGAGTCTATCTAAAAGCCTGAGCTTTAGGTGGCTAGAAGATGACAGCGTTGGAAACACATGTGACAATGGACTTTACAAGGGGATAGCTGTGCAGGGGCTTTAGGCACTCTTGGGTTATTTAAGCCTCTGGAGTCTTTTGAAATGGAGACCAGTGTGTTTTCCTCAGGCAGAGCCTTTGGATAGTGAGTCCCAGGACTTCACCAGGGGACTTATCACCCAAAACTAAATCCTCAGTGCCAGCTACAATTCCAGTGGTGTCCAATATGAGCCTATCCTTGTCTCCAGTCCCACACAAGCTCCCTTGGTGCTTGGTGTGCATTTGGATAAAGGGTGCTACTGGCTACAATGCCCACCTTAACTGGAGTGAGGGAGGTTTCTGGCCATCTCTACTGCAAGTGGAAGGACAGGCTCCAGGCGATCCCATACCGTAATGAACCTAAATCCCTGGATTAGCTTCCTCTGGCCCTGGTTTCAGTAGAGGCATTACGTAAGTATGATAGCTATATAATATATAGGTCAGACAGAGATCTCATAAGACGGCATAGCAGGGAGCAGAGCTAGAAATGGTAAAGTATGTTTTTCCCTCTTGCTGGAAAGAGAGGCACATTGGCTGAGGTCTGTCAGAAACAAATGTAGGTATTGAGACCCGTGCTCTCCTGCAGAGCTCGGTGTTGGCTAAGTCATCTCTACTGGAGCCTGGCAAGGAGCGGTGCAAGTGAAGAGGCTGAAAGGGAGTGATTATTTAGCGCCAGCAGGTTTGTGAGTCCCCGCGGCAGAGGGTTAACATGTGATATGCCAGCAAATCATGGCATAACGCTGACTCTGCCGCTTTGGATTCAGTGAATCTCAGTTGCAGGAGTTACGCAAGCGCAGCTACAGTCAGAGCTCTGCTGTTACTGTCTATAGAAGGCCGAATTTGACAGGGAAGCCCTGAGTGTCCCAAGAACAGACGTGTTGTTCCTTCTGAGTCAAAGGTCATCTTCTTCTACTCAGAAGTGGACGGTGCAACCTACAGCAAGATAGGTGAGCGGTTACTCACCAAATTCATCCCAGTGTGACTAAGCATCTGCGTGAGTGCTCACAAGCGCGTACAAAGGTTATGAAAACTAGCGTATAGCATTTGCTCCATTCTCATGTACGGAAATTCTCATTGAAGTCAATGTGAGATTTTTGCCAAAGTAAAGACTGCATTAATACCCAAATATTTGGTTGCTACAGCCTGCATCTTATTTACACTAATGTTCTTTTCCACAGTTGTGATGTCTCAGAAGAGCCCGGGATCCAACTTACTCAGCATATGGTCTGTCCAAACTGACAGCATAAGGTAAAATAGTCACAGCATAAATGGGGATCACTCCCTTTGCAGTTTCCATTGATAGATTTAGTTAAAAAGACTGGAAAAAGCATATTCCTTCAGGAAAAAAAATGAATCGTTTTAAGGGGCACTGAAGCTTTCTCAAAACATCCAAACATCAGTCAGCTCAGAAACTCAAAATTAAGATTCTGCTCGAAAGAGAGAGAGCAAAATTCAAAGCAGGAATACACAAGACATTTTGCATAAGGGCTAAATCCTGTGGGGACATCAGTGTGTCCTGCCTGGAAATCTGTGGTGGTGCAGAAGCAGACAAACCCCACTCAGCCACCAGTCACCACAGTGTTTTCTTCAAAGGCTCCTTGGGGAAACTGGGAGAGGATGTAGGCGCAGGATTTAGACAGAATTACTGAATCCCCAACCTCACCGCTGTCAGGGGATAAGACCAGCAACTGGAAAGTCCTGCAGAACCAGCCCACCCATTTGGCTTCCTCTGACACCCCTGAAGGAACCCCTGAGATAGCCAGCACCTGCTCTGACGGGGGACAAGGAGAGGGTCTGTGGTCTCTCATAGCACAGCATGGTTGGAGGAGCAAAGCCCCAGCGGGTACAGACTCCTGGCTGGTTGGGAATGGCAAAGGAGAAGCCCAGGTGCTGAAGAAAGGAGGTCTCAGGGACACAAGACAGCAAGCCCAGCAAGGGCTAAGGAGCGGGCAGGCTATGAAAGGCGAAGGTTGAAACCCAGGGACGAGGTGGTAGTGACGTGGATAAGAAACGGCAGACGAAAAGGGTCGGCTCTGCTGAGCCTCCCTCCAGCCCGTGCTCCGGGGCCCATCTGGATATTGTTAGGCCCCCTGCCCACCCACCCACCATGCCTGGAACGTGCAAGTACCTTATCTTGCATTTCTTGTAACGCAGAACACCAACTTCTTTTTATGCTTCTTGGCACGGTTTATGACCTTTTTACAACTCCTACCCTGTCAGGATATAGGCCATAAAGATATTTTAAATGGCTTCTCTTGGTGGTGATCTATTAGTTGGAATAATGGCTCCATATGCAAAATATGAACCCATAACCACTGTAAGCTAGCCCTATACCTTCACGTCGTTCAAATCCTGCTTTGAGAGCCACTCGTGCTTTGAAGCTACAAGAAAATAGCCAGCAAATAATTAAGTAGAGGGACCGCTGAGCGTAATTTATGTAACCTTTCCCATTTTCAAACTGCAATTACCTACGTAGGGACTGGATGAATAGTGGGTTTTCAGTTCAGCTGCTGAGCAGAAATATCAGAGGAAAAAATATTTGGTTTAAACCAAAGCGGAATTTTTCAGATTTTCTTGAAACGCTAAAAGATGGGAAATTATTTATTTTCTGTTTCAAATTACTTAATCCTTTTAAAATGCGTTAGAAGTTCTAGATTGACTGTGAAGTGAAAAATGTCATTTCAGAGTGAAAAGTCATGGTGTCACTTCAGCGTTCAAAGAGGTTTGGCGTCCCAAAACTTATTGCTTTAGAAGACTATCAGGACAAACTCCTCCCGCAATTTAAAATCTTCCCATGAGCATGCTATTTTTTGTTCCAAATTTGCAAAAGACCTTGTCCCAGAAGTGCGTTTTTAGCTAATTTATTGTTCAAAAGAAGAAAGAAAAGACCACAAATACAGGGCTGGGTTTGCTGCTCACTGTCACTCTGACCCCTCTGCCACCTGGCTGCCTTTCCACCCTGCACCGACCACTCATTTCCATCCTTTGGATCGCAGTCCCTTGGGTCTGCGCTTTGGGGTTAGCCCGGAGCACAGCCACCACTCTGTGGGTGTTCCCACCACCAACGCCTGAGCAGGGAACTGTTTTCCCCCCAGGTACAGACATACGGCACCGTGAGTCAAGAGGTTGCACCCATGTTCTGGAGAGGAAAAGTTTGTCCCATGGTATGTAGCGAGTGTGGGGACGAATTAAACAGCAGCAAAACTTTGCCCATTCACCTAGATAACTTAATCAAGGTGCAGTGAACGTAAAGTTGGTTCTTTCCTGAATTCCTACAGGTGTCTCAACTGCCGGAGGAAGAAAAGTGCCCAGACTTGGAGCCCTTCTCACAGCCCAGCATACCAGCAGTATTCCTGATATCTCTGGTTCATCACACTTCCTCACTGCACTTCACATGCCTGATGCGTTGCACTAGCCAGAAAAAGAAAATATGAAGCCAACAGCATGAAAGCTAAAAAGCCTGTGGAACAGCCAGGGTAGAAAATGTCTATTTCTTCAACCTTTTGTGGGCCTTCTCTGGCAATTTGTAGCACTGTCACGTTTTAGGGTGGAGGGATTTCCTCTCTTAACTGTTTGTGCTATTCTTTCAATTGCCACACAAAACATAGTGCTACATGTTCAGGAACAGATGATTGCAAACTGGTATATATATGTATGTATACATGTATATATATTTTTTTTATACATATATATTTAAAAATCAATACAAGAGTATTCCTCTAGGTTATCTGCCTCAAAGTTCAATAAGAAATGCCAGTTATTAAGTGTTGGACGCTGATGTTACAGGAGAAACCCTTGCCAAAAGCCCTTATGCAGTTCAGTGGCACTACTGAGAAAATGAGTGTCTACATCATGGGGTGACAGACTCTGATTGCAAACAGTTGTTGTTGGTGCGAGGAGGTGTTTCAGGTGTATCAAACTGCAGGCTGGGTTCACAAAGGGTATAAACTCATCCCCGGTACATGCATTTTAAGTAAATTTGCACCAGCTTTCACCCAGTTGCCCCTCAAGTGTACGTGTCTATAAGCATAGCTCCAAAGCTGTGATTACAGTGATTTTTTCATATGTGGAGAAATGTGGAGATGATAAGACGCCTTGTTCACGATGACTGTCCATAAGGTTTGCTACATGCAGCAGAGGAGTCCCCAGGAGATGCAGGATGGATGTGGGTGTCTGCCTGAGCGAGCAGCCGGAGGTGCACGTGGGAGTACCGGCAACACCCACACGTGCCGCAACACACAGCAGCCGCAGAGGACCAGTGTCCTGTTGCCCACCAAGGTGACATGGTCATGCAGCAGATTTGAGCAGGACAGGGTGATGAATGCCAAGACCACACATGGCACAGCTGTTATGGCCAAAAAACTTCGACAGTAACTATGAATGTCTCCTGTAAGCTGGTGAAATGCCTTTTATCGCTTCATTTTCCAACCCACAAAGGCAATTCCCATCGCAGGGGTCCAGCCGATGTTAATGGCAGTCACGCGCCTTGAATGTCCCTGCGCGGCGCCTTGAAAGTTCAGTTGGCACTTCGTTGGACTTCCCCCGGCTTTCTTCGCCTGCTTACCTGGGAGATAAGGAGAAGCTCACCAGAAGGGCGAGTTTAAAAACAAAGGCAGCCTATTATATCCCATCAGGTCTCCATCACCTGCTCGATCTTCCCATACAGCGTGTGGGACCCCGTGGGAGCCTCGTGTCGTTACAGCCAGTTTCTCCTGGGAGCCACCCCCTCCCTTCAGGGAACTGGTTGTGAGGTTAAAATTTAGAAAGTGGTTCTCTGCAGCTAAAAAACGTGTGGTTTTACCCTAACCGTAAAATATCTCAAATCGTTGGGATTAGCCCTTTTCTGCTTTCCCGTGTGCCTTCAATTAGCCGCATGAAAGCGAACCCGCGGCTTTAGGACCGAAAATAGCTGGAGCGAAGTGACGCAGGCTTCGCCCGAGATGAAAGAGCAGCTTCCAGAAGCCTAATTAAAAGCAACTGAGAAACCAGTACTTGATACAGCCTCTACTCACCTGAAAAAATAAACGGAGAGCTGCAGCCAGGCTTCGGCGCGGCGTTGTGGGAAAGCGGCTGGAGGGTTTCGCCCGGGTCACGGGAAGGCCCAGCTCCGCCGGAGCACAAAATCTTTCTGTTTCTGCCTGCCCTGAGTCAGGGGGAGGTCAGCCAGCCAGCCGAGGCCACCGCCGCTCCGGCGGTCCTTCGCCCTACCTTGGGCGAAGGGATGGCAGCATCCACTGCCGCTCCGGCCCCCGTCACCCCTCTGCCTCCTCCACGTCCCCGGCTGCGGGTTAAGGGAGAATAAATATGAGCTTCGGGCGGGTTTTCCAAATTTTGCTGTGGGCTGCTGTTCATAAGCAACCCTATCCCTGCTGTAAAACAGCGTGTGCATATAGCCGTGATTCAAAAAACAGCCGGGCAAGCTGACAAGTTACTGAAAAGCCCCCTTTCTCTTTTAAATCTCACTGTCATCGGGATCATCCCTGCGAAGCCCTGCACTGTCCCTGTGAGGTGCCACGGGTTTCGTCACTTTTGTTCTTCAATTTGACACATTTTTTTCCATCGGATAACCCGCTTTTAGCTCACCTGCACCCAAAATTATAGGGGCAGGCAGGCATAGTGCAAAAAATCCTGCAGGAAGGTTTAACCACAGCTTAAAAGTACTTGCTGTGGCCATGGTCCAGATCCTTGGTGTTTGGTCTGTGTCCTGATTTTGGTGAAGGATCTTGACCAGGAAAAAAAAAAAGCCCGTCCACAGAATGCGAGAGAGCTTCACAATACTGATGTGACACTCTCAAACTAAAAGGGCTCAGTTTTTCTTCTGAAAATAAAAATATTCCAAGATATAATTTACTGAAATTAAATTTTAATAGGCAAGGCAATCCAGGAAATGAAATGCCTTTAATAAAATATTTGGATCACAATGAAATTTTTATCTCAGTAGGGTGGAAAAATATTACCTGCAGGATAATGTGAAAATGGTGAAAGAAATACTGTGTTTTTAGCAATGACCTGAAAAATCCAGTAGCTGATCAGGTTTATGATTACATGTTAATTAGGATTGCTGTATCACATTAACAGAGGTATGAGTCAACAATTTATACCTTAATGTTAAGAAGTGAGCAGCTGTTTGTAATACGGAGTTATCATCCTACGACACAGGCACAGGAGTGGGACAACACAGTTTGAACAGATTTTAAATTCCGGGAGGTGAAACTGGAAGCAGCAGAAGAGGAGGGAGCGAGACAAAGCAACATGTTGTCACATTTATTTGCCGTGGACTTTTCTCATTCTTAGATGAAACATTTGGGTTTTGCCAGAAATATTCATGGTTTTTGTTAATTTTCATCTTGGGGAAAAGAGCGGCCGGTTGATCCCTACAGCACACTTCTGTGCGTCTCACAGGTAGCCTGAATTAGGAGCTGAGAAGCTGTCAGGAAACCCCACTAGAAGCAGCAGAATGCAGCAAAGGAAAACACAGGGCTCATAATTTAAGCCTGATTTAAAATCTGATAAAATGGACAGAAGTGGCTCAGAAGTTGCAGCTCAGCCCCCTGAGCGGAGACCCGCAGTACACTGAAGGGGACCGTCACGCGTGGCACAGAGGTTTCTTAAATTATGTAG
Source organism: Alca torda (assembly GCA_008658365.1). Taxonomy (NCBI): domain Eukaryota; kingdom Metazoa; phylum Chordata; class Aves; order Charadriiformes; family Alcidae; genus Alca; species Alca torda. The sequence continues at coordinate 75,001,469 of CM018077.1, read as the reverse complement.
CAAGGTGAGGCAAAAAACTCTTTTTCTCTTGTAACAGGATAGATCTAATAGCTTGGAAAAAAATTAAAACATAAGGAGACAATAGGCAATGGTTGCAGCAGGGATTTTCTGCAGCGTTCCCTGTAACTACTGCTTAAACTGTAAGTCGATGAGAAAGGACCTTTTTTGATCGGTATATTCTTGTTCATGCCCAGTGGGAACAGATTTACGTGTGACCTGTGTACCACGGTGCGTATTCTGCTATTCTGATGGAACTGCAAATTCAAAATCGAGAGAAACAGGAAATGTCTGAAAAAAACATGACCCAAAAAAACAACAAAAGCCCAAACCAAGCAAAAACCAGAAAAGAAGTGCTGAGGGTTTTGAGAAACACTTTGGGAGGGGAGCGAGGGTGGACCCAGCAAACACTGTGATCTCAGGAGTAAAATCATAGTTACGTACGTGACCAGGGCGACTTAAGAGATCGAAGAACACAGGTAATTAATTCACACTGAAGGAAACACAGTCATATGGAGGCAAAGCTCGACAGAAAGCACTTCTGTGTTTTACAAGGCTGTGTGAGGAACCGTTTTCCTTAGAAATCGTTGGAGTAACATACTCTCCTTTCTTGACTTAGCTGAAGTGTGAAACATTACCCTGAAAGCTGTTTATTTATGAGCCCTCCGCGAGGCACGTAGAATTCTCAAGGACAAAAATCTCTCCACTTTTTTACAAAAATATTTGAAAAGCGTTTTCAGAGGCCTCGCTGCACCCCTGAACCCACCACTACTGGCTCAGCAGCCGTGCTTATGGGGCAGGATCATCTCGGGGGGTCCTTTGAAGAGTCATACCGGAGATGAATTTTTTTGCCTGCTTTTTTTCTGCGCAGCACTCAGCACGAAATGGGCTCAGCCTACGCACTGAAGTCTGAAATCAGCAGAGAGCATCAGGCTTTCAATTTTAAAGTCTAACTTTTACGTTCACAGGTATCATTTCTAGAAGCGCGCCTAGAAATAAAGCACAACTGCTCCTAAGTAGTATCAGGCAAGACTGCAAAGGGAATTATGAAGGAATACTTTTACAGATTTTTTTCTTGAGGCTATTACTTTTTCTTTTTTTCTTAGTGAAAAAAGAAATCAATTAACCGCTGAAAGGTTTCATTGTGAATTGTCTAAGTTTCTAGGAAAAGCTCTCTAGAAAACATGAATAATTACAGTTAGTACTCAAACGTGTAGTAAGGTTTGTGTTTAAATGTGAGTAATTTAAATGCCTTTATTTCTAAAATATGAGGACATTTAAATGATCAAGTTTATTATATTCCTTAGTGAGGATTTTTAAAATGCTTTTTACTCTTGACATCATGAAAAAGTCTGCTTTGCCATTTCCCTGTTGTTCTTTACGTCGATGTGTGAGGTACGAGCGAGGGGTTGTGTGGGGGAGAGGTGAGGTGTGAAAAGGAACTTTTGTGTATGATGGGGAGAGAGAAATAAATGGATATGTGATGAGGCACATGTTTAAAAGGCAGGAAGACAGAATTGCTAATAATTCTGTAAGGTAGGCATTAGTAGTGGTCTTAATGCTTTAAAAATACGTGTAAAAATTCAGGTAAGGAAGAAATTGTATCATCTACACTTTCTGAATTGCATTAGAAAAAAAATTATCATTGCCCAACAAACTTAAATCTTCTAGTTTACAAATACGTGCTTTATAATATAGCTGCCATTTGAGTGTTTTCCAGTCCTTTGATAGCAGTACTAGTAGAACTACATCACTTCATTTCAACTCTCAGGTGTTAGTTTTCTTAATGCAATTGCCACTCTTTAACAGATTTTAGCAGATTTTTTGGCACGTTAATCCTTCATCAGCTTTTTCTAAACTTGCATTGTCATTTGCTTACGAAGTGTCACTCTATGTTTTGAAAAATAAAAATGAATATGGGAAAAAAAGGACCTATTCAATGTTCCTAAGATCCTTGTGAGACAAAGGTCACGTTCACCTCAGATGCAGCCAACAGATTTGTCTGTGCAAAGCATAGGAAAGGGGGTCTGAACGGGATCCAGAAAAGTAACTTACGATAGTATAAATCCCCTTAAAACTCCAGTCCTTCTGTGAAGAAGCAGTGGATGGATGGCTGCGCTGCTCTCTTTGCTTGCTCCTCCAGTGTGCCCACCCACCCCCCCGCCCCTGTGACTCTGATTTTCAGAAACATTAAAAACCACCCATCACAGCAGAGATTAGCACAAGATTTGGGCGCTTAGCAGCATCTCCAGGCTAGAAACTTCCAGGACATTGTGCAAATCCCAGTGAAATTATTAACTTCGAATGACTACTGACGAGGCCTGTCTGGAGGAGCAGACGACCAGTTACCCACGGGATTTCTCTGTGCTGGTGGGGATGGTGGGGTCGGGACCTCTCTGTTGGCTGCTGCGCGGGGGCTTGCTGGGGAGCTGGCAGTGATGAGGACGGCGGAAAGTGATGGAGGAAGGGTTTGGTGTGGGGGGAACAGGAGACAAAACCTAAAGAGGGGAGAGGTACAACTAAATAGCCTGAGTCAGCTAACTAATGTTATTCCTCTACATTTGGAGGCCATTGGTGTGGAGGGGAATAAGCAGATCTGCCTCTTCACCTGGCCCTTCACAGCCCCATCACCTTCACAGGTGACACAAGGAAAGAGGGGAATGTGCTACCCACGCCTCGGCCTACCCAATTTAACGCTAAAAGGGGGCACAGGGTGCTGTGTTTCCAAACCCGATAAAAGATGGCTCCACTGTTTGTTTTATCCCTCACAACTTGATCGGGGTAGAATAAGCCCGGTGGCAGCGGAAAGATTTTGCTCTTGATTCCATGCTGGGGTGTCAAGGTTAACCTGTATTTTTCTTAGCCTGGTCTTAATTCTCTGAATTAGGATCCAAACATGAAAATATTAATTTTTTTCAACACACCTCTTCCTTCCTTCCTCCCCAGTGTCTTCTCCACTAAGGAAAAACAGGAGAGAAATTTACCCCTCCCAGGAGGCGACTTATTCATTACATGCCTCAGCATGGGGGGAAAAACTGAAGTTAAAATTTAATTTTAATGTCGCTAAATTAAGCCACTAAATTATCTTCTTAAAATGAGCCTAGTAATCCAAGAGGGAAAATCTCTGTCTCTCTAGGCTTAATTGAGAAAACAATTAGACCTAGATAAAGCCAGCACTTGCCAGATGACACAGTCCAGAGCACACTGAAAGAAACCCAATCCTCAAAAGCAGAAACGAGAAGAGATTGTGATAAAAGGTGTCTTTTCCAGGTTTCCCTGGCATCACCTTTGGAGCTCTTGCAACTGCTACGTGGAGTCTCATGAAAGATGGAGCGAACCGCCGGTGCCTGTGTCACGGGCTGGGAGCTCCTGAGCAAACCCCTGATTTTCTGAAGGCAGAGCCCTGGGATGAAGCTCTGTGTGTGTGCGTGTGTGTGTTCCCTGTGGGCACTGCGCTCGCCCTGTCGCGGTGCTCGCAAATCAATCAGCTTCACTGGGTGAAGAGCCGGGCAGAGCAGGGAGATAATTCCTATGGGGTAGGGACTCCTAAAAAACCAATTTGAGGTCCCTGGTGGGGTCAGGATGGGGCTTTGGTCCCAGTGTGTGGATGTCTTTCGGGGCTACCCGAGAGCTGAAAGCATCAAGCGAGTGCCAGAGTGGAAAATTAGTTGTGAGGCTTTTTTTTTTTTTTTTTTTTTTGCTAAAAACCTTCAATTATTCACGCTTCCTGTAGGTTTGCCCGGCGTTACCCGTCGGAGGAGCTCCCCAGGCCAGTCTGGAGCAGGGAGTGTTGTTCCAGCTGGGCCTGGCGGCCCCGGGCAGCCGGTCCCTGCAACAAACCAGCGATTGTTCGGTGGCCCCGGGGGCCCCCGGAGCCTCCATGCCCCCCAGGCAGGGGGTCGGTGGAGCAGGGCAGGGAGCTCCTGCAGCCCCATCTAACGCCGGTGCCTTCGGTCACACCACGTAACCGCCCTGCCTGCGCTCACCGCTCGTTGTCCTCCGTTTTTTTTTTTTCTCCTGCTGACAAGCCTTACCTTTTTTCACCTTTGTTTTTGAAAACCGTTTGGCTTTTCTTTTTAATACGACAAAATAAAATAGCTGTCTCCTTGTCGCTGCCCTTCGAACAGCTCCAGAGATGTCAGCTGCGAGTGCAGCCCTAGACCAGGCGGGATGGGGCTTTGAGCAACCTGGTCTAGCGGGAGGTGTCCCTGCCCAGGGCAGGGGGGTTGGAACCAGATGATCTTTAAGGTCCCTTCCAACCCGAACCATTCTGTGATTCTATGATTTACTTCCCCCCTCTCTCTTTCAGTGACAGAACAAAAACACGACCGGCACCTTTTTGTACAGCTTTTGTCCGATAAGCTGGCAACACAAAACATTTTGGTTGGTGTCCTTACTTTCCATACATTTCAACCATCATTTTGTATATCAGCATGATGATGTTTTCCAGGAAACTGTGACTCCCCCTCCGACCCCCTAAATAAGAACTATCACCCAGCAACTGCATGGCAGTCATCACTGTATTCATGGGTACGTGTATGCATGTGTGTATTTGTGAGACAGGCAGAATCTGGAGGGGACGAGAAGAGAATTAAACACCATACACACCTACAGCAACATGAGGCTTCTATCTTAACACACAGTCAAGATCTTTGGAGAATATAAGCCACTTAAATTTCAATGCAATAGCAAAAGTTTTTCACTTGCAAAGCAGATCGCAAGTAGTACGTGCAAGACTTCTTCTGTTTATCCTTTATGTTCACCGGTGAGGAAATTCTTCTTTCTTCTGGAGCTGAAGAAAGTGGTCTGCAGGGAATAAAAGGCATCTCTTTCAAGCTATGCAAAGTCTAGTGCATTTTGCAAAGAAAGGTAGTTCTTCCAAAAACCACTTCATACTTTCTCATTGCTGCCTGCTGGAATGACTATCGCATAGGCCAACTGGCAACTATTCATGTGCATTCTTAATTCAGTGGGGAGTGAAACAAGGAAAACATTTTTATAAGACTGTTTAAAAATTATATGCGAGGGAAACAATTAAAAAAATGTGCGGCCATTTTCTTGATGGTGCAGAAATGCCATATCCAATGTCCAATTCAAATGGGCCAATTTTCTCCAACTAGATTTATGTAGCAAAACCTTCCAGGCAGACGTGAACTTAAGTAGTGAAGTGTTTCATTTTAATATAACTGTAATTTAACAATAATGCCAGAAATACTCAGACAGGTTTATAGTGCACAAGTTACACTATTCTACTACTTCTCTTCCGGCTGCCCCAAAATGATAGTCACGTTCTTGTACACCTCTTGAAAAAAAACTGGTTAGTGGGTACCTGGTTGGAAATGGTTTGGATTTAAAATCCCCCAAACGTCCTTAGGACCCAAGTTTTCAGCCTCAACCCCTAAAATGCTGTGCCTTTGGGCATACTCAGGCTGCAACAGCCATTAACTTCAATGGGCTCTTTATTGCTTCAAATTATGTACCTCACAGACTGTTTTCACTATAGGTCTGTCTATGCTTAATTTTTGTAGCATTTTGACAATGCAAAAATGACAGTGCAAAGAGCTCAGTGCCATAAAAAAGCAGCAGCAAATGTTTTTTGTTTGAATACAGGAACGATAAGAAACTCCGGCACCTATAACCTGCTCCAGCCTTTGCTACATCTCACCCAGCGAACTTGGTGTAAGGCCTTGTGGGAACAGCAGCCTTTCCAATAGGCTTAACTTTCTTCTATGGGGGAAAGTGTCCAAAACGTAATGAAAAAAAGTAATTGTTTAATTGCAGTAAGACTGCCAAGTCAGGTTGCCTTACAACGCACACAGGAGGTCAGGCTAAAATGGCAACAGTGTTCCCTTCTGGCTTTAAAAATCTGTGATGCGTAAATGCGCCCCTGCCGCGATTCACAACAGAGATGGGATGTGTGGGACTGGGAGAGGCGGCATCCTCCGCTCGCCCTTTACCGTGCAGATGGCTAAACTCCTTGTGGAGGAGCTGCTGAGCAGCTGCGCTTTACTAAACGCCGTATTTTAAGGCAAACCCTCACCAATCTCACTTTGCCTTTGGGTGCCTGTCTAGAAACTGCAGCGAGTCAGGGGTTTGCTCGCATGAAGGTGAACCATCCCCGCATGTAGGATGGGGAACACGCAGTGACTATTTTCCTCTCAGCTGCAACAGCAGTGCCAGCCCTTCATGAATCCACAAGGCTAACTAGTGAAACTTTCAGGTGTAGCTGACAGGGTAAATGTACAGGTGTTCCTTGACTCAGTGATATACATCCCTGAGTGTGGGAAAAAATCTCTTACCCAATACCCAGTAGCAGGTAACTCCAGTAAAGCTGGGAGTGCTTTCATGTAAAACTTCAGCACAGGTAGAAGAGAGGGGATGGAAAGAAAAGGATATTGAAAAAAAAAAAATTAATACATTCTTACATATTTTTTAAGCCAAAGCATCAAGAAGAACGGACTGAAGTGTGGGTAAGGGTTAGGAACCGAACAAAATTTGTGTGACCATTGCACACCTTTTCTGTGCCTTTCACAGAGAACGTAGGTGAGGTTGGGACGCGCTGGTTCCACTCCCACCTGCACATCTCCGGTGGTTGTAGATGAGGCTGCTTCCCTTCCTGCAAAATGGAGATAAATACCTCACCCAAACATAGCCTGATTTAGTTTATTCACACAGACAGAGCAGTTAAATTCTTGGATAGTCTGCACAATTGTTTCACAGAACTCTACAGCAAAATAGCTGTTTCTGAGCATGTTCCCACATAACTGGGAGACCAAGGCTGCTGTTTGGGTCTGCAGCTTATCCAAGTCAGTGGAGAAAATCAAACATTTGTGAAGATCAGGTGCTTTTGAGGAAAGAGGGATCTACACTATAATAAATGTCTTTAGAAGTGATAGAATGATATTTTCTACTGCAATCAGTAAACAAAATACATACCGAATCACAGCCTGTGTGTGGATTATATGTGGGCTGAGAAAAGGAAATAGAAAGTTAAATAACTTGAAAGATCCTGAAATTCCCAAGACCTCAAGATTGCACCAAGAATACCCATCCTTAAAGAAATAAAATACATTTTGAAATCAGTTTCTTTCTACTTTTTCTTCTCTTTCATAACCTAAAATTTGTTGACTTTGCAACAGAGTACTTTCTGGTTTAATATTGTTCTCTAACTTAGAAACATTAAATTATCCATTGTGCTTTTGCTACAGAAAAAGATGTATGGCAAACAAAGGTTAATTATATTCTGACTTTCTGGGTATCTAGTCTTGTACAAACGGGTCATTTCTTCCCAAAACTCACTTCCGATTCATTTCACTCTTTTTAAATTTTATAAATCACTTGAACATTAATCTTATTTTAAAAAGTAATTATGCCTGTGGTTAACTTTAAAGATCTATTTTAAAAATGGAGGAAAGTAAATCCTCTGTGGATTTCTGGGGAAAAAAAAATAAAGTAACTTTTCTAAGCATTTCCTGGAAATAAAACTATTCACAAAACATCAGTATAATACTACTGACTGCATGTATCCTTCTGTAGAATGCTTGTCTTTCTGCTTTTATCCTGTATCCTGCCATTTCCAGCATCTTTCTGACATTGAATTAAAACAGATTTTTTCTTTACTGATTTTTATTTTATTAAACAAAAAAAATTGCAAAATATAAAATACATATTTATAGTTCTGAATTTACAGAATCTCACATAAGAATTGTGTGATCTATAAAGAGCAAAAGACAAACAGCACAAGATTTTGTACAGAGAAAACCTAGAAACCAGGACTTCTAAAAAAAGACTTTACTTATTCCAACCTGTTTTGTTCAACTCCTTCATTTTTAAAGTATGTTTTTTCTGAAGTTTTGACATTCTTGCTGCTTCGATGTGCTTTCTGTGGCTGTGATCTATTTCAACCAGTTTAAATCGGATATTTTTTTCTTAGTACTTTAAATATTTTGCTTTTATTGTTAGACCGTGGCTGTTGGAAAATATTTGGTGGAAAGAAAGATGAGAAAGGTAAAGAGGAAAAGCATACATCCTTGTAAAATAGCTTACTGAAAAACCAGCGGAGTACTGAGATTTTGGTTTTTAAATTAATTCTGCCACCTTATATTTTAGCTGAGGGAATAGAAAGGAGTGAGGAAGAATTGTTCTGAATTCTAATGCTCTGTGAGCATTCGGGTGAGTTTTGAGAGAGGGCAGGTGACAAACCGTGAGCACTAGGATTGTGTCAGCTGCAGAACAAAGACCAAAGGAGTCACTCAGTGTTACTCAGCTCCTGCAGGGACAGGGGCATTGACTTGTTTCCAGGGCTTCACCCTTTCCCTGTCACCTCAGCCTGCCCACGGTGAATGATGCTCCGATGCTCCCGATGCTGCTCTTCAGCCGGTGACATTTTGTCCCTGTGACTTAGAAGGCAAAAATCCCTGAACTCGATGTCCTTCCCTTTGATCTGCCTCTTCCTTAAAGATCATACGGAGTGGCCAAGAAACACTGCAGATGATAGATATTAATTTGATGGTGACCTTGCGGTGAGCTGGCTTTGCTGCCCCTGCATGAACTTTGTCAGCTTAGAAAGGGCTGTGCTATGTGTGCAGCCACCTAAGCAAAGCCCATGTGGGTGGAGGGAAGCATCCCACCGGTAGAAATTAAGCGTGTTTTCTTTTTTGATCGTTCCCATTCTTTTCTGTGATTCACAGCCTAGAGAAACACCGCAAGAATGAGGAGAATTTCGGTAGGTCGGGTGCAAAGACAAGGCAGGATGTCAGAAGTGGATGAAAGATAAGAAGTTGCATTCACTTAGAGTTTGGGAAAGTCATATTGGCAGTTTGAGGAACAACTAGGCGAAGGTATTCAGGGAAGAAAGTGTGGAAATCAGCGATCAGTTTTGTACCACCCAGTCACAAATGCTGCTGTTATGGTTCTTGCCATTATGGTGACCAGTACTTTATTCCCATCTGTAGGAAATGCAAGTGATGAGATGATGCTAGAAGAGCAGATTGATGTGAACAGGGATGCCAGAACCATGTCCTAAGTGGGTATGCTCTGGGCATGCATTCATCCACGTCTTGCCTCTGTGTTCCAGACCTGGGTGACTCACTACCAAGTAAATGGAGGTGAGTGGAGGAGAGCCATGACCTACATAATGCCGTGGACTCAAAGTGGCCACCTCAACAACATAAATAGATATATGGTGAAGAACAGATTTGGGGTTTTTTTTAAAGGAAAGCTACAACCTCAAGAGGTGGGGTAGGCATTGTCTGAAAGCTCTGTCCGAGTATGTCTGATGGGGTGCGTCACCAGATTCCTGGTGGTATCAGAACTGTCACAGAAATTCATTTCCACAGTGGTCCCCAAATGTCAACAACGACCTGTCGTGGTATTGCATTTATAAGGCTGGGGATCCCGGAAAGGTGGCAGAGTCTCCACCTGGTAGAAAGTTGCTGTAGGAACCCCCTTACAGCCACAAAGACGATGGTCCTTCAGACGTTCTCAAGCACCCAAGGGGTGTAGAATTGGTTGAAGGAACCACCCAAATACTCTGTGTCTTTCCATCTCCATTGGTCTGCCTAAGAATGCCGCTCACAAAAACCATTCCCCATAAATATGGGTCTTGGTGGGCAGAAACGCTTTGTCTCTGGCATTCAGTTCCTCCTTTGGTTTATGGCCAGCGGTCCTCTCAGCATCCTTCACATCTCTTCCTTTGTCTGGAGCTCTGTCATGTAATTGAGCACTGGGCCATTTATATGCTATGCAGAAATGCCTGCTCCAGGGGAGCATCCACAAGAGGAAGGCGTGATAACTTCGTTACATAGCACTTTAAATAAAAGGGAACATGATAAATTACAAGGACTCTTTCAAAAGCTAAATTCCTCTCAGACCTCAGATACACAGATGGAGCATGCCAAGGGGGTACCTTTTTTTAGAACCTCAAAGAGTACATGAATTAGTGTGTTAAAAATTTGCTATTAAATATTGAAGCAAATGGGTGTCACATAGCTCTTTACGCTTTTTTAATCTTTTATCTAAAGATAATTTTTATCTATTTTATCTAAAAGCAGCTAGTTTTCTTACCCGAAATGGAGAGGGAACTGTTACAGCCAGTCAACTTTTTGGTTTTTTAAAAGACGTTAACGTATAAAACATTCTAAGGGAAATTCGGTAATTTTTTCCTCTAGAAAGACATCCTTCTCTGCAAGAAGCTATACAGATGGTTTATATTTTTATAGCATTTTAGTTTTGGAAAATATGGAGAAATACTTATGAAAAATACCAGCAGTATCATTCTTTTTATTCCTTCAGTCAGATCTAGGTTAGGGAGTTGCAATGATGCAATTTTTAAATATCTCTCTGAGGATTATTATTTTATATAAAGGGTGTTGTTTGATTCATTTTGTTAAGGTGAGCCTATCTACATTTGGGTGGCGTGACAAGTCTGTATCACAAATGTAATTTCTTAATCTCTATGGCAGGTGAAGCTTCTTATAAAATGTGGTGTAAGAGAAGCCACTGCAAGGAAAATGAACAAAAAAGCAAAGTATAACAAAATGGGAAAAAGGGATGTAGAAAATAGACAGTAGATCAAACAAAAAATCCCCCATGTTTTGTCCTGAAGGTTCCTCAAGCAGAGCATGGACGAATGACAGAGTGAAGAGTTACAGAGTATGCTTTTATGGTATCTTCTGTCCGGCAGGTTCCCAGAGCATTGTACAGAGCATCTTGTGCAAGCAGGAGACACCACTGGAATGCCACAAATTTAGGGGTAATAAAATGTATTGCCAGAGTGGAGCTAATTAGAGATGTCACTGGTCTTTGTTTGGGGCCAGAAGCCTCTTAAACTCTTTCATTTCTAAGTTTGCCTGAGAGTCGTTCCCATAAGCCACGAAAGACACCGGCTGTGAGGACACGATGATACATTGCATCGGGAAATGGTGTCAGAAGCGTGTGTTGTTTCAAACTTTATAGCATCCCAGGAGCTAATCACCCAGGCCCTGTCCTGCCGCTGGAAGTGACTGTGTCTGGGGGCATCTTGGGTTGCTCAGGCACTGAAGCAGTCCTCGCTGGAGAGCTTAGGTGGGGCTTCCCCGTCTAAAAGTGGGGGCAAGTCTGGTATTGGTACAAAGAAAGCTAGAAAGTATGAGATGGTGAATGACAAAAATAGTTCCCTTCCCCTATTCACCTCAGACAGGGACTTAAATTACTTTTCAAGGGAGGGCGATGGAGTGGAACAGCTCTTTGCAGCCAGGTCTCTTTGCCAGCCTACAATGCCCAGGCAGAAAGTCGTGGAGAACCGGCAGCAGCCTCTCTGCAACTAATTTGCAGGGACACAGGAAGATATGTGACAGGCAGGGTTGAGAAGAGTTCACCTCCCCGCTTTCTTTCTCCTTTTTTTTTCTTTTTTTTTTTTTTTTCTTTTTACATCAGAACACATGCGGAGCAATATCTGATTGCACTAATAGCTTTATTACTTTTAGCATGTACTCACTTAGCCAAACAGGTGAAACTGATTTGTGCCAGGTTTTTACGAGCCCAAGGGCCGAGCAAGCAAAACGGGAGTTTTGTGTGACAGGGCCCAGCTTCTTCTGGTTCTCATCCCAGTTTGAAATTTGTGAGAAAATTCAATTTGAGCAAAGCACCCTTTTCAACTCTGAGACAAGCTCGCGGCCACCTGAATCAAAACCAGATGTACTTATCAGGCCTAAAGATAACAAATAGCGGCTTGAGATCCTGTCAGCAGAGGACCACCAGAGCAAGGGCTACAAAACTCGCTTGCCTCATGAAATTCTAGCACGATGCATATTAATGCTCACCAGATCTGGAGTCAAGCCTCCTCAGCTCCTTTTTTTCTTTTTTTCCCCCCTTTAATAAATTCTGAAGAACATCGCTGCATTGTAAACTGGATATTTGAGACTGTTTAAGTAAAACCAAAAGCCCCCACATCCCTCTAATTCCTCCCCCCTTCACCCCCTCCCTTTCCCTCTTCCCCCGGGCTGACAAAAGCAGGTCTTTTCAAGTATGCCCATAGCAGGAGATGGTTTGTTTTGGCAAGGGAGCAGGTGCCTTCCCCAGCTCGGAGATCTGGAGTGTCAGCAGTGACCCTGAGGTCTTGGGTGGCCAGCTTCACGCTTACACTTCCCCGTGTCAGCCGATACACCTACCACCCACACGCTGAAAGCTTCCAGCAAGCTCAGAAATGCTTAAAAAGGGAGCTGACCTTTCTCTCCTCTCTTCCCTCCTCCTCCTCCTCCCTCCCCATCCCTCTCCTCCTGTCCCCTCGGAGCAGCCCGGGAACGTTATGAATGTCAGGCCCCACTTCTTATAAACAGCAAGGTAGGGGATCGTTTGAACGCTGGGGTTGTGTAACCTTAGCTTCTTGCAGATGATTAAAATATGACCATGTAAACAAATGATGCCTTAAATCCCTAGAATATTCTGCCCCGCTCTTATCTAAAGAGAAAGAGAAGATGGGAGGATTACGTGGATGTTTTTCAGGGTAATTTTATTTGGTGCTCCTAAGCCCAGGGTGTCTGTTTCAGTGCTAAGTGGACTGGTCTTCTGTTACCTTTTAATTATTCTTTTCTATTTGCATCTTCCAAACAAAATCATTTTCCCACATGGTGTTCTAATAAGCTTCAGTAGTCTCCACTGTGCAAAACAGGGCTTGAAAATGACACCGCAAGATTTCTTCTTTTTTTTTTTTTTTAACCTGTTCTGTTCATTGGAAGTTGCCAAATTGCTACTTTTTTTTCTTCTTGTTTTGCCTGTGAGGGCAACAGGGAAAAAAGAAACCTATCCTGCACTCCTGCAGGTTAACAGCGATACTCGGTTCGGAAGGGGAAATCCAGGCTTTCTCCTGGATTTTGCTTTTGGTGTTCACATCCAGTGGGCCTGATTTTCATCTACACTAATAATCTGTAAACCAACAAAATCCCAGGAAGTGTGGAAATGCCCACACCAGACGTCCTCCACGGCCCCCAGAGACCCAGCCTCAGGGGTCTCACGGAGCCTGTGCTAGCTTGGGGGACATGCAACATGGGAAGGCGGGGAGACGAAGTAGCTAAAATGCACCACCGTAATGAAAAGTAAATTGTGACCTAAACCATTCCTTGGGCTGCTCTACACGGACTTGTAAGCAGGCCCTGGAAAAGCTCTAGCTGCTCGCGTTGAAGGATTTCCAGCCCGTGCTGAGATGAATGCCTATTAATTGATAAATCCATTGACTTAAGCTGTTAATTTAACAGAACTAAGGGAAATCTCACTTTGGCTTTCCAGCATTTAATAATACAACCATAAAATACGTCAATTATGAAAATACCGTTTCATTATTGCTTCTGGCCTGCGTGACCCTGAGCTGAAATTAATGTCTATGGCACTGTAAATTTTTGTTTTAAACACGCACATGAAAACCCTTGCCTAGAAAAGGCTCTCAAGACATAATTCACAAGTTCAGCATATTTAATGATGATAGACTGACAGCTGCAGTACATCCCAGGCCCAGGTTTTTCTCTCAGGCACCCCTGGTGAAACCTTATCACTGTCCAAGCAGCCACCCAGGGGAAAGAGACCCAATAAGGAGCGGTGAAATGGCTTTTTTGGGAAAAAGCCACCAAGGGCCCAATATATGAAGAAAGTTAAGGTTCCTTGTGTGTCCGTTCAAGGAAAATTATGCAAGCAACATGGGACTAAGCTTGATTCAGCAGTTTCTTAACCAGTTACTTGGCTTTCCAGTTAACGCTACCAATGTGGTCACTAGGGCAGAGGGAACAAAGTTCCCATGATTATAATCAGGCCAAATAAGCCACTTCCTCTGCTAAGTGCTAATCAACATTTTCCTTTTGCCTTCCTAAGCAGTTGCAAGGGGAATATTGCCACCTCCATGGAGGTCAAAAGAATTAGGCAACCAAAACACGGCCTTACTAGAATTGCATGTCCCCTTCACCCTGGCCGTAAAGGGCTGGATACAACACCCAGGGCAATGTTCTGAAATGGGCCAGCAACCCTCATCCTGCCACCCAGCTTCTGCTTTCTTTCTCCTATCGCTTGCCCTAATCAAGTCATGCCCTCCTTCCGACTGCCTCTCAGTAGGGGGGGTCAAATTTCCAGAGGTTTTTGGGTCATCTGTCATGTCGAGGCTTTTCCTTTGTGTTTACACTTCCCTGGTTGTTTTTTGTTCCCCGATGCTCCGCGTGGGGCTCAAGCAAATGATGGCCACTTCTGGTTTTGCTGAAGATTTCACAGCCTGATGTTCCCGTCCCCTCTCCCTCAGGCTCCTTTTCTCCTTACCTCGCATCTCAATATTACTCAGATATTTTTCAACAGTCCGCTGAATCGTAAATCCAGCTCAACCTTGAACTGGAAAGGTTCAAAGATGTGGTTGGATTCGCATTTTCTAGCTCAAGCCTACGCCTACTATAAAGCCCTGTTTCGCTGGTGCCTTACTTCTCTAGAAATAGCAGCACTGGGTTCACAGGAGGTTTTTTTTTTGCCTTGAGAGTCACTTGTGCTGGCAGAACCTGGCCACAGGATGGCAATGTGTGCATGGAGCCAGGCTGCTGGGGGGTGCAGGGCAAGGGCTGAGGTTGAAAGCTCGACGCAGGAAGGAGAGGGGTGAGGCCGCGATTTTTCTGTCCTCTACTGTGTTTCATAGTTGTTATTTAGGTCAAATATACACTGTTTTCTGGAAAGTACCTCTCTCCGAGAAGAGACCGGTATTTAGCTAATTATCCCAAACCGAGCTCTATGTAATTACAGCTTCTGTTTTCAAAGGCGTTTGCCAGTTTGGGCCAGTTGCCATTTTGTGAATAATTCTTTGTCACAAGTTTGCTGGCAGGCTGATGTAAGTGGCTGCTATGCGTTAAATTTGAGCTATATGATTGGTCACGTATTTTATAATGGGATATAACTCTTCTCTCTTTTGGTCACTGTAACTCTTAAAAAGAACCTGTTGGGGAGGAAGAATGACACAGCGATTAACACTTCAGTGTAGACTGCAGGAGACCAGAGGTTCAAGACCTTGGACTGTTGCAGCCTTCCTATGCAATCTTTGGCAAATCTTGTAAAGATAGATCCAAAAAAATACCTAAGTGTCTGAAAGTCAGGTGCTGAAAAGCTTAGCTTTTGGCAGAAGTGTAGTCCAGAACAGTATATTAAGAACCAGTGCTCCCAATCTGATGTGTGGGAAAAGTACGGCCCTTACAAAAGGAGTTAATTTCCCCTTCCTCCTGCCCCTTGATGAGCAGGGAAATGCCTGCACCTGGCTGGTAGGATCTGGGATGGAGTGGGATTGGCCTTCAGCTCTGCTCCTTTCTCCTGGGTGCTGGAGGTGCTTTAATCTGCTTTGGAGCTGCAGCCTGGAGCCTTCTCCTGAGGTAGGGACCACCAGCCTTTCTTTCCAAACAAGGTTGTTGTCTTATGTTCTTACATGGTGGAACTTCCCTACGCTCCCTCATCTCTGGATTTTGTCCTTAATCTCCCTGTGTTTCTCCGTGCCACTCAGCAATAGCACATGGGGGCATTATACGAACGTTTCTCTTTGTAAGGATAACAAGGTGCTGAGGCACTTCAGTAAGGAGGGATTGTATGAGAACTTCGGGTGTTGACTGATATTGGAAATGCAGTTCATACAAGTGCATAAGACACTGTAGACCTCTCAAAATGTCTCTTGTGCTTACACAACTTACAGTGAGTTTTACAGTAGTCACAGATTCAAAGCTTTGGACTTGTCAAGCGTGGGGGCAATAGTTATGGCTTTCCAAGGGAGCTCAGCTCCAGAAACTGAATAAAAATAGACCCAAGTGTTATTTCTCAGCAACCCCCCAGTTAGTTGAGAGGCATTCAATTTACAAGGACTGATTTCCATTCCTCCTGCAGTAAGCCCTTGTGCTCAGCTGGCAATCAGAGTCTGTTTTATTTTGGCATTTTTCCTCACCTAGCATAAGGGGTCTTTGGGCCTCCTGGGGAACCAGAGCCCTTCGAAGAGCAGCCGGGGGACAGGGGCAGCCGAGCGGTGCTTGGCACAAGTGGGTTTGAGGGGCCTGTGTTTCCCCTGCCCCGCTCTGTGCCCAGGGCTTTGGCTGAGGGGCCTTAGGAGAGAGGCGTTAGCCGTTTTCTTGTGGTCATTGCAACAGGGCATTGGGCAGAAGCAGCTGCTGTTGAGCTCCCCATGCTTCCGCTCCAGGTGAGCGAAGGTTAATTTAGCTTTAAATATTTGACACTCTGACTCTAAGTGGCTAGTGTGGGCACGTACTTGTTTCTTGGAAATATGACTGCTTCAGAAGAAAAGCTCAGTCAGTGTTTGGGGGTTTTCCCACCTTGGCTGGTCTTTGAGACTTTCTGCTTTCATCAGTCTTCTTCCACTGTCGAAACAATTCCCTTTTTTTCTGAAGCAATGCTTCTGTTGTCACGTGTCACTACACTGGGAACAGGATTTCACCTGTGTCACTTGCTACGTGGCAGTGTTTTGAACCCCTGCTGAAGACCAGGAACCCTGAAGGCCCTTCCTGAGAATAGCATATAACCCCCTGTTGGGCTGGGAAACCTCAGGAGAAAGAAGAGCAGAGGCTGTTGATATGAAATCAAAGACTCCACTGCCTTCAGTTGGCTTTGGAAATGAAGGATTAATGTAATTTATTTTACCGCTTATATGTCTTGCAGGGTAAATAAAACTTACATTTGAATTCATTCAGAACCTGGAGTCCTTCCCAAAAGGGAAGGATTGTGTGTATCTAGGTGGACTGAAAACTACTTCTCAGCTAATGAGAAAACATAGCAACTCCATTAAAACACCAGTAGGATAAATACAGTATGACTACTTTTGCATTACTGCATTTTCAGCCATAAAATATAAATGGGGGCTCTTCTCTCTGTTCCCCACAGAATGAGATTTCCTACACATTTTTTGCAGTCTTTCTAGATATTGGGATCAATTGATATAAATTTATATAAATTGCATGAATGTTGTCTGCTGTGCCATTTGATATGCCCTATATGATGACAATGGTGTGACAAATTCGAGAGATGCTTTGGAGTTAAAATATCTAGTTCTTGCTCTAAAGAACTTGTCAGGAGTATAATCTTCAAGGGTTGTAGAAATCCTTGCTGGAAATTAACAGTCAAGTAATTGGTGCATTTTGGCCACTTTGTATTACCAAACCACTGAAAATCACTGGTGTAGAATATACCAGTCCTACAAAACGCATATTTTGCAGTTGTGATCTATAATGGGCATCTCCATCACATTTGTGTGTCTTGACCTGAATATAGTTTCAAAATTCTCCCTTAACACAACTTCTGTGCTCTCAGACTGTAGAGTCGAGTCCTGAAGTCCTCTTGGACAAAACTGCATTAGAGACAAAAGGTTTTAAGCCTGCACATGCTGAGAGATCGAGTCCTCTAGGAAGAAAGCCCATTTCAGGAAAGAAGGGTGCCTTTACATTTCTCCCTCTGTTTTCTCCTTCAGCTTTCCCTGGTGTCCTTTCCTTGCAGGAAGGGCTGAGTTTGCAGTGGTTCTGCTCTCAGGGTAGGTGCTCCATGTGTGTGTCTGCTTCTGTGTGGGTTTCCCTTACTCTGTGCTGTGACTTTCTCAGCTGCCACCCACCCTGGCGATCCTGCCCCAGGGGAGATGACAAAGAGGACCCTTGGGTTTGAGGAAGAGAGTTTAAAACCCCTCTTGTGTAGCTCCTACAGCAACAGATATGCAATGCTAGTAGGGGTTGCGTGACATGTTATGTGTGGGCTGAGATAAAGCTGTTGAGGTTCAGGTTGGGATAGGGCTGAGGCTTTGAAAGAAGTGTCTCTGTCTCCTGCTGCCCTGTGGAGGTGGCTAGGCTTTGCCACCAACACAAAACAATAAGTAAAGGCTGTCAGACTGACTTATCATAAGGGAATAATTAAAGGTGGTGTCTTCTAAAAAGAACTTATTCCCATAAGCCTGAAAATCAGGGAAAGAAAGGACTATGGCGAAAGTTCCCTGTACTTAAGCTGAGGAAAGGAACTAAATAAGAAGGCCATATCCAGTATAAAAGAACAGACTTTCCTATTTTGATTTCTTTTTTCACCCTTGTTTTCTTTTATTTTTTCTTGTTTTCATTTTTTTTCTCCTGCACTCACTATGTCTGTTATGATGTGACTATAGCAATAGGTTTAGCAAAATCTTTCTGGCTTTTGGTTGAGCGCTGCAGTGCCAAATTCCGGGATCTGATTTTCTACATTGAGGAAAGAGAGAGTTGGATGGGAAAAAAAGGTTTAAACCATCTCAAAATCGAACTGTGCTCACGTGCTATGAGGTTAAAATGTTGTCAGACCTCTTCCTAATATCCTTCTTGTCTGACTCAGGATTGAATAATGTTGATGTTAAAAGGTCTGATAGGTCTGTTCTTCCAAACGAGAGGTGGATAGTCAAGCAGACAACAGTTCATTCTGAGTGTATTACACAGTGATACAAAGACAAATAACTTGGTGAAAGAGCCCTGAGAGTGATTGTGGAATTACCTAATTGTGGATAAGTAAGAGCAGAGGTCATCAGCATCCCAGCTTTTACTAAATTTAGGTTGACTGCTTAAAAAAGGAAATAGCTTTCAAGAAAATGTGGAATGCTCACCAAGATGTTAGGTGGTGGAAAAATCAAGGATCATAAAGGGACTTTACATTCTAGAGTGTAAAACTGAAGGATAACTGGACACTTTTCTGATTGCACAATAACAATCTATAAGAGACAGTCCCTACTGTGCCATCAGAATATAGCAAGTTTAGAGACTGAACAAACAGATTTGAAAATCCAAGTGTGAAAAATGCAAGTGTACTCTTATATGTACATGCCCTAAGCATAACAAGCCAAGTAAAGTGAACAAAATCTGTCTGGTTATGATTAGTTTAAACTCTGTTTGACCATGTTATGTGGATCTGTTAAAAAAAAAATAAAAAAAAATCATAGATTAATTTTACAGACAATAAATGTAACTCTTTAGAATCACATTTAGAAGTTCCGCTCTCTTTTTCTTCCCCCTTCCAGCATCCCTTCTCTTTTTTATCAACCTTCCCTACCCTTTCTCCTCCCTTAGCATGCCGTCACTCAAACAATTGGCTTAACATTTGCTGCAACTGAGAGTATGGGAACTATGGGGGAGGTGGAGAAGGAGTAAGATAAGGGAGAAAAGAAGCTGAAATAAATGGTTGGAGGAAAAGAAACTCTAAAATACATTAGCAATTGATGAAGTATTCTCTGTCAGTAAGTCTGCTTTAGGATACTCTAGTCAGTTCTGGAAATCCCAGTTTCCTTAGGATCTGCTTGTGTGAAATACGTTGAAAGAGGTTGAACTGATGAATATATGAAGAGCATTCCCTTTGTAGTGTAAAACAAATAAAAATCCATTTCTCTCCTCTGATCTGGTCACACAATGTGAGCAAAAATCACTACCTCAACAGTAAGGCCAGGTAAATTTAAAATAAAGTAAATTACATAGATTCCCATTCAGAGTTAATTTCTCTGTTATATTGGTTCAGTGTTATACCCAGATTATTTTTTTTTAAATTGCTGAATGCTTTTATGACCAATGCTGACTTCTGCAATGAGTAAATTAATAAGCATCAGCCCACCTCCTGCATCATAACTAAAAGACAATAATTTGTGCCAGGCAGAAGGGCTTCCTATATCGATAAGCATCTCTGGGTATCATTTCTTGCTTATTGCAGGGACTTGGGGGTGGGTGCGGTGTCTAACTACAGTGGTATGAAGAGGTGTCCTTAATCTTCTGTCCCTCCTGAATAAGCGCAATAGGGAGCAATGTGGGGGCCTACAGCAAATTACGGTTTTGGAGATGTGTCAGTCACACCAAATTATGAGCCCAGACCAGGATTTGAAGATGTTAAACAGATTTGATTTGTAGGAGTCAAAGTTCCCCAGTGACATCTACAGAGCTGAAGAGGGTGGGCTAATCTATACGGGTCTGGGTCCAGACAGAGCTGGCAAGATTTGTATGAGTTTGGCTTGAGAAGCAGAGCAAAGCATTGATTCAGATCCTGGTGAGAGCAGCAGTGGGAGCGAACCCATGGATATTAAAGAGCTTTGGATCAGACTTCAGGTATGTACTGTAAATAAAGTTAGTCTTATTTAGTCCGAACTAGAGAATAACATGTCCAGACAGTAAGCATGCCTCCTATGAGCCCAGGAACTGAAGCGTTTGGATTTTGAGATGTGGGTTTTCTTGGGTTTCTTTGGGGTGTGAGGTTTCTCCGTTGTTGTTGTTGTTGTTGTTGGGTGGTGGTTTGTGGTTTTTTTTTTAACTTCCCAAATCTTACATTGATGCACAAGGAAAATCCAAGTGGGTAGACTCTCTAAACAGACATGGGAGAAAAAGAAGGACCACATCTCTTGCTGCAGACAAGGTACAGAGCCAAAATTTTGATCTTCGGTAGTCAGTACCATTATGTGAACTAGCAAGAGTGTTTGTCTATGTGTGTTTGGGGGAACCTAAGTCGGAAGAGAGAAGGTAAAGAGAGCAGTAAAAAAGAAAAGGAGAATTAAACTGCCATTCAGACTTAAGTTGCTTTTAGCCACTAGCTTGTTGTTGATCTATTAAATAGCAATTTAGATAGTAACACACAAGTATTTCATAGTCTGCTTTTCAACAAACTTTTTTTTTTTTTTAAACAGTGAGACAGTGCTGATGTGATTATGGCAATAAATTATTACGGGCTAAATAAAAGAGAAGAATTACATTGCATTTTGAATGCTGTAAAACTTGCAGTAAGTCTGTGGTTTCAATACCAGTAAATAGCTCTTATTATATTACAGAATAACCATTCTTTGTCTGGAGACTGAGAGCAGAAATTAAAAAATATGGTTCATATATGAAAACATTTTTTAAAAATGTCTCATAAGGTCAAATTATTGCAGTGAAACAGCTGAAACCAAAAAAAGCTCAACAAGGACCCTATTTCAAGGTATGATGAGTGGTGTGACGGAGCAACCTAGATGACTGTATATTGCACCAAAAGCAATGAAATATGAACCAGGTGATTTCAGATCCATTGCTCCATGTGGGCTACAGCACTGCCATGACAGCAGGACCTTGCTCGTCGTAAGGCTTGGGCTACACAGAATGATCAGTCCCTTCAGCTGTTGCACATCGGTGCTTAGGTTTACTAAGCCTTAGCATAGTCATCTTTTTTCCCTTGGCATCATGATGCAATTTATGACGCAGTCTGAGGTCTCGTCTCCAGGCTGTGCTGATCTGTCTTTCACTTAAACATTGCTGTTGTGCCAAATGGTAGTAGTACAGGTGCCCAAAGGGATTATCATCTCCTGAAATACCTTGTGCTTGGATACAGCGATGATGGGTGACTCTCAGAGGGTCTAGCTCGAGTGCTACAGAGCGAAGGGGCTTTTCACAGTGGTCAGGTGTTGAGATCATTGTGAAAAAGGTGGCAACATGTTTACTGAGCAGTAGATCCTTTTGGGGGCCTACTGAAATGCTGCTCGGTGCCTTAGAGATTGCTCAAGCTTTTGCAAGAGGGATGTGCACCTGGCTTGCCACCAGACTGCCTGCGTGTAATTATTCTTACCCTTGTGCAAGGCTGCTGCAACTGTAAATAGCTGCAACAGCACTCCTAGAGCCCCCGAGGCTTGGATGTGACACTTGCCCAACAAGAGCTTGGGTTTGATAAACCCTCAGGCCGGGTGCCAGCCGTTTCCTGGAAAGGTATAGGAGGGGTGAGTTGAGGATCTGGCCTGTGTGAGGAGGCGAGAGAGGGATTCAGTCACTGCAGGGCACAACTGAAGTGGCACTCAGCTACCTCAGGATGGAAACTGTGCATGGGATTCAGCTCCATGCTAAAACAGAAATTAAGGTTTCTGTACGTAACTGTGTAAATGTGAGGTAATATCTAGGCTCCTGGCAGAATTAGCGGAGAGCTCATCAATACAGTCAGCGGAGTAGAGCAAAAGAACCAGCTTACCTGAGATAGACACCTGCTTTCTGTCTGAAGAACTTTTGTGGCTCTGTTGATTGTATGACAAAATGTTGAAAAGCCTTAATCGAGGTGTTAAGCCACTCTGTGCATCAGTACTACCTTAGTTCATTTGAAGTGCCTTGAATTTTAAAGAGGTTTATCACATCATTAAGAAATAAGTAAACAGAGAGACCATCTGTTCCTCAGCTGCAGTAATACTCTCATGTAGTAAGACTGAAAGTGTGCATATTTACGCTGATGAGGTGCTGAGATCATTGCCATTGGACAGAGACCTGTGTAAATCTACAGGTCTGTGGTGGAGCCTGCTGGAAGAAGTCATGTGCTGGCTGTGGTAGAGGAAACTTCTTACTTGTGAGGAACTGCAGGACTTGCGCTTGACTGGAGTACTGGGAGGAGCTGGATTTATGTTCTTAGAAAAGAAGAGCATTTGGTCTTGATAGCATGATGTGACAGGTACGATTGCATGTCTCCGAGAATGTTTCCACTGTCATGGAAAATAAGCGGAGACTGATGCAGTCGCTTCTAAAATGCCCATTGTTCCTACCACCATTTTTCTTTAGTGGATTTGTGGATCCTCTAGAGTTACATTACAGAGAGGAAGGCTTTTATAAACAGTCTTTTCTCTTTACCTTGATGAGTCCCCTGAAAATGTTACAAATAGCTAAATAATGTTTTGTGCCTGCAAAGAATCAATCACTGAATGAGAGACTGATTGGTCCTTTTAGTTGCCATTAAGTACACCAGCGTCTGAAAATCGACCAGGGTTTTTTAAGCACTAGCAAAGGGTACACCCTTCTAAGAGCTTTCTCTGCTAGTTTGAAGGAGAAATATTCTTTTTAGTCAGTGAGGGTTTGGCAGAATTAGGTCCGTAGCACATTCCTAATTCTGCAAGTGAAATGCCAATTAGACTGTTCTTCATGCTTATTTCCAAATCCTTTTAGAAACACTCTGAGAATTTGCTTTGGGATTTTCTCTAGACAGGGAAATAACTAAATTTGTAGCTAGCAAGGATGGTTTCCCATAGACGTTCAGAGAACTTCACAGGGAGAAAAAAAAAAAAGAATGTTAGCTTTCCAATTACTTGCCTCTTCAAATGTGCAGGGAGGAAAAACACAAAAGCATAGTGTAGATTGGGAGCAAATGGACAAGAGAATTGAATGACGTGAAAAAACTAAGGTAGTAAGATTCAGTAAGATCACTGTGAATTGTTTCTGTTTTATGCATGAGTTGCAATTGTAAGGATGAGTCTTGTGTTAAGAAAAACTGAGAGGCCAAGGAACAGCCTAGACTGAAATAAACAACATATCGAGTCCTTTCCTCAATGGACGTAGGAGAATAACCCAATTGAATTTAATGTTATTCTCCCTGACCACCCCCCCACCCCCCGCCCCCGCCTTAAGTTAAATTCACACTTATTTGCCTATAGTGGTCCATCATTTGATTAGTAATGTAAACTACTATTTCTTTTTTGTTTAATATGTTATCTTGGTACATTGCAAGCTGAGACTCCATTGGTCTGTTTTCCTGGCTGTCTTTCTTTCAGACTGAGAATTATGAAGTTAATGCTTCTTTAGTTTCCTTTTCTGACCCTTTAAGGGTGAAATCCTGGTCCAAGATCAATGCCAAAGCTCATACTGACTGAAGTGGCACTTGAATCCTCCTAATAAAAGGGGGTAGGATAAGGGGGAGGGGAAGAGATACTTCGAACTAAACACTTCCAGGAAAAGTTTTTCCTACATGTATGAGTGATTTCAGGGTAGTTCAGATGTATAAAACAATAATTTTTACTTAAACAGGTCTGAATAGTTTTGAAAGAGAGGAGTTGTAAGCTGCTAATCATCTAATAATGGCTAACCTAATGGCTCATAATCCAATAATGACAGCCAGCCACTTAAATGTAAGCAAATAATTGAATTCTGTGCTGAACCAAGTCAATGATGTCTTTCCCATTGCCCCACACATTTGGTTTTAACCAGGTCAGTCTTTGGCAAATGCTTAAAATACTGTGTTGACAGACTTTCATTTGTATTTTAAAAACAATTGTTACTATTTAGTCTTCATTTCCAGTACACACCCTTGAGAAGTGGACACTGGAAGATGGGAGAAGGAAAGTGTTTTCCATGGAAAAAGTAGTACAGTTGAGATACCAACAATCTAAAAGACATGCAGAAGAGCAGTACTGCCTAGCCATGATGGCTTTCATGTTTCACATTATTCTTTCACGGTATTGCAAGGAGTAGATGAACAGAAAACGCTTTGCTTGAATAGGATGGCTGGGAGCAAGCTCTGATCTTTTATAACAGCAAAGTATCTGGATCACTTTGTCATTTCTGTTTTTCTAATCACTTTTCCTAAAACTAAGGAACATAAATCATGTATTTGGCAACTCGCAACAACAATTGACTGATTAGTTTGACAGGCCTAGAAAAAGATGAAATCTCTTGACAGCTATTATTCACCTCGTATTATTAGACTGAACAAGCCTGAACAAGAAGGTGTATGATTGGCCAAAGTATTTTGAGAAGCGTAATGTAAAATAGCAAGAAGTAACAGCAACCATTATTTAAATGGCCTGGTAGATTGGCATTATGGCACTGTTAAGAAAAATCATCAGTCACCAAGGTTTGCACCGAGATGGAAGGTGTATTACTGTCATTAAAATAATTAAAGTATGTAGAAGAATGAGGGAAAAACCAAAGTCCCTTATTGAAAGTATATGGTGCTAGTTTAGACCAGATGATCTAAAAAAGGGATTTGTATAGCACATCTAAATTGAAATTACTGAATGTTGCAAATGTTTGGGTGTTCCTCTCCTTCTAATTTATTTTAAAATATTACTATTTAATATTAATTATTTATTTAAGACCACCTCAGTTCTTAGGGTGCTGCAGATTCTTACATGCAGTCTCTGTGATGACATTTTTCCCATTTAAAAAAAAAAAATAAGGAACCTCTGTCTTTGCCCTTGCAGTAATCACAGTAATAAACACAGAGAAAAGATGAAACTGCCTACTGGCTTAAAACAGCTCAGCTGCTGAATAAGAATTTCCAAAAAAGTGAAAGTATTGTGAAGGTTTTGTTGTTGTTGTTTGGTACTTACTTAGCTCCCTTGGAGAAACTTTAATGTTACCCTCCATCTCTTCATGGGTTTTAAATAATAGATTCTTTCAGCCTTCTGGAGGAATATTTTTCCTCATTTTCTTCAGTGCTTTGAAATCTAGGGCCCAAAGCTTTTGTGTCACCAGAGTATAGCACATCGTAGCTTTTTATGCTGTGAGTCCAGTCGAATTGACTTGAAGGGAGCCAGGGCTTTGTCTTTTTTTTTCATTTTAACTTTCTGTAACAGCTGAGATTCTTCTTAATGGAGCCCAAAGGACCTTTTATGTTTACATAGAGCTTTCATCAACCCATGCAATTATTTCCCACGCTAATCAATGTTATCCCTCCAAAATCTGCTTCTGAGGAAAAGGAGCTCTTGGTTGCGGGGTTTTGGGAGGGAGGGGGAAGAGGTTTGTGTTTGTTTTTGATTGTGCCCAGATAAGTATTAATATTTTTCGGTTTAGTGGCTGTCTTGCTGTTCTGTGCTGAATGGGTCTTCTTTCTGATCTTCATCATTTTACTATCCGTATAACTGGGGGGACAGGGGGAAAGCTTGCCAATCTTCGCTGGTAGTCTTTCATCAAAAGTAGAATGCTTAATAAATGCAGACATAATGAGGTCCAAATGTACTAATTACGCTGTTTTTCATTCTGATTCTTAGTCTTTCATACTTCTGTGGCAAAATCACCGCTGTGTCTATCCAAACAGGGATTTTCTTTAATCTGGGGGTATAGCAAACATGAATACATCATTATAGACAGCGGAGCCTCCCAGAGTGTTAAGGGACAGTATAGCTACATCAGGAGCTTTTTCACATTGTTCTTGTATAAAAGCAAAATAATAGTCCCTATTGTATTATATACATATATGATATACAATGAGACGTCCCGAAGATGTGATATGAACATTCACATGAAGGGAACAGATTTAATGAAGTCCATAGGTGTTAACTCTGATTTGTCTTGGAGAAGATAAGCACCAAATGATTTCAGTAAAACAGCTGAAGAGCAGATGTTTTCATTTCCAAACTGTTTGATGTACTACCATCACACAGTATAGTTTTCTCTCTTCCGGAAAGTCTCACACTTGAGTTGCATATTACAATAAGAATTCAAATGATGGGTAAAATTAATCTTGTATCTGAGCCAAATAGTTGGCTTCAGTGTACATGCAGGTAAATATGCAGTGACATTACTGCCCAGTAGGTGAATGAAGGAGATGTGCAATTTAGATCCTTGTATTAAGCCATGAGTTTATAAAATGTCAAAATATACCTGACTGGCTCTGATTTATGCTAGGGCAGTTCTATTACAGTGGTTCAGGTTGGAATTTGTCCTTCCCCAGCTCCTGAGAGCTCTAACCCAGATTGTGAAATAGTGCTTTTGTTAACTGATCAGCTTCTAACAGTAGTTAAGGGTTCCCATGTCTTTTCCAAAGCTTGCATGTGGGATGTTCTTGGCTCCGAGTGTCTGTGCTGAAGAGCTGGGGAGCTAAGAGAGTGTTTATGTGCACCCGTGTAGCTGTGCACGCGTGAGCAGCTGAACGAGTACAAACGCTGCGCAGCCAGGTGTACCTCTAACCTGAGTGGAGCTAACCCAAGCTGATCTAGTCATCAAAGAGAGGAAGAGGGCCTAATACTCTGTTGAGGTCTAAACTTCTTTCACGTGTTCAAACTCTCAATTGCTCTGCTGGTCAGAAATGCCTGTGTTTAAAGATGCAGAAAACAAAACTCTATATACTCTCCATACCACCTCTTTCTATAAATCATATTTGTGAAGTCTTCATACAGTGCATTCCACTTTTATATGTTGTAAGCTAATATCATACAATACTTAGCTAATTACTTTGAATTGCCACTGCAAATCCACCCTGTGGTTAGAGAGGTGGGCTGACGTATGGCGGGGCACTGCTGTAGTCCTTTTGTACTGTTCCCCTGTTGCAGAGAAAGCCCTTTTTACAGTATACAGAAGCCTTGGTAAACGCATGGATCAAGATCAGTGTTCTAGACTGGTAAAGATTCAAGCATTGTTCTATTTCCAATACAAATTACCAATTTTTATTTCCAATACAATTTCCAATACAAATTCCAATACAAATTTCCGTTTCAAATTAATTTTATTAACTGATTGTCACTAGAGAAAGGGAAATGTACTTTAAGTAATACTTCTGCGTTTCAGTATTCCAGCCAAACATTTTCCATGTATTCAAGAAATGCCGGGGGATAAAATGATGGGCATTTGATATTAAAATCTATGTCTTATTGAAAAGTTTGCCATGAATCAACTGTGTAAAATCCACAACATTTTTTGTTCTATTAAAAACTGCTATTCAGACAGCCAGTCTGTGCACTTTTAATCCTGCTGTCATTAGTGATTGGATTTCATTCTGGCAGCTTTTTGGACAGAAACCGAAAACTTCTGACAAGCTCCATAAAGACATGATTTTTGGCAAAAGGGACTTTTTTTGGCAATTAAAACATTTCACTCTGCAATTGCCATCAGGGGCCAACTAGGGCAGACCTAGTTCATTTTTCTGTCTGATTTTTTTTTTTTTTAGCATTCAGAGAAAAAAATCAATTATTTTGGTAAATGTTCCTTATGTGTCTAAAAAGGCATATATTTCATTGGAAGAAGAGTACTTTGTTGGAAATAAAAATGGCTCCAGGGGTAGATGAACTCATAACTGGTGTAAACTCTAGTAGCTCCAGTGGGTGCCCTATGGTGACTTAGCTACCTGCCCTGTAGCAGTGATTTCCAAATTAGGAGGTATATTCCTGGCAATTAAGAGTGATCTTATGAGTTCAACTGAAAAAAAAAACAGCTTAAGGCAGTGTTTACATATATGGGTAAAACAAATAATGCATCAGTCTATAATGCAATTGCAAAGGCCATACTCATTGGTTCCCAGAACGTAGATGCTCTTCTTAGATGGACAAATATTTGAGACTTAACACCTCCCCCACCATACCCCTTTTTCTCATATTCTGAGCGCCTGAAAAACTTCTTATATTGTGTTTTGCACAGCGCCTGCTGCTGTGAAATCAAGATCTCTGACAGGCTTGTTTGGGTGATTCAGGGACTAGGTCATTCTAATAAGAAATGCAAAATGTGGGGCAGTGTTGCCTCAGCTGTGCTGCAGACTCAGTTCGCTCTGTTCTGCGAAAGTCCCTCTTGGCCAACATTTAACACTGTGGCTGGCACAGCAGAAATTGCTCTGAAGCCTGGTTCACACACGTTTGCTCCATAGGAACAGCTGGACTCCTCTTTTGTGCTACTAATAAAAATTCTGCATGCTTAAATTGATGTTGCTCTCAGAAATGATTTAAATGCTCCATAATAAAGTGCCATTTGAAACTCAGGGGGTTTTTAAATCTGCATTTATAGAGAGAGCGTGTGTAATAATGTACAGAATACCCAAAGGGAAATTTAGGGTGACATAGTTACAAGTACTTCTAGGGTCTTTCGTGATTTATGATGTCAGTAAGATTCAGCTGTAATTATCCACACCTTCATAGCTTTCCATTATTTTATTATTTACTTTGTCATATATGAATTTTGTTACAAATAAAAATTAACAAGTGTTGGCTACAGTCTAGAGGTTTGAACTTTAAAATAATAAAAAATAATAAATGCTTCACATAAAGATTAACATTCTGCCTTGATATTTAAGGTTGTTTCTCACCCCTTGAAATGGAAGGAGGGGGAAGAAGTGAGGCTTTGAACTGGGACCATCCCCTTAAGCTGCAGTAATACTTCCTTCTGTCTCCATCCCGAGCCATTCTTCATGTCATGTTTATACATGCAATACGCACTCTGTTGTAAACTCTTTAATGTGCCATTCCATAACCATATTTGAGGACAACCATCTGGTTGAAAAATTGCTGCAAAGATGGTCCATGAACCCTAAGAGCAGTGCAGGATGAGTGCAATCGTAGGGAGACACCCTGAAGTGTGAAAATCCTCTGTTACGAGTTCGGAGTGTTGTTCCTCACTTGTCTAAGAGAGTGGTGGAAAGCAGTTTTCAAGGTGGGGACTGGGGCATACTTTGGGAAGGAATCTCCTCTGGAGGAGGGATGCGCACCTACTGCTGGAGACCTTGAGGCACACAGCATCGGTGTGCAGGTCTGTCTTCTGCAATACCATTGTAAGTGCAACCTTCTGCCCTGAGGTCCAGTTACTTAGAATAAGCACATCTTCTCTTATTTCTTTTTTTTTACAATGAATTTTTTTCAATCTTTTTTGTTTCTTCTTCAACCGCGCACAAGGCACAGTTCTGTTAATGGTATATGCTTATGACCTCAAACAATAAAGTCCTTACGTGGCTAAATGACTTTAAATAGTTTCCTTTGATCTCGGCTGTACTGAGATGTGGTTCTGTGCTTTGTTAAAATCAGACTCAAAACAGGCAGCAAGCTGAAGATTTTGGAGCAAGACCAAACCCAAGACTATACAAGGTCCAATCAAATTTCTAATCCACGTTCTGGGTTTCAAAGCAAGATAGAGAAAACTCTAGTCAAGGGTAAAGGAGTAGAGCTCCTTTGTAGACAATACAAAACTACTTGTTCAATCATAATTATGTTATCCCTAGCACAAGAACATATTACCTCTTGGACTTCTAGAACCATCCTAAATCACGTGAGAAGTCTATGGCCAAGAATGAGAATAAAAACATGGCAAAAGCATTTTTCTATCCACAACTGCCTGTTCCGGTTATCTGCTCCTCTCCTCTCCCCCTCCGTGTCTTCCTTCTTCTTAAAAGCCTTCTTTGTAGGCAGTTCAAACACAGATATTATCATTAGTGAAAAGCTTCCTTACCACCCCCAGTGCTGACTTCACTGTTTATTCCTTTTGTTCTTTTGATGATCCAGCTTAACAAAAAAAATGCAATAGATGGAATAGCCATATTTAAAGTGCTTCTGGTTATTTTGGAGCTTCTTGTGTATGATAAACACTTTTACATTCAAGTTTTCTTTTAAAATAATTTGGTAGGACCGGAAATTTATTTCTGCTAGAAGTTATTCTCCTGAATTCCGTTAGATAAAGCATGGATAAAGATCAGGTCACTGTAACAGCATAATCCCAAGAGATGTATTGCTCACTCTGGTGGGATACAGTGTTAGAGACAAGGAAAATATAAACGATTTGAGGTTTGGTGGGTTTGGTGTGCTGGCCAACTGGAGAAAAACAAATAAATGGTCTTGGGCTGACCTAAAAATGAATGTGCATTTTTGGAATTGCTAGCAAAACACAAAGTAGAAACTTGAGTTGTAATCTCTGTCCTAAGCAGTGGGCCGTGGTTACTCATGAGGGAATCAAGAGGAACAGAGTTCATATCACATCTTTACCTGATTCAGAGGAGACATTCTTCCTTGAGAAATGCTATATTGAATTCTAGTCTGCCTTTCCTTGTCTTGTCCTCTTGAAGCTTGAGGATTTAAATGACTGCATCATAAAAGGACAGAATGAAAAGACATATATTCTGGCTATGACTCTCACGATGGAGTGAGGGGGAGATACTGTTTTCATCCAAATTCTACTGTGTACTACAGAAGGACCTATTTATCTGACTCTACCTAGAAATTGTGTGTAGCCTATTCTGGTTTTGTGGCCTGTGCTAGAGTGCTCTTGGAATCCAGTTATGTTAATTAAAGTATTTGAAAACTAGTAAAATAACATGTTAGCACTTCCAAAACCTGTTTTTTTCTTCCTTATTTTTATCCATCTTCCAAGTACAACTAAGATTAAGTGGTTTTGAGTAGAGAGATTTTCAACACAGCTTTTTCTTTTTCCTTTTTTTTTCCCCACTCTTCATCCCTCCTTGTCCCAAAGAGGAAACCTGCTTAGCCGTCCTGGAAACACCAGGAAAATCTGCTGTCTTATCATGAATTTTCTGTGCTAAAAACAATTTAGGCCATGCAAAACGAAGAAAGCTCCTCAGTGCTTCCTGCTGGCTTTGTTGTGGACAGAGCTGTGAGATGATGG
Organism: Alca torda; assembly: GCA_008658365.1. Taxonomy (NCBI): domain Eukaryota; kingdom Metazoa; phylum Chordata; class Aves; order Charadriiformes; family Alcidae; genus Alca; species Alca torda. Next base: position 74,970,432 of record CM018077.1, on the reverse strand, counting down.
AAGCACTACCAGGATTTCATCCATGTGACAACTTCTGCCCTCACTTTCAACCCATTCAAACTTGCTGGAGTTGAATGCTACAGAACATGGCCCCTTAAACCTGTCTGCTTCCCCTCGCCTTTCTTTCCTTCTGTCTCAAAGTTCCTTCGAGCTCTGTCTCAAAGGAAAGGACTGAACTCAGCTGGAAAACTTGACTCTCCTTGAGTTGACAAGATTTTATTCCCAGGAACTTTCATCTAGGTATGATTTCCATTGATTCAAAGAATGCTGTGTGGGCCCACACATGCAGAGCACTGGATGCTTCTGTAATCTCTCCACGAATGCTCAAAGGTAGCATGCAATAAAGCTATGCAGCACTTCCATTAGCAGCATACAGCATGAAGTGTTTTTTCTCCTCAACGGGATACTATGGGGCAAGTCTGCAAGCTGTGTAAACTGGCACTGGGTGGATCCATCCTGATTTACATCATCACAAGAGCTGGGTTCAGATCTTCTGACAGGGTTCCCTCTGTTCACCACACCAGATGTTGGTTTGTGAAGCGTCCACTGAAGATGTAATACAGTAAAGAAAACTGTTTCTCTTTCAAAGTGCCCCCAGGACTTCTACAGGAGTGTCCACTGTATTGCTTTGCAGCTCCTACATCTCTTAGGTAGTAACTTGGGTAGGATTAGTATGAGCTGTAACTGAGAGGGCGATGGTAGGGCAATACTGGGTGAGTTGTTCCTGTCTATCTTGGAGGAACTGGTATAGACAAGAACAAGAAGGTAAGTAATAGATGCTTTAAACCTGGTGGTAAAAGACAGACTCTCTCAGGTGCTTTGAATGTTGTACGTCATCCAGACTTCTCCTGAGACCATTTAAAGTTATTATTTACTGCCCCCAAATCCTCTAGAAACTATTACCTTATATGAAACGTAAAGCCACTAAATTCTTTCCTAATGACAGTCATTCAAAATGGATAGTTTAGAAGAGTTATAGCTAGCCTTATGCCAGGGACTTTTTATAGTGAAACAAGACCAAAGCAGTACCTTTCTTAAGTATACCTTTCAATCAACATAACAAAAAGTGCCTCAGTCTAATGGGAGAGAGAATTACACAGGAGAAAGGCAGTGATTTTCTTCTCTCTTTGCCTAAAGATATCTATAGTGACCATCCTGTGCTGAAGTCGACTAGGTTTGACACCAGAGTGTGTCAATTTTAGTAAGATTGGCATTTGTAACCAAATTCTTTGTGTTCTTGTCTAGCTTCACCAAACTTGCGATTAACTGATGATACAGATGTCAATGATTGCAGAAAGACTTTAATTGGATTAAATATTTAGGCCATGACTGTTTTAATTTAGATTGTGAGCGTGTTTGAAAAGTGCTTTTTGTCTGTTGACTATTTTTTCACTTGTTTCTTCCTTATGCTCCTGTTTAAATGTGTCCACAGGACTAAAAGTGTTTAGTTACTCAGCCAGGAATCAGAAACATGATTATGGGGCCTAAGTGATGAATTACGCAGCAGAAATGGTGCATGGAGAAAGTAGTTCCCTTGTGAACAACTTACAAGCAAGAAATTGTTGACTCACACTACCTGAACACTTACAAGTAATTAATCCAGTCACAAACATCTGGATTAAGTTTTTTTATGTTGATGTAAATTTTACAAGTATTTAAGGCACCGTCCCTTTATAGATTGCTTCAGATTTATAAGGCTTTCCTCAATATCACACAGTTAATGGGAAATATGGATGTTAAACTTGCAGTAGGCTGGCAGTGAGGTGGCTTCTCTTCAACATGAAATGTTCTTAACCTGGGACTAGAGCAGGTGTCAGTGTGTCTCCTTGGTATGTGCCTACATGGAGGAGCCTTCCATTTCCGTGAAGCTCGTGTCAGCAGAGAAACCAGCCCCTGATGAATTTAATTTGGGTATATATGCATGCTCCCCCTCTCTGAAGTGCAGCAGAGTCCAGAAAGCCATACTGCCAGGCCATCCAAGATTTTGTCAGATGTCTCTGACTGGTTCATTTGCATAAAGTGAAAGCTGAGGCACTTCTACAGCCAAACATAACATGCACTGGCTAACAAGAATACCTATAACACACTGTTCAAAGTTTATTAGTGAACTTTTACTGAACAGCCTCTGGCACTTATATTTGTTTTCCATTGGCAAGGGACTGTGAAAGTAGCTGCCAGGCACAACTTTTACAAACCTGCATATTTTCAGGATGTTTAGCAAATAATCTCTGCATCTGGCCAGGTCCTTCTTGAGCAGCTTTGAAGCCTGAGCCTGAAACAGGCGCAAGACTGGAGAGGTGAAGGCTACAAAAGTGGAGTACGCCCCCTGCATGCCTTAGGAGGTGTGAAGGTCAGCTATTTCACTCTAAAATCAGTATAAGGTGCTTCCTCTGTGTAAAGTTTGACACCGTTTCTCTCATTGCATTTCACATGGTTTCCCTTAGTACTTCAAACATGCAGAAATGATTTATGACAGAGTTAAATTGTTTAGTCTCTCTCACTGGTAAGCAGACGCAGTTGTAAGCTAGCGGCTACCCTAATATCACACGTGGCCTCCAATAGCCACATGTATTTGCATGAAATCTAGTCACAGCAGCTCTACAGTTTTCAGAAGGTCCTGAAATGTCTATGAATTATTGTAGGACAAGGTCATGAGCTAAGAGGAGAGGGTATCTGGACAGCAGCTCATCAATTTGCGTCCCTGTCTAGAATTGGAGTACAATGCTTCACAAGAAGAAAAGACCTTATTCTCATGAGTGGCACTGACATACTTAGTTTTCAGTGTGGGCTGATGAAATTCCATCTCTTGATCTATGTGTTGAAATGTGTGTGTAGATCATCGCCCTGCCTTTTCTGAGAATATCCATTTAGCCACAGCACTGCTTTCAAAAATGCTATAGGATCGCCATGGGAGCCACAGAGGAAGGACTGACTCAGAGTAGCAAGGTAATTAACCTTTTCTAGTATCCTAAATTGCTCCCGAGGTTGACTTTCTTCCTTTATTAGTTGTTCTATGGTCTGTTGGATTGTGTGGAGCAGCTTGGCAGCATGACTATACCCAGGCTTAGTCAACAATGTCTTGGCGGAATTAGCACCTGTGGAAAGGAATGGGATCAGACCCTCTGCTTTTTGTGAGGGCGTCTTGTAGCACCGTGAGCTCGAGGAGCCCAGTTGCAGCTGCTTCACCTGGTTCATCCTGCACTTGTGGAAAAACTGCAAGGGGCATGCCCGGAGTGAGGGGGCATCAGTGTTCTCCCATCAAAACACCTTTGGAAGAGTGCAGATAACCTGGTCGCTTGTCCTCTGGAAAGGAAAGGAAGATCACCCATACTAAAGTCCACTGTGGCTCCTGCTCATACTAATGAATTGCTGTGTTCTTTCCTTCCCATCTCCTCTTATATCTACTCCTTTTGAATGATGGAGCAATTTTGAAATGGTCATTACTACTCTTTGCCATGAAGAGCAATTCCCAAATCTCCACCATTTAAAAGTCCAGAATAAGACGTGTGACTTCTTTGTTCTGTATCCTCCCTTCACAGCACATTGATTCACTTTAACATTTCAGACGTCTTACACAGGAGGGCTCAATATTTTCCTGTTAAGAGTTGAAGGAAACAGTAAGCTATTTATTTCCATCTCTGAGCTCTGCAAGGGCCAGCGTCGTGAAGAACTGCTGTGTGCATGACTGCAACACCAGCTAGCGAAGGCTACATACCAGACCAGAGCAGCGCTCTGTTACTGACCTCCAGCCAGACTACAGGGCAGAGCTAGTATCTTTTATTAGGCCAGATGTTTTTATTTCGTGTGCTTAAAATAAGTCATTACCTCTCCCTACCAGCCTTGTCTCACCTCACCTTTGGTCCTTAGACTGCTACGTTTATTAAAAAAAATTACTAAAGCCTCATTCCTTTCTTCCCCCATCACAATCTTTAAAAGCACAAGGAGTGATAAGAAACATGAGGAAGTACTGCCATATAGACATATTGGCAGTATGTTTGAGTTTCCTCCAGCCAGCTGTGTCATTCAGCCTCATCTGCAGCAGCCTTTGCTTTTCCAGTCAGAAGTTGATTCAAAATATATTGCAGATGATGATAAATTGTGGAGAGGTTTTGCAACATGGGCCATTACTCACTGGACAATAGATTTAGAGACCACCAAGCTCATTTATAGGTCTAACGAAACAGTAAGACATATTATCTCCACCAAATTATGTACTGGTCCTACAGTAAATGCAGCCCAGTGATCCCTGGTAAGGTAATTGCAAGCAGCAAAGAATACGCCAGCACAAAGCACTGATTCTGCATGTCATGGCAATATAATTTATTGGCCCACGGGATTCAGAATTACTCTATTTCTCTTCCCCAAGACAGACAGCTATGAAAAGGAGGATGGCCTTGTGGTTAAGGATTTGGATGCTGAAGATACCGTCTCAGTTTCCAGCCCTCTCTCAGGCTTCCTGTGTGGCCTCAAACAAACCATTAATGCCTTTGTGTTTTTCTTCTCTGTCAGTAAGATGATGATTATACTAGCAGGAAAGATCTGAACTGGACAGAACCCAATACCTTTTTTTTTCTTTTTCTTTTTCTTTTTTTTTTACCCTCTCAAACCTGTAGTTTCCTTACAGCTTGATATTCTTTGGTTTTACACCAATTGCTGGCTGACAAAGATGCCTAATCCATGCTGTATTTACAGAAGAATGACGGCATTTCATTTGGGGTGTCTTTATTGAGGTCCTAAGGGATGCAGATAACCCGAACACCCTCTGAATTCAAGGGTTATTACCATATGCCGAACCACTCTCTGAAAGAGCCAAACATCCATTTTGCCTTCTGGAAGTGTGCACCTCTCCCTCCAAGTGACTGCAGAGGGAGATCAGGATGACAGTTCTCCAAATCTTGATGGGAGGAAGGCAGAAGACTGGCTTGTGGCTGCAGTGGACCTGCCAGGGCCGGAGGCAGGCTCCCCTCTCCCAGCGCTGCTGTCGAGTTCAAGATGCTTCGAGGAAACGCTTTGTGCTCAGCAGATTTTTCTATGACACTTTGCAACCAGCCCTCTGTTTAGAAGCGCTCCAAGTGAAAAGAAAAACAGCGTAAAAAGCCTGTTAAATAATCTGCTGAAAGACTCCTGTCCTGCTCTGGTTTTCTACTCACCGAATTCTGTGGGATTTTCAGAGTTTTTGAATAGAACGTAAACCCAGCTTCCTAATAACAATTATCCTGTTTTTAAATTGTGACATAAACAGTAGTTTATTCTCTGTGCAGTATGTGAACTCAGTCCAAAGCCCTAATTTTTCATACTCTACATGAGGAAAATTGCAAACCAGATCGGCATCTGAACTTCTTTTAGCCCCTAATTTGAGGAGTTGAACCAACCTCTCCATCTGAAGACCCATGAACTCTGGGTCTGAGTCCAAGTATCGTATTATCTCTCTGGTATCAATCAAATCAACTGCAGGAGCAGCTTCAAACATAATCCCTCTCTTCCCATGCCCCTTCTTCATTCCTGCAATGTCAAGCCAGTCTTGAGGCTATTTTGACATGCTGCCAGCTGTAAGACTGTAAAGAATGGTTAACCCAGCCTGGCTTGTGACCTCCTGACAGCAGACAGCACTAGCCACAGAAGAGATGTGCAAGTGGTAGGGATGGCAGGATATGTGTTACCGTCCCCCTATCTCCTTCGAGCCTTTCCAGCCACTCCTCAGAGAGTAACTGCTTTTAAAAGCTTTCCTAGAGCATGGAGAACGTCATGAAGAGGGCCAGAATTTCTTGGACACAGCCGCTGTCTCCTTGCTCCTATACATGCACACACTGTTGCCTAAATGCCTGTTAACTACACTAAGATGCTGAAATTCTAAGTTATTCCATGGAATTAGTGGAAAGCCTTTCCTGGAGATCAGAGCAAAGATGGACTTATTTAAAAAAAAAAAAAAAAAAAGTCTTTTTCTATTTCTTTTTCTTTCCCTCCTTTTTTCCACATAGCAGGGTGCCATCAGCTGGGTCTCCCAGTTGGCAACAATATGATAGACGGCGACGCATCTCGTGTTTGCAGCGAAGGCTGCCTTGACTTACGTCTGTCCGGCTAGCAAAACAGAGGGAGCTGCCAAAAAAAACAGTCCGAGGTATGAAAGTTAACAGTTAGCAATAACTGCGGTGTGAAACATTCCCATGAAATCCAGACATCAAGGATGCTGCTTGGAATAGCTTGAATGTCCTGCATTCTTTTCCAGTGAAAACAGAGTACTACACCAGCAGCGTGGGAGACAGCAGCCAAGGAGGAACACAGGAGCCCCAGAGAACAGGCCATCAATTTTCTTGCTGTGGCTGGCTGAAGGAAACTGAAATGTATATTGCAGCGGCTCCTGACGCCAGCCACTGCTATGCGCGCCGCACTTCAAGCTCAAAATACGTTACCCTAAAAACTGAACAAAAAAAATCCCCAAGCTATTAATAGATTTGTATAAAGAAAACCCTTGTAGTTTTTAATCATTTACATATGGGACCGAGAAACCAAGCATAAAATGTCAGTGTGGCTATTACACGGGTCACTGGAACAGGTTTATGTTAGCTAATATGCTGAAATAGTAGATTAGGAAGAGGATAGTTTATGGCCTTTAGTTCATTTGTTGACAGGAAGAATCAGGAGCAGATTTGTTTTATGCCTGATCCCATCACAGAGCAACTAGGAACGGAGCAGTGATTAAAAATACAGGCCACTGGAATGGGGTAATGACTAGACTGCATATACATTTTTTTTGTGGGTGAACAAGATGCTTGCAAAGGGGAAGAGCTAATGAGATCACAGAAATTAGCAGAGCAGAGCAGGGCGCTCCTGTGTGACCCCCTGCAGTGACTCAGCAAAGAACTATTGATATCCCGTTGCAGAGCTGGTAAATACCGCAACCCCTCATGTGAGGCACCACGCAGGAGGAAAAGGTCTTCCTGAGACCTGTAGGAAACAAATTTATTCTCAGAAGAAAGAAGTGTGCTAGCCTATGTGGCGATACTGATGTCCTAGCAGGTCACTAAAAATAACGAGGACTTTCCAAAGCGCAGCCACTCTAGCACATCTGAAAACCTCGTTAAATCATCCCATGCTGTGTTTGATTGCTGTGTATTGTAATTCCTAGTTCAAAGATGACTCTTTTCTCTTGGCTGCTATTCCTTCTGTGTTTATTCTAGCTTTATGGGTAATTCTTTTGTGGGAAACAGAGCATCTTTGAAAACTCAAACCACATATATCCACCAGGCCTTCTTAACGTTTAATCAGAACATCATGAAAGAAGACCTAGGTGACTTGTGACATAAATGTATACTTGAATCGTAAAAGTATTGCAAAAACCTGTCAATAATTAGTCTCATTCATCTTGCCTGGAACCAGGCCAAAACTCAAGTTGAAATTCTCTACGCAGTCATACTGGAACAGACTGCGGCCCTCAAAGTCTGGCTCGATCCAAGGCAGAATAGAAGGGCAGTGCTCTGACTTCTACCTGGGTGACAGCACTGCAACAGCTTCCCTCCACCCTCACGTATGTATTTCTCTTTTGTGATAAAGTCTGTGTGCTATTTTGGCTGTGCTGGCATCCCGTCAGCTGTGTGGAACGCTGCTTCGGAGAAGGCACCTGCGACAGGGCTTTCCCGGTCCAGGTCAGGGGGGCAGCAGGGAGCAACCTTCTCCATCTGGCTCAAGAGGAACAGCAAATTTTTTCCTATTGTTGAGGGAGGTCTGACCAAGACTAAGAGAGCTCTGAGCTGTCAGTTTTCCCCTGGCATGTAGTTAAAGGTCTCTACTGAAGTTGTCAATAAGCAAGAAGGAAAGGCAATCCTGGAGAACGTGAATGCTGCTGGGGAACAAATGCTGGAGTGGGACAGGTATGAAACCTGCCTGGGACCTGTATCTAGCCATAGGCAAAACTTTTTTTTTCTTCTGTCCACCATAAGTTTTACATTTATTATTTTGATTTATCTTCAGGCAGTAGGAAGCCTTTCAGCCTCATCTATCAGGCTGGGGCAGCACATCTCATATCACATAATCTGCCAGGACCAATAAAAGTAGAACAGGGACTTATAAAAAATGCACTTACAGTTGGATGCAAATAATGTTACAAATGGGTGTTAAGACATGGCATCCTGATCCCCATCTTTCATGAATAATGTTGTCTACTGTGCTATTTTCCTCCCCTTTTTTTCTTTTTCTTGGAAAACAAACTTTCTCAGAACTGGCAGGACAGAAAAGTTTACATCTAGTTTTCATAGATTCGTTTGAAAAAAGGAAGCAAATGAATTAGTTACAAACGGTTCATTTCTTTAATGGTGTGATTAGTTTTCACCTCCACCCTCAAAAAAAAAAAAAACCAAACCTATTTCACCACAGCTCTATTTCACATATTACCTTCAGACCAAACTGTTTCTTCCCATAGTGCATCCTCCTGGACCATCTAGCTCGGTACATGACTCCCCCATGTCATCACAGGCCATAGCGTAATACGGTCTCAGATCTGTGTATCCAGCTTTTCAATCTCAGTAGAGAGATGATAAGTCTGTTCTTTCATCCCTCATTTCTTTAATTAAGAGATTGTGGCAATTCTGCCTCCCACTTTCTTTTGCATATTCTTACCCCTCATACTGTTCATGTCTTGGTACTTTTCCTCTGCAGAACAGCAAGCATTTTTTAATGACAGGCTGAGGATGCTGGCATATTCCTGAGAAATTTTGAGATCAGGCATTACATTAAAGACAAAGTGGGGAGGAAAGGGGAAAAGATGTTTTAATTTCATTTATATAGCATTCTTCTCCCTGCTCCTATTTTTTGTATCTCAAACCATACTTGGAATGACCCAAACGTGAAGAAAAAATTATTTTTAATGTCTCCACATTTCAGAAGTAAAGTACTCTTCTCTGGAGCGGGTTGAGCTCGTTCTCCAAATGATTACCTTAATGATTCTTGCCACTTCTACAGCAAGTGTTCAGTATCCACCTTGAAAACTGGCCTCTTGCCTACTTCCATAATGCCACGTATATTAAACAAAGACCCAAAAGGCAACCCAATGGAGCCCTTTCATCATTAGTAAAGGCAGAGATGAAGTACACAAGTATTCAGGCCATTTTGTCTGCAAAGCCTGAGAGAGCTGCAACCATGCCAAGGCTATCATTTCTTGAATGGTGGTGTGTGATTCTGGAGCTGTTGGTAGCCAAGGGTACAGGATCTATTTTCAATAGCTAAGGAGTGGCGATCTCTCTCAAGTGGTTTTGACCCCACTGAGTGGATTAGAGAGTTTATGCAACTACACAGCTCCAAAATATGACTGAGACCTCCAGCAGCAGGATGCTGAGTGGGATGCTCAATGGCATCTCAAATGACAGACATCTGGGCAGAGCCTGGGGTATTTCACTTAATCCAAACCAGTGAAAATGGTAAACTACACATGGTTTTTGAGGGAAGAAAGATAACTACTAAAGACTTACTCAGATCAACTGAAAGAATCATTCTACAGAGGACACGAGAAGAATTAGCAGGTGTCATTTCAGCATTTCGGACTGCTTTTTCCAAGGACGGGTAATGGAAGGACAACAGACAAGGTCATGTATGCTTACTGATTCTAAATTGAGGTGATACTACCTCATAATACCTTGTTGCAAGCATTTTCACTGTGATTACAGAAATTTCTCACAAGATAGATTGTTTTATATTCTTTCTTTCTTGCAGGATTCTCTTCTCTTAAACAAACATAATTAAAGTGATAGTTTTAACTCAGGACCTTTGTTACTTAGAGGTGATCATTTAGTCCTCCTGGAAAGAATTAGGCAGGTTTTTTTTTTTTAAAGTTTCACATGGAAGAAGAGGAAGCCACAGGTAGTAGCAGAGTTGTTGATGGGTGGGGCTCATTCCTCTTCGTTGAACCTTTAATAGAGAAGAGTTTGTCAAGTGAGATATTTCTAATAGATAAGTGAGTTGTATTGTTAAGTGTCCTCACTCAGGATGTTGGAAAGGGTAAAGCTTCTTCTGTGGAGCAAGGAAAAACTCTCCTTTATAGTATACTTGTCTCATAAAAATGTAAGTTTAAATACTTTCTGTGATGCTATAATTCAAGCCTGAAGCAGGACCACCATGCCTCAGTCCAAGAGAAAACAGGGAAATTTTGAGAGGTGCAGTTTTGCCACACGAGGAAGGGAAGGGGAAGGGGAAGGGGAAGGGGAAGGGGAGGGGAGGGGAGGGGAGGGGAGGGGAGGAGACAGGACTATGGGTGGGGAAAATCAGATTTTATGTCTCCAGCAATCATTTCTCAAGATATGCTTATGCATCTGCTATATATTTGGACTGTTTTACTAGCAGCTTTCTATTTAACCAGGTGAGCAACTTTACCTATGAAAGAGGAAAAGATAACAAAAGCCTATGAGAGGCATTTCTTATGGTGATAAACTTGAGAGTAAAAATATAATTAAATTAAGAGACACTGTGGGTATTGTTAGAGACATCTTTCTTTGTTCCCCTTTTTATTGCAGAGCCCTGCGGTTTGGAGGTACTTGGCATTCTCTTAACTGGTTCTGCTTCCCTCCTACGAATTTCCCTCTAGGATTAGACAGCAGTACAAATATTATTGCACTCTGCAGGCTTTGCCTTCTGACCTACTCTGCAGAGACATATGTGATGGAGTCAGAACTGCTGAATAGAAAATGTCTTTCTTAACTCTGCAGTGCTGGGGGGATGCCAAGGTCCAGTAGTTCATAAAGGAGATGGGGCTGGTAGCGCTCCTGAGGGAAGTCAGACCAAAGGAGGAGCCCCGGGTATTTAAGGAAAAGGGTCAATAAAAAAAATAAAATGTGGGGGAGAGGGAGGAGAAAGGGGTGGGAAAGAAGGGGGCGAGGGGAAGTTAAGGATGTTAGCTGGGGTGTCTGATTCCCTCAGCAGTGGGACATGTGCTTCTGCAGGAGTTACGTGACTGCAGCTCTCAGTGCACCCCTGTTGGCCTTGCAGACCAGCCATGTTTATTTTCCCGTTAGCAGGCAGGGATCCGCGAAGCACTGGTGTGTGTATGGACGAGCGTGTTAAGTGTGTTTCCCCAGGAAAGACTCCTTGGGAATCAGTTGGATGGGTCAGAAGTGCTAACGGGTGGGAGGGCTTTCGCTGCCCCATGCTCCCTGTTCGCGGCCATCCCCCTGCACTCTGCAGCTCAGCTCCCGGCGCTTGGGTGAGAACCTCCTCCGCATGGTTTCCCCGTCATCGCTAAAGGGACTGGGGACTTTTCTGGAGGACTTGGCCAAAACATTTCATTATGGTGAAATCTTCCGTGGCAGAGCAATGCTAGTGAAAAGGAGGGGCTCTCAGGCTTGCTTGGAACCAGGCAGAGCGTCAGCAGGGGTTGTGCCAGCCTCCCACACAGCTCTGCTAATGCGACGCCGTCCCGACCGGCAGCTCCCCAGTGCTGCGGGGAGCGGCCAGGGGCTCTCCCAAGCCCTGACTTCCACATGCATGCGGTGAGGGTTGTATTTGCGTGTGTGCGAATGACGTGGACAGAGTCCCTCCGCGGCATAGGTCTAGACCACCACCATCACTCTTCCTTTTGACCTTGGCCAGGGTTTGAGCTCCAGCCGCCAGCGGTGGAAATCTCTGCCAAGGCACTGGACTGTCCTGGTATGTGCGCCATGCCGTGCTGCAGACTGGAGACGCGAGAGAGGGGGTTCAGCCAAGATAAAAATCAACAAGAATGCAGCCCAGTCCAAACTCAGATGCTCTGCAAAAAGCTTATTGATCCTGCTTGGGTTTTGTTTAGCTTTCCTCGGTAACTGCTGTTACGCTCTACTCCCTGACTCCATCAAGGCTCTGACGTAAAAATACTAACATACGATGAGAGCAACTTGTCTTTTGTTTATTGAAAATCAAAAGCATAGTAAAAGTAAGTCTACCCAGGGGCTTGGCTGTTCCTCAGCATTTTGTTAAAATTACAAAATATGTCTTTGGAAATGCCCAGAAAAATTTTATTTCACATGTCATTGAAATCAGGAAGAGCAAGAAAGCGTCTCAGGGGCTTGTTTGATGTGTAGCCTGATTTGAACATCAAAAGGAGTTAGTTCACTGGGAAAACTTTGAAATACATGTTTTCGTCTTTCCATGATTTATTTTTTTCCAGCATTGCGTTAATGATTTTTTGCAGCTCCTTTTCAGTGGGTATCTTATTTTTGGAGAGAAGTACTGTGTTTTATAGATGTTTCTTTCTGTTTTGCTCTAAGGTAGGCAGCTGTAGTTGTCATAAGAGTCAAATCAGGCACTGGGTCATGGAAAGGAGGGAATATTTTCTTGAATTTAAACCAAAACATTAATTGCCATCTTCCCCATGTGAAATACTGGATGGTAAACACTAGGTATGTGTGGTTTATTCACACTGTAAATGCAATGTATTCAAAAACCACAAGAAAAGAATATGCTTTGGATAAACAGAAGCGGATGATCACATATCGCTAATTTGTATCCATATTATTTGCGAGTTACACAGTCGGCTTCAATTTGAAGGACATCGTGCAGACCTTAGTACCTCTTGCCATAGGGACTAACCTTTGTTTTTAATTATTGGACTTTAAGAGCTTGTGCTATAATTTTGGTATTAGCGTTTATCTGTCAAAAGAACAAAAAGGCACAGCCTATAAATCCTGCTTTTTCTAACACATCCAACAATAGCCTTTTGTGGTCTGAACTACCGTAGTTCACTGCACATAAAGCAAACGCGAATGCAAAGCCTGCAGACAGCTGGATACCGGGCAGGAGCAGCGTGAGTGGAAATTGCTCAGTGAGGTCCCTGCACTGCATAAAGTGTACGTAAAGGACATAATACAGTCCAGTGGGCACTGAGTGAAAACCTGCATCTCTACAAAGCAGGGCTTCTGCTTCCCGCATCAGCACATTTCATAGGGCCAGTGATGGGACAGGCATCCAGAAGTTTGACTTTAATTGTTTTATTTCTTTTTTGCTTAGCTTGCCTGCTGATTGAAAAGCTGCATTTTATTTACCATTAATATTATTTGAGAGGCAGGGTTCCAATTTTATCAGTTTATAATTCTGACAAATGGGGTTCCTCATTTTCCTTCTGAGATTTCACATGACCGGCTAACTTTCCTGGCAAGCTGCGTGGCGTATTGAAGGCTCTCCTCTGTGGAGTTGGCTGGACGAGTTTTCCCTGAAACTAAACAGGGACAACTCCGGTCTGCCGGGGAAGCATACCAAACCCCTGAGCTGAGCGCGTCTGTATCTCGCTCTGCGTCTGTGCTTTCGGCAGCAGCCAGTGCCGGCAGGACGCCACCGCGGCGGCTTTCCTCTTGCAGGGCACCCAGGCTCACAGCGCAGCTTGCCTTGCGCCCACATTTACCTCTCACCGTGACAATTCAATACCCTTCTTAAGGCCTTAGTTGAGAAATCTTTTGTGGGTCGACCCTTGATGGTCTCAGCGATGACGCTGCGCTCTCTGACATCTCTGCTTTCCTTCTGCAACCACAAGGAAAGTGGAAAGAGGGTGGAGAAGGTGGCAGTGGAGCCGCTTTGGCAGATTCCTGGGGTCACGCCTTCCCCTAACATGGAAAACACAGGGGGATTGTCAGCAAGAGCTCTCTCCTCCTGAATACGGATGAAAAGGCAGTGCCTGAGATATTTATAGCATTCTGTAGCTGCTTTTTTATTTTCTGAAGACTCTAGCAGCTCTGTAATTTGCAACTCCAATGTGCGTGCACACATAATGGCAGGACAAACGAGATAAAAAGTCATGATACTAGAGGATGAGCAAATGGTGTCACTAAAACAGAAGCGTTAAAATGCTGTGCATCATGAAAGATTGTATCCACTGCTTTCTAACCGCCTTATTATAGAAGCTATGAGAAATCTCAGTGTCTTAAGTTTTAACCACTATGGCAACATTTAGATTGCCTCCCACCTCAGTAACTCCTAGTTTGCTGGTTCTGGAAATGTTATCCTTTGGAGCTACAGAAGAAAAGGATAAAGGTTTTACAGGATCTAAGGGCATTTAGAGCAAAGGAAGGTCTGGCTGAATTTGCTGACAGAACTGTCACACACAATTCCCTTTCCCAGCACTTGTCTGAAAGGTAGTAGATGACCTGCACTTTTCATTTCAGTCTTTAAACTGGATCTATCTGGCCTGGGAATTTTAAATTTAAATGGTTCCACTTTTTAGAGGGTGTCATCTTGTGATCCCTGTAGGCAGGGAAGTGGCTGGTGTTGCTTCAGCCTCCTTGGTATAAATGAATGATATTTTTAGGGAGGGAGCGAAATGCTGTGACACATATTGTTGAAGGACTAATCAGATTGACTCTGTCTGCACACCTACTACTTGCTTTTCCTGCCCTTCAGGTTTTCACTTTTAAATGCTTGGCTCCCCCCTCGACCTCCACCTCCTCCCAGTGCCTGTCTTTCAGCAAGACAAAAGTGGGGAGATTTTTGTCCCTGTGGTGTATGTTCTTAGCAGCAGGCAATGATGTGCCTCCTTACTGAAACAGTGCTAGGCAAGGGACAGGAAATCAGCTACCAGTTTCTTTCACTTGAGATACCGGAGGGTTTTTCCTCCTCTGGTGGGAGTTCTCCCTAGCTGCTTTTTCCTTTACTTGTTATATTGCCAAAAAGAGACAGCGGCGTGCCTAGATATAGACCCCCAAGCTTCCCTAAAGCATGAAGTCCTTGGAGATGACTTGTGCTTCCTGTCCCAGGCTAGAAAACCCCATCCTTGGAGGAGCAGTTCAGCGCCAAGTCACTTGGACTCTCTCTGGACTGCAGGCTTTAAGAACAGCCTCACATATATGTTTACCTCTCCACTCACATATGTTTCCGGCTGCCCTTGTATTCCTGTGAGGAAATGATCCCTATCTTGCCAGCATTTAGTATTTTTATTTTTTTCTCCTTCGGTCATATTTGAGACACAAAGCTTGCCAGGGCGTAGGGAGAAGAAGAATGGGATTTTGTCTGTGCAGGACACAGGACAAGAGGAAGCCCTGTCTCTCCCTAGGAAGGTTGGGGCACGTCTGGCCATAGGCACAGGCAAAGCATGGAGGAAGAATAGCACTTTTTTAGGACATACACATGAGAATATTGTTTCCAGGCTTGCCTGCGATTTCTGTTAGGCTGATCAAATTTGCAGTCTCTCCAACTGGGACTCAATATCCAATGGTAAGGAGGGGGTCCTCCTTTGAAGAATTGACATCAGATGCAGAGAACTTTTCACTTTATGGCCCTGGGCAGCAAACACCAACTTAAATTGACAGGACCCCAGGACTGCTAATTAGAAACTGGCAAAACCAGGACATCTGGACACCTTATCAGAGGTTTATCACGATTACTGGTATGATCCATACAAACTCTTAATAGGAATCAGCTGTCAAACAAGTGAAGTAATTTAGGCAAAGACTGCAATATTTTTTTTTTTTTGTTACAACTATAATATGTTACAAGCTGAGTTCTTAGAGGCCGTAATAACTGCACAGTTTCATAACCACCAGTTTTTTGCCTGTTGTTTGACTCCCTAGCCAAAGAGACTCTGGGCCGAATTCAGAAAGTGAGCATGGCTCTAAAGCAGTCTGTCCAAAGCCCTGCTCCAATACTGGCTCTGAACTTGGTCTTCAGCTGCGAGGCCATGCCCCTCTCCATCATCAAGGCAGCCTTAAATCTGTTCCACAGCACTTTCAATTACAAGAACTCTGCCACATCACCTTGTCTTTATGTGGTCAGCTATAAGGTTTATAAAAGACCGTGGGGGAAAGAAATGAGCTAGTAAAAAAAGGTAAAACTGAGTGTGTGGTCCTGCATTTTCCACAAAAGAGATTGGAAAGAGCATAACTACCTCAAATTACACAAACTGAGGACTACGATCATTGTTTAGTCAGTATCTTTTCCTGAAGAGAAATAACAAAAGCCCTCACCATAAAGGGAAGATAGCCTTGGGTCTTGTGCTCTGGGAAGCACCGTGTGCTTTGATTCCACATACCCACAACTGGGGGAGAGCTGAAATCAAAATGCCCCTTTTTTGTATGTACTTTAAAACCATTTTCTCCCTAAATCTTATGGAAGTCATAACCAAGGAAAGCAATAAATGAAATGTGAAGAAATGGAGATGATGGCTGATGTTAGGTCTGCAGACCACAGCGAACACCATCCCACTGCCTGTTCATGTTAACTCTGAGATGTGTTAAGAGCCAAAAGAAGGGACGAGTCCACGGTCGGGCAAAACAGCCAAGAGAAACTGTGTCTGGAGCGTAGCTTAGGTTGGTGACTACCTTGTTTTGTGCTTTGATCTGGTTTGAGCCACCATTCTGAGGAAACTAGCATAATATATGTAAAATGAAGTCAGTTCTAGCAGAGACTTGCCAAATCGTTATGGTTTTTTTTAACAAGGAAGTGGAGTTTCACTGTCTTAAACAAGCCTGGCATGAGCCTGAACAAATCCAACCTCTCTGTTCGTAAAACTTCAGACATAGTTTAGGTTTCACAGTGATTTGATTTTTGTTTCTGGATGCAAACTTTTCTTTGGTTACGTTTTTCCAAGTGAATGATGCAGTGTTGGACTTACGGAATATTTCTCAGGACTGAAAAGTGCGAATTTATTGTGCTGCTGAATGCTTGCATATTTTGGCAGGTGAGGAGGGACCTGGTAAATGAGGGGTTGGAAAGGACAGCGTTAATGCAAACATGAACTCTTTGGATCCATTGGCTGTGCCTAGGGTTTCAGCTAAGACCATTTTATCAGTCCTCCCATGGGCATAAATGACTTGACAGCAAGTCAAATCTTTTAGAAAGATGGGACGTTTTATCTTGCCTTCAAAATGTAGTGAACAGACATGCCACAGGGCCCAGATGAGTTGCATTTTAGCAGCTCACCTGATTCAAAAATCTTCACCGGAGTAGGACTGATACTTTAAATATAGACCACAGAGGAAGGCCTTCAAAACAGCCAGTTGAACCTACAGCTCATCTACACGTGCTGCACATGTGGGGATTGGTTTGGGTTTTTTTTTTCTTATTCTGCATGTAATTTATTTGGGTTTTTTCTTTCCCATACGTTGGAAGAAACCAACCCCACTCTTCTGCTTGGATTCACTTTTGGTTTTTAAAGAGACAGCATGATAACCACAGAGCAGATAACATCGTGTCTACGCAAGGGAGAGCCACACTGACCACCAGGTTACTGTGCCCTAAGTCATTAAGGCAGAAACTATGTAAAACAATGCAGCTATCACTTGAGAGATAGCTGTTTGTTTTTCTGGAAGTTATAAAAACCATCCAAACAGCTCCCCTGGGAATATCACCTGCCCAGAGAGTTTTCAAGCTGGTACAAATATTTTTATTTCATTATCCTATCCATGTTGATCTTAGATTAGATCCTAATTCAATTTCAAAAGCAATATTATAAAAAGAAAATAAAATCCCCAAATATTTATACGTTCCAGTGGGAAATGCTTTTTCACCTTGCTTTGTTCCAGACAAAGCTGCTAAGTGATAACTGAAAATCAATGCTATTTTTGCATATGTGCTTTTTAGTGAGCAAATCAACTGCACAGTACTAGTGAAAAACACACCTATACTTTTAACAGTTCACTGCAGGGCCTTATAACCTACCAGAAGTCTCCAGTGCCTTGTAACTACCAGACTGCCCGTAGTTAATAGGAAACCTTCACCAGTTGCTTTCCTGTCTGAGTTAATGCTGCAACCAGTTTAAAGATGAATGTTCACGGGGGGGAACTTCTTTCTTGAATGTAAAGGTCTCTCCAATATAGGTAGCTGACTAATATTGTTCAGATTTATACAGTTCTTGCAAACAGCTGGGATATTCATTGATTTGACCACAGATGCCTTACTTTGTAAACCATTTTTTGTTATTGCTGGTCTTGGGAGAAAAACCTAACTATTCTTGTGATGTTCGGAAAGCTATGTCAAACTTTTTGTCTTTAGCAAGAAAATAAAGTATCTCCTATCAATGGATGACCCCGGTTGCCACGTTCTCTCTCAAATTCCATGAATTCAATGTGTAGAAATGCCAGGCTTGCAGCTTTTCATCTAGTTCAGGCCTTCTGGTCAACAGTCCTCGATGTTAGCCCACACTAGCTTGACCTCAGGGCAGACATATAGCAAGCAGGAGCTGCAATGCCTGAAAAGCTGTCTGAAAGAAATTAACTTCCCTTGTGTACTTCTCCTTTTTGTTCGGTTAGCCTGACTTGAGCATAAA
Source organism: Alca torda (assembly GCA_008658365.1). NCBI lineage: Eukaryota > Metazoa > Chordata > Aves > Charadriiformes > Alcidae > Alca > Alca torda. The sequence continues at coordinate 74,952,227 of CM018077.1, read as the reverse complement.
ATAGGAAGGCTCTCACGATGCAGCGTGTCCAACAACATGCATTTGCTAATGGGAGAATGAGAACCACGGTCAGATGATGCTGCGTTGATGTTTCGTCGGCAACGATGAATGGCCTCAGTTTTACAGTATAACTGAATCAAGACATAGTGACCTTTCTGCAATACCAATCTCGGTTTCTGGAAATGTGTTGCTTTTCTTTGGCTTTCATACCGGATTCTACATAGATTATCAAGGACATGAGAGACAGTCTTTTCTTCTCATATGGACCTATCTGTTCAGATACTGCGTATGTGTGTGGTTTTGCATAAATGCAGTCTGCATCATCATAATGTCTAAACGCCAGGAACAGTTAATGCGTTCTTCTGTCTGCTTACTTGCATTGCTACAAATAGTAATCTCATGATACAGCCATTATATACAGGCACTTTCCAAGCTGGGAGTCACAGCTGTACCTTTCTTCAGCCTTGTCCAGATACGAATCCATCGTTTAGTAAATTAAATTATTGATGGAAGCTGTGTAATGAATCTCAGAAAACCCAAAAGCATGAGATGGCTTGGAGGCAGTTATGTGTGTATGCAATTTTATAATGAAATTCTTTCAAAGCTGCCTTAAAAATGAAAAATATTTCAGTATTATAGGGCAGCAGATGCTAGTGGAACACTAACTGAATTTCTGCTGCCAAGATTGCCTGTCTTGATTTTTGTAATTATCTGTGTCGTAATCACAGATTGTGATGTGTGAACACACTCAAGTGTCTGTAAACATTTACGCAACTTGCTGCCTTCTCTTAGGTTTTGGGTATTGTAGGCTAGGGGAAACGTGGATTTGATACAGACTGTTGTGATCTACCTATATACTTCTGTAATGTGTCCTCTTGCTTCATCTAGTTGAATGATTTCTCTGAGGTTCCTCAAGGCAATGGAGTGTTTCATTACTACTCTTTCCATCAGAGAGTATCTGGTAGACATAGGTGTTACTGAACAGTGATGGACAATTAAATTAGCTTTAGGGCATGAGCACCAGAACACATTGTTGTTAACAAATTAATATCTACCTAATAGTGTATTGGGTACTCCCCTTTCAAGCCAATGTCTACCTAAGAATGCTGATCCTGAGTCTGAGGCCAAATAGCTCTCAAGAAGAGATTTTTTTGGGTGTGTGTGTGTGTGTAAAAAATAAGGTATTTTTAAGTCGTGGTGTTGACTTTTTTTTTTGGTATATCTCTAAGGTTGACCCAGGCAAAATATACTCAGAAAGGCTCCACACTTTCTGGAAATGATATCCTTCCAGCAGGTCTAAGTGTGGAAACCCAACGAGGAAGGCATCCAAATGACCAGCCAGCTGAGGAGCCTGGGTTGGGAAGGACCTCCTGAGTAGTCGTCTTTGACTCAGTCCCCTGTTAATGCAGGCAATTATGTCGCATAAGCCCTCTCATAAACCGATCGAGCTTCACATTTCAACTACTGCTAAAGTTTTACCAGAAATTTTCTGCCCTTTCTGCTAGAAAACTTGTCATAATTTCCAGTGGGAATGTATTCAAGGCCAGCCTATTGCTATTTGTTTTTCTGACAACATCATTCTTTAGCTTAAATAGCTCGTCAGCCCTCCTGGTGTCTACTGCCTTGATGTATTTATAAAAAGTGAATACATTTCAACCTCCTTTTTGCTAGACTAAACAAGACAGGCTCTTTTGGTCTCATCCAGAAAGACAGGCTTTTCTTACCCTGAGCCTGAAATCTTCCACAACTGTCCCGGTCTGAATAAATTCGTTCTTGAATGTGGGTGACCTGAGCTGGATAAAGTCTTGCCAAAGACTGGCACAATGGCATTTTGAAAATTCAGGCTGAGACTGGAGTTTTCTTGATTCTGTATTTCGCTTTTTGTGCAGCAGGAAGTAAGTTTTGGATGCACTATGTATGTTTTTGTTAAAAGCTTCTGGAATATTAAATGGGAAACTTTATTTTGTTGCTGACAGTTTTGGAAGGAGCTTAGGGGAACTGTATTCCCAGCTCTCTCCGGCTTTCCATGAGAGTTGGACTCCCTTTGATAATTCCAATTCTAATTACAAACAAGGTATATGATAAACATTTAAGCAACAGTCCTGAAATCTAAACAAAGAGCGAACAGTGTGGTTTGGTGCAGAGATGCCCTGTTTCTCTTTAGTATCAGTAGTAATCTAGCTCTGTCACCACAGAGTCCCCTTTTTATGTGACCCCACTAGTACAAAGCGACCATACCAAGACATATGTTGCTGCAGCTAAAGATCTATCAGACCGTAAAGCAGCCCCTGCGTCTCTGCAGCATGCTCCAGTGTAGCCACGGCTGCAGCACAGGTCAAGCATGACTTCATGAAGGCAAGTAGGGGGGACCACTCTGCCTTTAGTTCCTTGGCTCTTCCCCCACAGCCGCACACCCCTGCTCTCAGGGGTCCCTCTGCATCCTTAGAGATTGTCACAGCTATGCTGCTCCTGCCCAGGACTTAGACCTCATTCACCAGCCTCGTGGACTAAGAAGAGTGATGATCAGGCTGTGGTAGCAGACTTTCCTTTGTGCACTGGCTGCACCTGCAGCAGGTCTTTTCCTGGAAGGCTGGCAAAGAGCTGTTACCCTCCCCATACACGCTTACCATACATTGCCTCTCGCTCTGCTTTGCAAAGAGCTGAAATTGCTCCCAGAGTCCTTCCCAAGGTCTGCGAGCAGAGCCATGGCTCAGCTGTAAGGAGCTACTGGTATGACCCTTTTGGAGCCAAGAGCCCCCAAGCCTCCCCAAAGAGTCTCACTGCTCTCTGCTGTTGGGAAGGGTTGGTCCAAATCTCTTGGGGTAAGCCTCACAACTGCTGCCTCATCTTCCTCCTCCTTTTCTTTGTGCCCACTGGAACTCTCTTTTGCCTTGTCTGCTACCTCTAGCTAAATCCCTGCTTTTACCACCTAAATCTTTCCTTTTACCTCTTTATGGTCCTGTCACCAGCTCCAGCAGTGCTAGCATGGAAAAAAAAACAAGCCAGGAATTCGGGAAGGTCTTGTTTAACTTGGGCTCTGCACCAATTGTCCAGATGTGGCAGTACAGAAACTTTTCCCCATATTTCCCAGCTGCTGGTACTGGGAAACCACCCCAGTGACATGTGTCTGCCTTGCTGGGAACTGATGCTCTGTGCTGGAAATTAGGGAACTTCTGAGGGTGTTCAGGCAAATCTGTAATATCTGTGATACACTTCCACTCCTTGGCCACACAGACTGAGAGGCTGCTGAGTTACTGTGTGTTTGCAGCACGTGTGACACAAGAATTGGGGTGTATAGTTGCAGTGCAGCAGAAATCGCAACCAAAAGGAGAGCTTCCAGGTCTGACAGGAGGCCATAAGAGACTGTCCACAGAGCTGGAGGAGGAACCTGCTCTTTCCTCATGGACCTCATGGTCTCCACCATTTCCCTCTTCTTCCAGCTACATTGATTGCCTGTCATTCTCCTGCCCTCTCCTCCCCTCTGCCAACATTTTCGGCACGTGCACCTCATTCCCTGCTTACCAGATGACTCTCTACCAGTGGCAATTCTGTCCTATTTGTTTACACCCGTGACTGCTAATGAAAAACTCTGCTCAGTCATGAGTGTTTTAAGGAAAAGAAACATACTTGAAACAAAAAGAAGTAAGGAAAAACAAAAATTGTCTGGGAGGGAAAGAAAAAATTGAGTAAACCAGCCTATTGTTACAGTGCCTTTTCCTCAAATATTCCTGCCACTGTTGTTGCAGAAAGGCCTCCTAACACAGAAATAGTAGCTGGTGGTCATGTTTAGTGTCCTGCGTTTGTGACTGAAAGGAGCTGTGACTCATAAATGTGTATAGCTCTCCGGCTATAAGCCACTCTAACTTAAAATGGCTGAGGTTTACTGTGAGAGAGCACATCTGACTTGTATTTCCTCGAGACTGAAAAAGTATCTTCAAATAACAGCATAAGGGAAAAATACTATCCATAAAGAATTTTACATTCTTTGGAATGATATCATAGTAGAATATACACAGTAGACTAATTACGATTTCATCTTTAATTTTGCTCCGAAGTGGGTCGCATTTTTTGAAGTGTCGTTCCCTTTTATAATTTTTTTTTCAAACGAATGGCCACATTCCAATCACTTACTTACCATCATCCATATTAATTTGTGTTCTCCAAACAGCTGGATAATCTGTCATAATTAGACTGATCTCCGCTGGCTGGGTTTTATCATCTTGTCAGAGGGAATTACCCGGGCAGCCTTCCCTCTCCCCGAGCAGACAGTGGAGGGTGCTGTTGTATTTGAGGTGGTCACTCGAAGGGACCCGGGACCAGCTCACTTCGCTGCTTTCATAGCTCCCGAGGTAGAGCTCGCAGATACAGGCTTCCAGTTTTGGCTTTACAGGGGCGACAGGGGGGTCCCAGCGAGGGGCCAGGACCCGCACACAGCTCAGGACAACGAGGCGTCAGCTCAGTTAGTTGTCTGGGCGGTGGACGAAGAATGGTATCTAATAACGCAGGTTTGGATTTTCACTCTATGGCTGTGTGTTCCCTAAGAGTTTTACTGCCTCTTGTCCACAGATGATATTTTGCATTAAATTCCTCGAGGAGAGAAGGGGGAGGAGGGAGAGGAGAAATTGGGGGAATCTGTTCTTCAGCCAGCGGAGTTCTGAGTCTGTCCATTAAGCGCTTGCTGCTTTTCCAGAGTGTGTTCTGAATTAGGCAGAGTGCAGCACATCTTCTTCAGTGTGCTGGCCAGAAGTCACGAAGCCATGATAAATGCATGGATGACAAGCCTCGCTCTCAATTTTGGGAGATTATGTTTGGACACCCAAAGTCAGCACTAGCGCTCTTCGGCTGAGCTTGCATCAGCCAAACGTGATCTAAGAGCAGGAGCTCAGCAAGCCAGTCAGCCTGGCTGCTCGTGGACCTTGAACAGGATGCAGGATACAGTTATTGAATTTCAAATGCTGTATTTCATTGACATCAGGACACTGCGACTTTATTAGTGAATATATCATTAATAATATGGCATGTGGTCAAAGGATGTGCTGTTCCAAAACCCAAGTAAATAGCACAGAATTAACAAATGCATTTCAAAGAAGCCCACTGTGATTTTCAAGTATGTCTTGCTGCTACTGCTGTTCAGGCAATCTTTTTCCTTCTATACTACTTTTCTTCTAAAAATTTCAAGTATATATTCTACTTGAGCTTCCCAGCTCAAATAAAACTATCTGTTTTATGGATGAGTAACTGGAGAAGTCAAAGAAGTTAAATGATTTTCCCAGGATCGCAGATTGAGAATGAAACCAACCTGTGAATTAAACTCAGACCCTGAACTTCCCAGAACAACTGGAAGGGGCAGAGACTGCAGCCCATGACCCCTTTCTTTCCACCCGCAGTTTTGCCCCACACTCACAACCACGGAGAAATTTTAATTTTGCATCCCAAAGTGAATGCACTACGCAGGAGCTCTGTCACAACCACAGAGAAATTTTAATTTTGCATCCCAAAGTGAACGCACTACGCAGGAGCTCTGAAGGATGCAAGCTGCTCTGTGTGCTGCACAGGTCTGCCAGCTCCTCTAACTGACCGATATCTCCTAATCATAACGTTTCCACATTGCTTTGAAGATGAGAAGCACTATGTACATCAATGATAGAAATTATTGGACAATGCAATTTTCATCCCACAGGACGTAAAGCAGCCCATTGAGCTATTCAGATGGGTCCTGTTATTTCCGCTGCCCCACCCCTGCAGAAAAAAAAAAAAGTTCTCCCTAAAAAGTAATAAAAGTATAAATGCAATAATCCCCCTGCCAATATAATTCTGAACAAACCGAGAACTTTTCAAAAATATATTTTTGGCCCTTTTCTGAATAACCAGTGTCAGATCACGGGTGAGTGGCAAGAAGGTATGAGAACACTTTTGGGCCAGTCATACAGTCCTGTGGCCAAAGATGCTTTCTGGGCTCGTTCGCTAAGCACTGATTTGCTAGCAGGAAATATTCCTACCTCTCTTGTGTTCAGTTTACCTGGATTTAATCTTCTTAGTTTGAATTAGTAGAGGAGAGTGTGTTTATGTCTGTATCCACAGATGGAAATAGAGATAGACTCCTTACTTGAGTACACAATGTTTATTTTATCCTGAAAGTTTGTTTTCCTTTTTTCCCCCCATTGCAGTGTCACTGCTGCTGTATTTTATTAGACCTCTGGTTTTCATTATGCAAAAAGTCAAAACTGGAACACTGTAAATCTCCCCTCTCCTCCCCGCTTGCTGCTCTGAAGCCTGTCCGCCATTCAGTGCCGAACAGCTTCTCCTACCAAAGCGCACTATTTCTAGAGGCTTTGGGGAATAGGAGGTGAGAACAGGGAAAGCGGGGGGGGGGGGGGGGCGGTTAGGGACGGGACACGACACGACTTGCTTGCCCAAGGCTTGTTAACCTGAGCGCACACTCTCTTTCTCAAATTTGTTTTCTCAGCTGGTGGCACAGTCGCTGCCCCAGCGCCATCAGTCCAGCAGAGAGCAGTTTCATTCGAGATCTGAAGGCAGATTTTAAAGAAGTGGTTGGGGCAGGAGGGGAGGGGAGCTTAATAACAGCTTAGAGCCTGACTCCCCGTGTTTTCTTAGTATATTGAAATATGAACTGTGTAAACACTCTGCATTCCACCTGCTCCAGCATCTGCCAAAAGGCTCACAAAAGTCCTTTGCTCTTTTTTTACGTCCTCCCGTTTTGCTTGCCCTCCTCCCCACGAGGTCTCCGGCACCACCTCGCTGTCCTGTCCCCCACCCAGTCTCCGCAAACAAACACGTGCTCTTTTTTCCTTCTTTTTTTTTTTTTTTTTTCTTCCCCCTGCTGGAGACATGCATTTCCAAAGTCACTTTGCACCTTAACCTGCAGTGCCTTTGCAGCCCCGTCTTTCACAGAGCTGTCGACTTGGTTCAGTTTTCAGAGCACCACTCCGTGGTGGTGCTCGTCAGGTGGTGGTTGTTGTTGTTGTTCTTTTAATATTATTTACTGTTATTACACATAAATATGTCAGTAATCACCCGAGAGACTGAATGTTTTCCACATCAAAACCCAGAGCAAAAAAGGCTGCACCCACATGCTGTGCATTTTACCTGTCTTCCCCTGAACGGAGAGCGATTTCCATCCAGATGGCAAATGATCAAGGTTTTTACACTTTTACACTTAGTAAAAACATTGAACAAAGAAGTGCATTTTCCATCATGTTCTGAAAGAGAGCAGGCTGTGCTGGCTTCGATGTGGAAGCAGATTTCCCCTTGGCATGACCCACTGCCAGCCTCCAGGAGCGGGACAGAGACAGGGACCATATTTCTGCCGCATGGCAGAATTCCCAAAAGGCCTCCGAGGGTGCACTGGTGCCGTGTGAGCAATGCGGGATTAGCTGAAAAGCTGCTGATAGTCACTCCTTGTTTCTCATGGCAGATGTGATCATATCATCCCCCACGGTGTGTCTGACTTGGTGGGGTTCCTGGAAGTGGACAGGTAGCGTGTGTTCGAAAGCATGGTATTTTTGATCCAAGAGATTCAAAACAGCCTGCTCTTGACTGAAGCAGCCAGTAAGTTTTGCCACGATTGCATCAGACTGCAAGAGGCTGACCTGAAAATGAGCGGAGAACTGTGATTTAGGTCTAAGACAAAACTATTTTAATTTGAACGTGTAGGGAAGTCACCACCTCAGCTACCTAGGAATGGAGAAGATGAGATTCTCTACTGATGTACAGCCTTCAAACCGCCAGGAAAAGCAGTCAGCCGGGTCCCCTCAGCTTCCCGTACATTTGGTGAAAAAATGAGCGTGCTCTTCTGCCTTCTCCTCATGAAGGTGCTCTTACCACCCTTTGCCCTCAAAATACTTCACACGGCCCGGTGTGGACCACGGTGTTTGCACCTCAGCTCTGATCCCTTTTGGACTGTGGGTTATGAGGGAAATGGTTCTGACTGGTTTGAAACATGGTGAGGACAGCCTGGCAGTGAGGCTGGAAAGGATTTGGCAGCCCTCTAACTGGGAGACAGGCCGTAGACTTCATCTCAGGGCAGCTGATGGCAGGGATGAGCCCCACCGCTGCTTAGGCTTTTCGTGGGCACCTGGACGTCTCTGCCGTTCTCTAGATTTGTTTGTGGCTTCAGTATCTCACTGGGGGCTTGGGGATTTTTCGTTTTGTTCTTCCCTGCCTTGCGCTTTGCCTCTGCATTTATTTCTGCCTGAAACAGGAATCATGCAGAATATCCTCACAGTCCTTTTCAAGCTCTTGGCATTAGAAACACCCTTCCCCTCCGCCTCTCCCAGCCAAGTGATCTGTGCAGCAGAGCTGGGAGCGGGGAAGGGACAAGGGACGGGACGGGAAGGGACGGGAAGGGAGGAGGAAGAGGAAACCATTCACCCCGCCCTTCCAACCAGAAGCAGGAGCCTGAAGCGGTCACTCCGATGGAAGAAGGTCACATTTAAAAGAGGGGAGAAAAAAAAAAAAAAAAGAAGCCAAAATGTGCTCCCTCCCCCCACCCTGTTAGGATCATCGTGGCTGGGTGTAACCCACGCTCAGACATCAGTGACCCTTGGCAGAAACACGTACGATGGCCATGATAAACTGATACCAGCGTGAGAGAAGCTGTAGTCCCTGACGGGCTTGTGGCTTGTTCTGAGAAGGTGGCCTGACATCTTCCCCACCTAATTCAGTTTACTTAAAGCTGCCCTCCTTCCCCCCCCACCCCCAGGTTGTCAAAATTCCTCTCATCAGAAAGTAAAGCTAGAACCGAGTATTTCTAATCCAGTTAGGACAAAAGCTGTCCGGTCTCCAGCTATTTTTTGGAAGGTCGATGTGAAGGACTGAGCAACAGGGACGTGTATATTTGTTCCCTGAAAAGAGGAAGGGTCATTAAACTGGAACATCTAGTGTGCTTTTGAAAGAATTACATTACATCAGAACGAGCCAGAAATAAAATACCATTTGTTAACTTTGCTAATCCATTAAAAATACATTGGGCAACTGAACTATTATTTGTAACTCTCTGCAATCTCTCTTACGGCGAGGAAACAATGTCCTACTGCGTTTAGGTGTGGTGTGTTCTCAGAGCACATAAAGCTTTCAGCAGCTTTGTATGAGGCTGATTTTGATTTTGGGTAACAGCACATATTGAATCGGCTGGGGAAAGAAAGTCCCCAACCAGAGGTCTGCCCGTAGTAAATTATCTGGAATTTCAAATGATCAGTGGATATATTTATCATATTATCCTTATATTTATGAATTTGTGCGTGGGAGGGGAGGAGGTGTTCCAAACTGCAAATTGTCAATTCACGTTCAGTACTTCAAACTGAGCCAAGTCATTCTTGCCTTTTCTTTTAAACTGGACATAACTAGAAAATAATTGAGTGGTTGAAATGAAAGATTTTACCTTGGGTAATACTTTATTGTACTGAGTACTCCTATGTTGGTAAGAACAAGTTAACTGCCTTGTTCTCCATCATTACAGAAAACTAAAGAGAGGATGTAAATGACCTGAGAATATTATTCTTCTATTTTAATCTTATTAATCTTTTCTTCTCTGTTCCAGTTAAAACAAAAGCAAAAGCATTGGAGACAGATTGACTCTGTAGTAGGAAAAGCATAGTTCTGAGAATCTTTGAGTCTAAGACTGTGCTTTGAGTCTAACACTGTCCTGTAGCTCTAAAATAAAGACGGTTTTCCTAGCTTTCATCAGAATGAGGTTGCACTCGGAAGATGAAAACACGCTTGTGAAATGAAAAATGTATTTTCATTTAGGATGCTTTTTGTAACACCAGGTTGTCTGACAGCAGAGATGGTAGCTAATCGCAGAAATTGTATTATAGGCATCTGGTTTTATTAATCAAGGACAACAAACATCCTGAAAGGATTAAATTTGCCTGAAAGGACAAAAAAGGACAAATTGCCCGAAAGGCAAGCAGCGGGAGGGCTGTATGCTTTCACTGTGCACATAGCAGTAACAACCCATGGCTAATATTTCCCGTCTTGCTGAGAGTTCAAGTTCTAAATTTAGGGCTCTAAATAAGCGATCTGACATGTGAAGGGCCCTGTACTACCAACTGCAGTCAATAGGAAGAGCTGATGCCTTGTGCCTTTCCAAATCAGTGGATTTTAAGTTTAAACTACACTCTGAACATCCTCCAACCTTTACTTCTTGTCTTCAGTTCCCCGTGGGAACAGGGAACAGGCTGGACATTAGGAAAAAATTCTTCACAGAAAGAGTGGTTAGACACTGGAACAGGCTGCCCAGGGAGGTGGTGGAGTCACCATCCCTGAATGTGTTTAAGACTCGTTTAGATGTGGTGTTAAGGGATGTGGTGTTAAGGGATGTGGTGTAAGGCAGAACTTTGTAGATTGGGGTTGATGGTTGGACTTGATGATCCCAAGGGTCTTTTCCAACCTAAATGATTCTATGATTCTATGATAGGGCTGATGGGGAGCACCTGCTCGCAAAGACAGATTTGAGCTCTGTCTATCAAATCTGGGTCCCAGTCCTTCGCTGGGATCTGCTCGTGAGACTCCCCATGCCTCTGCCGAGACTGACAGGGATCCACGTGGACTAACCAAGCCCTCTACCAGGACCAGGCATGGACACCTGGCCCAGGGAAACACGGTTTTAGGCGCTTACATGAAAAGCAATAATTTCTTTGCTTTTAGGGAAAAGTCCGCTTGACTGCAGTTGAACTACTGCTTCTGCCTAGCAAGACGCCACTTTCATGGCTGACGCATCTCCAGGCAAGAGGAATTTGCTCAGAGGCCAGCGACAGGTTTTGCAGCAGGATTTTGGAGCAAGCAGCGTTTGTGGCTGTGTTAAGAAATCAATAAAAGGAGCTGAACGTAGGTAAAGGCATGCAGATGCTGCCGCAAACCCAGGGCTGTTGCCACCACTCTGCTGCTGGCCAAGGCCGACAAGCACTGGAGGGCAGGACAGAAAGGAGGAGAACACAGAGACGGGATTAACCTCCACATCCACGGCTGCCCCACCATGGCTGGCATGCCGTGGCAGCTGTACATTAATAAGCTGTGAAGGGAAACGAAGCCTGCTCTTTAAAATGAGATGGCAGCTTCTGCCCTTGTGCACTGAGAATGAGACAGGTAAGACGCAGGAGGCAGCCAGTGCGCCAGGCTGTGCAGGAGCAGGGCTCTGCGAGGAAGGACCGTGCCCAGTCCTGTCGCCCTCATGCAATGTATCATCTCTGCTCGTGTAATTAGCACAGTACCAGCAAGGGGAGACAGCACCTGCTGTGCCACCCAAAAGGGGACACATCCTCACCAGTAAGAGCTCCTCCCTTCAGTAGCTTCCCCGTAGCACCCAGAGGAACACATCGACCTCCAAACACCCTTCATATTTAAAATGCAAAGTAGTGATACAGCACCTTTCCTCCAGATCTGATCTGGGCAGGTTCCATCCGTCAGAATGTCCTTCTGTGGCAAAGGTTTCCCAGCCACCTGGCTCTAGAGGGTCCTGTTTCCAAGAAAACACTTGCCTCAGGCCCTTGTTCTTCCCGTACAAGAGCTTCTGCAAGTGCCCAGCCCACAACAGTTCACCCTGCATCCCAAAGTAACCCTTCAAAGCCCTTCTCTGAGAGAAGAGATTTGGAGCTTTCTTTATGAGAAAAAGCAGCTAGAGATTTCTCCTTTATGGCACATATGAATAAGGGCCAGGGAAACAGATCCATGTTTTTGCATTGTCGTGCTTTTCCTGGTGCTTTGTTTGGTGCTCCAAGTCAGATGCTATGAGGGATGGCTCCCACACTGCCACTTTATGGTTGAAACATTAGCATGTCGCCACTTGTCTCAAACAAGCTCATAACCAGAGGAAGCCCCGTCCCACTGTGGGTTGAACAGTTCCGGAAGGAGTCAGCAGCAGTATCTCCTCTCCACCTCGGCGCTGAGACTTCAGCAGGAATCAGAAATCTCTGCCTCTCCTGGGAACAAGATATTCCCCAGGTCTCTGTGAGGGACAGGGACACCTGATGCACTTAGACCTGTATCCCCCCTTCTTCATTTCCATGGATTTGTACAAAGATGAGGATTTTTGTCACAGTATTTGCCAGTTTTTCCCAATCTAAACAGCTTTTGAATCCATTGTGCCTTTCCTGGCCAGGGTAGAAGAGGGGCAGGAATCTCACAAACATCAAGTTTAGGAAAACTGGCTGCTGGACGGAGAAAAGTCCCTTCTCTGCTCCCACCCCTGAGACCCCAAGGGAAAAGCATTTGGTATTTAGTCATTATACATTTCCTTTGGTTGCAGCCAGCTGGTCAGTCAGCACATGCATTACTATGAACCAGCCCCAGTAAAGGCTGTTTATTTCTGATATGGCTGGCACAGGCAATGTGAGCAAGTTTTCGGGGTGATAAGCGGAAGAATAAGGACAGTCCTGTAGGAGGCAAGGCTTCATTAATTCTGCCACTCATGAGACAGTTTGGCATTTTCTTAACTTTGAGCATCACCAATGTTTTGTTTTTCTCTTCTCTTTTGTAGTTGAGTCTCATGGAAAAGAAAAGTGGTTACAAAAAGGTGAATTGAAACCTTGGTTCATCTGGTGTGCATTTGAGCACTGTCAGGCAGGTGAGGTAATCAAGAGCTGTGAGAATGTAATGTCCAGGGAGAAGAGAAGAAATTAGATGAGGGCATTATAATTCCAATTAAAAAAAAAAAAAATAATTCCCCTATGTTTCTGTGATTTTATTCCCCCTTTACCACCCTTTCCAGACATCTGCTCTAAAGGACTGGCTCTTTTTCAGTGGCTGAAAATGGCCTAAGCAGTTCAAAGAGAGAAGGAGATACTAGGGACTGGGGGATAAGGCTCTTGCAACTAACTTTCAAGGAAAATATTACAGCTTTAACAGCTAACAAGGGGCAGACATCCACCCTGTCTAGGAGAGTGTGCTGGGGCGCTGCCAGGAGCAAGTTGCTGATAATGGCTGCAAATATATCTGTTGATGAAATGTTAAGTTGCTTGATAGAGCTTTTTGGTTTTCAAAGTGACACTTTTCCATTAAAATTTATATCATAAAAATTTGACGTGGGGCAAAATTGGAACCATGTGTTGACTGAACCTGGCAACTCATTAAAAGAGAGTGCAGGACCGAAGAGTCCATGCTTACAAATTACAGCATTAAAATCTAACTAACTGTCATCTAATCCAACTTCAACAGAAGAAAGTGCCTGGCCATGAGGGTCTCCTTACAGATTCAGGATCAAGGTTTGCTAAACAAAAGCTACAGCCCCTCATCCATATATCTCTCAGGAACAAAATTTTAGCACAGAGTATTTTGAATTAACTAAAATTCCTGGCAAAATCCAGGTAACACCAAGCAGAACCGAAGTTAGACCTGATAAAATCTTTGCTTTGCTTCCCAAGTTAATGGGAACTCCTCCTCTACCCCACAAACTCCATTGTGCCTACCGCCTTCCCTCTCAAATCATCCGCACAGGAAAGAGAGAAGGGAAGATGAAAGTAACCTAGGGAAAATGATTTAAAAAAAAAAAAAAAGAAGAGTGAATGCCCGGATTGCATTCGTAAACAATGAAACCCAAAGAAGTGGTGCTCATTCCTTGGGGAGAGATTCTGGTCAAATTGATCCTGTTGGCAAAACTCCTGTTGATTTCAGTGGGTGTGGACTTTGTCCTCTGCTTCGGATCCTCTCTGAAGAGTGTCGCAAGTCTGCATGCAGACCTAAGGGACTTGCAAGGTGTTAAGTAAGGTGTGTGAGCTAATTGCGAAAATAGCAGCTGCGGGAGGTTCCTTGCCACAGCTTTACTCATTCCCACCAAATAGGTTCTTTGGTCCCATGCCTGCGAGAGGCTTCACGCAAGTTTAACTTTAGCGGTGTGTATAGTCCCGTATCAGTGAGGTCACTCCGAATATTCGTTTGAGGCTAAAGTGCGTAGATGTTGGAATGGTTGATACCTTGGATAGTTTCAGTATTATGAATGGTGCACACTGCAAGTGTCTGTCTTGCAGAAGACTCCTTAGGTTCACACTTTAGAGCAAAGATTTTAAATCATAGGCAAAGAAGACAGGAAATTCATACTTCAGAGAACTAGGTGAACGAGAGGCTGATCTAAACTCTGTTTTGCTTAGGTTTACTTACTATAGCCTACTAAACACTCACATATTAAACATGACTTCGTCTTTAACAGCTTCTAAACGTTATGATCTTAAATGACAGCAGTTTCTTGATCTGACTTCGGAAAGAAGCATGCTACCAATTACTCTAAATTAAACTTACTTTTTTACTGTAGAAGAGTTATGCATGAAAGCTCAAATTCAAGAAGAATAAAGCCCTCAGACTTATCTCAAAGTTAGTGTAACTTAAACACATGCATAAAATAAAACAAATGTTTAAATGCTTTCCTGAATCAGGATTTGAACGAGTTGGTTTTGCTGAATAAGCATTGAAGGACCACAGGTCTCCAAACAAATTAATTTTAACTATTACCAGTAAATATTTTCAGCTTACCTTGAGCATCGCTGCCGACTGGAATGGGTTGAAGCCAGATTCTTGCAGGGAGGAAAAATGAATGCACAACAGTATTGAAAAGTGATCTCTGCTGTGTTGCCTTTTTGCCTGTAGAAACAAAAACAACCCAACGAGTATTTTGGCATTTTTATGTACAAAGCCATGAACAGCATGTTAAAAGATTATATTTTAAAGTTATATACAAATTAACAATTTAAAAATTACACCTCAGCAGTCGTTTATATCACGTGACTGGACTATCAATCATAATAATAATAAACCAGGAGATTTTTAAGCTAGCACACTTCTGAGTATTCAACTGAAATGGAGAAAAATGGGGAAAACACATAATATATCTTAGGAGTAGTAATGTCCTGTTATTGTTAAGAAACTGCTGGGACCTCATTAGTGACTATGAAAACATCATCTGTGAATACTGTGAGGCAATAAATCTACAGTGTCCAAGGAAGGGGGGGGGGGAGGGGGGGAAGAGGGGGGAAGAGAGCAAGCACAACGTGTGTATTTGCCATTTTTTCTTACCCAGCTGTGAGTTAGTAATTTCCATATCTGCTTGCCAAACAGCTTCCAGAAACTATTACTGATTATGTGAACTCAATAGTCTGCTAATGAACGATAAGATAATGGGTCTATGTTCAAGAGTGCAGGAGACAAATAGTTGTTTACATGTCAAAAATTCCTTTTCCACTTGGGTCATTGCACACACAAACACACACACACATGCTTTTGAGGCCACGCTTTATAGCAGTGTAGCTCCAAGCCAGGGCTGCTGATGCTGCAGGAACGGCCCTTTCGTCTCCAAACCAAACGCTGTTTTTTGAAGTATTCCATCGATGACCAGTTTTCCATAGCTTTTAATAAAGCAAGCAGTGCTTCAAAAACAATGAACTAACAGTTTTGTGGAGAAAAGAATGGAATGAATAAAGGATGAAAGGCAAAGAACTTATTGATGAACTCTGAAATACATTTGTGCAAATACCTGGTATTTTGCAAGACCAAGCATGAGACCCTTAAACGGATTTGTGATAGAACTTACCTACCATAGCTACATTAGCAATACTTTACAATGCTTTTCACAGCAGACGATTTTATCGTCTGTCTACCTCATACAGCCACAGTGTGACCAGGCACAAATCCATTGCTGTCATACATACATGCTCTTGCGTTACCGTGGAATTTGGCTCTGTATTTGCAGAGCTCACGTCACCCGTCATTGAAATGTGGCCACTTCTACAGAGGAAAAGCAGCACTGCCAGCAAGATTGTTTTTAGCAAGGGAAGCAAAAGGTAATATAGCCAACTAAAACGGCTTGAGAGTTTACATAGGAAGAACACAAGGTAATGACTTGTGTTGGAGTTACTTTAGGGCACTGGGTCCATCCATTCATATATGTCTGAGAAATGACACCTGGTCCCTAAGGGCCACAAGTATAGCACAAACTGAAAAAGTGGAAACTATTCGCTGCGATGAAAATTACAGATTGGGTTTTGCACCGAACCCCAATTTTTTTTTTCAGTGTGAACTTTTACTTTAGATTCACTTCTTTCATTTAGCTTCACAGCACTGGAGCATTGGTAGGTGATGGTCTGCAACTGGATAACTCACTTGTACATTGTACCTTCAAAAGCAGTGAGAAAGCAAATAGAATGTGATTTACTTCCCAGGATGCTGGATATCTTGTCTATGTATGTGAAAATAAAGTCATGGGAAGTAACTGTCACTAAAAATATCTAATGTTCCCAATACCAGCTTTGGGAATCGACAGCTGAGTTTTGCTTAGTTTCAGAAAAGCCTTGAACCAGGTCTGTGCAATCCCAGGACAGAAGGTCAGTTTACAAAGATGGCTTGAAGTACACAAAGAGTTTTCTTGTTTGATTCAGAAAGCCCTTGCTTATTTGATGTACTATATGATTCACTCATTATTAAACACAGCCTCCACATGCTGTGAGCTCTTTGTCAGACAAACTGTAACTAACTTTCTGAAATCTGATTTAATTAGGTTGGGATTAGACATAAATTTAATACAACTAAAAAAAAACCAGCAAACCCCCCCAAAATAGAACAAGGTCAGTGTTGCACGCAGTATAGCTGTGCATGAGTTGCACTTTCGGGGACCTTACATGAACCTTACACTCATGCAATCGTTCTGTTTAATCTGTGCATTGATAAAAATGCCTCCTGTGTTCTTATCATTATCACAATCCATATTAGAGTTCAGAGTTCATACACACTCAATCTCTTTTCCATGCTGTCACTACTTGCGACATTCATGAATACAAAACAATCCGTAGAGTCTTTAACACATAGTGAATGTGAAGACTTGTCTACTCAAGTCTTATGCTACTTCTTGGACTCTAAGGATTAACTAAATCCTTTCCCTCTGACTACAGACTCTGTGGTTTTAAGGAGTTATTTTGGACTTGCCCCATACTATAGCAATCAAAATATGACCCCACAGAAGAAATTTGAAATCATAGAATCATATAATTGCGTAGGTTGGAAGGGACCTCTCAGATCATTTAGTCCAACCATCAACATAACTCTGACAAAAACCATCACTAAACCGTATCTCTAAGCACTATGTCTTCCTGTCTTTTAAATATCTCCAGGGATGGTGCCTCAACCACTTCCCTGAACAGTCTGTTCCAATGCTTAATAACCCTTTCAGTATAAAAATTTTTCCTAATATCCAGTCTAAACCTCCCCTGGTGCAACTTGAGGCTGTTTCCTCTTGTCCTATTGCCTGTTAGTTGGGAGAAGAGACCGACCCCCACCTCTCTACAACCTCCTTTCAGGTAGTTGTAGAGAGCGATAAGGTCTCCCCTCAGCCTCCTTTTCTCTGGGCTAAACAACCCTAGCTTCCTCAGGTGCTCCTTGTAAGACTTATTCTCCAAACCCCTCACCAGCTTTGTTTCCCTTCTCTGGACACCCTCCAGCACCTCAGTCATTTTTGTGGTGAGGGACCCAAAACTGGACACAGCACTCAAGGTGGGGCCCCACCAGCGCCAAGTACAGGGGAACAATTACTTCCCTAGTCCTGCTCACCACACTGCTCCTGATACAGGCCAGGGTGCTGTTGGCTTTCTTGGCCACCTGGGCACACTGCTGGCTTATATTCAGCTGTGGTTATTTCCAGAGATATTGAGCACCTTTATCTCCAAATGATGTCAGTAGAAGTCTGGGGCTTCTGGAA
Source organism: Alca torda (assembly GCA_008658365.1). Taxonomy (NCBI): domain Eukaryota; kingdom Metazoa; phylum Chordata; class Aves; order Charadriiformes; family Alcidae; genus Alca; species Alca torda. The sequence goes on along the minus strand of CM018077.1, from coordinate 74,934,535 downwards.
GCTGAGAATGAGACACAGTTGAAAATCAGGCGTTTACACTGTTGGGTTTGAGTCTTGTCTATCAGCTTTATTTCCTCTTCTCTGAGAGATACTTGTTCCACTTTGACCATTTGAGATCACAGCCTTTTGCATGGTCTTACCTCTTTGCTCTGCAATGGGAACAACAGTTTTTGAGCACCATGGAAGCATCAGAGAAGACAGCATTTTCCGCAGAAGCTAGGAGCAATGTTGGTTCTTGCTGCAAAGAGAGCCAAGAGCAGCAAAAGTCAAAATAAAGATCTGACCATGTCCAATCAAAGGTCATGTCCTGTATCACATCCCATTAGTCAAAAAGGAAAACAGGCCAGTCATGATTTACAGTAATTTGAAATAAAGCACTAGTGCTTGGTTTGGAAGGAATTCCAGGTTTTGCAATGGATCTAGCAGAACTGTGTGTTAATGTGGTCTGTATTAATTTATGTTTTGTAAATGCAGAAAAGCTAATGGGAAAGCAATCAGCCCCTGCTGAGCTGTATCTCTTGGAAGAAAAATTACACGGGATGGGATTGGACCTTACAAAATCTCAAAGGCAGTAGGGAAAAGAGTGTGGTGTTATTCACTTGCAAGAGTTGGTTGGTTTTTCCTTCTCCTGGGCAGTGGGTGCACAACCACAAATGGTCAATTCAGGCATAGACACGTACGTAAATGCAGTGATTGGCAACCTGTGTACTATACCATAGTGCACAGGCAAAGGATTTTCACAGACAAAAGTAGAAACGGCTGCTAATCTGGACAAAAGTTGGAATCACTAGGTCAGACGTCCATGTGGGCAGTCTTACCAGTATAATAGGGATTAACCTTTGTGGCAGAAGTTTCTGCGCCTTGTGCTGTGTGTAATCACACAGAGAAAGCTTGCAATGTGATGTTTTGAAACTTTTGACACAGAAATATCTTGCCTTTTCACTCTGCCCGTTAGCTTGCTATACTTTAAAATTAGTTCAGAAGTGATGTTTTCATTGACATCTTGGTCTACCCAATAGGAAAGAAAAGGCAAGTAAGATAATATATGCCAGTTCTGTGTATCTGTATATACATCAACATTTAACTTCTGATTGCCTAAATCTATACTAAGTCTGGACTGGCCAGTATAGTATTTGAGGTGAAAGAAGAATTTGTACTTCTATGAAATTCATAAAGACACCCCAAAAAATTACTGTTTCTGCTACTCCTCTTTCTTACTGACTGTGCAGCACTACACTACCACATGAGCTGCTTTGCCTGTCAGGGCACCAGAGTACTTTGAGGAGGATTTTCAGTTCCACTGGGGGAAATTCAAACATTCAACTCCAAACAAAAGTTACAGGAATGTGCACAGACATCACTTAAGAAGCTTCAAAAAATCACGGTTTTCTTGTGTGATGTTCCGCAGCATAAGCATTAGATGAATGTATGCCAGTACTGGACTTGGATTCAATTTTTCCCCCTCTCCCGGCCTCACGAACTTAGTTTACTAGATTGAAATGTCCTAATTTTAATCTCTTCTTTCTCTTTATTCTCTTTCTTTTCTCTTTCACTCTTTGGAGGGCTTATTCTCTTCCCAACACCATGCCGATTCCCCTGCTGTAACATTTGACTTCTGTTGTTTTGGTTCCATCTCCTCCTTGTTGAGGAAGGACGAGTGGCCTGAATGCTTCATACTCGCGTCATCTCTCAAGTTATGAACTGCATTCTCAGTCAAGTCGCCAACAATCTAGTAACTAATAGAAACAGTTATCTCTGCTTCAGAGGAAACATATCTTAGATGTTGAAAAATGTTGCCAGAAATCTTTTAAGAAAACCCAGGGCCCTCAGAGTGGAGCTAGAAAAATCCATCCAATGATGGAGCATAATAACTGGACCCCTGTGCCAGTTGTTAGCTCACCAGGCACTTACGGCTCTGGGAGGCTGGGAGCACTCCTGACGGCTGCCAGAGCTTTCAGTCCACTCCCTGGTTACGCAGGGGTGAATACGTCCTGCCAGACCTGCCATTTTGGCCCCAGGTTCAAAGACCTTCAGATGCTTCTGGCAGGTTATTTTGTTTTAGACCATTTACAATGCTAATGGTAAGAGCAGACTTTGATCTCACATTTTGCGAGTCAGATTGGTTTTTGCTGAAGTCCATGCAAAAGGAGCACAGGGAAGATCAGGATCCAGCTTGACGGCCACCGAGGGAAGCCTGGAGTTCCATTTGTTGCCAAAGGTGACCAGAACGATTCACAAAAAGTGTTAATTTCTGTGAAGATTACCACTACGGAAACCAAAAAGGTGACTCAAGAGAAATACATGGTCTCTGTACAGACAGGTGAAAATTGCTTCCAAATCCTGTGAAAGAGCAAACTGAGCTAATAACAATACTGCTCCGTCCTAGCTGTGTGCCCTGAATTAAAAGATAAATAACGTTATTGCATGCATCTGTTGTGTCACTGGAGGCAAGGCAGTGTTTATCAGTGACTGAGATTTCATATTATAATCTGCTCTGCCCAGGCAGCTCCTGAGCTTGTGTGGAGTGCCACGCAGACCTCCCCTCTCCCCGGTCTGGGGGCGAGGAGCAAGAGAGAGAGAGAGGCCGCGGGCTGCAAAACAAAAACCGTGTGTAATCCTTCAAGTTTTGGTCATGCGTTACTCAATTCAAAACACTAATACAGATACAGAAGAACCCAGAGCTCGTCCATTTTTATCCATTATTAACCCCAAAGTCTTTCCTTTTGGAAGGATTATTCACGCTGACCTGTGGAACACCAAACACCATTGCCAGACACAAGACAAATACTACAAATAATATGTATAGGCATTCACATCAATAAAACTCAGGAAAATAGGATAAATAGGACTTCTTTTCTATTTGCTTTCCAATAAATGTTTGTGAACATATTTTTGAGTAGAAAATTGATAGGAGGAGGACGCTAACACAAATTTTCTGAGCCATAGTATATATAGATCAGATGCTTTTCGATGGACGCTTTGGCTCTGGATTTGTTAGTTTGAAGAGCTGCTTAACTGTGAAAATGAAGTAAACAACAAAGCTTTACAAAAAGATGTTTCCAAGCAGCAGTCATCACAAGTGAGCATGAATTTGCTTTAAAATACAGTAGGAACATTTCAAACGTTATCTCAAAGAATTTATAAGTTCTAATTTTATCTATTAACCCTTACCTGTCTCCAAATTTTACTGATGCCAATGTTATCAATGTTGTCAGTCTACAATTAAAATACATGATTTCATTCTTTCTGTTCATTTCACCCATTGCACAACTGCAGAAGGTATCTGATTGTGGGCTTAATATGTACTAATGTACTGAAGTATGATGTTAAATGCCATGGCCTTCAATGGGATCTTAATCTTCTTTGAATCTAACTGATCCATTGACTTCGGAGCCTTAGATTTTTGCAACATTTGTCATAACTTGTACAAAACTTTTCCATTTTCGGTTTTAATTCATTTTACCCACTAAAGATGAGTCACTGGAAGCACAAGGATGTGTCATTGGTCTAAGCCAACTCTATCAGTACCACATACTGTATATGACATGCTCTTCTATTTTCTTCCTGTTTTCATTTAAAATTATACCAGGAGAAAAGAAAAAAGTACTTTTCTCCCACTCATTTCCTGCCTTCTATATTTCTGACTCAAAAATCCAGTGAAGTACCTATGTGTCGAAGCACTAATATTAAATTCATCTAAACATTTCCATGCTAAAGGCCCAGTTTCAGTTATTTATTATTTTCATAAACTTTAGCCTTTTTGGCTGAACTTTTTCCAGGGTTGTTCTCTTTCCAAGCATGACTATTTTGGGAAAGCTTGAGCATGAATCAAGCAAAACCAAAACTTCACAAAAAATAAGCTTTTTCTCACCATTTCCCCCAAATCTTGCAGCTTTCTTTGGAATAGGTAATAATGGCCAAATCTTTTCACACAGAAAGGTACCTTCCAATGTCCTTCTGAAAACAGATGAAGATATACCCAAATCATGTGTACTCAACAGTTAATTTCCACTTATATGCAGTTGTTTTTTAATAAGAAATTAGCTCTTATGAAGAAAGGCTGAAGGATTTGAGTCTCTTCAGTCTGGAAAAAAGACGACTGAGGGGGGATCTTATCAACACTTATGAATACTTACAGGGGGGGTGTCAGGAGGATGGGGCCAGGCTCTTTTCAGTGGTGCCCGCGGACAGGACATGAGGTAACGGGCACAAACTTGAGCATAGGAAGTTCCACCTAAACATGAGGGGGAACTTCTTTACCCTGAGGGTGGCAGAGCACTGGAACAGGCTGCCCAGAGAGGTGGTGGAGTCTCCATCTCTGGAGACATTCAAAACCCACCTGGACGCGTTCCTGTGCAACCTGCTCTGGGTGACCCTGCTCTGGCAGGGGGGTTGGACTAGATGATCTCCAGAGGTCCCTTCCAACCCTACCATCTGTGATTCTGTGATTCTGTGATAGTGTGGGGGTTTTCTTCATGAGTACTCAGAAACAATTGGAATCATCATTCCCATTTTTTCAAATGAAGAAACTGAGGCACGGGACCAGTGACTGGACCTAGTTTCCTTGGTATTCTTTCCATTAATTTCTACTTTAACTGGTAATAATCTCACATGTTCTAAATGACAGTGGCACGCAGTCCTTTTGCAGATAATGTTTTGCAAAGAAGAGCGACAAGGTGGTGGTAAAACCTATGTGTGCAATTTAGGTGTAAACGGAGTAATTGTGTGACAAACGCAGACACACGGTTAACGAACCGCCAGTTTACAACCAAGTGAATGTTGAAAGCAGTTACATGCAGCATTTTTTTCTTCTCTTCTTGTAAGTCATGGCAAATAAATATGTCATGGCTGCCTCATTCACTTAATAGCATCTGATCCGACCACTGAATCATAGTGTACTGGCATGGAATTGAAAATACCCTCCTGGGCCTCAACCCAGCATTGCGGGGGTTTTTAAAAGCGTTTAGAAGAGAGTTTGGGGAGTCAGATGCCCAGCTCCCACTGGCTTTCAGCAGAGTTTTCAGCCCTTCTCCGTTGGGCTCCTTTGACAGTTCCACCCACATAATGTAAGTGCCATTAATTGTAAACACATGAGTAGTTCCACTGAAGCTTGAAGTTACGTATGTGCCTAGGTGCTGTGTTGGGTGCATTCTGTTTACGCTCCATAACAAAAAAAGTCCACATATGGTGGGGAAAAAAAATTGAACCTTTCAGCTAAGCTAAAATGCCTGATACTGCTTGGTACACATTGTACAGTGTAGTCTGCACAGCAATTTCCTCGCTTTTGAGCACTTGACTTCAAAACTCTACAATGTCCTGTTAGTCGATGGGGGGCTTTTGTGTAGTTTCCCTGTGCATAATGGGAAGCTGTGGTAGTGGTAAATAGCATCGCTATGACAGGGATGTGAGTTAGTGCGATGGATGGCAGGGACAGTGGTGCAGACCTGCACCCAAGGAGAATCAAACAGATTTTTCCTGTGGGTTTCATAGATATTTGCTGACAAGCAGAGGAATTATCAGGAATCTTGGGTTCCAGCTAAGACTTTGGAAAAGAGGATGCTTTAGAGGGCATAGCCCAATTCTGCGCTTCATTCTCCTCTTTGTTTACCCTAACCTCCTTTTCTCAGACCCAGATGCTTCTGCCCTGATCTTTCCAGGCTTTCCCTTTTCCAGGACTTGGTTAAACAAGGGCAGGGCTGTATTCAAGCCCATTTAAACTTTGAGGCTTCAAAGACCAGGCTCGCTGGATAACTGCTTTGCCCCTTGATGAATCCCCTCTGCTGATCCAAGCCATGCTCTGTTGGGTGAAGATGTCTCACAAGCTCCTCCTAAGACTTTAAAGCAACAGCTCCACTGCCATGGGTCAAACCATGACTGACTTGGTACCAGTAGACGCCAGAAGCTGCAGCCCCTAGGCAGGTTTGCTCTGGTATGTGCCTAAAACATGGTCAGTCCTTCTCCGGTTCATGCTCCTCTTGCTCCTTCTCTCCTCCACCACACTCTCCTTGCCAAGATTAATCAGAATACTTGTGTCTTTCTCTACAAAGAAAAGGGAGGGGTCCTTTGTTGAACAGATACAGTGTTTCGCTATTTGGCATTGACCACATTTGGTGTGGTGTTGTCCTTTTCTAGAAAAAGAAAACAAAAAAGTCTGTGTATGAGGCAAAAAGACTTCCTGGTCCAACCCACTGCTGACATACCACAAAGGACAGACCACTAGCCCAATGATGATCTACTTAACGACTGTCACAGTTGCCTTGAGAAGCTCCCAGGAGAAGCCAGGTGTTGTGTGGAAAGGAATAGAGGTAGAATTAGCTTATTATCACTTATAAATCCAGACTGATTTGGATACACAGCTCCTGTGTCCACTCTCCCTATTCAGTGTGACTTTCTCTAGTTCAGGGTCTCTCCAGCTTTACCTGTGCAAGGTCTCGCCCAACAAATATATTCCCTCCGGGCAGGACTTTGACAGAGAAAGGAGAGAATTGGCACTTTCCATGCCACACCTGTTCAGCCGAGAGAGCACTTTGATCTCTGTGGCTACTCATCTAACAGCCCCATACAGCAATAAATTCATACACTCTCTTTTTCTTTCTAAAATATATCTGCCAAGAAAGAAAAAAAAATAGTGAAAGGAAAAAAGCAGCAATTCCAGGAAGAAGCTGAAGTCTATGAAGTGATCTTTCACTCTCTTTTGCTAAGCTATTGCTAGTCAGCACCACCACGAATCTATCAGAATATTTTTGGTAAGAAGCTTTTGAAAAGCTGAATTTAAAATAAGAAGTGGGAGGCGGGAAGGGAGGCAGGGGGAGTATCTTCAAACCAAATGCCACGACTGCTCACAAGACACTCTATAATTCAAAACTGGGTAGCCTCAGGCACGCTACACATACATTTATATTTTCAGGAGAACAGTCCCACAATGCAAACACTGTGAGTGGTTTTGCCTTAAGGATCCGGTAGGATTTATGCACACGAGGGCTCTTGTCACTTGTAAGTAGAGGTCAGGAACCTGCCTGGGTGGAGAAGGCAGAGTCAGTGCTTTCCTGAAATCCCTCCTTGTGCCAGGAAATAATCACCACACCCACAGCTACTACATTTGAGCCAAGGTGTTCCAGGGACACAGTCTGTCATATAGGGCACGCCCGTGGAAAAAAGTTTTATAAACCATATCCCGTTTCTTTAATCTTCCATTCCTTGTTGCTGAAAGAAATTAAAAAAAATTATAAAAAATAATCAAGGTAGTTGCTTCAGAGAGAAAAGAAAAGGAGTTTCTGTTCAATATCCGAAAGTAAAAGATCAAAAAGCAAACTTTGATTTTTTCACATATTCCAGATTGCTTAAAACAGGGTTTATTCCCACTGCGTTAAAGAGCAGGTAATGAAATTTTGATCATGATGGCATAAATCAACTCTGTTGATGGAGTGAAGGGGTAAGGAGGAGAACAAAGAACAGGCAGAGAGGCCACTATATCAAGTGTTACTTGGAAAAACATAAAACTGGTATTTGTTTCTGGTAGGCATCTTAATTTGTGATTTATTGTCAATTCAAGAACTCCACAATCTTTTATTAGAGCTGAATGGATTCGAAACTACTATTGCTACATAAAATGGCTAATTGTGTTTTACTGCTTCATTTCAAGTACAATTCTATCTTGGTGCCAAAGATCAGGCTGAGAAAAAATGACGTACTTTACTTAAAATAATTACAATGAAAAAATGTGTAGGTTTCTTTTGGCTCTGATTATATTACTGAATATTTTATTATGAATGAAAAACCTAAATAGGATTGTTTCTTGTCAGTAGCATCTGTCTCATATCTCCTTGGCTCAGAAAATGTCCAGATTTGTTTGATTTTATAGCCTATAAATTCTCCTGAATTCTTGGACATCTTATTTGCATTTTGAAAGTCTAAGTCTGATGGTTTTCTCATACAAACTTAAACATCACATCTCTCATTTCATGCAGAGGCCAGTGATGTCTGAGAATGAGTAGGCAAAACAGACGCACAGAGATGTCCTCAGAGCCAGTGTGAAACAGTGGGTGCAGATCGCACCAGCAGTTCCCTAACTGCAAATGGCAGGCAAATCAACACGCTGCACTCAGAGTTATTCTCCAATAAAACCCGCAGCCATCCAATGACCTAAATATATAGAGTTGTGAGTAGACCTTAGCTTTAAAAAACGTACGGATTCGCCACTTGATGGCATGGCCACATGTGCCTGGGGGGAAAGCAACAGGGCATCTCTCATCCTCTCTACTACGTTGCCACCATGGGACAACACCGTTAACCACTGGAGCCAGGAGGCAACATCTTGTCATGGCTAAGAAACAGTTCACCCATTGGGTCCTAGGTTCGGAGGACTAAGAGTCCCAGAGAAGCTGTGAAAAGAAACAATTTGCTGTAGTCCATGGGCTCATTATGGATTGCCTTCTTGATGCTGGATTCGCACTCATGGGAATAGAAGCAAACAAGACAGGCAAGCAGCAGGCTGTGGGCCCATGCGCAAGCGTTGGTTTGAGGGGCACCAGGCGGGTGAGGAGTGAGGAGCAAATGATTTGCCGAAGGCAGAGCTGCGGAGATGGGGTGGATGCTGTGAGGACGTACAACAGAGCCCACAACCACCGGAGCATCAGAGCCGGAGTGCTCAGCTTTCATACCTATGGGCCCATGTGTTACAGACCTGACTTATCCCAATCCCTTCCTCAGGTGCCAGGACTCACAGCTTGAAATCTTACCCTGACTTCATCGTTCTGCCCTGCGGTTGTGTGTGATACTGCTCTCCAGCGCCTCACCTACAGGATATAGGACCTGACAGTTACAAGGCATTTCCTAAGCCTGGGCACTGAAGGCTTCTGTTCCAGACCTCTCAGTCTCACTGACTTTTTTGATCATTTTAATGTTAAGGTTTTATGCACAAACAGCTGTTTCTAACTATAGTAGATATGATCTGTAGTAAGAAACGTTGCCTGCTGGCCTCGCTCTACAAGGCTCCGAGCTTTAACAGATCCGTCTGAAAGCGACAGGCAATACCACGGAAGAAAAAGGCAATAAGACAATACCGTTAGAGACCCTGTTCCTGGCTCTGCTTGTCAAACGTGGCAAGCCGCTCAACGGAGCAAGCGCCGCACTTTCACTCTGTGGAGTGGAAGTAATAAGAGAGGATACTTCAAGGTCATTCTTATTTGTAAAATATTTCAAGATCCCTGGATGACGAGATATTACATAAATCATAATATTTTATTTTCAAATGTGCTAGTTGGGATAGCAGGTTTTGTAGGTAATTTATATTTTGCTCCGTTGCCTGGAAAAATCAAACTATGCTAAATAGCAGTAGTTTTGTAAAATAGCGCTGTAGCCAGAATTCATATATTTCTGCTGCCATTCTTCTTATGAAAGTATGTAACTATAACTACACAATGTCATTCTTTTAAACAGATGGAAGCAATTGTCTTCTGGATAGATGTTACCTTGACTGTACAGTTATTCCTAAAACTAGGTAGCACCATTTCTAAGTTTTGTGAGTAATACACAGTGTCAGTGGTGTTTGGACGTGTAGCTGTAACGTTAGGTGTGAAGCACAGAGACAGCTCCAAAATCCATTGAACTTAATCTAAGCCCTTTCATTTACTTCACTGCCTATTGAATAAGACCTATAAAATTTAGTTTATTGTATACACTACAATTTGAACATTTTCTGAGTTATCACCCATGGCAGTAATGGCAAACAGCTGAGGTAACTTCTGTTCTGGGGGAACTGCTTTCCAACTATCCCTTGAAAATAACTATTACCATTTTTCATTGGACTTTATATGTGTATGAACAAAAGTGTTAGGGACACTTTATATTGCCAGAATCTAGTGAACTAATTTTTCAGGCGCTGATACAGAAACTTCATATGGTTTTATTTTAGTCAGTAATAAAATTATGTGGGTGAGCTAGTGTTTATGTCTTTGGCTTGCAAGATACCGTCCACTTGACATGTCATATGAAGGAAAAAAATTTGATGCTGTTCCTCTCTCAGATGATCAGTTAGATGGGGTGGGGGTTATGGTTTTTAAAAAAACCCTGTTAATTAGCTACCAACTGACTGATAAAAATCCAGTATCCTAAAATAAAGATTTGAAAATAGAGCAGTTCGCGGCACACTGAAAATCCAAATTCTAGAAAAGACCTGCTCCAGTTCAGACATTTCCCTACACTCTCAGATTTTCCACAAGATTTATAATGAGCCCTTTGTAAGACTCTGGCACCTGAGCTGAATACTAAGCATCTACAGAGTTGTCCCTGAGGAATTTTTCGGCCAGCCTTAGGGCCCAGGAGTACACGAGGTCCTAACTACAGTTCCTGTGCTGCACCGAGCTCCGTGCACGGTGGCTGAACCTGAGCAGAACTGCAGTCACTCGGCCTGTTGCAAAATGGGGCCACAGAAGGAAAACACTAATAAAATGAAGCCTTGGATTTGAAACGTTGGCTTCGGGATGGTTTTTGATTCTTCTCTGACTTACACCTGTTCAGCTGCGCTGCCTCAGTAGAGTTATGTGGGTACATCCCAGACCAGAATTTGGCCTCATCCAACTCACTCCATGACTTGAGCTGAACTCTCACATCAGTTCCACAGGGTGGGTCCCAGCGAAGTGGCAGAAATGAAGGCTTATCTTGGCCGCAGCGCAAAAATGCTGGATGTTTCCATATTTCAAATGGTGTTTTGCATCAGCTGCACACTACGCCTGTGCTGTGGCAAACCGATCTCCGGGAGGGTAGTGTCCCTGGCCGCGACGGGGATGTTTCCAGCCAAATCCCCACTACAATGCTGGAGATTCTACTAACACCGCCTGAAATTAAAGCCAGATGAGACGCAAAATTTATTCCGCCCTTTAGGTGAGGAAAAAAATGGGCGCTGAAACCTTCCGAGCTTCAGAGGCACTTGGGAGAAGGCTGAAGGTTTAGTAGGTACGGTGTATGCGCACACGGCCCCATTCAGCCAGTGTCAAGTTCTGAATGAAAACAACCCCGCTCCAGTTCACAGCATGGATTTAGGAAGATCCACGACAAATTAAAAATATTTGGCAGCCGTTGCTTTCTTCCAGCGTGTTTCCTAAAATTTAAAGGAATTGTGCTCGGCATTGTTTTGAAGCCAGCAGCCTTCAAAGTGATCAAAATCTTAGGGGAATAAAATCAGAAATACAGACGGCTGGATAACGGTCGGGCTTCTTTGCCCTGCTTTCAGACATCATTCGAGTGAGACAGTGTGATGTGTCTGCTTCGTTCACGTCAGACATGGGAGGCACCTGTCACTGAAGTGCTCTGTGCCATCGGTACTGTGTGGCAGCTCAGCGCTGACTTTCCGCAGCCAGAAAACATGTGCGTAACGTGCAGGTTGGCTGGATGCATGCAGATAGCTTCAAACTGTGCAGAACCTGATGTTTTCCTTTACCACAAAACTTAACTTCCTGAGTCCAAACCATTATCCTGGGATCCAGGCAAAGTAGCTGGTTTGCATTTTTGCAGCAGGTTGCCTGGGAGCTGAATCAACAACAACTTTTTCTTGCCATAGGTCTGAATTAACACACTTGCATTAAAAGCATGTTTAACTTCTCTCTAACCAGGGAGGCATTCCTGTGGCATTAATTTTAGTCTCCTGATTTTGGCATCTTTCTCCTCTGGCAGAGAGGAGAAAAAAGGAGAGAAAACTCACTGGCTGCACTCAACCACAGCTCTCCATGGAGTGATCCAGAGCAGCAGCCTCTCTGAAGTTTATGTGTCAGAGCTGCCAGTGTCAGAGCTGCAAGATATTTATTTTTTGCACATTGTGGGTGCAATTAAAAAGTGGGTGTCTATGTAATAGGGCAAAATTTACTGTATTGTCTGTGCTGTTTCTCTTTCCACATTCAGAGAAGGAAAAAAATCCCACATTCAGGAGGCAAAAACGCAGTAGGGGTAGGGAAGCATCAATTTGCCGTAGATTTAAGAGCTGAACATCTATTTGTGCTTTTAAAAGTTGCCTGAAAAAGCACTGCCCTTTAGTGAGTATCCATTTTTAGTAGAAACGGTTTTGCATCCTCTTAGATAAGATAACGCTTTGTCTAACTAAGGGGGAATTGTGTGAAATAACATGGCCATGATGACACAGGGTGCTATAATGCAGTTATTGATAGGAGTCTGGAACTCATAATCTAATGACTCATAATGATCTTCCCAAAGCCGTGATATGTAATAAGGAGCAATGCTTCAGGCAAATGCATGATTAGTTAGTTAGTTAGGTTAGTTGGGGGCATTCATCTGGGCCTAGACATCTCATTTTGTGCACAACCTTGCCCTGAACCTCGTGTTTCATGCTGTGCATGTGAAATGCTTCAGTTGTGATGCCTCAGAGAGGCAGGATGTCTCCTAGCATTCCCTTGAGTATACTCCTTGGAAAAGACTCAAGCAGCTCAGCTGGACAGTGTGCCTGGAAGGAAGCAACACTATATTCCTCCTTCCTCTCTGTTGTACAGCTCAAGGGGTGTAGCCCATGCACTCTTAGGAACATCAGAAATGCAGTTCTGCCCCATCCTGACATCAGCTGTGCTAAAGGTTGTCCCTCTGTCCCTCACTTCTGCCAGCCAAGGGCCAGGCAGATTTTAGCCCCATATGACAAGGCTCAGTGTTTCACCTCAGACATTTCTACTTAAAATTTCTACTCAAAATAGCACACATTTGTTAGCGCTTTGGCATTCTGCATGCTAGCCTGTGCTAATTCTCTTCAGATGGAGAACAGTTTAGACCTTCTCCGTTGCCCTAATTTGGATTAGGTCTAGACATAAACAGCAAAGATTAAATCTAACTGTTCTTATTACTCTCATTAGTTATCTCTCGTAATGGGGTTGATTGTTAGGTACCTTGTTAAGTACGCAGGCACTTTCATGCTTGGTGCTGTTCAATACCTTTAGTTCATCTTCTGAGTGGCAGCAAGTCAAGCGGAGGAAATAACTCTTTAAATCGCTTTTTCACTTTTTGTAAAGTAGAAGCTAAACACTGAGAATAGGTTTTGGGTAACTCTGTCAGAGGTTTAAGTATGTATAATTATTAAGTATTCTTTAAGTATGGTCTTTTTCTCAAATGTAACCGTGTAAAAACAGTACTTTCTTACCCAATGGTCTGCTCAAGGCATGTTTTCAGTCCCACCTGGCCAACTTAGTAACGCTAAGAAAAAAATGCTTTTTTTTTCTGTGAGCTGTGAGAGAGGTGGATTCATTTTGTTTCAAGTTCTCATTGGTACAATGGCTTGCTAAGGTCCATTACCATACTTAGGTACTGATAATGCCATTTCAATAATTAAGCTTGATAGATCACTTCTAGTCTTGCATCAACATACACTCTCCCTCTACACATATATATGTGAATATGTATATCTTGACAAAAAATAGAATACGATTTTATAAAATTATTATTATAATTTTTACTACCTGTGGCATTGTTCCATTCTGCACAGGCACAGAATGGAGTCTTGGCTAGGCCAAAGGTATTTCAAGCTCTGCACTGATCAGGAAAAGTCAGGAATAAAAGAAGACTGAGAGTGATAATGATAGATACATGAAAAATATGAAGATGTATTTCCTCCGGAAGGAATCACTCGCTTCTTGATATAGGCTGAAAAGCAACAGCTACTTAAAATCGAGGTTGCTTTGAGTCAGAGGTGCAAAAAATATCTGGAACATTTTTTCCTGAGGGTAGAAGTAGGAGGGGACCTTGTAGGAAGGAACTGAATAAAAATCCACCTTAAAAATCACATGGATAATAGCAGAGAGCCTAAGAGGAATGAGAAAAAAGACTAATCAGCTGAGAAAGCAGCATCTTAAGAGGCCAAAGTGCAGAAATAAAGTATGAATTGCCAAAAGTCAAGCTGTGTTAAGAACTTACAGAGGAAATAAAACAAATACAAAAAAAAATTTCAGCCATGTAACTAGGAATTGAGCACAAAAGAAGCAAGGCAACAGCCATGCACTAGGCCAGGGTGGAGATTAATAATGATTTTTTTCTAAAACTGATGCACCGCACCTTTTGTTTCCCTTTGTGCATAATGACTTGAACAACAGAGAGACACAGTATGGCCAGAGAGAATTAGTCTTACAGTGATAGAAACAGAACTCAAAGTGCCACATTAAACTTGTTTTGGAGGGGACAGGTTAATCACCATTCCAGAAATTTTGGGGAAGAAGCACATGAAATCACTAACTCGTTAGAAATTCCCCCTCCCAGACACTTGAGAGAGAGGAGATGACTGAAAAAACAAAAACACCATACCCATCTTTCAAAATGGGATAAGAAGAGGAGAACGTGGTCTGGTTATCTTGGGGCCATTTAGTTTCCAACAACATCCAAGTCTGGAGAACAGGTTTTGTAGGAAAGAATAAAGATAAGCAGGAAAATGGAAAATGCCATTTTTAGTTCAGTTTGGTCATAGTCTGGTCATGCCAGAGTAACATAATAGCTTACTTTAAGATGACTGTTTTCTCTAGACAAAGGAAATACAGTGTTCTGGATTTCAGTTAAACAGTTGTTTTGGTGCCATGTGAGAAAGTGTCTGCTTAGGTAAGGAAAAGGGGGATTAGTAGAGAAACTGTAAGATGGCTAGAAAACTGGTTAAAGCAGAGATGACAGCGGACCGTGTCAAGAGAGGAAGTATTGGGCTGGAGATAGGCTATTAATGGAGTTCCTCAAGGACTGGTTTTGGCTCAAAAAGTAGGAGTGGGCTTATGAAATGTGTTGATGACACAAAGTTGGAAGGCACTGTCAATTCAGAGGAGGACTAGAATACCATGCAGACAGAACTGGATGACCTTGAGGACAGAAGTAATGGAAATGGAATGAAAGTGAACAGCACAAAGTGCAAAATCCAGTCCTTCAGGATGAATGACAAAAATTTCTGTTTGAGAAACACAGCTGGAGGCAAGGAAGGAGAGAGCAGCATACCTGAATATACCAGTTAAATATAGAGTTACTGTGATCCCCATGTTGGATGTGATTGTGATCTTAGGATGCAGCAGGTGGAATATTTCTGTGACATGTATAAGACAATTTTGAGGCTTCATCTGAAATGCAATATATAATTCTAATGACTTGTGTTCAAGAAAAAGGTATTTAACAAGGGGGTAGAGAACCTATTTCAAAAGGAGGATTGTGAACACAAACAAAAGTCATGGCATGAATGCTCAGAGTGACCTAGTTTGGGAACTGAAAGCTGTGCAGTCACATCAACAGCATGCTCGGGCTGCCGGACTATATTGCCAGAGCCAAATGCAGCTTTATTTCTTCCAGGGCTCCAGCTAGTGGTGGCACGGTCTGGCTCTGCTGACTAGAGGCCACGCAACCTAAATGAAGTTGATTTATTCAATCCAGTAACTCAAGTACTAGAAGCCAGTATGTTACTTCTTCACGTGCACCAGTTAGTAGAAAAATAATTATGGTAAAGAGACTTGCCACAAGAGACTGCGGAGATAACATGAATATAATATCCATCAACTTAGGCTGAAATAAGATTTCTAATAATCAGGACAGTCAAACACTGGAGTAAGAGAGGGGAAAATAAAAACCAAAACCTACCTAAACATTTAGGCTGCTTGGTAACATAGTGAGACTGCAAAAGAGAAAGTATTATATGGTGGCAAGGGATTGGACTCAATTACCTGTAAGGTTTTTCTCACTCCTGACCCCTACCCAAAATAGTTCAGGCCAGAATATCATTCAGCACAATTGTTTTGAAGCCTGTGGATCCTCTTTGCTCTACAGCAGCTGAGAATTTACTTCTTTATTTTCACGTTTTAGTAGGATTTGTTATCTGGTCCTTTACACACCTTATTTCCAAAGTGAGTAAATACCCAGCTAAGTGGATAAATAGATGGCACTAGCACATGAACAAACTCAAGTGTGGAAAAAAACCTCCCATACAGAAGAGGGCAAAAATTATGGGGAGACATGTTCAGGCTTACTCAGACAAGTATACCAGGCCAAGCAACAAATGATAAACCTATCTGACATGGCATAATTCATCAGAAACTCTCCTTCTGGAAGGCTCCTCTAAGACAGCCAAGGAGCAGGTGACACTGCAGAGGAACCGGTTTGTCCACCCTCAGGACCAGCCTCTGTCCAAGGCATCTGTGGGGCCTCTTTCACCACACAACCAAAATGCATCCGAAAGTCCCATGATGTGAAGAGACGGGACTTCAGGATAAATGTCCACACCCTCCTGCTGCAGATGTCCCTCTCCCGGGTGCTTCTTCTGTCAGGTAATGGTGCTGTTGTTATTCCTTTTGGCCACACACCTCTTGAGGGAACTCTTAACTGGTTGGCTTTGTCCTCCCAACCCCTGACCACCGAGGAGATGCACAGATCACGGTGAAAAGAAAATAACTTCTGCCACTGCTCCTCCCAGATTCCAGTTCAGCTCCCATCATCGAGGGAGCTGGTGAAGAGAAGGACAGCCAGTAGCACCCACAACAGCACTCAGTTCATGTCAATGCACTCACTGCTGCCTTTTGGGTAATTTTCTCAGCAGGGACACTGGTCACTCCTCATTAGGGCCATACTCTACCCAAGAATTACAATGAGGTCAGAATCACACTCAATAAATAGGTTAAACATGAGGCAACTCCTTCTGATCTGCCTTTGTTCATTCATGATCTGCACTTCGGGAGGCAGAAGGAAGGAGCTGAAAGTGTTATTTTCATGTGACCTTGCGTATGTGTCTAGCAGTTTTATAGGTGCCCTGTTGAGTAATCCTGCTGGACAGAAAGGTAGGATAGCCCTGAAGCACAGTGTCCCATGTGATTCTGGAAATTGCATCAGAAGACCTCAGAGTCTTCAAGGTTCTTACCCATATGCCAGTGAGAGATGGAAAATGCCCTTTAACAAAGAAAAAGCAGATATTTTACTGATAAATGTCAAGAATAATTAAAACTGTAGGTCCAGCCCATTCATGCAGAGTCCCTGAAGAGCAGGGAGCTGTACCCACATCCTGTGCTGACAGCTCCCACAGGACCATCCTTGGCTCGTTGAGGAAAGGTTTTTCAAGAGTGTGTGTGTTTGGATTTCATTGTTCTGTGTGGCAAGATGCTTTCTTCACACTCCATCTGCAGTGAAACCACTAGGACTTACTAACTGAATACAGACTTTTTCATGCCCAGTTATTTTCTCATGCTGTGACTTTATAGTTTAGTTTCCAAAGGGCAACACGTGCTAGGAGAATTGGCACAAACCCCCAGACATCAGACAATAGCTGGATGTCGGAGTTTACAGTTAATTATACTGACTCTGTTCCCTATCTATCTATTAATGAAACGGTTACTAACAATTAAATCATGGTTGACATCATGTTACTGCCCAGTGATTTCATTGCTTCTTTAATTGTGAGCATCTGAGATAACTAAACCAACGCAAAGGGGGAAAAAACCCCAGCTGCAGTCTATACTCAGGACATGATCCCTGCTAGAGGCTTCAGTATCTATCTGGAGGTGTTATTACCGTTCTCCAGGAGTTGTTCTAGCAATACTTGTCCATGAGTGAGATGGTGAAAATCAAGCCTACAAAGAAACTGGCAATCACCAGATCAGTAACAATCTGTGCCTGGCTTTCAAGTCCTTCCTCAGATCGTAAGGCTCTGGCTGATATAGATCTAGGACTCACTGCATCTGTTTGGAAAATAACATTTCAGTCAGCCGAGTAGTAGCACAACTGCCATGCTATATGTCAAGAAATGGGAAAAAAAGATTAAGAACTAAGCAGAGCCTGCAAGTCTCTAGCTGACACCTTGTTCCCATTATACAGTATTTATGTGTAGCATTTATGATGAGAGACAGCATTTTGGCTTTGGGAAAAAGTTAGAATTTGTGCCACAAAATAAATGCTTGGAGCTGATTTTCAACTTGCCTTTTAACATGGTGCAGATTTTATATATTATGCGCCTGTGGAGCTGTACAGTGAGTAATGGTATCACAGTATCATATCAATTGTAAATCACCATGAGGTACATCCAAATGCCAAATGAAGTCCATTCAAAGCATTCAGACCTTGACTAGCCAGAAATTATCAGTCCAAGCAAATACCGTACCACACCACATCCTCAATTTTACTTTTGTTCAGGCTGTGAATGCATGTTCTGCTTCTTGTAACACTGCACTGACAGATCTTTTTTCACCTGTATGGTTTTTCACAGAGCCTTGAGACATAGCAGGGAAAGCCATGTGCTCAACCTCTTTTCTGCCCAGGGTAAATTTCTTTAGACAGATGTCCCTTTCCTTTCAGGAGAACCTGCAGTCTAACAACAAGAGAAGGAGAAAATAAATGGGCAGGAAAAACTTAGTATTTAGTTTGGTAATTCATTGTGGATTGGTTGCATATGTAGTAAACTGAGCACTCAGTTTTAGCTTTAAAATATTTGCATATGGATGAAGTCTCAGTATGAAGGGGTTTGAATATCCGTGCTGGGGTGTTCCACTCCATTGCCTCCTTGGCAGGGGCAGAAGTCCCTGGCAGTGGAGCAGAATGGTCAACTGGACATTGCAGGGTCTTAAATTGCGTCAGGGGGATTAACGAGAGCTCTTGTCTGTCTGATCTGCAGGGCCGCGCTGCTGTACAAGGAAGAGCCTTCTGCTGAAAGAAATAAATGTGAGCTGTGTTTTCCTAACTTGTATGAAGTCTATATGTAGTATATAGAAATTAACTGGGCAAGGAGGAAGATGCTTGTAAATCACTTTTGCTCCAATGACAGAGAGTGCCCTAGGCTTACTGTGTATCCTAATATAATTTAGAGGAGATTTAGAGCAGCCTTGGGGCTGTTCTAAGCTACCCTTATGCACCCTGTTTACAGACCCAGGAGCTGAAAGTCTACAAGAAGCAACACTTTCCTCCCTGCTCCTGCTTAAGCATGCCAGCTCCCCAGCGTTTTCTTGCTTCCAAACATCCCATTCATACAGCACAAGGAATCATGGTGCTGGCTCCGTCATCTCTACCAGCTCTGAGGATTTCCCAGATCTCAACAATCCACCATTCCACTGTTTGAATAGCTAACAGAGGGGAGAAGGTCAGTTAGAGGAAAGGGATGGTTTTGGTGTGACAGCCAGTGAGTGTAAGTGATGTGAGTATAATATAAATTAGCAAATTTTACTGTGTGCCTAGATTCTGAGCATCCCAAAGCTTGAAGAATTTTCGTCAAGGACTTTAGTTCTGATATTCAAGCTACCATGAAAGACTCATTTCCAGAAGGCGATCTTAATATAGAGTATAAGTGTAACCAGTTTTGGAGGATAGAAAATACAATAGGATAACTCTAGTCATTGTTGCATTTGATGGCACCAACTGAATTCAGGAATTCCTGGGTCAGGGCCGGCTTGGATAGAGGTTCAGAATATATCAGGACTAGCAAGGACACGTCAGTGTTCTGTGGTATGCAATTCACTGCAGGAGACAAGGGCAGTTTGGATCTGGAGTCTCAGTTTTGACTGCTCAAGTAATTTAATTGGTTCACAAAATCTAAGTTGAACTCTTCTTCACACAACTAACTCCAAGGTACATTTCCCAATGCACTCCCAAGGCTTTTTTCTTTCCCTCTTCATTGTTTCATACACATCATAGAAAGTCGTTCCTTAACTGATAAGGTGACTCTTAAAATTTTCATGCTTTTGTTGTAACCCATCATTTCTTGGTTTAGTGAGTATATATTGTGGTACTGCAATAAATCGCATTGTCGTGGCCCTCCTGTGAAAAGCGCAGAGCAATTTGCCTCTGCGGGCCATTAGTTAGTAATGTATTATGAATAAATAATTCATGATATACACTACAAATAATGTAACTACAAATAGGTAGTTCTGCAGTTCTTCACCCTCAAAGTTGACTATTTTAGCCTTCTTTTTCTTAAATGACTCCTCTTAGCTGTTACATGGGTGGGTGGACAGATGTTTGCAATTATGTCCATATATGTGGTCCACAGGTATGCCAGAGCTGAGGAATCTGGCGCTTTGTTAAATATTTTCAAGTAACCAGCTGCCGCATTTCTCCATGCAGCCAAACCACACCAAATGGAAATGTACTAAAAGAGATGGGTAAAGTGAAGTACTTTCTTAAAAACAGAAAAATGACTCATGCTCATAAAATATAATTACTGTAGTAATTCTTTAAATATACTGACCAATGATTGGGGGAAATTTCAATTGACCGTTCATTAGAGCAATTTTTTTTTTCCCCCTGCTAAGTTCTATGTCCATAATTGCTTCAGCCTACCAGCAGGGTGCAACCAGAAGGAAAGATGAAAAGGACCTATACATCCATGAATGAGGGGAGTGGAGGCTGCAGCAGAGCACCTCAGGTACGCTCCACATGTTGCCACGTCACGCGCCAAGTTTGCAGTCACCTGTGAGCAGCAGTAGGCTGAGGTCGAGCTTTCTTTCTCTAAATACACTAAGTTGTGGTGTTTAAATTTCAGTCAAAAAATATGTTATGAAATAAGGAAAGTGGAAATTCACAGATTTTATAAATATCTACTAAGTATACACTGATGACATGCTTTCATTTTGCTGGCATCACAAGCAGCTATGGGGTTTTTTTCCAGTATCTTGTAATGGTTCATAGTTCCCTGAGCTATTTTTGGGAAACTACGTAAGAAGACACGGGACATAAGTCCTAAAAACTGGAATGTAACTTTGTTATTTTTCACTACCCTAGGCATCATTCGCCACCGCACTGTACACTTTGTCTACCCCATTTACTTGAGAATAGAGCAGGGACAAAGCAAGTGTAGAAAATGCAAGTAGCCAGAAATGCAAAGGTACATACTGAAGCAAGTGCAGGCAATCAGTAGAAGTTGAGATACTCTCACATCTTACATGTGTGCATGCGTATACGAGCACACACAGGCTGCCTGTGTTATGCCGGGCTTTTGAAAAAGTCCAGGGTCCAATAGTTCTTACTGAGCCTCCAGAGAGCAGTACGTACGCGTCTGTGGTTGTGTTTGAGAAGAAGAAGTGCAGACAGAGTACAGTGTATATGTGTTATATTTATTGCTATGAAAAATTATATTTTTAGAGTATTGTCTACTCAATAAATAGTTCCAGAAACAAACTTGAGCTTGGCAGGCACTGGGTGGCAGGTCTGTTTTCTTAGTTTTTAAAATAAGTGAGGAGAAAGCCGTTAGGAAACTGTCTTATTCCTGTGCTTTTGAAGTAATGTAAAGAATGTAGTATCAAGAGAAGACAACTGAGAAAATAGTAGTGCATGAGACTGACAGATCCAGAAGAGAAAGACTAGTGGTCTTGGCTCCCTGTGCCTCTACACTTAGAGGTCAAAAACATAGGTACCCGGAAGACACAGCCCACAGATTTGTACAGTCTGTACACCTAGCTGAAGCAAGATCCATTGATTTTATTTTATTTTTTTATTTTCTGTTTTGTTTGGGTTTTTTTCTTCATGACCAGCTTTATTGGATGCCCAAGTTCCCAGTCCCAAGAGAAACCTCCCTAGTTGAGCTCGATTTATTCAACTTTCATTCCTAAGCCATGACATTTTGTGTAGGAGGTTTTGGACTATTTCTATAAATGGTGTCATTCTCAATAGCACGAGTGAGCTTTCAGGTGACTCTGAAGAGTATTTGGGGATCTGGATTTGCACCACCAACACCAGTAGGAGTTTATAAAAGTGACTTTAACAGAGGAGGGATCCATCCCATTCTGACAATGGGATTTTATCTTATTATGAGGTGTAGGGCTTTGTAATTACAGAGGCCATGCAATGATGTGCATATTTAAATCTGGTAAGAGTCTAAAGAAGTAATCCAGTTTTACAAATATTTCTTATTTAGATTCTGCACTATAAACGAGACATAAAGGGAAATGACTAGTGAATTGGTGTGTTCTCCAACCAATTCGACCTTCAGAGTACGGAGACAGAGTACTCACTTAAAACTGAGCCTTGTTACATAGTCTGGCCAGTTACCTGAAAGTCACTACTCTTTAAAAGCTGAGCCAAATGTACTTTAACTAAAAACAAAAAACCATGAGGATGACATAGTTTCTGAAGGCATTATAAATCTTTGGGAAGCAATGTGTATTGCCTTTAAGTAATTCATACAAGTACATGAGAGGTATGAAAGTGTTTGGGTTATAACAATGCAATAAAATAGAATTACTTACACTTATTTAAATCTTGGTAAAAATACAAACTCTTCCGTTGGATAGTCCAGAACGTGCAGAAACCACACATGGTGCAAATAGGACTTGAGGGAAAAGACTTTGCAATGAAATAATGACAAAATGGCAAACACCACACCCACGCCGTAGAACTATAATAAAGTGATTTGACAGTGTGCCCTGATGAAGCCGACATTTTGTGGCAAAGAAGAACAGCTACATTCCACCCTTTCTGGCACCCTTTTTTTTCCATTATTTTTTGCAAGTGTAGCTGTGTGGGAAGAAAGTTGCTTTGGTTCCAATTTTTAAAACCGTGTAACTTCCATAAACACAGCAGAATCAAGCAGACACCAGAGCTTTTCAAAAATTGCCTCAGGAGACCAGCACTGAGGTGTTATATATACCCAGTAGACACACCAATGTCTTCCAAGTATTTACAAGATTACACACGCTTCACTGGCTATGGAAAGGGTAGCCTCGCAGCCTACCATAGAACTCCCAGCGATTTTGTTCCATTTGGGGTTCTCTAACGAGCCTAAGAATCGACAACATTTCAACTGAAACATGAGATGTAAACACAAACGACAAATAATTGCATTTTATTTTCCTAATTTCATCCACATTGTTAGTTTCATAAGCTCTTAAATTCGCTCTGCTTAAAACGAGCAAACCAAACATGAGTAATGGAAGCTGTATCAAAGAGTTATCCTCTGAAAGATTTCCCTTTGGCAGTCCTTCTGAAAGCAAAATAATTTTTATCTGTGGTAGTTTGGGCTCGTTTTTTCCACACATAGCATAAATGGTGCTTGAGGTTGCCTTACTACACTCATGTTATACCAGAGGGGAAGGTCTGGTCCATATGCAGCTTCACTAGGACCAAGAGGTCTGTCTTCACCTCTGTGCGACCACAGGCACGGCGGTGATGCGACACATATGTGTGTGGCTTTACCTAGCACAGCACCTCGGTGTCCTGTCTGTAAAATGGGAACCTCCTGACCTGAGCAAGGTGTTGTGAGGACAAGAATCCACTGGCGTTCCTCAGATGTGGTAATGACAGATGACATTTAGGCAACTATGGACGAACAGTCCCATTGAAGTCGCCCGACATTTCCGCAGTTTCCATTTAAGCTGGTGCTGTTACTGAATTTTCTTTAGCAGGTGAAATCTCTCTTTCTACACTGTCAAAGGCATGGGTGAATTTTGTAGGGACAAGTTAATGACACGCCTCCACAGAGACTCACTCAGCTGGAAGATCCTGCTTCAGTTTTACGGACCTTGGTTCTCTCATAAAAGATTTCTCTTCCCTGAGCGGCTGCAGTCAGTGTGGGGTTTCCAATGGCGTTGCCTGCATATCAGGTTTTCGGTTGCTTATTTTCTCAAACACCTGAGAAACATCCATAGAGCTGCCATCTTAGAAGAAGATATTTTGCATTGCTGTTACCACCGTAGAGTGGCAAATTCATCTGCTGCAGTACTAAAGAAACAAGGAGGGTGGAAGAGAATTTTAAATGCTGGGGCAGAGAATATGGAGCCCAGAAGACAGAGGTGAGCAAAAGCCCAGCTATTCCAGATTGGACCAGCAAGCTCTACACTCCATTCACTGCCTTTGGGAGCCGCTTACCTTCTTGGCAAATATCTCCCTGGCCTGGGTCAACTAGGTGAGGAAAAACACAGGCTAAGATGGCTGAGACCCCTTGTAAAAAGAAGTAGAGGGGAGGGGGGGGAACCAAGAAAACAACCAACCTCCTTTTTGGACAGCTTTTTGGAAAGCCATAAAATCAAATGCAGTTCATAACACATGCTGTGTGATCAGGCAGAGCTTCCCCTTGCCTGCCAGAACTCTGCCCAGGGACCAAGAGGTCTTTTAAAAACTGCCTGTGGTATTCTAATGTTTACTTTCCTATACGTTGGAATAGATTATTTGGAGGAAATGAACCCAGAGCATGTATGTGTTTTAATGTATCATATTCCTGATTGCTGGTATTTACACTATATTGCTAAAGAAGATTCTCCCCCCGCCCCCTTTTTATTTATCAGACATTTTAGTTTAAATCCTGTATTTTTTCAATGACCTGTTTCCTCAACAAAACCTTGAAAGTCCTGGATGATTACAGCATCCCGGCCTTCTCAAAGAAAGCTGCCTGCCAACACAGCAATTAATTAACCTTGTTGACCAGCCATGCCCTTTTAAATGTTTCTTCCATTCAAAAACTATCTTATATATAAAATAAATAGCTGACGATATATTGTGAAAATGGAAATTTGCATTATTGCCTGCTTTAGTCAGCAACTTTTAAACCTTACTGCTTTACTCGTCTGGCAAAGCAACAAAACAAATGTAAGCTCATATCTAAATAAATAAACTAACCTTGTGTCTGGGAGGTAGTTAGTATCAATGAGGGTCAGTTGGATAACTAATTGACGCCTTTTCCACAAAGAGCCCTTCCTCTGGTAGAACATCATGTCCAGACAGCAAATACAATGGGAAAACAAGACCAGTGTAAAAGATGCAGAGGCTCAGGAAAACCAAAGTCTAACATGTCCATGAACAAACACAGCTGACCTGTACTGCCCTGACAAGAAAGTGGTGTGATATATATAGCTCTCTGCTCCAGGGTCCACCAGCGATTATCATTCAGTCTGATCTATGATTGTTTACAATACAAGTGGACCTGCTTATTTGGGTGACTGACCTTGGAAGGCATCCCGCCAGGACAGCCAGAGAAGGAGATTTAGGAGGTCATTAAAACCTTTTACACCTTCGCCAATTTGACGAATGAGCCCTCGCAGACGCCCGCACGCATAAAACTTGACATATCCTGTCTAGAAATAATACCCACCATGTTTGTTTACCGAAAACTGATGGACATCCCTGTCAGATTCAAGACTAAACAATTTCATATGTGTCAGTTCCAGCAATTAACTTCACTGTGTCTAGTCTTTTTTATTGAATTTAACATTTCTAAAAGAATATAGGCAAAGTTGCTGGTTTTAGAACTGGGCAGATTTAAAATAAAGAATAATATTTTCAAATGGGTCTTTTTCCCTCTAGCATTTCAATGGCAACTGATTTCCTACCTCAAGATAGCCCCCGTAGTTATACCTAAAAACCGTAAGTAAAAATGTAGTGATTTAGATTCACTGAAACCAAGAGGGATATGAAAAAAACATGCATGTCTTTAAAAATAACTGTATTTCATCTAGGACCGCAAGTATGGTAATGCATCAATTATTCCAAAAAGTCAATGAAAGACTAAGTCAAAGTTGTTTGCGACCCATATCTGTGCATGCTTGTACTGTAAAGTCTGGGTTTCCTTGAACCAGGAAACTTTGTCCTGGGTTTTGGCAGTTAAATGCAAAAAATCTTGTGGTTTCACAAAGAAAGGTTTGCGGTGGGATACGCACATCTCAATATATATTTCTTTTTCAAAGTACTGAGCTAAAAGCTTGTTGTACATCAGAAGAGTAGGGAGGCCAACTGTACAGCAATAGTGCATGCTTAGGGCTTTCAATGGGTTTCTCTGAATGAGAGAAAATATCCAGGCAAGCTTCTCTCTTTTAAAAATGGCCAGGGATTCCCTTTCAATTGGACTACCACAAAAGTGGTAGGGGGACAGAAATTCTGGCGTTTTGCACAGCATCAAAAAACTAGGTGATGAAGCTGAGTCTCAAATTGGCACCAGGGCTAGGTTTGATGGATATTTCTGGTTAAGAAATGTGCATTTCCAGGGGGCTGTCTGTTCAGAAGAAAAAGTGCTAGGAAATGGATTTGGATTGACAGCGTGACTGATTTCTCCTCATTTTCTTGCACAATAAATCTAAGTTTGGAATCAGTCTTACCATGATAAATCTTATATGTATAAACATTGCTAACCAATATTTTATTAATACAGCTGGAGGACCATCCAATAAAACAAAATATTTTGCCTTTAAGATACCTTTCATCCTGCAGCACTTTACAACCCATGTGCTGTTTCTACGACCTCCCTGCTCTTGGGCGTGCTCAGCAGACTGAACCCACAGCACCCGGTAGGGATGCAGTTACACACACTTCATACGTCCCGGCAGGCTTACTGACACCGACAGAGGTAAGGAAGGTATTGTTTGTTGAGAAGGTTGAACGCTTCTTTTATTTCACTGATGTTTTTAATGTTCACACAGGTTAGAGATTTTTGATGGGGCTATTGGACCAGATGTATTGGGCCACTAAAAGACAGGTGCCCAAGCAGTTACTAAAGGCAGCAAGGATATGAAAGAACAATTCACATCACTGTTGCATCAGAACACAAAACTAACTTTGGCAAGAAGAGAACACGCTAACACAACACAGGCGGTGGTGTGCTGATACCTCTTTTCTTGTAAAAGTGGGAACGAGAAGGTAAGTCCATGTGACTGACACTGTACCTGCACCAGCATTGTCACCAAAGGCACTTGCATTTCAGCAAGAACCACTGGCACCTGTGCATCCCTGAGCATTCCCTGCAGGGTGTGCGTGTCTTCAGTTCCTGCAGCTGGCAGTGCGAAGCAAGGTTGGTGGATGTCACATCCCATTTGCAGTATTTATTCAGGCCATTACAAATCCAAAGCCGGACTTTGGAGGAGACGGGAGCAGAGCAGCCCACCTGTTCCATCCAGCGAGTCAGTGCTGTTCAACGGGAAACAGCATGGTTTGAAAATAGGCACAGTGAATTTCAAAGCACACCAGAAAAGCCCACACATAACAAACTGTAAGCAGCATAACCTAGTCAAAATATGGATCTTCACAATTCTAGCAGAGTTGAAGCTAGCTTTTAGGGCAGCCACAAGCTAAAAGAGATGGGGAGGTATGCAGGAGCCCCACCATCCCCTGGCAGAGGGTGTGAACCATACTTGTGATACAGAGGCCTCCTTTTCACTCTCTTTCCTGTAAAAACTCCAGTCCCTGTTTAGGGACAGGCTATGAAAAGCACTGAGCTGCCCAAATCTGCTGAATGAATATCCCAGAGGAGTGAAACAGGGGGGTACTTCTGAAAATGCCGGTCAATGGTCTTTTGTGCATTTAGATGCTTAAATGGCTTTGGAAATCTGGCTCTTGGGTGATTAAGCCACCTTCTACAGGCAGTTAAGTATTCAAAATGAAACAGTTTATTAGGCATCAGCACTCTGCTCTGAACATGTTCATTAACCAAAGCGTGGCTGGTTTCATGCAACCGGCTATTAAGGCTGATGGAAATGTGCTTCTTGGCTGGGAGGGGAGCAGCACAGTCCAAAGGTTCGTCCATAAGTC
This sequence comes from Alca torda, assembly GCA_008658365.1. Classification (NCBI taxonomy): domain Eukaryota; kingdom Metazoa; phylum Chordata; class Aves; order Charadriiformes; family Alcidae; genus Alca; species Alca torda. The sequence continues at coordinate 74,907,112 of CM018077.1, read as the reverse complement.
TGCGACTGAGCTGTGGGTTCAGTCTCTGGTTTGGCTCTGGCTGCAGTGCAAATCTGGGCAAGTCATTTCATCCCCATGTGCTTCTTGGTTGGAGCCCATAGGCACTAATGTAACACAAATAATAATAGAGAGCCATTTATAGAAGTTACTATTAAATTATAAACAAGTGATTAGGAGGGTTTTTTAAACAGCGTTTGTTTCTCCTCTCACATTTCTAAAAATAATTTGTAATCTTGTAAGAGTTAAAAAAATGAGGAAATAAAAGAGTGAAAATAGTTGAAGTGCTTTGAGGTAAAATACTGTGTTTCCCTCTTGTAAAGAGTATCTCAGTATTTTTACTGGCTTTCAGACCAAAAAGTGAAGAAAATCAAAACACATAAGAATTACTGTATGCAAAAAATAAGAACAGGACATAGGAAGGTGTGTGGGAGATATCCTGCATATGTAAGGATTACTTGGCAAAATGGATTTCTGCTGAGCTGAGCTTCTTAGTAAGAATTACTCATTGTCTTGCAGCTGGGACAACTGGCACCATTATGAACATGCAAGTGTGCATAACAGATGATTCTGAGGTAACTGGAGCAAATAATTTCCGTGGGGCCTTACGGCCTTTATAGCCCATATTTATATGAGATGTGTCTACTTGCAAAAGAAAACAAAGTCACTGGGGTCAATTAATGGAGTCGGCGTTCTCCCACCCTTCCTCAGGCAGGGTGTGTTACTCAGAGTTGTAAACGGTCCTCAGGAACAAATGAGAGCCACCGTGGAATCGTGAACCAGGAAACACGGGGGATTCTGACTGTCACTGAATAATAATAAATAAATTTCCCAAATTATATTGTTTATCTTACTTACAGCGAGTTGACAGGCAAGATTTTCAGTACAATGGAATGGTTTTCAAAAAATGAGCCAATGGGTGATTTGTCTTACTTTGAAGACATTGTAAGTTCTGCGTTATTACTTGTTCTGTCAGGATGCAGTGATTGGATGAAAGCTGCTCCACTCACAACAGCAAGGAACCTGTTCACAAGTGTCAGAAAAGAACAAATATGCCATTCTGAGGATGTGCATTTTCCAATGCTATGCCTTTCCTGGGGCAGTTATTTCTATCTGTGTGCATCTGTAGAACCTTTGATGGAAAATAGGAACTTCAATCATCTGAAGAGGGAAAGAAGAAAAGTAAAAGCAAAACATAAAGGAAAAGATGAAAACAGAAGCAGAAAAAGGAAAAGAAATGGGAAAAGAAACACAAAAAGCAGAAGAGAGAAAAGGAAAATTTTAAAGGAGAATGTTTTAAAAAGAGGGAAAACAGTAAAAAAGAGAAAAAAAGAGGAAAAGAAAAAAGATAAAACTTTCTTAGATGAGACCAGTAGGTGGGAGTGTTGACTTTATCCCAGAGCACTCACAAACCTTAGCATGAACTTTTCTTTTCTGTGAAAGGATAATTCCCAAGAAATGAGCAAATTTATCTTATCTGTGTTTTGCTGCTTTTAAAGATATTGTCCTTTGTGTCACATACCAAAGTGAGCCCTCTTTCAGAAGTACTGCATTGTCTGTGTATTGCTTTTGGCATCACGTCTTGTTTGGTAGATAAAAGGAAATTCTCTGATTTTTCAGGGTTTCGTTGAGCCAACTTAGATACTCACTATTCCCATAGGTGATAGGGAAACTACTGTTCACCCTGGCAAGTGTACTTTCTTTGCAAGAAATCAGAATGGTGGCAGAAAGGGGAAAAACATGAAAACACCTGCATTTACATAGAGGAAGGTAGGGAGGAAAAATGGGATCTTTAGAAGTAAGTATGCTCGTATTGGTTTTGAGACTTAGGGATATTTTTTGGAAGTTCAGGTCCATTTCAAATGGGGCGATAGAATTAAAGTGGGGAAGAAACATGGGAAGGAGAGCTATTTTTATGCCAGAATGGGAAAGTGGGTCTAAGTAATCTGTAATATCGATGTCTCTAGTTTACTGTCCCTTTGGTGAAGAAGACACCTAGCGCGAAGGTTTGCCACTGTGGTGATTAGTTTAGTACACCTCTGCGTTCGGGGTGCCCACGTTTAGGGAGCTGTGAAAGTGGAATCCTGCCCACTGTGACTCTGCAAGCAGGAATTTAGCCACTACCCCACTGTTGCGGAGCATGGCATCACCGAGCGTATCCCAGCTCTGTACCCCTGCCAGAGGTACCAACAAGCCTTAACAGCCCTGACTGGCCCCACCTGGGACCTCCACCCACACCCTCCCCATGGCATAGGAGACCCATTTCTGCTCCTGGATGGACCCAGGATCTCATCCATCACTGCCCACTGAGGTAGCGTGCACATTCACGGCTGCTACTACATCCTTGGGTGCAATATATGCTGCCCCAGGGGTGAGCCCCACATGGCTGGCTGGTGACAAACCGAGGGTATGGTCCCTTCTTTAGCCGCTGGAGTCCTGCTCGTCTATAGATTTTAGCACTGGCCAAGCCCCTGTCCACCCAAAATTAAACCATGTTACAAGACTGAACTATTTTCCGGGAAGGCAAGGGGCAGGAATATATGTAGCTCTCCATGAAGGACTTCAAGGTGGGAACATGGGAATATATGCACACTCAAACTTGCATTTGGATGGCACAAGATGAAAGGATTTAAGTAATGAAAGCAAACCATTCCAGCAGTATGCAAAACACAGAAAGGAAATATAAACTAAAACTTGAAATATCACCTCAAATAACTCCACATTGGCAAAGGTTTGAATAGCTCTGGTTTTAGGCTTTTTAGTTAGGACTTTTTTTTTTTGAGGTTACTCTACAGAGAAGACCTACTCATGGTACTAATACCACCACCACCAAGAACTGAAAAAAAATATAAAATGGTAATTTACGCTGCTGAGACAGAGTAGAACTGTACCGCAATTCTATCAATACAGGCCCTCTTTTCTGTGCTAGGGAAACTCCCATTACATTCAGCCCTTCAAAGAGAGGTCTGCACAAATCTACCACATGTTGTGACATCCCTTGAAGCTGAACAACAAAAGGATGTTTCCCTCTGGAAAAAGAGAACTTCTTTTAATACCTGCAAACAACATCTCCTACCAACCCTACATCTTTAGACCAAGAGGGATAATGATGACACAACAAAGAATGAGGACAGAGAACCTTTTTCCTGCCATGACAGCAGTTCAGATATTACCCTGTAATGGGCCTACTTCTGAGAGCCAAAGATCGACAGTTTGGTACGATGGCAGCAATGAACCTGTAAACTCCCTATGTCTCCTATTTGCTGAGCGGGACAAGTTCTTCCTCGGCAATTGTGCTTTGCAGTCTCGTCTTCCTCTGGGGTGGCGGATGGGTGCAGTACCCGCAGGGAGCCGAGAGAGATCAGAACTCCTGAAGAGCAGAAAGAGGCATATCCTGGCTACATTGCAGTTTCGGTTTCATCTTTAATGTTGCTCTCCCGGAAATCTTGAAATAACAAGATTTAGAGCATAACATTTCCATTTGCACTAAAGGCATAAAAAGAAATAAATACCCAGATTTGCAGGGCAGGAAGAGGAGGAGAGCAGAGAGCTGAAGTGAGAAGTTCTGTGAGCAGTGAACCATGGTGGCAGTTTCGTATAATAAACAACAGGAGTCTTCAAAGGACTACCTTTTTCCCCTGGAAGCCTCCCACCAGTAAGGACAATCCAGCTTCTTTTTGAAATCTAACCCCTCTGCCCCTTCAAAGAAGCAAACTTCAGCATTTCCACCAGCATTCACTGGTGCCAGGATTCCTGAAGAGCCTATGCATTGCGTGCCCATCACCTACTGCAATTCCAAGGAAGCTGGGGGCTGGTAACACCTCTGCACACCATTAAAGAGCTAAGCTTTATTCCTTAAAGCCTTGGGAAGGGAGGTACAAGGAGCAGAAATCAACCCATATCCTCTGCATAAAACAGCTCAAACCTTTGCTACAAATCACTCGAGAGAAAACATTACGTATCCCACACTCAGCCTTTTAGAGAAAACATAAAGTAAAAACACGTAGGAAAGACTGTTGCTGTTTTGAAAAGGAAATGGAGCCGGTACTTCTTCTTGTCTATCTTTATTTAAGCATTTGTTTAGGCCCAAGTCTATTTATGTTTTAAATAAGTGTGCAGTACTTTTTAAAAGTAAGTGATTTCCATTTCCAGAAGTCATTTAGGACTCTAACACCACTAACATAGGCTCCTAATTAATTTACACCATTCCGAAGATGTTTATACAAAATCTCTCTGTGTAGGATAAGGCTTTACGCTACATTGGTCACCACAGCACCTCAGTACTTCCCAGCTAACCTGCTTCACAGAAAAAGGACTGCTGGCGTCTTCAGATGAAGATCACCTATTCAATCCAGCTGCACCATCTGCTTTTTCCCAATCTTCTTTCCAGTGCAATTTACTTTGACTCCTACAAAAATTATTAATCGCATTTTCCATGCTTGCATCTGCAGTATCATTATTTCACTTTGCTACAACATTCACTTTAACATTTTTTCAAACTGTCCGTAGATGAAAAATCAGAAAATCCTAAGGGCTGATACGGCTGGGCAATGGTTCTTAATAGGCAATGCATATTGTGAGGGGAAAAAAAAGATCTACTTATGGAGGGTTTTAAGTTTGACACACTGTTTTGTAATGAAATTCTGATTCAAACAGAATATATTGTCTCAATAATATTCACAAGTGTGAACAGAAAGGGCTATGCACGACAACATATGGTTTTTAAATTAAGGACAAAATATGTTTCTGCACATATATCAGGAGTTATTTTGTAACATACATAGAAACTGCTACAGATTTCTTCTAAATGTTATGGGTAATAGTCTTTGTCTAAGTACACTGTGATTTTGACAGAATATATGTCTTTTATTTTTTGCATTTTTTCAGTCTCAGTTGTCATCTTGCAAATCAGGCCTCTAGCTTATCCTCTGAGCACTCTTAAAAACTAAATCATTACTCACGTGTTATTTATCCATATTGCAAACTACAGATATGTCATTTTTTGTAGATTGGTAACCCACAAACCTCAGTGATCCTCTGAGGCTCCACAACAGCTCGACCAAATAGCTAATGAAGTTAAACTGGTATTCATTTAAATATTTAATGTATTATCAGCTTTGAAGACTAGGTATTCTTGGCAGTTTCTTGAAATTAAAGACAAGTCTTGCTTTTGGAGTAAAAGTGCAATTATAGTTGTCTCAAATATCTGTCAAAATGACCTGTAAAGATCAGTAGCCTAGCACAGAAGACTCATGAATAGAAAACTACACTTGGAGTAGTAGTTTTCAGTGGTTGACTATCAAAACTGGAAACATGCAATGAGTGGGCTTTGACAGGGATCAGCCCTGGAACCAGAACTATACAGGACGGTCCTAAGCAGTTTGCAAGACTAAATTGTTCAAGTGAAGGCAGGATGGGGGTGCGGGCAGAGGATGCATGTTGCTGAGGGGGGAGGGGGGAATAATTCAAAACAATTCCAACAAATTGCAGAAATGGTCTGGAAAAAACGTGATGATATTCAGTGGGGTAAGTGCAAGATGGGATGTTATGCAGGATTCATCAGATGCTTACAAGCAGGATAAAGAGCAACTGACAAGTGCCATTCCTTGGGAGAAGGGATGGAGAGTACCTGTGGATGATAAATCAAGTGAGAATGAACATTTCATGCTGTTGCAAAGCCGGAAAACACGGTGCTGGGTTGCAGAAATACAGGTGCAACTTGTAATATACATAGAGAAATCCTTTGCTCTGCTCAGTGTTAAGAAAGCCTGGTGTGAGTTTAGTTGATTTTAGAATGAAGTCCACACTGAAGGAAGCCTTAGGTGTTGCTTATGGTATTCTCAATATGCTATGGTAGTAGTTTTAACACAGAAGTTTTCAGAGAAGAGTATTCTGTAGAGAACACATATTGGCATGAGAAGTGGATAAGAAGTCTTCAAACATTTGCTTCACTTGCTTATTGCGAGGTAGGTTGTGGAACTGTCGTGAGTGAACCGCTCCATGGACAAAGTATCCCATTAACTTCTGAGCAGGCTTTGTATCAGGCAAATTCTGCCTTATGGACAAGTTAGATGCTTAATGGTTGGCACATGGTAAGTCCTTCTCAGTCTTTGAGCGAAGTAACTGGAAATAAGGTTTCAAGAGCTGACTAGAACCAGGTAAGAAGCTGAAATTCTAATGGCTATTTAAAAAGCCAACTTCATTATTGCCAGGGTTTCTGCTGTGTCAGTTTGACCTGGAAGCTACATTTGGAACCAATATGGTATGTATTGCAATATCTGCTTTGATCTATTTTCATGTTCTTCTCTGTGGGGATCTTCTCTGAAATGCCTCTCAGGTCTCGCTCCTGAGTCAGCATATATGCAATTAAGCAATTGCAGAACTGTCTGGCAAAAGTTACTTGGAAATAATTAACTTTCTTAACTGGAGGTATTGAGTCAGATTAATATCCCAAAGAATTTCTGGATCCATCTTGCATGCTCCTTATGTACTGTGCTCTTTAGGTAGCAAATGACCTCGCAGACCCTGCCCACAAAGCTGGGAGTTCTGCAAGCTGAATCCCAGTTTTTATTTGTTTCAGCAAAAGGAAGGATAGTAAGTGGAAACTAATTCTGGGCCAATTTTTATTTGGACTGGATATCCAGCCACCTCAAAAATGAAGCCAAATACAATGCAGAAGGGCATTCTTTTACCCAATGAAAATACAGCCATCCATCCATCCACACCTACGCGCGGCTGAAGCTAGATAGGCCCCTCCAGTCTCACCAATGTTCTAATTAAAAAAAAATAAGCAGGGCTTAAATTCCATTTAGGTTTGTAGAATTGGAGGCCAAAAGGGACTAGATCATATGGTGTAACCTGTAAGTCACAGGCCATTAAATTTTACTCAGTTGCCCTGTTGAGCTCATAACTTTTATTTGACTAAAGCACGGTTTGTGTTTTGGCTTCCAGTAAGGCAAGCAATCTTTATTTGAATGATAAAGAGGCAGAAAGCTATTATTTTTGTTTACGTGATTGAATGCACATGTTGGTACCTATATGTTCTTTTTTAGCATCTGAGAACTAGGCTTTAGCTTGGAGGACATGATCCTGCAAGCGAGCGAGAATGTAGCCTGTCACCCAGCTGACAAGACTCACAGCATGATCCGTATCTTGCTGGGGAGAAGGGTAAGGGAAAAAAGGAGGGAGAGGAACGCACACAAACACACACCAGTCCTGGCTCAGCTCTGTCTCACGCACGCACACTGCCTTCAAGGTTTCCATTTAAAAAAAAAAAAAAAAAGAAAGCAGGTCTTGTTATTAATCCCCTAATTTGCACAAATACCTTAGATGTGTAATGTTTTCCAAACCGCAGTTTAAAGGCTCACATAATTAACACAGCAATATAAACCACTGCTATTCTAGCTGAAAAAAAAAAAAAAAAAAAGACATGGCTGGTGTTAAAACGAGATTCAAAACCAACAGACTGAAAGAGTGAATCACTCACACTTACACGTTGTGCAAGTTGATTTGAATGCTTTGTGTTTTATTAACACAATAAATTAATTATGTTATCTAATAAATTAACTAAAAATAAATTATATTTGCTGATATCCAGATTCAAAAGTACAAACAACATCTTTTCATCAGGCCAATTGACTGCTCTTAAAACAGATAAAAAAATAAAGACCCTCTTTTTAACAGAAATGGGATGCCTTATGCTTCATACTTTATACTTCAAATCTTTTTAGAACTCCAGCTATAATTTGCTGTTTTACCAATACCCCACCTGGGATTCATTTTACATTATTTTAGAAAACACTATGAACCTTGCAGAACTTGCATGCACAGAGTTGTGAATCAGTACAGCTGAACTGCCACTGGAGAGCAGTCTTCAAGCTACAGTTAAGCATACTCATCGTATTTCAGCTATATACCGAAGAGATTTTACCTCGTGCTGCATTTCAATTGCCCACATTTATGTATCTTCTGCTGGTCTGGCCAGCTATTGTTTTCTGCTTTCCTTCCCTACAGCTTGGATAGACTAAAATAGCCTGCAGAACTTCTGGAGGAAATATTTTAGAGCTCTATCCTGTAAAAGCTTGATACGAAGCCATTTAGCTTAATGAATATCTTTCCATTGATTGAAGTAGTTCGCTTCCAACCTCGTGGTTCACAGACTCGCTGTTTAAATGACTACAGTGAAGTTTGGGTTGATGAAATGAGGTGACTATGTTATTTATTCCTTTTTATTCAGCCTGCCAAGCAGTGTTTTGGTTACTGTCGTTTTCGTTGATCACTTCTCTGATGAATCTGAGAGAGAATCTGATTCAAAGCTCATGGAGCTCAGGAAGTGATAAATCTGGACCGCTGTGTTCGCTACACCAGGTGTGATACGGAGTCCAGGCCTGCAATCCCTCCCTAAGCACGTACAGCCACCAGAACCCAAAGAAAAAGCCTGACTGTGCCAGCTGTATTGAGGACTGAGACACTTGGAGAGTGAATCTAAGGGAAGATACCTTGCTCTCTTATAATGAAAAAGATGATACGCCTAACACCATTGTTTATAGCTAATAATTTAATTCCTAATTTTTAAATGGGGTCTCTGTTTCCCTGGGTGGAGTTTGCACCTGCCAGAAATTTGCCAAAAGAAAAAGATGTTAAAAACGTGTCGGTGTAAAATCCTGCTTGGAAAAATGGACACCCCCACAAAAATCTAAATACCCTTTTCCTGTGGAAATCCTGTCCTTTACACTGTGCATTGCTGGCCATCTCATCCTAGTCAATGGGAAGTTTGGTTGGATATCAGGGTAAGGCCTTTACTGGAAGAATAATGCAGGCTAACAGTAAAAGTCCAACAGCTTAGAAATATAATAATAATTTGGTTTAAAGTTCCAGGAGTATCCTATGGGCTTTGTCAGACCTCTGTGGTTTCTGTTTAAGATTACAGCAGATTTTTTCCAGTGGAGCGTAGCAGCCGAATGTGCTAGCCCCGTGTGCAGAGTGGGAGGTTTCTCACATTTCCACCTTGCAGTCAAAAAAGTTTTCTGGCGGCAAGAAGTGCTAATTTAACAAATTTCTTTCCAGTGCCGTCTTGCCAGCAGGCAACCAGAAACATCCCCAGGTATTCAAAGCAGAGGTGATGCTGGGAATGGAAAAAAGCAAACTTTATCCCAAGTAGCTTGAGGCCACTCCAGAGACTCTGTCCTGGGAGCCCCTGCCCTATTCTGCAGAAAGCCAGTACCTGACCTGATACAGGTTTGCATTTAAATGAATGTTGGTTCAGTTGCCATCAGGAGAATAAAGCATATGTATCATTTTGGGTGAGGTCCCTGCATGTGTGACACAGAAAACCCACCTTGGTCAATCAGTATATCTGCTTCCTTTTCCTTCTTTCTGTCCCTCAGTTCTTTTTCTCCCAATGGCCCAAACATGAAGCGGTGACAGGAACTTTCTGTAAGTCTCATGAAATATCTTTCCCTGTTTGACTCTGAGTTTAATGCCCTGGTGTGAAAGGCAGATCATGATTACAAAAGCATGTCCTTTTACCCAAGCCATAGGGATGTCTGTACAACTGCTGTTTGCCTGGCCAGAAGAGACAGCTCTTCAGAAACATCCTTGAAGGAAAGGAAAACAGGCCGGACAATAAGCAGGGTGGGATTCAAAGAGATTAACCACCAGAATTAAGCAGATGCTTCTGCTAACCATCTGGCTCAGCCACCCCATCAAATGGCTAATTTGATCCAGAAAGCAGAGACACTACCTCATAGTCTATAACCCATGAGTCAGTGAAAGCATCTGACAAAGATGATCAAGTAATTATAGTCTCCAAAATTGTCAGACTTGTTGGTAGGGTCAGTGGTGGGACAGACTTAGCTGATGCTGTCACTTCCTCACACACACGGGCCAATTGTGTCACCAAGGCTATAGTCAAACACTTCAGCATGATGGCTCAAGTGCTGCCAAACAAATCTTTCCTCACAGTTAACCAAGAAAAATTTTTTGTTTCAATAGTCATGTAGAGACAGTAGAACATGAATAAAAATACTGAACTTTTTGGGCCTGATTCTCTGGTGGTCCTTTGCTGCTGGAGAGTCTAATGGGGGCAGGGGCCTGCAGCAATGAAAAGTGGCAACAACCTCAGTTACACTCAGGGAGGTTACGGGTGTAGCACTGGAGCCTACAATACAGAAAATATGTCGGAAAGAGAGTTGTGGTTAGCAGATCTGGTCTCTGGAGCCTACGGAAGCCAGAAATGAGGGTATCAGAAATGTCACTGCTAATCTGCCCTTTAAAACAAACAAAAAACCCAGAACATACCCTCATTTCTTATGGCAATCGCCTTGAGAGTATGAATTGGTTAAAACCAGTCACTGAGGTTAAAAATATGTATTTGGGATCTTTTTCCTGAGGCTGTGGCTTATCAGTGGCCTTTCTTACATCAGCACATGGCTGTCCTTTAAAATGCAATGTGTGCCTGTCATTCTGGGGGAGTGCTGGGTGGGGAATTTGCTCTTTTGGCGCTGCGGCAAATGAGCAACAGATGCTTTTATCTGGATTGTAAAGGCACTGCTCTTCCCAGTGGTTTGGCAGCTGGTGCTTGAGACCAGCTCGGATCTGGTGCCGTTGCACGACCTTGGATCACTGCTGGGGAAAGAGATGGGTGAGAAAAAGCTGTGAGAAGTGGGGGCCTGGTCCCCTTCACTTAGGAGCTCTGTTGAAGCTAAGGCACCCACCCTTGGTCCCTGTGCCTGGCCACGTGCCACGCTGATCTGGATACTGGCTCTGACTTGCAGACTCGACATCCTGGCTTGACCTCGGCTCTGCCTCACTGCTACAGACTTGGCTGGTGAACTAGACTTGGCTAACCCTGGTTACTGTCACAGGACCTACCCTGCTCCTCGTTTTTGGGTGCTGCAGTAATGCAGCCTTTCTCAGTGAGGCTGCTGCCCGGCCAGCCTGGCTGTCCCCCTCAGCTCCCAGCCGCACCCCTGCTGCTCCCTGAAACCAGGGGTGTCACAAGTGTTTGTTCAGCCGTCAACTTTATTGCTGGCAAAAACTGTGGTGTCAAGCAATAGGGAAGAGATGAAATGACTGAGGCAAGAGTAATCTATGCGACTCAGTCTTCTACTCTCTTGATTGCAGTTCTGCTACCTATACGTAACCCCGTCCTCCCAAAATAAAAAGAGTCCTCTAAGAGCAGAATAAAACTTTGGCCGCAGTAGGATTAGCTAGTGCCATTTATGAGAGCTTGCCTGGCACTTGAAGAGTTGCGAGAAGTCAGTGGGACTCTTTGGTATTGACTCTGGGGAGGTCAAGGTCCCACTCTATCAAAATACTGAAAGGCTGGACGCAACCTTGAAGCATCAAGTAGAATGCCACTCATCCAGGGCATGGTCAGCTGTAACAGGTCATTCCTGATGAACATTCATCTAGTCTGTTATCAGAGAACTGAATTATGGAGCTAACGCAACCTGCCTATGCAAATTTGTTCCAGTGTTGTAGATCCTTAACATTAAAATTATTTTTCCCATGTTTAAATCTACTGTATCTTGCCCTATCCATAAGGAGCACAGCAAATAGATTTTTCCCTAACTCTTTGTAGGAGCCTTTTATGTGTTTGAAAACTGTCCTGGTCCTTCCTTTCTGGACAGTATCATCCTTTCTTATGCTAAAAGACCCCATCTTTTCCCTATCTCTGCTTCCATGACATGTTTTCTAGAATTCTGACAATTTTCATGGCTCTCCTCCAGCCTCTCAAGATCCAGCACCAAACACAGTGCCCCAGTTGAGCCCCTAACACTAAAAAACACATCAGAATTACTTCATATATTTACAGACAGTACACCTGTATCTATACTGTGTTTGCCCATTTCAGCAACAATAAGCTATGGCTGATTCCATTACGAGCTTTATACTTTTTTCTACATTAGCATTCATTATCCTCTATTTTTGAAACTGATGAGTCCCCCACAAATGCAGTATTTTACATTTGTCCCTGTTGAATTAATCTGATTTTTCCCACAGACCATTTCTTTATTTTATCAAGACCATCTTTGGAGATAATTTTGATTTCCAATCTAACTTATTTGCATTCCCCCTCAGCTTCACAGAAATCTCTCTGTTCCATCTTCTAGACTGTTAAAGAAAATGCCACCTCGTATACACCCATTCCTTTGCTATTGATCTTAACTGTCAGCCCCTTTTTAGCAAAAAGCATTTAATAAGTTGTCTTGCAATGTCATCTGTTAACAGACTTCCTCATCCATTGACTAGTTCACTAACCCTGCTTTTCCTGTTATTAATGCACCGATAGAATGGTTTCACAAGCAATGGTCACTAGGACTAACACCTCATTGGCCTTTCTGATGTTGCTCCTGTGTGCTGTTGAAAATCCGTCTTTAGTACTCTGATATAGTTTCTACTTCCTGTATAATTTCCTCCTATGTTTGGGATCAAAGTGCCCTAACCAAGTTGATCGCTTACTCTGCTTCCTGACCATCTTCTGCACCTGGAAAGTTTGCAGTTGCACTTTTAATACCATTTCTTTCACGTTACATAATTCCTTTTTAAATTGCCATATTTCCTTGGATCCAGCCTTCCAGGAAATGTTACCTAACAACCTTCTGGATAACTGAAATCTGTCCTCCTGCAGTCCGTCCCATTTGCTTTTACTGTAGTGTTGCCTCTTTCCAGTCCCAAGGAAATGTGAATTCTGTTGTTTCCCCGTCACTGGCACCCAAGTTCCTCTTTGACTGACTCCACTGCGTTCCTCTGTTTGTTGGTTTGAAGCCAGCACTCTTTGGGACAAACCAAAAGCAGGGCCGTGGTGGTCTGACTCTGTCAGCAGCCAGCAAACAGTTAATGCATTGTAATAGGGGTAATAAAGAAGTAATTTTATGCATCATTCTTCTGGGTTCGGTCACAACTAATCACAGAACGATTTATCCCAGGCACGTAAGACTGCGAGACAGCTTTTACCCACCTGAAATATATACGTTAAAAATAACAGCATTAATTCCTACCTTACCATTTAGCCACAAATAAAATGCAAAGGAATATATAAAGAGTGTGAATAGTGCATATCTAGCCAAATACACGTGTTGTGACAAAAAACATAGTTCCAGCAATAGTAAGAGCCCCCTTTGGTCCATATCTTGGATCTCTCCTATGTTCTGCTACTGATTTGTTCTGAGACTGGAGAGACCACTTGCAAGAGCAACCACGGATGTTTTGACGCACCTTCTAAGAGAATAATCCAGACTAGGGGACTGTGAAGTGATTTTTTTATTTCCCTGACAAAAATTTTTGTAACTTACTTCTTTCTCTGCTCTCTGCTATAGCCCTGAGTTCAGTGACAAGGAACAGACGCTCACTTACTGCCCCGTCTCAGTTAATTCTTTGAATAGCTAATGCTTGCTTCATGTGAACTCTCTTAACAGACACCATACCACTCTGTGACTGCATTGTTCTTTTCCCAAGGTGGTCTTTTTTATAGTGTGAGAAATACAGCGTTGTTGTTTTCTTTTCTGATTAGAAGTCTTTTGGACAAGGTTTACGTAAGGATTTGGGTGCATATTAGACTATATTTGTGTAAGGCCAGAAGAAAGAAGAGAATCCCGGTACTATATTCTTATGGCTTTCCAGAGAATCAGTTTTTGATGTCCTCATTTGGGCTAGTGAGTGGACTGAATAGTTTCAACAGGGGTACAAGCTCTGGTTTCTTCAAACTTACTCCCCATTAAGAAAATGTCAGCAATAAAAAGATGAATCTTGGCACACGTGTCAGGGCCACAGATGGAGATACACACTGTGACTGTGTATGTGTAACACCCGTAGTGGCATCTGTGAAAAACCTGGCCTGCCAATAGTTACTCTTTTCTCTTTCTTTCGATAGACTTTCAAGGCTTGTCACATAACTTCTAGTACGTTCTCTGATACCCTCGTCAGGGAAAAGGAAACCAAGTCCAACAAATAATATTTTAACCAGCCACATTTTTATATTGAGGTTTCTCATTCCAGTGAGGCCCAGTGATTTCTTGTTGTTGATTTTCAAACCTATTAATTAATTTTTGACAGCATTTGTTCTGTAAGGTATGTTTCTGTATCACTGCTATCCTGCTGGAAGCACTGGATGTGAAGATGCTCACAGGGAGTGGGATGTTTGGGATTCAGCTTCCCTCTTTGGGACCTTCTCTAAAATATGCAAAGATGCTTGTCAGCTCTAGCAAAATTATTATTATATAGCTTTCCAAACTTTGACCCCTAGACTTCTTAAAGATTTGCCAACATCTCCCTTAAAAGTCTCGTGACTCCTTGTACACACTGAAATAATAATGTCGGGTAAAAATGTTTCTAATCAGTCGAGCACAGAGAATTCTCCTTCTCCTTCCAGTTAGGAACCTGTTTCTTCTCTCAGGTGTTTTAACTCCATTGGCTCCAGGCCAGTTAGCACCAGCTTACAAAGCTGTAAAGGACAATTGCATACGTGAACACATCGCTGAGCTGATGCTTTTTGTACTCATGGCTCATTTACCCCCTTCTGGGAATGAAAAGGGACATTTATTTGGTGTTTCTTACAGAAACAATGCCCATAATTAGGTACCTCCAGTGCTGGCTGGGATACAAAGGAACAATTCTTAATTATTTCCGTGCACGAGGAACACGTTGCACCGAGGGCTGGCTTGCTTGCAGACCACAAGGAGCGAGGTACTAGACTGTCACTGCCACGCTCTTTTTCAACAAAACAATATTTCTTCTTGAGCCAGGGCTTGGCTTGGATCCCTGGCTGCTCTGACCAAGCCCCCAGAGCACCCACAGGCCTGGGGGTGCTTACCGCCGGCTCCCCCCACCCGGCTCCTGGCCCAGGACCATGGCCAGCCATAAGCCATTAGCCCTTGCCCCAGCGATGCTGCAGAAGGGCCAGGCTCCAGCTCCCCACGGCTCTGCCCCTGTGCCTGAGGCTACCAAACGTAGCCCACCACTGCTCCAAGGCTCCTCCTGACCACACAGAAAATGAAATCAAGGCTGAGAGGCCTGCCCCAGCCTTCCTTCGTGAAGCGATGAAAATGGGCAGGCTCCCTCCCTTCCCCTGGGCTGGAGAACAGCCTTTTCAGTGGTCCAGAAGTACAAAGCCCACACAAATTCAGCCAACATCCCCACTTCTTCACGCCCGTGCTGGTCCTGCACCAAGCACGGGAGAGACTGGGATTCGTGTGCCCGGTCATGGTGCTGTTCCAGGCTTGAGTAAAACTTCCAGGTACAAACCTTTAGGATGGAAACAAATGGTGGCACAAAGTTCAGCCTGGATCCTGCTCTTCCATCAGTTTTACTGCAGGGTAGCATCATTTCCCTCTGGTGTTGGAGATACATGCGAGAGAAGAATTTGGTGCTGGCACTGCCTTTGCCTTTGAAACACCATGCTGCGCTGAGTGCTGCAGAAATCACGTTGTGACAGCACCAACAGGAACTGGGTCTCAGCCTTTCAAAGGATGCATCTTCGCCAAGAAGCCAGCAAATCTGGCCAATCTTACCCACCCCTTCAAAAGTAAGCATGCAAGCATTTGAGAAGAGGAAAAGGAGGCTGAAAGTACTTTGTGGGCTGGGCACAGGCCACAAATGTTGAACACAAAGAGCTCCAGCTGGGAGCCAGTCCTGCAAGGAATCTTTCCCCTCCACTTTGTAATGCTGAGCTGCAGCACTGATGTCTCAACTTCTCACGACTGTGTTCGCCCCTGAGAAGGTCCTACTAGAAAGAAATACAACAGCCCGTGGGGAGAGGCCTGAAATGCAAGATTTGTCAGATGCACAAGAACCACCCGAGAGGAAAGGGATGCGATAGCGCTGCTTATCTCCAGGACCTGGCCTTGAGGCTCACTGTCCAGAACCACCCCCTGAACCCTCCTGTTTCTGCTGCACCTGCCCATCGCCATGTCAGGGCATTGAGGCTGTGGGTCACTCCACGTGCCCTCAAATATTCAAGCCAACAGCTAGAAAAACAATTATGGGACTTCCCTGCCATTCATCCTCTTGTCTCTGCCTACTGTTCGCTTCTCTTTATTTCTTCATGAGATCTGACGTTCTTCCCTCTGTGACCCCTTACTCTCACTCCAATATCTGCACCTTCTTTCACATCGTGACAGATCTCCCCTGGACTCCCCCTTCCTCCCTCTTCCACATCTCTTTCCACAGCACTCTAGCTCTGTGAAGTCAATGAATACTGTCATTTTCTGACACTACTTTAAAGCAGCAAAGTAGAAAACGAAACTCTTTCTACAATACTTTCTTCTGGGCCTACCACAGTCCTCTCACTTGTCTGCCTGTATAAACTAAAAGCTCCTCAGGGAGGAAAGTCCGCTCGGATGCACTATCCAGCTTCCACTGGCTCCCCTTCTGCAGCCTCCGAACCAGCCCTGGTGGGGTTTTGAACAATCCCTAGATACCACCATGGACTTCACAGATAAGGACAGGATCCAAAATATTTGGTAGCTGAAGGTAAGCAAAGTGCAATGTATTTTGGCCAGGGTTCTTCTTTGATCACTGGACACCGCTTTGACGGAGTCCATGGCAGCATGATGCAGAAATTGCTTAAACTATTGGGTGTGGATCATTCAAAAGAGCCTCAGAAAGAGATAAATAACCAGTTTTCCCCTTTGTTGCACTGAATGATGCAAAGAAAGAGGGTTCCACTTGGTCCAATGACAACTTCTAACTCCCGTACTGATCAGGCTACAGTGGTATCACATCAACCTCTACCGCAGTCCTAGTATGGGTGACAGTATTAATGAAATAATACTAGGGATACCTATGTCCCACAATGAATAACATCAGTGTTTTAAATCAGTAATTTCTACTTCTGAAATTAAAGTAAGGTTACTTCTTTCCTTCAAGCACTTACAATGGATTCACATGAGATTTTTAAACCTCACATAGCTACCTTTCCAAATCCCAACTGGCCACATCTCCATTCAAACACTGAGATCATCAGGATTGCAATATATGTGGTATTCAAGTGTAACAAAATTCCAGCGTGTGGATTTCTCCCTCCTTTTCCCTTTCCCTTAACATTTAACATAGCATTTTTTTGTAATCTAATACACTTCAGTGCTTCCTCCTATTATTCCTTTCTTCCTTACTCTCAGCAATACCTATTTTTTCTTTAATTTTCCCTCTCTGCTTCCTCCTTGCTCATTTTCCATTATTTCCTAGTTTAACTTCAATCAGCTGTGCTCTCCATCCTTCTTGCCCCGTGACACGTGTTTTTATCCACCACCACTGAGCAAACTTCTTTGCACCTGACCTATCTCTTTCTCCCCAGTTCTTGGGGTGGCAGCTTTAGAGTTAACACCACACATACTATTCTTTTTGTCTCCTCAAAGCTTGTCAATCTGTTTACTCTCTGGGAATAAAACTTTTACTGGACACCCATGCCCACACAAGTGTCTCCTCTTACAAGGGGGCTGGCTGGGGGCGCAGGTGTGTGTCAATCTGCTGTCTCCTCTTCACATGAGGATCCTGCCAGTTTCAGAGGCCAGAGCCAGGTCCACACAGACGGGTGAAAAAGCGATTATAGTGTGGGCAGACATAGCTTTTAAGTTAGGTAGCAAATGCAATGGTACAGGTGCTGGAGGCAGCAAGAAGACATCAGTGCTCAGAGTGAATATTAATCCCAGGCTCCCTGGGGGCTGCAGGTCCAGTTTGCAGCTGCAGTCTATCAGAAATTGCTGTCGACACCAGCGCAACTTAGGTAAAATCTAGTACCTGTGCCACAATTGAGCCTTCAGTCTCTTCTGCAAAATGTACCTTGGAAGACTTTGGTGACAGAACGGTCTTTGTGCATTAAACCTGGAATGTGCCCCAGTGCATGCCAGGGGCAGACCTAGCAGGATTATGGTAGCTGGCTAACGGTGTCTGCAACTACCACTGCCAGACTTATAAATGGAACAGAAATTTAAACAAGTTAAAGGCTTTTTTTTTTTTTCCCCCTTGCTTCAGTCAGCTGGAACCTGAACTGGGCTACATCCTGTCTGGCTTCATCTGCCTGTTTCTAGTATTAGGATTGACCAAAAATACAAGTACGAACCCTGCTAAAGTGTTCCCAGCACAATCTGGCTGAGACGCTCCCCTTGCAAAAGTGACACAGGCTGCAGAGTCTTTTGTTCTGATTCACTTGGGAGTGCACACGCTGAGTTGGAAGGAAAGCTATTGCCCTGAACAGGGGAAGAGCCCAAGGTGTCTGTCACCTGAGAGTACAATCTTAGGACAAGCTGGGCTTTCAACTGATGTACTTGATTAACCAGGCAAGCTGTGAAAGGTGTGAACCAGCTTCCCCCCCCTCAGGTGGAGTGCTTTTGGGAAAAACAAGGAAAATGCTACATCCGAATTCTTGTGGGATATTGGACAACTAGGGTAGAAGAAAATCTGTTTGGAGAAAGTGACCAGCAAAAGCCTCTTAGCTGCACATGGAGGCCCCAGTGGTGGGGGCTCTTCTTCTAGCCCAGCGTCAGAACTTGCACTGTCAGCCCTACTCACCGCTTTCTTGAGCAGAACACAGAAAGAAGGCAAGCTTGACTTTGGAGTACATTTAATGGACTGCCAGTGAAAGCTAGAAATAACAAGCTTACCTGGCCACATAAAGGGCAATTTTTTATGTTGTAGCTCATGCATTGCTTTATGCAGCTCTGATCTAGCAGCAGAGGGAATGATCTATATAAATAAGTAAAGAAAATTTGCTCCTAAATGCCTCTAATCTCAAATCCTAAGCTTTTAAATAAAAGTAAGTTTTGTGCCTTATTTCTGGTGTACGGGGTCCTGAAACTCTCAGAACTTTATGTCTTTTTATGTCTCCAGTCTTGTTTTAAAACTGAGAGGGTGGCATTCATGTTATTTGTGGTGTCCCTCCTCTTTTGAATCTGAGATTGTACACCCACAAAGCAATCACTAGTGGAATGAAATCACTTTGCAGAAGTAGTAGCCGATGTTGCCAACTTTATAAAACTGCAAAGGAAAGGCTTCAGAACCAAGGTGCAGAAATGGTACGATGGGGATGACACCTTGCAACTGCGTAACTGTGACATAATAGAGTTTCTCTGTTCCATCACAGACTACAAGGCTGCAAGAAGGGGATTTAAACTGAGAGTGTGGGCAGCAGTGCCCAAAAAGGCATTCAGGTTTCCAGAGTACGGTCCCACTTGAAAGGCAGTACGGTCCCAGACTCCCGCATTTTTTTATTTGTTTTTTAAATATATCATGGGCTTTCAATGACAGTGAGTAATTTCTGACCACACACTGTATAAGCCATAATAGTAAAATTACAGTAATACAATTGTCTGCATATGCAAAGACCCCACCATCCACAGAATCACAGAATGGTTCGGGTTGGAACGGACCTTAAAGATCATCTAGTTCCAACCCCCCTGCCCTGGGCAGGGACACCTCCCACTAGCCCAGACTGCTCCAAGCCCCATCCAGCCTGACCTTGAACACCTCCAGGGATGGGGCATCCACAGCTTCCCTGGGCAACCTGTTCCAGTGCCTCACCACCCTTACAGTAAAGAATTTCTTTCTGATATCCAATCTAAATCTACCCTCTTTCAGTTTGAAGCTGTTACCCTGTGTCCTATCATTACACTCCCTGATAAAGAGTCCCTCCCCATCCTTCCTGTGGGCCACATGTATAACAAGGAAACTGTGATGTGACAGGAATTGTTAAAGGAGAAGCTGCTGCCTGAGCACTCAGACCCCATTCATGGTGTCGCACGCACACACACACTTAGTCCCGGGTGTGCTTGCTCCTTCTTCAGGCTCGTCCCTAGGTTCCCCACAGCAGAGTCTCAGGTGTCAGATTTCATAAAATAATTAATTGGAAAGTACAGCAGCAAGAACAGCCCAGGCTGGGTGCCTCCAAAGAGAGGGACCCTGAACTAAGAAATCCCTGGGCAATTACACCCTCGTGATCCATACACCTGCCCCTCACACATCCTCCACGCGTCTTTTAGTCCAATGGTGGTTTTTGGTCTGGGGTTTTCTAACATCTAATTGGATTCTTTTTTTCTGTGTCCAGGCAGGCAGGCTCTTATCTTGTTGATTTGCAGTTTACATCAAGGGCTGGAACCTCTGTATCTTCTGCTTTCTGTTCCTTGCGCACCCCTCCTTGTTGGCAGAACACGGGGAACCCAGAAGTCCTAGACGCGAGAGAAACACTACCCAAACATCAGCGTGATACCCAGGGCTTTCCCAGGCTGAAAGATCATAGAATCATAGAATCTGTTTGGTTGGAAGGGACCTTTAGAGGTCATCTAGTCCAACCCCCCTGCACTAAGCAGGGACATCTTCAACTGCATGAGATTACTCAGAGCCTCATCAGGCCTGGCCTTGAGTGTCTCCAGTGATGGGGCCTCCACCACCTCTCTGGGCAACCTGTTCCAGTGCCTCACCACCCTCATTGTAAAGAACTTCTTCCGAATGTCTAATCTAAACCTACCCTGCTCTAGTTTAAAACCATTGCCCCTCGTCCTATCGCTACATGCCCTTGCAAACAGCCCCTCCCCAGCTTTCCTGTAGGCCCCCTTCAGGTACTGGAAGGCCGCTATAAGGTCTCCCCGGAGCCTTCTCTTCTCCAGGCTGAACAACCCCAATTTTCTCAGCCTGTCTTCACAGGAGAGGTGCTCCAGCACCCGGATCGTCTTCGTGGCCCCAAGATTAAACAACACTGTACCATCTGCTAGGAGTTCTGAGAACAGCTTTCTCACAGCCTAAAGGTTCCAGCAACTCGTGCTAGGTGGAGCTAAGCAAGCAGCACAATCACACCAAATTACAATCCTCAGTAATTTATTCCACTTAGAACTTACTTATTTACGCTAAACAATTAATATCCCTCAACAGAACGAAATGTAAAATATAGGCAGGCCCCTTTTTCTCTTGTCGATACAGCGACACGCTGCCGACCCAGTACAAGAGGGCGCCGGTTCAGCGTTTCGCCAGGAGAAGGAGTATTTACTATAAATCCCTTTTCCAGAAGTCTTTGGGTCGTTTATAAAAGAGGTATTTCCACACGCGGGGAGGGCTCAGGAGGGCCAGCTTCTTCCTCTCCCTGATGGCTGCAGGACCCGGTGCCCCACAGGGAGGTGCTTTCAATCGGGCACTCCCGGGCTCGCACTCTAATGTCTCCGGGCTCGCTCTCTAATGTTTTACACAGCCGACGGAGACCGGGCAGCAGGGCGGCGACGGGTCCAGGGGCTGCAGGTACACGACCCACAGTCGCCGGTCGGGGCGTTAATCCGCGCCACTCGGCGCCGCCACCCCATTCCTCCGCGCCGCAGGGGGCGCTGTTCGCTCCGCGCCTCTCTTCTCACGCGGCGCCGCCGCCGCATCCCCCTCCCGCGACACGCTGTCAGGAAGTCGGCAGCGGCGCAGCACAAGGCCACACCTCCCCCTCCCCTCTCTCAACCAATCACCGCGCTCGCTTTCGTCCTCGGCGCGCCGACACTCCCGTCCCTTTAAGGAAGCGCCGGGGCTTCTGATTGGCTGCGGGGCCGGGCGGGGGCGGGGCGAAGCGAGGGGAGGGGGCGGCCGAAGCGGGGCCGCCCGGCGCCTGCGCGCCTGCGCGGTGGCGGGGCCGGCGGCGGCGGCGGCGGCGGCAGGGGCGGGGCTGCACCTGCGGCCGCCGCGGGGCGGGGCGGGAGCGGCGGCGGGCAGCGAGCGCGGAAATGCCGGCGCGGCGGCAGCGGGCGGAGCAGCAGCAGGAGCAGCGGTAGCCCCCGGGTGAGGGCAGCCCATGTGTTGAGCCCCCCCTTCGGGGCAGTAGTCGGCCTTCCCCTCCGTGCCCGCCCCCGCTCCGGGCTATCTCCGTACCTGGGCCGCGCCCGCCGCCGGCAGGATGGCACAGCCGGCGCAGGAGGCATGTGCCGGGGCCGCAGCAGGAGGCGACGGCGAGGAGATGAACGGCAGGAAGGTGGCTCTCATCACTGGCATCACCGGGCAGGTAAGGGTGGGGGGCTCCCCTCGGTACCAGGCTTTCCCCGTCTGGGCGGCCGGGTTTTGCGGGGCTCCCGGTGGTGGGGAGTGGGGAGAGGCTCCCGCGGGCAGCCGTGAGCGGAGGCCCCGCGTGGGAGCGGAGGGCTTGGCGTGGGGCTGCCGGGCGCGTTCGTGTCCGCAGGCGGTGGCGGCCCTTTCTTCCTCCCCCCCTTCACGGCATATCCCCGCCGGTGCGTTCCCGGCCCCTAAAGCACCCCGCAACGGGGTGGCTGCGCCTGGTGCCCGCTTCCCCTCACGGTTTCGCGCCGCCGGCTGTGGGGCTGCTCCCTCTGACAGCCCCGGCGGGCTCGGAGGCGGCCGGACAGACCGTCCCGAGGTACGGGGCTTCGTTGGCCTCACCCACGCGTGGCTGGGGCTCGTTCGCCCGTGGGTTAGAGGTGGCTTTCACCAGGTGTGTCTGGGGAGGATGGTGGGGTGCATTGCTTTGTTGGCTTTGGAGTATCTCATAGTAACTTTCACCAGGAATTCCTAAGAAATCACCTAAACCAGTACAGAGGTGAGGTGTGAAGTGAGCACTGGTGGGAAAGGAGCCACACCTATAAAAGATAATACCAGCAGCCAGTGTCTGGGACTCTTCATCCCGCAAGTCCGAAGCAGTGAAGGTAGCGGTGCAGTGGTGCCTGTGCAGGTGTGAGGCAGTCCACCATCAGGTTTGGTTTGAGCAGGCTTGTCACGCAGAAGGGCTGTTCGTCACCTGTCTCTTTGATATACTGGGCAGCCATGCATTTACAGTCAGTGCCTGCTTTATACCCAGGCCTGAATGGTTGACAAAAGCATCTCCCCAGGCCGCTGTTCTTGTATTCATGTGCGTTCATTGCAGTCTCCAATTTTTTTGGCTGTATTACTCATAGGGATAATGATGCTCTCAGAGTCCTGGTGCTTTGAGCAGAAGGTGCAGCAGAAAAGTGGCATGGAAAGAAAAATCATTTTCCCTTGGAGCAACTTCTGCACCACGAAAAAGGATGTACTGGTGGTGAGTTTTAACCTGGTGAGACCTGCAGGAGCATTGACCTGCGCAGTCTATAGCTTTTGCTGCTACAGTCCTAACAGGCAGCTTGGATGTTTGTTTGGATTGTTTGTCTGTGCAGAGGTCTGCGTTGTTGTGACTTCACTGGCAAATGGGTACTCAACAAAAGCTGTCATGGACATATGTAGTCATATTTGAGGAACACCTTACTTTACAATGTAGATGTTGCCCACTCCCTGGAAAAAAACCACTCTGCTTGCGCATTGTTTGTCTCTTGGAACGTGCTGAATGACTTTTGCTTGGAGGGTATATCTTCTGTGATTGGTATAACCTATTAACCTAGGTCCATTTTATAGTAAACATTAATGTTCATCTTAGAATCCCAGTTTTTTCCTTTATGACTTGCATTTAATCATTGACAACTTCATACAGGGAAGAACTACTTCCCCTTCAAGTGAGACTTGTCCTGGTACGCTTGCAGATCCACTTGTGAGGTGTTGGTGTGGACTGTTTAGAAGGCCATGAGCAGTGTGGAAAAGTACATGTCAAAATAAACATGTTGTTCTTTCCCTCTGAGACAATGTAAGTCAATGTTGTGTTTTTTTTTTTTTTATAGTAGCAGAGCTACCTGACCTTTTGTGGGGGAGTAGATCCAGCTACTGTTATAGTAGCTTTCATCTGTTATCCAAGAGAACCTGCACTATGCTTTGAATGTTTACCTGCTGTTCATGTTCTACCTCATTCTGTCTGTTCTTGTGTGTCCTTACAACCCTTTTTAGTGGGCACTGTAGTGGGTTAGCAGCCGTCTGCCAATAGTGCGCTGAGGAAATGCCTTCAAGCACCTGTCTGACAAGGAGATGTAACTATGTCTGAGAAGAGGAAAAACTAATAATCTGTATATACTAACATTTTTGCTTGATGTTTATTTTTAGCAAGAGCACAGTCAGAGCTTTCCCAAGGACTACTTTGGTGCTGTGTGAACAGTCTTCCAGTTCACAAACGTACGTTTCTCTTCAGAGATAGTAAGTTAGAGGCCTGTAGCTACAATGCTTCAATTCTTTCAGTACTGTTCTCTATGTTATTTTTCTCCATTTTTCAGAGCAGCTCTTCTGTCTTAATTTAACCTTTGTCAGGCATATTGCTGGAACATGTGGAGAACCAGAGCTAGTAAAGGCCTGTGATAGTTAGCCAGTGAGGTTGGGTGCCTTAGTGATGAGACTGTACCGACTTCTGGCTTAGGATGGAATTTTTATGTTGAGGGTGGCCTCTTTTGGGGTCCTGTAGTCCTCCATCATTTTGAGATCTGCCGCTAGGAATCCTGGTCCCTCTTTTCTTAGAAGAACCTTAAAGAAAGTCACTATAGTACTTGTTTCTCACCCCTCTTTCACTCCCTTTCTTTATTTTTACATAATAGCTTTCGTTTTATTTGGAGAGGCCTCACCCAGAAGTGAGAGAGCCGAGTTGTGTTTCTTATCTCAGAATAAGCAGACTTGTATGTCTTGCTTCCTGGGAGAAAGTCCTAGTGCCATCTGTTTTTAAACTTAATTACCATGTGTAAAACATACAAATAGGCTGAAGTGGAAGCTAGAGCTCAGGCTTTGTCTTTCCCAGGTAGTTGCTTTAATTACTGGGCTAAAGAGAGTCGCTGTGTTTCGCATTCCTCCTTGGAATGTGTCCTCCCTTCAAGGTGGGTGATAAAGACTTGGATCCCTTCAGACTGAGGAAGGCTTAGAACAGAATATGATGGTAAACTCCCCTTATTTAAACTGGGCTCCTTCTGCTAGAGCAAATTTCCTTTAAAAGCAAGTTGGCACAGTTGCATTGTATTATGAACCTGCTTTTGTTTGTGTGTGGTCAGTGCACTCTGGGAGTATTTGCTGAATTAAGGCACGGTGGTACCTGGTTCCTGGAACAAGGGTAGATGGGAGAAGTACGGAGTTAACTGGGCTGTGACAGTTTTAGGCACATGTACAGTTGTGCTTTTTGTTTTTAGAGTACTCTTGGGCCAAACAAGGTGGTGCATGAACTGTAGTAGCCCTTCCTGAGTTAGGAAGATGCCACAGCAAGTGTACTTTATCATAGTGTTGAAATTGGACAATTCATTTTATTTTTCAGAACTTCTGTAGAGCCGTGAACATCTTGATTACCCATCTTTTCCACTGACAAAAGATGAGACTTTGTTTCTGCTATGATGGAGAAAGAGTTGAGCTCAGGTAGGGCTATATTTTGACAGTGGCGCAATTGACTGACGATGCGGCTTTCCACTGAAATATACCATGGAGATATGGCACAGCTGTAACTTCCAATTTACAAATTTCTAATGGGATTTATAGCATGCCAGGTGAGGATGGGCTGTCTGCACAAATTCTTCTGTATAGTGAGTGACAGGACGCTGGTGCCATCTGCCAGTTTACTGCACCAGTTAACAAAGCCAGTTCACATATCTTGCTTCTCTTCTGGATACAAGATGTTGAAAGGACAGGTCTCTGCGAGGGTGAGTGTGTTACTGATAGGAAGGTGATTTTGTGACCTTTGGCCAAATAAAAGGAGGAGTTTGCAATATGCATGGTGAAGCAACAAAGGGAAGACAAACTCCATAATTCTCTGGTGAGGACTCAAACAGCATTCTGGCTGCAAGGGCTCGACCTCAGTCTTCATGAAATCAAAGCACAGAAATGAACCTCTACAAATTCTGCATTTACCCTTGGGATTAGAGTGAAATCAGTATCATTCTACCACTTGCATTACTGATAAGCCAGTGGTGTTGTATGCTCCTTTTGCAGTATTGAGATTTCCCTTATCTCCCTTCTCACACCACAGCAGTGGGATGAACCACGCTTCACTGTTTTGCTAAAATGACTTCCAGAGCGAGGCAGTTGCTGTGGATGGGTGGATAAAACATTTCTGAAGTGTCACCTAGGTATTGGTCTGCTGGTAGACTACTTGTGAATAATGCATAGCACTCTTTTTATTTTTAATTTAAGGAAAAGTATTTAAAATGAAACATGCCTGTTGTGCGTATTAAAATGAAAATATGTTTTACAAAACTAGAATGTGACTCTTATTGGAAGAGTGTTTTCACAATACAAAACAGATGTGCCGGACTTTTCCAGCTTTGATACCTTGAAGAGTTACCTTGTAAAAAATGGGAGTTTTGAATCAAATGCTAGTATAATTAACAAATTTAATTCTAGACATGCAGCTATGTCTTATCTCTTATTTGGGGGAGCTACTAAAGCAGTACTTCTTGACAGCATTGTTTTCTAGGCACTGTGACTAAATGTCTGTTAAAGTTGCATTTAAATATCTTTCTGGAAAGTCTGATTGCACTGCAATCAGTCTGACTGTCTTTCTATACGCTGATTCTTGTAAGACTATTTAGATATTTGACTTCTTGGAGAAATGCCAAGAAATACTCTGGTTGAGTCTAACTATGAGGTTGTATGTTGATGTTTCTACTTTTCCCCCCTCAGTCACTGGATTATGAGCAGTGAATAATGTCTGTCTTGTGTCTGGTGCTATTCTGCTTTACTTGGAGAGACAGTAAGGTAAGACTTTGTAGACCAAGATCATTCAACACGCACTTATAAAGCTCAGTTTTGAATGAAGCATTGCACTTGAACTTGGAGTGTCGGTACGTGGCCAGAGGCTATTGCAAATTGCAGATGAAGAAAGCAGTTGTGTTTCTGCCTTGTGAGAGCTCGTGCAGCAGCAGTACTAGCACCAGCATCTGCTCCCTTCCCTGCAGGTCTGTCAAATTCAACTGCCATTTGGCAAAACTTAGGGTAGCAGCCTCAGAAGTTTCAACTAACCCCTAAGATAGAGTAAATGTGACTGACAAGGGAGCGTGAATGCAGAAGTGCAAGAACGTTCACTTTAATTGGTTGGTGTGGGTAGAATATGAGGCCTACCTCTATCTTTCTGGTATCAGAAGTTCAATTCGGTTGCTTACGGCCTTTGCTCTTCCTGTAACACACCAAACCCCTATACATGTGTACTGCAAGTTGTATGCAGGGGTTACAGCTCATAGTTTGAGAAAGGCTAACTGTATCTAGAAGTTGGGGGAGGGAAAGACTGAGGAAGCAAGATTGGCTGTTGAGAATGAAACTAAGCAAGACAGACTCTGTGGGGCAATCCACCAGTAATAAGAGAACATGACTCATTGCTTAGTGTTTAGAAAAAGAAAAAAAAACACCGAATAGGATATGGAGTGTGACTATTGGTTCTGTTTTACCTCAGACGAGGACATACCCTTTGATACTTTGTGGCCAAAAGAACTTTGTTTCTTGGAGAAGAGTAGTAAAGGAAACAGTTCAACAACTTCTTAGGAAAGCTTTTTTTTTTTTTTAAGTATCATGATCAAGTGGAGAGGTATGAATCTTTGTCACTGGGGGGGTGTGTGTGTGTATACCTGTAAGGCAGATGTAGAGAAACATTCTAGCCTGTTGTACCAGAGTGAGGACACTGGTTTGCCAGGTGAAGGATAAAATCCAAAGGATTGCTTTTCTCCGTAGAAACGGGAGGATAGTTTTTGCTGAAACTGGCAAAGCTAAATGTTAGTATTGCTGCCTTTTCATTAAAACAAATATTGTCTTGGTTTCTGGCTAAAGCTAAATATTAGTATTGCTGCCTTTTCATTTAAACAAATATCATCTTGGTTGAAACCAGGTACTCTATTTCAGTTGCCGTCTCTGGGTATCTAAGAGTTGTCTTGAGTGAGAACTTCAGACGTGTTGAACACCCTTATCTTAGCGTTCCTACATCTCCGCATCCTCAAGCTAATTTGGGCACAAACCGAAATACAGGAAACTTCATTTAAAGTTGAGAGGGTGTGGGTGTTTGGGGTTTTTTGGCGTTGTTTTGTTTTAAATGAGGAGAGTGGTCAAGCACTGGAACAGACTGCACCGAGAAGTTGTGGAGTGTCTGTCCCTGGAGGTATTCAAAACTGAACTGGACATGGCCCTGAGCAACTTGTAGGAGTTGACCTGGCTTAAGCAGGGATCTTGGACTTGGTGATCCACAGAGGTCCCTTCTAATGTAAACTTGTGTGATTCTGTGAGTCCTCCACAGTATCAGAAGTTGAACACCTGCAATTTGTGACAAGATGGTGTAAGTGGCTTGTTGAAAACTCCGCAGCAAATGAATAGTGGCTGTGGCGTGAAACCTGAGCTTGCCTAAAATATGATTCCAGGTATTTCCCTGGATATAAATAAGAAGCATTGCTATTGAGTTTCATCCAAAACTCTTGAGAAAAAGGCATTTTATTGAAAAGTAGTATAACAAGTACTGAAATGTGAGACTGGATTATTACCTGAAAACAGAGGTCCTACTTTTAGAAAGATGCCTGAATTCTGATTGTCTTGCTGCCCCTTTGAAGGGAGGAGGGTTAGCGCATAGTCTAATTCAGCTAATGCATTGACCTCTTACCAAAGGAATCTACCCTACAACAATATGTGCAGACTGGGGGGGGGGCTTTTGTCTTCTCCAAGAACTGTGAGTCCAGTACACGGGCTGCTCTCTGTGCCTGCCCGGAGGAGCCCAGCTGTATTCCATTGCCTTTCAGAATAGTGCAGTTCGTGGTGGTGTTTGAACATAAGTGAGCTAGAAAATAGTCATGGTAAAAAGTATGGCTGATACAGGATTAGTTCATGTGTGTCTTCATGTATTAACTTCCCTTTTTTTCTTTCCATCTTTGCACAGCTTTGCTCATTGTTTGTGACTGCCAGTGAAGTCTGTTCTCTAGTTGCTTACTGGAGAGGGAAGTTGTGGTAGCCTGGCTCAGCTAGCAGGTATTAATTCAAGGACCAGTGCAGGCAATCTGATTCCTTATGTTTGACCATAGGATGTGGATTGAAAAACATTGTGAACAGCAAGTGAATTATAAGGTACTGTATACTGTGATGTGTACATGCTGTCAAAATAGATAAAAATACTGAAAACGTTCCAAGAAAAATAAAATGATAATGTTCATGTTAACACTGCTAAAATACAAAACATAGAAGCACGGTATCCAATTTGGGTTTGGGAAGCTGACTTCCTCCAAGCAATATTTCTCATGAAATTTTCTGATGCTGCGGATAGTCATAGGGGGCTATTGGCACTGCTGCACAGACTGACAAGGAGAGCAGAATATCCCGTTGCCAGCAGCATGCCACTTGCGTAGTCTTGGGTTTTTTGGTTTGTGGTGTTTTTTGGTTTTTTTTTTTTTTTTTAATTTAACAAAGATTGACTGTCAGTGTAAACAGAACCTGTATTTCTCTATTTCCTAAGGTTTTAGAGTTGAAGCATCCTCTTCTCTGTGTACCTACAGCCAATCCAAACTGAAGGGAGAATTCCTGTGAAAACATTTTTCCTGTGACTTCATCCTCTCCCACTAAATTTTGGTCTTTTTTTTTTCTCCTCTGATTATCTCTTTCAGATCCTTTTGGCTGTTGAGCTTTCTGCACAAGGGAGTCAGTTTCTTAGAAAGTAGATAGCTATGCAGAAGGACAAGGAAAATGGAGTAATTAAAACTGCTGATGGCCTGTGTGGAGAACACATCAAAGGTTACCACTCTGATCCCTGTAATCCAAAAAAGCTGAATAAAAGGGTTTTCAGTGCAGTTGTGATACTGATATTCATCCTTGTGGTGCTTCCTAAAATAAAGTGCCCACACCTTAATTCTCTGAGGAGTATGGAGACTAAGTTTCTTTGCACTTACGTACGCTTTCATTTAGTCTGTGAGGCAGGAAGTACTTCCTCTCTATTGACAATTTCTAGCAACTTTATCCCAGCTTCTTCAGACTTCTGGGTCTGGAGTAGAGTCCTGATTAAGTATCTGTTCCCACAAACTTGTCAGCTCTGCTTCTCCTACACTGTTGCAGCACAATCAGGCTGACTTTGGAAAGCATGCTTTCCTTGAAGTACTAGCAAAACAATGACACAAGAGCAAGTCAGCAGCGTGGTAGTTGTCTAATTTCCTCTCACAGGTGTGTGCTCTCTCTTGCTCTAAATCTCTTGTTGTTACTTGGTTTGCTTTTTAGCCAAACGAGCAAAATAAAAGATTTTTTTCTTAATATTTTTGTCACCTCCTGCTTCTTTCATATGAATTCACTGATTGTTTTTTCAGGACCTCAGATAAGGAATTCCTTTGGGTCATGTGTATATGAACTGAGGGATGCAGTTGTGTCCAAAATTTTCAGTTAAGCAAAGCTATAGGAGGTGAGGTGAAAAGAGTGCAATTCTCTCCAGTCTCCTCTAACTATTACTGGAAAGTCCCTATAGCTTGTTCTGTTTCAAGGGTGTGCACAGACTTCATAATCTAAATCCATAATGAAGCTTTTTGTAAAGCCTGCCAAACAAGTTGATGTAAACTAACTTATCTTTTGTCACCTGTGCTCTTTACATGTGTCACTAAGCAACTGAACTTCCTCATACGCAATGTAAATGTTGCAACAATTTTTCTTTTCATTTATTCACACGTATACACAAAGTAGTATACTTAAGGCAGGCTTCCTTCAGGAGTGTTATTTGTTAAAGACTTTTTTTTTTTTTGAAATGGGAAACATGAATTTTGCTTTGTAACTCAAAAATGTCATCTGACAGTAAGTAGATTAAGACTAAGGACATGTCCGTTGACTTTATGATCTGGTTGCAGTTAGCTCAGTGATAAGTAGCATTGAACAGCATTTGATGCTGTGCCCTGAGACAGCTCTTTTGCATTGAATAACGGTACAGCTTGTGTCATGCAGTCAAATTGGTCAAAGTTAACAATAACACAACACTTTTGTAGTGATGCTCAGCCAAGTGTCGTGATCCAGCAGGTATGTTGGCCACAGGAATGCACTTGCCTTGGGTGTGGGATGCCACAGATCCTAGCTTTGTGCAGAGCTTCCGAGTAGATAAACTAGCTTGTGCTCCATTTGCCATGCTTAAACACCTTTGAAATAACAGGAAGAAAATATGCCTGCTCTGGAAAAATCTGACTAACTATTAAATATAGTAATGTGCAGTCAAATTTTATGAAAGGTTTCTGCAGGGCTTTGCTTTAGCTGTCATTTGACTCATTTATTGCTGCTTGGAAATTTTTCTCAAAGGCGAATTGCTACAGCCTGTGGTGAAATCAAATGCAGAAGGAAAAAATTTTCCCTGTTGAATGTCTAGTTGAGTGCTTTTGCTGTAATGAGACAATACCTTGTCTCTGCTGCGTATCTGACACCTTCATAGCTATTTAAATGTATGCCTCCTGGCTTTTTTTTCCTCTTCCAAGTTCCTGAGGAGGTAACGTTCTTTGAATGTGTTATGTGTATCACATACAACTCTAAAGCATCACCTTCCAAGATAATGGTGGAGCATGTGGTAATAGATAGGCTGTCAGGTCTACTGTAACTGTTCTTGTGTATTCATAGGCACTTGGAGGTAGCATGTCACCATACTGCAATGGAAGCCTTAAATCACCCAACTCTTCCCCCCCACACCTGAAAATCAGAAAACACATAGCATCTTGAAAAGTGTAGACAATTCTCTTTGTATCTTATAATGTCTGAACCCATGCCAGAAGAGGCTTGAACGTATTTACTGTTTTATGAATGGAAATAAGCCTTTTTCCCAAGGTGTATAGAATGGTATATATGTCTAGAAGGAAATAAAACCTGAAGTCAGGCAGGGAATATGCCTGGCTGCTCCTATACGTGCCCTATTTCTGTTTTTTATGCTTCTAGTTTGATATAAAGCAGTCTCTTCTGTCTGCTACTGGCGTCCCTATCTGTAAGCTTCTGTGGGTGCTATTCTGGAACTGGGAAACAACATCTGACTGTTTAGGCTGCTACTTGCCAAATTACAGGCATGCTGTCGTGGGGCGGGGTTATTTTATTTGCTTTTTTCCCTAACATTGGGTTTGTGCATGGGGGATCTCTTTAGGTGCATTAGCAATGGGCAGACTTCATCAGTGATACTGGTGGTGACCTGTAGCTTCCTCTTGATTGCAATTCCTCTTTTAGAAAGGTAAGGAACAGCCACTCTATCGTTGGCTGCTGGTTGGTGTCCTTGCCTTCTTTAGCGCTGATATTGCTCTCTAAAAACCATAAACATTCCTGTGGAGCAGATTTGTTTTTGAAATGCTGAAATTTCTGGCTATGCTTTCTGGATTTCATACAACTAAATAATTGTGGTTTTGATGTCAGTGTAACTTTTCCCATGATTACACAGTAGTAGTCTGTCATGGTGTTGTTGCCAAAATTTAGCATTCTGTTTGCCTCTGAAGTTAAAATACTATTGAAGTCCTACAAGATGTACAGTATAAAAGGGATACAGAGCTCTTCAGACCTGCATGCAGAATAGAATATTTTTCCGTCTTCTTGGTGGCTTTGTGAGGTATCTGTATTCTATGGGAATGCTTAAGAAGATGCATCCCAGAAGTTTCTTTACTGGTGCTGACTTGGCTGTTACTGGTCAAGTGTTGCTCTGCTGAATCATATAACTGCGTAGGTTGGAAGGGACCTCTCAGATAATCTAGTCCAACCACCAACCTAACTCTGACAAAAACCATCACTAAACCGTATCTCTAAGCACTATGCCTACCTGTCTTTTAAATATCTCCAGGGATGGTGCCTCAACCACTTCCCTGGACAGCCTGTTCCAATGCTTGATAACCCTTTCAGTGTAAAAATTTTTCCTAATATCCAGTCTAAATCTCCCCTGGTGCAACTTGAGGCTGTTTCCTCTTGTCCTATTGCTTGTTAGTTGGGAGAAGAGACCGACCCCCACCTCTCTACAACCTCCTTTCAGGTAGTTGTAGAGAGCGATAAGGTCTCCCCTCAGCCTCCTTTTCTCTGGGCTAAACAACCCCAGCTTCCTCAGGCACTCCTTGTAAGACTTACTCTCCAAACCCCTCACCAGCTTCGTTTCCCTTCTCTGGACACCCTCCAGCACCTTGATGTCATTTTTTTTGTAGTGAGGGACCCAAAACTGGACACAGCACTCAAGGTGGGGCCCCACCAGTGCTGAGTACAGGGGGACGATCACTTCCCTAGTCCTGCTCACCACACTGCTCCTGATACAGGCCAGGATGCTCAAGCCTGGACTGTGCCAGCAGAACTTCACAGCCTCTTGGCTTACAAGTTGTTGTTTTTTTTTCCCCTCAATGTTTGCAGTGGTGCTGGAAGCCTTTTAAGAATCTGGCTGGCCTTTGAACAGCAGCGGGGGCTCTGAGGTTGTAGGTCTGCAGGCTCAGTAGCGTGCATCACTTTATTTTTGAAGGTGAAATAAAGTTGAAGAATTATTCTTGCAGATGTGAAGGCAAGAGGTCATAAAGACTAAGGGTTAAACTTCAGTTTATGCCCTTGCCAGCCCATTTTAGGGAAATAGTCACTCTCAGCTGATCTGAAACTGAAAAACTTCTAACTGTGTGGTTTTGCTTTGTCTATTTGATTTCTTAAAATTCTGAAGGTCACCTGATACGCATTAAATGTTCCTGTGTTCTTATTGGCCGTCTTCATTGTTGAATATATAGTGCAACTGTTTCAGTCCTTTTTCTGCATTTTAAAGTGAGAAGAGGATTTTTCTGCTAATTTGAGAATTCTTGGTTATTCAAGAGTGAAATAGGAGTCTTAATACCGACCATGTCTCCAAAATTATAATTGCTGCATTTGTTGGTAATATCGCTGTACCTTCATACTCTTGCAGTTATGCTGGATCACTATTTAGTCACGTTATATAAAAAACCCCCACCTTTGTGGAAATGCATTATTATGCTGTGAACTTTTGATTTGTGTTGGTAGAATTTCAAATCATTACATTGTCTATTGCTTTTCTTGTTTAAGCGGTGTGAGAGATTGGACTTCCTTAAAATTGGAAAGTAATTCAGATGGGGAAATACTGACTGCTAATTCCTTTTACAGTGCAATTCAGCTCTGTCACACACAAACTCTGTCAGTTTTAGTCATGTCCCAGAATCTCATATCTATCTGTTGTCTTGATCAATTAAAGGGAAGTGTAACACAGACTTGGCAAATTGAAAACAAACAGAACCTTAAGAATACTCAAATTCCCTAAGCAATAACTCTGCGGCTTTCATTTTGATAAATTGAATGAACTGTTAAATGATGGTTTAAGTTATTTTTAGTTAATATGAAGGTGTGTAAAGCAGGAAATGAATGTGCACATGCATTTGAAATATACAGCTTCCCCATCAGTTAATGTTGTAACTAGTACTTGCAGTGGTGGACATACAGCTTACCCTTGACACCAATTTAAGTAGATTGAGTTTCTCTCTGAATTACTTGGTGGACTTCAGAATGCGATGGTGAACTTTCACTAATTAATTGGAGCCATTTCATTTCCTTTGTACAAGCCTGTGTTACTGGTGATGGATTCTGCCATCTCGGGTGGGAACCTTCTTCCTTAACTGTTTTTACACCCGAGCAAGTTGTCTAGGCAGCTGTTTTTGGTGAGTGAGAGCCCTCTGGCTGGTTGAGAGCCCAGGCTTGTTTGAGCAGGTGCCTGCCTTGGGATAAGAAGACCGGCGCTGTGAATTGTATTGGCTGTAGGCATATCTGCTCCGCTGACTGTGAAAGGTGCTTAGGGTGGCTGCCTGATGGGGCTAAACGCTTGTGTTGTCCTGAGCAGCACTTCATCTTCCAATGAGGAAGCATTTATTTTATCTGAAGCACTCTATAGGCTAAGCAAAGGTGACATAATTTGATTACTTGTGTTTCTTCTAGTTAGAAGAGCATATTGTGCAATAACTGTGTGTATACACGGTTAAAGAAATGGGGACTGAGTGCTTTTGCAGGTACTGCTCCTGTGAGGCTGCTGCCTTGGAGCTGATCTGAAGAGGAATGGTGCTTCCAAACCACGACCTGCCTCCTGAGCACCCTCTGCACACCACTGAAGCTATGTTGTCACTCCATCCCCAACCTCCTAGTCTTTGTTTGAGGAACTGACTGGCATGTTTGATTTCCACCTTGCTTGGCCTCCAGGATGTGCCTTATGTTGCTGTCTACCACACGTGTGCTGTCACTTTGATGTTAAACCATGCTTCCAGACAAAAATGTAGTGGTTTTGCTTGCAAAACTCTCTGGAGAGTTCAGGTATTTTTGCCTATTGGCTCACTGAGACTGTGGCATTTTGGTGTAAGCTAATGACTGTCCATGTTCCCCTTGTAAAACCTCCTTATAATTACTTACAAATGTTGGCATCTAGTGTATGGCCTCTGTGTGTTGAAGGACAGGATGGGGCCAGTTTATAGCCCTGGATGGTAGGAAAAGGGAAAGGGTGGCCAAAAATCAATTAAGGAGAGATTCTTTTGAAGGAAGTACGAGCCCACATTGCTAATAAAGGTCTGAAATCTTGTGAGCAATTCAATATGCTGAATGAAATAATGATCACCAGTTTGATCTTGACCAATTCTTGACTTTCAGTGGGGGTGGTTTCGATGACTTTTTTTTTTTTTGAATTGCTTTCACTAAGACATAATTTGAATTTATGGGAATGTCATTGGCTAGTTATCAACTCAAATATCTCTTTTTTGTATTTTTTCAAAAAAAGAAAACCCAAACCCAACCTCTCAAGAAGGCTTAAAAGATTACTCTTAACAGTTCAGATAGCGGTTTTTTTTTTCCCCTTCAGTTTACCATTTGCCGGGTGTGTGGGTGTGTTCAGCTTTCCCTCTGGCATGTTTGGGACTGAGGGGAAAGATAGAGAAGGGGGAGGGCTTATAAATCTACAGAATTTGTCAGGTGTTGCCTTTAAGTCTTTCTAGTTCCTCATGTTTCTCTGATTATCTTAATGAGGAGGCTTCATTTTAATGTGGGATATGGGGAAAAGGTATAGAAAAAGCCAGGAGGAAAAACTACTCTTGTTTCTATCTTTACAGTAGGACTGTATTGCCTTTGGCATTATGTATGTGGAAGAAATATAGCTCTGTTTATATATTAGTGGTGGAAAGGGGGAATCAGATTATTAACATTCAGCATTTGATTAAATTGTCTTACTAAATATTACAAATAAGAGACACTACAGCTTTTCCACACTGAGGCAGGTAAGGGTGCTAGCCTGCTAAGCTAGTCTATAATGTTTGTTGTAATTAAGCGTCATAGTTAAATAGAATAAAACCCAGAACCCCAGCGGTATGCCTGATGCATCAAGACACACTGGAAAGAAGTTCTCTTGGTTTCTGGTCGCATTCTGTGGTTTAACTCTGCCTCTTTTATTGCAGGGACCTCTTCAGTAGTATATCGCTAACGCAGGTTTGATTGAAACGCTACGTTTTTCATGCTTGTTTGGGACAGAGGTGGGTCCTGTGTCAGCATAAGTGGGGCTTTTAATTTTGTGCATGTACAGGGATAATCACTCACTGCTTATTATTTGGTTACAGATTTCCTTGCTTGAAGACTCTCAAGTGGTGCCTTTTCAAACATAAATCTGTTAATGCCATTCTGTGTCTAAGCGAATGGTGGCCAAGTTTCAAAGATCTATAGCTGTGAACTGTGTATTAGCATGCAGTTTCTTTGGTATACCTCTAATTCTTGAAGAAGGTATGCCAAAATAGAAAAATCACACACACTTATTTCTCAGTTTTCTTGTGCTCTACCAAGTTTCTGTCTTGCAGTATTTACCAAACTGTCTTTTAAGGTGTAGTTCTATTTGGCAATGATTATATGCAAAAACAACTTGCAAATTCTGGATCTTACTGTTCGGAGATTATGTATTTAAATGTAGTTGATTCTTGCATTTTATCCAGTGAAAACAGAAATCGTGCTCCCCATGGATACAGGCGCAATATGCTTGCTTCTGCTGAAGACCGTTTTTACAGCTGGGTGTTAAAGTCATGAAAACCAAACTGCTGACACGGCCTTAATCATAGTGCCACAAGTAGCACTTCTTTGTTTTTTGTACGATGGTTTCATTGGTACTATTAATAGTTGGCTCCTTACAGGTGTTCGTGTATAATAACTTGTAAGACAACACTTGGTAAGTTTTCGAATGAATCACGTTAATTCCAGGATTAATTTTTGCAGAGAGACCTTTTGACTCTCTTTCCTTTTGAGGTTTTTGGTCATAAAAAATCCATATGTTGAAAATGTTCATTACTTTTAATTCTTCAAGTCCAGCTTTGTGTTAGGAGGGGAAAACAGAAAGAGAAACTGGCTTGCCTGTGATAGTGGGCAGCCTCACTCGATCGGATGTCTCCACTGTCAGTCTCCTTGGGGGGAAAAAATAATGATTTCTCTGTTTTCCTGGTCTTCCATTGCTGCTGGTCTGGCAGGACAGCGTAGGAGCTGTAGCTGCAGCGTTACCCTCTTTGAGGGAACACCAGGTGTAGCAAAACCATGAAGAAAAGCCTGTATGCTTCTGTTTCAGACACCAGCAAGGAAAACCGAATACAGTAGTAAAGGCTTTCCTCGCTGTTGCTGGGTGTATATATACATATGGATGTCTCAAACTTTTAGCGGAGCGGATGACGGAAGGCAGAGATCCCCTTGCAGGGCTTTCTGTTTCTCTCCCTTGGGTCTGGTGTACGTGGTGGGGTTAGGAGGACAAAGGAGTGACTGTGTACAAGACACGAATCTGGAACAGCTTAGGTGGCTATAGTCACTCCTCAGCTTGGAGAAACACCTTCTAATGGAGTGAACTGTAAAACCTGCTGTTCTTTTGTGCGGTTATCATTGAGCCCTGTTTTAAAGCAGTTCAGGACTGGCGCATTGCCTCTACCAGGTAGTGCTGGTTAATGCAATAATACACCAGGATATAATTATCTCAACCTCTGGAGAAATTGAACTGAGAGTAACTTGTTTCAGAAGTGAGCAGTTTTCTGTGTGTGGCTCCTGGCATCTTATAAAGCAAACCAGTCTTTGTTCAACTCCAGTTACAACCTCTTTGGGACTGCTGTTGAAACACGGCTAGCAGACGTGGTGTGGTACCAATACACTTCTCTTTCTCCCTGGTCTGTACCTGAGCTTGTTGACATATGACAAATGCATGTGAGGTTTATTTGCAAATGATAATGCTTTAATATGCATTTCAAAGATGTATCAGATACTGTAGCACGCATGCGTATATAGTTGCACCTTTAAACAGTTTAGGTAATGAAGTACTTGATCTGGATTTAGCTGAAAGTTGTTATTAGGCTTTTAAGAGATTTCATAGGAGGAATGGCTTAATTAGTGTGGAGACCAGCCTTGCAGAACTAACACTCCTCACATATTGCAATCTTTGTTAATACGTTTAGCCACACTTAGTTCATTAATTATGTGGAAAAAGGCTGACTAATGCAGTGGAAATGTTGGGCAGGTGGGGGGAACTAGAAAGTGAGGAGGAGAAATCAAAAAGGTAAAGTTTCTTGTTCTGCCTCTGGTTCAGGTTGTTCCAGTGGCTCTATCAGCATTGCTGCTGCCAAGCCCAGCCAAATCAAGATCCTCAGCTGATGAGACACGGAGGACGCTAAGAGTGCGTCTAGGGCAGGGAATAGAAGATTATTTGTGTTTAATGCTGGAGGTTGCTATTAAACTAAGAGCTAGGAAAAGATGAGGACTCCTAAATTCTGCTCCAGCTGAAAACCTTCTTTCAGGGTTTTTGGTTGGTCTTCAGTAGTGGTTGATGTTGATTGGCCACACAGGTACTAGTGTTGGGAAAATGGCAGAAATATATAGCTGGCAGCGGGAATGGAGGGTGAAGGTAGGATTGCTTTGTCTAGGCATTGCAGTATGTTGTGAATAAACTTGATACTCCTGAAGTAATGATTAAAGGTGAGAGACAGCAAGCTGCTTGAAGGTAAATACTGTTACTGTGCAGCATCGGTTCTGTGTCAGTGGTTATTAAATCAAATCCTGACTTCATTCCTCGTTTGC
Source organism: Alca torda (assembly GCA_008658365.1). Taxonomy (NCBI): domain Eukaryota; kingdom Metazoa; phylum Chordata; class Aves; order Charadriiformes; family Alcidae; genus Alca; species Alca torda. The sequence goes on along the minus strand of CM018077.1, from coordinate 74,868,307 downwards.
TTTGTTACTGTGATTTGGTCGTCATTCTCAGTTCCTCAGCTGTACCCAACTGTTCTTAGGCTTCCACTTTGAAACTATTTCCTATGAATTCCTCATGATAAGGTATGAATACTGGTGATTGAACTTTGTAGTGAGTAATATTTACTGTTTTAATAAGTAATGAGACTTAATATAGAGAGAAGGTGCTTTGGGTCTCTTCCTTGAATGCTTTCAAGGAGCGCTGCTGTTCTGGACGCCTGGGAGTGGACCTTGTTGAGTATCCACGCCTCTTGGGAGTTTAGTTTGAAGAGGAGTAAGTCAGCTCTGTAGTTCTTCTTCCGTTATTTGAAGCTGATGTCAAATGTAGTGAAGCTTAAGATGGGCATGGAAACTTTTGTCATTTCTGACCCATCTCTGTGATGGAAAAAGAAGCTTTGCGTGTGTGGTGATATGAGCAAGAGGAGAAACTGTTGCTGAGGAGGGGGAGGGTACCCTGCATTTCTTTATCTTGGTTGTTTTTTTTTCTCTGCAGCATGGCCCAGCACTGGTACTTAACGGAGATGACACTCTTGTTCTCTGACAGAGGGATGGCGCGGTTGTGTGCGGGGCTGTGCAGCGGTGGCACAGTAAAGCTCTCCACCTAGAGGGAGGAGACAGAAAGGCTGCTGGCAACCACCGGAGAAAGGCTGGCTGAGCTGCCTTGGCTTGGAACATCAGCGCTTCGCATGAAGGAGATATCGATCGTGAAGGTTTTCTTGGTTTTTGTTGTTTGTTTGTTTTTTTCTAGTAAGAGGGAAAAATCAAGTAACTGACAACCTCCCTGGTTAGTACGTTATTTCCAGTAAAAGCTCTAGACTCTCCTAGTCAATAAGAGAGGGTACAATACATAGAAACTTGATTGTAACAGTCCTCATGTTTTTCAGGCCTCTGGATGCTTTGAAAATCACTTGCTTAGAGCTACTGTCTTTTTGTCCATTCCCTGATCTGAAAGCAGGCTTTTAAAGAGCAGCTGCGCCCCTTACTCTGGCTGAAGACAGCACTTGGATAAGCGCATTTCCCAACATGGCCTGAATGCACGGCTGCGCTTGCAGAACAGACCTGTTCGTGCCTAAACCTGAACTTTTTATCACAAGTGAAAGGATATATTTGTAAGCAGTAAGAAATTGTGTCCCTCCAGTATATTAGCAGCTTTCTCCACCTTTTCCTCTGATCTCTTCTCCCGTTGGGCCGTTGGGTCTTTTCTGTTTTGGGCTTTATTTTTTATATGACAATTAGCTGCCCACCTCCTGTGCTGTTAGGTTTTGGTTATTAGGAAAACTGCAGCCAGAATCACTGTCATCGAGCAGCTGTAGGTGCCACTATTCCCTGCCCCCCCCCCTTCCCTTTCTGAGCTTTCAGAGAAGCTGATGGCTAACTTTAGAGCTGACGTCAGCCCCTCAGCTTCCCAATATGAGCGGGAAGGCAGGAAAAACTCCTCAATGAGCAGTCTTCTCTCCAGATACGGAGTTATGAAGTATGCGTCTTTCTGAACAGAGTTTCACTGTGTGACAGCTGGCAGGCTATGCGGTGATGTAGCGCTGGGTAACGAGCAAAGTAATTCATGATACTTCTGTCTGTCCTACTCTGGGACTTGAGAAGTTGCCAGTTTATTCCCAGACTTGAGTTTTTCACATGCTTGAAAAAACCCACAAAGTTAGCCAACAACAATTTTGTTCTTTTCTATTAACGATTTAGTGTTGTCCAGATGTGCAGAGATTTACATACTACTTCCATGCATGAGGAGCTGTTGCATCCAAGGGTAGTTTCAGGAGGTGATAAGGTTTCTGTTCAAGCAGAAGATTGTTCTTACCTTTCATGTCATTTGCTGAATGTTAACCTTTTGAAAATTTTATATATGTTTTGTTCATCTGGATACAAAATAGTTTGTTGCAGAAGGTATGTATTGCTTTGGCGTAGTGGCAGCCTTTTTTTTAGAAATCTTGGACCCTGATGAAGAATAGAAGTATGTGTTTCTGTTTTTTGGCAAAAAGCAGATTTGCTTCGGTTCTTGTGGAAAATGCGTGTGTTAAAGATTCTAGCTATGTTGTCTTGACAAAGAAAACTTAGTTTCATTTTTTTGTTGTTTGTTTTTAAAGAAGGAAACTAACTGCACATAGGATGAAACCCTTGTGTTCTTACATATGCCTGGAGTATTTGTGGTTTTCTTATGTGCTCAGTTTCAAGATTTGCAGCACTGGCATCTGGACTTTCAGATTCCTACTATGAACTGAGCTATTTTTCTGTTCCAGCCTCAGTGAGAAGAGTTTGCTTACAGATAACTGGCATGAAAATAGAGGATAGCGAAAGCAAAACTTTTATAATACGGCAGATCTAGAGGGAACTGCTGGATTGTATGTGGTATTTCTTAAAAAGAGTTACGGCTTCAAGTTAACTATTGCTATTGTGTATGGTATTTGTTTCTTTTAGTTTTTCACTAAATCAGCTTGAATTGCTGATGCCTGAATTTAATGCTTCAGGGAAAAAAGCCATAAGTGAGTTAATGCAGGTTGTATTTGATGACATAATCTAGTGTTGATGCAGAGCGTCAGGGATCTTCTGTAGGGTTCTGCTACTGCCCTGATGGGTGAGTTTGGTAGCTGTTTCCTAGATTTGCAGAAGCTTCCTGTTCTAAGACTGTCCCATTTTGCTGCCTTTGTGTCTTTTGCCAGGCTTTTAGAGTTGATCCTAAAATTTCCTATACTGGCTGTCTGTTTCATAACATTTCAATCCAAATGAGCCAACTATAAGAGAAAACAGAGTGTGAGGAAGAGAGAGGATGTTTTACAGTGTTGCATAATCTTCATACCACTTTGGGGTGGGGTGAGTGGTTTGGAGCATGGCCTTAAGATCTTTTTTAGGACAAGGGATTTTGTCTCCAATTGGGCTATATTCATAAACTCTTGGAAAAAGTCTGTTCTTGGAGTTAAATAGGGAATTTGTGGTGTTGCCTGTCTGACTTCTCAGAAAGTTTGCTCCATGCTGACCATGTTCCAGTCCTTACAGCTTTTGCTTCTGCCAGACTCAGCATCCCTGTGGGCCTGTGAAGTATTTTCCAGACTATCATAGCTGAGGCTTGACAGGCCTTCCCTTCCTCAGTCAGCTAGGATGAGACTGGGAAGCAGGAGTGAAATCTGAGAGCATGTCTCTTCTGATCTTGGCGTTCTAGGAAGTTTAGATCAGAAGGCAGAACTGTGCTATAATCTAAATGAGGGCTGTTAGAAGTGGGTCAGCATCCTATAGGAGAAGAGGAATGGGGACGGGAAGTTTTTGAAATAAAACTGAGGCAGGGGTCATCTGCTGAAGGGAATGATTAAAACCCTACTGGGGATCTAACTGAACAAGAGACTGGGCAAGAAGGTTGGTGCTGGGTGTTGGCTAAGTGGAGGTGGTAGTCAGGGAGAGAGAGCAGCAGATAGCTGTGCTGAGGGGCAGTACAGCTGACTTTGGATGAGCGGTGAAACTGGAGCAAGAATTCATGACCATTTTTGTGGTGCAACTGAAAACACTGAAGTACGTAAAGGAGCAAAAAGCAGCCCTTGCCCAGACATTTGGCTTCTGCTACAGGCATGGTGTGAGAGAAGAGACTTCTCCTGTAGAGAAAGTCAGATCAACAAACTCACATAAGGCAAGGGGGAAAAAGGTTTCCACTGGATTATTGAGCTGATCTGGCTTGCTTTGTAGCCACATGCCTTCTTGTATGGGATGGAGAGGGACAGCGGAAGGCACCCCTTTGCTGTGTTGAAATTGTGGCTCCACATTTAGTTGTTTGAACCTCACTCATTAGAAGTTCATGGATTCCTTGTGGGTTTTTCAAGGATGTTTGGTACATGAGGAGCAAAGTTCCTTTAGCTGTTGCTTTGGCATGTTCAGATCTCCCAGTTGTTGGCCCTGAAGATCTCACCTTAATGCCCTTGGAAAATGAGGAATGCATCACTAACGACCATGTCTCAGTCTGACATGTGATTTGCATAGGCTAGGGATTTGGTAGCAGAGATGAGGGCTATTTGTTGGAGAAGGGTACCTTTCTGCAATTCACACCCAGGTCTTCCATAGCTACCTCTTTTTTTTTTTTTGGGGCTTACACTTTTCTGTAAGGAAAAACATAGTTAAACAAAACTCCAGCCAGTTTTTTCTTTTTTAATTCTAATGTCTTTTAAAGCAACTCATCCTTAAACTCAAGCTTTCTTTCTAGAAAACTTCTGTAGAAGTAACTGTAAATCATAGAATGGTTTGAGTTGGAGGGGACCTTAAAGATCACCTAGTTCCAACCCCCCTGCCCTGGGCAGGGACACCTCCCACTAGCCCAGGTTGCTCAAAGCCCCATCCAGTCTGGTCTTGAACACCTCCAGGGTTGGGGCATCGATAGCTTCTCTGGGCAACCTGTTCCACTGTTTCACCACCCTTACCGTAAAGAATTTCTTCCTAATATCTAATAAAAATCTACTCTCTTTCAGTTTAAAACTGTTACCCCTCGTCCTATTGCTCCACTCCCTGACAGAGTCCCTCCCCATCTTTCCTGTAGGCCCCCTTTAGGTACTGGAAGGCTGCCGTAAGATCTCCCCTGAGCCTTTTCTTCTCCAGATTGTACAATCCCAACTCTCTCAGCCTGTCTTCATAGGAGAGGTGCTCCAGCCCTTTGATCGTCCTCATGGCCCTCCACTAGACCTGCTCGAGCTTGTCCATGGGTTTTTATTCAAAAAGCACTCATCCTTTTTGAGTGCTTTTACAGTATGCCAAATAAATTTGTTGCCCCATGCAGAGCAGTTCTAGAGATGATCCTTTTATTCAATTTAAAAGTCTGTTTTGCTGCTGCTTGTGACCTGAGGTATTGTAGCATGAGGTGTCACTACGGTTGTGGCTGTTGGTGAGGCAAGTGGGGCAGCACCTTGTTCTTGGGAACTGGGGTAATGCTTAACATAAATACTAACTTTAAGTAGTGGGCTATATGGAATATATGGAAAACAGAAGGATTCCAGGCATGTTTTCCCACGCTGCTCTGCCAAGGTTTACTAGTTTTGACTTGCAGTGCATCCTATAGTCCAGATTCCTCATGGACAAATAAATTCAATTCTAAGAATTGTGTGGCTGCTACTGATGTGCAGCAATGCACGAGAAGTGATTGTCTTTTTCATAACCTTAGCTTCATTGCAGGCAACTTTCTTCATGGAATTAGGGTCAAATTCTTGACTGTAGACAAATGCTGGCACCCTTACTGTTCTGGGAACTGATGGAGGTAGAAATATAATTGTGTTTTGCTTCCTTTTTCTGCATGTGAAGAGGGTGAAACTTTGGTCTTTTAGAGGAGACTAGCCTGCAGAATGCTAATTCTGATATTGAAAGAGTGGAGTTTTATACTTGAAGTGAGTTAGTGTTTTGTTTCCATTTGAATTTGATAGCATAAGGACACCTTGTTAGTTATTAATTTCAAAAACAAAACCCTCAAACTCTGTATGGTTTATCCCTGTGGAGACACAGGTGTCTTTATCAAGTGGATAGTCTATATGTTTAAATTAAGCCTTTAAAAAACTTTTTGATATGCCATGACTGACTGAAGCTATCTCATGCTCTCTTTTGACCAAAGTTTAAAATAGAGCAGCAGTCTTTCCATCAGAACGCTGCCTGCGATAGGCTGTTCATATGACTTGTTGATTTCTGAATAACAGCTTGTGACAATTTTTTTTATTACTAAAAAACAATAACTTACTGCTATTTCTGAACTAGTTAAAAAATGAAACAGACGTTGTTTGTCACAGTTCAAGTATAGAGGCTCTGTAAGTACCATGTGTGCTACAGTGATAACCTTCCTTCTCCTCTGTGTTGGTGTATTATGCCAAATACAGTCTTTGTGCTGTAGTACAATGACTGTCATCTTATGCGTTGGGGTTGTTAGTAGTGACCTTTTCAGTTTTGAACATAAATGTGTTGGAAATGTTGGATTTCTCCCAAGCGTAATAAATATGTGCTTCTGTTGCTGAGTATCTTCTCCTGATATCTTTGAACTTTGAGAACGCAAAATCACTCATTCTTACATATAATAAACATGGAGCATAGCAAAAGTCTTCAGTTTTGATGTAACTAAATCTAGAAGTGACTTTTAAAATGCTTGAGAAATAGCAACAGTGAGTGCCTGTTCAATAAATATTTTAAAACCACTTGTACATAATTATCAAAAGAAAAAAAATATTCTGTGCAAAATAGGATATCTGTAAACTACATTATGCTTAATAGGCTGCTGTTTATGTGGCGTGTTGGCCAGATTTAGTCCTCTAACCACTGTTTACCCTATTCAATAATGAAAGAGAAGAAAAGGTGCAGGAGAAGCAGGGCCTGAATCAGCGGAAGTGCTTTGACTGTAGGGTGTGCTGGGACCACTGTATTGATGCTAGTGGTGAATGAGGAGCTGAGCAGGGGCCCTTAGTGAGAAGAGTAGAAAGACACTGCAGTTCCCTTTATCTGTCTCCAGAAGCTGAGGACCTGCTTTTCTGGCAGCCTCCAACTAAGGTAGAAAAGGTAGGAAAGGGAGAGAGGAAGGACTTCTTCCTCAATAAGGCGGGTACTGAATCCAGCTGAGGTGCTTTCCCTCAGCTTGCCTATTCCTTTATTCTTCTCATCCTCTCAGCAATGAGGGAGACATATTCAATGTCTTGGTGCATGTGTTTTCTTCTTTCGTTAATTATCTGGGAAAAGAAATTATAGGCTCTGTCAAACTTTACTCTAAGGTGTGTGGAGAGCCTTGGTCAGGCAGACAGTCCTGATTTGGTGGAGTGATCTGCAGGGTCTTGTCTTCCCCCTCCTTGCATGTCATCTTCTGGTATCTGTTTCCCGTGAGGTTGTAGCGCACAGTGTTATTGGGGTTGTGAATACAATGCTCTGCTCCGGAGCACTATGATAGGAGAAATACCCACTGCAAAAGTTTGTCTGAAACTTTCCCTGCCAGAAGGGGACGGAGCTGTGTTGCTCTATTTTGGCTGCTGGGCCAACGCAAAGTGGGAGGTTGGAGGGAGCCCGCAGGGATCAGCCTCAACTAAGCAGGAGGTATGGACTTGGGCTTACTCGTGGGTGATGCCAACTTCCAGTCGAAGCGTTGAGCTGTCAGCTTAGTAACAAAATAAAATCTCACTTTTCTAGATTAACATTGGCATATGTGGTGGCCGTTGGTTACTTCACTGTAACTGCGTGCAGGTGGAGACTGGGATTTGAACCCCCCATCAGCAATTGCTGCAAGCTGACAAATGTGAACTAGAGAACTCGTACGCTAATCAAAAAGGCATTAGTCAAAAACTATCTTGTTTTAAATGAGCGCAGATTTTAGCCACACAAATATTTGAGGTCTCTGGACTGCTACAGGCATTTCTACCCTAAATAAAATGAGGTGTGCATACAGGTGTCTAATCAGTTTTGATACTGTTCAGGAACTTCTTGGAGATTTATTATGTTGAATCAAGTGACTGCAGTATGTTAAATGTGAGTACGACTTTAAGCACAGAAAATGCCTTCGCTCTAAATCTTGATTCTCTGTTTAAGGTTGAGGTTGAAAACTCCCCACTAAACTAATAAACTTGAACAGCTTTTTCATAGGAAATGATCTCAGTGCTTTAATTGTAATTAAGGTGACATCTTTAACACCAAAACTTATGTACGTATTAAAATTACTGATTATTTTTCATTTTTAGTAGGAATCAAAATTCCAGATTTAGATTTACAGCAAGTGTGTGGGTTTTTTTTGTGGGGAAGGAGCTTCACGTAAAAGCTTTCTTGATTCAGGTCTTAAGTGACTCTTAGATATACAGTGTACAAACAGCGAGCTATGTGTTAGTGCTCCCTCAACAATATGTTTTTCCCCTATGAATGTTACAGTATTCCCCTCCAAAGCCAATAAACTGATGAATCTCCTTTATGAACCATGTGAAAATACAGTTAAGAGTTAAAAAGGAATAAGAAGAATATTAGAAATAAAATGTTAAGAAGTTACCTTTTTTTATAGTAGTAATGTCTTTAGGCTAATGGAAAACAGGCTGTTTTCAGTTTCTTTCTAATTTGAAAGGCTTGTAATGTTCAAAATCAGTTAAATATGTTCACGTTAGAGTGGTAACTTGCACCAGATCGTAGTGGTCTAAGTACAAGGACTCTAAGCAGAAGAGCTGCATCTTCAATAAGATAATATTGAGAAACTGGACTCTTTTTTTTGCTTTAACAAAAAAACCCCCACAACTCTGGCTTTATTAAAAACAAACAAAAAACTTTTAACCTTCTCTGGTGGACTTTTCTTCCAGCTGTTATTGCAACTGGTGTGCCCCTGGCTCATTAGGCTGCGCAGCTGAGGCTGCCGTGCTTGCCGGAAAGCAGGGCATTTATGATCAAGTTCCTGTTGTTGACTGGCTCTAGAGAAAAATGCCAAATTCCAACCAGACATAATACAGTAGGTCCACTGTGGGAGACTTGTGCAAATGCTGGTTTGACATTTTTAGATGGTTTTTTTTATTTTTTTCTGTTTCTAGGGTTATTTTCTTTGCAGTTTTTTCCAGGCTTTTAAGCAAGTTTTGCAACAGTTAAGAAAATGACCATCCTTAACACGATGCCTTAACAGGCCTGGGTAATGTGGAACAAAAGCATTTGCAAATCTTTTTGCAATTGTATTATGAGATATGTGAGCTCTCATCCTTCTTTTTTTTTTTTTATATACACTGAAGACGTGTGTGTCAGATGGGTGGCTTATTAGTTGTTTGGGCTTGGTTTTGTTAGTACTGGTACAGTTTTAGAAAGGTGATCTGCAGTATAATCAGAACGCAGCAGAAAAACAAAGTTCATTTGCTGCAGCTTTGTGACATTAAACAATATCTCCCTCTCACTTTTTTTTCATGGAATTGTTCAATTCCCACCCCTTCCCTCAATAGAGGCAAATAAAACAATGTAGAAAATGTCACCATGAGCTCTGCAAGCTTAGCTAGCTTATCTGTAACTTAAGATAAGTTATGGGTTTTTTGGTGGTTTTTTCTTTTAATGGCAGGTGTCTGGTACTCTTAATGATAGTCTTGTTCAGTTTACTGTAATGGTTTCCAAATATACAGCAAAGAGAAACAAAATTAGGGGTTCAACCACCTGTTCAGTCTTAGGGGAGGAAGGCTGTAGGTCCAGGGGGTTAGAGTAACACTTGCCTCAAAAAAGAGGAGAGAGGTTAAGTCATTATAATTAAATAGTTATAATGATAGTAGATATTTTAGGGTAAAAGTTTGAGTATAAATGTGTCAATCTTTAAAAGAAAGTATACATAGCTTCTTTTTGCCTTTTTAGAAACTTTTTATTAAATAAGAATACTTTTGATTTAAGGAAGTATCAGTTAAGACATTGACTAAACTGTTGAAGTTAGATTATTAAGACTGGGGATGTACTACACCCAGAGCTCACAGTTCAGTTTATTAGAGCTATGAAATCATCAGAAATACAATAGCAGGGCTATTTAAATAATAACTTCACTCCCTTGGGGAAAAACAGCTGAATTCGACATTGTCATTTAGTCAAATGAGCTGAAAGTAGTAATCGTTTTCTTAATCTTGCAATACAGCAACTTGCTATGGGAAATTTCAGAAACGTCTTAGAAAATGTCATCAGTGCTAGGAAGTATTTAAAAAAGCTCATAAAAACCCTAAGTTTGATTTTTACAGTCTCAATAAGAAGCTGGAGTTTTAAGACTTGCAATTGTGTAATTTTTATGTAAATAACTCTTGGGTTAGAAACAAAAGTACTCCGAAAACTGTTCTGTTTTCTGAAAGTAATACTAGACCCATTTAAAAAAGGGATCTTCCAGTTTTACTTGAATGTCTTGCGTTCCTCATAATAAGACCGGTGTTAACAGTACAAGGGAATACTGATAAATACAGAGAAAAATATTGTTGTGTAAAAATTATGACAGGGAGTAACAGTCAATTGCTTTCCTGCAGTGAGGTTTCCTGCTTTGCATGATAGAGAACATTTTCCAAGATTTGATTTTGGGTCACAGTCATTCATCAAACCAACTCGCAGCCCTTAATCTAGAGATTGGAAAGAGGGAATTGAGGACTTTGTCCTTCTTTCCTGTTGTTCCTTGCTTTGACAGTAAGACTTTTGAATAGTTTTAGTAAGATAAAACATAAGATGGTAATAAATAGCAGAATGCATGTAACTTGTTGGGCGTGTTATGGAGGCTTGTAAATTATAGCTAGGGGCCTCCAACTTTAAAAAGAGATTTAGCCTTATATTCTCTGGAAGTGCTAGCTGTGTGGACTCATTTTCTTTTATGAGTTGTTAGTAGAACCACAAACTACTTAAGCAGATGCCAGTATGCCATAAAGAGTATGATTTCAGTCAAAACTTGTGTACAGAAACAGGAGAGACAGGAAGATATAGGCAGGTGTTCATAGCGAACTTCTAGTCAACTTCTAGGTGCAAACTGTATCTGATAAAAACTCAGGAATATGACATGGTGGATTTTTACAGTACGATCAAGCATTGAATGAACAGTCTGTTCGTTGCCTTGCCACTATTAGCTGTTATTTTTCCAGCCTTACCTGCAAATGAATATCCTGCTATGCTGGTTACTGTTGTCTGTTTTCCACTATTTTTGCTCTCAATTGATATGATATGGATGGGGCAAGACAACACAGACTAGCTGATAAAATTATTTAATCTAGAAGTTTTGCAGAATTATAAATTGCAAGCTTGTAGGCAAAGCATGGGACAGGATCCGAACGAACTAGTATAGGTAATACTTAAAAACTGAATCAAATCCTGTAACTTCAAATATTTTTTTCTGATTTAAATTGGATCCTGTAATTCAAGAATTTAGTTGGTATCTTGATTACCTCTTTGACTAGTCGTACAATATAAAAACTTGAACCTCATTGCATAAATTGAATGATGTAAGTTTTGTTTTTATTCAAATAATATCAAACTCTTGTGTTGACATCAAGTCTTGAAATGAGTTATCGACAGCGTTTTATAAAACGCAGCATTGGAGGATAAAGAGTTTTGAAAAGCAGATGGTAGTTTCAAGGTAAGGCTCTGCTGTGTTAAAAAGAAAGCAAACTTGCAGAATGAAATATGGGAGAGGCTTTTACAGTCTTACATTTTTTTACAATTTTTCATAAGCACAATTTCTTTTGTGTTTGTCCCTTAAGGTTTTTAACAAGTTGTGTATTTTTCACTATAATGGGATGAGAAATTGAGTGATGTGGCATTATTCAGATTCCCACATCTTTTTTCATTTTACTTTATCCCAGAGGTCTAGTTTCAACTTGGAAACACTTCATACTGAATTGAGGACATAGTGAAGGTACTATTTTCAGTTTCACAGATGTTGAAAGACTCCAGTTAGGGAGAAAAATTGATGGGGGATGGAGGCCACCTTCGGAAATCCTAGAGCATCAGAAGTCTAATATTTTTCTTCTGTGTTTCTGTCTCTTCTCTTGCTTGTGTGTGAATGCATATAGGTGTGATACACTGGACTCCGGAAATTTTGTCACAGTTAAAGTACAGATAATGTGAGCTATTATTAGTAAAGACGTGTCACGAACAGTTTCACCTTTCTCTTTTACTCCCTCAATCCAGGAAAAATTAGGCATCATGACCATCTTCAGGCTCATTCTGCTGAACTCATTAATTTGCTCCCCTGCTGTATGGGGGAATGCACTCCCTGTCCAGAACCCAAACAAAGATGGGAGACCTCTTTGGCTCCAGTTAGTGACTTGTTAGGAGCTATTTCCTTTTGGTAAGAGAGCATGTAGCAGTTTCTGAGGTAACAGGTAGTCTGAAGTTAAGGCAGTAAAGTGGTGTTTTCTCTTTCAAGTGTTTGGAGACATTTGTGGTCTTTGAATGAAAGCACATAGGATAAAATCATCATAGTTCAATATTCTCAGTGCTGAGACAGCAAACCTGGTGTGATTTTTTTAAAAAAAAGGTTTTTTTTCTTTTCCCGTATGGAACAATTATTATTTTTTTTTTTAGACCTTGATCTTCAGTACTGTTGCAGTCACCTTCCATATGCTTACATTTACAGGCCTTTAAAGGAAAACCTTAACTTCTGAATTTGAACTCAATGGTGGGTATGAAGATCTTTAAGATTGCTGTCCATACTGTTCCTGTTATGTTTAAAATGTATACCTAGAACCCATTACTTCATTTGTCAGCACATCCATTTTGGTATGCCCCTTCCTATATGCCTGAGGAATTCCTGTGAACTATGGGAATGTAGATCCTTCATGGCTCTACAGGGAATGTTGAGGTTTCAAGGCGCTTGAGCTGGCTGAGTGTCACAAGGAAGGATGGGACCTTTGCAGCCTCCACAGTCTGCAAGGTCAATTTACTCACGGATCTATAGAGAAGAAATTTACAGTTGTATATTACAGAAGATCTATACAGAAGGGAAGTATAATTATATGTTAGAGAGAGCACTGCTATAAGAATGCTTCTTTGTGGTAATTGAGATCTCTAGCTCGTAGTCTAAAAAGACAAACTCCTAGATGTTCTTGAGGCTAGTTGTTCCATCTGGCCTTTAACTGCTATCGCAGTGTTCATCTGAGAAAGTTCATTTAAGAAATGCCCACTTTAAATCACAGAAACATCCGTTATAGTGTCTCATTAGTCTCTGATTACATACACACTGAGACTCAGGTTAAAACTGGAGAGTAACCATGCATCAAACTTGAATAAGCCATGAAGAGTGATGTGAGTGGCAGCATCAGCTCTGTTTTTATGCTGAAATGGTTTTGCTTGTGTTGTGATATGGTTTGTATGGAGTCTGCAAACTGGAGTTTGGTGGCTCCTGGCTGCTGATGTGGGGGCAACCCACTTTAAGGTCAGGTAATCAACTTGGCAACCATTAGTTATCTCCTTTTTCTTGGCAGGCATCTAAAAGTATATGTTATATCTAGCCATTTACTTCTTGTCTGCTCAGTGAAACTTGCAATTTGATCCTCATCTCTCTGACCAAAGCATGTCTGAAAAAAGCTTTCACGTAATCATCCCAGTTATTTTTCTTGTACTAGTTCCTGTGATTAAATATTGTGTTTAGTGGCTGTCTGTAAAGGTCATATACAAATGTGTTGATATAGCCATAGTGGGTTGTATAGCTTTGAAACTGAGTCCTTCAAGGGAAAATTTCTTGGAGACTTGCTCATTATGAAGCTTCTTTAGGAGTAAACTAAACTTAGGTTATTTATATATTCTGAGACAGGGCAAAATAATCTTGCTGCCTGCTGATTAGGGTGCCCACCTGAGCTGTTACGAGTGACAGTTTGTATTCTTAGTTCAGATCACGTATGTACATTTCAGTAATTCCACCTCTTGTACAGCAGCTGCGATGCTCGCTCCAGAATAGCAGACAACCTGTGGCTTTGGTTGTCACCTAGTAAGGTTCAGATCTAGATTGAAGACTGCTTTGATTTCATTGACGCTGTTATCTGTCAGACTAGGGATGTTGCTTTTCATTAAATACTACCCCAAAGATTTGGGAGGGGTGGACACCCAAAACAAAACCCCACGTGCTCAACAAAACCACAATATTTTTCCTGGTGAAAGTTCTCTCTAGTATGTTCCCATGAAAAGTCTGATTTAGCTGGAGTTTTCCCTTGTAAAACCCCTCTGCTTTTGTCAGAAAACTCTTAACTAGCTCAAGAGTAGAGCTGTTTCTATGCCAAGTAATAATCCCAGTAGTATTAGAGAGACACCATGATAAATGGTACTTCTTCACAGAAGCGGGAGATCATTTTTACTGTTTTCAAAACCTCAGAGGTTTTTCTGCCTGAATACAATAACCACTTAAACTAAATTACTATTTCAACGCCGGAAGCTACGGACAACTTCAGTTAAGAGAAAACTTTTTTCCTGTGTAGTTATCTCTGCCAGTAAATGTAACTGCTCAGTATTCTTACCTTATATGGCTCCTATTAAATATAGGAAGAGGCTGGACAGCCCTTTTAACTGTATTTTCTAAACCTTTTGGGTTTGTTTTTTTTGTTTTGTGTTTGATTGTGGGTTTTTTTTTATTTACAGTTAAAACACTTCTGAAGTTAGACTCTAAAAATGGCCGTATTGCAAGCACTTTTGAATAATAATCGATACATGAGTGAGAATATAAACTCTAGCAAGTACAGGGGTAAACCAGAATGATTGTAACATGTATTCTGTATTGAGAGGGGTGGTGGTTGTGAGGTTTTTGGGATTTGTGTTTTGTTTTTTTTTTTTTCCTCTCCTCTCACTTTGACTTATTGCCTGTATTTCTAGTAGCAAAGAACACCTTAGACCTTATGCAATTCTGCCAATAAGATCCATATCTGGGGCCAGAATTACATTAGTGTTTGAGCAGTATTTTTCATTCTTATCACAAAGACTGTCCTAAATTGCTGTTTTGAACAGTCTGTGAGCTCTTAGCATGTTAGTTGTGCTACATCTTGAAGATGCTCATCTGGTAAAGATACTCTTTCAGTACTCTAGCAGTGAGTGTAACAGATGCTACATAATGTTGAACCCAAGCATGCTCTTAATAATAAAATGGCTAGTTTAAATGCCATATATAGTTTTAGAAACACTTAAGGTGCTTGAAAAGTAATTACATATTTGACAGGTCCCTTGTGGGCAGATTTCACTTTATAAAATACGAATGGTAGGATACATTTTAGCAAAGCAGCTTGTCTCTAGTTTGAGCTTTGTTTTATCAGATTTATTGGCAAAAATGCTGTAATAAATGTGCTCGATGAGTTGCTGTTGAATGCACTGACTATACCACAGTGCTGAGCACTTATACATCAGTTGTATTTGGATAATTTGCTAAAGGGAAAACCTATTTCTAGATTGCTGTATTCCTTACCATAGAATAAAACTACTTTTCAGTGTAGTGAATACACTTCAGTTGAAAGTAAATATGTATGCCATCCTAGCTGGCTTCTCCCAAATTACGCTTGGAAAGTAGAAATTTAAAATATTTCTTTTCTTCTTTTCTTTGAACTTCGCATCAATTCAGTAGGCAGGTTAAAATAAAAAATAACAGTGTGATATTAAAAACTTAAAAGTGCTACTCAAAGTCACAGTAATAATGAAAACTTTCTCTGAAAGTTGATCTGCGGTCATGTAACAATCTAGCACTGTTGGATTATCTCCCAGTTGATGGAGAAATAAGTATATTACTTTGGTCCAATTAATGTTACTTTTCTGAAGCATACACGTGAAGAAACAGTGCTGGTATGTCCTATTCTTACTTCTGTGCTTTAAAAGCACAACACTAAATGCACAAACACATATGTAGCTTCCCCCTATTCCCCTGAGTTTAGCGATTTGGTTGATCATAATCTTGATCAGATTGCTTAATTTAGTGAAGTCCCATTATCAACTAGATCTTCATAGCCGTGGGAATGTGCAGTTTAGGATAGTTGCAGACTATAGGTTTCCTGTTTTGTTCCTTTCTCGGGGTGGGGGATCTAAATTCTTCTGATAAGGTCAATAGCTTTTATTTGTTAACCTCATGTTGCTTGTGCCCCTCCGCAGCTATGGCAAAGTCATGGTCAAAATCGCAGCCATATGAATTGCCATACGAATTGTTGGTTTTCAGGTAGTCCCGTCGCAATGTCTACTTTTTTTTTGGTATTTAACTCCTCCGAGCTGCGTGTTCGTATTTCTCGACCCAAGTGCAAATGCACGCTGCTATTAACACTTCAGCCTTGAGGAACCCCACACTGCTGCCAGCAGAGGGTTAAAGTCCAAAACTGTTGGACGCAAGTAGCATTGCAGAGGATTGTCCAGTTTGAGGTGCTCTATGTAAAATTACGACTTTGCATCAAACGGGTTCTAGGAAAATCTCAGTTCTGGAACAAAAGTAAAAAATTTTAAGTATTCTGTATAAAAAAAGTTAACAGCACACAGTAAATTAATCAGGATAAATATTTGTGTAAGCACGAACAGCAAAAGCTTACAATATAGGATTATGTGGCATTTTTACACGAAACAGGTCATTAAACTTAGTATACTGTTGCAGTTGAGGGGGAAATAAAGAAATGGTTTGTATTTACAGGTTTGGTTTCATGAATAAAACTACTGTATGAGTTTCAAAAAATCTTAGATAAAAGAAGCTTCTGGCATACTGTTCTTTAATTGAAATTGAAAAAGCGTTGCTCTCTTTTTTTTAAATTGGATGTCTAGACAGAGGAGATGCATTTCCTCTTACTGAAGAGAGCTGAATATTCTCTAAATCTAGATTAGAGACTTTACAGGCAGATGAGATGTGAATCAGCTGTTTTAGGAAAGTTAACAGCCATTTTTATGTTGCATAATTACTTGTGTGCAGAGGCCCTGTGTGTGTGAGCCCTTTCCTTCCTGAGCAGTAGTACTATCTGAATTACAGATTTAAAAATAAACTTCTTGCATTGCCTGAAGCAATCCTCACAATGCCTGCCTGTGGCTTGCTTATGGGGAGCGTGGATATGTTTTGCAAGAAGCTGGTTAAACCTAAACCTATTTTTCGGTGATGGTTATGTAGGTGGATGAGTATATTTTGTTGATTAAATCCTGCTCTGGGATTCAAAATCTGGCTGCTGAAGGGTTTTAACTTGGAGGCAGTCTAGCAACATTTGAGGATTTTCTTTTTCTACATTGTTATTGAATATTCTTTATTCCTTTTGACACAGACCTCTTTCAATGCATTTCATACCATTATTTCAATAGTTAACTGGAGGACAGAGTGTTTTGAAAATAGTGAGAGTCTAATGTTCTAACATTTTAATACTTGTTTTTTCTAAACATGCCTTCTATTAGTATTAATTAATTGATTTATTTTTATTATTTTAGGAGCAAGACCAGTGCAGAATCCCATGCTGATACATTATACAGTGTTTACCTAATTTAACATGCATTGCCGTTTCTGAAATATTCTTGGGTTATTTAGATTTAGTCTTAAATATCGGTATAAAGCTCTTAAAGCTTTCTGCTCACACGAGAAAAGTTAGCAGATTCAGGTTTAACTTAAACATTAAAATCCAGAGTTAACTAATTGTTGTAAAGCCATTTGAAGCTTTGCAAAACTTGGATCTTTAGAAACATCTCAGCTTTTTGACTGATCAATGTGTATGTGATGCTGTTTGTACAAGTCTTGGGTCTTTGGCACCAAGATTATTTAACTTTGATTAAATGTGAAATGACTGTGTCAGTATCGACTGTAGTCTTTATCCCGAGTCTTTATAAGCAGGTAGAGATGTTTCATGAAATGCAGCAGACAGCTACCTACCCTTAAGATTTATTGTTGTCATTAAGTCATCTTCTTTGCATCTTTAACTTATACAGTGCCTCATCAGTACTCAAATTCTTTTGCTTTATTACTTTGTCTATCACGTTATGTAAATCAAAAGCCAAAGAAAGGTGAGCTGTTATTTTTTTGCCCTTTAACTGGTTTGCATTTTGCCAAGTTCCCACAGGGCATCCTGTCTTCCAAGCCAAGTAATCATGGAGATGTAAAATATCTGTCACTTCCACCCAGCCTCCCTACTCCAGAACTCTTAAGGGAAGATAAAATGCAAAGCTGATCTTCAGAAAAACATATATTTTTTTTTTAAAGTTGTAATTGTGTGGATATTGCCGTGGATCCTTGGCACAAGGAAATGGTGCATTGGCTAGTGAATGTGTGAATGGCAGTGCTTGCAGCACGTATCTTTAAAACTGCATTGATTCAGGATGTTGATGGTAATTGGCATGGTGCAGATTGAAAATGTAGAAGCGCCTGTTTTCTAGCCTTAGGAAAAAGCAATTCTTGATAATACTGTAGTTAAAGCCGTAATCCACAAACATACTGCAGATGCTTTCCTCCTATTGAAACATGGCATAAAAGAGATTAAATAGCTTGGTGGGGTTTGTCCTGAGTGTTTTCATCCCAGACTTGGATATCTGTATCAAGGGATGTTATGAATTTTCCAGTTTTGTTACCTTAAGTGAGGTTATGATGCAAAATGAAGAATTCCACTGATGTAAATCCAGTTTATGTGAAAAGCTTTTGGAAACTGTGGGGATGGAGCTGGATGAGATTTTGAGACAAAGGTGTGTCTGGGACTGCCCTCATGCCCATTCAAACACCTGTCTCTATTTTTTTTCTTTTTAACTGTTGTTCACTTAAGAGAAAAGCTTTTCTGAATTAAGCTGATTCTTTTGTTCTCTTCAGTTGAGTGCTTTAAGCTGATGTGTATTGCAGCTCCCAATTATGTATCTTCTTGCCGGTACCAACCCTACTTTTCTTCTGCTGCAAAAGTGGGGAAACCTGAAACCTTGAAGGTTGTAGGAAGTTTTCTGGTAAGAGAGGGGAAGAAGTGGGCAAAATGAAGCTGGTGGTAGGAAGTGGGTGAGAGCCTGTGTTAGAGCCTCTGTATATTTGTCCTGTGGTTATCTATGTTTCACCTTTCTCAAGACTGTTAAGGAACTAGAGTCAAGATTAGGACCTGTGGTTTTGTGACTTCAGTAGAGGGTAGAGTAGGAAACAATTAGGGCAGTAAATAAATCTTGGTTTTGCTGTTCTGTCAACCATAGTATGGGCGTTCCAGTGCAGTATCTTGTGTGCCTTATCTGAGCAATGCTACTTATTAGTACTGTCCCGATGTCTGTGAAAAGACTATAAAACCAGTTAAGGCCTTGTAAATCTGTTCCCTTACTTTGAAACTTTTGCAGTTAATGGAAAGAACGTGGCTTGCTGGTACTGTGTTGAGATTGCCCATATCATTTGTTTGTCCAGAAGTGGTGTGTGTGTGTTGTGTCCTGCCGGGGTCTTGTCTGATGGGTTTTCCTGTATTTTTAGGCTTGTAACTCATTTGAAAATGTTTGTAGTTAGCATGTTGGTTTTCTTTGTGCCTCATATGTAATATATGTGCAGAAGAAATTTATTAAGAGTATGGGTAGTATACAGTGCTAAACAAAGATCTAAAACGTCTTTAAGTGGGTAAGGTGGTGTGTTTGTGGGGTTTTTAGCTCTTAAAAGCTTCTGGCTTTCTGTGGTGTCAGAAGGGGCAACAATGGAAAACTATAATCATTCCAAAAAGGATCTCTTGAAGTGATGGTTGTAGTGGAGTAGTGAGAAGATGACATTGCCACTGGTCATACAATGCTCACTTTGTATAGAAACCAGCTGCGTGTTTTGGTACTGACTTAAGGTTTAGAAGTGGAAATAAATCACTTTGGAATAAAACAGATTGTTACATGAGGGCTGACCTGCAGTAACCAACGCTGTGCCTGCCCTGGCAGTAACCTGCTTAGTTATCCCATATGTGCAAAGAGTTTGGAGAGTTCATATGTGTGTATTCACTGATGCCTAGGGATCCTCTGCAGCAGCAATGTTTTCTCTTCGTCTGAGGCCTCAGAAGACCCACATGTATTGTTTTCTGGCTTTGCTACACTTTTTGTTAAATTACGTTAACACAAGAACGTAACAATTTCACAGCAAACCTTGGATTGTAGGACTTTGTTTTGAAGATAGTGTGTGAAAGCTTATGAAAATTATTGCATGTGAAAATATTTTACAGTCGGTCTTCAGAAAATGTAAGAATGCCTCTTCTTGAACTTCTTTTGGGGAAGAATTTATTAATCTTGCAGAGTATTTTCTCCAGCTGATGCCGTAGACCACAACTTTCTCATCCATAAGGAGTTTTACATGCACAGCCTGAATGTGTTTTTAAAGAACTTGCGTAGCAGGTTGCTTTGCAAGGAGCTATTGTTGGAATAACCAAGTGCTTAAAAAAAACTTGATTGACGCTAGCACTTGGCTGGTCTTATGTAGCTTAACTTCCAAAATTCGTCTTTTCCTTCCTAAGGGAGTGATGCTTCATGAGCATGCTGTAGGTGAACTTCTTACGTGCTTTCTGTTTTCTTACCTGAACAGACCCAGCATCTCCCAGCCTTGTTGTCCTCCAGTGTGTAGCACTGTAATGCAACAAAGAGGCCACGAGGTGGCTCAACAGTGTAGCACCTCAAGCGTTTCTTACAAGTTTTTGGTTCACTTCTCACCACAGCATTTCACAGGAGTTTAACACGAATGTGAAAACACTTGTTCTGCATAGTGCTGCAACCTCCTATCAAGTTTGGGGAAATACGTAGTTACTTCGGTGCGTCACTGTGTGGTCTGTATTGCACAAGTGTAGAGACAGCAAGGTGTCCTCTACGTGCTCTTGTAGTGTGGTATCACAGCAGATTTGTATTTCAGTCAGACTTTTTGGAATCGATTCATCTGAAGGTAACTTGTTATTCGCTCTTGAAGCTTTAACTGAAACTTTGTTCTTAAGCCTTTCGAAGTAGGGGCTGGCTTACTTTTTGTAGGGAGAGAAGATGGAAATAATATTTTTATGACACTGAAATGTGAACTCTTTCCAAAAAAGTTAAAATGCAAATGACCATGTAGCTGCAGAAAGAAACATGATACTTGGGATCCTAATCTTCTTAATATGCTTGGGACCAAAATGTAACTATAAAAGCGTCACCTTGTTTTGAAACAAAACTGGAAGCTCTCTGAGAACAAGATGATCTTTCAGTCTGCACAATTTCTGATTTGACCTAGTAAAACTTCTGTTTAATTCTGGCTTGGGTACCAATAGGAATGCTAAACCAAGAACGGTAGGGGTGCCTGAGCTAGGATGGATGCAGGTTCATCCCCTGTTGACAGCAGCTAATGCTTCCTAATGCTGCTAGCATGGGGCAGGGTGAGGTAGGTTTGCCACTGAGGAAGGGAAGAGGGGATGCTGAAGATCCAGTAAAAACTGAACGTTTCCAGTATTAAGATCTTACGGATCCTATGAAAAAAACAGACTTAAGCTGGGGAATCCTGGGTTCCACTGTCTCTCCTGCTTCTCCGTGTTGTGACCACATCTTGTCAGCACAAAAGTAGTAGGTATGTGATGATCTGACTGTCACCAACTGTTGATCTTTCTGGGACTGGGAATGCAGGCCAGAACAAGTCTGGCTGGAAGAGATGGGTATCATACAGTTACCCCCTAAATCTTGAACTATCCTGATCTGTAGTTAGGCTTCAGAGCTGGTAGAAAATGAAACTAATGTTTTTTCCTGTAGCTGTGAAAAATGACCAGTGTGAAGTGATTATATCTTATACTAACTACCATACTAGGGGCTAAACCCCATGTGATTTTAAAAAAAAAAATCAAGAAGAGAAAAGAAACAGCAAAGGCATCTTGGATACTGAAAGTACTGAACTGTTGTTCTAATGTAAGATGATGATGGACATATTTCACTAATAACACTGACGTGGCATGCTTAGAAGTAGAGTCAGAAACAAGTGCTTACTAATCTGTTTTAACTTCTGGTATTGAATGAACATGTAGTGTATATTTGGAGTTCATCCAGCAGTAGTGAGAAGTATTTTTAAACAGAAGCCTTCCTGCTGTAGTCAGAACTTAAGATGAAGTTCACCCAATTTTTCTGGTTTAATTTTGCATCTGGAAATAAATAATAAAGGTTTTGAACTATGAAAGGATTAAAAAAATACCAGGAGGACTGCAGAGAAGGCAGCCGAGCTCGCGTAGCCCTGTACCAGGTTGCTGGCAGGTAGCTGCAGTATGTGCAGCCCGGCAGCTCGGGGTGGTCGAGGACAGCATTCCCACGTGGAGAGCTTTACGGTAGTCTTTCCTCTTGTTGGTACGGTTTTGTCCAGGATGGTGCCTGCATTTAAAGAATGGTTGTGGTGCCTCAGCCTTATGCGGCTGTACAAATCAGTCTGGCACCCATCATGTTTGAGTGGCCAAGAAACAGGGGTGGGCCTTAAAGGAGCTGGGAGCTGAGAGCAGTTTTGTGGAACTGGGGCCCTTGAGGTGGAACTATGTTTGGTTTAAACAGACGTGCTTGTCTGCCCTTCGTAATGGACTAGTTAACATTGATCTCAAATAACAGATCTTTGTAAGGGGAGGATCCAGGACACTTAGTGCTACCTTTCTAAGCACAGACAAAACCTCAAGAAGGGAAATTTGGTGAATACCAAGCTACCACAGCTGCTTTGCTCATAGCTTTGTTCTGAGATCATCCTTTTTGAAATAGCAGGGTTTTTCTTTTTTCACAGCCCTGTTCTCTTGAATCTCCTCTGCGTAGCATACTGACTAAAGGATCTTTGCTGGAAGCAAGACCATGGCAAAGGAAAGGGGAAATGCTGTGTCTAGACTAAACCACAGCTCTTCCTCCTCTGACGTGGCCAATTCTACCCAACTCAAGCATGTAACGGAGGGACTGGTGCGATGGTTAAGGCTTTAGGCTATTTTAGATGCTCGCTCAGGATGCAGGCAAGGAAAGTCAAGTTCTGGTACTTGTCCCACAAATGAGCGGGTCTTGTGTTACTTGCCCAGGCAAGAGCAAAATAGAGATTTTAATGGGGGTAAAGGGAAGTGGTCTCTCAACATAAGTTTACAAACTTGGCAAGAAGCTTCAGCTGAAACATATTAAAGGTAAATGGGTTTATATTTGAGCCTGATATGGTAGAAAGTGTTTCCTTTCCCACCCCTCCAATGTGAAGTCTCTTTAGCTGAAAGTTGCGTGGCAACACTAACAGTTACACATCTGACAAAGCCACAAATTGCTGTTTCTTCCTATTACAATACATAACAGCAAATTCTAAGGTGGCTTTACTCCATGTAATTTAAACTAAAAAGTCATCCTTCTCTTCTACTCCTTCCCCTCCCTTTTTTTCTGCTTGTTTAGAAGCCGCTGTGGCCTCTGTGCACAGTCCTTGACCAGACTCCTGCTAGTTGGGCTACTTGAAATTCATCACAGGGTTGGATGAAAACATTAATGATGTTAATGTATCACTTCAATTCATTGATTTGTAGTGTATCAATATACTCCTTAATCATTGCATGGAGACTTTAGATTCAGAACAGATTTGGGGCTTTGATACCAATGAGGAGATTTACTTAGTTTAAGTGAACTTAAAACTCCGAACAACAAATACTTTCAACATCCCTAGCTTGTAAGGACACCAGAATATTCTACTGAAGGCCACTGGTATCTACAGGTAAAAGGCAATATTGTTATGATGGTGTTCTATGTTGTCCCTGTACCCTCCCTATACTGGGTAATATGCAAACGTCTCCTCCAGTGTTGCAGATGGAATGACGCAGAACTGGAGCCAGGTGCGACCTTTTATTGACTTGTACCTGGGGTAGACAGAAAATAATACTCCAATAAACAAATTATGACTGAAAATTTTCATGCCATTTGTGGAAAAAGGCCCTGGCTCAGTGAGTACAGAGTGCCTATCTCCTTTGGTGCCTTCATTCATTGTGCTTTAATTACAAGTGGACACATGCTTTTATTCTCACACTCGAGCAATGTGTACATCTATTTTTTAGTAGTACTATCAGTCTTTTTTGCTGTAAGATACGTATGTCTGTAAATGTTTGGGTGTATAAATACATGCGCTATTTAGGGTTTTTTTGTGAAGCAAAAACTTGAATGTATTAGGGCCAGGATGGTGGTGGGGTTTATAAGGTGTGCCTAGTTTGTATGCCATCTCCTAGAATGAGAAAGGAAATGCTTGAAGTCTTCTGGCAAAGTTATTTTAAAATGAATCCAGCATTTTCTTAACCACACAGCCTTATACTTGTGTTCTGTGTTATAATAGAATAATTGCCTTTTTCTTTCTCTATTTTTTGAGAGAAAATAGAAAATCATAAAACAGTTTAGGTTAGAAAAGACCTTTAAGATGATCAAGTCCAACTGTTAACCGAGCACTGCCAAAACCACCACTAAACCACGTCCCTCACACCACATCTTCAAGTCTGTTGAATACCTCCAGGGATGGTGCCTCAACCACTTCCCTGGGCAGCCTGTTCCAATGACTTACAACCCTTTCAGTGAAGAAATTTTTCCTAATATCAATCGTGAACCTCCCCTGGCACAACTTGAGGCCATTTTCTCTTGTCCTATTGCTTGTTACTTGGGAGAAGTGACTGACCCCCACCTCGCTACAACCTCCTTTCAGGTAGTTGTAGAGAGCGATAAGGTCTCCCCTCAGCCTCCTTTTTTCCTGATTAAACAACCCCAGTTCCCTCAGCCGCTCCTCATCAGAATTGTTCTCTAGACCTTTCACCAGCTTTGTTGCTCTTCTCTGGACACCCTCCAGCACCTCAATGCCTGTCTTGAAGTGAGGGGCCCAAAACTGCATACAGTAAAAATGCATCTCATGCACAGGCAACTGCTTAATCATGCCTTCCTACCTTCTTACAGAAACACGAAATCTTTCACCTCTGGTGAAGTAACTTTTTTCTTTTGTCTTAGACTGACGAAAGTGGCAGGAATGGTTGGAATCTGCTTTCTTCTAAAACTGAAATTTTCCTCTTGGAGTTTACTCTGTGTTAGATTTGGCTAGCTTTTGTAGCTCCCAAACAGTTTTGATAGGTTCAAAGCCCATCTAAGTGGGGTAAGTATGTTGTCTTGCAAGTATTTAGGGAGGAATGTTTTTCCAGCCTCCACTCTGTCTGCTAAAGAACAAGAAGTCTTTTGGCAAAAAGAGAAAGGAAAAACTGGCATTGAAAAGAGCCAGTATTAAAATGATGAGACTTAAAAGGATGCTGTAGGAAAAGCTGGTGTGAGAGAGGGAATGGGGATTCCCCTTCCCCTCCTATGAGGAAATGTTCACTATTTAGTTAGTAGTAAAAGTGCTTCTCGTTTTGGCTAAGCAAGCTAAAAGTAGTGTCCTGATAGGAAAACCTAGTTCACCCTCATGTGTTGCTGTTTTGTACAATATTAACTTGTATCGCCACTCTGATGTGTCTACAGTCAAATAGCAGATGGCTGTAGTCATTGTGCTTTCCAGAGAGAGAGAGGTGGGGAGAAGAGGAAAAACTAAAAGATCAGGCATATCACCTGGGCTACAAGGTCTCCTTATAAACTCACTTGTTTCTGTGTTCCCTGAGAAGTATTTATCACAGGATAAATATTTATGATATATAATCTGATACAGCAGAGTTATGTTGTGTTATATCATCTTTTTTTCTGACTAAAAGGGTAGTTGTCTGAAATGGTGCTCTTCTTGTGTGTGTTTAAAAATAAAATAAAGACAAGTGTTTGTGTCTGCAGGATCAGGTGGTTCTGTATGGTCTCTAAAGATAAATTAAAAATATCTCACTCTTTCAAAATAATGATGCTATATATGTGAAGCAGTTAAACTTAGAAGCAAAAGTGTTTTGCTTTATGGTTCCTGGTTGTAAGGTACCCCAGAACATTAAAATATATTTGAAGTACAGATTTCTGCGCCAAGAACTAGAAGTAACCGGACTTCAGTTTTCACAAGGGTAGGTTGGTTTTGTCTTTTAATTAAATATTTAAATAACTTATCCATTTTTCTCCTATGAAAAACTCATACGCGGTAGTCACCAATTTCATTAAGCTTTGAGTCAGGCTCTGGATGTTAGCTGGGGCCCTGACACATCTTGCATGTGACACTCCACCCACAAGTACCGTGGTCTTGGAGGTTCTTTGTGTTTGTGCCACTTCATTCTGGGAAGAGAGGGTAAACAGTCTAACCTAGTTTTGGAGTAAATTATGGGAAATGATATAATTCTCTTTGACATTTTACCTTGAAACCTGTAATCCTACTTGACTGAGTTTGGGTAAAAATAATTAAATAATTAAATCCTATTGATATTAGGGGATTGGCATGTTACAATTTCCTTTATTTTTGGTCAATGTGGTCTTTTTCTTAGGATGCCTTTTTTATGTGCTTGAGACATGAAACATTATCAGATGGGTGTTAATTCTGATGTTTCTACCCAAGCTGTTCCACTACAAGGAATTCTCATATGTACCTTGAAAAGAGGTGACATCAAAAGGGCTTTAACAGGGATTGTGGCTGGTTCTCTAATTCTCAAGTTTAACCATCCTTTTGATAAAGCTTAATATAACAAAATAGGATAACTATAATTTATGCTGGAATTAGTTATTCTCTTTGGTTTGGCTTCTTGAAGGGCAGAGGAAGAGAATGATCCTTGGTGCACTTACATAGGTAATTACATATAAATGTCTTATATCTTGACACCATTGAAAGAACATCAGCTATCTGACTACAGTTTATGGCTCTTAGACTCTTTAATCTATGTTAGGAAAACTATAATGCTGAAGGCTTCCATAGAAGATACTGTAATAAACTGTTTCTGTTGAGGGATTGTTTTTTTTCCTTGTTCCCTCTAATGCAATAACCAGTGAAGATGATGTAACATGCAAATTACGTTGACAATAATACTGTGGATAATAGGAAAGAAAAAGGAAGAACACAGATTCTGATTTTTGCCTACTTAAAAAAAGCACAAATCTTCATGTATACCAGGTAAAAGAAAGATGAAAAGGTAGGCTTGACAGATGGTATTTGCATCGCTAACAAAGCGATGCCTGCAAACCTCTCTAACAGTGATTTGTGTGTGTGTGTGTGAAAGACTGATACCTTAATATCATTTTAACAAAAAAAGGCAATCTCAGATTTATCTGTCAAAGATTTAAGTCAGTTAATAAGATGCTAAATAATGGTTGTGGCTTACACTTGATCCACATAACACTTTAGTTAAGCAGGATAATGATTTATTTGTTACATTTATAAGTCAGAAATATGCAGTTCTGACTTGTGCAGACCAGACAGCTTATCAGAATGATTCTAGTACAAGCACCAGAGAAGTATAGGAGGCTTATTGTATACCACCAGTAAAAAGTGATGGGTTGAACTGTAACAGAGTGTTTTCTGTCTGGTATCACTTCGGCATCTGTGGCTGTTGAGCAGTAGCACGTGCTGTTAGCGCTTTGCACGTTCCTATGCATACTGTGTGTGACATATGTAGTGATGCACAAAGGAAATCAAGGAAGGTCTGGTCTCATATGTGGCTGGTGAAGAGGGGAGTTGGCTGCCACCACCTCTTTCTGAGAGCAGAAAATGGGGCTCAGGGCTTGCTGCTGCCTCTGGTACCTGTGCACGGTTCAGCACAGTGCGAGAAGCTTCTGTTGCCGCCGCTACAGCGGCACAAAGCAGTTCTTGAGCTGCAGTAGCATCACTTGAGGAAGCCGACATGAGGAACACCTGGGCTGCTGAGCGGAGGGATCTGTCAGGTGGGTGTTTGCAGGGAGAGCTTGGATTTCACATTTGAGAGAATAAGGAAAAGTAGTAAGGAAAAAGTCCATTGTGACAGCAATGGAGGAGATCAAATAGGTGGTCCTGCCCATAGGTCAGTATACTTTCTCCTATCACAGCTTCCTGGTGCAGCTGTATATTCCTGAAGAGCTCAAAGAAAATTAAGACCCCAAGATGTTGCTGAAAATAGTGATGTTCAGACAGAGTTTGGTCTGTGATAACGGTGGAGGTGATGGAAGAGAGCAGTGGGACAGCATTGTAAAACTAGCAGTTGCATGTACTTGGTAAACCTGAAGATTTAGAGGTCAAGTCTTGACCCTTGTAGCAGGTTGCAGTCCTGGGAACACCAAAGATTCTTTGGGAGTGGTCGGTATGAAAAGGGAAGCCAGCCTCAGGAAGAAGAATGGGTGAAAGTTGGTCGATTGACTGACCATAATTCAAGAACAGCAGAGCTGAAGGGAGAACAGAAGACAAATTCATTTTAAACACAAAGGAATTATGAAGGCAAAGACTGTAGACTGGAAAAAGTAGTCCTGGAAAGGATTGGTTTGGATACTAAAGGGCTGACTTCAGTTTTGTGCTGCTGGACCTCAGCCCATTCAGTTCTCAAAGGCCAGCTCTTGGTCTGTGTGTGTGTTGTAACTATTCTCCAGCCTGGGAGAGGAGAAGCACCACTTGCATTATGACTTGCGGAAAAGGATCAACAGCGTAGGATCAAGAACAAAAACTTATCTGCTTCCATCCCTCCCAAATACCTGTTCCAACTTTAAGGTGACCGTGCTTACTGTGACAGCCGTCTTTGCCCATTGGTGCTGGATGAGAATTAGCAAATTCGTTCATAATACTTTAAGCAGGCCTGTTGCTGGCGGGGGAAGTTTCTTGTTCCCTAATTTGAGTTCTGATTACTGAATGAGGTGGGGTGGGGAGGGAAGGAAAAGCCAAATATTTGCTTGTTGTCACAAAGCCAAACAACCCTGCTTTGGGTTCCTCTTCTCTGGTGGGTTTGGGCAGCGGTTCTCTCCTCCCTTCCTCCTGAACTGACTCATTCCAAAGCCTCATCATCTTGCAGTGTGCCACACTGGAAACTGCCTCCTGAAAAGATCAGACGGGAAGTGTAAGCTACAGTTGAATTAAATGCTGTCAAGTAGCAGGGCTAGTCATTTTTTTTTTTCCTACAGTAATTACTGTAAGCCTAATAATTAAGGTTGAGAATAGTACAGATTCTTTTATCAAGTCTCTTTACCTGACAATATTGTGCAGATTTGCTGTTTCATTTTGAGTCTCTACTGAACTACAAAATCTGATACTAATGGCTATGAGTCACTGAAGAGTTGGTTGTTTCTGTTTTGGAGCGTATGTGTAGGTTCTTGGTGTTGCAATGTAACTTAAACTCTGGTCACTTTAAAAAAAAAGTAAAGTGTTTCTTCTTTTGTATTGAATAGATTTCTACAAATAAATGCTTTTAAAAGACGTTAGTGATCTGATGTGTTTGAGGATAGTAGTTCAGACAATACTGTTCTGTGAAGACGTATGCTATTGAATATGAATCTTATTTTACTTGATTAGATGGGTGTATGTCCTTTTCTCTAGCATCTCCACCTCGGTGAAAATTTAACTAATAATATTTATATTAGTCTTTTATCAAGATCTAGGATCAGTAGCTTCAGAAACAATCCCTTTCTTTGTAAAGCATGTTCTTTTATGTAGAGATAAAAAAAATTAATTTGGTACATGTGTTTCTTTAGTAAGACTTAAGCTTCCTTATTAAATGTATTTTTTTGGCCTTGCAAAGCGTAGGTGCATTTAAATTTCCATCTAAAGCTGTGTCTACATCTGCATTTAGTCTTCTGGAAGCTATTTTCTGGAAGCCGCTGCTGATTATTTTTTTTTTTAATTCTTAGCACATACCTTCAAAGCAATCTGATAGTTTAGTGAAATTTCATCAAGATAAACTTGTAGTTCAGCAGATTAAGAGTTATGCCAGTGCTGGCTTCCTCCTTCTGGTATTCAAACAATGGCTACTGTGTGAGCTGTGGGGTTTTTTACCCCCTTTCTTTTTATTCCAATTCCAGTGGGGAGATACGCTTTATACCGTTCATAGGCTAGTTAGAATACTTGCTTAGGATTATCAATGTGGAAGTAACTTGCAAGCGTACGTTCTCAAAAGGTTCAACAGCCAATTCGTTGGAAGAAAACTGTTGTCGTTTCACCTTTTTCACAGGATAGCCCAGTTTATTTCGGCTAGGGAATGTTTTACTATTTAGTGTGCCCCCATTACCTTTTAAGTGCTGAGAGTTTTTGCTCTGAGAATAAAGTTTTGAAGCTGGCTGTGAAGCAAGCTTAAAGGGGAAAAAAAAAATATCAGTTTTGTGAAACCTTTTGCGTGGGAGCAGGCAATAAAATTACACAGAGCCTCTTTCCTGGGAGTAAACAGGTACTGTTAATTGCTAATAAATTGTTAATAAATAATTATGCTAATTAATAAACTAATTAGCTTTTCTGAACATCAGATTTTTTCAAGACACACCAAGCTTTGTCTGAAGGGAAGAACGATCCGGGGGAAGAAAGCTGGATGGTGTGAGCACCTCTAGTGTGTGAACCGTGGTGTTTTAGGGAGTCCTAGGAAAAGGGAGGAATCAGCTTCCTCTGCGGTGAAAGCTGAAGCTTTTTTGTAACATCACTTAGTGTGTGTATGTTAGATGAATATCAGGCTGTTGCATTAATTTAACTTCTGAGCTAACTTATGGCAGGCCCCGTACAGTGTCAAAAACAAAAGAAAAAGTGGCAGCCCTCTCACCTGCAAAGCCCCGGAAGTTGAAATTGGAGAATAAAAACATGTTGTATTTTTAATGTAGCAGCTACAGTTGTTTGACTAGTTCACCCTATTCACTCGTTGAGCAATTAGCAAGTGCCTTTCATTCTCAATTTTGTTCTCAAAAGGGAATTATTAAAGCGCTTCTTCATTGAAAAAGCATTTCCTTCTGGCATTCATTCATTCCGTGGTGGCTTTACATTGAAACATAACTGTGTCCTTCCCATCTAGTCCATGAAAGCTGAAATGTAGTATGTATAGGTT